>CM029612.1:17305124-19705124 GCA_017311315.1 Dendrocalamus latiflorus | reverse complement strand
TTAATCTCATTTCTAGGTAAATAAACATACATATTTAATTTCAGGTGGTGGAAGGATCTTTCAAGGGACATTGGACTAGACTACGTGAGGGATCGCGTGGTTGAGTGTTACTTTTGGTCTTATACTGTGTATTATGAGCAAGAGTATACACGTGCACGGATGATCCTTGCAAGGTTTTTCATGCTAACATCATTGTTAGATGACACCTACGATGTGCATGCAACTTTGGAGGAGTGTCGACAGCTCAATGAGGTTATACAAAGGTTGGGTTTAGATTTTGGGTGTTGATAAATATCATCCGGATATTTTCTTTCTAACTATCATATAGATTTATGACCGATCCGACTGCCACGAATTCTCCACACCCCTACAGAAACTAGATTTTTGCTTAAACAACGTGCATATAATTTGTAAGGTGTATAAATTAATTCGTAAAAAAAATTGGCCGTGCAGCTGGGATGAGAGTGTTGTTTCTGCTCTACCGGAGTACCTGAAGAAATTCTTTCTCAAGGTGATAATCAATTTCAGGGAGTTTGAAAAAGAATTGGAACCACATGAGAGGTACCGCGATGCTTACAATAAGAAAGCGGTACAATTCTACCATCACCCTTGTGATTATGATTCTCCGTTTTCCTCAAATCTTAGTGACGTTGTAAATTCAATTCTGAATATTTTAATTGCTCTAATATACACATGTTAATACTGATGTACAATAATAGGTAATCCCATAATTTAATACTCCCACAGTTCACAAAAACATATTATTTTGGAATACATGCAGTTAAACTTTTAAAACTTTAAACCGTCTGTGATTGGCCGTCTAGTATTAGGTTTTCTGTAGTAGTGTAATTAGACATATCAATATATGTTGTCACAGAATCTGTTCTGTAAACCTGTTTACACGCAAACGCAAAATTAGAGATTGTGAAATTAGAAAATAACATCCAATATGAGGCTAACAAGTGGGACCTAGCTACACTTGTTACTGACAAGATTATGCCATTTTCCTATTTGCATACTGTTTGTAGCGTTACTGACCAATTTTCCCCAAACATTAAGTAAAAAGGATACCCCATAACTCTACTTAAATAAGAATTACAAATCAATTGATTACTGACATTGTTTAGCCCTGATATAGTGAACAGGGGTAGTGCTCACTACGCAACGGCTGTCTAAAGCCCTCTGAAGAGGTGTGCAGCAGTGCGTTAGTACAAATACATTTTGGATTTTCATACAATCCAGTTGTTGTATATTTGTGCAATTTTCCATTTTGAGTAATTACTCCAAGACTCGAGATATGCATAGAAACAACTAATCCTAATACGAGATAAGTCATTTTTACTTTAAAATTGATTGATCAACTACGTATTTATGCAACAATATATGTAACTGAGCTTGTCGCGCCCGCTATAAAAAAGTTGCAATCCTAGTAAGGGAAGCGAACATCACAAATATCAGTTATTCACTTCGATTCCCCATCACCGACTGTGAAGGTGGACACTGAGCTCTTTTTCAGTACGCTGAGTAATATTTGCACCTAGTTATGAATATTCTTCTTTGACGACTTACACCATCTTCTTTCCTGATATGCAGTTTCAAATGTTATCTGGATATTATCTTCAGGAAGCCGAATGGTTTCATCATAATTACATACCAAGCTTCAAAGATCAAGTAAATGTGTCCGTCATGTCTGCGGGTGCTCAAGCGCTAAGTGTCGGGTTGCTTGTTGGTATGGGTGATGTAGCGACCAAGGAGGCACTTGAGTGGGCCATTGGTAGCACCGACGCTGTCCGGGCTTGTGGAGAGGTCGCACGTTTCATGGATGACATGTCCGCATTTAAGGTATGAGTTAGAATTCCAGATTAAATGTTACTCTCTGTCGTTGAGCGTTGTGATGTATGTAACTTGTTAAGAGGATCTTGTTCACAGAATGGAAGGAACCCAAAGGATGTAGCCAGCTCCGTAGAGTGCTACATCAAGGAGTACAATGTTACAAGCGAGGTTGCTCTGGCCAAGATAAGTTCTTTGGTTGAAGATGCATGGAAAACTATAAATCAAGCACGCTTTGAGCATCATGCACTACTACCAGTTGTACAACGGGTCTCCAACCTAGCAAAGAGCATGACGCTCTTGTTCCTTGACAAGAGAGATGCATACACATACAGCAAGGACTTTAAGGAGACGATGGAGAAACATTTCGTCCAGCCTATTCCCCTCTAGACAAAGGAAACACTTTTGGTCTTCACCGTCCAAAGTATCAGCGAACGATGGCAATGATAGATATGTATATTTGGATGCGAGAGACACATCAGTTAACCTCTCAACTTGGCTTGGTATATGTAATGTTTTCATAAAAAGAACTATTGTACTATTAAGTATGTGCCTTTATCTTTGAGAATATATATTACGTGGAATGTAAGAAATAACTTGCCATCTGATCACACATCGTCAAATTATCCTGCTGCTTGTGCATTGGGCCTGATTATTATTTTCGTGAACAAATTATCGTCCTATTTATCTGTTGAAATTTTCCATGAACAGAGGTGGGAGGGGATATATGTATGCGACCAATTTTTGTCAACTCACGCAACTCTGCTAACGTGATGTGCGAATGACAGCATACCTTAATTAATCTCTCTGTACACTGCTACAGAAAGCCTAATAGTAGACATCAAATCACAGACGGTTTTGTGAAACCATCTGTGATATATACATTATTACAGACGGTTGTAATTTGGAGGCCATCTGTGGTATTTGTGGCGGGAAAAAGGAGTATCACAGACGGTCGGTCTGTATTAAGAACCGTCTGTGATAATCCTAGATTATCACAGACGATTTTTTTATTAAAAACCATCTGTGATAATTGTGATAAGCTGGTTATCACAGACAGTTTTTAATTAAAAACCGTCTGTGATAATGGCATTAGGCATTTATTGCGCTGCTCAGACCGCATCTGTCTTTATTTCGATCCAGATCTAGCCACTGCTGCACACTTTTTCACTCAGGAGGAAGCTAGGCGATTTCAGGCCTGTTAATTTGGTGGGAAGAGGCAGAGATTGAGCTTTGAAGATCCATACTTTCCTGGTTGCTCTAGATATGGTTAGTAACGAAATTTATTTTTTCTTTAATTGCATTACAATTTAGGTCTAAGTAATCCATGAGTGTTATTGAAGATGATTAATTTGCAAAATTGTTGGTTATATAATAGCTGTAGTGTTTATAATATGAATTGAGCTAGCAAATTAAGCCTCAATATAATAAATGTGGCCGGGATATATATGTAGTAATAATTAGTTAATCTAATTTTTAATACTAAGTTGTTATATATGTACGTAACGTAGGACCGAAGCTGGATGTATGCCGCGAGCCGTGTGAGTGAAGAGTACATTAATGGTGTGTCTGCTTTTATAAGAGCCACCGAGGAGGATATGTTGAATAAGGGGGTGGAATATATGTACTGTCTATGCACTGACTGCGAGAATTTAAAGATGTTTAAGAACCGAGGGCAAATTGAAGCGCACTTGATTCGGAGGGGTTTCAAAAAGGATTATACGTGTTAGACCAGTCATGGCGAAGTGAATGATCATATGCCACCAGATGACATCGCCGGTGAAATGAATGATATGCCGCTGGATGACATCACCGGTGAAGTGAATGACATGCCGCCGGATGATGTCGATTGTCGTTCGGATTCGGATAGGTTGCACGATGATAATCTGGATCAGATGCTTCGCGATGTAGAAGAGAACTATGATGAGAGAGAGTATGTTAAATTCCGGGGTTTGATGGAGGACTCGGAGAAACCTTTATTCACGTGCTGCAAGTACACAAGGTTGTCGGCCGTGCTTGAACTGTTGAAATTGAAGGCAAGCAACGGTTGATCCGACAAGAGTTTCACGGTGCTGCTAGGACTTTTAGCAGACATGCTTCCGGAGGGAAATGAGTTGCCTAAAACCACGTATAAAGCCAAGAAGGTTCTTTGTCTGTTGGGAATGGAAGTAGAAAGAATAAATGCATGTCCGAATGACTGTATCCTGTACCGTAAAGAGTATGCAAACATGCATGTATGTCCGGTGTGCAACGCATCCCGATACAACGTAACAATCAATCAGATGATGGCGAGGGAATAGAGGCGAAGAAATGACCTCCTACTAAGGTGGTATGGTATTTTCCTATAATTCCCCGTTTGAAAAGGTTTTTTGCAAATCCAAAGGAGGCAAAACTGCTGCGTTGGCACTCGGAGGAGCGCAAGAAGGATGGGATGCTAAGACACCTTGCTGATTCCGCGCAGTGGAGAAACATCGATAGGAGTTTTGCAGACTTCGGTGCAGAACCAAGGAATATAAGGTTTGGACTGAGTACAAATGGAATGAATCCTTTCGGTAGCATGAGCAGCCGACATAGCACATGGCCCATGACTCTCTACATCTATAACATTCCTCCTTGGTTGTGTATGAAGCGAAAGTATATTTTGCCGTCGATACTTATCCAAGGGCCAAAACAACCTGGGAATGATATTGATGTGTTCCTAGCACCGTTTGTGGACGATCTAAAAGTACTGTGGAACGAAGGGGTACAGTTATGGGATGCATATAAACGAGAGAACTTCACTCTGCTCTCCTTATTATTCTACACCATAAATGATTATCCTGCGCTTGGTAACCTATCGGGTCATAGTACAAAAAGTGCCAAAGCTTGTACTCACTGTTTAGATGGTACCGAGAGTGTGTGGCTGAACCACTCACGCAAAACCGTCTACATGCGTCACCGCCGGTTCCTTCGGAGGGCTCACCCATACCGCAAGATGAAGAAACAATTTGATGGAGAGAAGGAAGACGGTTCAGCTCCAAGGCATTTAAGGGGACACGAGGTTTATGATATGGTTAAGGATTTAGATGTTGTCCTCGGAAAGGGACGTAAATTGAGGGCTCATGAGAAGAACACCTGGAAGAAGAGATCAATATTTTGGGACTTACCTTATTGGGAGTACCTAGATGTTCGACACTGCATCGACGTCATGCACGTAGAAAAGAATGTATGCGACAGCTTGATTGGTCTCTTACTGAACATTCGTGACAAAACAAAGGACGGCGTCAACACACGGCTTGACTTGGCTGATATGGACATCAGGCCTGAGTTAGCACCGACACGCACTGATAATGGACGAACGTATCTTCCCCCTGCGTGTTACACTCTGTCCAAGGCTGAGAAAACAGAACTGTGCCAGTGCTTGCATGGTGTCAAAGTTCCGTCTGGTTACTCCGGCAACGTGAAGAAACTTGTTTCGATGCAAGATTTGAAGTTAAATGGCATGAAGTCTCATGATTGTAATGTGCTGATGACACAGATGCTCCCTATTGCAATTAGAAATATTTTGCCGATCAAAGTCTGAGAGACAATCATGAGGCTATGTTATTTCTTTAACACAATTGCTCAGAAGGTCATCGATCCCGAAGGACTAGATGCTCTGCAGGACGAGGTGGTGATGACTCTATGTCATCTTGAAATGTATTTCCCTCCTTCGTTTTTCGATATCATGGTCCATCTCATTGTTCACGTTGTGTGGGAGATAAAAATGTGCGGGCCCGTATTCCTACGTAGCATGTACCCATTTGAGAGGTTCATGGGAATTCTCAAGTCCTACGTACGGAATCGTTTTCAGCCGGAGGGCAGGATCGTCGAAGGTTATGCAAGCGAAGAGGTCATTGAGTTTTGTGTCGATTATATGGCTCAGATTCAACCGATAGGTATCCCTCAATCTCGTCATGAGGGGAGGCTGAAGGGTCTCGGAACTATCGGAAGGAAAGCAATCACTCCAGATATGGACACGTATACTCAAGCCCATTTCACGGTGTTGCAACACATGACTGAAGTGGTGCCTTATGTGGACCAGCACAAGGATGTGCTTTGGCAACAGAATCCGGAGTGGCCGGATGTTTGGATCATGAGGCAACACAACCGTCGGTTCAACCAATGGTTGAAGGAGAAAATCGCTAGGTGCTCGCCAAGTGAGACGCTGACATGGTTGGCCCGCACCGCCGCTCCTGTGCTAGCTAGCCCCCACAACCGTCCGAGTAGCTGCACGTCCAATCCGACGCAAACCCAGGCCAAATTTCCTATGGACGACATCCTGGTAATAATTATTATCTCTCGAATGCTTGCTTCATTGATAGGCCTATTCGAGTAGCTAATTTTGTATCGTTATGTAGGAGCCTACGAAGTGCAGGCTCCAAGTGAGATATGGCTCCATTCCCTTGTACGCTGCTTGGAGCCAGGCATATTCGTCTGGTATCGGGGCCATGGTGCACGGTCAAGCTTTAGCGCCAGGCTTCGCAAAAGTTAATGTGGATGGTGTGCATGTCAATTTTGAGGTGGTCCCGCTACCGAAGCCCCCCGACGACGAGATCGTGACTCTAGGACAGGCCATTGGAACATTCATCCAATGGCCCAAAAGCGACATCTCCCTGGAGGCTTCTTCACTGGTGGCAGGACCAGAGCAACATGCACTGGTGCCATCTCCATTACAAGACCAGTCGGTTCCACCATCGGTAACTGCACCGGTGCTATCTCCACAGGTGCTATTCTCACCAGAGCAACTTGCACCGCTGCTACCTTCAAAGTCGACTGCCGTGAAGTCGACCTATAGCCGAGGCGGCAAGGCCAGCAAGGGCAAAGTAAAGAAGACCAATGATATACCGTACTTACCTTTGGCCCGCAAATTCGTGCTTGGCGAGCCGTTGCTCGAGCAAAAAGCCCTCCAACCCCTAGCATATAGTTGCATACAATTGCACACGTGGTATATGCAGCAGTCCAATAAGCTAGAGGGAGAACGGACCTCAAGTATCACTGTCAAATTCACGTCGGATGATTTACACCACAGTCTTTAAGAGTGTGTGTTTGTGGTCGCCTTTGAGGATTTATTCGATCTGTTCACGCTCAACGCTCTCGACGTCTCAATCATTCGATGCTAGACGCTGTAAGTGTGTACAATTACAGTATCCGTTCATGTCATACCGATAAATGTCATATCTAATTTGTTGCTTTCGTGTGTGTATATATATAGACACATGCTGACTAAAGCTATATTATCCAGCTCATCGGTTGGTTTCTTGGACCCACACTTGGTCGCCAAGGATACCATCGACCAGGATACATCCCTCGTCGAGAGGTACATTGCAGTAGGACTGATGGGTTGCCTCAATAAGGAATATGTACTTATGCCCTTCAATCAGAACTTTCATTGGATTTTAATAGTAATTGTACCAAAATGGAACAAGGTATATTACCTTGATTCCCTAAGTAGGAATAAAATGGACTTCACAGTTGTCAGCCAAGTAATCGATAGGTAAGTACATATTCTCCAAGTTGTACTCTTTCGTTCCTTCCGAATGACTAAGGTTAACTTTTTTGAATCACGTAGGGCGTTCGCGATGTACATTGAAATGGGAGGTGACTCGAAGCGCGGGGCCAAAGGCCTGTTGACACATGCTCGATATTTCAAGGTATTTGCTATTTCACATTAATTAATCCTATGCAACAGTTGGTAGTAATGCCTCTTGAACTAACACATTCCATTTTTTACAGTGCCACCAGCAGCCGCCGGGCAACACATGTGGATACTACGTTTGCCAACATATGAAACTACTCCTCGATTCCTCGAGGATCACCAATTCCAAGGTTTGTCAATCTTCCCATAATTACTTCATACTTATCACGTTACATATATACGCACATTGATATTCCTATCGACAGGCTGTGTACATCCCATCAACTCCATTGAAACAGCTTGATCTTGGACGGATTCGAGCAGAGTTGGCGTACTTTTTGCTGACTCAAGTCATAAAGCCAGAAGGCCGGTTCCACTATGCACCATAGATACATAATCAACGAACTTGTGAGGCGGCACAAGCTATACTTGTGTATTTGTTAATGGATATTTTATTTCAATTCAATTAATTGATTTGCGAAATGGATGCTTTATGTTTGTGAAATGAAGCGCGTTGTCAATTGGATGTTTTATGTCTGTGAAATGAATTGAGATGTGAAATGTATCTGAAATGAAATAAGATGTGTGAATTGTATGTTTTATGTCTGTGATTATCTGCTTGGTTTAGAGGGCATGGCTAGCATTTCCTGAGGTTAGCCAATAAACAGAAATAGACTTAGATTTAGGAGAAAGGAATATCACAGACGGTTTTTCATTAAAAACCGTCTGTGATTATCACATATCACAGACGATTTTTACTTAAAAATCGTCTGTGATATCTGATAATCACAGACGGTTCGAAAACCTTCTGTGATAACCTTCGATTATCACTGACCCATAAATTCAGACAGTTCAGAAAACCGTCTGTGATGACGTTTCTGAACCGTCTGTAATGTGGTTTTCTGTAGTAGTGGTATATATAGTGCTGCTACTGTCATGTGGGAAGGGGTTACGTACCATGCATGAACTAACAATTGCTCAATCATCTAGTAGACTATGCACAAATCAAGTCAATTACAGTAATTAACGCATCGTAACGAAATATTTTCATGCCTACAGTCCTCCTTTTACACATAGATTAAGATAAATTAACTGCACGGCTGCTGCAAAATATGTATCACACTAGCTCAGCAATCTAACGGAGGCGGAGGAGAGTGGGCAACAAAAGCACCCGTGATAAAGGAGAAAGCTGTTAGGACGTCGAGCCAGCAAATAACCTGACGGAAAGCATGCGTGTCATGCCCACTAATAGCGCTGTAAACGAGTCGGACTTGAGCGAACTTCGCCTTCTGGGCTCGAGCTCGGTAGAAACTCGAGCCAAGCTAGAGCCGAGCTCGAGTTGGGGTCCGAGCTTGGACTTGGGCTTGAGCTCAGCTCGTTGAAGCTCGATAATAATTAAATAATTTATTATGCAATATTTTTCAATAATAAGAAAATTTTAAGTTCGGACTCGGCTCTAGTAAGCTCGATAACAGTCAAAATAATTTAAATATACACTAATTTTCAACAATAAGAAAAGTTCGAGCTCGAGTTCGGCTCGAGTAAGCTTGGTAAGAATTAATATGTATTATTATTTAAGCTTGAATCGGGGCTCGCGAACTATTCGAGTTCGGCTCGGTGAAGCTCGCGAGCTTGAGATCAAGCTCAAGTTCGGCTCGTTTAAAGTTCGAACTGAGCTCGAATCAAACCTATAATAAGCCGAACTCGAGTAGCTCGCGAGCTTCGAGTTTTTTTTACAGCCCTACCCACTAAGAGTTGCTTCATCGACGATGCAATTAATGCAACTGCCAACACAAGCCAAGAATCCTACTTCGCAGACAACCGAACAGCCTGGGGTAGTGCTTCCTTCGAAGGAAAAATAAAAAACAACAGCATGGGAGCTCTAAGAAAACAAGAGCATCTCAGGCGAAGTGTTTTACGGGATACTGGTATTGCCAGTTAGTTTTATTAACGGAAAAGTGCTCTATGTATTTTATTGAATTAATTCTAATTATAAAAGATCTAGTATGATGATTGCTAGATTTAAAGTATCAGAATTATTGGATTTTTAATCCCTCTTATCTCCCTTTGCCAAATGAATAGTATGTGTGCTATTTTTTCATGGCCAATTAGCTTAATAGGATTTGCTAATTGAGCTTTTCCAGTCGCATGGCATGCGTTGCATCCAGCCGTACTATTACATGTAGTTTCACTGTGAATGTGCTTATACATGGATGCAAGAAAAGCATAGCACGGCAGCAGCAGACTTTGCTCACGGCTGTACGCATGCAACGCGACTGTTCGCATGCATCGTGTGCGAAAAGAAGCGACGACCGGCTGAAAACATCCATTCATTCGCTATAAAAGGAAGGCTGACATGCCATTTGAATAAGCAGCGCATGGATCTGAACAGCCAAAGGATAATGCGTGTGCACAGATATAATTGAAAGTGCTAGTTCTTTGATCATCAAAAGAACGCTGTAAAAGAAATAAAGAGATAAAAGAAAAGGCTAGTTTACTGTAAGGAAAAAAAAGCTTGTTGTAACATAGATCAAGGTATATTCATGCATATTTGAGGTTGAGCAAAATAGTATTGCTAATTATAGTTTCTGCTTTCAATTGGTATCAGAGCAATGATACAATACTTTTGTTCATCATGAAAGTTTTGGTTCTATTGTCTTAATGCTCTCTTATGTCTCTTTGCCTCACCATATGACAGTTGTGTTTATGCTACTTTACATGGATTTTGTACAGGACATAATAGTGTTTGTCCTAGTACATTAAAATAGCATATATTTGCATTTGTTTCTTATGAAATAAAATATCAATTAAATGATCAATGCATAGCATGCACAAGTTAATCATCACCACAGGGGCCTAACTAGAAAGTTATTGACATTTATTTGAGTATTTTTCTATTGTTCGGACGTATTGAATGCTGTTACAATGACCGTACAATTGAATTTTTTTGATTATAATGCTTGGATGTCGCCCAAAGGTGGATAATTGCTTATAATTAATAACATGAAAGAGGTTGATCAACGTTCTTGGTAACATGTATATCCAAAGATAACATGTGTAAAGATCTGAGTATGTTTGAAAATGTTATTAAAGTTTATCTTTTGACAACTTTAAAGTTTGTATTTAAAATTCATCAAAAGATGGTTTTAGATGCATACCTAAAAGTTTTCTTGTCTGGATCTATTTTGCTCAGAACATTTATTTTGAGCATATTCTTTTCTGCAGCCACTATAAACTTGTATGCTCAAAACAGTGGGCTTGTAAAGTTTAATGGACTGACTTATGATGATTGGTCCAAGCAGATGTGTTCTCAATTGGGTGTTATGAATTTATACTATGCATTATTTATGGATAAACCAATCATCACTGAGGATAGTACGGAAGATGACATGTCTCTTTTAGAGACTCGGGAAAGGTCTAATATATTGAGTTTGAATCTAATGCGTATGTTGATGGCAGAAAATGTTAAGATATCAATGCCAAAACAAAAGATGCAAAAGTGTTCATGTTGAAAATTAAAGAATACTCTCAATCGGACATTACTGACAAGTCCATTATAGGGAGCATCATGAGTGAGTAGACGACTAAGAAATTTGATTGGTCGTAACCCATTAATGATCATGTGACAAACATGGCTAATCTTGAAGCAAAGTTGAAATCCATGGGCATGGACTTGAATGAATATTTTTTGGTTCAGTTCATTATGAACTTACTACCTCCTAATTTTGGCCAGTTCCAGGTGAATTACAACACCATTAAAGATAAATGGAACTTTCAAGAAGTAAAGGCTATGTTAGTTCAAGAGGAAGGGAGATTAAAGAAATATAGAGAAAACTCTGTCCATCTCACGGTTCATGAGAGTGCTAGTGGTAGTAAGGGAAAACTAGGAAAAAAGGGTAAAAAGAAGAATAAGACTCTTGGAGCTATCAAGGAGGGTCAAATTAGTAAAGATATGAAGTGTCATTTCTATAAGAAATCTGGACACTTCAAGAAAGATTATCCAAAAAGAAAGGCTTGGTTCGAAAAAAAAAAGTACATATTATGTTTCTGTATGCCTTGAATCAAATTTTATTGAAGTTCCCAATAACACTTGGTGGTTAGATACTGGTGCAACTACTCATGTGTCACACATTTTACAGAGATTCCTTTTGATCCAACCCATAAGCGGAACTAAAAATTTCTTATATATGGGATATAGAATGAAGGCACAAATTGAAAGCATTGGGACATGTCGCTTTATTCTAGATTCCGAATACCACTTCGATCTTGAAAAGTGTCTTTATGTTCCCAAATGTGCTAGAAATTTAGTTTCTATTGCAAAGTTGGATAATATAGGTTTTAAGTTTAAGATTGGAAGTGTTGTATTTTCCTTGTATAAGTCCTATTATGGTTGTGGTAATTTATCTAAAGGATTATATTGCTTTAATCTTAATAATGTGTGAGACCATGTGGAGGTCACCACATGGTTGTGATGAGTAATTGACTCTTGGTTTAGAGAGATTGAGTTTGGTTTTTGAGGTTTGTGAAGAGAATGGCTCTCTCTGTAAGGTCTTAAGCCCTTGCGACTTGCTCGGCAATGGCATTTACGACCACTGCGTTCTACCACTGTTGTGTGTGGTCGGAAGTCAGTCTTACAACCATGTGGTTGGTAGCCGATCCTACGACTTTGTGGTCGACAGAGGTCTTTACGACTAGTGGTCGTAGGTGTCCTATCGACTTACTGCTGTGTGAGGTCGGTAGTGCCTCTTCGGGTGATAGTCAGTAGTCGATCTTGTGGTCTTTGACTTGATAGTCGTAGGTGTCCTGACGACCATGTGGTCGTAGGTGTGCTGACGATCATGTGGTCGTAGGTGATCCTTCGTCTTGAGGCTGTTGTTCTCGGGGTCTACGACTTTGTGGTCGTAGGCGATCGACTGGTGGTCGCAGAAGCCCCTATGACTTTGTGGTCGTAGGCAATCAACTGGTGGCTGCAGAAGCCCCTGCGACTTTGTGGTCATAGGCAATCGATAAGTGGTCGTAAAAGCCCTTACGACTTGGTAGTCGTAGGTGCCTTTCGACTTGTGGTCTGCTAAAGCCCTCACGACTTGGTGATCGTCTCTACGACTTGATAGTCGTGGGAGCTGGTATGACTTTATGGTCGTAGCGATCTGGCTGAAATGGTCGTAAGTCATTGCGACTAGTTCCGATATAGTCGTAGATGCTAGCGATGATCGTAGCAGTCTGTTACCTAGTCGTAGCTTGTGTCTCGATGGTCGTAGCAACCTTGTGTGTGCTCATAGGCTGCTGGAGGAACCTTGTGAGCTATGAGTACCTCATTTCTTGTGCATCTGAGTACTCATAGGTGGTGTAAGACTAGTTGTTGTGCTGTGGTTGTGCACTGAAATACTTGTTGAGTGTGCCAATTGATGATCTATTTGTTGGGTGCGGTGCTACGTGATGGTTTGCTTATCCGTGTTAGTTGCAGGACTTCGGAGCTAGGTCATGGTGAGGCGTAGGAGGACCGAGACTAGGCACATGAGGTGTTGAGGTCTAGAATGGTCAGTAGACGCCGAAGATGATCGAGGCTGGTGAGGTGGTTGCAAGCCATGACGACGAGGAACCGAAGCTGGAGCTGCCAGAGGTGAACATGACAGGCAACGGCAAGGTAGACCGGGACTAGGCTCAGGGAGGAGTCGATGTCCAAACAGTCAGGATGCCAGGTGCAGTCGTGTGCAACGAGTGGACCGGGATAAGGCTTAGAGAGCAGTCGAGGTCCAGTCGGTCGGAAGCCAAGTGCGGTCGTGCAAGAACAGGAAGCTTCCAGGAAGGTGCTTGAGGAGCAATTTGGTGAATTGACTCAAGGCCTACAAAAGGGGAGCTGGTCTATTAAAGCAGTTGTGTCTTGTCAGTGTTAACGGGTTGTCGCGAGTGTGCGCGTGTGTAAAACCCGGTGTTAGGTGGTGTTAACGGGTAATCCCTAGTGTGGACTAATGGGTGGATCCATTAGGTCTAGGTTCGCGTGTGATCCTATAAAAGGGAGAGGGGAGGCAAGAGTTTAAAGAGAGAGTTGGTCGAGTGAGCCTTGGCGGCTGCCGCTTCTCCCTCCCATGGGAGTCTATCTGAGAGTGGGTGTAGCTCTAGGGTTAGAGCTTCTCCCGAGGGGAGTGGCTGTTTGAGAGTGTGTGTTGGCTCTAGGGATTAGAGCCTGGTCCTCCCAAGGGGAGTGTCTGTGAAATCATTCATTTGAGCAATACATCTATCTTAGACTATGTGGCTTGTGTATCTCTTCTATTTGAGTTTGCTCGGCTTGATTTGATTTCTTCTATGTTCTACCTTCTCTCTGTGTTCTGGGCTATTTCTGGATCGTAGTGACATGTCGGTTGTACTCCGAGCCATCTTGGCTATCCTAGACCCATGAGTAGTTCTGTTATTCTCTTGGATTTGGTTTTGGGCGCTTTCGGTGAGATCTAGTCGAAATCTCATTTTGGCTGATAAATGTCCAATTAAAGATTAGAGGAATCTCCTAAGGCCCTAACCTTAGTGTGTGCAAAGTTTCATGGCCAGTTGAACTCTTAATCGAAAGTTTTTTGAAGTCTGGTTCTTGTGGTCGTGCGCTTCGCTGGCCTCCTCTGTTTTGCCGAGAAGCTTACGACCACGTTATATTCTTCAACCGCTTCTCTTTCGACCAGTCAAGACTCAGATCGTTTGTTCTCATTCGCACTGGTTTCCAATTGCCTGATGGTCGTAGATCTCGTGGTTGTGTGCCCCCACTGTCTTACGAGTTGTTTTATGACAACAGTTGGTTACAAGTGCTAGTCGGTCTTCGACCACGATAATCGTTTGACCATGCCATTGGCTTACGACCACGTTGGTTCCAACTGCACTCATCTTTTGATCTCGTTTGTCTTGATATTAATGGTTATCGACTACAGTGACTTCTGTTGGATAATTGATTTTCAACCAAGTTGTTCTTTGGTCGAGTGGTCAAATTTACGACCGCTGTGCAAGCCATCAACCGTGCTGTCGGGCTTACGACCACTGTGTAAGCTTCGATCACATTGTCGGTATGGGTTTAATTTCTTCGATGCTATTGCTTGCTATGACATGTGGGATAGTGCTCAAAATCATTTTCACTACTCTCTTCCCATGTGCAAAGATCGTGCATCGTTCTTGTTTTCAGTTCTAGGTGTCATGCGCCTCCTCGGTTCTTCTAGACGATTACGACCACACTTGCTTTCTATCACTCAATGATCTTAAATCGTGTGGTCGCTTGACTTTTCTACCTACTTGGGACATCGACTACAGTGGTGTTGACCACACAATGGTCTTCGACCACGCAATTTGAGATCACGTCGGTCTTCGACACTGCTAGCGTTTCGACCATGTTGGTAACAACCACGTTGGCTAGACCACATTGGTTTCGACCACGTTGGCTTCGACCACGTTGGTTCGACCACGTTGGTCTCGACCACGTTGGTTACGATCACGTTGGTTTTGACCACGTTGGTCTCGACCACATTGGCTTCGACCACGTTGGCTTCGACCATGTTGGTTTCAACCACGTTGGCTTCGACCATATTGGTTTCGACCACGTTGGCTTCGACAACGGTGGTTACGACCACGTTGGTTTCGACCACGTAGTCGGTTTCAACCACGTTGTCTATTTCGACCATGTAGTCAGTTTCGACCATGTTGTCAGTTTCGACCACGTAGTCTATTTTGACCACGATGTCATTTTCGACTACGTTGTCGGTTTCAACCACGTTTTCTGTCCCGACTACGTTGTTTGTTACTGAGAGACCATGTGGAGGCCATCCCATGTGTATGATGAGTAATTGACATCGGTTTAGGAAAGTCGAGTTTGATTTGGATGGTTCGGACCTTGACGTTGCGTAGTGCAATCGGGCTCGGTCGGACTTGGTCAAACTTGGTCGTATGGGATTAGGATGCATATTCTTTGATTCAACAGGTTTGGATTTCATCATGGGTAAGTATGATGCTTTTATGCTATTTATGCTTTCATATGTCGAGCGGTGCGATTTGATGTGTTTCTTGTCTGTGTTGGATGCAGGACGTCGAGGTTGAGTCGTGGCGAGACACGGGCTGACCGAACTAGGCGCAGGTGGCGCTAAGGTCAAAACGGTCGAGATGTGTTGAAGACGACGGAGACTCGAGGTGGTTGCGAGGCTTGGACGACAAGGAACGCGGAAGCTTCCCGGAAGGTGCAGGAGGGGCGTTTCGGTAAAAACGCAAAGCTGCATATGTGGAAGCGGGTTCCGTTCGAGTTGGTGGGTGTAACGGGTTGGAGACCTGTTAGCCTAGGCCTATATAAGGAGGGGATGTCTCCTTATGGATTTCATGCACTCCAAGGGTTGCTAGGGTTTGCTTTAGTCAAAATGAGCTTTAGAGGGTTGTTTTGGCTTTAGGACTTTAGTTGTTGAGAGTGGGTGAAGGAGACAGAGGGTGTCTCCCGTAGTGCTCTGTGTGTGCATCTCCTCTCCAAGCATGTAGTGTGTGTGTTCTTGTGTTTGGGAGAGGGAGAGGTTGGATTGATGAGCATGTAATCATCCTTGTTCTAATGTCCATGTGTATCGGGACTCCTCTGTAATCCTTTGTTCCCATGAATGAAATCTCTGAAGTTTCTCTCGTGCTTGCCTGTCTGTTCTTCGTTTCCCCTCTTTTGGTGATTTTTGAGTTTTTGCATTCTCTTGTTGTTTCTCGCTGAGAAGGCCCAAAATGGGTTGCTCTATGTTGGGATGATGCCTCAAGATCATTTGATCGTTTTTCCCAAGAGCAAATCGCATTTAATCTCAGATTTAGCTTTTTGGGCTTCTCTGTTCTTCATTTTATTTCCTAGGGTTTGAGGTGGATCTTGATTCTCTTCTTAAGATGGCGTGAAACTTGGCGTGAGAAGTCCAGAAGCTATTAAGTAGCTATCCTCAAAGTTTCATGGTCAAAGGATCAAAGATTGGGGAGGAATTCGTATTTTTATGCTGCACTCGGTAGTTTTTCAGATTTTGGGCAAAATTTCAAATTACTACTCAAATGATGAAATCCTTTGTACCAAAAGTGCTTGATGGTATTTAGAATAGGTGTATTCTCTTTTGGCAAAGGGAATATATCTGCAAGTCTTTCTTTTGGTCAAAATCTCGATTTCCAAGTCTTTCTGTGCAGTGAGTTTCAGTCTGTCGGTCTGAAATTTTTGGGGGGTCCGGTCTGACCGGGCTTTACTTGGCGGTCAGACCGGCCGATAAGCACCGGTCAGACTGGCAACATCCAAGCGGTCAGACCGGCGCAGAGGTAGCGGTCAGACCGCCCAGTCACCTGCGGTCTGATCGCCCAGTCACCTGCGGTCTGACCGCCCCCAGCAGCCTTGTGTTCTTTGTTCAATGCTTCTTCCTGCTGTTTTCTTTCGATGCCCTTGTTCTCTCTGATAGCCTAGATCCCTTGAGCTTATGAACTCTTCTTCATAGTCTTCCATGTCTATTGGAGAGGAGATTCATTAGCGAGTACTTTTTGGGGTAAATTTTTTAAAAGTCGACATTCACCCCCCTCTGTCGCCATTTCGGTCCAACAATTACAACCACCTTGTATCTCTGCTGAGTGGTCGTATTCGACCATGCAGTGCTTCCGTCGAGTGGCTGTAATTCGACCACATAGTGCTCTGATCTAGTTGTACGGTGGTCTATGTTCCTCTGTTTTCTAGTAGATCTCATATCCTAATCTTCATAACTTTGTAGTTATTGGAGAAAAAGGAATATGTAAATATTTGGAGAAAAAAATCTTTTGGCACCATTCACCCTCGCTATGTTGCCTCATCCGGTCCTACAAGTGGTATCAGAGCAAGGTTGGCTCTATGTTTGATCGTAACTGATCTTGAGCATGTCAACTAGTAGGGAACCTTGTAAGTTTTTCTTTGTATCTTGTTGGGGTGTTTCTACCAATGATGTCCTTTGCGACAAGAGGCTTGAAATTGGCTAGAGAGTGATTTTATTTGCAATAAACCACAAGTGTGAGCTGTGTGGTACATTCTTTACCTTTGGTTGTTCAAGTGCCAGGGAGGAGAAGGTTTGGACTCCACGGATGATGATGTGCAAGGACTTTACGACCGCATTGTGATCCCTTCGATCACTCCTCGCTACCCCGACCACGTAGTCGTAAACTTCAACTGAAGGTATGACCACATTCATCACCGTAGTCGTAACGCATTACAACCATATTGTGATTCTGCGACCGCAGTAGAGGTGACCCGTGTGGTCGCAAGCGGTCCGTGAGATCACAGGGGCGGCAGACATGGTCGTAAAGGAGATACGACCATGGAGATCAGGCAGAGGTGTCCACTGGAGCAGGAGCTGTGATTGTAAAGGAGTTACGACCACGGTCTCGCAGGAAGACAAGCACGCCGGTCGTTCTCTGCTTTGCACCTCCTCAGCGACTACATCTTTGTGCTTGGCTCTCGGTACAGTGGCCTGCCTTGGTATACCCTGCTCTTCGACCATGGCGGACTTGACTACGACTTCTAAACTGAAAACAAGTATACAAACTCTAACACTTGCATTTTCATCTCTAGCATATATTGTCATTCTTTCTGAGATGGTGAATATACTTTGAGAAGATAGTGCGAGGATACGGGCGCTAAATCTTGCGGCCTAGTCACCTCCTTTATTTAGGAGTTGGATCTTTCTTGAAGTGAGCATAGTTCTATCATTATTAGTGTTGGTGATATGCCCTAGAGGCAACATGGAGATGTTGAATATATCACATACTATGCTTATGATACATTGCTTTGTTCCTTGAAATAGACATTATTATTATTGATCAATGAGTATGTGACTTATTCATGAGACTCTTAATGCCAAAATGTTGCTATTTCTAAATGATCCCTGATCATATATCATATGAGGAACAAATATGATTCAAAGATCAGCATATGTATTGATTGATGATCATGTCTCATGGATCATGGTATGGAGATACCAAATCAATAATATGGACATGTGTTAGTGAACATATGTTGGATAGACCCGCCATGAGACACTGCAGAGATTCCATGTGTCATTAGTTGGTCTCAAGTAGTGTTTATGTAGAATCGTTAGACTTGAGATCATCATGGTTCCCAACATGCGTAGTAGCCTATTTTGGGACTACTAACCACTACTCCGTAACTGGGTAGTCATAAAAGTAGTCTTCGGGTTTGCTATGAAACATGTAGTGGGATGTGAATGATCAAGATAGAATTTGCCCCTCCTTATGGGAGAGATATCTCTGGGCCCCTCGATGTAATGGATTATGAAAGTGCATGGCCATGCCAATGTGATTGAGGAGTCAATCACAAGTTTATAATCCATCACGGAATCGAGAGAGTGATTGAGCTATTAAGAGGATGACACAGGTCTCGCCTTGAGCTTAATCTATATCGTGAGGCAAAGGGATTCGTACATGAGAACATTACAGGTTCAGCCGATATGATCTTTACGTATACTTTGGGGTTAATATGTCTTGCTAGAGGCCGCTATTAACAGGGTGACCGGAAAGGTGTTTCCGGGTCGCGACCAAGTATACGTGAACCTACAGGGTCGCACACTTAACGGGTTGGAACACTAATTCGAATGTGATTCGGATGTGGGCTCAATTCGGATAGAGATCCGGATAGACTCCTATTGGGCCTCGGTCCACGAGGCCCAAGTGAGGAGGTCTATATATTTGGAGGCGGGGGGCTGAGGGATGCATACTTCTGTTCCTCCCGAGCAAAACCCTAGCCGCCACCTCCCGAGCCAAACCCTAGCCGCTCGCGAGTGCTGGCACACTCGCGATCGACGTTCCAGCCCCGGACGTGTGGATACCGGTGGAGGCGCTGCTCGGTGCGGCGTTGATCGGCATCAACAAACTACAGATTGGATCTGCTCGTGGTGTGTTTGATCGCGTGGAGGAGACGATCTGTTCGGGACGATCGGCTACTTCCACTACTACCTCGACGCGCGTGGTTGGATCGGCTTCTCCAACTCTTCTTCCGCTGCGCTGCGCGTCTAGTGGTAACGATCTATGATCCCTCCTTAGCATGATGTCCTGGTGTGCGCGGTAGAAATTTTTATTTTCTGCTATCGTAGCCTACGCGCGTTCCTTCAATTAGCACTTGTGCCATATGTTTAGATGCTCCTATTTTGACTAGTTTAATTCTTGTTGGCTCTTCTCGTGTGGTCCAAGGGACTTCTCGTTTTGAGCAAGGATGGTGTTTTGTCCTTTTGGATCATGTCTCGTAGTAGACACTTGCACCATTGCTCATTTTGTGAGAAGGATGGACATCATCGGCATCGTGGACTTGTTTCTTGTGATTTTGATTTTTGTCCACGTACTATCCCGAGGAAGAATTTCCGCCGTTTCTCAAATAGTGGACCTCGTTCGCCCAAACGAGGTGCGCACCTACGGCGAGAAGATGTTGTGAGTTCCTTTGGTGCTTTTGTTGGTTCTCATCTTGGTGCTTTCAAGTAAGGTATTCACCGCTTTTTCAGAGTTGGGACTCGTTTCACTTGTCGAGTTGTCCATTTGCGGTATGCCTCTAGGATTGATTTTCTTGCATGGACCATCCATTGCACCATGTTAACTTGCATACTTCTATTGTGAGTGTGTCAAAGTCTTGGGTTCCCAAGTACATGCCTACTAACCCTTCGGAATCTAAGACTCGGGCACTTTGTTCTTGTCATTTGTAGGTATCAAGATGCGGGATGGAGAACATGTACTTGATTGGGTTCTAGTCGTTTCCTTCATCACATGATTAGAACACTTGTTGGTTCTTCACTTCATGGCCTCCAAGAGGCATATGTTTTCACATTTGGCGTCTTCACCTACTTTGTGAGCTATTCTTTATCTTCATGCTCTTATATTCATGTTTGATCATAATTGGTATGTTGTGCTTGTTCATGTGCTCACTTGTACCATATTGGCATGCCTTACTCTTGTTACCTTCTTGTCATGCCTTTATGTGTATGTTGCTTAGGTATCCTTGTATCATGTTATATATGATTGGATGCTTAAGCTTTGACTTGACTTCATGAGCATAAGTACAATGTGTGTATTAGAAGTCAAGTATCATCATGACTTTGCGCCTTGTTGTATCTATCATGGTTTATTGCATACAACTTGCTCCTTATGTCCATTCACTATTATTTATACATGTTAGCATACTTTTCATGATTTTGTTTGTCGTGATGTATGCCTACATGATGTATGCTTGTGTATGGACAGTATGAGCTTGATTATATCTTGGATAGTTTTTCTGTCATGATGCTATGTTTATTCATGCCTTCTTATCTTTTCTTGTACACATGCTTATATCCATGCTAGCATATGCTTCTGTGACTTTTCCTTGTCACCTGCTATGTGTATGGTTATGATTCATTGAGATGCATGTATACCTTGATCCTATTCATTTTAGTTCTGGCATGAAATAAACTGTATGATATCTTGGTAGCTTTAGTCTGTGCTTATGCTTAGATTTCATGAGAACTGTGGTGTTGGAACCCGGAGCAACAACTCCTGGATCCTCTGTGTAAATCGCACTAGTCCAGGATCAGCTAGTGCACACAGTAGAACAAAGATAAATACCAAGCACAAATGACTAACTTCATTAATTAAAAGAGTATGGCCTTATGGCCAAGTCCTACATCAACGCCCATTGGCAAAGATAAATAAAGCAAATAACTACAGAAGCAAACTGAAAAGAAGCGAAGCCCAAGCCTGCCCACAGGCAAATGACAGTAAGACGCGGCCTACTCATCCAGATCTTCACCGTTGTCGAAGGCATCTTCCTCTGTATGGAGATTGCAAGGTGAGTACAAACTTGTACTCCGCAAATCACACGGAGAAATGCAACATAATGACAAAGGATTCAATGGAATGCTTATAGGGTTAGTTTACATAAAACAGCATTTAAGAAAATACAGTAAATAGATTGAAATTGCTAAATTTAATACAGTAAAAACAATACTTGTAATTAAAAATAATACCATCAGTGCAGGCTCCGACCAAACACCAACCTATCCACGGGCATCCCACCTGGACCATCTTTTCCAAAAATTCACGTATGGATTCCATCCATCCACATGCTTTTAGTGTGCAACTCTGATGAATTCCATCCACCAGGTTTCAATCTCTCATGGATTCCATCCATCCGCAAGGTTTTCATCTCTCGTGGATTCCATCCATCCATCCACAAGGTTTTCAAAAACCATTTTAAGAAACAAAGTCTAATCCATGAAAAACTTTTATACAGCATGCCCGTGATTGTGGGCACGGCTATCCAGGATAGATTATACACTCTGCAGAGGTTGTATAGTTTTACCCACAAGACATGATCATCCCTTTTTGCCACCGGGTCACACACTTCCTTAGGTGTGCGGCGAGGAGTCGTGACAAGGCCTTTACAATGTAAAGCCTTCAACCTGACTAAGTCAGCTCTAAGGTTTCACCCCAGTAAGGAATCCACCAGACCGGGACCCCCTCTTGAGCCAAGTGAGACTTCTCATGACACCGACCACGCTCACCTCAGCGTACAACTTAACTCAGGTTGGGACTCTATATATTATTCAGCCAGGGTTGTCCCATACCAGCCTTGTGGTAGTACGATAGGGTTTTGCAACAGTAGCTCACAGACCGGTCCTTAATTAACTTAGGCCCAACCACATACCCTCGTGCCCGACAATCAACCCTGTGTCTCCGAACAACAGGGCATGCCTGCACCCACCACCTAACCAATTGCCTAAGTCTAAACCAGGTTTTATATTTTATTTTCAAAATATTTCATAAACCTCCTGACTCACCGAAGTCAAGAATAACTTCAAAACGCTTATCATTTTATGTGAAAAGTCCATCATTTTATGCAAAAAGGTATCCCAACCCATAGTTATTTCTAAGCAAGACTAAGCATTTGCTATCCATAAAGTCTCTAACCAAACTATTGTACCAACTAGAGTTTTAATCTAGGGTGACAAAGTATCAGGAAAATTCAATATCAATGGAGGTGATAACAAGTAGGTAATAACTAAATTTAAAACTGAATTGAAATATGTTAAATAAAAATATGCATGCAAAATACTTTAAAACAACATAATTTTATTTTAAAATTTGGGATCAACATGATCAAGGTGTGTGACTTGCCTTGCTCTTGGGATGGGTGCAAATCTTCGTCGAAGAATTCTCCTGAATCGTCGTAGTCTACACGTGAAAATAACCCACCAAATTCAAATAAATTCAAATTAACTTCAAAAGTTTGAATTGAGGCCAGAAACAGATAAAGGAGAATTTGTGATGAATTTAGAAATTTGAATGGGATCAAACGGAGTTAGGACGAAGAAGAACGGGCTCTCGGAAGATTAAAATCAGAGAAAATGAATAAACTAGATTTTTGGAATTATTTTTGAAAGAAAAAACAGAATTATGACGTCATCAGGAAATTCTTTTTCGGCAGAATTATTTTTCTACGGGGAATTCAGATTTATTGCGTCATGCTGGTGTCAGCCACGAGGTGGGCTGACTGACAGGTGGGCCCCGGGTATATGGACCGGGTCCACCGACCGAAGGGAGCGCTGAGGTAGCGAGGGCGGTGGGGTGGCGCTGACGGGGTAGAGGGGAGTCACGGTGGCGCTGACATGGCGCCACCTGGCTGCCACGCAGGCATGGGTCAACTGACATGGCCGGCTGGTGAGGGAGGTGCTCGGGGACGGCAGCGGCGGCGGCGCTCCGGTGGCCGGCGATGAGCGGCGAAGGGTGGAGGAGGGAGAGGAGCACATGGGGAGCACGGTAGCACCTGGCGCGGAGCTCGATGACGAGCGGAGGCGGCCGGTGATGAGGGGGAAGGAAGGGGAGGGCGGAGAGGCGGTGCGAGGGGAATGAGAGGCCAAGCGGGGGTTTTATAGCGGGAGGGGGTGTCCGGGTGGCGAGCTAACCGCCCGCGAAAATGGCGGTGGCGGCCATTGCGGGGAGGGCGTGCGGAAGTGGGAGAGGTGGGGAGGTGGGCGCGGAGATGGCGGGGAGGTTGGGGAGTGGGAGGCGGCAGCTTGGAAGAGAGGGGGAGGCCGGGAAGGGCTAGGATGGCCAACGGCCTGGCAGCGGCGCTCGCGCGAGGAAGGAGGAAGGGGCGCACGCATGGAAGAAGATGGCCCTGACAGGCAGGCCTGGTTGGCAGAGAGAGAGAAGAGAGGGGGCGCAAGCGGCGACGATGAGGCCACGTGTTCGAGGGAGGATAAGGCGGCTAGGCGGTTATGTGGGGCAGATGGGCCGGGTTGGGTGACGTGGCACAGATCGGGTCAGCCACGTGTTGGCCCGAGAGGGGAGGGAGGCAGGTTGCGCGGCGGTGACGTGGGTGGATCTAGGCCGTCCACGCATCGCCCGCGGGGAGGGTAGGGATTTTGGGATTTTTTATTTTAATTTTTGATTTTCAGAAAACTCGAGAAATTTCAATAAAGCTTAGAAAAATATGAAATAACTTGTAAAAATTCTAGAGAAATTCATAGAAGTTTCTAGAAATGTTTTGTACTTAATAAAATTATTTCCAACTAATGTTGGTATTATATTTTCATACCTAAAATACATTTTATTTTCAAAATAGATTTTTAAACTCCAAAAAACTCAGAAAATCCACATAAAAGCCAATTAAATCCAAACAACTAATTTGACATAGGATTTTTATAGAAAATCATAATATCATTTTATTTAATAATATTTTTAGGTTTTGCTTAAAATACTTTTCAAATCTAGCCTTTTCAAAAACAGTAATTCTAGCCTTTTCGACCACTCGTACATGATCAGGTCTACGATCACAACTACCCATCGAGCGACTGTGACAGAGGTTTGCTCCCCTGTGATCTTTAATGTTTTGCTTCCCACCACTTGGCTTTGCATAGTATATTTATTCTAGTGGTAGGAAGGGTCCGATCAGTGGCGGACCTAGGACTTTTAGGATGGGTGTTCGGATTTCGGAGCTAAGATGCTCGAACACGTCGATACCGCAGCGCACCGGCCCCCCCCCCCCCCCAAAACACTGATATAACAATATGTGTATGTAGATATAATAAAAATATATAAATTACAGAAATTAATGGTTTCTTATAAGGAAATGGACGATACAAAGCGAGCATAATTATATGAATTAAATAACAAATTATAGAGATAAATGAGAGTTGTATATCTTGTTCATCTTACCTCTTTTTGCTATTTCTCCATCAGCAAGAACTATCCATCTAAGAGGAAATTGTATGTTCCTTCCATGGAGCAAAACAGACCAAGAAAGAAAATAAGTAGAGGGGTGGAGCACACCTAGATCTGAAGGAGGACGATGACAATAAGTTGGAGGTGCTACTCACTTTCCAATGCTATGCACCCTCCCGGCTACCACGCTGCTCCCTTCCAGTCGCCCGCTCCCTATCTCTGTGTTCGTTGTGCCATTGCCCGCTTGCCCGTGACACCTCTCTGCTCGCCCGCACTGCCACATGCTCACCTTGCACCACGCGCCACCTCACACATGATTGTCATCACATCATGGCACCACGTCCGCGTTCACCGGTCATCACTTGCCTCTAGCCTGCACCTCCACCTGCTCGCCACTAGCCTGCACCTCCACCTGCTCGCCACTCGAAGACCGAAGCCGCCTCCCACACAGACAACCACAAGATGAGAAATGGAACAAATGTTAGGATTTTTTTTATATCTTTACCTCTTTGGGCATGAGGAGGGGTGAGGTGGAAATAAAAATGGTTCTAATATATTACATGGGCTGTGCGCGAGATACGGGGAGTGTGGGCTGAATTTATTTGAAGGCATAAAAATATAGTTTTAACACAACTAATAGTATATACATCTAATATACATGTTATATACATGATATTTTATAAAAAATTTGGGTGTTTAACTGAACACCCTTGCACCATTGCAGATCCACCCATGCATGCATGTCAATGTGCAGCAAGCTCTCTTTTGCCTGCATATCCGAAATGTGCTCGAAAAATAGTGTCGAGGTCTCTCAAGAGCAAGTCGTTGGTGCCTTAAGATTGTTAGGAAACCTAGGCCTAGGCCGGTAGACCTGGCCCATGGTGGGCACCTCACCGGAGACTATAAATAGGGAGCCGAACCGGCATATTTTGTACACATGCAATCAGAAATTAGTAAAGAAAGACCAGGAGTTCTCTCTACCTCTCTCTTTGTGTTCAATCTATTATTCTATCTTCTGTATTGATTCGATTTGTTCTAAGCAGAGGAATCGATCGGACTGGTCGCCAGCGATGGTTCCTCAACATGTTATCAACACGAGATCGCTCCGGTGAATCGAAGGTAATCATCGAAGCCCTAATAGATTGAATTATCTAGATCACTTTAAATTCGCAGTTTTCGTGTTCTAGATTGAGTTTCTACGGTGCAAATCCACCCTAATCTACCGCGAGCAGACCTGAAGTCGTCGGCACAATGTCGACCGATAGATTGTACCATAGGGTAGATGTTGATTGCACTGTAGATCAGGAAAAAAAATGAAAAATCTGCTCTTATCGGCCCTACACGGCCACTGTACGGGAAGAAAAAAGGGGGGAGATCGGGCGCCGGCCTGTCGCCTCCTGCACGAGGCGCCTTCGATGTTGGTCTGTCTCCTCGCCACCGCATGCAAGAGCATCGCCGGCCTCAGGTTTTCTCGCACGCACAAGCATGGCGCCGCCGCACGTTATCCTCCTCGCCTCCGGCCCGAAGCCACATGCGCGCGCCGCTGCCCGAGGAGCTCTGGCCTGAAGCCACATGCACGCGCCGCCGCCCGAGGAGCTCTGGCCCGAAGCCGCATGTGCGCGCCACCCGAGGAGCTCCGGCCGGAAGCCGCATACGCGCGCTGCCCGAAGCTTCGACACCCAAAGCGTCTCCGTCGTATGAGCACCACATGCCGCCGCCGGTCTTCGCGCGCCCTGCATGGCCGCCTCGGATCCGCACCCGCCATGCTCACTTGTACTTTGACGTCACTATAGGTAGGTCTCCGTGGGTCTTGAGTTCAGCAAGACGACATCGGTTCACATGTGAAAGTGCTTTGAAAGGGACTCGCCCGGCCTGTAGCCGCCGAGCCGCTCATGCCTCCGCCTTGCCCGGCCCGCCGCCGTCGGCCAGTCAAGCTCCGCGCCTCCGCCTCGCCCGGCCTGCAACCGCCGAGCCGCTCGAGCCTTGCGCCCGGCCGGCCGCCCCGCACCTCCGCCTCACCTGGCCTGCAGTCGCACACAGCCTACCCACCGCTCGGGTTGAGCTGGCGCCACCGTCGCTAAGTGTGAACGGGGTAGGGTAAACCCTACGCCTTCCCCCTCTTTCTTGGGCTGGCCGTGGGACATTTTGGGCCAGATGGAGGAACAGGCCAGAAGTCGGCCCGACCGGAGGGAGTGGGAAGCAAAAATTGTAAAAAGGCCCCTCACTTCCTGAAAATTACCGAGCGACCGTTAAAATTTTGCATATGGGTCCCGGATTTTGTAGAAAGGCCTCAGTAATTCCAAAAATTATGAATAGGCCCTCAGATTTACGAACGAGTCCCAAATTTTGCAGTAAACCCCTCGAAAAATCAGGAAATTGCGCGAATTTTTCTCTGAACTAAAAATTTGCGTAGAAACCCTTTGGAATTGCAGAATTCACTAAAAATTCATATTCTAGCATAAAAGGGCCTCGGGAATCCGAATTTTGAATTATTTTTAGCATTTAAAGCCTATTTATTTCTGCCATTATTATTTTCTGTATTTTCTATATTTATTTACTGTTTTTGGTTAATTGTAATTGTTTAAATTGCTTTTAATCACTGAAATCAGCAGTAAAAATTATGGAAAATACATAGAAAATTATGAAACAATACGAGAACCTATTGTATGTTTACCAGCAGTAAATTTATTTATTCCATTCATACACATGTAAATGACTGGCATCACAAACTGGGAATTCGAGGAGCTGGCCCAGCATGGCCAAAACTATTTGACGTGGGAATCCGATGTCGAGATAATACATGGAGCCAAGAAGCTCCGCGCGGCTATTGGGATTGGCAGACTGCATGACGCCCAACCCACACCTGAGGAGAATGATCAGACACTTCATTTTCTCAGGCACCACCTCTGCCTCACTCTCAAGAATGAGTATATGGCAGAGAAAAGCGTTCTAGCACTCTGGTCCGCACTCAAGATGCGGTTTGAGAGGCTAAAGTACACCATTCTTCCTCAAGCAGAGCAAGAGTGGATCAGACTGAGGTTTGCCGACTTTAAGATGGTCGGGGAGTACAATTCTGCCTTGCACAGGATTTGTACCAATCTTCAACTATGTGGCAAGCAGATCACAGATGAGCAGAAGATCGAGAAGTCCCTGTCCACCATTCACCCCAATGATGTTCAATCCGCCCGCAACTATCGTCAAGACGGCTACAAGGAGTACGCCGAATTGATTGATATGATGCAGGTTGCGGAGGCTCAGGACGAACTTCTTCGCAAGAATTACTTCACTCAACCACCGGGGAGCTCCGCTGATCGCAAGGCCAACGCTGGGAGCTACAAGGTGCGAAAGCCCTTGATGAAGAGAAGGGGGAAGAAGGGTAAGGCTGTTGCCTAGAAAGGCAAGTCCGATACTCCAAGTGACAAAAAGGCTAAGAAGAGTGGTAAGACCTATGGCCAGCAGAACCAAGGTTGCTACAAGTGTGGCAAGTGGGGGCATTGGTCGCGGATATGCAAAGAACCACAGCATGTCATTGATGCCCACCAAGCTCATAAGAAGAAGGATGGCAAAAGGCATCCTAAAGCCCACTTTGCATCAGTTGAGGGGGAGCATCCTAAGCAGCTGCCTGAGTTGATGGAGGTTGAGTCCATCCCGGCAGCAGCACCCCCTGACGACCTAGAGGTAGCCACCACCATGATCTGTCTCGAAGAGAAGATCACTCCTGAAAAGATAGCCGAAGAAGTCTCCGATTTTCTAGTTGATTCAGTCTGTACAGAATGCATTAGACTTTAATTGTCATTTATTTTGTGTTAAAAGAACAAGTTAGAATCTGCATGGATGGTACTTTAGTTTTGTTTTCTCATGATGGTTGGATGATTTTGGAATAATTCATTCATTTATTCAGTTTATGATGGCATGATATGTTCTGATATTAGTGTATTTTATTTATGTGTTGAATGCCTTCTAATACGTGTTAATAATTGGTTCAGGAAGGGCCACAATTATACTTTCAATGGGCACAACTTTGGTCATTGAAGAAGCCTTATTGTACCCAGAATCGACTAGAACTCTCCTAAGTTTTAAGGATATTCGCGCCAATGGTTTCCACGTTGAGACTGAAGAAGAGTGCAGTAAAGAATACCTGCTCATCACGAAGCGCGAAGAGAATGGCAAAAGGGTATTAGAAAAACTTTCTTCACTAGAAACTGGGCTATATTATACCAACATTAAGGCACCTGCAACCTACACTGTCCTAAGACAATATTTAGAATCTTTGAACTCTTCTGTCTCTGGCATGACAGATTAGGCTACCCAGGTCTTAGGATGATGAGAAATATAATCAACAATTCCCAAGGGCATAATATTAATGTGAAGAATTTCCCGAATCACGAAGATTTCATGTGCCCTCCATGTGCCACCGGGAAATTAATTACTAGACCCTCCACTCTGAAAGTGAAGGATGAATTCCCTGCAATCCTGGAACGCATCCAGGGAGATATTTGCGGTCCCATTCAGCCCATCTCAGGGCCATTTAAGTATTTCATGGTGCTCATTGACTCTTTCTCGAAGTGGTCATATGTGGGTCTGTTGTTCACAAGAAACAATACTTTCGCAAAATTGATCTCGCAGATCATTCGCATCGGAAATGTGTTTCCTGATCATCACATCAAGTCCATCAGAATGGACAACACCAGAGAATATACTTCAAAGGCATTTGATGATTATTGCATGCCGATGGGGATTGCAGTTGAGCACTCAGTACCGCATGTCCATACGCAGAATGGTTTGGCATAGGCTTTAATCAAGAGAATCAAGTTTATTGCCTGACCCCTTTTGCATAATTGTAATTTGCTAGCTACATGTTGGGGACACGCAGTTCTACATGCAGCGAATCTGATCAACTTTCGACCATCGGCCTACAACATCCATTCACCTATGCAACTAGCGCAATGGTCACTACCAAAATTTCTCATCTCAGGAGGTTTAGTTGTAAGGTTTATGTAAGAAAAGATCAGATTGGGAAGATTGGTAGAAGGCAATAGCAACTGAATTGCTATCTCTGAACAAAAGAGAGGTGTTTGGGCCCGTATGCCGCACACCTCCCCATGTGCACCCTGTAGGGCACAAGTGGATATTTGTTCGAAAGAGAAATGAAAGAAACGAAGCAGTGAGATACAAAGCAAGGTTGGTAGCACAAGGTTTCACTCAACGTCCTGAGTTGATTATGAAGAAACCTACTCCCCAGTCATGAGTGAAATTATCTTTAGATATTTGATCTCAATGGCAGTGAACTTGAATTTAGAAATGAAATTGATGGATGTGGTGACTGCATACCTTTATGGTAACTTGGATTCGGAGATTTATTTGAAAGTCCCTAAAGGAATCTCTCTCCTGAATCAAGACAGAGCAAATAGAAATCTATACAGTGTGAAACTCAGAAAGTCATTGCATGGACTGAAGCAACCTAGAAGAATATGGTATAATTGCTTAAGCGACTTTCTCTGCAAGAAAGGCTACACGAATAATGAAGATTGTCCTTGTGTATTTATACGGCAATTCCAGAATGGATTCTATATAATCTCAATGTATGTAGATGATCTGAACATCGTCGGGACAATTGAAGACATAAAAGAAGCAATCTCCTACTTGGAGTCAGAATTTGAAATGAAAGATTTGGGCAAGACCAAATTCTGCTTAGGCCTGCAGCTTGAGCATGTCCCTGAAGGAATCTTGGTACATCAGTCGGCCTACACCCAGAAGGTGTTAGAAAGGTTTGGCTTTGAGAAGGCATACCCATCGAAATACCGATGATCGGGAGGTCTTTATAGCAAGAAAAAGATCCTTTCCGACCTAGGGAAGAGGGGGAGGAATTCCTGGGACCAGAATTTCCATACTTGAGTGCAGTGGGATCACTCATGTACTTAGTAAACTGCACTAGACCGGACATTGCATTTGCTGTGAACCTATTAGTAAAGTACAGCGCAGAACCTACCAAAAGGCATTGGCAGGGCATAAAGGACATCTACCGATACCTCCAAGGAAGCAAGGACTTTGGATTGTTCTACAAAAAGAATCAAGATCTGAACTTGATTGGCTATGCAGATGCTGGGCACCTGTCTGACCCGCATACCGCAAGGTCACAAACATGCTATGTATTCCTGTGTGGTGGAACTGCAATTTCTTAGAAATCGTCCAAGCAAAGTCTCGTAACGACTTTGACGAACCACTCAGAAATTATAGCGCTATATGAAGCCGCACGAGAGTACGCTTGGCTCCGCCTAATGATTCACCACATCCAGCAGTCATGTGAAATGAACATTGTGCAAACCCCCCACAATTATCTATGAAGATAATGCTGCTTGCGTTTGCACAAGTGCAGACGGGCTATGTGAAGAGTCATCTCACAAAGCATTTCAACACAAGTTCTTCTATGCTCATGAATTGCAAAAGATTGACGAGATTAAAGTACTGCATACTAAGTCATATGAAAATCTGGCATATTTGTTCACTAAATCACTCCCTGCATCTAGCTTTGAAGGGTGCGTGCGAGGAATTGGAATGTTGAGACTTAGAGAAGTGCAGAATTTAGGGGGAGAATTCTCTCAAGCCCGTTAGTAAATCTTGATCGTGAAGATTGAGTACACAAAGGAATAAAGTCGTGAAGATTGAGTACACAAAGGAATAAAGTCCTGAAGACTAAATGAAATTGGGTGAATTGTACTCTTTTTCCCTTGACGAGTTTTCCCGAAGTTTCTCGACCAAGGTTTTTAATGAGGCAATTCGTGCATCACAGCATAACATGCATCATGTACACTTTCTCCAAATTTTCTCACTGGATTTTTATGGAGTTTTAACGAGGCATGAGCATATCGGATGAGTGCCCAAGGGGGAGTGTTAGGAAACCTAGGCCTAGATCGGCAGACCCAGCCTATGATGAGCACCTCACCGCTTCATTTTTTCCACCTTTCGCCTGGGCGGCTCGCCGAGAGCGGGATACACCCACTATTGATACGTGCAAAATCTGCGGCCACGTACCGTGGAACTTGGGTCCCACCGGCGCTCCCACTGCACACGCGCTGGCTCGTGGGGCCCACTAGGAAGCTGCAGTCCCCAGGCACGGGAATCGGCACGTTATTTCCGCACTGCCTGGGTGCGGATCCGCTCCCCGACCGCGGCTTTGGCAGTTTGGCAGTCCTTCCCATGCGCGCCTAATTCACAATGTTTAGTAGCAAGGAATAGCAATAATGAAATCAGGTTAGCAAAGTGGAATCAAAGTCCATAATACTCGTCACAGTTGCTGGCCCGAACATGTTCCTAGAACTAGCTCAAGTAAGCTGAAAAAAATAGGGTAGATAAAAGCACAATGGAACAAATTTCGCAAAGCAACTGATTTCTTCTTCTTCTTTTTTTGAATTCCTTCTCTCTCTTTTTTTTTTGCGAACGTGACCCGAGCTCAAAATTCTTCTGCTACCTTTTCTGGGTCCAATGAGGTGAGTGGGTCACAAACGTTTTTTTGGAGAGGAGGGGTATAAAGGTAAAAAAAGATACTCTCTCTCTTTGAACTTTGGCTAGCTCTGTTTCGGCTATGGAAAATCTTCTCGGCCTTTGTTTGGCAGGGCACAATATGATGAGTGCGTGGGGTCTTCGAGAGCAACCCGAAACAGATAGATTCCGAGTAGATTGTCAGAGCGAAAACAAGTAGATGGTCGCACCCGAGTAGGTGGTCGATCCCGAGCAGGTGGTCATATGGGGGTGGTGACACGATCTCGGCTATAACAGTCTAACCCTAATTGCAACGGATGCAGCCAAGGGAAAGCCGAGATACACGATGACTACAACAGCAAGACTCGATGCTAGAAACTAGATCACGATGACCAGACCAGCAACAAAAACACCAACGATGGACTTGAACTCAACAACGCGAAAACTGAAAACACGATTGGAAAGGGTTCAAAGTGGTTTAGACAGCGGAAGAACTAAGATCTAAAACTTTTTGTGGGACAATTTTTCTAGGCTCTAGGTGATGAAAACACAACTAACAAAAAGGGAATAAACGAGATTACCTAACGGGCAACCTTTGCTCTCATACCACTTGATGAGATAAGCGACCCGATCTTCCGATAGGTTCGATTGTTTTGGTTTTAGAGACGTTGACGCTTTGAGGCTTCCGATCCGCAGACCGTCACCTCGGAATTTGCTACACCTGCACGACTATTGTTATTGACCACGCTCGCACGCGATTGACCTTACCATGAGGGTTATTGTTCCTGCAAGCAATCAAAGCAACTCACAAGAACAAGGAAGATGCAATCTGAATTGTATTGCGAATATGGATGAAGTTCACAAAGTGAGGTTCCTCAAACCGTTCAATCAGCGAAACTACAAAGTGGCAGAATAATCAACAAACCCCCCCCCCCCCTAAACTATGATGGCTACAGTATATATATAGGGGGACGTGAGGAGGTTGATCTAGGGTTGTGCGGCCGTGGGAAGAGGCATACACAACCTGGGCTCCAACCTCGACACGCTTACAAGGCCCTATTAGGCCCCAAAACGGTGACGCAGCACCTTAACTTGTGACCAAGCACCTTAACTTGTGACCGAGCTGAAAATGAGGGGAGGAGATCCTGTGCTGATGGACTTCCTTTTCTCGGCGCAATCAGAGGGACTTCCTTTTCTTGGGCACAACCAGCGTAGATGACTAGGATTTGATGGATCCTCCCCATTATTCCTAAGTAACCAAATTTCACAATTATTAGGTAGTATACCATTCTGCATAGATAAATTATTAGCACCTAGAAATGAGCTCACCTCATAATTTAAGTGACGCGCTCGAGCTCTGGTCATAGGACCTTGTAGTTCCGCAACCGGATCTGGAGGATTTTGTGTAGTTTGTGTATACGAAAGAGTGATGTCCTCATCAGGCAGGATGGTGATGAGGACGCAGCGTGGCTCCTATTCGCACGTGGGTTGGCAGAGGAGGGCGGCGATGATCTAAGGTGGTGTGGAGGTATTGGCGAGCTCCATGGGCCCATCAACAACAGGATGGGCAGAGGAGAATAGGAGAGGCGGCTCTACTCACGGGCAAGCGTGCTCTGGCGTAGGCATGAGAGGTGGAAGAAGATAGCTGACACTATGGGCCCGACATGTCAGCGAGAGAGAAAGAATCTTGACGAGTGGGGTGTAGTCCCACTTGCGACAATAGGAAATTACTGGACAAAGAGAGGACACACTTTGCGAAAATACACCTTCGCAAGGCAGGAGGCGAAAAAAGAGTAAGTGAAGAAGGTGGTTTGGCTCGGTTGATTGCTATGTAGAATTTTCAAACATAGCAAACGAGCTCTAAAAATTATAAATTTTTTTGTGGAGGCTCCTGACATAGTGAAAATTATTGTGTAATTTTGCCAACAATTTATCTGTCTTAAATTTTTTCTCAAAAAATTCTTTATTTTCTTATAAAGTCACTATTTCGAATTGGAAAATTTTAGAAACATGCTAAAAAATGTTCAAATTTTTATTTCCAACACCATGAACTTATTTTTGAGTTTTTGAGATGGTTTATACTATAAATTCTCCTATGCTACATTATGGATCATCTTTTCATTTTTTATTTTTAATTCAAATATAATTTCATCCTTTTTCATTCCATTCCAAAATTTGTGTTTACAAAAGTTATTTTTTCCAAAGGAACTCCAATCAAAAGCGAAGGAAATAATATGCAAGCAAAAAGTTCTAAATTTTACTTATTTTCAAACTTTCTAGAATTTGGGATGTTACATATCTACTCCCTTATAAAGAATCTCAACCCCGAGATTCGGCAAGCTCGGCAAAGAATTCAAAAATTCAGTTCTAAGGCGGTCTTGTTCCCACATGGCTTCATCTTCGACGTGGTTACTCAATTTCGGCATCTTGATAGCGTGGCCATGAGCAAGTCACTCAATTTTGTCTAAAACGTGATGGATGCTCCTGATAAGAAAGATTGGGCTGAATATCAACGTTCTCCAATTGAATGAGTTCACTAAGAGTGCGGAGATACTTTTTGAGCTGACACACATAGAAGACATCATGCACATCTGAAAGTTGAGGTGACAGCTCTAATTGGTACGCCACTTCGCCTTTCTTTGCAATGATTCGGTACGGTCTGATGGACCGAGGACTCAATTTTCCATAGACATGGAAATGGCAAATGTCGTGTAGCGGTGAAACCTTGAGATCAACATAATCATTTATCTCGAAGCTTAGCTCATGACGGCGATGGTCGATATAGCTCTTTTGGCAAGATTGTGCTTCCTTCAACCGGCTTCTTATTGCATAAACATGCTCTTGAGCTCATTAGATAATAGCCGATCCAAAAAATTGTTTTTGCCGACCTCAAACCAGAAAAGAGAAGTTCTACACTTTCTACCATATATTGCTTTGAACGAAGACATCTAAAGGCTTGACTGGAAGCTATTGTTGTAAGAAAACTCGTGAACACCAAGTATTTCTCCCAATTCGTGCTATACGACAGCATGCAAGCTTTTAACATATCCTCCAATATTTGATTTGTCTTCTCTATTTGACTTCCTGTTTGTGGGTGAAATGCCATACTAAAGAATAGCTCGGTTCCCATAAGCTCATGCAAGCTTTTTTAAAACCGTGATGTAAATTGAGAATCTCAATCGAAAGTTAATTATCATCTTTAGCACACCATGCAAGCGGACGATATTGCTCATGTAGAGCTCAATGATATTAGCTCTATGATATGTGGTGTTTACTGGAATGAAATGAGCCACCTTAGTCAAGCGGTCGACAATTACCCATATCGAGTCACGCCTGTTTCCGGTTTTCGGTGAGCCGGTAATGAAATCCATGCCAATGCCATCCCACTTTTACTCGGAAACCTTTGACTTTTACTCGGAAACCTTCAAAGGTTAGAGAAATTCCTCTGGCTGCTTGGTGTGGCCAAGAGTGCAACTACTACTTTACTTTGTGTCACACCATTGCAATCTAAAGCTATCAAGCCATGCGATACTGTGAGCAATGAAAAGGAGAAGTTTCATTCGGCCGTGAGGGAGGAGAGGGGGGAGGGTCACCAAGGGAGGAAGAGAGTGGCACATGATTCAAGCATACCAGGCTTCGGTCAAGAGAGGAAAGCTGTGCGCCCAAGAGGACAGCCGAGCCCAGCATGTGACCCGAACTGGTCGCCAATACGGCCAAGGGAGTGCATGACAGAGAGGCCGACTGGGAGATCAATCTCCAGTCGTGAGGAACCAGGTCCAAGCCGAGTTAGAAATGAGGTTTCGGATTTGCTAGCCGGCAAGGTGCAAGTAATCTCCGTGGACAGAAACCGAATACAACTTGGTTGCCTCACCGAATTAAGCCAGGGAAAGGTTTAAGGCGAGCCAAAGAAGGGCTAATCCAGGAACCTTTGAGCCGTGCACGTCAAGAGATAAGCCAGGGAGGGAGTCGGATAGAGGAATCAAGAGGAGTCTATCTCGGATTGGGAAGCCAAAAACACTTTATTTACGAGGGATCAATTCGAATAGAGTTCTAAAACGCATTTAAGTTACAGATGTAAATTACTTTTGTGCTATATCTTTTCTATTATAAAAGTGTGAGTTGGTAGTTGGTCCATTCTCCATTCTCTCTTCTCAGCTATCCGATTTAATCTAAACCATTCGTCTCTCGCCTCACCATTTTTATGACTTCGTTGCAACGCACGAGTCTCTAACTAGTATGATATAAGAGGCAGTAAGCCAGGAGTGATGCGTGAGTTAGTTTGTGTTCAGTTTTGTGCCGTGCCAGAGTTGTAATCGGCAAGGCCGTGCGTGAGGTGTTGGTCGCACCCTCCTAGGGGTGCCAATATAAGGCCTTTGTAACAGCTAGGGAGTTCAGATTGAAAGAGAAGAAAAATAGAGAAAAAGCCATGAGGTATTGGTGGCGCATAAGTGCGTGCGCGTGAGAATTTCCCGAGTAGGGTTTCGTTTGATTTCACAGATCAAGTGCTACGGTGCTTGGGGCAGAGAAATCGAGTCTTCACGGCTCAACTTCTTGAATTCGTGATCAGTCTTGGATCACGGTTTGGGAAGGCTTCAGTCGTGTGATTCTAATCAGCCCTTGTGTTGTTTAGCACACACAACTAGTTATCAGGCTGTTGTCTGGCCGAGCTGGAGGAAGCAAGATCACAAGAAGGGAATCAAGGGGAGCTGTTCGGTTAACCCCAAGAACCGAAATCCCTAAAATTCAGAGCTGGCGCAAGAAATAAAAGGAAGACTTCGCTGATCGTACCACGAAGATCGGGCCACCCGACGCATCGACTATACTATTCGATCCAATAAGGCTTAGTCAGCAGGTTATAACAAATATAATATCAACCAAATCTTACGTGGCAGAGAGAGAAAGGAAGAGAGAGAAGGAAGCTGGCTACTAAATTACAGCTAGCTATAGCACGTAAAAATATGCATTTCACTCTCTTACACGTGAGGCCAAATAGTTATTGTAATAGCTACCTTATTGTATGAACTATTTTTTTGAATGCTATAAATGAAATGGACAAGTGTTATAGCCACTAATTGGCTATACTATTGTATTTGCTCTAAAAGCTACATACAGGCTGCAGAGATTTTCCTTACTTGGCAGAGACCTGCGGTGGTGTCGACGGCGCAGAGGGGGAGCGGCGGCGGCGGATGCAGAGCCCCCCCAAAAAAGGAAAATGCCCGAGCCGCGCGTCAGCGCGTGCCGCCGCTGCGCGCTGTGGGGCTGGAGGCTGGAAGTGGCCGCCACCGGCCGTGCTCCGTCTGAGCGGGTGCGCACTTGCGCCTGCGTAGCCGCCGGCCGGTCGGTTGGGCTGGGAGCCTGGGACTCTTGCGGCGCCTGCTGGGCAGCAGGATGGGTGGAGAGCCTGGGCCGGCAGAGACGCGCCTCTTCCCCTTGCGGCGTGCGCGCGGGGGCCGGACCGCTTCGATCCAGCGCCGCGGCAGGAGACATTGGCGGATTCGCCGCCGCCGATGCACGAGACGAGAGCGCTTCAACTCCGCGAGTTCTGGGCTCGCGGCATCGTGGGGCCTTTTCGGTGAAAATCGGACGGACGGCGACGGCAGCCGGCAGGGGAGTTCCGCCGCCGCGCGCGCGCGCGGGTCAGCCTGCCGTCAGATGGGCAATACAGTTTAAAAAACATTGTGGGCCGCCTGATCCAGTTTCTTGTACTGATTGTGGGCTCTCAAAAGTTTCTTGTTGATGCATGTCGGACCGGAAGTGTGTGAAGCCCGTGAACCCCTCTACTGCTACAGTGACTATGGGCAATTACGTAGGCGCCGCGAGATCTGGAGCGCTGGGTGGGGTTCTTTTGACATTGGCTTTGGTTGAGTTCATTTTTATTTTCAATCGGTTTATGTTTGTACTAGATACAGTAATTAATTTTTAAATAGTATATTTTTAAAGTAGGATTAATAAAATAATTATAATAAAAAAATACTGAATTTAGCTATATTAGCCAAAATCATATACAATTATTTTTCTGTGCGTACTATCACAACAGTTAGAATTTAAATATTTAAACCATAAACCATCGAGGGAAAAAAAAACTTATCCTTCGTCTATTGCTGCAGTGACCATTGGCAATTGCGTAGGCACCACGAGATCTGGAGTCTTGGGCAAGCAAGATAAAAAGAAAAAAGTCTAGCGCGTATATGAGCGCAGAGACACATTTCTCAAAAATGTATGTACATATCTAATAATCTTACTTGCACGCGAAAGGATGTTATGGCCATGCTCTAGCTAGACATTTATAATTTTCTCTACTTTGCAGGGCAGCCAAAAGTTGCATCATTCATGTGCACAGTCGCGACCATGATTAAGGGTAAGCCGAAGTCAAATAAAACGTCTGGTTTACATAAGCCATTTCTAGAAGCCTCTCTCTACTCCTCTCGCCACATCGGCTTTCACCTTATCCCGCCGCCTTTACCTTCATCTTCACCTCCCCCGCTATCGCCCCTTCTCTTTTGGCCCCGCTGGTGCCGCCTCCTTTGCTTTTAGCCGTCTCCTGATGTGTCGCCTCTGCCTCCGTATCATGCCCCATCTCTTCTTTCTTAGCTCCACCGATGTCACCTTTGGTCGCCTCCCGATGCACCGCCACCACCTCCGTATCGCGCCCCCCCCCCCACCTTTGCCCCCTCTCCTTCCCCTTTGACTCGTCACCACCTCCGTCTCTAGTCGCCTCACGCCGCTTTTTCTTCTTAATCTATTTTTTATTTTTCTTTTTTAAAATATAAACTAATTACTACTGTAATAATGGATGATAGTACATATAGAGTGTTGTAATTCACACTCTCAGAAGCAATTCGTACATTCACTCAACCAAATCAGCTTAACCAAAAACCAAAATCTCCAATCGAACCAAACGTCTTCCACTTTTAGCCGCTTCTACTTCCTCACCGCTACTATTCTAAACCTAGAAGCTTCAGTTATTTCAAACGCCCCTAACTCGATAAAGCCCAAAGTGTTTGGCGCGGACCACGTTCTCCCCACAAAGCGCCCCTCCCCTTTCGCTCTAGCAAGCAACCAGCGGTCCGGCTGCGTCGCTTTCCGCAGCATCATATAGCTAGCACCTTCCCATGATGAACGTAGAAAGCTGGAAGATTATATAACCTACATATACACAGAGAGATACGTAGCAAATAAAAAAAATTGGGACGCATGAATTTTGCATGAAAACATATTAACTCCTCTACAATTAGCACAATATTCCAAGCCGATGAAGAATTCCTTGTTCTTTTATTGTTCTAATTAAGGGTCAAGTACAAGCAGCTGTACTTTAGCCCAATCAGAATACATACACTTTGCACATAATCCTGGAAAGATTTCCTGCTTCTATATATTAGACTACCAGTACAGCTCATGATCAGATTAACTAACTGATGGCAACAGAATGCAGCCTAGCCTTAACGAGCAATGATCAACCACATTAAGTTAAGAGGATGATTATATGAGATTCGCTAGTGATGCGAGGCTTGTAAGTCCAAGCAAGCATGATGAGGTGCCTTCCTTTTGGTCTGCCGTGGCTAGGGCCACTTGGCTGGCCTACGCCGAATGATTCCAAGCGCCAGTCTCCCATCGATGAGCAGTGGAAAGACGCAGATTTCGGGTGCGACTGCTTTTAATTCCTCGTGTGTTCGTTCGTCTTTCTTGTGCAGTCATGTAAGCTTCATTTGCTCCCAAATTACAAGTATCTGCCCTAGGAGGTGGACCAAAACTAAAATTTATGGTTCTAATAGAACAAGACCGACATAAGATAAACGAATGAAACGTAAATCAAACCATATTTCGTACTTCAAAATTATACATAATTAGAAGATAATCACCGTGAAATACAATAAAGATTGTATCTTGCTAATGGGTAGTGTATCCCTAAAAGCCCATAAATATATGTAAGTAGCTTTATCAAACTTAGTGATGAAATCAGAAATTACGATTGTGAATAGTTATAAAGATTGAAAAAATGACGCAACATACCACTAAAGCACTAGGATTGAGTATCTATACACTAAAATTAGCAAACTTAATGATAAAATCAGAAATTACGATTGTGAATAGTTATAAAGATTGAAAAAATAATGCAACATACCACTAAAGCACTAGGATTGAGTAGTAAGTATGAGGTAATAGCATTCTACGATATTTCATGCTTTGAAAGCGTTTTCTAATTTTATCATTATCAAAGCTTCCAAATATCTCTCTCTCTCTCTCTCTCTCTCTCTCTCTCAGTGTAGCATATCATCAAGTCACTGAATCACTCGTCTGTTACTCTATTGCACAAATCTGTCTTAATAATATTCATTGATGAGAAGACTCTTTTAACCGATGCCATTGCCAGTGAAAGGCTCAGTGTTAGCTCAATAAGGCGATAGACCAATGGGAAAATTATATTTTTCTCTATTTCAACCAATCAAATTTATTATACCAACATTGTTGAAATGCCCCTAAACAATCATTCTACATTTTTGCGAGGAAAATCATTCCCTTTTGGTTGGGTTGGACCTCTCAACAAATATGCCCTCCTCACTTAGATATATAATTTCATTGTTATACTTATTAATAGGTATGCGATTCGTCAGATCAACGATAATTTCATCAGGATAAAAATCCATCCGAGCCTTCTTTACTTGAGTCATGCTCTCATTAATATGAGGAGTACTACTTATATTGCTTAAAAAATATTTATGCAATGTTCGTTTATCCATTTATGGCAACTCTATTAATCGATAAATGACAATATATGAAACTAAAATACCAAATCAATCACAATTGCGCAAATTGAAAAGTAGATTTGTGTTTTCTTTTAAATACCTCACTGGCTGATGCCTCTTTTGTCTTCATCTGACTCCTTCGACAATCGACAGCCCAGTCCTTGTCCGCCCTCAGTTCCTTTCTCAATCCCTCCCGGCCTCTCCTCAGTACTAGTGTACCAATACTACTACTCTCCCTATAGTCTCCCAGTCTTCCTCTTATCACTCTCTCTCTATCTCAATCATCTGTCCCTCCCCTCAGCTGAGCAAGGCAGCTAGCCTCTGCCCTCTGCTAGTCTACCTCCCTCCCTCAGGCCTAAGTTGCTCTCGTGATCTCCCCTCAGTACTCTACGTCGACAACCGCCCAAGAGTTGACTCCTCCCTCTCCTGATCTCCTCTCATTTATGCTTTCTAGATCTAGCCTAGGTGCCTAGCCGGTAGCCATCCTCCACCCCCCTCGCCTGCGTGAGCTTGTCGGGCGTCACCCGCCCACCCTTGCCTATGGCAGTGTGGCCAGGGGCCGCCATTGGTAGCATGATGGCACAAGCCCCGCTTGCAGGGTGCACACCGCCTAGTGCATGCCCATGGCCCACCGACAGCTGGTTGTTACCTACTCGCCTGCGTGATCCACCCTAGCCCCTGCCTACTTGAGCCGCCTACGCGAACCTCAGCCGCTTCCAAGTAGCCCGCCGCCCGCCCACCGGTCTCCAAGCATAGGATCCAAGAGGGAATCAGTCACAAATTATGGAGAATTGAATGGGGAATTGCTATTGAATTGGTTGGGCTCGGTGGAAAGATATGTGGGCTTTGATAGTTTGGTGGTTTTACTGGTGTGGTTTCCTACTTGGACTAGCATGGAAAGAGGCAATTGAAGCCCAACTCTCTTTATATTCTTCTTCTATCTCTAGTCACCTCTCTCATAGTCTCACTCTTTGAACTCTCACTCACCGATGACTAGTAAGCATCCATGGACCATGGCGCCCCATAAATGGCTAGGGGTAAATACGCTCCAGCTGGAGGTAGGGTAGGCTATAAGTTCAAACAATATTAAGTTGGTTTGGGTGATAATGACAAATCTAATTGTGATACTAACTTGTTTATTGATTATTATATTACTTAGTCTCATTTAGATGAAAAATATGAAAACCATAAGAGGTATGCATTCTACATCACATTCTTATTTCTTATTGTATTTCTCAGATCTAAAATATAGATTGAACCTCACCAAATAGTCTAACTTGAATATGTGCTTATGTTCTTATAATACACTCTTGTATGCACACATGTAGGGGGGTTCACTTTATATTTTAAGGTTTTCATTAGTATTGATCCATGTTCATCTTTCCACATATTAAGAATCTTTACTTGAAACATATCTCTTAAGTATATATATAGTTTATGCAGTTTATATATACTCATAATCAGGTTGTCATCTAGTTTTTCTATTATGTGTTAATAGTTGGATAATTAATGACAACCGGATGAGTAATCTTTGCTTTGAAAGTTTATTCTAGAGTACACAATTGTTGTGTATATGTTGTATACTCCCAATCAATCTTTTTATCTCATTATTTATTGAGATTATCATGAATTACCAAAAAGAGAAGATTGTGGAATCCAGTCCCTCCATTATGAGTTAATGGTGAAGTTTTAACAATTGAACAATTGATTTGTAGACTAATATTTTCTATGAGTTGAATAAATAGGTTAGGTTCTGTTGGATCGAAATTGGCGACAGAGGGGGGTGAATGTTGACTTTAAAACTTATCCCCCCAAAGAGTATCGACAAAAATCTTCTCTCCAATAAATATCAAATCTATGAAGAGAAAGACTTGTGTTCTCCGGATGAGCCTACTGGTCGAAAGAGAAATATGCAGAGGAGAACTCAAAGGAACAAGACAGAAAATATGCCAAAAAGAATCAGCATTAAAAAAAATCACAGAGCTGCTGGGGGCGGTCAGACCGCAGGTGTCTGGGCGGTCAGACCGCGGCATCAAGGCTGGTCTGACCGCCGGTTTAAACCCGGTCAGACCGCCACCTACTAACTGGTCTGACTGCCCGACGAATTTCAAGGCAGGCAGACAGCAGACAAAGACTCTGAAATTTATGAAACTTGCAGATTTAGAGAAATTGGAGAAAACCTTCTCTTCCCTTCAGGTAGAAAGCATAAGAACACAAACTAAATACCATTTGGCATACTGGAAACCAAATATTTCACTAGGAGGACAAGAAATTCAGATTTGGGACAAAAACCTGAAAACCTAAAGAGACAGCACCAAAATTCAAATTCCTCAACAATCCCAAGTCATTTGATCCTGAGTGTTTGCAAGAACATTAGCAATGAACTTAGTACTCTAAAACTCAAATATCAGGCCAACCAAAGAAGGGAATCAACAAGGGCCAAGAGTCCATTGGGAGAAAACCCTAGAAATGAAGAACAGAGTAGGTGACAAAAGAGAATATTTGATTCATTCAATTTGCTCTCGGGAAAAATCAATCAAATGATCTTGAGACCTATCTCCATCATTGAGCAACCCATTCTGCACATTCTCACCAAGAAATAAACCCAAATCACAAGAACTCAGAAATCACACAGAGAGCACATCGAGAGATAAAACAGACAGAGAAGCAAGAGCTCAAATGACTTCTTGAAAGCATTCATTTCCATAAACACAAAGATCACAAAGGAGTCCTCATACGCGATTGGATACAAGAGGAATGATTACATATGCATCAACTCATCCTCTCCCTCTCTCAAGACTCAAGAAACCCAAGAACACACATGCTTGAGAGGAGACACAAAGAACCTACAGGTGACCAAACCCTGCTCTCTCAACCACTAAAGCCTAAAGCAAAACAACCTCTCCCAAAGGCCATTTTGACTAAAGCAAAACCCTAACAACCCCTCAAGCCCTAGAATCCATGCATACAACCAGGAACCCTCTCCTATTTATAGCATTTGGCTAACGGGTCTCCAACCCGCTATGCCCGCTAAATCCCGAACGGAACCGCTTCCACTTGTGCAGCTTTGCGCTTTTACCGAAACGCCCCTCCTGCACCTTTCGGGAAGTTTCCGCGTTCCTTATCATCCAAGCCTTACAACCACCTCGAGTCTCCGCCGTCTTCGACACATCCGACCGTTCTGACCTCGACACCGCCTGTGCCTAGTCCGGTCACCCCGTGCCTCGCCACGACTCCACCTCGACGTCCTACAGCCATCACAGACAAGAAACACATCACATAGCACCGCTCGACATGATATAATCATAATTGCATTAACGAACACATTAAGCATGAAATAGCCCAAACCTATCAAATCAAAAGAATATGCAACCTAAGCACTTTGACCAGGTTTGACCGACTCCGACCGAAGTCGATTGCACCACGCAACGACATGGTCCGAACCACACAACCAAACTCGACTTTTCTAAAACAGATGTCAATTACTCATCACACACATGGGGTTACATCCACATGGTCTCTCAGTTCCACAAATAAAGATGACTTGGGATGATTTCATGTGTTGAAAATCATCAAGTCAAGATGTGAGAAGAATATGGCTTCATGAGTTAAAGGTCATCAAGAAGAAGATGCATCACAAGTTGATGCATGTTCAAGAGGAGATGATCATGTGTTGATTATCAAGTCAAGTGAAGACACATCATGTATTGATGGAGTTGAAGTAAAGGATGCATCATGAGTTGATGCATATCAAGATAATGACCTAAGGCAAAGGCACGACTAGCTAGGGCTAAGAATGTGTAATCACAGAACTATTGTGTTCATTGGTGGTCAGAAGACCTGAGTGGTCGAGAACCAACGTGATCGAAACTAGAGTGGTCGAACCAAGGTGGTCAAAGACCAAAGTGGTCGAGCCAAAGTGGTCAAGATTAGAGTGGTCGAGGACCAGAGCGGTCGAACCGATTTGGTCAAAGCAACGTAGTTAGAACCGACGTGGTCGAAGATTTGTGTGATCAAAACCAGCATCATCAAAACCAATATGGTCGAGATCTGTGTGATCGAAACCAGCGTGGTCGAACCGACATGGTCGGAACCGATGTGGTCGAGATTTGTGTGATCGCAACCAGTGTGGTCGAACTAACGTGGTCAAAATCAATGTTTTCGAAATGACGTAATTAATACAACGTGGTCGAAAATCGATGTTGTGGTCAGAGACCTATGTGGTCGAAGATTAATGTGGTCGACGTGGTTGAGACCTGAGTAGTTGAAATCAATGTGGTTAGAGACCAACGTGGTCGAAGACCTGTGTGGTCGAATTGGACAACATCATCGGAGACCTGTGTGGTCAAACCGAACAAAGTGGTCGAAGACCTGAGTGGTTGAACCATCCGACGTGTAGTCGAGGATCGGAAGTTCTGGCTCTATGTGAGTGGTCTGAACAGCGTTCAGAACTACTAGTTCTGTGTGAGCGGTACTTTCGAGTTGCAGAATGACCGGCTTGTGCAACAACATGTTTTTCTAGAGAGACATCTTCGTGGAGTCTTCTCGTCCCCGTGGTAATCGGTAGTTTCGCACGAGTATAGCGGTACTTTCGATGATCAGTAGTACCATAACTTGTGTGTTGAAACTACCAACAGCCTGCAGTAATGGCTAGTTTTCTAACCATTGCTGAAGGGAGCAGAAGTACTGGTCATAAGCGTGCAGTTCTTTTGAAAATTCTGTTTTTGTCCCCAACAGCTAGTTTCGAGGCGTGGATATAAATACCCCCTTGTGGCTGGTTGGGAAAAGCTTGCCGCATCTTTTGACATCTCTTTGAGCTAATATGAGATCCTCCTTTCAATTGTGCATGTGTTACACCTTGTGAGCAAGGAGGAAGGCTCTAGATTGCATGTGTTGCATCTAGAGGTGGATTGAGTATCCACTCGAGCTTGTGCATTCGTTGCACATGGTGAGAGTCAAGCGATGGGCTTGACTTATTACTCTTGGAGTTCGCCGACTCATAGACAGTGTTGGAGGCGTCGTGCACGGTGATCTTCTCAAGATGCTTGTGAGAAGACTCGGCGAATTGTGAGTGGTGTGGTGCTCGCCATCTCTAGAGTGGAGGAAAATCAATCTTAGTGGATCGAGGCGTTTCGGCTTAATTCATAGAGCCGGTCCAATTCGCTTGGGCTAACCTCAACATGGACTAGGGAAGACCGACGAATCTCCAAACACCATGGTAAAAGGAACCATATCATTTGTTGTTTGTTTTCTTGTGCTTAATTTACATTCAAGCAATGTATATTAGTAGAATTAAATTGATTGCTTGTCATCCTATTATTGTAAATTTTGACATAGCCTTAGGGTGTTGATGCACTTAGATGAACTTAATTGATTTAGGTGTTATTTATGCTAAACTAATTTTAGTGAAGCTTCCATATTATATACTTAGTTTAAACAAATAAAAATTAATAATAATTATTCATCTCCTCTCTGAACGGTTCTTAGTCTTACATGGGCGCCAGCTCCCTTGCCCCTGGGAAGTTTCACCACTACCTGCCTGTCATGCTGCAATCCAATCCAGCATTTGGGGACTCATAGGCTGTTTCTGTCTCGGACATCGGAGAATCTGACAAATGTTACTCCAGTCAGCTCGATCATATCATCGCACTTTTTGATCGGACGGTTCTGGAGCATCCATGAGTGCACGACACTGAAAAGCTGGGTTCTACAATTAGGGCACTTAGTATAGAGGTTTTGCTTTAGTATGTGAGGCACTTGCTTATCATGCACATAGCTGTTTAAAAGAACAAAATGCATTGTGCGATCTTTGAAACCCTATGAATGTGATCAAGCATCTAAGTAGTAGATCCTTAAAGAAAGAGAGAAGATTTTAGATTTCAGCAATCTTTGCCAGTGAACCAAAGTCACCTAACTACCTGAAGAGTAGTAGTACTTTTTATCTGCATATATTATGCATTGCTAAGCCTGTTTAGTAACTAAGCATTAATAGTGCAAACAATAGCAGCACTAGGATGAGGATAATATGATCACTTTTTCTGAAAAAATATGAACACGATCGCAAATAGGGCAAGCAAGCATCTGTGTTGTCTCTGTCATTTGTCAAACAGCAACACGATGCTTCTGCACTTTGCCATCCTCTTATGATTTGCTGCCTGACTCAGACAACTACTTTACAGTTATGCACTGTGAAATGAAATCGCCAATAGGCATCCATTAGGTAGTTAAGTAACTGGTTGGTGAGAACCTACATACATCGGCACATTTAGATGTGAAAGGGTACATGAGAAGATCTAGAACAATGTTGTGATCAGTCGTTATAAATTTTATGAAGTGGATACTTGATTTTGCAAAAATTGCATTTTGTGTAGATCAATTTTAGAATTTTTAGGCAAATCGATATGACCGCAGCGGTCACACCGTAGAGAGGTAGTATCGCAGTTTACTTGCTGGTAGCTTTTCTTAGAGAGGTCCAGTTGCGGGGTGAGGTAGTACCGACCTGTTGTGGGTGGTAGTACCGGTCCAGATGAAAATTCTTAGATTTAGGGGAAATTGAGTCGTGAATTGATTTTGGATAATCTAGGTAAATGCATTAATATTGCATGAAGTATATTTTAACTAACATAAGTCAAATTATGAAGAACTTGTATTTGGAAATGATTTCTTGATCTTTGGATGTGTAGGGTTAATTAGAGTCAACTATGATCAACATCAAGGATCGATGCTACACTAGTGAAGGAGCCGATGCCCAAAACTATTAAAGATGTCGGGTGAGATAGTTAAGCTCAAGCATGGCACAAGAAAGGCAAAAAAATATTGAAGGGAAGTTCGAGCGATGGGTTGTACTATGTAGTTTGGTCGGTCTAAGTGAGGTATGGTCCGTTGAAACTAAAATGGGGGAGACTTATTGATGCATAGCAAACAAGTGATATACTTACACGTGACAAGCATAACGATTGCTTTCAAGGGAAAATGAAAATGGAGTCAAGAAAGTGTATTTTGGTAAGTTGACAAAAATATCAAAAACTAGCTTGGATCAAAACCGCGGCAGTTGAAAAGTAGATTAGGTCAAGGAGAAGCTGAGAAGACTAAGTTGGATCAAAGATTAAGAACTTAGCAGATTCGGACTTATGTGCTTTGAAAAACATGCATAATTGTAGTGTGAGTAAAACCCATGTTGTGTAGGTTCAACAGGTTTCTTCTATTTATGCTAAGTGGATAGTATCTATTAGGGTTAGATGGGGCTAATTGCCTTATCTATTTACTAAGTTAGAATGGAGATTTGCTAGTAACCATCATAACTTTACTGATTGAAGCAAGTGTTCTAGGGTTAAAATTTGAGAAGTGTGAGTGTTTTTGTATGCTCTCTTATCCTTCAGGTGGAGTGGCTATAAAACATTCACTCTCAAGTAGTAATATATCAACTTTTTTCATCTCTCATAGAACTCTCTTGTTTTTGTTGATTTGCTCTTAATTTGGTTGGCTTTAATCTTCTCTTTCCTCTTTTTGATTTTGCTGGCTGCTAAGAATGTGTAAGTGATGGAGATATCCCATAAAAATTAATCTTCATTCATCTAGGCATCAATTTTGGCAAGTTCTTGAAGTTGTTCAGTGTTTGCTTGATTTGGCCTCTCAAAGTGATTTCTTGATCTAGTCATTTTTGTCTTGATTTCTTGAGCATTCTAGCTTGTTATGACATATAGTAATATATCTACAGCTATCTTGGCCATCATCCATTCATACGCAAGTCATATTGACTATTTTTTGTTTTACCCAGATTTGGTGCAACATTCTTTCAAATGAAAAAAGGCTATACCTTTGATATGATTCTCTCAATCGTTGATTAGAATAGGTTCATGACATCTCAGAGAAGGTGTATGCCAAGTTTCAAGTCATTTGGATCTACAGATCAAAAGTTACGTGGATTATTGGTCTTGAAATAGTGATGTTTTACTTTTCATCGGGGCTGAATTCATTGTAGCAATACCACTGGCTACTGTAGATGTACTACTGATTTTTATTGTTCATTCCTCAGATTTCTAACCTTTTGATTTGCTGGCTTTTGTATTAGCTTTTCATCCTAAATTGTCATAGCTCTGCAGGTATTGGAGTGAGGGATTGGCGAATACTTAAAAGAAAATTTTGAAGGCACCATTTACCTTCTCTCTGTTGCTATATCGGTTCTACAAGATGCATGGGCCACAGGTAGAGCCAATGCTGGCATCAAGATTGTTAAAATCACGATTCTAGTTGTAGAATCGTACGATTCTATGATCCTACGAAACCAACTCGACTCAATTCGCATCTTGAGTCGTACCAGGTAGAATCGTAATCTTAGTCGTAGAATCATGGTAGAATCGTAGAAGAGTAGTGGTACGATTTTGGTGTTTGGTTGTGTTCTACCCCCTCAAGTCAAGTTGTATGTTAAGTACTAAATAGTTAATAGCTTAGACATTAATATTTGGATGTTGGAATAATAAAAATTAATTTGCTTATTATTTGTTTTACTTTTTTATGTAAAATGATCAGATTATGGCAATATTGATAATATCACTCTTCTAGTCGTAGCTCTCAATGACATAGAATTGAAACCACGATTCTAGTCGCGAATAAGATACATTTATTAATAAAATTAGATGCCAAAAGACCAAATAACTACACATATCACTCTTGAAATACATAGTAAATTGAATATATATATATATGTTTTTTGATAGAATCATATATAATTTTAGATTCTACGATTCGATTCTCGAATGCGATCCTACTGAAGTGTCTTCGATCCGATTCAGAATCGTGATTCTGACAACCTTAGCTGACAAGCTAAGCTTTCCAGGCAATTTGGCTGTCAAAGAATATCTAATCTCCTTTATTTAACTAAGCATGCCTTTGCCTTTGCTTCTCTTTTAGTCTAAACCCATATCTTAGTCATGCACCATCATGGAGTTTTCAATTCTTTCTTATAAACGCCATTGCTGGTCCATGGGAATCCAGCGAGTAATTGCCTACAACAACTAAGGTATCAATCTTGTCTAAAAAAACTAAGATACCAATCACCATATTAAATAGTATTCTTTTCCTTCGTTATGTAATTGGCTATCTCTCAAAGCGGAATCAAGATTATTTGTGGCCGTAATGAAAATTGATCGTCTGCATCTTTTTAAAAAAATAAAATTGAACATCATCATCTTCGGCATGGACCATTCATTTGGTACTTTTGTGTTCCATTGGATCTTTTCTGTTACTGTTTTTTAGGGTACTTTGCTTGCATTCTTTTTGTATAGTTTCCACATTTGGTTAAATGTGATATTTGTCCATGATAACAAGTGTTATCATGTGAATACATGTTTGGCAACAAGTAAACCTCGGTAAACAGAAAATGGGAATTGAGGTCCATACCAATAAGCGCTAGGAGAGGTATTCCTCCTCTTGGAACATTGATCATGTCATGCAGGCCCGCTCAAAACGGCTTAGGCTTCTGACTTATTTTTCACTATTCAATAATTTTGTCTTTTTCTAGTTTTTTAGTTTTTTGAGCTTTTTGTCGGTTTTTCCCCATATTCATTTGTACTGTCCGTGATAGATTAACCTTTTTTTCTATTTTTAAATTTTTTAAATTTAATTACGCCAAATAAATCACCATTTGCTACAGTGCTTTTCAGTCATAAGCCACTCAAAAAATACCATTTTGAGCACCACTCAATCCAAGATAACTAAAGTAACAAAAGTACAGGAGGTCAAAATACACCTTATAACAAAAGTACAGGAGGTCAAAATGCACCTTATCATTTTTCATGTCTTGTTGGTTTCATGTACATAGCCTCGGGAGCCTATCTAGTGTCAATTCGCGTTAGTACCTTATCACCGAATAGGCCATGAGCACTACATATGCTCTGCTTGAAGTGTTCCACATGGCACAGAGAGTCACTGCCACAAATGATTTGCACCTCACAGGTCACCAATTCAGCCAGACCAGCTTTTTAGTCGAAGGAATAACAGAAGGCACTACTCACAGTCTGCTCATGCAATTTTTATAGCTAAAAGTTTGTTTGCATAGGGATCCCCACAAACACTTAAAATCGGGTGATAATCCGGAGGCCAGCGATCTGATGGGCAATGCAGATCAAAGTGAGAATTAACTATGTCAAGATCAGGTGCCACCATGTGCAGCATAAAGCTTTTTCTATCTTTGGCTGAATTCTTTTTGGCTTTAACTTATTATTTTTTATTACAATAACTAGCTTTTAAACGGTGTATCTTTTTAAGATGTGATTTACAGGTAAACTATAGTAAATACTGTACCGAGTTTAGCTATACCGATCAAAATCACATGCGACTGTTTCCCTCTGCATACTGTCTCTCACGAACAACTACAATTTAAAAGCTATAAGCCTAAAACTAAAGGCACAGCTGAAAAGAACCCACCCAATACTATAAGGCATCGGTACCTCACCACTATATTATATATAAATTTTTGGTAATATATCGGTACTTCCTAGTACCTCCTGGTAACTTTCTAAAGATGATACAAACACATGATGGTAGTAAGTATAGAGTTAAGAGTCAAAGGAACAGCACTGCGTTTTATCAGTCAGGTGCGATCGCCAGCACAAGCATGAAAAACACCCTTGTTAAAAAAAACTGAAGTTTATTGTCAAAGTAGGACTAAACCATGTATATATCCTCAAAACAGATGGTCTATCTGTCTATTATCAGTGTTTTCCTACTGTAAGACAAACATGGATGTAATCTTATCTCAGGACATTGGAATGAATTACATGATTAGAACTCGCCGTCTTTCCTCTCGGCAGTTTGTCCCCTACATCATAAGAGTGGCCATTAGGAGAAAGGACCAAATGTAAAAGCATATATGCATGATAACATCTCAAGAAAAAAAAAAGCCCATGATGCTCACTGCTTCCCTTCTTTTCTCACACTGCAACCCATGACTCATCCCTGACAAAATGGCTTTGCAGCTTGTGCAATCATCATCATCAAACCGCCATCCATGATCTGTTGCTGCGGTGCTACTAGTAGATTAGTAGTAGTATTTTTGCAAGAAGTTTTAACAGCCCATCAGATATTCACTCACTCGCAGGTCACAGCTAGTACTGCTAGCTTTCTGCACGCACTCTCACACCACACACTCGCCACTTTGTCTTAGAAGCGCTCACTTCACATTCGCTCTCTCCCGACAAGGCCGTGTTCTTGACACCGAAGTGCCGACACAGCACACTGAGCCAGAAGTCCAGAGCACACAACACACATAGTAGGTAAGAGACAAAACATATATAGTACAGCCCTTTGCAGTGTTTGTCCATCCTGTTACTTCATTGTTTCTTGTTAGAGAGAGATGGGCGTGGCGACGGTGACAGAGCTGAAGCAGAGCATCTCCGGGAAGACTAGGACGTTCCGGACGAGCCTGAGCAGCCGGCACGCCAATGAATGGTAACTGAATTACGCGCTCTCTCGCTCTCTAGCTTCTTCAGATTATGATCAGAACATATATATGATGATGATTAATCGCGGTTAGAGATGCACGTTTCTTCTTCTTGTTGTTGTTCTATATATGAACATGCTGGAAAGTTTTTCTGAGAACTGTTGTTAGGTTGAGTCTTTCGAATATTGTTGTCAGCTACTAGTAAGCTTGTGATGAATTTGATGATTGATAAGCCATTTGTTCGATTCAAGAGTATGTGCAGCGTAATTCTGAATATGATAGTGCAAAATTACATTTGTTGGCATGCCACAAGGAACACGAGAACACAGAATGTGCACTAAGATGATCAGAATTATGAAATTCTAAAGCAATCTGAAACTATGTGCTCTAAGAGTAGCTGCGAATCAGCTGCAAAAAAAAATTATCCTGTACTATGGAATTTCAACTATGAGAAATGCATGGTATTCGTAGATAGTCAAATTTCCACCTGTTCCTGTCACAACTAACCTTATTCAGCTATTCTTCACCAAGTATCGAATTCTACATTTCAAAAGCAATCTGACGACCACAAACAAAAAAAATCATCCGATGTGCGAATCCAACTCGTGCCTCCTTCATCTCGTAGGCCACCGACGGACGTCTCCAGCGACCTCACCGTCGAAGTCGGCACGTCCAGCTTCGCCCTCCACAAGGTGAGAAATCATCATATCTGAAACTGAAAAACGGTTTAGCATGCGAAGCGAAAACGACGTGCTAATGCCGATGGCATAGCTGCTCGCGCAGTTCCCGCTGGTCTCCCGGAGCGGCAAGATCCGGCGGCTCATCGCGGAGGCCAAGGACGCCAAGCTCGCGAGCCTCAGCCTCCACGGCACGCCGGGGGGGCCGCCGGCGTTCGAGCTGGCCGCCAAGTTCTGCTACGGCGTCCACGTCGACGTCACGGTCGCCAACGTCGCCATGCTGCGCTGCGCCGCGCACTACCTGCAGATGACCGAGGACTTCTCCGACAAGAACCTCGAGCTTCGTGCCGAGGCCTTCCTCCACGACGTCGTGCTCCCCGGCATCGCCAGCTCCGTCGCTGTGCTCCGCAGCTGCGAGGCGCTGCTCCCCGCAGCCGAGGACGTCAACCTCGTCGGCCGGCTCATCGCCAGCATCGCCAACAACGTGTGCAAGGAGCAGCTCACGTCTGGGATGTCCAAGCTGGACCAGAGCGCGCAGCTCAAGCCGGCGGTGGTCATCGAGCTCGACTCGCTGGGGGACTGGTGGGGCAAGTCGGTCGCCGGCCTCGGCCTCGACTTCTTCCAGCGGCTGCTCTCCGCCGTGAAGTCCAAGGGACTCAAGCAGGAGACGGTGACCCGGATCCTCATCAACTACGCCCAGAACACGCTGCACGGGCTCATGGCCAGGGACATGCAGGCCGCGGCCAAATGCGGAGGCGTCGCGGACACGGACGCCGTCAAGAAACAGCGCGCCGTCGTCGAGACCATCGTCGGGCTTCTCCCGGCGCAGTCCAAGAAGAGCCCCGTGCCGATGGCCTTCCTCTCCGGGCTCCTCAAGACGGCGATGGCGGTGTCCCCATCGAACATATGCAAGACCGACCTCGAGAAGCGGATCGGCATGCAGCTTGACCAGGCCATCCTGGAGGACATCCTGATCGCCGCCGCGTCCGGCGCGACCACGCCGGCGGCGGCGGCGTCCGGACAGCACCACACCCTGTACGACACGGACGTGGTGGCGAGGATCTTCTCGGTGTTCCTGAACCTCGACGACGACAACAAGGAGGACGGCGGCGGGTGCGGGTTCGACTACGACAGCCCGCGGTCCCCGAAGCAGAGCCTCCTGGTGAAGACCTCCAAGCTGCTGGACAGCTACCTTGCCGAGATCGCGCTCGACTCCAACCTCCTCCCCTCCAAGTTCATCTCCCTCGCCGAGCTCCTCCCCGACCACGCCCGCCTCGTCACCGACGGCCTCTACCGCGCCGTCGACATCTTCCTCAAGGCTCGCACTTGTCTGCATTTCCCGCGCTTTTAATATCTTGCCCAACGATGCGCGCGCTCATGTCGAACTCGAACGTGCAGGTGCACCCGAACATCAAGGAGGCGGAGCGGTACCGGCTGTGCAAGGCGATCGACTGCCAGCGGCTGACGCCGGACGCGTGCAGCCACGCGGCGCAGAACGAGCGGCTGCCGGTGCAGATTGCGGTGCAGGTGCTCTACTTCGAGCAGCTCCGCCTGCGGAGCGCGATCCAGTCTGGGGGCGGCGGCGTCGGAGTCGGGCACGACGCGGCGCTCTTCTTCGGCTGCGCCGCCGCGGCCGTGCCGACGTCGCAGGGCGGCAACATGCGGTCCGGGAGCGGGGTCGGGAGTGGGGCGATGTCGCCGCGGGACAACTACGCGTCGGTGCGGCGGGAGAACCGGGAGCTGAAGCTGGAGGTGGCGCGCATGCGGATGCGTCTCACGGACCTGGAGAAGGACCACGTGACCATGAAGCGGGAGCTGGTGCGCGTCAACCCGGCGAATCGGCTACTCCGGAGCTTCGCGCGCAGTATCGGGCGGCTCAACGCGCTCTTCCGGATGCGCCCGGGGCTGCAGCAGCTCGGCGCAAAGGCCACCGCCGACGCCAAGGTGCTCTTCCAGCGCCGCCGCCGGCACTCCATCTCCTGACCACCTGTAGCTGATCGATCGAGTTCGTTCTTGTACGTTCGTGTGTGCATAGAAGGTGATGCTTCATGACCGATCGAGTATATCTGGTATATGGTTCGAGTGTTTCAATGCATCCCCATTTTTTGTGGGGATTGCTTGCTCTTCTGTTGATAAAATGACGCACGATAGCATGCAGTTCATGTATGGATTATGGATGATTTCGAGAGGTTAAACAATGTGCCGAGTGTTTCGGTGAAGGTTTAGTTTGGGTGTGTTCACCGTATGTGTGAGACACATGCGGGTGGGTTGGCTTATTTTCCCCCGAAAAGTAGGACAAGTTTTCTCACAGACGGAAATGGAAACTCCTATGTTGTTGTTCGTAATCTACAGCTCCTCATACGGGATGTTGAAGATTAATTGAAACGACCCGGATTTTTTAACCATGTCTTAGTAACAATTACGTGGCAAATCATCATTTTATTAAAACGTCTAATTACAATATAATTGAGATATATTAGTCACAAAATCTCATATTTAGAAAAAAAAACTCATGCATATTCACAATGTTCAAATTATACAAAAAATACTACACAAGTTCAATATCCAACCATAATGAAACAGTAATTGAGATGTGTAGTAATGCTTAACCAATAGTACATTAGTAAGTACTTAATAATCTGAATTTACAATAACAATGTCCACAATAGTACATACATAAATACGGCAACATCGCAATTCCAACGTCACAGTTTATAAGAGGAATTGTATATTTTCTCAACCTGTATAAGAGAAAAGAGAAGAGAAGAAATAACAATAACTCAAACAAACGAACATTTCAGACCTATAGATCATATAGTATCTATTCTTTTAACTCACTAAGACACTAGGACTGTTCAGAGCCAATCAACACCTCTCACCGATACACGGATATCATCATCTGGCTAAAATTCCACAAACCCACATCAGGCTATCGTTAGGAAACCAAAACCAGCTGAAGCCTCTTTAAACCATCCAAGGCAGCATTGCAAGCCAACCAATCACCTTGAGCCACATGGGAGCCACATTTAGGATCACTACTACAGAAAAGGTCATCACAGACGGTTCAAAAACGTCATCACAGACGGTTTTGTGAACCGTCTGAATTTATGGGGTCAGTGATAATTGAAGGTTATCACAGACGGTTTCAAACCGTCTGTGATATCTGATAATCACAAACGGTTTTTAACTAAAAACCGTATGTGATTATCAGATATCACAGACGGTTTTTAGTTAAAAACCGTCTGTGATATTCTTTCCTACCCCTAAAACTATTCCTGTTTATTGGCTAGCCTCAGGTAATGCTAGTCATGCCCTCTAACACAAGCAGATCAAGCGATGATGTTATTACTACAAGGTCTCCAAGCGATGATGCTTCATGCCCTTTGAAGGTCTATGTGGCATATAGGGCATGTTTGGTTGGAGGCCACAATTTGCCATGCCTCAACTTAAGAATTTGCCACACTTGTGGCTAGCCAAATTTGTGGCAAAAAAAGGTGTTTGGTTGATAACTAAGGTGTGGCAAAAACTTTGTGGCTATTGTTTGGTTCACTGCCACAAAAGTGTGGCAAAAAATTATGGCAAGTGTTTGGATTACTCCACATGTAGGCTAAACACACTTGTGTAAAAATCATTATTGGAGTAACAACACCTAAAGTGATATAATACAATAGTATACCATACATTTCACCATTATAATACCAACAGTATGAACAATCCACCATTATACCATACATTTCAACAATAACATACAGTCCATAAGCAATATAATACAATAGTTCAACAATACCATATAGTACAGTTTTGTGGCCAAAGCAAACAGCAGTAATACATAAAGGCCAGACAAGGGTACCTTACTGCTTATGCGTCGGGGAGGCGGCCGGCGAGGGCTCGGGGAGGCGACCGGCGAGGGCTCGGGGAGGCGGCCGGCGAGGGCTCAGGGAGGCAGCCGGCGAGGGCTCGGGGAGGCGGCCGGCGAGGGCTCGGGGAGGCAGCGGCGACGAGACAGATCGGGATTTAGATGTAGAATATAACTGCAGCATACGGGGAAAACCCTAGCCAGAGGGTATTTATAGGGAGGCTTATTACAGACGGTTCTAAGTTTAAAAACCGTCCGTGATAAATCTTATCACAGACGGTTTTTTATAAAAAACCGTCTGGCATAAGCTTTACGACAGAACGTTTCGTGTTTTGATCGTCTAATTAACGTCTCTCGATCGTTATACGAAGCGTCTATATCATTAATGTTTGGGTATACGAACCGTCTGTGCTAAAGGTTAAATATGCGCGCCTAATCCAGGTCTTTTCTACGTACGTACAATATGGCTTCTACTATTCTTGTGATCATCTCCTTCCTCTCATCTGTTCATCAAGAATTGTTCGGCCGAAACCTTACACAGGCGGCCAGCAATTTGCATCTGGAGCAGCTTCTCCGCACACGCCCTGCTCTCCTTCCCCGACTTTCTTGCATCCGTCAGCTCGACCTGATCATCCGCCGTCGACGAAGGCGTCTCGCTGCCGCTCAAGAAAGGGAAACAGCCCTTACCCTGGTTCTTCTCCACAATGTGCACAAAGCGGAAGAAGCTCTACACGCATTGAAGAGACTGATGGATGGCCTTGCCAATCAAGCAGAAACGGCAGATTCTGAGGAATCTTTTCATGCTATCCTCTACGACATTATGGGCTATGCTACTAATTCTTTGCCCAGGCTGGAGGAGGAAGTGCTGAGGACAAGGACAATCTTAACGGCGTTCGAGAAGTCATCGGCTGATCCTCCAAGTCCCAAAGTCGAAGAAGAAGCGTACGAAGCCCAAAAGATTACAATCTGGGAAACTCTTTACCTGTGCGACTTTTGTAATAAATTTGCCTCTAATTGAAATTAATAAATTTGCCTTTAATTTGTGATCTCTTGTCTCAGTAGTTCTGAAGTTAAGTTATTAGAAGCAATGTGTACTTATATATTAGATCATGAACAGAATATGACAGACAAAGGGACATCACAGACGATTCTTGTCAAAAACCGTCTGTGAACATTTACACAACACAGACGGTTTTTTATTAAAAACCGTCTGTGACAACACAACATAGACGGTTTTTTATCATCGGTAAGGACCGTCTGTGATACTCGACCACTAACATAGACGGTGTCCAAATTAAAACCGTCTGTGTTAGTGTCAATCACAGACGGTTTTGTCAAACCATCTGTGATTGGCCGTCTAGTATTAGGCGTTCTGTAGTAGTGGACTATAGTGAAGAGGGCCACACTTGATCTTCCCTAAAATAGTAACCGGCCACAGTAAAAACAGTATGGGTTGCTACTCCTCACAAATGGAAATTTTTATGTACTTGGTATTATAGCTATTTTTTCAAATTTAGTCTCTAGACATCTTTTTTGTAAAAATAGCACCGTCGTCGAGCTCAAAATACGCGACAAGAGACACCTAACGCACTTGGGGAGCTCGACAGGGGCGGGCAGGCGCGATAGGCGGAGCGGGCACAAGAGGTGAGGGCATAGGCGTAGCAGTAGGCGGGTCCAGGTGCTACTGAGATCTAGCTGCTTGGCAGCTACCTGCCGAGGCCCCCCTTGCTCTGTATGGCTCTGCCAAGCAACTCAAGCGTGGCAGGTGGCTAGGACAGGCGGGCAGGGGGCTGGGGCGCTCGATTGCAGTATCTGTTGGTGAAGCCCGAACTATCTCATGACTCATTGAGAGGCATATGGCTCCACCATATGGGAGAAGATGAGGTGGCAGATTGCGAACCAGTAGTCTCTGCCCTGCTCACATTGCTATGACAATACGAAAGACGTTGTTTCGGAGATGAACTCTACGGTCCATACAATCCACACAACGCTATCCTTATCCAAGGTCTTGAACACGTTATGGAAATCCGGATATACTCGTTGTGGCCTCTCCCTGGACCATACTAGCTGACTGGCAATCCAACGAGTACCTATGGCGGGTCCGTCCATGGGTTGTCACCATCGACATCACCATAGAACCGCGTCTCCAACTGGTATAGGTGAACCAACGCTGGAAAGTATGATCGACCAACAGGGAAGTGTTCCCACGACCACAGCCATTGCACAAACCGCTGTAGTTCGCACACAGAACAGCTAAGTTCCAGCTATACAACGGGACCTCATCAGGCTCGATGATGACCAGGGACTCAACGATGTGGATGTAGCTGGGGTACACCCAGTCTTCATAAGTTGTAGGAAACATGACCCACTCTGAACATGAATAGCAAGTAAACAACTAGGTGAAACTTCACAACCTGTGGAAGCGCATCTACTGGGCATTGCCTATACCGCAGTAGCCATGAATATGGTACTCCATGGATCTTATCTGGAATGTGATGGCCAAATCAAAAAATGTGCCTTTTAGTCGAATGATCTAGGGGGTGGAACCACCGGACGACCCCATAGTGGCAGACCAGTGAGGTACACAATATCCTGCATGGTGATGATCATCTCTCCCCATCAAAAGTGAAACGTATAGGTCTTTGGCCTCCACCGGTCAATGAGTGCCGGTAGAAGCGGTGAGTCCAGCGTGAACATCTGCCCAATGTACATCATCCTTGCTATAGGCAGCAACTCGGCCCATCATAGAACTAAAACGTATCGATCGTCGAGAGGCCAGTTCTTCCGAGCTCCCCAAAGAACAAAGGGGCGATTTTTCACCACTCGACCATGCCCAATGACGATGCTGCCCATCCCAAGATGGGTTCAACAATGTGTCATGCTCAAGATTGCCACCAGCAGCTGTTCCCTGCATTACGAAAAATAATGTGTCAGAGTCCAAGGTGTTAAATACAACTAATCATAACCGAGAATAATCACACCGCATATTTACATACATATTTTCTAAATTGCGCATGCACCGGAAACACTACAAATAATGACGCGTATTCCTTCAGCTATTTACAAAAGAAATAGTCAATATGCCTAAATGCAAGTATATAGGTACACACGTATATGCATACATATGTACACACAGGCACTATAACTAATAATGCATACTAAACCATTATTTTCTATAACTTTCTATAATCGTACGAGAGCAATAAATATATACATGCGCACAAACATATAAATATTTCAGCTATTTTTTCGGCCCGTATTTTTGCAACTATATACAATAAAATAATCATTCGTACCACTAATACGTCCAAAACATGGCTAATTACATAAACATATCCATCAACTAAATATGACTACCTAGTGTATTTCACATTACAGAACCACCGTTACGCTAAAGAAACGCTAACGACATATTAAGTGTGTTGCTCAGATATGAATGAAGCATACCTTTTTCTGAAGGTCTTCATTCTCTCCACAATGTTTTCAATAGTGAAAGATTGTAAACCATAGCTAAACTATCTCGAAAGTATATTACAAACTCGCCTTTCAATCTCTCTTTTCTTCCCCTATTGTGCTGCTCTCTCGCTTGGCAAGAAAGAAATCGAGCGCGGTTGGGTTGAAAGGGCAGACTAAGGCCTCCCATTTTTTGCGCGCGAGAAGATGTTCGTGATGATATTTCCACACGAGTGCACGTGGATAAGAACGACAATGGAATGCCCAGACAAATAAAATGGGAATCAAATGGCGCGTCGCGTTGCATCGCCACGTCTTCGCGCTCGTCCACACGAGATGAAATCTCTCTGCACCAGCAACCAAGCCAGCTAACCCACCTGCTAGCTTGTCTACTGCCCCTACCCTAGTGCCTGCGCCCCACTTGTGCGATCACCTACTGAGCCCAGGCTACTGAGCAGCGCCATACCGAGCAAGGGGGCCTCGGCAAGCCAAGGACACCCATTGCGCTGTTTTTCAGCAAGTCCGGGCAGCCGCACAGGGTTGCCGGAACGTGGCCCCACAACCAGGGCGGAGCCACACCCTAGGCAAGATAGGCTTAAGTCCGAAGTATGGAAAATATCTAGTGTACAGCTCGGGTAAATTCAGTCCAACCTGGGTAACATTTTGTAACGCCCCGCGTTTTCTAATTAACCTAAACACCGTTATTAGTGCTGCTAATAGCAATTAAGGGCCAAATTAGCATTAAGAATTAATTATTTAAAATTGGTTATCGCCAAACACATAGCAATTGCAATTCATTAGCATAATTTAAAACAGAGGGCTTTTATTACAATTAGAAATTCATTGCATACATGCATATTACATTCAGGAATTAAAGAATAACAACAATTACAATATGCGGTATACATCAATACAAAGAGGGAACTAGGTTACAATTAGGCCATCTCATACATTGGAGTCTGTCATCAATTGCCACCACCTCGATGTTTTCTTTGTGAGCGAAATCAATGATTTTAATGCCGAAAAAGACCGAACAAAAGAACGAATAAAATAAACAAAAGAAAGAAGAAAGAATTGCCGTCAGAGCCCTAGCGATTAACTTCGGGCGGGGTAATCCGTTCACGGAGATACCTGACCGTCCCGGGGAGGGGCCAGTCGGCACCTCTCACAACTGTAGGCTCATCATATGGCGTATACAAACCTGTTTTATTTTAGAAGCCAGCAAATGTAACCAACAGTCCATAACCCCATTTTTTTTCAAGCCCAAAACGCAATAGGGGGTTATATGCCACAGTTTACATTGAGACAGCGCAACCATTCTAGAAGCCACCACTGAGCCCAACCCGAGTCACAGCCAACAGTTATTACCGCTTTCGGTGGGTCTGCGTGAGGGTGGTACACCACTTTAGGCTGCCGCTTGTGGGTAACTGGGTAGAGATATAATTACGGAGATAGGTGCAAACGTACTGTACTCTGATCTGGGCACCGCATCAAAGGAATTGCGGAGAGCTAGGAAGCCACCAGGATCAGAGTGGTGATGGGTAAAGTGATACAAGCTTGCACAATGCTATCTAAATCATGAATTCATGCCCGTCTCTGGGAAAGGAGAATTACGGAAAGTTATGGGGATTTTTGCTGTTCATGCGTATGTTCAGTAGTTTTCTAAATTATTAAATTAGAATTCTTTCAAAACCATCAAACCTTATTTTCTATAAGTCCTGGAAAGAAAATTGAGAATGAGAAAGAGAGTGTCAAAAAAAATGAGCAAGAGATTGAGAATAGAAATTGTTATTCCTAGAAGTGTAATTGATGAGCATGCTGTGCATTTTTGTTATTAACGCTTGCTGAGTACTTCTATACTCACCCTTGCTATTACTTCCTTTGTTTAGAGGATAGCCAGCAGTTTGCGGTTGGAGATGAAACCTATACAGAGGAGGAAGGTTGTAGCGAGGACGAGCCGTATGAGGATCGCTCCACATATGATGATTGGGACGACTAGAGAATTATGATCAGCTCGGACTCTACCATTAGAATACCTGTAATATTAATGTATTGTAGTGGTACCTTGTTTGTTTAATTAAAACTTTGAATTACTATCTTTTGGTATTGTAATTCTAGGACTTGAACCAGTTGTATAATATTTTAGCCCTGAGTGGCATTGTGAATGTATGTAACTTTCGGTCTCTAATTATTGTTCTGTTGCAACACTCTAATTGGTTTATTATTCGTTAAAGCGATGTTTTATCGGCTAAAACGGATAATAAACCGTTGACCGGCATTATTACCCCGTGGTAATAACGTGGGTCGTCACACATTTTCATAGTCCAGCCTAGATAGTCTAGATCATTTCACCACTGAGCCTAAGGTGTAACTAAATCTTGGCTCTGTCACTTTCGACAACTGCAGGAGTTGAGCCAGCAAGAAGAGAGGGAGCATAGGACAAGCGAGTGAGCTGAGAGCCAAGCGAGCACGTGCGAAGCAGCAAGCACATCCAAGAGAAGGAACAATCATCCTCACATAAAAGGTGCTTCCCACATGCCACTGCATTTTTACCATAGCACTTACACAAGTCTCATGCTCCCCACTGTAGAGATGACCACACCAGAATGAAGCTACACAGTAGAAAGAATGACATTAAAACTAAGGGGCTCAAAACATGTAAAGTACAAGTTTGGGCATTCCTTGAAAACAAAGAGGAATGAAATTGATCCGGAAGTTTAAAGCATAAATTAGCATAAAAACTGCAGTAGATTGTAGCAGCATTAGATTCCAGATTTTTCAGTACATCTTCTTAATAGTGTTTATCACTAATTTTGAAATGTGAACGAGATCAAATTAATCGTGTCAACAAGGAATGGTAATTTTAACCACCTGCTTGTTCATGCATGTTCATACTTTGGCACTGTTGGGCTTACAGACACTACTACAGAAAAGGTCATCACAGACGGTTCAAAAACGTCATCACAGACGGTTTTGTGAACCGTCTGAATTTATGGGTCAGTGATAATACGAGGTCATCACAGACGGTTTTCGAACCGTCTGTGATTTTAATATCACAGACGGTTTTTAACTAAAAACCGTCTGTGATATTAAATATCACAGACGGTCCTTAACTAAAAACCGTCTGTGATATTTATAAATCACAGACGGTTTTTAACTAAAAACCGTCTGTGATATTTATAAATCACAAACGGTTTTTATTATAAAACCGTCTGTGATATTCTCTTCTACTCCTAAACCTATTTCTGTTTATTGGCTAGCCTCAGGAAATGCTAGCCATGCCCTCTGAAACAAGCAGATCAACATGTATATGTATACATCCAATTCACATCTCAATTCATTTCACAAACATAAAACATCCATTTTTATTAAGATTAGAGCCTACCATTACAATATCCCAAAACAACGAGCAGGTTACACAACAAGAACAGCAGGTTACACAACAAGAACAGAGAAAAAGATTACAATATCCCAAAACAACAAGCAGGTTACACAACAAGAACAGATAAAAAGCAAAGATCTTCTATGTCTTCTCGCCCCTGATGCAACGCATGAGCTGGATGCCTTCTCGCCCCTGCACGGTTGGCACGAGCTAGTTGCTTCTGCGGTGTCTTGTCTCCCGTAGACTTGTGCGTCGTCTGCAAGGAGGAGGAGAATAGCAAGCAGGAGGACAGCAAGGAGGAGGATAGCAAGGAAGAGGAGACAGGCTGGGTTTGGTTATATTTATAGGGGAGGGAGAGGGAGGGAGAGGGAGGGAGAGGCGGGAGTTCGAAATTTTTGGCGCGGGAACGGAGATTGGGTTGAGGAGGATCGACGGGCCCAGCGGTCAGATTATCACAGACGGTTCTATTGGCTAGAACCGTCTGTGATGAATGCATATCACAGACGGTTCTATATATAGAACCGTCTGTGAATTAGAGCACAGAATTTTATATACCGATGCAATATAAACAACTAGTCTGAAAAGATAAAATAGCAATATTTTATATAGCTTATATATACTTATTTAAAAGGTTTCGACGAGATCTACAACTTTGTAGTTGAAGCAAAATCCAAATTCCGAAAGGAAGACCAAGAAAAAGGGCAAAAACAGACACCAAAAACTTGCGACGCAGGTTTAGGTCCAAAGATGGCCAATTTTCGGGGTCTTGGAGGGCGACTGGCTTAAGCCAGTCGTTTTTGTTGAATCGGGCTCGTCGTTAGCTTTCCAACGAGTACAAGAAAGTCGAAAACGGACACCGTATAAAAAAGTTATGCCCGTTTTACTGAAGGTGTTTCAAAACTGAATCATACTCGGACTTAAGCGGGAAAATTTGAAATTTTAAGGGATTGCAAGGCGGGAAACGTATCACAGACGGTTTTTATTATAAAACCGTATGTGATAATCTGGTTTCACAGACGGTTTTTAATAAAAAACCATCTGTGATATTCCAGATTATCACAGACGGTTTTTTATTAAAAACCGTCTGTGATATTCCAGTATCACAGACGGTTTTATAATAAAAACCGTCTGTGATAATCTGAAATATCACAGACGGTTTTTATTATAAAACCGTCTGTGATATTGGAATATCACAGACGGTTCAGCGGTAAGAACCGTCTGTGATACTCCTTTTTCCCGCCACAAATACCACAGACGGCCTCCAAATTAAAACCGTCTGTAATAGTGTACATCACAGACGGTTTCACAAAACCGTCTGTGATTTAGCGTCTACTATTAGGCTTTCTGTAGTAGTGAGAGCAATAAGGCCCAAAATGAGGACATACATCATTCAAGCATGGCAAGATTTGGAAACTAGGAAGTATGGTCATTTTAGACCTTAGCAGTACTAATATGCTAGATGATTCTTGCCAACAAAGCATGTTCCCATTAATCTTGGTATAATGTGAGTTAGACTAAGGCCCTGTTTGGCACAGCTTCACCAACAGCTTCATGAGCTGTTGTGAGCTGTTTTTTGCCAAACACCCTTTTTGCAAACAGCTTCATGGGTGAAGCTCCTTTTTTTGTGCTCTCACAAAGGAATGGAGAGAGGTGAAGCTGAAAAAAGTAGCTTTTCACAGCTCTCTCCCTCAGGCCCGCAGTCCTAGGAACCCACTGCCCCTCTGGTTCACCAAAATTACACGCATTTGCCACTAGTACTTTTGTTAAAGCATCGTGACTACGAAACATAAACAAGGCACTAATATTGCATCCTAATGATTTTAATTTTTTATTATTTATTATTTTAATTTTTTAATTCATACTCATTCAAATATATTATTTTTTAATTCATATGACCATATACAAATATACAACTCGAAATGTTAGAACAAGTCAGGTAGACAGGGGCATCTTGGACAATTGCCCTCTCTCAGCCATGCATGAAGCTGTTGGTGAATCTGTTTTGCCAAACAGTTTTCCAAAACAGATTTAGCTTCATCGGTGAAGCTGCTCGTGAAGCTGAAACACAAAAAAACAGCTTCACTAGTGAAGCTGAGCTGTACCAAACGGGGCCTAAATTAATGGTAAAGACAAGAAACTAGCACATCGTCAACCAAATTAGTTCCGGCTAAAGATGTAATACCTAGGCCGTATAAGCCCATCCCAGGCCCAGCCTAGCCCACATTATGCCCTATAAAGGAGACATCTGGAGAGGGGAAGAAGCAAAAAGCCGATTTTGCTTCCTCCCCCGAGCTCACCTGGCTCCAGCGGCTTCCCCGCGCGCTGCTGTCGCCGCTGCTAGCTCGCCGGTGCCGCCGCTAGCCAGCCCCGGCGCCGCCGCCACCCGCGCACGCCGCCGTCTCCCTCGTGCTGCTGCCGCTCGGGTGCGCCGTCCCCGCCCGCTCGCGCGCGCCGCCGTCTCCGTTCCCTACCGCCGTGCCTTGTCATCGCCACTCCTGTTGTGTCGCCGCCGCCACCGTTGGTAGCCACACCTTCCTCCGCCCCGCAGCTCGCCGCCGCTCCCCTGCTCTGCCCAGTCGCTCGCCGTGCAAGGGGAGAGTGGGGGCTGGCTGTGAGGGGAGAAGGCGCCAGCCGTGAGGAGGGAGACGGGAGACGCTGGCCATGGGGGAGAGGAGGAAGCCGGCCGATTGGAGAGGAGGAGCAGGGGAAGTCGGCGGAGTGGAGAAAAGAGAGAAGAAAGAGGAAGGAGCCACCGGGCGTGGAAGAAAAGGAGGAAAAAGGAAGAGGCAGACGCCGGCCGACGGAGGAAAAGAGGAGCGTGAAGAAAAGAGAAGGAGGAAGGGGCCGGCAGTGGGAAAAAAAGAGGAAGGCCAGGAGAGAGAGCCGGCCGGCTGAAAAAAAAGAGAGAGAAGGAAAAGAAAGGAGGAAAAGGAAAGAAGAAGAGAGAGGAAAGAAAAAAAGAAAGGGGAAGGCTGATCCGACGCCTGATCCGCCTGATCCAGCCGAGACAAGGAAGGAGGAGCTCTGATCCAATTATTCGGAGCTAGGGTAACGCCTCGAGACCATTCCCCGCTTATTTATCGTTTTGCGTAGATGCTGAAATATCGATATTTGATATTGAGTCATGAAGGGGCCGATTTATCGAGTAGCGACATAAATGCCTACGTTGGTTAGAATATGACTAGCGGCTGAAAATCATGTGCTGAGCGATGATGTTGTGGCCGTGTGAGTAGAACAGGTGAAGAACGCTGGCCATGTGGTGTTGTGTCGGCGCATGCGTAACCGACTAGTATTTAGTGAATGATTAGTATGGATTAATTAGTTTAGACTAATTAACATTGGCTCTTGCGGGAACTCTATAGAAGGTTGGAACGCCGAGTTCGGTGGTATGATTTGGATAATGTCTTCGGAATGGTCACAGATGATATGAGATAGCATGGCCTTTGGGTTGAGATCGGAGTTTTAGATGGTGTGATATTTAAATTATGGTAACCAAGAAAATGTAGGAGAGTTATGCAGGTTACCAGTAAATTGTGGTGAATGTTTGTGAATTGTGTTTCCATGCTATGATTTACAGTGTTTATGAGATGTATATGAATTGTGCTAATCATACCTTGATGAGTATCGCTTATGATTAGACATTCATATTTGAAGCATATGGCATCATGCACATGCATAAGAGCCAGGGCGGTGAGAAAGTCATGACTAGTCCGGAGTGCTCTTGAATAAGAGTAAGGTCGGTGAGAAAGTCAAGTGACTAATCTGGAGTGCTCTGGAGTAAGACCTACAGAGGTAGGCAATTGAGTGGTCCATCGACGGGTGGACGCTCCGCTATACCGGTATCAGCTACAGTTATAGGTGCATACAGATGCATTGCATTGCATCGCATTGCATTGCATGTATAGGAAGCGACAGATAACAGAGAGGGAACCTAGAGATTCTGGGTCACAGCTCATAAATGTGATTGGATGGTTACAGATGCATTACAGATGTGTTGCATAGCATAGCATTACAGATACATTGCATGAAAGTGACAGAAAGTGATACAGATTACAGATACAGAGTTGATGTACAGATTACAGTTACAGAGTTGATTTACAGTTTACAGTTACAGAATTAATTTACAGTTTACAGTCATAAAGTGGATTTACAGCTTACAGTTCGTGAAATTGATTGAATTGCTAAAGTGATGTTACTGTTTTATCGTGTGCTTGCTGAGTCTTCGGACTCACCCTTGCTTTAACGTTGTTTTTATAGGAATCTGTTGAAGACGACATGCATGGGCGGGAGTAGCACAGTCATTCACGTGTCACAGATCATCTACAGTTGACATATTTAGTCTTGGATAGTCTAAGTACCTTTTGGGTAATTAGTAAAGTTATATCTCTGCTGCGCTTAGTGTCAAGTGCACCGGCTTTTGTCGTCTGGTTGCTGTTTAAAGAAAAGAATTGCTTTGCAAGACCAGCGGCAACGGTTGGAGTAGGTAACATTCTGGAGTAGGTGGTAGCACTTTGGGCTCAGGGAGTGGCCGGGGTGTTACAGTTGGTATCAGAGTGGGCGTTAGGTCCGTGATGGATAATTTGGTAACCTAGGTCGTCTTAATCAAGAATTTGACTCAGGATGGGTTATTAAATTAAGACTTGGCTTAGGTTATGTAATTGCTAAAACTTGACACACACTGATGCACAGTAGGATGGGATTGGGTCAAGCATTGCATTTTCAGTTCTGTTAGTCATGTTGTTGATTTGCAATGTTTTGAGGTTGATGCTTGTGAGTTGACATCAAGCATCTGAAGTTATTTGTGTGTCCTACGGGACTTTGCTGTGATTGTGTCGCGTACCGATGCAATAGAGACTGAGACCGTGGCCACGGGAGAGGCCTGGTCATGTTGCCATTTGTGACAGTGAAGTAGTGATGCTTTATTGCAGTTTTGGGAAATTGGTTCCCTTTGATTAGCAACTCGTTGAGTTGTTTGGAAATACCCGATAGTGGGGAGTGCTCCAGGCAAGTCTGGTATTCGGGAGAATTTTGATTATATGAATGATTGGAGTGACTTGCATGTTGAGATCAATGTTTTGGAGAAGGCAATATCTGATAGTGGTTGAAGTATTTGATTCAGCGTACGTGGGATAGGGTAGTTAAAGTAACAGGTTGGTAGGGTATGGAATTCTAGATGGTGAGAACCCAAGAGAGTAATTAACTTTAGTTATGTTTGTGGGATTGAAGTTGATTTGAATACAATGGGGATTTAGTAGTGATATGAGAAGCAGTGACGTAAGGCAGACTCATTCTTGTTTAATAGTTAGACTTGAAATATTGATGAATCAGTCGGTGATTATGGTTGCTTAAACTGTTGAGCCACATTGAATGACTGGTATTATGATGGTCCCAATTGATTAAACCAATCGTGCAATCTAGGCATGCTAAGAAGTGTGCTAATTTATTGTTTTGGTGGAAAATCCCTCAGGGAGTTATCCTTTCATTTGGCATTAGGCGAAGGATTATAGATCTAAGTTTACCAATCTTGCACAGTGATAGATTACGATAATCACGACTGAAGTTTTGGAAAGATTTTAATAGTTATGATTAGAATGAGTTGGGAGGACTAGAATGGGGATCTTGATGTCGGATAAATCTCCCAGTTAAATTGGATGGAGAAGAATTGTTGTACAGCTGAGTGTGACTCAAATTTTGAGGGATGAAACTAGTAATGTTCTAGTGAGATTTGGTGGCAATATTTAAGCATGAGTTGGTGGAGTTGCCACTGCATTTTGTAGGAAATCATGTGCACACATATGGAAGTAGAACAGACGGATTCTATGCGCAAAAGCGATTGTGGTTTACGGAAGTACATATGATGTGTGCTAAAATCTGGGTGATTGATCATCCTTAAAGTTGAGCTGTAGAGATTAGTTAGCGCCTTGGAATTAGGTGCTCATGGGGTTATTTATTGATAGTGGATCTTTTGATCAAAGAGCCTTGATCGCATCTTGTGGTATGCGTACTTGATAGTCGTTATGATTGTGTTGTTTTGTACAGTAAGGTGGCAGTGTTTGATGAATTATAGAGTAAACATAGAGGAAATAAAGTATCCGATGAGCCGTGGAAAGGTTCAAGATGGGATCATAAAAGACAATGACTTATGTATTAGCGAATTGACATTTGCTAATCTGTATAAGCAATACAAGAGGTACTTGCTTGTCATTGTTATGGGGAAAAGAATTTTAATTGAATTCTATGTTGGTATCTGGAAGAAATGCTCTATGTTTTGGTGTGCATTAGCATTTGGAGTTCATGACTTCGAAGGTCATGTTAAGTTTCTAATAATGACGAATGCTTGAAGGTATGGTAGGAGATCCGTATGACTCACAGATTGATTTATGTACAGGTGTCATGAGTGCTACATGGCTTCCCTCACTTCTGCATATGAGATTTCCCGGACGAGTGGTCCGTGGCGTTCCTGAATGCGTAAGTTTCGGGCGTACCTAGGAACGAAGTCCTAGGCGTACTCAGGAATGAATCCTGAGCATTTCCCAAACACATAATTTCGGTTGTTTTGAATTGGGAGTCTAAAGTGAGCCCGGGCGCGTCAATTAGGGTCATGTAAGATTTGGATTTTGTTGCACCTCCTTGTTCCTTGGTGTTATTTGTCTATTGTTTATGGCTAATAGAAAACGAGTTGATCTTATGCCATAATCCTGGCGAGAAATTAATTAGGGATAAAATCGGCCTTAAAGGCAAAACCGATTGTCGATTGTGCTATCGCAACTAGTCGCGTCTATGGGAAATAATGGTGACTGATGTCACAGTTAAGCTGCTCAAACATGGGTAGCGATGAGAGTATGAGATTTTGGTGAAAGAACTTCCCTGACCTATGTTTTGAGGTAATCATCACTAGGTGTTAATGTTTTAGATTGCTTGATTCCCATAACATAGATCGAGGATGTTAATGTTATCGGAGTTATTGGAGGAATATTGGAAACCTTGGTTTATGAGCCTCATATTTGTTGATAGCTATTGGAGGCTAAAAGATTGAAGAAAAAAAATTGAAGTAGAGCTATCCGAGAGTTTAGTTATCAGATGTTAACTGAGATCTTGAATAGAGCTTACCTCATTTTGTGGATATGAGGAATTGAGTACAGATGGGTGATTTTTATGTTCATTGTGTTCGGTGATCATTGACTGAGGAAATAGTTAGAGAAATGAATCATTTCATGAGATGAAGTTGACCATTTATGGAGTTCATCGTGGTGTAAATAGAGCATGAGTTGAAACCCTAGAGAATAAGGGTATTGGAGGGATTGAATTAATGGAATCGAATACGGATTTTGTTAGGGCAGGTGAGGTTACCTGTCGACAATATGTCACTGGTGTAGGAGGGTTGCTTGAGTACTTTGCGAGACATGTACTAAAGCATCCCCAGATTCGTGTGAATATTTCCTTAGGATTGAATTGATTTTGTAACTCATAGGTTAATGTTGGAAGGATGAATTGTCATATGGCAATCTAATGAGTTTTTGGAACATTGTGATATGTTGAACAAAGTAATCTAACTCTTACTAAAGAGTTAGTAAGAACTATCTTTGCGAGTTTGGTCACATGGATGTGTGATCGACATTGATTCTTATGGGACACGAAGTAAGATATCTTTCGTGTTATCGACTGAAATGATTGATTGATAGTCAAAGGATTACTTTGGGTTCCCTTGATTTGGGAATTCGTTCAAGGCCACTTTGAGGGATGGTGGAGTTAAGTGGAAAGTTGCGGGATTTCCGCATTTCACTTGTGATCTATGTGGTTTTTGCTATGGCTTTATCAACATGCCTAAAAGAATATGCTTTCTTTTCTTTGAAAAGAAAAGACTGATTTGAGGAATAGAAATATTTCGCATAGTATTTGCGGCATAAAGTTGTTTGTTAAGATGAGAATTGATTTCTTGTCCGGTTTTCACTCTAAGTGAATGTATCGTGATGAAATGATTTCCTGTGGGGAAACAAATTCTCTTCTGTTTTGGGAGAAGGGTTGATGTTTGTGGATGAATGAGTTAATGCTATGAATGTTGTGTGATACTTCTCTTGTAAAAGAGAAGAGCTCTCCCTGTTGCGAATAAGAGTAGCCTTGTCTCCTGTGTGCAAGCAATGAGAGTGTTTTCCTAAAGGATTGGAAATTTTCTTATGTCGAGACATGAGACGTTAAGGATTGTTATGGTGCGTTGGTTGTATCAGACCAGATGACCAGACACAAGATAACATGAGAATTAAGTTGTGCACGGAGTGCACAATGTGTTTCATGTTTCTCTGTTGAGAAAGTACTTAAGGGATCCAGAAATGAGATTGTTCCAGAGTTGTTGTCCCTTAAGCAAGACCTCACCTTCGAGTCCCGTCCAGTTCAGATTCTGGAGGAATCGGAGAGAATGTTGAGGCACATAACATTAAAGTATGTGAAAGTCCTATGGTCGCATCAGACTGAGCGAAAAGCGACGTGGAAATTGGAATCTCGCATGTGCGAGAAGTACCCAAAGTTGTTCTCTACGGGTATGAGTTACAGTTGATTTTTTTTAGCACAATTTGTTTGTATTCGTACAGATTATCGAGTTGCAGAATTCGGGGTCGAATTCTGTTAAGGGGGTAGAATGTAATACCTGGGCCGTATAAGCCCATCCCAAGCCCAGCCTAGCCCACATTATGCCCTATAAAGGAGACATCTGGAGAGGGGAAGAAGCAAAAAGCCGATTTTGCTTCCTCCCCCGAGCTCACCTGGCTCCAGCTGCTTCCCCGCGCGCGCTGTTGTCGCCGCTGCTAGCTCGCCGGTGCCGCCGCTAGCCAGCCCCGGCGCCGCCGACGCCCGCGCACACCGCCGTCTCCCTCGTGCTGCTGCCGCTCGGGTGCGCCGTCCCCGCCCGCTCGCGCGCGCCGCCGTCTCCGTTCCCTACCGCCGTGCCTTGTCATCGCCACTCCTGTTGTGTCGCCGCCGCCGCCATTGGTAGCCACACCTTCCTCCGCCCCGCAGCTCGCCGCCGCTCCCCTGCTCTGCCCAGTCGCTCGCCGTGCAAGGGGAGGGCGGGGGCTGGCTGTGAGGGGAGAAGGCGCCAGCCGTGAGGGGGGGGGAGACGGGAGGCGCTGGCCATGGGGAAGAGGAGGAAGCCAGCCGATCGGAGAGGAGGAGCAGGGGAAGTCGGCGGAGTGGAGAAAAGAGAGAAGTAAGAGGAAGGAGCCACCGGGCGTGGAAGAAAAGGAGGAAAAAGGAAGAGGGAGACGCCGGCCGACGGAGGAAAAGAGGAGGCGTGAAGAAAAGAGAAGGAGGAAGGGGCCGGCAGTGGGAAAAAAAGAGGAAGGCCAGGAGAGAGAGCCGGCCGGCCGAAAAAAAGAGAGAGAAGGAAAAGAAAGGAGGAAAAGGAAAGAAGAAGAGAGAGGAAAGAAAAAAAAAGAAAGGGAAAGGCTGATCCGACGCCTGATCCGCCAGATCCAGCCGAGACAAGGAAGGAGGAGCTCTGATCCAATTATTCGGAGCTAGGGTAACGCCTCGAGACCATTCCCCGCTTATTTATCGTTTTGCGTAGATGCTGAAATATCGATATTTGATATTGAGTCATGAAGGGGCCGATTTATCGAGTAGCGACATAAATGCCTACGTTGGTTAGAATATGACTAGCGGCTGAAAATCATGTGCTGAGCGATGATGTTGTGGCCGTGTGAGTAGAACAGGTGAAGAACGCTGGCCATGTGGTGTTGTGTCGGCGCATGCGTAACCGACTAGTATTTAGTGAATGATTAGTATGGATTAATTAGTTTAGACTAATTAACATTGGCTCTTGCGGGAACTCTATAGAAGGTTGGAACGCCGAGTTCGGTGGTATGATTTGGATAATGTCTTCGGAATGGTCACAGATGATATGAGATAGCATGGCCTTTGGGTTGAGATCGGAGTTTTAGATGGTGTGATATTTAAATTATGGTAACCAAGAAAATGTAGGAGAGTTATGCAGGTTACCAGACCCGGAATATTTGATGTGATAGGTTTCAGGTTGGAAAGACATGGTCGTTCGAGTACCGAAATAGTGGGATGGTATCTAGTGAAAGAGCGGAGTTCGTGTTGGTTTTGCGCATAGGAACGATGCCGTTCGTCTGTGCGTGTATTGCTATTATGTATTAAGTCTGGGTATTGCTTGTTCAGGTGGCGGTTCGAGTCTGGTGCTGTCCACGCACCGTCCACCAGGTTAACAGGCAAGTGCAGGGTAGAACAGTAAATTGTGGTGAATGTTTGTGAATTGTGTTTCCATGCTATGATTTACAGTGTTTATGAGATGTATATGAATTGTGCTAATCATACCTTGATGAGTATCGCTTATGATTAGACATTCATATTTGAAGCATATGGCATCATGCACATGCATAAGAGCCAGGCCGGTGAGAAAGTCATGACTAGTCCGGAGTGCTCTTGAATAAGAGTAAGGTCGGTGAGAAAGTCAAGTGACTAATCTGGAGTGCTCTGGAGTAAGACCTACAGAGGTAGGCAATTGAGTGGCCCATCGACGGGTGGACACTCCGCTATACCGGTATCAGCTACAGTTATAGGTGCATACAGATGCATTGCATCGCATTGCATTGCATGTACAGGAAGCGACAGATAACAGAGAGGGAACCTAGAGATTCTGGGTTATAGCTCATAAATGTGATTGGATGGTTACAGATGCATTACAGATGTGTTGCATAGCATAGCATTACAGATGCATTGCATGAAAGTGACAGAAAGTGATACAGATTACAGATACAGAGTTGATGTACAGATTACAGTTACAGAGTTGATTTACAGTTTACAGTTACAGAATTAATTTACAGTTTACAGTCATAAAGTGGATTTACAGCTTACAGTTCGTGAAATTGATTGAATTGCTAAAGTGATGTTACTGTTTTATCGTGTGCTTGCTGAGTCCTCGGACTCACCCTTGCTTTAACGTTGTTTTTATAGGAATCTGTTGAAGACGACATGCATGGGCGGGAGTAACACAGTCATTCACGTGTCACAGATCATCTACAGTTGACATATTTAGTCTTGGATAGTCTAAGTACCTTTTGGGTAATTAGTAAAGTTATATCTCTGCTGCGCTTAGTGTCAAGTGTACCGGCTTTTGTCGTCTGGTTGCTGTTTAAAGAAAAGAATTGCTTTGCAAGACCAGCGGCAACGGTTGGAGTAGGTAACATTCTGGAGTAGGTGGTAGCACTTTGGGCTCAGGGAGTGGCCGGGGTGTTACAAAAGATTTAGATTTAGGCATCAAGATTTAATCTGCTAGATTGCAAGCATGTCATTAACAAAATATGTTTCTCACCATACAAATTGTAGAAATGTGGTTTGGGACTAAATGATTATGAGAATAGAGATATTAATATTTTGACAACATAATTAGTTTGAATGCTAAAACGAGTCGGTACTCGGTAGCATCAATCAGCGGAGAATCATTCTGCCATGTAAATGGCATAGCAATTAGAGTTAAAACATTCCACCGTAGAGGAATCCAGTAGAGCATAGCAAGGTAGAGGAAGTAGAGCAACTGAGGCAGAGCAGAGGGGAGCAGAACGAGCACAGTAGCAGAGGGAAAATGAGGGAACATGACAGTAGGAGAGCTCACCGTCAGAGCAAGAACTGGTACAAACAAAATTGTTGGATGAAGCAAACTGAACTAGGCCAACTAAACCCTTTCTAAACAATTTAAGTTCAAAGAAATTCGACTAAGGCATGCTTAAGTGTTAACACACTGGCACACTGCATCTGACCGTAGGACTAGCGACACTGTCACGTAGATCTACTGCATTCTTAATTTCGAACTACAGGAAGCAACCAGGAAAGAAACCTCCGATGGTCAAAACTGAGTTCAAACTCGACTACGAAAACTCAGGCAAGTCTTCCTTTGATCAATTCGATTGACAATGACTCTAATTCCACTAAAAACTATTCCGCAAACTATTATTCCTAATAATGCATCAAAATGCTATTTTTATAAAGTAAACTGGATGAAAATACATATTTGGAGATAAGCCGGATAATGGAGCGGTCGGTTGACTTTATTCTAACGTGGTGGGTAGGGGGAGTTCAGGTAATGTGACAATAAATTATGGCAGTTCAGGACTCTCTCTACATAGGGTTAAACATATAAGGACTAAACTACTCTCACTTATGTTATATGTCATACTAAAATCGTATCAATCAGTCTCGTCTAAGATAGGCTAAACTCATTACCCCATCAAATTGTTATACACTCTATATAGGTACATAGTACTAGGAGAATGGGTACTGCCTGGTAGATGCAGACTTATGGTAATGCTGGATGGGTGCATTATCAGCTCAAGTGAGCACGCCCAACGGCTAGGAAATATCTAGCCGAGTGGAGGTATAATATATGAAAATATGGGAAAATACTTAGTATCTTGACCAGCCTAGCATAAAACGAATTGCGGAAGAACAGATGGCAATCATGGTTTAGGAATGGATAAAGTGATACAGAATGCGCAGAGTTTTAAACGTGATTCACGCATATCTCCTAGATTGGAGACCATGGGGGCTACACCATGGTATAGGTGAAAAGTATATTTTTAAACATTCTTCCCTAAAATTTCCTTTTTAATAAAAAATCTGAAATTTGGATGATGATGCTGCTGCTAGAAGGTATGGTTAAAGCGATGCTAAATGACAGCTACGGTGGAACTACTACTTATCAAAGCAGCACAATGCTATCACATTAGCGCAGTCGAAGCCATCTGATTTGAGAATAATAGAGGGGATCAATTGCTACGAAACATTCACAGCGTTTTAAAAATAATTTTCACCAAAGTATTTTGCTACAGTACTCCACCGCCCCCTCTCCGTTTTCGGTTGTTCTCGGCGGGGGATGCGAATCCAAATACAGGGGATGTTTGCATATTTCCCTGTCAAAAGTTCCTAGAAATCGTGGCGGCTAAAATTTGTTTTTGTGTATGGTCTGAAACGAAGTAGTGTGGCCTAACTTTTGCAGGGACCAAAAAATCATTTCAAGTCATTTGAAAATATATTCTTTAGTACAAAATGGTGAGCTTTGGCTCAAAAATGAAAGGAAAAAGGATGAACTCCAGTCAGTCTGGATGTAAATATTCAAAATATTGTGCTGTTTCTGGTGGAAAACTAAGTACGTCCGCGAGCTGAGGAGTGCAAATAGTGTTTCCATTGACATTCTTGAGAGGTAGAAAGACAATAGAAAAGTTTTAAGCAGGCAAAAAAAACACGCTAGAGGAAGGGCTTGAACCTTCGACCTTGTGGTTAACAGCCACACGCTCTAACCAACTGAGCTACTCCAGCAGTGCAGTATTGTTGCACACTTATAAAATACATACGTTAGCTAGGAATCAAAAGAAGCTATTCAATATTGTAATGATTAACGAGGATAATCTGAACTATGTAAATGTGGCATAACATTCAAGGGCAATATGTTTAACAAGGATCTCATTTTGTTTTATTACACACGCACGTTCGTGTTTGCTGGTAATTTTACAATTTTATTGATAATCCCTGTTGGATTGGGCCTAGGCCTCCATGTCAACAACAGCCCACCCAGCCTCCATGGACGTTGCACCTCTTATCCAACCTAAGCGACGTGACGCTGTAACCACTCGGCCCAAACTACAGGCATTCTGATTGGGCTGGGAGCGCCCATTTTAGTCTTGGGAGCCCAGTTTGTTTTGAGGAAGCTTGTAGCATCTGTCAAATTTGCATGTTACTATATTTAGATGATGTGGCACGCCTGTGAGGTGAGAAAAAAAGGAAACAACGGTATAACCGTTCCCCTTCAAAACGATGGCATAGCAAATACCCAGCATGTCGCGTCACATGCGCACGCATCCTAAAGCGTAATGGACCCGACTAAGGTTATATTTGGATCCCTTGACTAATTTTTAGTCACCTAAAGTTTAGGTCTAGTCCATCCAAACAGGTGGACTAATACCTGGACTAATTTTTAGTTCATCCTCAACTAGCTATTAGTTCATTAGTTGGCAAATGTGGACTAATTGTGAACTAAAAGGTGGTACCAAACAGCAAAAGACGAAAATACCCCCGCTACCCTTTCTCCACTACTGCACATGCAACACACTAACAAATATAGGGGTATAAATGTCTTTGCCCATGAAAGCCACCACCTTTTAGTCCATGTATCCAAACAGCACTTGACTAATTTTTAATCACCTAAAGTTTAGTCACCTAATTTTTAGTCCACCAACTAGTGAACTAATAATTAGTTCTAGGCGATCCAAACAGACCCTAACTCAATCCTCGTTCGTTCGTTGCACTCTAGTTCTCTTGCTCTCCTCGCTTAGGTCTTCGGTGCGCGGCAACCAGTGTGCGGTTGCTGTGATGAGGGCTCGATGAGTGGACCACCAGCCGCCGCAAGTGAGCCCCACCTCCCCGGAGCCCTTTCCTCCCCCCCCCCCCCCCCCCCCCCCCACCCCCCAACAATTGCCGTGTGGGCACGATGAAAAGGGTTGGAGTGTGGCCGCCGCGAGATACGTGCGAACGCAGACAAATAAACGCAGCAAGATAGTCCCACCGCCTCGGTGACCTCTATCCTCATCGTCGGATCTCCCAATTGCTCCACCCGAGTGCCCTATTCTCAAACCTGATGCAGAGGGAATTTGGATTTAGTGGATTTGTGTTCTGTACGTACTTGGATTTTTATGGTTAAGAAGTTTCATTCACAATTACTATAGTGATTATAGCCGTCTTTTTGGTGCATGGACTTGCCAAAACTTTCATAAAACTATATTTCTGTTGATACTTTTTAGAGGAATTTTTGTTGATATTTCATATGAGTATGTGAATATGCAGCGGGCCAACTAGAATCCAACTACTTTTTTTATCTCGATGCAACGGGCCAATCATTTCAAGAGTTTTCTGCGAGTGTATTTAGGGATGAAGCTGAAGCTTTTTATGTGTTGAGAATTCTAAATTCATTTTTTATGCAGATTCCTCATTTCTTTGCAGATCCGAAAGCTCCTCTTTGGTCAGGTTGCGGCGTAAACTGATCCTGTATTTTTATCTTTTAGTTCTGGTACAGTTGATTTTATGATGATTGCTGGTTTATCCCTGCAGCTGTAGAAAATTACACCCATTTTTGTAACTCAGTTGTTTAGAGGTATTCATCCTCAATGTATACACCACAGTTTATTCATTATTATATGTTTCAGAGTCAGCTACGTGTGTGCAATATGATAAGAACAATGCAAACAAATAATTTGAATGTTGCCTCATGTTGCTAAATTTTGTATTTGAGCCTTTTCAGGGCATGGTTCGCCATGAGAACACCAATTATGCAAGTAATGCAGATACTTGTGTTCCAGGGCCTGTTTGGCTGCGGCTTATGGCTTTTGGCTGAAAATTTTGAATTTTGGCTGTTTACGGTACATATTATGAAGAGAGATATTCACTTGCGATTTTGGCTAGTACAGATGTTGGGCTTTTGACGTGTACATCGTTTAACTTGTAGACCCCGTCTTTCGAAAATACTTCGTTTGAAAGTTAGGTACTATAGCAAAAGCTAAAAATCGCCAACTTCGGAGGAAAAGAACATACCCCAATTTTATACCATCTGCTCAGCGTTCAGATTTTAAGCCTGATGAGTAATGGATTGCCAAGTTCTATGCCTCCAGCTCACGGCGTCGTAATACAGATGCTCATAACGTGCAAAGGGTTGCTACTTACATAAGTTCCCAAAATTGGTTACCCAAAATCATGGCTAGTGGCGTCTTGAGCTCGTTGAATTATTACAAATGAATTTTTTGATACATGATCCCTTTGCTCTTGTGCTACAATGATGGAAGAGAATTAAGCAAATCTCCTTGATAATGGATGTGGAACGGGTTCTGCACTGTCGATGTCTTCCCCCATCTCAGGGGGATGACATGCTGACTCCTAATTTTGAGCCCTGTGATGGGATTAAGGTCCTCCAAGTATTGCGTTCCCGATGTCTTCTCTGCTCAGGGCACAGCTGAATCTTCTCTCCGCATCCTTCTCATGATTTTCAGGACCGCTTTTCAAGTACCTGATTCGAGATAAGATAATAGGGTTAGTACTTGAATCTTCATACATAATTCAGTCAATGAGCAAAGGATTCACATTTCGTAGTGATTTGGGGCTATAGTTCAATAATAGAACTTAGGGTCAGGGTGCTGAAGAAATTTAGGATTTGTGATGAAAAAGGGTAGGGTTGAAAGAAAAAAAAAACTGTCAGCCCGGCTTGATTTGCATGATACAATGAAGAATGCAGAACTAGTTGAAAGATTCTTCCATAGAAAAAAAAAGTTGAGCGATCTGTTGTGTGTTTATACAAAACAATGAAAATTCAACGATGAAGTATCCACGCTGCATATTGAGTAAGCATATTTCACGCACCCACATAGGTTGATTATGGTAGATAATACTACGTTGCAAGAACAAATTGGTGATATTTCGGTTAAGCCATGAGCAAGAATTGAAGCAAAATTCGCTTTTCAACACAAGTGTCTACATGTCGTCAAACTAGCGAAAATTCAGAGTAACGAAAAGGAACCTACCTAGTGTGGAGGTTGGTGACGTCGAGGCTGAGGCGGGCGTGCCAGTGCGGCATCTCGGCGACCCAGACGGCGCAGTCCTCGCGGGTCTGCGTGAACCCGATGCTGCACAGCCACACCTCGATGCACGGCGGGCTTCTTCTTCTAAGGCAGCCGCTCCAGGCACACTACGCCCGACGGCCGCGCCGCCGCCAGCACTGAAACAAACCAAAATTTGAAAAGAATTGAAATTGCATTTTGGATTTGATTTCCTTTGCTTCCCAGCCCTATCCCGCACGAATCTCAACCTAATCCCTGTCGGCACAAGCTTGAACGGAGGAAAGAGCCCCTATCACTGTTCACAAACCAAAAAATCACCGCTGCCTCTGATTTTTGTCGCCGCCAACTCCCTCTGCGCCTTCTCGTCGCGTGCCCGCCCGTTGCCGCCAGCTCCAAGCCTCGTGTCAGAAGCCGTACGCCCCATTAAAAGCCCTTGCACCGCGTCAGGCCATCCTGGCTACCGCCGCCGCCGTCGCGCCCCTATTTTCGCCCTCCCAGCTCTCACAGCCTCCCCAGCCGACTTGACACTGCCCGACTCTTTCGACCGCCGCAATACACAGCCCGAGGTCGCCAGTACCATCCCCCTTGACCACCGCACCGCGTCTCCCCGAGCGTTCTCGACCGCGCCACGCGCCGTCGTTGCCTTGGCCAGCCCCAGTGTCGAACCGCCTCCCTTGCCCTATTTGAACGCTCGAGCCCTCCCAGCCAAAGCCATTAACCCCTGAAGCTAGCCGAGCACCCCCAAAGCTCTCCTCGTTGTCCCCATTGCCGGCGATTGCCAAAACTCCCAAACGTAAGCCCTACTTCAATGTCATGTCTCCGGCCCATCATTCTCCAATTTCTCTCGCCAGTAGCCTCCTCGAGCACCTAGAAACTCTCCCAAGCCATCGCCTTAGCTCCCCGAGCCCCCTGCTTCCCCAGCACCGAGAGCCGCCCAACGGCCGAGCCACCTCGCCGTGGCCAGCCCAGCCCCGGCTTTCTCAACCCAAGCCAAACCCCCCACAAGCTTGCCCGAGCCTCACTTATGCTCAATCACCAGTCCGTTAGCCCAATTAAGCTCCTAGTCATACCGCACTGTTCAAATCACCCGTGGAAGAAAACGGCTCGCCGCCGGCGACCGCCAACTCTCCCGACCCTGCCAACACCCAAAATGGAATCCCCTTAACCCCAGCAACCCAACCATACCTTCCAAAGCCGTTGCAAGCCACCCAAGCTCCGCCAGCCGCCGCCGCCATTTCCTCTGTTTTCTCGGTCGCGCGCGCGCGTTCGGCTGGAGAAGATGAACAGTAACCACGCGTTACTGTTCACCCAAACCGTTAAGCCGAGCCCAACCCGCATGCATAGTATCGGATCCGACCACCCGCACCCGCAGTGAACAGTGCCAAACTGCAATGAACAGTAAGCAGGCCTGTTACTGTTCATAAAACCCGGAAATGCATATTTATACCCATTTTGACCGTTTCGAGCCCGTCGACCCATTTCTTAGGCCCATCTCACCATTTGGATCCTCCTAAAAGCCCAAACCCTATTTATTTGTATTTTTAGAATTTTCTTTCTTTATTTCCTTTCTTTGTTCCCAACTCAATCCTTTGGGCGTGGAACTAATTTATTGATTTTGCGTTAGCTCTCGATGTCAAAGTTCACCCGGAGCCAGAAGGAGAAGCCCAAGCTCAAGCCTAGCCCACCGAAGAGTTTGAGCTCACCGAAGAGTCTAGAATGTTATTTTATCCGGATCATCCGTATCCGTATTCGTATTCAACGAAGCAACATGCATATTTTATTACAATACAACTAATTAGTTGGACAAGTTTTTTAATTAAATGTGAATTCGTGTTTCTTTAGATAAAGTAAATGAATTAGAATGGTTAAGCGTAATTGTACGAAGATAAAATATCAGTAATGTCTTCATACTACAAAAGTTGTGAGGATATCTGGATCTGATCGAATTGAGTAGATATTCGGTTCGAATTCGTATTTGAGATTTGTCTGGTCTGTATTTGTATTCGACGTCTGTTCGATTTGTATTCAAATATGAGAAAAAAGATATAAATACAAGTATTGTTTTAGCACCATCCAATCCGTGTTCAATCCGTTTTTACCTTTGGAGTCAACACGGTGCAATGGGTGCGTGCAGCCACGGAGATGTAAGGATCATTGCAGGATCGTGATCATGATCTTGGCGAATTTGACTTACTTTTATCGCATCATCTTGATGAGTTGTGTGTACGTATATACAATGTGCCATGATCGACCTATCAGTTAGGTTACGTGCTATACCTTATGTTTCTTTAGGAGGAGCCGGGCTTCTACAGGCAAGGGCCGTACTGTTCCACTGGGGAGCGCGATAAAAAGTGTACGAGACACTCGCCCTTATTCCATTTTGATGCAGCCTGCCTGATGCGACCGCATGCAATATATATTGATGAAACTTGAACGAATGCGTACGTAATCATATCAACAATGTTCCTCTGTGTAGGATGGTATGGTAAACACACACACGAGAGCTAAATAGTGAAAGCTTCTCATCTATCACTGGACTAATATATTAATTAACATATTCTTAGTGGATATAACTACCAACAAGTGGAGAACCTAGTAACTCATATATAAATAGATTTCACACTTACCTACACTTATATAATTTTTAAAGCGCGACTTTCATATAGCTCCACAAACCCGATAAAACGCTCTATGCATCCTCTAAGATATGACTTAAACCACTTAATTTGACCACCGTTGCGGTTTTGCAAGTAGGCACTCCAACCAGTATTGAATAATTTTCTCAATTGCTACCAACCATACTCCACGGTGCTTCTCCTCGAAGCAACCTCCACGTAAAGATGTGATGCCCAATGCCTTATTGCCAAGATTGTACGCCTCCTCCAGAGAACTATCACCACTTGAAATGCCTCAAGTACTACGGCACACCACAACACAGTCTGTGATACCCAATTACTTACCGTCAAGATCGTACGCCTGCTCCAAGGATCATCACTAGTTGAAACACACAAATCCAATTAGCACACTACATGCAGACATTTGCTGCTTCTCATGATCCTTGTCTTCTCTCGTGCTTCTCCGCTTGAGATGATGCTTCACCCAGACTTACATGATACGTCATAGCCTCTGGACACCTTTCTTAGCCTTGGGCTTACCGTTGACCACAACAATCGCCAAGCGCCCTGCGCATCAAAGAATAAGGAATCATTCTGAGTACAAATGATAACCACTTAACTCTCATCAGTAAAACAACACATGCATTGACTCATGTCATGACTCACACTCCCACATGCATGGACTCCGGCTACCAAAACCAACCAGACTCACTCCAAAACCATAGGCCGGTCTGACTACTAACCATTGGTCAGTCAAATCACTACAACCGACTTAACCTCTTCTCAGTAACAAAGGACCGGTTTGACCGTGGCACCCATATTAGTTAGACCACCCTGCTACCATTGGTCAAATTGCCATGCAAGGCCGATCAGACCACTTGCCGGTTAGACCACTTCTGCATGCCGGTCTAACCACTCTTCCAGACAGCAGAATTAGAGAGCAAATGACATAAAATTAAACTTAAACTTTGACACCTAACCATAAACACAATTAAATACTCATCATACCTATAGAATAACCCTCACATGTTGTCACACCCTGATGAGAATAGCGTCATACCCCTTCAATGCATGCAAGAGTCGATAGCTCTTGTTCACGTGTACGCGTAGGAGTATGAAACCTATCCATAATATCTCGGTGTGCAAGCTAGTCAGGGCACAAAATTTTCTTCAGATCGTGTCATGCTTGCAATAAGTCATCCAGCTTAATTATGTGAGTATATTTGCTCAAAAAATACCTAATTTCATAATATAATAAGGGCAAAAAAAATGGGTCAGTAACAATATTAGTATGAGTTGGAAAATAAGCCAGGGCTCCACTTGTTAACCTCACATTAAATTTTATTTTCTAATTTGCACTCTTTACACTGTAACTAAGCTAATTTTCTCTAACTTTTTATTAGGGTTTACCAGTATATCATAGGAGATTTTCAGGATATGCCACTCGCCTAAGTCAAGTATCAAAATATGCCACTCCACATCTCTCTAACATATGGATTTTGGATCAACATAAGAGTAACATGTCCTCCTTTTTTTTCTTTTAGTGGAGGGGAGTGTCTTATCTTGAAAAAAAAACCCTATGTTAAAAGATAACTTGGTGGTTAAACCTACGTCGCATTTAGAAGTGCCAATGTCCAAAATATCATTTTATTTAGGAGGAAAACAATTATAACCAAGACAAGGACCGATTAAAACTGTGGTGTGATCTTATCTCCGCTCTTGGTCTTCTTAAATTACTTATGTACCCCGCCCCTGAAACTTCACAGCATACAGGGCCACATACTCGGTGAAAATACAAATTTGGTGCAAATTTCATTTTCACCCAACTTAGAAGTTTTTAAAATTTTCCAAACAGTCACCAGATGTAGAGGAGATTATGTTATATGTCAGTCTCTGCAAAATTTTAAAATCAAACTCAAGTACATTTGCGAGATACGAAAAAGAAAAACACTTCCCGGAATATTCTCTAAAAGTAAAAAACACTATTTCAGCGAGTTTTTGTCTTTTTTATTTAGCAAATGCTACGGAGATTGACTTTGAAACTTTGCAGTGACATACAACATAACCTTCCCTATATATGGTAATGTTTGATTTGTTTTGAAACTTATAAGTTAGGCGAAACTGAAATTTGCACCCACTACTACAGAAAGCCTAATACTAAACAGGCAATCACAAACGGTTTGACAAAACCGTCTGTGACCGAAACTAATACAGACGGTTTTAATTTGGACACTGTCTGTATTGGTGGCGTCGAAAAAAGGCGTATCATAGACGGTTCTTACCAATGAACCATCTGTGATACTTTCTTATCACAGACGGTTTTTATTAACAACCGTCTGTGATAATCTTTTTATTAAAAACCGTCTGTGATAAGTGATTATCACATACTGTTTTTAATAAAAAAAACTGTCTGTGATAATTCCAGATTATCACAGACGGTTGTTAATACAAAATCATCGGTGATAATGGCGCTGGGCATTTATTGCGCTGCTCAGACCGCATCGATCTTCATTTCGATCCAGATCTAGCCGGTGCTGCACACTCTTTCGCTCAGGAGGCAAGCTAGGTGATTTCAGGCCAGTTAATTTGGTGGGAGGAGGCAGAGATTGAGCTTTGAAGATTCATACTTTCCTAGTTGCTCTAGATATGGTTAGTAATGAAATATATTTTTCTTTGCATTACAATTTAGATCTAAGTAATTGGTGAGTGTTATTGAAGATGGTTTGCAAAATTGTTGATTATATAATAGTTGTTGTGTTTATAATATGAATTGAGCTAGCAAATTAAGCCTCAATGCATGTGGCCGGTATATATGTAGTAATAATTAATTAATTTAATTTTTAATACTAAGTTGTTATATATATACATAAAGTAGGACCGAAATTGGATGTATGCCATGAGCCGTGTGAGTGAAGAGTACATTAATGGCGTGTCTGCTTTTACAAGAGCTGCCGAGGAGGATATGTTGAATAAGGGGGTGGAATATATGTACTGTCCATGCACTGACTACGAGAATTTAAAGATGTTTAAGAACCGAGGGCAAATTGAAGCGCACTTGATTCGGAGGGGTTTCAAAAAGGGTTATACGTGTTGGACCAGTCATGGCGAATGGCAATCATGCACCATCCAAGTATAGCTTATGTAGCCTGACAAGTTCGTTGATTATGGATCTGTTCCTTTCGCGAGACTTGATTCCAGATTGATAGAGCAATAAAAAATGCAATGTTACCATCTAAGTGCAAATGCAATGTAGATCTTTTGTAATTGTGTATTTGTTAATGGATATTTTATTTCATTTCAATTAATTGATTTGCGAAATGGATGCTTTATGTTTGTGAAATGAAGTGCCATGTGAATTGGATGTTTTATATTTGTGAAATGAATTAAGATGTGAATTGGATATTTTATGTTTCTGAAATGCATTGAGATGTGAATTGTATGTATACATGTACATCTTTATCTATTTGTTTCAGAGGGCATGGCTAGCATTTCCTGAGGCTAGCCAATAAACGGAATCAGATTTAGGGGTAGAAAAGAATATCACAGACGGTTTTTAGTTACAAACCGTCTGTGATAGGTGATAATCACAGACGGTTTGTAAGTAAAAATCGTCTGTGATAACATTTGATTATCACTGACCTATAAATTCAAACGGTTCAGAAAACCGTCTGTGATGACGGTTCTGAACCGTCTGTAATACGGTTTTCTGTAGTAGTGACCGTATTTGCATTTTTCACCTGATATTTCACCTACATGCATATTGCCTGGGCTATCTAGAGTTTTTACTTATTTAATTAGTATCTAATTGTATAAAGAAAAGTAGAATTAATGTATACACAACTCCCCTTTATTTTCGTCTCTTTTGAAATCGTTTACTAATTATTTGGTAGTTAGGTCATCAGAAGCTCGTACATTATAATTAATTATCAGTACACGACGAGAATTGATTTACAAAGCTAGCTAGTTGGGACTTTATGTTCTTCAATTATTTAGTAAGAGATCGCACCCATGCTATGCTGTTCAGGTCCTGTTCTAAAGTATTGCGACTTTTAGATTTTGTTTGTGGCTTTTAGCTAAAATATTACTGTAGCGCATGTCAGCTTTTTGTGATGAATTTAATTAAAGGAAAATGAAAAAAAATAGAAAGAAAAATGAAAAACACCGTAATATCTCCACAGATAATACAGAGAAAAAAGACGAAAAGGGAAAAAGAAATAAACCACGTTAAGAAACCAACACATTTTAAATAGCTTTTAGCTTCTAAATACTGAAAGACATAAACCATGCTATTTGAAATAGGGTCTCAGATCACGAAATCCCCATTCTTCGGTTAGGAGGAAAGGCCGGCATTTCTAATCAACAAAAGGCAAAAGCGAGCACTCCATGATCCATTCCTTACTATACGCCATTATATGTAGGCTCCTGTTTTATCTCACTTTATAGAATTGATTTACATGCATCTTAAATAGGGTCATATTTGCTTGCTTATTTTACCACTTTTCTCAATTCTTGTCACATGAGATAAAAGGTGGGTTTTTTAAACTACGGTTGATAGCTTATGGGTATTACTGTGGTTTTTGACCCTAACACGAAAGTTTATGCGAACGAACCAAATGTTGTTAAGCTGTTTTGAAAAAAGGCAAAGAAGCCATTCAATTTGTTTATTTAGGAGAAGGCATAAACCATAAGCTGGAAAGAACAGAGCAGCTTATGATTTATGGTTTCTCCTGAATAAACGGTGGCTTCCTCGTCGTTATTTCTAAGTGACTTATCGGGTTTCCTTTTTGAAACAGTTTATCAGTATTCGGTTCGTCTACATAAATACTTGTATTAGTGGCAAAAACCATCAATTATGATCATAAGCTTTAAGTCCTAACAAAAAAGAAAGCACCCACGGTAGGATGCTACAGTGCCGATCACTAGGGGTGTGTTTGGTTGCCTGAATCTCCTTCGTCTTGGCTGGGTGGATCCGTATAATCTGAGAAAGAGCCTGTTTGGTTGCCTGTATGAGTGGATGCAGCCTGCATGAGCGGATGCAAAAATACGCCCTCATCCTGGATGGGTGGATACGCTCAAAATGAGCTTCACTGGCCATCCTGGATGGGTTGATGCAGTGTATCTTATGCGGTCCCACGTGTCAGCCTCTCAGGTTTGGTAGACTGCATCCGCTCATACAGACAACCAAACAACATCTCAGTTTTTTTGCATCCGCTCATGCAACCTCACCAAATATTTTCTTTTTCTGAAATACGATTCCACTCAGCCTGCATCCACTCAGTCAGGATATACGATACAACCTCTATCCACTAACCAAACACACCCTAGCTAGCGACGCGCATGCGAATCCTGGGGTATCTTGCCTTTCCATCTAAGAAACGAATTGCGACGCCTTAGCGCGGCCGAGACCGGCAGCTTTGCCGCCACATGTACCACCCAGAACTAAACCCCATTTCTATACTGTTTGGTGGATGTACAAGTGCAACATAACGTGGTCTGATCATCTATGTTACTACATGCTAGCTATCATATCATATTATAAACCTGCAGTAGTGCAATTAATTCCATAAATGTTTCAGCTCCTAGTGCTTTCTAGCCTTACAACTGCGTAGCAATGTATATATGTAGTACTAAACTACTAATTAAGCTGCTGATGAGCAATGAGATAGCTCTTTATCTCTTGGATCCCAATCGCCTTGTTGGGTGGGCTGAGAGTAGAAAGTGAAGGGGACTAGGTTTCCATTGATGCATGCTTGTGACGATAACACGGGGTTATATATTTGTCCAACCAATGGCTCGCCCTTCTCATGCAAACTGTCCCAGATCACTAGCCAGCTTAGCTTAATTACTCATGCTAACAAATATCTCGATCGTATGCTACTAGTTTTTAACTGGAGGAGGCCGAGACTGTCCTGTTCACCGATCACTCACTCTCTTTTTTGCTTTATTACAACTTACTATGAGACGGCAACATAATTAGCCTGAGATAAGGTGTGCAACGTCTACGGTGGAGATCATCCCAAGCCAAATATAGGCTACCCAAGTGGACGGCACCGATCGCGCGCGGCCTAACGATCGACGCGTTACTGCTTAGCTTGCATTGCATGGTCGTACGTAGCCACATGCTTTCACCGATGGTCCAAAGCAACCACTAGAAGCAGTTACATGTACGGATTTTACACTACGCTTTGGTAAATAAAGAAGTTAAGGATTAGTTGGTTATTTTACTTGCATGATTGCAACTTTGAGGGGTTTTTGTCGCAGGCACGGTACCTGTTTGTCTGGAACCTATAGCCGCTTTTCCATACCGATTTATCGCCAATGAAAACTTCAACGTTTAGACATGGGCTCCATGGATGCATGCATGCCAAAACCTTTAACTTTTGGTTGCAATTGCATTGCTAGAGATAATGAAAAGCACTTTTGGTGAACATGCTATATATGTTTGCAGCAAGTGCAATAAATAAAAGGATGGAGGATTGGAATCCTTGGTCATGTAGTACTAACCGAGAAGGTGACTAAAAGTGGGTTGAATAAGAGCCTCACAAATACCGGTTCTTCTAAATCCTTTTTTTTTAAAGTTTCTCATAGTCTTCCACTCCAATAACAGAGAAGGTGATTTTTTTAAAGGTTCTTCTAAGTACTAACCGAGAAGGTGACTAAAAGTGAGGAAGTTGCCATGAAGTCATGAATATTGTGTTGAAAATGATCCAACGTGAACTTGACAGTGAAACCCAAGCGCCGTTGTTCCTCTGGTTTGTTGGCATGTTCCATGTACCATGCATGCAATCTCTAGCAAGCTAGTCCTAGGGTTAGGAGGCACTCTTTCAGGACAACTAATGGCTCGTCTAGTACGAATTTTCGGGCCAACAACAAATAGGGCATTCATCATCGGTCTTCTTCCGTTTGCCCTTGCCATCTCGGCTATAGGTCGACTTCATAGTAGTCGACTGGGCATAAGATGTAGATGCATGATGTCCTTGCTACGTCTGTGCAGTTAGATCCGATACGGATAGCCCTAGTGGACTTGGCACCGGTGCAGGTAGCTTTGGTGCGGATCGCTCCTGTGGAATTGGCACTAGTGCAGATAGCTCGTGTGGACTTGGCACCGATGCAGATACCTCGAGTGGACTTGGCACTGGTGCAGGAGCCTCGAAACAGATGTCCCTTTTAGGCCACTGAATGAATGTTCCAATGGCTTGCACTAGAGTCACGACCTCGTTGTTGGGGGTATCTGCAGTGGGACGACCTCGCAATTGGCATGAACACCGTCCATATTCACTTTTGCAAATCCTGGCGCTAGAGATACACCGTGCACCAAGGCCCCAGGCCCAAATAGATACACTTGGCCCTAAGCAACCCATAGGACAACAGAGGCATATCTCACTTGAAGCTTGCACTTCGCAGACACCTACATAACGATACAAAATTAGCTACTCTAATAGACCTATCGGTGGATCGAGAATTCAAGATATAATAATTATTACCAGGATGTCACCAATACGAAATCGGTGGTTGCTCTCCAAGGTAGGGTTGGACGCGCAGCTACTCAACGGTTCGGGGGCTGCTTACCACATGAGCGGCAGGGGCTTTCTTTTGATTTTTTGAGATGCCGTATCTTTCCATCCTGTCTCTGACATATCTTTATATCTTATCTCTAAGGGATGCTGTAATGTCCTCTCGTAGCCGTGCCTCGCGCTCGGCTTTGGCTCTCTTCCTACTCCAGTACGCTTCGGAGTTCTTTGAGAAACCATGTTTTCAAGGTCTCTTGTGTGACCCGGATGCTCTTTGTTTCATAGGGCCACAGTGAATATATCTATCTCCTTGATTGCTTGTAATGAGCCTTCAAAAGATTCCACACTCAATGCAAGAGCCCGATCTGTTATTTCACTTCCTATGAAGTTATGAAATAATTACAAACTAGGTAATTCGGTATCTTACCAAGCGGTGGGACACTTCCTCATCTGCGGGGTTTCGAAAGGAGATGGCCCCCGATGACATGGTAGATAACCTTGCTCTTATCCAGTTTGGACGTGCTCATCAGGGATCCTGGCAAATGGCAGGCAGTGTCCCTTAAGATTGCCTACTTGTCCTCCTTCCTCCATTGCGGGATTTTACCCACATACCCAGCAGTGCGGAGTCTGTGTGGATGCATGTTTTTTCCTAAAGGGCCCTATGTGCCGCACTTTCACTTCTAAAATTATTTGCCATCTTCATCTGCACAAACTCTTCCCATTGCAGTTCCAGGAATGGATACTTGTGGAAGGGCGTCAGATCCTTCTCCACGTATTGCTTGGTAAGCAAGCTCTTAAAGTTCTTCCATGCTTTACACGCCGCTAGCAACGCATGTCATTGCATGGAGGCCTAGTGTTCTTCTGGGATCTCAAATGATCGAAAAACTTCTGTCAACAACTCACTTTTTTGAGCTCCGATCACCTTCTTCCACGAATCGAACATGATCTCAATCTGTTCCTGTGCAACTACTCTGACTATTCTCCAGAATGCGGACACTGCTCGGTGAGGATTGAGAGGGGTCCCAGACGGATCGACCTTCATGATGGTAAATCGGCCATCGGGTTTTTTTCGATAGTCCTCCTCCTTTTTAGGATTTTTCAGAGGATGTTGCATCACATGCATCCAGTGACGATGTCAAAGAATGAGCAGATGACATCTTCAAAAGATAATAGAATTGAGCAATACAAAAATTACATGAATATATATGTTTTATCTCTCGAAACATGTAAACTATTTAGGTCATTAACATACGGCAATATGCTGAATAGTACATAAAAGTAGGCATTAAAAATCTGCATAATGCAAAGATTAGGAAGTGTGTTTTTGCTCTCAGGTGAGGAGTTGTACAAGTTCTAAACTTGGCCTTCTTCCACTCTTGTCAATATTTCAATGATCATAGTAACAATTCCTCAAAAGTTCTGCTAGATTGTCTAATTGAATGTTACTTTAGTGTAGTATCAATGTCAAGAGCTTGCAGAACCAACATATATTTGGCAAAGCCGAAGGACACCAGTAAGCAATACTGAGCAGGAGACTAAGGACTAGCTATTGACAAAGCTATCAACTACACAGAAATATACAACTAGCAAATGTGAATTCAAACTAGCAGAATAATCCTAGATTGCCACTAAGATTTTAATATTGACAAATTTTCTCATTGAGCAATCAAAAAGCCACAATCTATCATGCAATAGTTCTCCCACTACCAGCCGACAATCAAGAACATAAAGTAAAGCTCACTGTGCGGCTCGAGAAGGCGGCGTGCTCAGGGCAGGCAGCATGCTCAGGGAAGGAGGAGTGCTTGGGGGAGGCGATGCCTCGGGAAGGCAGCATGCTCGAGGATGCGGCGTGCTCTGGGGAGGAGGAGTGCTCCGGGAGGTGGCACGCTCGGGGGAGGTGGCATGCTCGGGGAGGCGATGCACTCGGGGGAGGAGGCGCTCTTGAGGAGGCGGCACACTGAAGGGAGGAGGCACTCTCAGGGAGGTGGCGTGCCCCGCAAGGTAGCACGCTTGGGGAGGCAATGCGCTCGGGGGAGGAGAGCTCAGGTGTAGCATTAATACAGTGGTGAAAACCCTAGAGCACAATATATATAGGGGAATAATTAGAGACAGTTCTACTTCAGAACCGTCTGTGATATATATTATCATAGACGATTCTAAATAAAAACCGTCTGTGATAATTAAGTATCACAGATGGTTCTGAAATAGAATCGTCTGTGATCGTAATCATCACAGACGGTTCTAAAAAAAACTATTTGTGATGATCCTCACAGCCATCACATATTCTCATATACATAAATGCAAATTCACATATATATCACATATTCTCATACACATATATAAATGCAAATTCACACACACACATATACATCACATGCTCATATACATAAATACAAATTCACATATATATCTCACATTCTTATATACATAACAACCCTGAGCCTCAATGTACGCTTGCATCCAACACTTCCAAAAAGCAAAATCAGTACCATCTAGCTTGTGGGGACAGTTCACAAACCTCTCTGATGCCATCGCAGTTGGCTCTAATACCACTTGTAGGATCGTATGGTGCAATCAGATGGGGTGAATGATTGCCTCCGCTTTTGATACCTGAAAAACAAATCTCAAATCAAAAGAAAAGCAATCTAAATTTACCAGTTGTAGATTTCGACCGTAAGATGCTAGACCGCTCGCATGTGTTCGATGGAGGTTCTGACCGCTCGTTCGACCACTCACTCTACCCTTTTTCACATAGTCAAAATCTCTCACCACCTGAAAGCTTTAGCCGCTCAAACTCTTCAACCACTTGAGCCATAACATGCCAAAGATAACACCGTGCTCTGCTTGGTTGGATTGAACTGATGACCGAAGACATCGGTGAGCTTGTATGCGTTAGCACACCAATGAGGGCACAAGAAAACGATGCTTAGAAAACATGTCACCGACGTCGACTAACTTTTCCTGGAATATATCTGATCTATTAATTTTAGATCATGTTCTATGACTACAAAGTGCTATCACAACACCACTAAAAACTCTAGCATAACAAGCCTCGCAAAGCCACAGTTAAACCCATAGCCTCTCCACTGCTTTTATATACTAAAGCTCTAAACGGTGTCCTTATCAAACTGGACATGCAATTCTATCTCTTTTGAAAATCAAGAGACCCAAAACCCTTCCAAACATGGCTTTTAACCAAACTCTACACCTTCCAAGTTACAGACTCTATCTGTAACTCCCCAATCTCATCACATGACGAAGTCTCAAGGATCGCACCTCCTGTATCTTCATCATGCATCATCATCATGTATCGAAGCCTCTGGGACCACACTTATTGTATCTCCTCCATGCATCATCACTGCTCGTGTCGAAGCCTCTTGGACTGCACCGCTCGTAGCTTCTCCACAAATCACCACATTCAATCTCCATTTGCTCCAGCGTGAGTTCGACCACCTCGCGTGACATCCTCGACTCCCTAGACCTCAGACTTCCCATCCTAGTCTCGATCCTTCTCGTCACCGACCATGACTATCTCCACGCCAACCTGCACAAAGACCAAAGAAGTTTTTCCGTACAAGCTCTTCCCAACTTGACCGTCATCAGCACACGCTCAAACCACACCTTTAACCATCCACAAATACCAACCAGGTTGTCCATGACCAAAAATCTTATCGCTATCTAGAAATCACCCCCAGACTTCTTATTACGGCCACCAATTCCATCGCTTTCCAAAATACCAGCTTTAAATCACTTAATAGGACCGCTAGCTCAACGAGTACTCAAAAACAACAAGTACTCAGGAATTACCATCGCTCCACTCAAAGCACTCAGGAATAACAAGCATCGCTACTGACCACAACACCATCGAGTACTGACTACCGAGTATTGATCACTACTGATCACCAACCATCGCTGCACCATTGATCACCGAGTACCGCACAGACTACCATCCACAAGTACCGAGCCCTATTCGACTACTGAGTACCACATCATTCCAACTACCGAGTACTTCCATCTTCCGAGTACCAAATCCTTCGAGTACTGCTCACCGATCACCGACCACCATGCACCAGCCAGTCATACCACTGGCCTAACATGAGTATTCAAAGTACTCAAAGATAGAAAGAATTGAAGCACTCGAACCGACCATGAAGCCTATGAGTAACGATCGTGAAGCCTACGGCAACCGATCACAAAGTATTTATCTACCGATTGTGAGGTCTGCGATAACCGATCAAAAAGTCTAAGACAACTATAGCAGACTGCAAAGTCTACGAGTATCGATCACAAAGGCTATGACTATCGAATACTGACATGTAAAGTCTACGACCAACGAGTACCGACCAGTAAAGTCCACAACCATCGAGTACCGACCAGTAACCACAACCATCGATCAGTTAATGTAGCTACGACCATAGGCAAGGCACTATAGCTATGACCATCGACAAAAGCACTATAGCTATGACCACAGAAAAGTACTGTAGCTACGCCCATCGAAAGGTATTGTAACTTACCATCTTCGATCAGGTATAGTCATTCTGTCATAGTCGATGTTCGGTGGTCGAAATGTCATAGTTGAAGCCGGACATGATCAAAGTTGGACGTGGTCGAAGTCTGCCATAGTCGAAACCTGCAGTACTTGACTTACCATGGTCGAAGCTTGGTGTAGTTGAAATATGTAGTTCTCGACTTACCGTGGTCGAAGCTTGATAGGGACGAAATCTGTAGTGCTCGACTTACCGTGGTCGAAGTCTGCTCATCGGACAAAGCTATTCGGACCACCCGACACAGAGCTGTTCGACCAATGATGCAAGGCCGTTCGGACCACCGACTAACAACGTGGTCAAAGCTAGTCGTGGTCAAAAAATCGTGGTTGATCTGCCTTGAGCAATTGTTGTGGTCACAATGCTTCCCTGAAAACTCCATCAACACAAGCGTATCGACCAGAACTTTTACATACGCAAATTCCAATGAAATCTAAATGTCAATTATTCATCATCACTAAATGCTCAACCACCACATGGTCTAACATCTCTGTACGGCTTTTCTAAAGTTATTACTATTAATAAGTCAAAACTAATTAAAAGTCATTAATAAAAGCCAATATGAATAGGTCTAGGATGTTCAAGTGCGCCCGGCCACACGTGTACATGCACTGGAAGGCAGCAAAGCTCAATTAAGCAATGAGCTCTCCTCTTATTCAATCTACTAATGGCTTCCTCCTTTCCCGGTCCTATAAATACCAAGGGGTGGCCAGAGAGCAACTTGTGTCGAGTGTTAGCGACCAGAGACAACACAAGTCTCTCCCAAACTAGAGGGATCTCCTTGCTCTAGTTAGGCAGTCTTTGTTTATAGAGCAGGAGATCAATCTCTCTAAGTACCCTAGCGAGCCCCAAGATGGCTACGACCGTTGAGCACCCATTGGTCTTTGCTGTGGGGATCGTAGGTATACCATGCATATATATACTACATGCATGCATGCATGGTCACAAATCAAATATTTCGCATTATACTATGACAAGTAGCATGCAGTACGACAACCAGCACGCATGAAAACAAGAGTACCACATGCATGAACTAACTTGATTTTCTTGCATTTTTGCAGGCAATATCTTATCATTCCTGGTCATCCTTGCACCAGTGTGGGTGTACACAGGGCTTTCTCTCTCATGATAAGTACATGCTGCTTTCTAATATCGGTGCTAATACGTATGTGTATATACACAGGCCGACGTTTTACCGGGTGTACAAGAAGAAGTCGACGGAGTCGTTCCAGTCGGTGCCGTACGTTGTGGCGCTCCTGAGCGCGATGCTGTGGCTCTACTACGCGCTGCTCACCATGGACGTCCTCCTCCTCTCCATCAACTCCATCGGGTGCGTCATCGAGTCCATCTACCTCACCATCTACCTTGTCTACGCGCCGAAACAAGCCATGGTATCCTAATACTATGTGATCTATATAGTTTCATATTACTTGTCTACAAAATTGCAGGCACTGAACATTCGCAGTGGTAGCTCGCAGCGGGAGGTACTAATGCAGATTTCTGCACACTATGCCGTACATTAATTTTGTAGGCTTTCACTGTGAAGCTGGTGTTCACGATGAACGTGGGGCTCTACGGGGCCATGGTCGCCTTCCTTCAGCTCTACATGAAGGGCGAGCGGCGGGCCGCCATCGCCGGCGGCATCGGCGCCTCCTTCGCCCTCGCCGTGTTCGTCGCTCCTCTCACCATCATTGTAAGTGTGGTACTGTCCCCTCTGGTCTCTCCACAACACAACATACACCAGATGTTACTAGCTAGATGCTTAGCTCTTGTTAACTGAATTTGCAGAGGCAAGTGATAAGGACCAAGAGCGTTGAGTTCATGCCCTTCTGGCTCTCCTTCTTCCTGACCATCAGCGCCATCGCCTGGTTCTTCTACGGCCTCCTCATGAAAGATTTCTTCGTTGCGGTATGTGCCCCTTTCTTTTACTGCACTTCTATAACTTTTCAGGCAGGCATGCGCTGCAAGCTAGCTCGCCAGATTAAGGTCCGATTAATTCGTTTTATATACGAACTTTTTACGTAATCATGCATAGTGAAACAAGTGTGTTACGCTTGTGTCACGACTCACGATCCACGAGCCAGCTGTTTTCTGGCTAGAACGGTAGAACCTAACAAAAACATACTTATTATTTAAGGCCGATTAAAGTACTGATCCCATAAGGAGATGCTTATTATTTCCAAGGCTAATTTAAAATTAAGCCCCGCACTATTGCCATGTAAAGCATAACTCATCCACTACTAACTGGCACGAACAACAAATATGTGTAATGTTGTGCAGATGCCGAACGTGCTGGGCTTGCTGTTCGGTCTGGCCCAGATGGTGCTCTACTTCGTCTACAAGAACCCCGAGAAGAAAGGCGCCGTGTCGGAGATCCAGGTCATGGACGAGAAGGACTACCAGCTGCAGCAGGCAGCGGCGGGGCACGTCGCGGGGACCATCGACGCCAACGGGGAGGTAGTGAACAGCGACGTCGTCGGCAAGAGCGTCGTCGTCGACATCATGCTGCCGCCCGAAGAGACTGCGGCGGCGCCGCCGCCGACCGAGATGAGGACGGCCGTGGAGGTGGTGTGAGAGAGAAAGGGCCATCTCTATCTACGGAGCACATGACTGACTGTTGCAGCTCGCTCGATCGACGATTAATTAGTAGTACAGCGTATCTGTATCGCGTGGCATCACGGTACTGCATGAGACACCGGCTGAGTGCATGCCTAGCTATAATGCATTGCGTTTAATTAGCTGCCTATATATATGTAGAGTATGTCTCGTACGTGCGGTGTACGTACGTACGCGTGTTGGGTGTTCTTTAAATTAAGTTCGTTTTAATTCGTGTCGTTGGTTAGTTGGATTAGCTAGTGTGGGCTAGCTATCTGACGGTCGATGAATGATTGGAGACGTCGGATGCATGTACTGCTGTACATTTTTGTACGCCTCTAGTAGCTTAGAGATGCACGGTAGCATTAGTTTACTCTCCAATCAATAAAGCCCATGTATTGTTGTTTCGTCTTTAATTTGTTGGCGATTAGATTGTCCACTGGTCGGGTACTGCTAAGGCCCTGTTTGGCACAGCTTCATCAATAGCTTCATGAGCTGTTGTGAGCTGTTTTTTGCCAAACACCCTTTTTGCAAACAGCTTCATGGATGAAGCTCCTTAAATCATGCTCTCACAAGGGAATGGGGTGGGGTGAAGCTGAAAATAGTAGCTTTTCACAGCTCTTTCCTTCAGGCTCGCAGTTCTAGGAACTCACTGCCCTTGTAGTTGACAGAAATTATAGCACTTTGCCACTGGGTCCCCACGCCTGTTTCATCTCCTCCCGTTCACACTTCTCTACCGTTCGCACTTCTCTAATGATTTTAATTTTTTAATTTTAATTTTTTAATTCATACTCATTCAAATATATTATTTTTTAATTCATATGACCATATACAAACATACAACTCCAAATGTTAGAACAAGTCAGGTAGACAGGGGCATCTTGAACAATTGCCCTCTTTCAGCCATGCATGAAGCTGTTGGTGAAGCTGTTTTGCCAAACAGTTTTCCAAAACAGTTTTAACTTCACCGGTGAAGCTGCTCGTGAAGCTGAAGCCTAAAAAAACAGCTTCACTAGTGAAGCTGAGCTGTGCCAAACGGGGCCTAAGTTATTGATTGTGTCGGTATCTGCCTTTTGATATGGTTATAACCGGGTTGATCGTTGAATACTGAATAGGGTTCCTAGTGAATAGGGTAGTACTTCAATCTGGAATTAGTTTTTGTTATAGAACGCACAATAAGAATAAAAGATCAAAAGAAACAGAAGATACAGATTTAATATAAAAAACCTTTGTAGAAAAAACTACGAAAGCACACAGACGGAATTCATTATATGAGGATATGTTTATAATAAAGCTACTGCTCTTCCTATAAACTACAAGGATATATTTATAGTGACACGGCCCTCGTGCGTCCATGATTGTTTTCCAAAGGGTTTTTCACGTAAAATTCATATCTCCTATTTCTACTTTTCCATACATTATTTGTAACAAGTGATATCAGAGCAAGTCACCGACTCGACCAAAACATTTTCACTGACCAGATGCCATGCCATGGCTGCCTCTAACGTGCTGCCGTTAGGGTACCACCCCGGGTCGTCTCTCCAGGGGAAGTGGCTTGGTTTCAAACCTGGAACAAACTCTGATATCATTTGTTACAAAACACATGGACTAATAAAAAGAACGGGAGACACGGATTTAACGTGGAAAACTTTTACGAGAAATACCACAGACATATGAAAATAGAATTCACTATATGGAGAGATGTTTACAATAAGACTCTTGCTCTTCCTATAGACTACAAGGATATATTTATTGTGATTAGAACGGGGACTTTAGGTAGGAGTAGAACTCCATATTGGAAACTAAAACATACCGAATAGGATTTAGATCAGAAACTCAACAATCTCCACCTTGAGCCAAATTCCCTCATGCTGCCAAAACAAATCAAATCTCCTCTAATCATAATATGCCATCAATGAACCTTGTATTTTAAAAGTCCATAGGACTAATCAATGAGAAAGACTAGATCAGTCTTTTCCATATGCTTCTCCTATGACTCTAGATAACTATAATGAAGAACTTATCTCATGGACCTTTTACATGCTCCACTTGGAACACATAACTCGGCATACAATGCCTATTGAAGAGCAATTTGCACGTGTCATCATCACATACATCGAACTGCTGAATATAAAAGTAATTGATTTTCATGACATGCTTGAAAACTATTCATGTAGAAGAACATTCGGATAAAAGTAACTATTGTGTCGTCAATGGAGCAGAAACAATCTCTGCAATAGACCTCTTATATTGAGTTGTGATAACTAGAACGTATTGCACCTACAATAGCACATATTGTAGTATCTATGCAAATAATTAACTCCTTCTTACACTTAAATCCTTCATCTTGTACTCATATTTGAAGCATAACCTTCACTATTGAATAAGAAATTCTAGAGAATATGATGTAGCTACCATTGGGGTGTTATTAAATGGTGAATCAGTTCTCCTCAATTGACATTGATTTTTTTTCTCGTTCTCTCTCTCTCTCTCTCTCTCTCTCTCTCTCTCTCTTTATTTTTAAAGTCTCCTCATCAAGTGTAGCCCAAATTAATTTATTGTGTTGAAAACCTGTAACTCTACCTTAGACTTTATATGTGTAGATCTTACCACACTAACATGTTGAAGACGATGGATCATTGAAGAAATAGCTAATGATTAATCCTTCATGGATGCCACCAATAGTAAGCATAATAGCCTGAATTGCAATGAACTCCACCTCCAACAAAAATATGCTGTTGATAAACACAACTTTTTCATAGAAGATGATGATCGACTGAGACAAAAGATCATTGAAGGAGGTGGCACAGTACAACGCCATGGCATGGCACTAGGCTACGGCAATGGTGCTGGCGAACCTGGCACCGAAACAGTCACCGAGATAGAGCATGAGTCAATGCTCAGTATGAAGTCAAATCATTGAATGGAGTAGAGATGAGTCAAAATCACTAAGTTGAGGTTGTTCTTCTGTGTGCGTGAACCGATGAAGGAGAAACTCTCTTGTGCACTTCTGATGCGCATGTAGCAAAAGTAGTTGTAAACATCCTGCTATACTTGCATGTGCACGTAGCAAAATAGTATGAACTCCTGGCAGCCTTCCTTGTGTGGACATAGGAAAGCTTCTTCAAAGCTCCTGGTAACTTGTTGTGCTCACGTGGCAAAATCCAGCGGAAATCAGAATCAATAAGACTTCTGACAGCTTCCTTGGTTTTGATGCTACGGCTGCTGCTCTGCTTCTTCTGTTCTATTGCAACATCTGCTTGGTCAGCTTTCAAGCCGCAGGACTTGGAACGCAAACGAGTTTGCTTTGGATTTGGTATTGTTGAGGACGTGAAGAGCTACTTCGATTTGCTGAGCGGATTTAATTTGCTTCAGACTTGCGTGTTGATTGTCTCGATGAGACCTACATGTCCTCGGATTCAAAGTCTGCAGGCAAAGACGTGAAGTCACCATCAACTCGATAGATCGTACCGATCTGATGATTTTTGCAATCAAATCTCGTGTGTTCTGACTCATGTGGATGTCACCCTTGATGCCACATGATGGCCGCCCTAGTGACGCCGTACGATGGCTGCCCTAGAGTCTCCTCCTAGGTCAGCATCTTTGATATCACATCTGCAGCTTTGATATCACTTATTATAAAATATGCGACAAAAATAGAAGATCAAAAGAATAGAATACATAGATTTAATATAAAAAAACCTTTATGAGATAATCATAGACGAACGAAGATGAAATTTACTATATGAGGAAATGTTTACAATGAGCCTCTTGCTCTTCCAATAGACTATAGGGATATATTTATAGTGATTAAAAAGAGAATTTTAGGTAGGAGTCAAACTTCGTGTTGGAAACAAAAACAAATTGAATAGGATTCGGAACAGAAACCCAAAAAGTTTACTCCTTAATGAACTTTGGATAGAAAGAAAATCTAGTTTAAGGCACCTGTATGTTTGGGCTTGCATGCCGAAAGTTAAGTATACAGTCCACATGAAAAGAAGCTCAATGCAAGGATTATTGATGGTTACTTCATTAGCTATCCTAACAAGTAAAAAAGGGTACATATTTTACTATCCTAACCACAACACAAGAATAGTTGAGCCTAGAAATGCTCGGTCCATTGAGAATGGTGAGATCAATGGGAGAGGAGACCCACAAAAGGTAGATATCAAAGAAATTTAGTCAAACTCTGCTCCTAGCATTGTTGTATCACAGTCACACAATACTCTAAAAGATACAATCGATGAACCAGCTACTAATGTACAAGTGACAACTGAAAAGAAAATGCAACATGAAAAGATAGTGCGAAGGTCCGTACGAAAGAAAAGACCAGCTATTTCACATGTAATACTCTGATACCCCTTCTTATACATAATAGCTCTTGGATCAAATCAGAATTTATGAGATATAGTACGAGCGTGCAAGGTATCAAGAATGAAGAAGATGAATCTCATGGAGAGAATGAAAATAACGATGTTAAAGCAATCACGACAAGAGAGAAAAGATTTAACAAAGCTGACCATAAATTCTTTAAGCATCACCTCAAAAGAGTACAAGGGATTATCACTTACTCACAACCCTCTCGAATCTTTGAGGACCCTTGGATTCTTACTCTATACAAGAATCTAGTGCTAAAGAATATCCTAGCATTTAATCCTCTCGTGCACTTCTATCTTTGTATGAGTAGGCTTGATTGCTTCTTTTTGTTTTTTGCTTTGGTTACTTTTTTGCTTCTTGGGTTCTCCATGGCTACCCCTATGGTTTATATAGTCTCTCCTAGCCCTTCTCCAAAGTAGGGAAGGAATCCTAATTCAAATAGGAGTAAGAGTCCTAATCCTAGTAGGGTTCCTCTAGGACTTTTTATAGCACATTTTTTTCAAATCCTAAAAGGCTAGGATTTGAGTCACACCCTAACTCAACATCAAATGATTATGTGGATTATTCACTTGAACATGAATGTGACTTTGAGTATCAAAAATGATGTAGTCTCATTTAAGGAAGCCATAGAATGTGATAATTATGAAAAATGGTTTGATGCTATGAAAGAAGACTTGAAATCGATGGATGATAATAAAGTTTGGGAACTTGTTAAGTTGCCTCATGGTTCAAAACAAGTCGGGTGTAAATGGGTCTTTAAAGCTAAAGATGACTCAAAAGGCAACGTCAAAAGATATAAGGCTAGACTTGTCGCCAAAGGTTATAGACAGGAGGAAAGTGTTGACTATAAGGAGACATTCTCTTCAGTTTCAAAGGACTCACTGAGAATTATTTTGGTTCTGTTGGTGCATTATGATTTGGAGCTTAATCACCAGATGGATGTACATACCGCCTTTTTAAATAGTGATTTGGATGAAGAAGTGCATATCAACCAATCTAAAGGGTTCTTAGCTCTGGGGGAAAAAATTTGTGTGTAAATTAAAGAAGTCAATTCATGGTCTGAAACAAGCTTCCTGACAATGGTATATTAAGTTTAATGATACCATTACGATGTATGATTTTATAAAGAATAGCGTTGATCGGTGTATCTATATGGTCATAATGTGATTGTTGCTAGACTAAAAGATTAAGAATCATGGGTTTAAATTCCCTCTCCTCTCCCTTTCAAATTTCTTTTGTGTATGCACACTGGTTTAAAATTTTAGTATTACTTCTTGATGTACTACGCATTGCATGCTTAATGTGTTAAACATAGAGCATCACTTTAGTGCTCCTGGACATGTGCATACGTTAGGAAATAATAAATGATTGTATGCACATGGCTGTTAAAGAATAAATGCATCAGTTCATGCATGCATTAAGGCTGTAGTTTATTGCTTAACCAAGGCATCCATTTCGATGTTTTATGGAGCCAACATGCAACGGGCATTAAGGTTAGCTACTATTTCACTTGGCATTAAGTTTGTTAAATGGAGCTCTTGTGTGTAGTATATATATAAGCACGTAGGGAGGCTTTGGGAGATGACACATTACTACAAAAAGCCTAATACTAAACGCCACATCACAGACGGTTACCCAAAACCATCAGTATAAAAAACAATTACAGACCGTTTTAGTTAGAGACCATCTGTGTTAATGCCAGTGCAAAAACATCTGTGAAGATGTAATATTACAGACGGTTCATGCTAAAACTGTCTGTAAAGTATCATAGACAGTTATTAACAAAAAAACGTATGTGATATTACTAAAATATCACAGATGGTTTTCTATTTTAACTGTCTGTAATACTTCACAAACGGTTTGTATTAAAAACCATTTGTGATAATTAACACATCACAGATGGTTTTTAATAGAAACCATCAGAACTACCGGATTTGTCTTCAACGGCTAGTTTTTTGACCATTGCTGAGGGGAGCGAAGATTGGTTGTTTGCCTATGGTACTTTTGGAAATCCTATTTTTTTGTACCAACGCCTAGTTTCGAAGTGTGGGGTATATATACCCCCTTGTGGTCGATTAGAGACAGGTGAACTTCACTCTATTTTACTCTCTTGAGTTAGCGTGAGGTCCTCCTATCAATTATGCATGTATTGCACCTTGTGAACAAGGAGGAAGGCTCTAGATTGCATGTGTTGCATTTAGAGGTGGATTGTGTATCCACTTGAGCGGTGTGCATTCGTTGCATGTGGTGAGAGTTAAGCGAGGGGATTGACTTATTACTCTTGGAGTTTGCCGACTCCTAGACAGCGTTGGAGGCGTCGTGAGCGGTGATCTTCTCAAAGAAAGTTGTGAGAAGACCCAGCAAAGTTGTGAAGGTTGGAGCTCGCCTACCCGGAGCGGGAAAGAGCTACCACCAGTGGATTAAAGTGTTTCGACTTAATCTGTGGAGCCGGTCTAATTCGTTTAGCCTAACCTGAATGTGGACTAGGGGAGACCGGCAAGTCTCTAAACGCCATGGTAAAAAGCAACCGTGTCAATTTGGGTTTGTTTTCTTGTGTTCAACTTACATTCATAGAATTAAATTGATTGCTTGTCATCCTATGATTGCAAACATTGATATAGGCTTAACTTATTGGTGCACTTAGGTAAACCCAATTGTTTTAGGTGTTATTTGTGCTAAACCTTTTTGAGTTAAGCTTCTGCATTATTTGCTTGATTTAGCCAAATAAAAATTGATAATTAATTGAAGAAGATTTTTGAGACTGCCTATTCACCCCCCTCTAGTCTGACTCCTCGATCTAACAACATTGTGTGGGAGATAAAAATGTGTTGGTCTGTGTTCCTACGTAGCATGTACCTGTTCGAGAGGTTTATGGGAAATTTAAAGTCCTATGTACGAAATCAATCTCAGCCAAAGGGCAGCATCATTGAAGGTTATGCAACCGAAAAGGTTATTAAGTTATATGTCGATTACATGATTCAGGTCGAATCGATAGGTGTGTCACGATCTCACCATGAGGAGAAGGTCAAGGGTATCGGGAACATCGGAAGGAAAGCAAACACTCCATATATGGAAGCGTATGCTCAAGCCTATTTCACGGTCTTGCAACACATGATGGAAATGTCCTCGTATATCGACTAGCACAAGGGCATGCTTCGGCAACAGAATCCAGAGCGGTTGGATATTTGGATCACGAGACAACACAACAGTCAGTTCAATCAATGGTTGAAGGAGCAACTTGCTGGGAGCTCGTCAAGTGATATGCTGATATGGTTAGTAAAAGGGCCAACATTTACAGTTGTGATATGGCAAGGATATGGCTCAAGATGTAAAGAGCACTAACCAAAATAGTGGTGTCCACATAGATACATTCAGTACTGATGGATTGAGGAACTCCTACTATGGGTTCAAAGAGGAGATTTGGGAGCTCGACTACGTGTTTTTAAGGATCCCCTTGTTTCGGTACCGTTGGATCCATCTCCCACAGGTGAAGGTCGACAAGTATAGTGTCACTACCGTGAACCTCAAACGTATCGGATACAAAGACGAACCATTCATACTCACTAACCAAGTTGTTCAAGTTTTCTATATAATTGACCAGGCAAATAAAAAGCTCCACTTAGTTCTTCGTAGAAAAAGGAGGATCGTCAGAGTTGATTTGTAGTGGACAAGGAAGAATACAATCAATTTGACGAGTTGCCTCCTTTCAGAAATGGCATAAAGGTCGAGGAAAAACAACATAACAAAACTAGCTACATACGCGTTGATCATCATGAAGGGCTAATTTTTAAGGAAACAAGCAAGTGAAATTATGAATGAAAAGTTTATGTGTGATATGTTTTGTATTTGCATTTATATATGTATGTGAGAATGTTTGATATATATATATATATATATATATATATATATATATATATATATATATATATATATATATATATATATATATATATATATATATATATATATATATATATATATATATATATATGTGTGTGTGTGTGTGTGTGTGTGTGTGTGTGAATTTGCATTACACGAGAATATGTGATATATATATATATATATATATATATATATATATATATATATATATGTGAATTTGCATTTATGTATATGAGAATATGTGATATGTGAATGTGAGGAAGGATTATCACAGACAGTTTTAAAGTAAAAAACCATCTTTGATATTTATCATCACGGATGGTTATAAATTAAAACCGTTTGTGATATTTTATTATTATAGATGGTTTTACTTGAGAACCGTCTGTGATTATAAATATCATAGGCGATTCTTAACTAGAACCGTCTATGCTTATTCCCCTATATATATGTATTGCGCACTAGGATTTGTCCCCACTGTAATAATGCTACTGCCCACTAACGCCGCTGCCTCCCCCAAGCCCATCGCCCTCCTCCTCCCCCTGACTCCGGTGGCACTCCTCCCCAGAGCCAATCGCCCTCCTCCTCCCCTGAGGCTAACGCCGCCTCCCCGGAGCCCGTCACCACCTCCCATGAGCCTGTCGCCGCCTCCCTTGAACCTGTCGCCCTCCTCCTCCCTTGACTCTGGCGGCACTCCACCCCCGAGCACGCTGCCTCCCCAGAGCCCAAAGACACCTCCCCTGAGCCTGTCGCCACCTCCCCCAACTCCAGCGGCCCTCCTCCCCCGCATCGTCAACTCAGTGCCTTAGATTGTCGTTGTGGATGTGAGTTTTCCTCTGTACTTTGCTATTTACTATCATGCTCAGTTTGTCGTGCTAGTTAATCTCGGTTCTATTATCTCTGAAACTTGTTAGTGCTAACACTAGGGGGGCTTTGCATGACAGTTTGTGGGTGCTGTGATTACTCGATGAAGAATTTGGTCAACATGAAATTCTTATATGACAATTTGTGATATTGAGTCAGGCTGTGTGCTGAGTTATTAGCTTTACATACTGATTTTTACTAAACATATTTTTTGTCAGTAATTTATATATCTGAACATCTCTATTAGAGCAATTTACTTGAAGTAAATAGTTTTAATAACTATCTGTAGTTCATTATTAAGTTTACTACTACTTATCTTCAAACATGTCTAATTAGAAAAATTGTCACATAAATACATGATCATATTAGACCCTTGTGGCGAGGAGACCCTACTGCTAGTAGTGCAACCTAACACCTTAGAGCAAATCAATTAAATCAATCTATGCATTATGCATATCATTGTAGCCCACTTACTTACTCTGTTAAGCATACATTCCTATTTTTATGACCTGAGTAGTCTATCTTTGTCAAGAGATATTTATTTAATACTCATGTCATACATTTGTTGCTGGAACTATTTCAAATTCAAGAATTGGCTCAAGAATTGTTCACTTCTACTATCTTTTGAAAATGTCTTCACTCATTCTTTGTCATCGTCGTCGAATGCATGTGATGCACCATCCTCTAGAAAAATCCCAAGAAGGAAGAGGACTATCGAAAAGGCTCGAGGATCGATTTACCATCATAGATGTCGATGCATCTGGGACCCCTCTCAATCCTCGCCGAGCAGTGTTCACATTCCAAAGACTGGTCGGAATAGTTGCATGGGAATAGATTGAGATCACGTTCGATTCATGGAAGACCATGACCAAAGTTCAGAAAAATGAGCTGGTGACAAAAGTTTTTAGTTCGTTCGAGATCCCGGAAGAACACAAGGTCTCTGTGAAATGACATGCGTTGCTAGCGGCGTGCAAAGAGTGGAAGAACTTGAAGAGCCTAATTGTCAAGCAATACGTGGAGAAGGATCTAACGCCCTTTCACAAGTATCCATTCCTAGAACCGCAATAGCAAGAATTTGTAGCGATGAAGATGACAGATAATTTTAGGAGTGGAAGTGCGATGCATAGGGCCCTCCAGGCAAAAAACACGTACCCCAACAGACTCGGCACCGCTGGGTATGTGGGTAAAATCCTGCAATGGAGGAAGGAGGATGAGCGGACAATCCTACGGGATACCTCCCTGCCATTTGCCAGGATCTCTGATGAGCGCATCTGAAATTGGATAAGAGCGGGGTCATCTACCGTGTCATCGGGGGTCATCTCCTTTTGAAACCCCACAGACAAAGAAGTGTCTGACCGCCTGATAAGATATCGAACTACCTAGTTTGCTATTACGTACTCCATAACTTCATAGGAAGTGAAACGACATGTCGGGCTCTTGCAAGAAGCACTGAGTGTAGAATCTTCCCAAGGCTCATTCTAGGTAGTCAAGGAGAAAGATATACTCTCCAAGGCCCTGAGAAACAAGGAGCACCCGGATCACATGAGAGGTCTTAGTCTTTATGTTTCTTGGAAACATGGTTTCTCAGAGGACTCCGAAGCATACCGGAGTAGGAAGAGAGCCAAAGACAAGTGCGAGGCATGGCTACGAGAGGAGATTACAACATCCCTTCACTACAAGAAATTTGAGTATCAGTGACGAATATAGTTATGATGAGAAACGAAAATGTCATAGATTAGCTATCATTTCGTGACGATTCAAGTGATTTCGTCATTAATATGAGGGACGGTACCTTTGACGCCTAGTTTTGTGACGAAAACAAATATTTGTCACAGAATATACAGAAAACCATGATGATTGTTTATATTCGTCATCAAAAAAATTATTATTCGTGACGATTTATTGGACGACGAAAAAAGTATTGTCAAAAAAAAGTTAAGGCGAATGGGGCCATTGTGAAACAAACTGACATGTGGGCCATCTAGAAATAATAAACTGAGTATATCACCCCCGGTCCCCCTCCGCGACTCCGCCCCCCTCTGGCACTCCCGCTCGCACAGCCCGCCTCCTCCTCCTCCATCCGCCTCACCCCGCCGCCGGCCTCCGCCTCCGTCTCCCCCCGGCCGCCGGCCTCCGCCTCCGCCTCCACCCGGCGCCGGCCTCCTCCTCCGCCCCCCCCCCCCCCCGCGATAACTCTCCGCGACTTCCGCCCCCCTCTGGCACTCCCGCTCGCACGGCCCGCCTCCTCCTCCTCCATCCGCCTCACCCGGCCGCCGGCCTCCTCCTCCGCCCCCACCCGGCCGCCGGCCTCCTCCTCCGCCCCCACCCGGCCGCTGGCCTCCACCTCCGCCAGTCCGCCCCCAGATCCGCCTCCTCCTCTTCCATTCGCCTCCTCCGCCCCCCACCCGGCCGCCGGCCTCCTCCTCCACCCCCAGATCCGCCTCCTCCTCCTCGCGGCCGTCCACCACCCCCTGTCCTCCTCTCGGTCAGCCGCCTCCCACATCCTCCTCCCCGCCGGCTGCCGCCCGGCCGCCCCACCGCCCCCCGTCCTCCTCCCGACGCCCTCGTCTCTCTCTGGCTTGCCTCCTCCTCCCCCGTCTGCGCTGCGGCGATCTAGGGTTTGATCCCCGACTCCGACGCCGACGCTGCCAACCTCCTCCTCCCCCGTCTGGCCTGGGATGAAGCATGTTTATTATTTTCTCATATTGTAACTTTGATGAGCTTTACCTGTTCTTTGTAACTGATTTAATTATATTGTTGGTACTTGCAGCAAGAAAGGGGATTGATCAGATGCCTCATAGCATGGACAAGCTATGATTTGTGAGAATGCTAATGATAAGCTGCCTAATTGCAGTAAGTAGTTATATAGCTATTAGTTTTTTCAGCTTAAAATGCACTACTAGTAGTATTTAGGTTATTGACAGTACGGATTTTCAAGAGTTTATGTGAGTTAATTCGCTAGTTTGTAGTCACTAGCGTATTGACTAATTTTCTGAGAGGAACTTCACTTAGAGAATGTTAATTGCTTCCCTGTTCGTGATCATGCATGGTGAAAATCGCATTACAGTTGATTAATATACATGGGGAAACTGCGATCCCACTGAATATATTGTTCAGGAGGGTGTAGTGTGCACGGGTTTGTCTAAGTTAGGGTGAGCTGATTTCGGCTATGCCAACGAAGAGTGTTTTTTTGTTGAAATGAGATGGAACGCTCGGCTGTTGTGTGGGTTGGGTGGCTTTGCATTCTTACAGAAGTTGTGGTTTATGGTAGCTCAGCAAGTTCAGAAAGTTCAACTTTGTAATTTGTTAGCATCAAGTTCTGGGTATTACTTGCAAATGTGTAACTCAATCTCCATACAATGAATCAATGAATTATCTTGTCACTTAAGGTTTTTGTTGATTGTTTAGTGGTTTCTGCATTGACCATTGTTCAGTTAGTTGGGATTGCTTACTTGGTGGCTAATGTTCCCACATTCTATGTGTGCTTTGCTAACAGATTTCATACAAATGGCTCAGTCGGAACTTCTCTATATCATCAAATGATGCCAAGAGGTAATGATTCACTCTATGGATATTTCCCTTGGATAACTCTGAAGTCTGATAATAGGTATTGCACCTTTCAGTCCCCTTGCTTTGCCCCAAAAACCATATGCAGACATACTTACAAAGGAAATGTGAGAGAAGACAATCAGATGAGATTAGTATGAAATGGATGAGAGGAGGGATGTTATATAAAGCAGCAATGCAGATTGTTGATGAGATTAGTATTAATGTGTGTGTATGTAGATTGTTGATGCTATGTAGTTGAGGAATGCAATTTTATTGTTTGATTGTTGTAGTGATATTGCACAGGAAGTAATTGTGTTGAACCAATGATTGTAATGGCATGTATTGGATAAATGTCAATTAATTCTATATGCTTTGATGGAACAATTCTATGGTGATTATCTGGAGAATTATGCTACTGTTCATGACTTTTTTTGTCATTCATGTATGTCTGGATTAAATTTTGTGACGTTGCAAATATATTCATGATGAATAATTTCGTCATAAATTACACGTCCTGGACCACATAACGGTATCGTCATAGAAAATATTTTATGACACTAAGTAAATCGTCATAAATATTATTGTATGACGATCTGTTATTCGTCATAAATGTGTACTATTTTATGACGATTTCCCAATGATCGTCACTAAGAACATTCTATGACGCAGAATCTGTGACGATCCGAGTGACGCAAGAAAATCGTCACTATTATGCTTTTATGACAAAAATCCATGATTTTGTGACAAATACGTATCATCACCGATGCTCAAATTTCTTGTAGTGCTTAGAGATGAGATGCAAATGTATATAAGAGATCAGATGGAAGGGTATAGGAAAAATCAGCAGGAAGCCCCTGCTGCTCTTGTGCTAGGTAGCCCCCAACTGTCAGAGTAGCTGTTCATCCAACCATACCTCAAAAAGCAACCATCGATTTTCTAACGATGACATTCTGGTAATAATTATTATCTCCGGAATGCTCGATTCATTGATAGGCCTGTTGAAATAGCTAATTTTGTATCGTTATGTAGGTGGCTACGAAGTGTAAGCTCCAAATGAGATATGCCTTCATTGCCTTGTGTGCTGCTTGGGGCCTGACGTATCTATCTGGGCCCAGGGCCTTGGTGTATGGTATATCTCTAGCACCAGGTTTTGCAAAAGTGAATGTCGATGGTGTTCATACCAATTTCGAGGTTGTCCTACTATAGATGCCCCCAAACGATGAGGTCGTGACTCTAGGGCAAGCCATTAGAACATTCATCCAGTGGCCTAAGAGGAACATCTGCCTGGAGGCTCCTACACTAGTGCCAAGTCCATAAGAGCTATCTACACCGGTGGCAACTCCACTCGAGCTGTTTTCACCAGTGCCAAGTCCACAGGAGCTATTTGCACTGGTGCCAAGTCTACGGGGGCTATCCGCACCGGAGCTACCTGCACCGACATGGTAAGGGCGTGGTGCATCTACATCTTGTGCGGAAGGAAAGCAAACACTCCATATATGGAAGCGTATGCTCAAGCCTATTTCACGGTCTTGCAACACATGATGGAAATGTCCTCGTATATCGACTAGCACAAGGGCATGCTTCGGCAACAGAATTCAGAGCAGTCGGATATTTGGATCACGAGACAACACAACAGTCAGTTCAACCAATGGTTGAAGGAGCAACTCGTTGGGAGCTTGTCAAGTGATATGCTGATATGGTTAGTAAAATTGCCAACATTTATAGTTGTGATATGGCAAGGATATGGCTCAAGATGTAAAGAGCACTAACCAAAATAGTTGTGTCCACATAGATACATTCAGTACTGATGGATTGAGGAACTCCTACCGTTGGCCCAAAAATTCGTACTAAACGAGTTGTTGGTCGTCCTGATAGAGCACCTCCTAATCCTAGGACTGGCTTGCTAGAGATTGCATACATACTACATGGAACAAGCCAACAAGCCTGAGGGACAATGGCACTCAGGTGTCACTATCAAGTTCAGGTCTCATCATCTTCAATATGATATTCATAACTGTGTCTTCACAGAGATCTTCGAGGACTTATTCTTTCTCTTCACACTCGACACCCTCGACACCTCATTCATTCGATACTGGACACTATAAGTGTATATAATCATGGTCTACGTTAATGTAATACCGATAAATATCATATATAATTCATTATTTTGTGTGTGTGTGTATTCATGGTGACTGAAGTCAGATTAACAAAATCCCTGGTTGGTTTCCTCGACCCACACTTGGTCACCTTGGATATCATCAGGGAGGATGTATCCTTCGTCAAAAATTACATAACGAAGGCATTAGTGGCTCAACGCAACAAGGAATTCATACTTATGCCCTACAACTAGGGGTAAGTTCTGCACTAGTGGCTATACTTGTTGATTTGTATTTTATAAACAATATAAACTTAGGTTTAATGACCATGACGACATACCTGTGTAGGTTCCACTGGATTCTAATTGTAATTAAACCAAAATGGAATAGGGTAATATATCTTGATTCTCTAGAGAAGAACAATACCGACTACACAGTTGTCCAATAATTAATCAACAAATAAACATATTTCTTACATAGATAACTCTATTGTAGTCTTTCATTCCTTTCCAATGACTAAGGCTAAGTTTTTGTAATCACGTAAATTGTTCACTACGTAAATTGCAGAGGTACGGAAATCCAAGGGAGGGAGCAACGCCCTATGACACGATCTAGATTTTCAGGTATTCAGTACTACATATTAATCATGTATAACACTTCATGGTAATACCTCTCGAACTAACAAATTATATTTTTGTAGTCCCACCAGCAGCCACGAGCAACACCTATGGCTTCTATGTTTGCCACAACATGCAACTACTCATTCATTAGACGAAGACCAATGATCCTCAGGTTTGTCAATGTTGTAATAATTATTTCATACTTATCAATTTATATATGTATGCACGACATTTATATTGCTATCGACAGATTGCGTCCATCGCTATAACTCCATTGGAACAAGCCGACCTCAAATAAATTTGAGTACAGTGTGCGTACTTCTTGATGTCTAAAATCATAAAAGAAAATTGGGAGTTCCACAATGTGGAATGAATTTGATTGTGATAAGATTGAGCTAATTAATTGTACATGTGTGTATTTATTCATGGATGGATAATTTATTTCATTTCAGTTAATTGATTTGTAAAATAGATGTTCTTGTTTCTGAAATGAATGAATGTGAATTAGATATATAATGTGTTGATCTGCTTGTTTGAGAGGTCATAATTAGTATTTCTTGAGGCTAGCCAACAAAAAGAAATAGATATAGGAATAGAAAAAATATCATAGATGGTTATTAACTCATAACCGTTTGTAATAGTGTACTATCACAGACAGTTTCAACTAAAAACCGTCACGGACGGTTACGAGTTAATAATCATCTGTGATAGACTGCATTATAGACGGTTCGAAAGCCGTCAATAATGACCTCGTGTCATTACTGATCCATAAACTCAGGCGGCTCATGAAATCATCTGTGATGATGTTTTTGAACCGTCTGTGATGAGCTTTTCTGCAGTAGTAACACTTAGTAGATAAATCAGAAGAAAGAAACACACATACAACATTTCTCTGATCATCTGAGGGGAAAATAAAGGTAAAAGGAAGAGAGGAGACAAAACTCAATATGCAGGGTTCTAGTATGCCGCAAAGTGTGTTTGTACATTTTAGCACATATAAAGGTTGCTTGTTTTATTTATTGGTTGAATCAAATTGTACTAAATTGTCTTATTGCTTCCGCATTTTGCTTACAACACCGTCTTTCTTTCTTTTTCTTCCTTCTTCTTTGAAGCGGAGCCGCCTTCTTTGCAGCGGAGCCAGAAGACTGGTGCCAAGGCATGGAGTGGTTTCTGGTGATCGGAGAATACAATCAAAATTTGCATGGCCGGGTTACCGGATTGCGCGGCCACTGAAAAGACCACGTTAGGCAATGAGCAATGGCTTAGCAGGTTCCTTTCATTCTAATGAAGCAGATATCAGGTTCGTTTGGAATGTAGTAATTTCGGGAGAAACAATTTGATTTCTGTAGGAACGCAGGAACCACACGGGGCTAAGGTCACGTTTCAAATAGTGATGCCTTCTGACTAAGCTAAAATCCATTTGGTACGTGGTTATTTCTTAACGCAGCTTTTTTTCTTTTTTATTATCTATAGAGATATAATAGTATTTTTATTTTTTTTTCTTTTTCTTTATGTTTCTTTAATTGAATACATCAGAAAATATAACAGCCGCTATAGTATCGTTGCAGCCGAAAGACAAAAATTATAGCCAAAAACTAAAACCCAAGAGCTACAACACTTTGGAAGGGTGGGTATGTTCTAAAAAGCTTCTATCGTTTGATTTTTAGAAGCTAGCTTTTGAATGTAATAGTTCTCAAAGCAATTTCTATAAGTCGTTTGTAGGAATTACTGTAAGAGTCACTTTAAATAGAGTGACTTCTCGATACGAGTGTCTTTTACTCCTTTAATCTCTCTCGCAATCAGCAAAAAGCCAAAAGTCACAATTAAAAACCAAAAGGCACAGACAAAAACCAAAAGACACTGGAATTTTGAACATGTTGTGGTCCCATTATTAGTAATTCTTTTTTGCATACGATATGGGGCTTATATCCAACAAGCAGAATCGACTGCAATAATACTGTTATGCACTTTGAGGTTTATATAACACTGTAGCATTTATCAAATTATGATATGGTTAGTTATTTGGTTGAGGTTGGATCAGTCAGTTGTTCAGCAATCCAGCATTCAAGGCCCTCTTATAATTCCCTTATGATTAGCCAAACTGAAATTACAGTATAAAAGACTGAAATGGCATTGACCGTCATTAGCATTTTGGTTTGATTGCAGTGGCAATAGTCTTAATGGCATCTATTTTGATGAAAGTGGCTATTTGAGACTTTGAGCACAGCAATAGCTATGATTATTTTGTTTGAATGGGAAAATTGGTGTGAGGTACGTAAATTGAGGATATGACTGAAAAACAGATGAAAACTGATTAAATCGGTCCAAAACCAGTCAAGATTTAAATTTGATTTTTCCCAGTTCAAGTAGTGTGGAAAATCTCAGGGGACACCAAGATATCCAAAAACCGGCAGTAACCTGCCGGTTTCGGTTCCCTGCGTGCTAGTCCATTTTTAGAGGCCAAACCTTGCTAATCAAATATGCTTCCAGTTTGAGCTATATGAAGTAAATAGCCTGAAACTATGTAGTAAATTTACTATTTCTTAACCATCATCAGCAACTGGATATGCTTGTAAGGTTAATTGCATGTGGTAAAAAAAAATTGCTAAGTAAGCATAATGCTACTTCAGTGCATTACTATTCAGTAATGATTTTTGGAATCTTATGTTTGATTGTTTTGTTGATCTTCTTAGACAAATGACGTCAATAGCGCATTTGATGCAACTCGGAAATCACAGGTTGCGATTGCTTCTGCTTCTGGCAATCAGGAAAGGGGAAAAGGTGTGTGGGTGGTGTGGGCGATGGTCTTGCTTCAGTAAGATCAGTTTTGGATTTTGACTTCAACAATGGCAATGAACTACTAAGACTTGTTCGACTTTCTATGGAATCAATCAGCAGCGGATGTGTTCAGAATTGCACAAAATGCTACTCTGAATAGCTACTGTTGGATGCGTGTCGTAATTTGTTCTCCTCATAATGCTGGTTACAGTTACCTGCGTATATTTCTACAGTGCAAAACGGATGGATTTACTCAGGCTGCTGTGAGTTTTGTAGACATTGGCTTGGAAGACTTTGTACCCTTTGGAGGCATTCAGTACTGTCATACATTTTGAGGCATCTACTTTGGATTATTGGCATCAATTGGTGCCTCAGTGGATGGCAGTTGAGGTAAAATGAGCTTTGTATGTACTATCTGTGATGGGCTGGGCTCCAGCAATCGTTCTATTGTAGATTGCACTTGTAGGCAAAGGTGTAATGTTGTTGGGAACAGATGAGCTCCGTACCAGGCATTCCTATTCATAGATTCTGTAAATTATGTGAATCATTGACCAAGGCTTACTTATGCTAACTTAGGAGCAGTACTGCATTATCCTTTGAGGTAGTGTGAGACAGGTACTGCATCACCACTTAAAAAAAAAACAATTTTGACACCGGTATGTTTCATTTGAGTATAATAACTCTGATGAGTAATTGATTATTCTTTTTTATTCTTTCCCTGACATTGTTGTTTAATCTTGAGCAGGGGAGAGGAGAGTGCTAGCAATTAGCTGTGCCAACCAAGATTAATTTCTTTTCCATCTGATGGAGTCTTGCGGATGAGTTCAAGCAGGTTTTTTTTCATTAGTACTTATTAGATCATTATCTGTCTCTATTCAACTATAAGAAAATCATACGTTTCATTTCATCTCTACCTCCTACTTACCCTACGTCCGTGCCTGAACTTTTTGTTTTCCCCTCGAAATTATAGTAGGCTGATCTTTATGTTCAAAAGTGAATCATATTCGCTGTTTGGAAGTACTGCCTTAATTTTCATTAGTTAGTGCAGCAGAGACCTTGTTATCTTCAGCCTGAATTAAAGCGGAATGCATTTATGTTCATTGCACGTGCTCACTAATCAGTGCTAAATTTCATACAGAACACAACATGGAGTTCACAAGCATTAATCTACTGACCACTATCCAATCCCATACTGGATTTATTAACCCTGCTTCTCATTGCTGCGAAGTGTGAACCTTGATTGTGCTTAATGGTCTTATTCAACTTAACAAGTTTTGAATTGACAGTAGATGTGTCGGATATTTTTGAGATTCACTGCGTTGATTAAATACATTAACATTTTCTGTACTTACGCTAGGAGTTCTGCCGATTATTCTGATTATGGTTCTTTTTTCAGGTTTCAGAGAAGCAATGGTGGCGTGGAACTGTTGACCATGAGCTCTGTGAACCCTGTGGAAATCTAGTGTATAGCAGATTAACCCGTTTGTTCGTTACAGAACCAGGACCTGAGAACCGCCACCTGCACATTGTACAGATACCTGAAACCAAAGAAAATGTTACCACGTTTCTGCACCAAATAAGCCGAGAACCTGTAGACATAGGATTTTGTCAGCTCTGCTGCCAACTGTTGTTTATGACATGTCAGAATTAGGCTGAGATTCTGAGAATATTGCTTCGCAGCGTAAACATCAAACAGATCTGTTTTACACTAATTGTATTCGTATGTTTGGGTTCAGTTGAGACAAAATAATGCCAATGGTTGCCCTCGAAACTCCGGGTTCCAGAGCCAGCGCAATCTTCTTAATAACTGCCTGTGAATTGTCATCGTTTTTCTGGAGGTAACGAGTCCTGAACAAGCTCACATTTCTGGTTGTGCTTTGCAGTTCCATCGGAGGCTATGCAATGCACAGTGTGCACGGCAGCCAGGACCAGGAGGGCTTAGTTCACGAGTAAATTTTAAGCAACAGCTGTAGCATGTGGCTTGAAATCCTAAGCAACGAGTCTCGTTAACACGATGGAGAAGATGGGAGGGAAAATACTGTTAATATCGATCATCTCAGCACATCTGATGTATGGTCTCAGATACAGAAAGTCGATCTCAGCACATCCGACGGCGCATGTAACCTGTGAGACCTTGCAAGAAAATTTGCTGCTCCCGACTCCCGAGACCTAGCTCTTTTTTTTTTAAGATGCTCCCGAGCCCAAGTTTTACTTATGTGGTAATATTGCATCAAGTACGCAAGCTAATCAGCTCCAGGTAAGATTGCATCACTGTAATACCCCAAATTGCATAAAGGGAAACATTAGAGGTAAATAAAGGGGAGAGTATAGTTTTGCCGTCAGACCCATCGATTTTTAGAGTATCGATTTAGTGTCGCTCGCAGAGGTTCCCAAACCACCCCAGGACAGTCGGCACCGTCTAGAGAGCCAAGTAGCGCCCTCAGAGGTTCCCAGACCGCCTAGGGGTAGTCGGCACCATCTCGCGACATAGGTTTTCTTCATCCGGCAATTCTAACCTTACCTTTCACTGTATTACCGCTGCAGTAAAAGAAATCCCAAAACCAGCACAGTATTGGACCAAAATGCCCTTGAGCAATCAGTTGTATGGGAAAGGAAGGAAAGGGCATGCCAGTCATTTCAATGCAAAGGGCGGCCCAACCATGCCTTTATAAAGCCACCGTAGCAAGCCTTATCTGCTCATCTCTTTCTCAGTTAGGATAAGAACGAAGCCAGTAGAAACACTCTCCATTCTTTTCACAGCCAAACCGAGAGTAGCCACAGAGAGCAAGCCCCAAACTCAGGCATGTCCACACTCCAAAAGCTTACCACCGAGAGGAAGTAAGGGAAAGGAAAATGGAGTAGGGAGGTTGGGAGGTTAGGGAAGGCCGCCGACGTGAGGACGACGTCCACGGCGACCACAAGCCGCCAAGGACCGCCGGAGCCACGTCGAGCCCAACCGGGACCAGGAGGAGGTGAGAAGGGCCAACGGAGCCGCAAAGAGGGCGTTGTCTTCTCCACGGCCATCGACATAACCTTCTCACCCCCACCCAACCGAGCCAAGTGAGGTACAATCCCCCATCCATGTGTGAAAAAAATAGGTGGTAGAGGGGGAGACTTCCCTGGAAGGAGTGGCCGGCCGGCGAAGAGCCGTGGCCGACGGAGCTCGAGTCCATCGGGAGGGCGAGGCCAAGTGCCGTTCGGTGCTCACGCGAGGGCCGGCGGCCTGAGGCCGGTAGGCCGAAACCGAGGGTGGAGGCGAGCAGGGGGACTGGCCTGCGGTAGAGTGGCGGCGGACCTGGTCTTGACCGGCCTAATCCAAGGCAAGGGGGCGCGGGGAGGAGCAGAGCCGCAGAGGGGCCGGAGGGGGAGCACTGACGCCGTCGGGGCGGCCGAATCTGGCCCGGCCGGCCGGTTTGGGGAGGAGCTGCCGCCGGCGCTCCGGATCCACAGGCCGAAGCCCTCCGCGCCGCTAGCCACCGAGAGAGGAGAAGGCGGAGGCGGCGACGGCAGCAGAGCTGCCGGCGGTGGCTACGGGCTGACGCCGTCGGAGGGGCATCCGCACGGGAGGCCGAGCCGCGAGGGAGAGAGGGGGTGGAGGAGGAGAGGCAGGTAGGAAGGGGGGCAACGGAGGGGCCGCCGGTGACGGGGTCCGGCCGCGCGCCACCGCGCCGCTCCCGAGCAAGACCGGCGAGGGGAGGTGGCCCATTCGGCTGGAATGGGGAATGAGGGAGAGGAGGCTTGGGGCTTGGGGAAGAGGAGTCCAGGGCCATTCGGCCGAACTGGATAAGAAAGGAAGGGAAAAAAAAGAAAAGAAAGAAAAAGAGAAAAGAAAAGAGGAGAAAAAGAAAAGAAAAAAAGGGGTGGTTTGGCACCTGCGTGTCGGGACCTTGACCCCGTACATTCTACGCTCGAGTCGAGTCAGCGCGTAGGATCGTTGATGTTCATTTAAGCTCTGGATTTTTGTTTTGCCGTTGAGTCGGGGTGACATGTACGCAGGTGGAGTTCCCGGGTCGGAGCCGTCCACGCGTCATCCCCGAGGCTAACCAGGCAAGTGCTTTGTAATGCGGTGAATTCGGATAGTGATTTCGGTTAGATTGAATGATGATGCATGGCTTACCATATTGGGGTAAGTTAAATATTTTGAAATGCATACTGTGAGGTGAGAAATGATGATGGTTGAGACATGCCATGTTGATATGCATAAAGGATCTTGCATTGCATGCATGTCATGAAAAGAGCATGAGTTGGTCCACGTTGAGTGGACGCTCCACGGGAGTGGAGTTGAGGTCCCCGTATGAGAATTACGGGCTACTGAGGTCCCCGTATGAAACAGGACGGGCTTGAGGTCCCCGCATGAAACAGGGCGGGCTTGGGTGAGCATCGACGGGTGCTCACTCTGCTATACCGGTATAGGCTAAAGAGTTGAGAAAGAAATGCATGAGCATGTGCATGTGCATGATGAATAGTTCATCGGAACGTAAAGTGGTTAAATGGAAAAGTGGATATTGAAACTGGAATGGTTATGGTCTAATGAATGAACATGTTATTTGCTGTTTTGCTTTGTACTTGCTGAGTCGATGGACTCAGCCTTGCTTTGTTGATGTTTTTTTAGGTGACCGATGAGGACGATAGGCGGACGGGATTAGCACATGAATGATTGGCACGAACCAGTAGCACTTTTGGAATACCTTTTGTCAGTGTACTTTAGCTTTTGCTAAGCTAGAGTATCCATTAGAAATGCTATGATGTAACTGAACGCAGCACAATAAATAAATTAGTGTTGGTTCTAAATTCTCCGATGTTGATGAAATGGTAAGAGTAGCAGAGGTGGTAACATCTTGGCCCAGAGAGTGGGCGGGGTGTTACAGTTGGTATCAGAGCGGGCGTTAGGTCCGTGGAAATAAAATTTGACAATTTAGCGTGGTTATTCAACTAAAAATTTGACTTAGGCCTAAATAAAAATAGATAAGTAAATAAAATTAAAATTTGACACACTGGTGCACCATAGGTTGGGAATGGGTCTTGTAATGCGTTTACGATTTTCGCTAGCTTTGATATTAATTTGTGCTGTGAAATAAATGTTTGGTTGGCTGTCTGTCGTGAACAGATATGCCGAGAGGTAGAGGACGTGGACGTGGCCGAGGAGGCCGGGGCCGTGGTCGTGGCCATTCCCAAGCGGAGCCACCGCTTGAGGCTCAGCAGGAGGCACCTGATGCAGAGGTTGCTTCTGCTGAACATTCTGTAGCTAGAGATTCGGCAAGATCTTCAGCCTTGCTGCAGGAGTTCATAGAGGAAATCCGTGCGTTACGTCGACAACCGCCAGCAGCTGCTGCTGCGGCTGTACCCGCTGTTGCCCCTGTTGTCGTTCCGGTTGTACAGGAGGCAAGGATGGGCCTTCGTGAGTGGTTGGCCCTGCGACTAGACACCTTTGATGGTTCGGGCACACCAGTCCAGGCTGCGGATTGGTTGCGCTACATGGAGAGGCAGTTTGAAGCCCTTGAGATGAGCTCTCAGTTGAAAGCTCGCTTTGTGGCTTTCCAATTGAAGGGTCAGGCGGACATCTGGTGGGAAGGGGTTCTTTCGGCCAGGACTCCTGCCCAGGGTCCTGCTACATGGGAAGTCTTCAAAGAACAGTTTAAGGCGAAGTATTACCCAGATTCTTTTGTGGAAAGTATGGAGGTCACTCTGTCAACCTTCGTACAGGGAAAGATGACCGTGGCTGAGTACGAGGCAGCATTCAACAACCTGATCCGCTTCGTGCCATCGGTCGCAAATAACGACCTTGAGAAGGCCAAAAGGTTCCGCCGAGGGCTCAACTCTGAGTTTCGGCATGTCATGGGAGCTACTGCACCGCGCGACTTTAGGTCCGTGGTGGAGCAGGCCAGAGGAATGGAGCTGGAGATGCAGCTCACTAAAGGGCTGCAACCCTCTGGTGGTCCGAGCGCTTCTGGTGGTGACCAGAAGAGGAGCTACACTGAAGGGGGTGGGTCGTCGCAGCGGCCCGCTCCTAAGAAGTCCAAGTGGGGCCAGCGTCCTCCACAATCGTCCAAGTCCAAGACTTCGAGGCTGTCTTCTTCAACGCCTCGTTCTTCATCGGCGACTCCAGCCTTGCGTCCTGTTCCAGGGCAAGGCATGATCTGTTTCAAGTGCGGTGAGGGGCACCGTGCTGCTGAGTGTTCCTGGACGGGAAACTGTCGGCATTGTGGCTTGGCGGGCCACAAGATGTTAGTTTGCCGTCAGAATCCTGCCAGCATCATCAAGTGGGAGCCAGTATCTTCATCTTCGTCGAATTCTACACCGCGGGGTTCAGTCCAGATGATGGCGGCTGCCCCTGTGCTGCAGCCTCCTCTATCTTGGGCTCCACCTGTCGGGTATTATTGGCAACCTGCACCGACTCCTCCATTTCAGCATGCTACATCACCTCCAGTTCCGTTGCCGCCACAGCAGAGCGTTGGGGCTTTTGCCGCCCCGACACCACCTGGAGTCTACTCACTGCCTGCTGCCGAGTCCGCGAGTCGACCTGACGTGGTGACAGGTACCCTGCTAGTGGACTCATGTGAAGCCCTTGTTCTTTTCGACTCTGGTGCTACCTATTCTTTTGTGTCTCGGGAGTTTGTTGGGAAGGCCAAGTTGAGTGTCCAACAAATTTCTCAATCAGTTGTGGTTAGTACCCCGAGAGGTATCCTAGCGAGCTCTACAGTATGCCCTGGCTGTGTGGTTGCAATAGATGGAGAGGAATTTGTTGCCAACCTCATGGTTATTCAGTTGGAGCCATTTGATGTTATCCTTGGCATGGATTGGTTGCATCGCTACCAAGCCGTGATTTCCTGCTTCTGGAGGACAGTCACTTTGCAAGCTCCTTTGGGGAAGGAGATAATCTTTCAAGGGAATGCACCTACGTGTTCCCTCTTGGTGTTGGCCAGCCTGTTTCCTGGTCAACGTACAATGAAGTCTGGGTTATTTCTAGCCCTTACGGAGAAGCCAAGTGCGCAGTTGCACATTGAGGATATTCCTGTGGTGTGTGAGTATCCCGATGTGTTTCCTGGAGAGCTTCCGGGTATGCCACCCAAGCGAGATGTGGAGTTCAGAATTGATCTTGTTCCTGGTACAAGACCTATCTCCATGTCTCCCTACCGTTTGGCACGACCATTGCAAGAGGAGTTGAAAAAGCAGTTGGACGAGTTGCTGTCCAAAGGCATGATTCGTCGCAGTGTGTCACCTTGGGGAGCCCCTGTCCTATTCACTGAGAAGAAGGATGGGAGTTGGCGCATGTGTATAGATTATCGTGCTCTCAATCAGGTGACCATCAAGAATAAATACCCATTGCCTCGCATCGAGGACCTGTTTGATCAACTGAAAGGAGCCAAGGTGTTCTCAAAAATTGATCTGCAGTCTGGGTATAATCAAATCCGAGTGCGCGAGTAAGACATTGAAAAGACAGCTTTCTCCACAAGATATGGGCACTATGAGTTTACAGTTATGTCTTTTGGACTGACAAATGCCCCTGCTATCTTCATGGAGACGATGAACAGTATGCTACACAAGTATCTGGATGACTTTGTAGTGGTGTTCATCGATGATATCTTGATTTATTCCAAGACGGAGGAAGAGCATGAGCGGCATCTGAGACTCGTGCTTGAGACTCTGAGGAAGAATCAGTTCTTTGCTAAATTGAAAAAGTGCGAGTTTTGGATTTCTGAAGTGAGCTTCCTGGGTCATGTAATTAACCAGGAAGGCGTTTCAGTTGATCCAGGCAAAATTTCCACTGTCGTGGAGTGGAGGAGGCCATCTAGTGTTAAAGAAGTGAGGAGTTTTCTTGGCCTAGCTGGTTATTACCGGCATTTCGTGAAAGACTTCTCTCTCATTGCCAAGCCAATGTCTCAACTCACACGGAAAGGTGTGAAATTCCAGTGGACCGATGAATGTGAGCGCAGCTTTAAAACTCTGAAAGAGAAGTTGGTAACTGCTCCTGTTCTCACACTTCCTGAGCCGGGGAAGCGTTTCACGGTCTACTCGGATGCGTCTCGAGTGGGTCTAGGTTGCGTGCTTATGCAAGACAATAAAGTGACCGTGTATGCTTCGCGACAGTTGAAGAAGCATGAGCAGAATTACTCTACCCATGATTTAGAGCTTGCCGCAGTGGTTTTCGCTCTAAAAATTTGGAGGCATCATTTGTATGGAGAGTCTTGCGATATTTTCACTGACCACAAAAGCCTCAAATACATTTTTACTCAGAAGGAGCTGAATTTGAGGCAGCGGAGGTGGTTAGAGTTGATTAAAGACTACGATCTTACACTGCAGTACCATCCGGGCAAGGCAAATGTGGTTGCTGATGCCCTTAGTCGGAAGATGACACCTCCACTCTGGACTGTCTCGTTGCTGACTTTGAACGGATGGGAATTTCTTATTGTTTTGCTGGCACAGCACAGGCTGAGATGCAGCTGTCGCTGGAATCAGCAATCCCAGAGCGAGTAAAAGAGGCGCAACAGCATGATCGATTGCTACAGCAAGTGAGAAAGCGGCTTGATGAAGGAAAGACGGTGGATTTCAGCCTTGATGAGTCAGGCGCATTGCGGTTTAAAAGCCGCCTTTGCGTGCCGCAGAAGGCTCAGGTCAAGGATGATATTTTGAGAGAGGCTCATCGTACCCCGTACACGGTGCATCCTGGTGAGACCAAGATGTATCGTGATCTCAAAAAGAACTTCTGGTGGAAGAGGATGAAAGTAGATATCGCTAAGTATGTGGAATCTTGCGGGGTTTGACAGCAAGTAAAGGCTGAGCACAAGCGCCCCGCTGGGCTATTGCAGCCTTTGGAGGTTCCTCAGTGGCCATGGGATGATATCACCATGGATTTCGTAGTCGGCTTACCTCGTACCCAGCGAGGTAAGGATGCGATATGGGTAGTGGTGGACCGGTTTAGTAAGTCCGCGCACTTCATCCCCATTCGCACCACGAACTCAGCGAGCGAGTTGGCACCCATTTATGTGCGAGAAATAGTAAGGTTGCATGGTGTGCCTAAGACCATAGTTTCGGACAGAGACGCCAAGTTTGTCTCCAAGTTTTGGGAGAGCTTGCAGGGTGCTCTGGGTACGAAACTCCAGTTCAGCACTGCTTTCCACCCACAGACGGATGGACAGTCTGAACGCACCATTCAGACACTAGAGGACATGTTGAGGTCCTGTGTTCTGTCCTGGAAGGGTAGCTGGGAGGATCATTTGGCACTCGCGGAGTTTGCCTATAACAACAGCTACCACTCCAGTGTTCGAGCAGCGCCGTTTGAGGTGTTGTATGGGCGAAGATGTAGATCGCCAATGTGTTGGGATGCAGTGGGCGAGAAGGCTGTTTTGGGGCCAGATTGGGTCCAGCAAACAGTAGAGCGAGTGACAGAGATTAGACAGAATCTGCTAGCTGCCCAGAGTAGGCAGAAGAGCTATGCAGATGTCAGAAGGCGAGAACTAGAGTTCAAAGTGGGGGATCAGGTGCTCCTGAGAGTATCTTCCACTAAAGGCATAGTACGATTTGGTACCAAAGGGAAGCTTAGCCCGAGGTACATTGGGCCATTTCTAATTCGGGGACGGATTGGAAAGTTGGCATATCGTTTGGATCTCCCTGACTCCATGCGAGGAGTGCATGATGTGTTTCATGTGTCAATGTTGAGAAAGTATTTGCGAGATCCAGAGCATGAGATTGTGTTAGAACCGGTGTCTATAAAGCAAGACCTCACCTTCGAGTCCCGTCCAGTTCGGATTCTGGAGGAATCAGAGAAGGTGTTGAGGCATAAAACGATAAAGTATGTTAAAGTGCTTGGGACACATCAGTCTGAGCGAGAAGCAACATGGGAGTTGGAATCTCGCATGCGCGAGAAGTACCCGGACTTGTTCTCCATGGGTACGAGTTAATGTTATATTATGTGCAGTTTATTATATTTTGTTCATTCGTGTATATTGTTGAATGCCAGAATTCAGGGTCGAATTCTGTTAAGGGGGGTAGAATGTAATACCCCAAATTGCATAAAGGGAAACATTAGAGGTAAATAAAGGGGAGAGTATAGTTTTGCCGTCAGACCCATCGATTTTTAGAGTATCGATTTAGTGTCGCTCGCAGAGGTTCCCAGACCACCCCAGGACAGTCGGCACCGTCTAGAGAGCCGAGTAGCGCCCTCAGAGGTTCCCAGACCGCCTAGGGGTAGTCGGCACCATCTCGCGACATAGGTTTTCTTCATCCGGCAATTCTAACCTTACCTTTCACTGTATTACCGCTGCAGTAAAAGAAATCCCAAAACCAGCACAGTATTGGACCAAAATGCCCTTGAGCAATCAGTTGTATGGGAAAGGAAGGAAAGGGCATGCCAGTCATTTCAATGCAAAGGGCGGCCCAACCATGCCTTTATAAAGCCACCGTAGCAAGCCTTATCTGCTCATCTCTTTCTCAGTTAGGATAAGAACGAAGCCAGTAGAAACACTCTCCATTCTTTTCACAGCCAAACCGAGAGTAGCCACAGAGAGCAAGCCCCAAACTCAGGCATGTCCACACTCCAAAAGCTTACCACCGAGAGGAAGTAAGGGAAAGGAAAATGGAGTAGGGAGGTTGGGAGGTTAGGGAAGGCCGCCGACGTGAGGACGACGTCCACGGCGACCACAAGCCGCCAAGGACCGCCGGAGCCACGTCGAGCCCAACCGGGACCAGGAGGAGGTGAGAAGGGCCAACGGAGCCGCAAAGAGGGCGTTGTCTTCTCCACGGCCATCGACATCACCTTCTCACCCCCACCCAACCGAGCCAAGTGAGGTACAATCCCCCATCCATGTGTGAAAAAAATAGGTGGTAGAGGGGGAGACTTCCCTGGAAGGAGTGGCCGGCCGGCGAAGAGCCGTGGCCGGCGGAGCTCGAGTCCATCGGGAGGGCGAGGCCAAGTGCCGTTCGGTGCTCACGCGAGGGCCGGCGGCCTGAGGCCGGTAGGCCGAAACCGAGGGTGGAGGCGAGCAGGGGGACTGGCCTGCGGTAGAGTGGCGGCGGACCTGGTCTTGACCGGCCTAATCCAAGGCAAGGGGGCGCGGGGAGGAGCAGAGCCGCAGAGGGGCCGGAGGGGGAGCACCGACGCCGTCGGGGCGGCCGAATCTGGCCCGGCCGGCCGGTTTGGGGAGGAGCTGCCGCCGGCGCTCCGGATCCACAGGCCGAAGCCCTCCGCGCCGCTAGCCACCGAGAGAGGAGAAGGCGGAGGCGGCGACGGCAGCAGAGCTGCCGGCGGCGGCTACGGGCTGACGCCGCCGGAGGGGCATCCGCACGGGAGGCCGAGCCGCGAGGGAGAGAGGGGGTGGAGGAGGAGAGGCAGGTAGGAAGGGGGGCAACGGAGGGGCCGCCGGTGACGGGGTCCGGCCGCGCGCCACCGCGCCGCTCCCGAGCAAGACCGGCGAGGGGAGGTGGCCCATTCGGCTGGAATGGGGAATGAGGGAGAGGAGGCTTGGGGCTTGGGGAAGAGGAGTCCAGGGCCATTCGGCCGAACTGGATAAGAAAGGAAGGAAAAAAAAAGAAAAGAAAGAAAAGAAAGAAAAAGAGAAAAGAAAAGAGGAGAAAAAGAAAAGAAAAAAAAGGGGTGGTTTGGCACCTGCGTGTCGGGACCTTGACCCCGTACATTCTACGCTCGAGTCGAGTCAGAGCGTAGGATCGTTGATGTTCATTTAAGCTCTGGATTTTTGTTTTGCCGTTGAGTCGGGGTGACATGTACGCAGGTGGAGTTCCCGGGTCGGAGCCGTCCACGCGTCATCCCCGAGGCTAACCAGGCAAGTGCTTTGTAATGCGGTGAATTCGGATAGTGATTTCGGTTAGATTGAATGATGATGCATGGCTTACCATATTGGGGTAAGTTAAATATTTTGAAATGCATACTGTGAGGTGAGAAATGATGATGGTTGAGACATGCCATGTTGATATGCATAAAGGATCTTGCATTGCATGCATGTCATGAAAAGAGCATGAGTTGGTCCACGTTGAGTGGACGCTCCACGGGAGTGGAGTTGAGGTCCCCGTATGAGAATTACGGGCTACTGAGGTCCCCGTATGAAACAGGACGGGCTTGAGGTCCCCGCATGAAACAGGGCGGGCTTGGGTGAGCATCGACGGGTGCTCACTCTGCTATACCGGTATAGGCTAAAGAGTTGAGAAAGAAATGCATGAGCATGTGCATGTGCATGATGAATAGTTCATCGGAACGTAAAGTGGTTAAATGGAAAAGTGGATATTGAAACTGGAATGATTATGGTCTAATGAATGAACATGTTATATGCTGTTTTGCTTTGTACTTGCTGAGTCGATGGACTCAGCCTTGCTTTGTTGATGTTTTTTTTAGGTGACCGATGAGGACGACAGGCGGACGGGATTAGCACATGAATGATTGGCACGAACCAGTAGCACTTTTGGAATACCTTTTGTCAGTGTACTTTAGCTTTTGCTAAGCTAGAGTATCCATTAGAAATGCTATGATGTAACTGAACGCAGCACAATAAATAAATTAGTGTTGGTTCTAAATTCTCCGATGTTGATGAAATGGTAAGAGTAGCAGAGGTGGTAACATCTTGGCCCAGAGAGTGGGCGGGGTGTTACAATCACATAATCAGCTCCAGGTAAGATTGCCAATGATGCTGTTGGAAGCCACCTGAAGGCACAAACAAGGCTTCGTCGGCAAGCGACTGCTAACCAGGAAAACGCAATCGATTTGCAGATTTAATCGGATGGTTTTTGTGGACAATTTTTAATTGAATTTTGAATTTTTTAGATGTAAAAAGTTAAACAAAACTGTAAATTTCTTTTATATTTGATTAAACTTAGATAAATCCGAAATTTTTTACCCAGTTTGAATTTTTATCAAACCTCACCGATAACCGATGGTTTTTCCCTGCTGCTAACACACTCAATTTCTGTAGCAACATCTCTTCTCCTAGTAATTCGATTGTAGGCTTGTACAAAGTTACGGCATAATATTTTCGGTGGTAAGTAGAATCTATACCATAAGACAAGCAGCGCACGTGACACGACTATGACAATCCATTTCAACATACATGTTAAAAAGGGTGGATATCAACTATCAACTTCCTCTTAAGTTGTATCCGGAGTATGTCGGTTCTACCCTTGTAATGCTAGTGGAATGATCAATAAACACGACTTTTTCCAATCACAAGCAGCTGAGTTGGGAAAGCTAAATCAAGTCAGGATCAGTCACCAAAAACTATTACCATTGGAAAAAAAATACTTGGAAAAAATGTATTTTCAAGCATAACTCCAGGTAAACTAACCAACAATTTAATTACCAAACAAACAGACGGGGCCAATCAGAGAAAAAAAGAAAAGGATGCAAGGAAATTCATGAGTTCGCATTAGCGAAGTATTTTGGGACACATCCAACTAGTGGAGCATGGTTAAAACTTGTCTTGTGTATGACACAATTGAATTACAACAGTCATTTTGGAAGGTAGGGGTCAAAAATCAAAGGTGAGACCCTTCACTAGTTGATCTGCACAAACCAGAGAATGCAGCTTTCTGGATAAGAGGGTGAATATTCCCAACGAAAACCTCCTCATCCAACATTGCAATGTGAGACCAAATCTGCTAAATGTTACGTATATCTGATCAGTGGAAGCAATGGATACTGTACAAAAATCAGACATTTCTTAAGCCCATGAAATGATGCGATGAAGTAATGTATTTTCTATAAAAGAAAATTTTCAACATGCAACCTATGTTATTTTGGCTCTAGCACACATTACCCTGGCTGTTACTGCTTGGCAGGAGATATAGGCGCCCGCTATGACGACAGTTAGACAATAGTACTTAGATTATACTAATAAATACAATTAATACTTTATATGACTGAAAATTAAATAACCATGAAACATAATAGCACAAATTATCCAAATAACAAGGTCTATAATAGCAAATAGCACAGTTGCCTTAAAATTTCTTAACTTTCACTCAATTTTCTTAGTCCTTAGATCGAGATCCAACCATCTAGATCATTTCCCTCATTCCATATAAACTCATCCTAACTTTTAAATCTAGATCCAATCATCCAGATCATTCCCCTCCTTCGATATAAACCCATCCTAATCCTTAGATCCAGATGCAACCATCCAACTCATTCCCCTCATTCCATTTAAACCCATGTAACCCTAACTTCACTCAACTCCCATCCACACAACCCCCAGCATCACTGCCCCCATCCCTCCCAGCGTGCAGCTGCCGCCTCTCCTCTGCCCCGCCCTCCAACGCCGAAGCAACAACGCCGCCTGCCTCCTTCCTGGGGCCCGCCCTCCACCTCGCCGCCTCCTTCCTCGGTCCCGCTGGAGAGAGAAGTCGGCGATAGGAGCAGGCGGGAGAGGGAGGCACCGACACCTCTTCCGCCGCCGCCGACACCGTGGCTGCTCAGGCGTCGCGACCTCCTCTTCCGCAGCCCACCATCACGCCGATGACGAGGAGGGCCGCCGCCTAACTCCTCAATCGTGGACAACGAGCCTCAGCATCCCCCTCCGGCCGCCAGGACAACTTGGTGTCGCCTAGGCGACGCCATGACAACCATGTAAATAACTTATATTGGACACTAAAGGTGATGAAGGTTAAGCAGTAAATCATAACGGTTTGACAAAGTTACCTCAAACAATTCTGGACCACCCCAAGGAAGAGAAGCCAAAATACAATAAATATAAAAATCAGCTGGGGGTTGCCAAGAAGAATTTCCAGTTTCCTCATGTAATATTGTTGCAGCAGCTGATAATAGTGTCATATGTCTCAATAATAGAATTTGGGGGATCTATGAGGAGGGTATATGATGAATAATTCCTAGAATTTGGCAGGACAACTTTGCTGCACATCTACAGGGCAAACATAAAATCTACAGTTACGAGAAGAGGCAAAAGAACAGCAGAAATACCGCAAATTGCTCAATCAATCATATCAATATGGTGCACAATACTAGAAAAACATTTCTACCATGAAATAAAGAGGGCAGAAAGCAATCCCTCCAGTCTTTTGGAGGAGAGTCAAAGCAGTGACTGTTTTAACTTGATATAAACTCAATACAAGGTAGCAAGGAGATATTAGACTTTCAGAGCCAAATGTAAAGATGGTATTACGCTAAACAATGCTGTAACCAAATGCAAATTTTACAATCATAAATCATACAGTGATATATCATACAATATTCACTAAGAGCCTTGGAAGATATCTTCTAATTTTTTCTAAAAAATATGTCTCTAGAGCTGTATGGCGTCAGTTTCTGGGCTGTAGAAGCCAAAGCCAAGCGAAATAGGGTGTAATATACATGCAACCCTATAATTCTTGATTTTTTTTTGATACTATGTGTGGCTTTAGTTTTAGAATTGCTTACGACATTATATCGTGCAATTGCACCATTGTGCAGGCCTTTTTAGCTAATCGTTTAGTAACCAAGTTAGTTTGGTAACTAGAAGAGAACTAAAAGCCTTCAGAATTAAGAATCAATTATTCATGAAGATGTGTCGTCAATAGACATGTCAGTATCTCAGATATACAAACTTCAAGCATCACAAGTCAGCACACAGAAAAGCAGCGAGCACAAGGATGATAACAAAAACAACTACATAACTTACCAGGCCACTGAGAAATTGCAGCAGTATCCTGATTGTATCACGATTTTCCTTATGCAAGGCATCCCCTGCAAGGTGATCTTATAAAGAGGAACCAAAAGTTGGTTTTCCAATCATGAATGGACTAAGTATTCAGTATTTGCTAAAAGAAAAAAAAAACTACAGTGACATAATTTTGCTGGAATATTATCATAGGGAACTTAGTCTCTAGTGGAACAAGGGGGAGAATAGGTTAACAGATACAGCTATGCTTTGTAATGTAAAAAACAAAGATACAAACCTGTAAGTTGGCCTGTGAAGTATCCACAATACCCTTGGCGAAATCTTCATTTTCTAAGTTTATCAAACCTATCTGACATTAAAAAAAACAAAGCAGAACCATCACAAAGAGTTAGCTCAATTAAATAAGAACAATAATATGGTTTCATCTTGTTCTTACACGAATGTAGTGCTAAAATAAATTTAGTATGAGATTGATAACATTAGGTACAAAAGGTGCTTTGAAAACCCATCGTCATAGACTAAATACCAGTTTGGTTAGGGAACAGAACAGCTTAGATACAACATAGTACTGTGCATCAAACTTGTTTATCATTATTTGATGGTCCAAGTCAACAAACATAGCTTTCTCCACTCATGAAAAATATGTGCCCAAAAATCAGCACCACAGTTTGTGCCACACAACAGAAATAACACACCATAAAAGCATTGCCATAGTCATTTAACCAAATAGCTCAATATCATCATCAAGCGTAGACCGTATAGAAGGAGATCAAGAGATCAATGTTCAAGAAGGCGCTAAGCAAGCGACGAGGTGCGGCTAGCGCCTAGGAGGCCTAGACAGCCGAATTAAAAATGAGGACAACAGACTGAAGATAAGCAATCGTGCATATATATTTGATTTTTCGATAAAGATAAATGCTCGATGTAAAGTTGTAAAACATGCACATTAAGCAATGTATGAGTCTTTTGGTATTGAATAACTATTGTGCATTTGTGCTTCAAACTTCTAAATTCAAAAGAATGAAAGAAATGGTAACACATAATAAGATATATATAATAAATTATGAAGTTCATAACAAAACACGCATAAACATTGTTTTTAAATACACACAACTAAACACACATAAGCATAGACATAGTTCCCTTCACAAGTCACAAACAAACAACATAATTATGGGCTTAAGGTAATAAGCATGATAACGTGATGATGAAATGAATCAATCTTCATCTTCTTGTCCATAATCTTTGGTTGAGACACTTCATCTTGGTCGGATTCAAACTCAACATCTCCAATGTCCTCATTCACCTCTTCTTCAGATTCGGAATCGAAATCATTTTCATGAAGCTCTCTCACCTCCAATTGCCTCATCAATTAGGATCCATAAAAAACCCGTCAACATCATCATTCCCGCCTTCAATCACCCACCTTAAGCATTACTAGCATGCGAAGCTAGAAGGACATCAATGTTCTTCGTATTACTCTTCTCTTTCTTGTTTAACAATCTCACATTGAATTGAACATAGATTAGATTATTAAGGCGGTGAGCATCTAATATATTTCTCTTCTTTGTATGTACCTACGAATTGTGAAGTTTAATTTAGTACTAGATTTTCTTTACTAGAGATATGTAATTTTTTTCTTAAATAGTAAGAGTAGAGAAATACCATGTCAAAATTGCTCCAATTCCTTTCACATCCCGAAGAACTTGAGGTTAAAGAGAGGATTCTTATAGCCATTCTTTGCAAGCGGGGAACATGACAACCATAGTTAGACCACCAATTAGCTACCTAATACGAAGATGAATTATTAGTTAATGATGAAATGACAATATAAATATGTTTAGTTAAGCACATATTTACTTTACCGGAAATAAGATCTCTTTTTTGACACCCAAGTCGGGCGAGAGTTTTTGTAAAGGTCTCTGTTTTATCCTTGAATATGTCAAAGTCAATATTGAGCACTTGATCCATTGCTTCTTCATCACCATGATAAAATATATCAACACATTCAATAAACCCATTCAATATATCAAAGGTGTATTCTTTCTAGGTATCCTGCAAGCTAATACCTTATCCTCATTTGGACAACAGAATACATTAAGGGTTTATGCCAACCTTTCATACAGTCAAGAGTACTTTGTTTATTAGGACATGGGTATACTAAATATATACTCTCTTGTTACAACATCAATTTGTTTTTCCCATTCCCTAAGTCATGGGATCTCCGATCAAGAAGGTATGGGTTACCATTGTGATGTAACTTAAATGGGCCTCATTCCCATATCCATAGATGCAACAGAAATTGCTTTCCGTGCTAACCCCTTTGTAAACAGGTCTGCCGGATTTTTCTCAGTGTGAATATAGTTCATAACGATCACTCCGGAGTTTCTCAGTTTTCTGACAGATTCAAGCCTACGCTTTACATGTCTAGAGGTCTCATATTATCCTTTGTACTTGTGACTTTGGCCAACACTGTTTGATTATCACAGTACATCAAGATTGTAGGTATTGGTTTCTCAACCAATGGCAAGTTCAATAGAAGCTCTCTCAGCCATTCAGCCTCAACTGTGGCTGTGTCAAGTGCTACAAGTTCTGCTTCTATGGTTGACTTCGTCAATATGGTCTGTTTGCAAGACCTCCATGAAACTGCAGCACCAGCTAAAGTGAATACATAACCACTTGTAGCTTTGATCTCATCCGCATCAGAGATCCAATTAGAGTCACTGTATCCTTCTAATACAGAAGGGTGTCCAGTATAATGTATTCCAAAAGATGTTGTGCCTCTCAAATAGCGCAACACTCTTTCAAGTGCTTCCCAGTGATCATCTCCTAGGTTAGACGTAAACCGACTTAATTTGCTCACAGCAAATGAAATATCAGGTCTTGTGGCACTATCTAAATACATAAGTGACCCAATAATTTGTGAATATCTTAATTGATCTTTTCCTAACCCCTGGTTCTTTCGAAGCTTAATGCTCGCATCATAGGGTGTTGGAGAAACTTTACAATTTTCAAAACCGAACCGGCTCAATATTTTCTCAGCATAATGGGATTGATTCAAAGTGATCCCATCCTTGCTTTTGATCAATTTAATATTCAGAATGACATCTGCCTCTCCCAAGTCTTTCATATCAAAACACCGAAATAAGAAATATTTGACCTCGTCAATTACGGCAGAGTTTGTTCCAAATATAAGTATGTCATCTACATACAGACATAAGATAACTCCTTGACCCCCACCATAACGATAATACACACATTTATCAGCTTCATTCACAACAAAGCCAGCGGATGTCAAAGTTTTGTCAAACTTCTCGTGCCATTATTTAGGTGCTTGTTTTAGACCATACAAAGATTTCAATAATCTGCATACTTTATTTTCCTGTCCAGAAATCACAAAACCATCCAGTTGATCCATATAGATTTCTTCCTCCAACTCTTCATTAAGGAAAGTTGTCTTTACGTCCATTTGATGAACATGTAGACCATAGAAAGAGGTTAACGCAAGGAGCACTCTGATGGTAGTTAGTCTGGCGACAGGAGAATAAGTCTGACCATAGAAAGAGGTTAACGCAAGGAGCACTCTGATGAACTTGTACTTCTCAATAGTTCCATCAGGCCTTAGTTTCTTTTTTAAAATCCACTTACATCCTATGGGTTTACACTCGATAGGACGATCTGTGATCTCCCAAGTCCCATTAGCCATGATAGAGTCCATCTCGCTATGGACTGCCTCTTTCCAATACTCAGCATCAGAATATGCATAAGCCTCCAAAAGTGTCTTTGGCACATCATCCACGAGGTATACAATAAAGTTGTCACCAAAGGTTTTCTCAACCCTTTGTCTCTTGCTCCTGCAAGGAGCTTCTGTGACTAGATTGTTATCCTCCTCAGGGATATCACATATTGGTTCAGAAATGGTGAGAAGTTTAGAAGTTTGATTATTCTCACTTTCAATATTATCAGTTTGAATATTCTCTGTTCGTGAAGTACTGCCTGCTGTTCTCATAGGAAAGATATTCTCAAAGAATAAAGCATCTCTAGACTCCATTACTGTATTAGCAATAATCTCAGGAGTTTCTGATTTAACTACTAAAAATCTATAGGCTGTGCTATTTTGAGCATATCCTAGAAAAATACAATCGACTATTTTTGGTCCAAGTTTCCTCTTTTTCTGCAATGGCATATTAACTTTTGCCAAACACCCCCAAGTTCGCAGAAAATTAACATTAGATTTTCTCCCCTTCCATCCCTCATACGGAGTAATCTCACTCTTTTTAGTGATTACTCTATTTAGGATGAAAGTTGCTGTTAGAATAGCTTCCCCCCTGAGAGACCATGTGGACGTATCCCCAGGTTTGTGATGAGTAATTGATGGTTGTTTTAGTGAGTTTGAATTTGTTTTGGGTATTCTAGGGTTGAGCACCCTTACTTGTGCTAATAGTGATTATACTGTTTCGTGCGGTGCTATATGACGGTTTGCTTGTCTGTGTGACTGCAGGACTTCGGAGCTAAGTCATGGTGAGGTGAGGAGGACAGGGACTAGGCACAGGAGGTGTTGAGGTCCAGACGGTCAGTGATGCCGAAGATGATCGAGGCTGGTAAAGTGGTTGCGAGTCGGGAGACGAGGAATCGGAGCTGGAGCTACCGGTGCGGACACGACGTGCAACGACGAGCGAACCAGGACTAGGCTCAGGGAGGAGTCGGAGGTCCAGACGGTTGGAGGTCGGTTGCGGTCGTGCGTGACGAAACAAACCAGAACTAGACTCAGGTGGAGTCGGAGGTCTCGGTAGGTGTCGGGTGGACACGACGGGCAACGGCGAGTGGATCGGGACTAGGCTCAGGGAGGAGTCGGAGGTCCAGACGGTCAGGATGCTGGGTGTGGTCGTGTGCAGAGGAGCAGACCGGGACTAGACTCAGGGAGGAGTCGGAGATCCAAACGGTTAGGATGCCAGGTGCGGTCGTGTGCAGTGTAGCGGACCGGGACTAGACTCAGGGAGGAGTCGAGGTCCAGACGGTCAAGGTACCGGACGCGGGAAGCTTCCGAGAAGGCGCTTGAGTGGCAAATTGGAGATTTGACTCAAGCCATGAGTTGGAGGCTGGTTTTTCCCTCCAAAAGGTTGCTTTGACTTTCTTGCCTCATGTGTGTGAGAGGTGGAAAGTGCAGAGTGTATGACACTTCTTGATTTGCTTGTTTGGTGTGAGCCCTTGCCTTCAAAAAGAGGAGAGGGAGGTAGTAGTATTTAGCTCATCCTAGTAGAGTAGAGAGCTCAAGAGTGTGTCTGTAGAGGAGTGATGCACACTGCGTGAGTTCTTGAGTTTGTGAGCTCTGGAGAGAATCATGTAGTGTGTTTACACTTTTCTAATTGCGTATGGGGAGGTAGTATTGTATCCCTGTTGCAATCATTCATCTCTCTTCCATAATATCAATCTGAGATGGTTTTATATGAGATGGACTGATCTCTTGTGCTCTCTGTATTTTACCTGTATCGCTTGGCTATTTTCAGTTCTTGTGTTTGAGAGATGAAATCTTGATTAATTTCTTGCCAAGTGATTTGCTCTGTGATGGGAATATGCCTTAAGACCATTTGGTCAGATAGACTCCCAAGAGCCTAATGGAAGAATCAAAGAATCACTCTTTTCAGCTCATACCCAATTTCCTCTGTTTATGCAAAATTAGGGTTTGATGTCAGGGGCATCTTGATTTGTGTGATTTCCTTTCAAAAGATGGCCTAAGACTTATGCCTTGTGTTGTGAAGACACCTCCAGTTGAGATTCACAAGTACATAAGCAAAAGACTTGAGAGTGAGGAGAAATTTGAAAATCAGTCGGTTCTTTGTCAAAGTTTCAGTTTCTTGGCTAAAATCTTGATTCCTAGCTCATGCGCTGTAATTTCTTGTTTCTTAGTGTCTCCAAGCTATTTAGATCACGTTCTTGACCTTTTGGTTCGAGGAGAAAAGAAGAAAAATCACAAATTCCTTGATTTGAGCAAGTCTGTGAATTTTCAAAGCTGCTAACTGCTCAGTTCGCGAGAGACCGGTCAGACCGCAAACCCTAGCGATCAGACTGCTCAGACCATGGCGGTCTGACCAGCCGGAAGGTGGCGGTCTGACCGATCCTGGGAGTGCGGTCTGATCGCTTGATGCATTGCAGTCAGACCGCCCCTGGCTGTTTCACACTGGTTTGAATTTTTTCTTTGGCTCTTCTTATTTGCCTCGTGTGTCAGAGTTTCCAGTGAGCATGAATGCTTATCCTTCATAGCTTTTGTAGCTATCGGAGATAAGTGTCGTTTTGTGGATACTTGAGGGGCGATTTTTAAAGAGGCACCATTCACCCCCTCTGTTGCCATTTCGATCCTACAATTGGTATCAGAGCCGGTTAGCTCTTCTCGATAGATCTTTAACTGGTCTATGAGACATGGCAACGGACAAGTATTCCACCAAGCCCCCGATCTTCGATGGGATCGACTATCCCTTTTGGAAGAGTCAGATGGAGACCTATATTCAGGCTCAGGTCTATGCGATCTGGCGCAAGGTCAAAACACGCTTCGTTGTTCCTGCCGATGAGAACATCAATGTGAAGAACATGTCCGATGTTGAGGCGAATGCTAAGGCAAGGAACATCATCATCCAAGGTTTAGGCCAAATATTTACCTCACATTTATTTAAACTAGTTGCAATATTCAAATTATAACAAGACTCTAAAATGCTTAGGCGGAACAAGCCTCCGCTCTCATAACCTTTTCCAACAAATTTTCCGAACTTAGACATTACAACTTTATTTGAGTCAAAAACTAGCTTATAACCGTCCCTGCATAGGAGAAAACCACTAGCGAGGTTCTTCTTTATTGTAGGAGCATGATGCACGTTCTTCAAGTGAACAATCTTCCCTGAAGTAAGTTTCAAATCCACTGTGCCAACACCAAGAACAGAAGCATGCGACCCGTTTCCCATTAGGACGGAGGAAGCCCCTACTGCCTGATAAGAAGAAAACAAGGAAATATCAGAACATACATGAACATTAGCTCCAGTATCAACCCACCAATCAGTGGATTGACAAGATAAAAAGACAACAGATGAATTACCATACCCTCCTGAAGTCGAGGCCTCGCCTATGGTCACGTTAACAGCCTTCTTCTTAGGTTGTTCACCATCTCTAATCTTGCGGAAACGACAATCCTTCGCCATATGACCGTCTTTTCCGCACACAAAGCAGGTGATGTCCTTCAAATCCTTTTTCTCAGTTTTCTTCTTAAAACTAGTTGTCTTGTTCGGTTTGTTGGATTTGTACTTCTTAGGAACAGTCTTTTTCTGTATGACATTTGCATTGTTTTGGCCAGATGTGCTAGGTGCATCTTTTGCTCTTGCTTTTTCTTCCACATCGAGGGCTGCAATGAGATCCTCAACAAAAATCTCTTCCGTCTTATGTTTCAAGCTAGTAGCAAAATCCCGCCAAGAGGTAGGGAGTTTAGCAACAATGCCCGCAGCCGCAAACTTTGGAGGCAACACACAGCCTAGGTGCGCAATCTCACCGACTAATAGTTGGAGGTCATGAGCTTGTCCAACTATGGACTTAGCCTCATCCATGCTAAAGTCAAAAAATTGCTCACATATGTAGAGCCAGCTACCTGCCTCTGCCTCTGCCTCTGCATGTTTGTGCTCTAATGCATCCCACAACTCTGTGGCGGACTTGTAGTCCATGTGCACATCATAGAGCTGATCTGCCAGAACTGTCAGAATGCAGCCAAGAGCACTATTGTTCGTGGTTTCAAACTGCATGTACTGCTCAATCGTAAATGGATACTGCGGGTGGATAACCCACCACAGCCCCAAAGACATGAGCCAAAACTTGACTCTAGTCTGCCATCTACGAAAGTTCTGACCAGAAAACCTCTCAAGTTTCATCGCATTAGAAGCACTAGCCATTGCTGTATTGCAACAAAATTCACAATAAGGTTTCTGGATTGTTACAAATGTAGGCAATATTTTAATTCCAAACTTTACGAGGAGACAAATACAATAAACTAGTGATGCAAAACTTACTACTAACAGCAGGCTACTCATCATAATTCAAAATATACTCAAGAAAAATGTAGTAACTAAGTCGTACGTGCGCGCGAACGACTTACTTGTTAGCCTGATGAAGAACAAGAAGCCGCGCAAGCTTGACGCAGTGCAGAACGTAGATATCGCAGTGTAGTGAGCGGTCGCGCAGATGCGCTGCCCAGAAACCTTATTGCTGCCCCGTGCAGGTACTCTCTGCGGTAACGGTTCGGAGATAGCCGCTCTCCCTCCTTTCAGGTGCACGCCGGGAAGAAAGATCGACGAGGTTCAGACAGCACAGCACAACAGCACAACAACACAACAACAGAGCAGAAAGTAGAGGAAGAATGGAGGTGCAAATTTCTCTCTTTTCCTGGACGTCTCCAGGCCCTTTTAAGGGCACTGCAGTTATTCACTAGTAACTGCTGCATTTCAAACAGAATTATGCACTGGTAACTGATGAATTAAGCAGTGTAAATTCACTTGTAACTGCCTCATTCAAATGTTTGAATCTCATTCAAACAAAGAGAGAGTGGTGTAGGGTTTAGCAAAAATAAAAATAGACTTAGTCTGCCAAGTGGCGCGCCACGTCACGGCACGGTCGCGCGTCGCAAGTCACAAGTCACGCGATTTTCACGCGAAAATACGCGAATACGCACGCGCGTGTGTGACTAGACATAACCCTCCTCATACCATCTCTATCCATATTCAAGGAGTGGTGAGAACTCCACCTTATAAATCGGTCTTCCTCACCTTGCCTTAGCAATATGGTACTAACCCATGCATGCTTTGGAATTAAGGAAATAGGCCATAATTAAATGGGCCAATTTCTAACACTATCATGTGCTTTTGGTTCATGTACTTGAAACATGGCAATATTATCCTTGGCTTAAAGAATTTGTTATACATTTCAATCATGTGGCATTAACATACATACAAGGGCAATCAAAATTGAATCATAGGTATACTAGATGGGTAGAGTTTATAGAAACCTTCCCATATGTTGTTAAACATAAGAAAGGAAAAGACAATGTTGTTGCTGATGTTTTTTCATGCAAACATGAGCTTTTAACTCAATTAAAAGTAAATGTCCTCAGGTTAGAAAGTTTAAAAGAAATGTACACCGATGATAGAGAATTTTCAGTACCATACTCTTATTGCAAAGATGGAAAACGATGAGACAAACACCATATGCATAATGGTTTTTTATTTTATACTAACGAGCTATGTGTTCCCGAGTCGTCTGTCCGTTGCTGCTGTTGTAGTAGTCTCATGCAAGAGGATTAATAGGACACTTTGGTAGGGAGAAGACCTACACACTACTGGCCAACCATTTTTATTAGCCAAAAATGAGAAGAGACGCCAAACGATTCGTGCAATGATGCATCACATGCCACAAAGCTAAGTCCAAATTAAACCCTCATGGATTATATACTCCTTACCGCACAAATCAATGGCCAGACAGAGGTGCTGAGCCGCGCTTATCCACCTTAATGTGAACAATGATAAAGAAGAATATCAAAGAGTGGGAAGAGTCTTTACCGCATGTGGAGTTTGCATATAACAGGGCGGTGCACTCTACTACTCAACTCAGTCCATTTGAGGTGGTATGTGCATTCAAATCCATCACACCACTTGATTTGCTGCCTTTACCACATCAAGAACGTGCTAATATGGAAGCATCCAAGTGTGTCGAATGTGTCAAGAAAATTCATGCCAAAACCAAAGAAGAAATTGAGAAGAAAGCACAATATTATACAACAAAGGCAAATAAACTCAAGAAAATGATGTTGTTTGAACCCGGTGACTTAGTTTGTTTGCATCTTCGCAAAGAGCGGTTTCCTAAAAAGCGTAAATCCAAGATGTTACCTAGAGGAGATGGTCCATTTAGGGTGCTTGACAAAATCAATGACAATGCCTACAAAATTGAACTCTCAAGAGATGACTATGGGGTAAGCTCTACTTTTAATGTTTCAGACTAATCTCCTTTCTTTGGTTTTCAAAAAACAGAGTAAAGGATGACTCTTTTACAAGAGGAGAGGATGATGAGGACATCATTAGCAAACACACTACATCATCTACTTCAAGTGTTGAACCCATTGGACTGATCACAAGAAATAGAGCAAAACAAACATGACAAGAGGTGAATCTTTTCCTTAGTGACTACTCTTGTACTCATGAGAATTTGTTACTACCTAATGCTTCTATTTTATGTGTTCTTAGATTCGAAGAAAAGGTAATGCATGGAAAAGAAACTTTAAAGACATAGGAAGCATAACCACAGAAGATCATTATGAATATAACATAAGCGCATATGTCATCAGAGCCACAAAAGATTATATGGCCACAGAAGATCAACACGAAGTGATGTAAGCGCATATGTCATCATTGCCACAAAGGATCGTGTAACCACAGCAGATCAACCACAAGATGAGGTCATTACATATGTCGAGAAGTACTATAGCAACCGACCTAGTAGGCTATAAATATGGGTCCCCCTATGTATTCATTCATAACATGCTTGGAGAGAATTAGTAGAACACTTGTTCCTTTTGTGTGTGAGCCATTTTCACCACCAATCGGGAGCAGGTGTTATTTCTGAGTTACCAGTCCGTTGTTCTTGTGATTCCTTGGGACTGCTTGAGCGTGTCTGCTCCACGATAGCGAGTAGATGAATGCTGTAGCATGTGGTTGAATAATTTGAGTGTTGTAGGTTGTCGTATGGAGACAGTGGTTGGCCGCATCAATTGCTAAGTTGCACGGGCTAGTTATTCGTAATCCTATGTTGTGAAAATCAGGCCACCCCTCCCCGCATCAGGAAGTTAATCAAAAAAATAGAAGCATTAAATGCAACCAATCAGTTGTTATCATCTTATAGAAGTTAAGCATCTTGCCCAACCAAAATTTTGGCGAGCAAATTGGCCGCCCAAAAACTGCCTATGTCTTTGTGTTGCATTACCAAATTTTTTAGGGCACACTAATGTTTTCACATCAATCCAAACACTAGTCAAATCACTAAGGCACACTAATGTTTTTGTTTGGCATGTTGGAGCAACAATCCAAATAGACCCTTGGCCATTTGGGTGCAGATCGCCTTGGTGCGACCGTGCTGAGGAGAGCACAGGACACGATGCGGTGCGAGTGACTCGGGACTGTCTGGGTCAGCGTGCGGCTTTGCCTCTCTGACTTAGAGGGTCTTGGGTTTTGGTCCCGGTACGAGCGGGGGACCATGCACCGTGGGTTACAAGTCGTTGTGGTGTGGGACCCACTAGGTAGAGCCATGGTCAACTGTCTGGCACGAAAGGTGATGGGGAGGGGTTTGGCGTACAACGGTCAAGATTTTGGGATGCTAAATTGCTAATGTTAGGTCTTTGGTGTATTTTCCTCTCTTGCAACAACAAAAGAAGTCAAAGTGGCTACCAACCATATTCAAGGCAGAGAGTCACTTCTTTTTAGCTTTTAAAAGTTGCTTTTCAATTTTTCTACAGTAACTAGCTTTCAAACGGAATATCTTTTAAGATGGGGTCTATAAGTTAATTGTAGTACACATTGTAGCGACTTCATATGTATCAGCCAAAACCGTATGCAACTTTTTGTTACTCTGTACTCTCCCACAAACTATCTAAAAGTCATAAGCTGTAGCCATAAGCCGAAGTCAAAAATAATAGACCCAGAGGTGGAGGTAGAAATCAGTGACATGAGTACGGATCTTATAAGAAACAATCAAGAGCTCTTTTTATTTAATCTACATTGTAGTATAGGAGATTTATTGTAGCTTAGTAGATATACATTTAACAAAATCAAAGCATATGTGAAAAGTGTCAACCCATGTAACGCAGACGCACAAAGTGACTACCCTGTATGGCACATAGAAGCAAGATAAAGTGGATGACAAACACAAGCTGCAGCTCTCGATGATGTGTGTGATTCAGACAGAATCAAACAAGTCACATGTCACAGTTCACCAATTTATTTTAAAATATTTAAAAATAGTAATAATAATTTAAAATAAAATAAATAAGTGTTATTTGGTTGCTTGAGTTTTGAAATTTTACTTGCCTAGTTTTCAACTTATAAAAAGGGCTTTTGAAAAGTAATAAAAAATAAAATATTAACTAAGAGATAATTTGTATTTTTTTGTAAAATTCCTAACTCAAATTATTTATTTCAAAATATTTGGCACCCATTTGTTTTTTTGGAATTTTAAAATCAAAATTCGAAGTTAAAAAGTAATTTTTGTATAAAAATAAAGACCAACTTTAAGTTGAAAATAATTTTCCTAAGTCCAACATAGCCTTAGGAATTTCTGTGATTTTTCTAAACTTTTTAAACTTTATATACTATTTTCTAATTCTTTCTCAGATTTCTTAGCTTTACTTAATTCAAATGGAATTTAAATCATTTCCTCAGCCTAGGGCTGAAACCCATTTACTGTTCTGGCCCATTACTCTTTTTCTCGCCCTGACCCACTCTCTCCCGTGCGTTGCCACGACTGTAAGATTGAGGAGGCTCACTAGAGAGGGTGAATACTTGTTTCTAAATATTTTAATTAAATTTTATTTAAGCTATTTGGCTAAAACCAAGTATATAATGCAGAAACTTAAATCAAATTGGTTTTTAGCACAAACATAAATCAAATTGGTTTTAGCACAAACAAAGCCTAAATCAACTAGGTTCACCTAAGTGCACCAACAATCTAAGTATATGTCAAAGGTTTGCAATCATATGATGACAAGCAATCAATTTAATTCTATGAATGTAAATTGGTTGAAAGTAAATTGAGCACACGAAAATAAACCACAAAGACATGGTATCTTTTTACCGTGATGTTTAGAGACTTGCCGGTCTTAGTTCATGTTGAGGTTAGCCCAAACAAATTGGACCGACTCCACGAATTAAACCAGAACACCTTAATCCACTAATGTTGCTCTTCCTCTACTCTGAAGATGACGAGCACCACACCACTCATAATTCATCAGGACTTCTCATAATTTTCTTTAAGAAGCTCACGCGCACGACGCCTCCAACGCTGTCTAGGAGTCAGCAAACTCTAATAGTAATAAGTCAAGCCCCTCGCTTGACTCTCATCATGTGCAATGAAGCACAAGCTTGAGTGGATACTCAATCCACCTCTAGATGCAACATATGCATTTTAGAGCCTTCCTCCTTGCTCACAAGGTGCAACATATGCACAATTGATAGAAGGACCTCACACTAGCTTAAGAGGGTGAAATGTAGTGGCAAAAGTTATTCCCCACACAAGAAAACTAGCAGTTGGAGCTAAATCCCTGAAAAATCAGTGTTATCGGAAGTACCGGCATCAAAACTTCGGTACTTTCACTCCAGAAGCAAAGGACCAGTCGTATCTGGTAGTTCCACTATACATTTTCTGGTAGTTCTGATCATCGAAATTACTACTTCCACATGCAGAACTACCACTCTCGCGGGGAGGAGAAGATCACCACACAGGTGCCTCTCTAGAAAAAAATATACCGCTACACAAGCTGGACGTTCTGCAGATCGGAAGTATCGCTCACACAGAGCCGGTAGTTCCGCTCGCTGATCGAACCGTTCACACAGAGTCGATCAGACTGCTCACACAAAGCTGGTCAGAAGTTCTGATTATTGACTACACTGGTCTTCAACCATGCTGGTCCTGACTTCACTGGTGTACGACCACGCTGGTCTCTGATAACATTGTCCGAGTCAACCACACAGGTTTTCGACCATGACGGTCTACGACCACATTGGTTTCGACCAATCAGGTCTCGACCACGTTGACCATGTCGATATTCGACTACATTGGTCTCCGATCACATAGATCTGCGACCACTATGTCAATTTTCGACCACGTTATCTTAATCACATCAGTTCAACCACACCAATTTTGATCACATAGGTCTCGACCGCATCGGTTTCGACTACACTGATTTTGATCACTAGATCTCGACCACGTCAGTTTTGATCGGGCTGGTTCGACTGCGCTGGTCTTCGATCACATAGATCTTGACCACGTCGGATTCAACCACTATGATCTTCGACCACACAGGTCATCGACCATGTCAATCTTTAACCACGTTGGTTCTCGACCACACAGGTCTTCCATCACCAATAGGCGTGGTAGTTCCGTGATTATAATGTCGGTAGTTACGATCAATGGTAGTACAACATAATACACTACGGTAGTTCCAATTTCCCTGAGAAGTGCATATACTTCAACAGATTTTGCAAAACACATTTGCAAACTACAGTATCATGCGCACAAGGATTATCCATGCTTCCCAACAAGTTACAAAACACATTGTACACTTTTAGAATCATGACACAAGGATTATATATATGAGTTTCAATCATTTGCAAAACACATTTGCAAATGTAAGTCTCATACTACAAATAATGAAAATATGGACTTCAAACACTTGCAAAACACATTCGCAATGTATAGTCCCATGTTATAAAGATTCAACATATGAGATTCAACTATTTGCAAAATATATTCGCAAATACAAGCATCATGCTAAAAAGAGCTAGAGCAAGTGAAGTTGAGCTATCAACATATGATGAGACTCAAGTTACTAGACATGATCTTTCTTAATAGTACGACAGCATATACTAGCAACCCAGTCTTCCAACCAAACACCAAAACCGATAAAAGACTAGGAATACATCCTTAGCCCTAGCTAGTCATATCTTTTCCTTGAGTATCCTCTTAAAGCTTGATGACACACATCATCACTTCAAGTATAGGTCAACGTCTTGACATGCATCAACTCGTGATTCATCCTTCACCTGAGCTCCACCAATACATGATGGGTCTTACTTGATGATCAACACATGATCATATTCTCCTATATATGCATCAACTCATGATGCATCTTCTTCTTGATGGTCTTCAACGCATGAAGCCATCTTCCATCACACATCTTTGATTTGATGATCTTCAACACATGAAGTCATCCCAAGTCATACTCATTTGTGGAACTAAACATATTCATCCAACTCATGAAAAATGTTAGACCACAAACCAATTGCCATCAATCACCAAACTTCACCATTAATACATAATGAAGGGATTAAATCCATTTCCGCGCCACTCCTCCCCCAGCAACTGACACTATCTACCACGATCTACGATGAGCAATTTGCCCTTGAACACCCTCCCCTGGCCTTATAACCCCCTCGTCGTAGCTCTACTCACCACCCCTCCTCGCCTCCTTTCCCCCTCTCCGCTCTCGAGCCATCCCACGTCGTGCTCCTTCTCTCCAAGCGTTGGCGAAGATTCTAGCAAGGAATTAGTGCCAGCCCGAGTTGCCTCCGCCCCTCCTCCACCTCAAAACACTGCCAGAACCCCTTCCTTACTTGGAACCGAGTGCCACCACCACCTCATCTCACCACGGGTCTCTCCCATCCCCTCTCAAGCTCCCATCCAAAGTAATTTCAGGTTGCCTCATCACCCTCACCTAATTGCACTTCTTGCCCCCTCCACTGTGGACCACATCGCCAACAAGCCACGCCACCCCTCATTGGCCATGCCATGTTAGCGCACGGGTCAACGTGGTAGCCACGTGCACACCACGCCAGCGCCCGCTGCCCAATCAGCCTTTCCATGCCAGCAGCCATGCACCTGGTCCATTATGGACCAGGCCAAGCCCATGGACCTGGTCCACAAGAACTGAGCCCACATGTCAGCAAGCCAACCATTTTCCTTTACAAAATAACTTGACCGGAAATTCAATTTCCTTGCTAACGTCACCATAATGCAATAACTCTAATTTTCCTTTAGGAAATAATTCAGATGAAAACTAAAAATCCTTGTTGACATCATAATCATCTTTTCCTTTAAAAAAAATAACACCGAAAAAATCCAATTTATCTTTTCTTTCTCTTTTTCTTGGAATTTAAACTTCCAAGAGCTCGTTCTCCTCTGTCCTTGCTCCAATGAACCCATTATTTTTTTAAATTTATCTAAAATTCCAATCTATCCATCTATGCCATCCTTTTGAATTTTTTTGGAGTTTTTTAGTTTATTTAAATTTTATTTGAATTTAGTTTGGTTATTTTTATGTGTAGATTGTGATGTTTTTGAGGAGTTCTATTTCGACGACTCTCACCAATTCATGGAGCAAGGCAAGTTACACACTTTGATCATGTTGATCCCAGTTTGCAAATAAAATTATATTATTTTAAATTATGTTGCATGCTTAATTTTATTTACTGTATTTCAATTCCAGTTTTAAACTTGGTTAATGTCTATTTGTTATTACCTCCTTTAACATTGATCCCTGAATACCTTGTCACCTTAGAACAAAACTCTAGTTAGTACACTAGTATAGGTTAGAGAACTTTTGTAGCAAATGCTTAGTCATGCCTAGAAATATCTTTAGGTTGGGATAATTTTTTCACATGAAATGATGAGTTTTAAAATGTATTCTTAACTTTAGTGAGTCAAGAAGGATTATGAAATATTTGACAAAGTAAACATAAAACTTAGTTTAGACTTAGGCAAAAAGTTAGGTGGTGGGTGCTTATTGGCATACATTATTGCTCGATAGCTCAACGTGAGTGCTAGACACAAGAAGTATATGAAAAGCCTGCCTAAGACAATTAAGAATTAGTCTGTGAGCTACTACTACAAAGCCCTATTGTACTACTATAAGACTGGTACAGGACAATCCTAGCTAAATAATTTGTGGGTCCCAACCTGGGTCTCATTATAGATTGAATGTGAGTGTGGTGTTGACCGCGAGAAGTCTCACATGGCACAAGAGGGGCCCCGGTCTAGTGGATTCATTATTGGGGTGAAACCTTAGCAGAGACGTGGCTAGGTTGATGGTTTTGCATTGTGTCTATGTGGCCCCAATGACTTATTGCCAAGCCTCTCATGTGTCTAGATCCATCGAACCATCCTCCCTTGCAAATGGGTCCAATCACCTGGTGCACTACATATCTCTCCATACACCATGACGGCACCCCGCTTCCCTGATTATTCTGGACCTCAGCTCCTTGAGCTTGATCTTGATCCACATTGTTCTTGCCCATCATGTTCACCACTAGTAGCTCTCTCTTCGGTTCATTATGTTCTCAGCCTATAACCATTCTGCTAGCCTCAGTCATCTTTCGGCAGCACCTTGATCGTTCTGGACCTCAGCTCTCCTAACTTAGTCCCAGTTTTGCCCGCCTCACCATAACTTAACTCTAGAGTCCTACAACCAACAACAACAAGTAGACCATCACGTAGCATCGCACAATACACAAAATCATCAATTGCCATAATTGATGAGCCAAGAACCCTTACCTTCATATCAAAGCATCTTCACATGCTTTGACACGTAGCCCATAGCATCGAATGACTAGCCATCACGTCTTCACGTATTCCGACTCCCAAATCTTCTCTATGTGTATCGACTTTGTCATTTGGCGCACCACATACACCAACTCGCCTTTTCACGATCCTTGTCTTCTTTATGCATCTCGCTCGAGCCACGTAGTCTCATCCAGACTTACTTGACTGCACGAATCTTAGCTCTTTCGCTTAGTCCCGGTCCCTTGCTGTTGACCACTAATATTCTTCAAGTCCCCCGCACATCCAAAAACCAAACAACCATCTCAAGCACAAATTCCATGCACTTGACTCACGTTAGTCAAACCAATGCATCATGCAACACACCACAACCGAATAACGACACCCATGCTATGCACACACTCAAACCCATCTAGCTCCAAAACTATTAGTCAAAGTAAAGACCATCATGGTTCACGCAACTATGTCACATATAGCCTCTACAAGCATCTCACAGCATGTAGGCGCAACCTGCTTCTCAACTATGCTTATAATCATTTTCATCAACACCCCAGATATGTCTGCCTTGTGAAGCTGGTCTGATCGCCATGCCATGGCTGGTTAGACCGTCATCCCCATAGTGGTCGGACCATCCTGGTCAGACTGCCAACCACTGGTCGGTATAACCGCATGTGCCCAACTCTAAAACACGCTCTCTGAAAAAAGCAACCGCCAATTAGAATCCAATTACACTGGACCAGTGGTTAGATCGCCAACCCTGGATGGTCAGATCACCCTTGGCAGACAACAATTCTGAAAATTATAACTCCCAAAATCAAACTTAAACTTTGACAACATTTGCACAATCAAGTATTTACTCATCACACACCATGAGGTAACATTCACAAGGTCTCATAGATACGTTATACGTTTCGACTCACCAAGTAACTGATAATCCATATCTATGGACCTGACGAAAACCGCCCTCTAATTTTCCACCACAACTAATTTTTTTCACTATTCATAAGTTTCGTCTTTTTCTGAACTTTTGGCTTTTTGTTGAGCTTTTTTGCCGGTTCTTTTTACGTAATGGGCTAACATATTTTTTATATTTTTAAATTTTTTTAAATTTAATTATGCTAAATAAGTCTATGTCAGCTATAGTGCTTTTTTCAACCAGCTACAGTGTTTTCAGCCATAAGCCATGAGCTTTTCAACCGAACCGATTACCACCTTAAAGAGCTAGTTTCCGATCCAACGGTCTGTACGCGCGCACATTTACTCAAGACTATGACAGGGATCCAAAGCTCCCAACCCACCCAGTCGACCCATTTCACACAACAACACACTGCGGGCCGCGGCCACAACCACGACAATTTCATGAGAGTGAGCCAATGCTCGCTAATCTTCCTCACGACACCAACAAATTTTCTCTACGCTGGGGTGCTCATTTGAGCTTAAAGCTTAAGCTTTTGGCTTATTTAACACTATTTAAAGTTTTCTACACTGTAATTGTTGTTAGCTTTTTCAGCGTAATTAAATTTAAAAAAGAAAAAATGTTACATCATCGTAGACAGTACGAAGGAATAAGGAAAAAAAGAAAAAGCTAAAAAAAACCAAAAACCAAAAACGAAATTAAAAAGCTAAAAGCTGAAGCTCAAATAAGCACAACCTAAGGCCCCTTAAATTCGGTTTTTTATAGCCTTTATCTTTTAACTTTTGGTTGAGATGATACTATAGTAGTTTTTATTTTTTTTTCTAAAGCATTCAATTAAAACGAAGGAAAAGAGAAAAAATAATAAACCTCGTTATATCTATATGATCAATGCAAAGAAGAAAAAAAAGAAAAAAATCATATTAAAAAGCCGATACATTTCAAATGGTTTTTGGCTTATGTAAGTTAAAAATCAGAAACCAAAGAACTTATTCTTTTGGACTATAACTAATAATTTTTGTTTATATTTTTTAAAACATAAATTACGCTTATAATTCTGAACTCATATAAGGTAATTTGTTCCGTTCTCGGAGAAGCCCGAAACCAAAACCCCAAACGCAAAGCCAAAATCACGACGCCTCTCTCTCCTCCTCCCCGGTCTCCGCCTCCTCCCCTCGACCCCTACTACTCGCCACTGCAAACCACCTCCCGAAAGCCTCAGGCCATTCTCCTCCACCCCGCGCGCACGCACGCCGTCCTTCGTTCTCGCGCTCCCGGCCCCTGCAACCGCGTTTGAATCCCGCCGCTCTCTCCGTCCAGATTCTCTTCCTCGCCGTCGCCCGCGGTTTCTTGTTTCCTTTTCCAGCGAGAATCGGCGGCTCCGGGCGCGGCCAAGCTTCGTTGGGTAAGGCGGCGGCGGCTCGCGTGCATGGAAGCTAAGGTTGGTTCTTTGACTCTCCTTTCCCCCGATGTTACATTTGTTCTTGCTTGCGGGTGGTGTTGTCTTGGTGATGCGTGTCGCGTTCCCTGTTGCGGCGGGCGTGTTCTTGGTTTGGCCGTGGTGGTTTCCTCCGTGATCACGTCACCTCAAGATTTCAGTATGGTGTTTGTGCCTTTGCGCCCGCGAATGCTATGCGTGTTCTTGGTGCTTGCTCCGGAGGGCATGGGGTTTGGTTTGTGCGGCGGCGTTCTTAGCTGCGTGCCTTGGTTGGTACATGTTGGTGTTGTCCGTTGCTCGCTCGGTACCTGTCTGTCGTTCTCGATGGGATGCGCGGCCGTGAGTTGGATTGTGTCGGTCAGGGTGGTGACCGAGATTTGCAGGATGCAATTGGTGGGTGTGTAGTCTAGGAAATGATTCGATTTGCTTGGTTTGGTGGTTCAGATTCGTGTGATTGTAGGGTTAAGCAGACACGAATAGCTGTTGTGAATCGGAGAGTGTATTGATCGTCAGGTTGATATGTTCTAGTCAAGGTGCAGTGTTAAATGCTAAGAAGTTATTCGTGTTGATCTTGTGAGATTCAATCTGCCATGACAGGGTTTTGCTTTATTATAAAGCATTTAAGTTTTACATTAGTGAGTTATGCTCAGTGATAGCTCCTCTTCAGAAGAGGTTCTACATGGATAAATCATAAACACCACCGGCATTGTCTGTATCTGTATGTAGTTGGTAGTAGTTGCCACGGTGTTGGATCCTCTATTCTTGTTCTTGTCATGGCTATTAACAAGTCTTTCACAAATGATTTGATGCAGCTCGGAAAAAATAACCCCTTTTTGAAAAGCTTGGAAATAATCAATCTTATGCGAGAGAGAATTCATGAAATGTAGGTTACTTCAGGACCGTATGCAGTTAGTTCTAGTTGAAGTTTTTATTTCTACTTCAGCTGCTTGCTGTAAGAGGTAATAAACTAGTAATGTTGTTTATTGTACCATTGCATATAGTATGTTTCAGATGCTACAGAGATCATGCATCTAGAGATGCATGTGAGTTCATAATAATTCCAAGAGATGACATTTAAGCCTGCACAGGAAGAAAATTCTCATGTGTTCACTTCTTTTTACAGAGTTGTTTTCTCTCATCAAAATTCTTAAGGAGATATGTTGATGATTCACCCTTTTGTTTCATGCTTCCAAATACATAACCAACTTAGTTTTGTGTTGATGATGAATTCGTGGTGTACTTGTTCTTGTATTAATTTGATGTTTCTTAACAACTTACCTTTTTTGTTCCATTTTTTATAGACGGAGTCACTTCAGCTAGAAGGCAACGGTGAACAACAACTATCTTTACAAGCTTCTCATGCTTCGGATGTGATCCATTATGATCCACCACTAGGCCCATGCATTGGAAGTGAGCACCAGGCAGAAATCCCCAATCTAGCTACAGAGGATGAACGTTGTCAGCTCATGGCCAGCTCACTTTATAGTTGCAGCTTACATGGGTATGATTACCCTAGTGTGATTGGATTAGCTATACCGATCATGTGGGAAAGCCATCCACCAATTGAAGTCAACAAGAAGGAAGAGAAATTACAAGCACCACATTCTTTAGAAACTGAATCAACCACCAATAACAGAGATAAGGAAAGTCAGGTGACCTCAATTTGTTCAAACTGCAATAATACAAGTGAATGCGATTTGACATATCTGGATCCACATGCTGTGCTACCAGTAGATGAAAATGAGTCTGAGAGCAATCAAGTGTATGATGAAAAATTGGCTCCATGTTTCAGTCGAGAATCCCTCAACCTCACTGATAGTCCAATGATGCAGCAAAGAGAAAATGAACAATTTGCTCCATTGCCTGGTTTGTCTGCCTCCCATTGGAATGATCTAGAGGAAGAATGTTTTCTTCTTGGGCTCTACATTTTTGGTAAAAATCTCATTCTGTTGAGCAAGTTTGTAGGGAGTAAGACTGTCGCAGACGTGCTTTCCTACTACTATGGAAGGTTCTACAACAGAGATGCATACAAAAGATGGGCTCACTGTAGAAAGACAAGAACTAGTAGATGCATTCTCGGGGAACGCATTTTTACAGGTCGGCGACAGCAGGAGCTTATATCTCGTCTGAAATCAATCCTCAAAGAAGCTCATGATTCGTTACTTGAGGTATGCACAATCTGATACAATGAGGATTTCAGTATCTTTTCCCACTTAATTTTAGTTGACAACTGACTTTTAGTATTGAGATGGTTCAAAATGAAAGTATCTTCATGATTTGATGATGTTTTATTAGTCTGACCACGAGTTTAAACACCCATTTTGATTGTATTTCTTGTCATATGACATCATAGGTGTTGCTATGGATTGTTCAGACTAACACTTTCATGTTTGGTTTTCTCCATTTTATATTCTTCCAATGTTCAGTGAACTGAGTAGATTTGTTTAGCTATTTAAATATTGATCATTCAAATCATATCCTATCAGATGGCAAAACGTTGGATTGATATAATTAGTAATTACCACCTGCTAAGGTTGCCTAGGCATCTTTTTATAAGTTTTGGCTAGTCTTCATATTGTTTGTATCTAACTTGTTTTTAATGCATTTTTTATATGAGTTTTTAATGCATTTAATATACTTACAAGAACTTCTGCGATGATGATTGTGAGCCTTAAACCTGAAACTGAAGCCATTGCATGGATATTGTGGTTTTGTGTGTTTTATCTACTTTTTGTGAAAAGTTATTTGGCGTTCCTTAAGCTATGTTACTCTGCATTAGAAGCACACCAGAGTCAAATCTTTGATGATTGAGGCATAATTATGTTGCCTAGTGTAATATCACAAGAGAAGCATTAAATTTAAATTTCATGCTTAACTAATTTATTAGCATCATTCCTGGATTATGCTTATACTGTCAACCTGTCTCACAGACCAAGTATTTGCCAAAATTGACAGAGGATCTTGTTTTTCATCTATCAATTGCTTCATATGAGTTGTATTGCTTTCACATATTGCAGGTTTTCAAGTCTTTCAGTGATGGCCTAACATCTTTAGAGGAATGTGTCTTCACCCTGAAATCCACTATTGGAACAGAAGCTTTTGTGGAGGTGGTTGGGATTGGTAAAGGGAGGCATGATTTAACAGGATTTGTTCAGGACACATCCAAAACAAACCAAATCCTATCTGTTCGTGACGACATGATTACAGGCGTAAATTGTTCCTCCCTTGCTTCACAAGACATAATCAAGTTCTTGACTGGTGATTTCAGGAGAAGTAAGGCAAAATCAAATTATCTTTTTTGGGAAGCTGTCTGGCCCCGTTTGCTTGCAAGAGGGTGGCATTCAGAGCAGCCGAAAGACATCCGCACAACTAAAAATTGCCTTGTATTTCTAGTGCCGGGCATAAAAAAATTCTCAAGATGGAAGCTCACTAAGGGCACTCACTACTTTGATTCTGTCAGCGACGTCCTTAAAAAAGTGGCAGCGGATCCCATTCTTCTTGAGCTAGAGGTTGATGGAATAAGCAATGGTGCCACTGTTCATAAAAATGGTCAGGCAACAGACCAAGATTCCCCTTTGGATGGTGATCAGGAGCTTCCAAAGTTTACGGTAATTGATACTAGCTTGGTCCAAGGGGAAGAGCCCTTCAAAGTGAGGGAATTGAGGAGCTTACCTGCTGATGTAAATATTAGTTTTGGACCTTCACATCATTCAGATAATATGTTGAGTGACAGTTCCTCTCAGGAGCAAGATGATGATGACAGCTCGTCAGATGACCAGGAAGACCGTGGACGAGTGACAGCTCGTGTGAATGACATTGAAATGGTTGCAGAATCCCATGTGGATTTGTTGAAAAACATGGGGACTGCACCATGCTTAGTCTTTCCAGTTAATGGTCATTCTTCTGATGATCAGCACTCAGACATTTCCAATAGCAATGGTGACAAAATAGACTTGACATGCTTCTCGGGTCTTGGAACAAAAACTGGGAGGCGTGTGTACTTATCCCCAGTGTCAAAGCGCAGAAGATTTGCTAGATGTAGCAATGACCAGACCTGCCAGCACAGCTTTTCTTTCTCAAATGATGATGGTTTAGAGAAACACAAAATCAAGCCTCTATCCACTTCATCAAAGCCAACTGTTGTTGATGTTGGTGGTATTTTCCAAACTAGAACATTGTCAAAGTGCTCCACAAAGGAGAAGCCATGTGAGCAGAAAACAAATATAGTGAAGCCTCGTACCAATGGTGGATCACTTGAGAAGAGGAATGTGGCGAATATAAATGAGGACAAACCATTTGAGGGAAAGGTTGATACAATGGCCGAAGTTGATTCAAATATCAACATGCATGGGACAAAATTTGCTAGTGAAGGGTCTCAGGTCAGTAGTTTGATTGATCTGAATAAACTGGAGACTCCGCCAGGTGATCAGACTATCATGAGGATATGCATGACTTCATCTGACAATCATGGTTGCTTGCAGGCAGATGAAGATGGAGCTCCTTCCATTTCGAACAGCGAGGTTGTCCCTGATGTTTTGGAGGCTGCGGAAAAACCTGATCTGGCTTTCCAGATGAGTCCTCGGAGGCATGGAACCAGAAACAGGCCTCCCACTGTAAGAGCTCTGGAAGCCGTTGCTCTTGGGCTTCTTGGAGTTGGAGGTGCAAAGCGCAAAGGTGACCCAACAAGCTTGACGACAAGCAGGCCTCCTCAGCGTGCTCGCAAAAACAATGACCAAGTTTCTACATCTACCAGCAGTGACACAGAGAAATCCAGCTAATTGGAGGCTGAAGCGCAGCAATGAGCAGATCGTGTTGCATGACTCGGTATGTGTGAAGTGTAAGCATTGGCACCTTGTCAACGTTGTGGGTGATGGATTTCACAATGAGAGGTCCTCAACATCAGTCATCTCAAACTATCCTCAATCCATCTACTTTGGAGGACCTCGCCATTGCTTAATATTTACCGTAAAGGCGTTGGTGATGATGGCTCTACAGATGCATGGTGAACCTCCAGCCCCCCGCCCCCCCTTGGAAACTCAGATGCATGGCGAACTAATTTGCGAGAAAAGAATTTACCTTTTATTTCTTTGTTTCTGTTTAGTGTTTAGTTTATAAGAGTTGTAATGTCTGGCTTGGTGTGCAAAACCAAAGTTCTACCAGAGAAGAAAGAGAACACAATGCTGATCGGTCCATCTATCGCCTTCTTTATTCATACAATATAATGTCTTACATTGGTACCTATAGTATTTCAAATATGTGTACAAACTAGCTAGAAAATCCGTGGCCAGGAAAACCCTAGGTACTGCCTATGATTACAATTTTGGCAGCAAAATTTGGTATCTCCTGTTCAGCTTGCTTTGCAATTTACATCGCATCCCTTTTGAGTATCTCAAACCTACAAAGTATACACAACTACGAACGTTAGAAGGTTCAGAAAGCTAGCAAGCAAGCTGCTAGCTATAAACCTGCAGCTTGGGTTGGATTGGAAGCTGGTTAGGGTGTTTAGCTAATTGTTTTGGCGTCTTTTGTAGGTCGTTATATATCCTGCAACAGTCTAGGAGTTTAGTTGCGAACAGAACGAGTATCATACCTGCTTATAAATATTTCAAAAGAGATTAATTTGATTAAAATAAAACTTAACACTCAATTTTAACAACTTTATGGGTTTCCAAGTCAAAAACTTAATTTATAATCAGAAGATCTGAAGAAATCTTTTACAGGAACGCTTGAGTGCGGGCGTAACCATAACACGAAAACTTGTAACACCCTTTCTTCTCTTGGTCTCTGTGTTGATGGAAAATGAAGCAAGACTAAGTACAACCAACTGTACTCAATAAGTCACATGAGGAAATGTTACATAACTACTTGCCATTGATTTTCAAGAGGTGGGGGTACGATGGTTTTATTAAAATATTTATGGATGCAATTTTATTTATAAATATTTTTAAACACTAAAGAACAATAACTTCTCAAGAAATTAGGGTTTCAAAACTCAATTACTTGACTTCAACATTTTCAAATCATTTCCAAATTTACTTATACTTCGTTGTTGGAATCAGCCATTAAACACAGCTTTATTTACTGGAAGCACGGTGTATTCGAATACCATTTATAATTGACTCTGCAGAATTGCCCAACTTTACCCACAAAATCTTTTAATTCTCGTAACAGAGTTAAGAAAACAAGATTTTTTACTGCTCAATTCTTTATATAGCCTCTATCCAGTAGGTATTGTTTCCCAACAAACTTGGATGGCCCATGGTCTCGCCTGATTCGAAGCGGATTTACTATTGTTAAGTATAGTTTTCCCCTCCCATACCATAAAAACTCCCTCAGCCTTTCCCACCCTTTGTAGATATTCAATCGAACTTGAGCAGCTATTAAATCAGGTTTGACGAATCAACGCTTATGGTTGAGCGATCACTATGTTCTTTACTTGGTATAAGGTTCTAGTCCTTATATTTTCACCGAGGCAACTTTCGTCTACAAACCCTTGTTTCAGTGCCCATCCGCACTGCCACCTTTCCAGTCCAAGCCTCCACCCTTAGATAAAGTCATGGGATCCAATCATCTCATGGCTTCCTATGATATCTTCTTATCCTAGAACCACTTTTGAAATTCTACTGGCAAAGTGCCAAGTCTCTTATAGTATAAAATAGTTGAGTTCCTGGTCTATTGCGTTTATTTAAATAGTATTTATAATAATACTAAGTCTTGTCAAGATGAATATGGCTTATCAAAGTAAACTGAGCTTTATCAGGTGGTAGGACATAACTAATATCATGTTATTCTAAACGTTTATTGTATAAGAAATAACAGTACATAAATAACATAATGAAAATACTGATAAATAAATAATTAAAGAAATGTAGGTTCAACATGATTAAAAACATATGACTTGCCTTGCGAATCAATGTATTCTATGATTTCTAATTCTTCTAATTCTTAAGCTTCTCCTTCCTGGGCCGGCTAGTCTACGACGTCGTGTGCTAGCGCAAAGCAAAAGAAACAAATCAATTCCGTGCTTGAAGGATTGAGATAGGAATAAAAGAAAGAAAATAAAGAAGTAAAATCTAGAAAAACCAAATAAAATAAGTTTATGGATTATAGGAGGGCTGGTATGGGAAAATAGAGCTGAGAAATGGGTAGATGGGTTCGAAACGATCGAAGTGGATGTATATATGTATTTTAGGGTTCCGTGAATAGTAATGGGTCTGGTATTATTCATCGCAGGTTTTACTGTTCACAGCGGGTTTAGTCCTTATCGGGTTGTCGCTGCTTACTCAGAGAACAGAGGAGTTATGAGTACTCAGATGGTCTTGAGTACAACTACGAAGTCAGGTGGATGGTCGAGGTTCGACTTCGAGCGTGAAGTCAGCGAAGATCGGATAGTGTATGAGTTGCTATGAAAATCGGATGATGTCCGAGTGGCTACGGAGATTGGGCGACATCCGAGTGGCTTAAAAGATCGGATGGCATGCGAGTGGCTTAGGAGCATCGGATGGCATATGAGTGGCTTAGGAGCATCGGACTGCGTATGAGTGGCTTAGGAGTATCAGACTCGAAGCGATGCGGTCAAAGTTTCTTTCGATTACAAGGTGGCTAGAGATTTCAAGCTGTAGAGCGGTAAGAGATTTCAAGCGGTTGGGTGGTCGGAGAATCCATGGTCGAAACAACAATTAACAACCATGGGTGGGTTTCTGGGGCCACGAGGATTCCATTTTTGGGCTCGGGAGCAGCTGGAAGTCAAGCGAGTGTCGGTGGTGAGGTCTCCTCTTCTCAAGACTTTTGAATGGCACAGGGGTTAACGACGGGTTAAGAAGACAATAGCATTAATGTTTGGGCATCTCTGGGAGTAGGGGAGGCTTTGGGAAGTAACGGCTCATGTCGGGGATCACCGAGTTGGGCTGTCCACGGCGGTTGCCTTTGGTCGGGCGGCGATGCTAGTCGCCAGGGTAATAGGGGGCTCGAGAACTTGGGGCTTTGCTTTGGGCGTGTTAATAAGGGCATGAAGAAACTGCATGCAAAATCAATCAAAATGAAAAGGACTGAATAGGAAGAATTGAATATTGGCTTACTTTGGGGTCTTCCAATGATCGACGGCGATGCTCCAGTCGAGGGCTCAATTGGATGTGTGGGTGGTTTTATTGGACACCGGTGCATTGCTCTGAAGGGGTTCAGGGTGGGAAGGCGGTTCGGCACAGGGAACAGATTGAGATAGCAATGGCGCGTGGCTGGGGTCGGGAATGCGTGGGAGGGTGTAGTGTGGCTGGCAGTGCAGATTTTGGGTCTTCCTTCGGCACGACATTGCGGTAGTCAAAGGAAGTACAATGCATTAGGTCGGTTGTGAGAGAGTGAGAGCAGGGAGCTCCGCGAGGCAGTGGGATGTGAGATGACTACGGTGTTAGTCCAGGTAAGGGTCATGTCACGAATGAGGGGGTGCACAGTGGCTCTTGCTAACAGAGATGGGTTCCAGGGTGCTCGAATTTGCGGCGTAGGGTTGTCGGTCGTGAGATAGGGCAAGGGAGGCAATGGCCAATTCTGACTCGGCTTCATCATGAGTCTAGGGAGAGTTAATGGTTGTCAGCGGGAAAGGCGAGGGTACGACTGCTGACACAATTTGCAGATGCGTGGTAGTGGGAAATGGATCGAGATAACTGATAAAGGCGGTGGGTAGGTCGGCCGTGGGGTGAATCAACGACGGTGGCAAACTTGGTTTTGGCTTGTCCGGCGCCGCCCAGGGACTATTAAGAGGTGGCATCAGTGGCTCTATGGGCGAGGTGTATGGCGTGTTGATGGGGCATTGCAGCGTTTGACTAGCTTGGAAGGTGACGAAAGCTGGCGATGATATTTGCTGGATGGTGAACAGTGGCAAGGGCGAGGACAGGGGAGACATCAATGGCTAGCAAAGGCAACATTCAAGAAAGGAAAGCATGAATGTCTCGGGTGGGTGCTAAATTGGGTCATAGTTCAGTTGGGATCAAGATTCAGAGATATTCAACTCAAACTCAAAATCTGGGTTGTTTCATCTTTCACCGCAAAGCTTGCCTTGTATCTAGTCAGAATAGATTGAGCTAGGTTTGGAACATTTGGTCCAGATTTCCATGCCAATATCAATACCATACTTGGCTCCCAAATGCTCAACTGCCCAAGCCTCTGCATGTAGAGCTGGGGCCCGGCTTGCAGTGGGACTCGGTCGCTGCCGAGATGGATAGCGCGGTGCTCGTTGTGGCGAGCTCGACGTGATGTGACCGCCGCTCGGGCTGATATCCCCCCTCCCGAAAATATCTTATATGCCGCTCTACGATCGAGTTTGTAAAATGTTCAAACTAGCATCCAAGTTTGTGTATTGTTGTATTTGCCACCGGAAACATACGTCACTAATGTTCCACAGCACACAGTCAAGGGTGAGAAAAAAAAAACAAAATACCCTTTTCCTGTACCACCTTCACTATCCAAAATACGGCCCTCTTGTTGCGTTGAATAGACGTGAAATTGGCATAGAACAAGGGTGTTTTGGTCTAATTTCCACCGTCGGGCGTTTGGACTTGTCTGGATTTGGAATTGGACAGTGAAGTGTAATTGTATTTCAATGCAACAATACACAACTTGGATGGCAGAACCAACATTTCGCAAACTCGTAGTGGCATATGAGATATTTTCCCTCTTTTCTCTATTGAATGAAACTAGCTCCAGACGTTAAAAAAGAAGAGGTTTGTTATCTTCCACTTAATGGAAGGTTTGAGGTTATTGCACCTCAATCAGCGAGGTACTTGTATCATGCAGTTTACATTGGAAGTTTGTAACGCAGACCCAATCGGAGACTTTCCGGTACGCATTTCTAAGCAAGGTTGCTCTCTACATTATTCAAAAAAAAATTCTGGAATCTGGAAATCTCTGAACAGAATACGATTACAATGTGCACAGCCGGCGCTAGCCTACTGCCTCAGCAGCAAAATGCAGTTGTGTATGTTAGAAAAATTAGCAAAAAGACCATCCTAGCTGACGGAATCAGCACAGGACATGCGCCCCTGATACTACTGTGTTTCTGCCTGTAGATTGTTCGCTCCGCTTTTGCTTGCTGCCAGCTGAAGTTGCTGAATTTGTTGGCCCAATCTTAGCTGTACGCTGACTTGGCTTATGCTGGCATCAGCCTTCAGTATCTCCTCTTCAACTTGCTTTGCAATGTCCATTGCATCCCTTCCAAGTTTAGTAATTGGAGGTGGACACAGGGTTAGAAGCATATAAGCTGCAGCTTTGGGTTGGAGGGGAAGGGTTAATTACCGAATCAAAATTTCTGGAGACATTGAAACCTGGACCAGAAGCAACACTCGACCTTGCAAGTAATGCAGCATTAGGTGTTCAAGGGACATTTTCTGGATCAAATCATGGTATGAGTCATACATATGATTCTCATTTTGAAAAAAGAAAACTTTCCTAAGCAGGCATGATGTTCCTGTTGGTAAGAGCATTTACATTTTTTTTGAACGGAAGCATTTACATATTTTCATATCTTGTAGCTATATTGTATCAACCAAATTTGTTGTCAAAAACTCATTCAAGTCACAGCAGTATATAGTTCTACACTTCTCATCATTTCACTAATTTTTTTAGTGCTTCTACATTCCTATTAACCTTCATATTGGAGCTAATAACTGTCAAGATCATGAAGATGAAAATGATTTACCTTTGAAAAATGAGAGGAAATTATGTCAGACACAATGGCTTCTGCACTGTGTTGTCGTGGGACAACGTCTGAATTTCTTCTCTCTGAGTTCTCCAAAATCCTTTTTTGATCCATGTTGGAGCCCACTGAATACGAGGGATCTGCAATTTGTGTACTTCAGAAATTTTCCAGTTGCAGTTTCACACAGTTGTATAATTAACCACAAGGTATAGAATTGCAGGCTTGCAGCATTAAACCCTACAGTGTAACAAATTTGAAAATAAGGCCTAGTAATCTATAGATTGGATGGAAATACAGACAATGCATAAATCATAGCTGATTACCGTAACTACATAATAGTTGAATATCATAAGTTTTGAGAGAAATTAAAAAAGGTATGACAATGCCAACTATGATGCATGCAAAAAAAACATGATTAAGTACAGTAGTTCTGTGATTGGTCAGTTCCACATGGCAGGCGCAGTATAGAGAGCGTTCAGTTTTAATGGTTGCAGACTACCTATGTGTATGAAAACCTCAGCAACTTGATTATGCGTCTTCTGTATATGATGGCGGACAGTTTCCCCGATATCATGTGCTGCACTGACACTCAAGAAGGGATATACCTATAATACGATAAATGCCATGATCAGCTTAAAGAAGGCTACCAAAATATATCTGCTTCTTGTAGTGTGCACCTAAGTGTCCTGCAAAATCATCATGGTTCTAATTTGACACCAAAAATCTCACAGCAACAAAATAAACCACATTGATGTATACCTCAATATGCACATCAAGATATAAGGATGTCCCAGCTTTCCTTCCCCTCAACCGATGGCATCCCTAGCATTATGTCAAGAACTTCCATTGTTATGGACTTATGGATTTAAAATATACAAAATTACAAATGCATACTAATGCAGAAGAAATTAAACTTCGGGGAGTAGCCAATATTCTACCTTTACACCATCAACCTTCAAAATTGTTTCCTTGATTGGTTCTAGGAGCGATGGATCCACAGCTGCATCAACTAGTTCTAGTATACTGCAAGTTAAATAAGCAGAATCATCATCATCAAGCAATAACATAGAAAATAAAAGGGTGGGCCTTCATGCTTACTGAACTGTGAAATAATACATTATGTTTAATTTTGAAAAATTCACATTAATTTGATTTAACGCAATCAACTTCATATCAGATTAAGGAGACAAGAAAGCAATGATCCTAGTTGTAGTATAACAAACACAATGAGCACATGGGGTTCTTTCATTCATTTTTCCTTCCGCGGAACTTTAGAAAGCTAACCCTTGATTAGGATATTTCTAGAGGTACAGAAGATAAAGCACTAAATATGGAGCAACAGATGTGCGAAATCGAGGTTGATGAAGTCGGAGATGCGGAGCCGAGACCGATGGAGGCCGAAGGGCGCGAAGGCAACGCAATGTCTGGTGGAGGTCGGCAGAGGTTAGCGGAGGTCACGCGAGGTCCGACAGAGGCCAGTGGAGGCCACGCGATGTCCAGCGGAGCTGGGGCTAATGAAGTTGGAGGTGCAGAGTTGAGACCGACGGAGACCGAAGGGCGCGAAGGCCGACGAAGGCAACACAATGTCTGGCGGATGCCACGCGAAGTCCAGCAGAGCCGAGGCTGATGAGGACACGACCACGAGGAGTCGATCGAGGGCCGACGAAGTCATGACTCAGACAAGTATCGACGAAGTCACAACCACGATGTGGTCAGACGAGCGTCGACGAAGCTTCGACCTCGAGGGTTGGATGACATCGCCGAAGGTGCGATAGATGACAATGAAGTCGGCGGCAGGACAAAGGCTTCGGAGCGGGCGCTCCATCCCCACACTTCGAACTCACGTCAACGAAGTCTCGACCGCGAGAAGGTCAAAGCTGTCAGCAAAGAGTTGACCACGACGCGGTCATAGATAAAGCCTTAAGCGTCTACGACTACAGAGTAGTCGGAAAAAGTCTTCGACCATGAGATGGTCGGACAGAGTCGCGAAAGCACGACAATCTATGGTTGACAGCCGGGGCCTATCTTTGCCGTGTGCGGAGGCCGACTCCCTGGTGTCCGGCAATGAGAAACGCCGCTCCACCTCTGCAGGTGCGATGGGGCAGCCCCCGGAAGTAGTCTCGAATATGGAAGCATCTGGGGTGCTCGCAGCACGAGTACTCTGGTGGTAGCCTTCTCTAGCACATTCCCTTGTGCAGCTTCTTGCACGGTCCCCACGAACGGTGCCAACTGTTGTAGCATGAGCATAACGGTGGATACTAGGCACCCCTTTCCCATGGGAGGAGGTAGAGCTAGAGAGAGTTAGCGATAGGAAAGAGAGCTCGTGTGTAAAATGAGTGGACCTGGCCCCCTCATACCCCTCTTGGGGGCTTATATACATGAGTGGGGTAGGATCGGAAATTCTCATTCTATCCCTTAATAATTATAAAAGGTAAGAGTACATTGGTACATTTCTTTATACTATTAGGCCTGCTACAAGGCCTAGTCATTTGGAGCTGGACCACCCCCACAACAATCTTCAAACATGCTTGATTAAGAAGACAAGACAAACTTAAATGATTAAGGAAATATTCCTTGAGAAGAAAATCATGCATGATTAGAGACTAGTAGACTACAATCTCTTTAAACTTCATTACGACCAAGTTCAATTGAAGATTCAGCTTGACGCAACAAAAATAGTTACCTCTCGTATCCTGTCTGAACACCAGCTTTAAGAATCATGCCTGAGACAACAAGTCCAGCTAGTGGATCAAGATAATGTACTCCTATAATGGAGCCGCCTGTAAAAGTTCAGCAGCAAAAGATAAATTGAGTAATAAAAAAATGTTTCTCCAAAGAACTACTGTAAGAGTATAAGTCCGTATCATCTTCAGGTGGATTTCATAAACCAAGAATTTGTTTCTTAGTAACCACACAAAATACTGCACCCATCTCACCATCACACCTAGAACTCTCAATTCAAATATACAAAAACTTTTTTCTAAGTTCACACTGTACACAAGGAGTCAGGGGTGTTACTTCTTACTCAAGGTTCATAATAGCAATGAGCCTACCACCCACATTCTAAAAACATGATGCAATTGCCTTCTAGAGAAATGGAAGTTCAAGCATTCATTATCGGTCTTACCTACTCCTATTAGGGTAACGACAGATGAAATAGCATCCGCACGATGGTGCCATGCATTAGCTTTCATCAGCCCACTCCCTTCCTTTTCCCCAGCTCTTTTTGTAATCCAATAGAGCCTGTAATTCCAGTGAAGTAAAACTTATATTAACACTTTAACGATCTTCTTATGAGATTTATCACATGAGAATTATCTGTACAAGTAATCAAGAAAATAAACTCATACTAAAGAAAAGATTACATGGAAATCCTGGTAAATATTACATGGGAATCCTGGTATGGCTATCAAAATGGCTAGAAAATTGCCATTAACAAAGAACAAAAACAATATATCAGGACATCTGGTCTGTTTAAGCTGCATAATACATAGATGAAAAATCTCAAGCTACACATCTTCTATCAACAAAGCTAACAAACAACACTTCTGGTTACAAACTAAAAGCAATATGTTACGCGAAACTGTCAAATCTAATAGAAAACAAAACTTAAGCAGTTGCACTTGATATAAGCATGGTAAACAAAACTCATCAAAAAAAGCTAGTGAACAGCAGTTCTGTCTGCAAACCACAAGCAATTTTCCAAATCGAATAGAAAAACCAAAACCATTAGGCAATTTTCCATAACATTACCCACGTACCCTTCTTTGATAGATATTGCTAAGGTTGTCATACTCAATGCAAGGACTGGATGTTCCAAATCTATTCCATGACTATGCCCACCGCTGACATGGTTGTGATGGATGTGCGATGTGCTGCCAATTACATCTGGTGCAAAAGACAGAACTCCCTGAAACAAACAATTCAACACATGAAGTCCATACATAATCATGTTCTACCAGAATACCGGTGATCATGATCATCCACCAACTGTCCAAACAAGAAACTGTACCAAACAAAGAAGGGAAAATTGCAATTATAGGACAGCAAACAATGCGCTTCGCAATTATAGGACTTCAAACATCGACTTCGTTAAAATGACCCTTGAAACGTTGGCTTCTTGTTTTTCATGACATTTGGTGTATTAAGTCTCTTTTTTCATCTAAATACATGTATTTGTTACCCAAAGTGACCATTTTGCCCTTCAGCCATTACGTATCGTTGATAATTTAACGAAGTCATGAAAAAGGGCACAACAAATATACGTAATGGCTGAAGGGCAAAAGGGTCACTTTGGATAACAAATACATGTATTTAGATGAGAAAAGAGACTTAATACACCAAATATCATGAAAAAACAAGAAGCCAACGTTTCAAGGGTCATTTTAACGAAGTCGATGTTTGGAGTCCTATAATTGCGAAGCGCATTGTTTGCTGTCCCATAATTGCAATTTTCTCAACAAAGAATGATATCACTTAAATACATGAATTCTGCATGATCTTGTTAACGAGAAGCAATAGACCTGAAGAACTTCAAAAGCATGCCAGGCAATCCCACCTGCAGTAACCAACAACATACTTGAAATTCCAAGAGCTCCTAAACTCTCGAATTTTCCATGACCTGGAACGGAAACAAAATGAGAGATAAAACTTTCAATGTTTTGTGGACATAAGATAAGAACGTGATAAATCAAATCGAGCATGGAGGTTGTTCCGTCTAGTCTCTATTACAACGGAAAGGCATTCAAGTAGCCCAGGAAACGTGAGACGCAGTACAAGAATACACTTTCCTAATTTTATTTTTCTAGCATATGGCATGCACACGTGAACATGCATGTATCTGCAATGACGCACAAGCACAAACAGGAAGAGCTTTCATGTTAAATAAAATGTAACAACTGACAGATCGCGGTTCTGTTCTGACCAGTTTTTTTGTGTAAAATCAAGAGGTAAGTAATATTCAGATCATGATCGTATTCTGAGCTCTGACTTTTCTCAATGGGCTTAACGCATCGAACACGAAATCCAGTAAACAGCCGATGTCAACAAATTGTCAACCAGTAAAGGAAGTGAAATTGTCATCTTGTCAGTCAGGTAATGTTCGGGCAACTGATTGCGAGACTCCATCAATACTTCAGTAGGCGGACCAAATGTTTCTAAACATAATGCATGACATCTACGTTATATCACCATCTTATTATAGCCAATGAACCGTATATTGGTGAGGAATCGCGAGCGAAGAAATATTTGGAACTGACCATACGGATGATCTTTGTCTCTGGGAACCTTGGCCGCCTTGTACGACAGCAGAGCGACCCCGCTCAGCACCTACGAAGCGCAAAACCCTGCACGATCAGCATCAATTAAGCAAAACGCTGCACAATTTTTATTAGATACGTACAACGTCGGAGAGGGAGTGGGCGGCGTCGGCGGCGATGGCCGTGCTTCCGGAGAGGTAGCCGGTGACGGCCTTCCCGGCGGTGAGGACGACGTCGGCGGCGAGGCCCAGCCGGAAGATCTTCTCCGACGCCTCGCCTCCTCCCCCCTCGCCGTGGTGGTGGGAGTGGCCCACGTGGCCGCGGGCGGGCACGAGCCAGTGGCCGCCGCTTGGTTCGCCCGGCGAGGCGAGAGGGGCAAGCACACGGCGGGCGGAGGCGGGGTGTGGCCTCCGGCGGGAGGCAGCGCGCGCGACGCCGGCGGCGAGGTGGGCGAAGCGGAAGCCCATGTGGGGAATAGTGGTTCGGATTTTGCGGGGGTGGCGTGAGTGATGAGACTAGAGCTGGGACTTGGGCCGGGCTTTTTTGGGCCAGCCCGAAGCACGGTCGGCACGGTCCGGCCCGACACGTGGCAGGCCGTGCCGGCACGGCACGAACGGTGGGCCGGACCTCAAAATTCGGCACGGTGGGCGGCACAGCACGACAGATCGGGACGTGCTCGGACCGGCACGGCACGAAGAGCACGGTTGACCAGAAACTATTTAAAATTGATTTCTTAACTATAGTAAGTTGTACTCATGATTCTCCTTGAGCTTTTCTATTTGACTAGTTGGGTAGGTCTATGCTATATTGTTAGGCGATGTCCACGTACGCTATAGTCTAATTTGCACAAGATATACATTCCATTGGGCTAGATGACCAAGTTCGGAGGTGGAATGGCATGAGACAATAGAATCGAATTTTAAGTAGGTTTTTAATAAGACGGATACAAGAGAAAGGAAGATAGCGGCCACTGCTACCATTGTCGTCGTCGCTTTCGTCGTGTATAGTTACTTTGGGTTGGGCTTGGGCTGGCACGGCACGAACGCCGGCACGGTGGGCTTTGGGTCGTGCTTGGGCCTAGCCGAAGACGAGGCGGGCCGGCACGGCACAGCACGACGGGATGACTGGGCCGAACCGGCACGGCATGAAGCGGCCCGAAGCACGGTGGGCCTGAGCCGTGCCGGCACGGCCCGGCCCAATTCCCACCTCTAGATAAGACTACAACTATACGAGCCGAGGTACAGGGTGGCGGGTTGGGCCCGCCCCTCGCCTCCCGCCTCCCTGCTTTACCAATTGCCACGTGGACACTATTCCTCTTTTTTCTTCTGAGCTTTGTGAGAAAATTTTATGCCACGTCATGTTAGATTAGTTAGAACTGCAATAATCTTATCGTTATGTGATTATTAATTCTAACTTGAGTCTGGAAATTATCACAAACTGACGCAAGCATTAGCTCGATCCAGTTAGGGCCTGGAACGGCAATACTCGAATTTCAAGCTAAAATTTCAGATTCATTGTTTGTAAAAAAAAAGGAACCAGATACTTCAAGCGAAATTCAATTCAAACTTGCTAACAAAATCCTTTATCAAATCCGAAATTTCTCCCGTAAATAGCCGAAGAGCAATTATCATACTGTTGGTCTCATGGGGTAAAAATGTTGGTACAGTACTCAATCTAATGCTTTAATTGTTCCACATTAACTAATGCTTTATGTTGTTCACATGAGCTTCGCCGTTAGTCCTAATCCACAATATACATGTGAGGTCAATGCTATCTGACAAGAATTAGAATGTGTCAAATGTGTTCCTCTCATATGACACCATATAATACATGTACAATTCGCTATATCGACTTTCACACGGGATTCAATCTGGAACGCTGCATCAGAGTTCCCTGAAGGCTGGTAGAATCTCAACTGCAAGATACCTTCCGTTGTTTAGTAATTCTTCCCAAGTTCTCTGAAACCGCCCGAGTTAGATTCTGATCCTCAAATCTAACATCTAGATTAAACCTGATAAAATACACAGGACACTGATTATGACCTGCGTGGATCAACTAAAGTCGTATGTAATACTATTGAGTAAAATTTTAAGAATAATACAATGCTAATGCTCGAGAAATAATTCAACTCAACGCCGCTTTGTATAAGAATACAACAGGAATTAGTGCACTAACTTGGGATCGAGGGTTATTTTCTGAATTTCTCTGACTGCAGAACTTGCTGCATATAAAGATATCTTTCCAACCTGTATGGTTGATGACAAAACTCGTAAGGTTCTCTTCTTCCAAATGTTAAGTAGGGCAGGCATGAAACACCAGTTCAGTTGTGAGTTACCTCGAGCATCTTCAGTTTTGCATCATGATGATTTGGCAGGCAGCGAATCTCTTGGACCATTCGAGCTGACTCCCACAAACTCTCCGGTGACAAAAAATCAAGAGCCAATTGAACCGTGGACTGAAACATTTTTAACAGAACAGAAAATAATGTAAAATATATTTGCAAATATTGAACCAGTACAAACAATCACAGCAACACATAAGATAATATAGCAGTTCAGCAAAAAGGGTAAATAGGAGGAAAGGAAGCATTACCTGCAGATTTTTCACTTGAAAAGGACAGCCAGCTGGAACAAAAACAGCCTCGCCAATATGTTGTTCGAATGTCCAAGGTTCAATTCCTGTAATAACATCCAAATGGAAGTTCCCATAAGGCAACTTACAACCACATGAATAAGATGTAGCCAAAATTCTTTACTCTCTACTGAGAGATTACTAGCATGCCGCATGCTTCACCAAAAGCATGTAGTCTGCAAATCAAAGTGTCAGGTTGGGCCTACCCAAGAAGCAAGTCCTAGCAAGCATGTCTCTCTCTTCAAAAAAAGAATAGGTGGATTTTTTTTATTGATTCACTGGAAATTTGGATAGCATATCATCTTCTTGTTGTGGTATTGCAGCAAAGAGTTGTGGAGGCCAAGTCTGAGAGGTTGGCAAAGTAACTACATGAAATAAGATGCTATGGCACATCAGTAATTGCAAGTGACATATTATCATTATCTCTTGTACTTACCATATTGATCCTTCAGTATCCTTTTATGATACTTGTTGAGATATACAGCTTGGTCATAGATAGGATGCTTAACCTGCAACAAAAATGTAAGTATCCTGAAACAGCTTTGGCAAAAATATTTCAACAAAGTTTGACATAGAGAAGTGAGAAGTCATTACATAGAGCGCTGCCTGACTATTAGCTGTAAGTTCTTCCCAGTTAGCAGCTAAATACTCATTGAGCTTTGGTAGATCCTGCCTGCGGAACACATCCCAAAGAGCACCAGGCTGAGATCTTTCTGAACCATTAGTTTTTGGTTCCTCTGAATGTGATGAAATAGATAACCCAGTGAAAGAGCCTTCAGAACCACTACAAACTTTAGCATCTGAAAACTTCTCTTGTAATCTCAATGTTGAAGCATGCCCTCTTTCGTAAGACTTACAAAATGCGTTTTCTGGTGATTGTTCCCCCATATCCAGATTCAAATTTTGAACAGGTGTGTGAGAATTTACATGCACTGTCGTGCCATTAGCAATCCTTTCAGATCGCTCAGGTTGTAGCCTCTTGGGACATAGGCTATGCACTTCAGCTGTATGCATTAACATATGTACCTACAAGCAGAAACAGGTAGCATTAGCCAACTTTTTTTCATTTAGCAAGTTGCCAGGGAACAGGTCAAAAACTCAAGTTGTTCTATGAGCCAACATTCCCTGGTAAAACAAATGCTCACTTTCAATGAAATAACATGGTATTTGAAGTGTAAATATAGCAAAAGCCAACTTACCACATCACCCATGTTAATCATCAGATTTGTCACTGGATCACCATTACCAAGTTCTTGATGCCTTCCATATGCAACTAGCAGCTTCAGGCCTACTTCAGACTGTAGGGCATCTGGGGGTAACTTAGCAGCAAGATTTAGGAAACCCCACCTAGAATGAATAAAATCAACTAACGGAAAATTGACAACAAATTCTGGTCTTTGGCACAACAGAAACTCCTCTAATACACTGGGTGGGGGCCACTCTTTCAATTTCAGCATCATTAACTGGCCATCTTCCCCCTTGTGACCATCTGAATAACCTTTGATAAATTGGTTGAGCTCAATATCCACCTGGACAAAATTTAGCAACACAGAATATATATTATAGCGATGGCCATAGTACAGAGTACAAGCAGTTGTACCTACAAAAAGTTTTTCAATTCTCCACTTCTCCACACTCACAATTGTAGATGAGTCATGGATGGTTGGAAAGTGTTTGTACAAACACAATTACACAAGTAATTATTGACAGAGTTTAGACACAGGTATGAGGCAATTTTCTGTTGTATTACTTTTCTCATTGCCCTTAAGGCATAGCTTCAATGCATACTTATAGACCAGGAGGTCAGAGTTACAATCGAAAGCAAAACCGAAAGCAGAGATAAGATGCTAAAGCAAAAGCTGAAGATATTAAAGCAAACTGAAGATACTAAAGCTGATACCAAAGCTGAACTATCTAACTACTATTATACTTATTCAGCTAATGTGTCTACAAGACTTACTCCTTCAATTCTCCCCCTAAGTCTTGTCTGGTACCCTTTGAGTGATTTGAATCATCCCTATCTTAGCGCGCAGCTCTTGGTACTTGATTCTCCCAAGAGGTTTGGTTAGGAAATCAGCGAGTTGTTCTTGAGTGTTGACATAATTGGCCTTGATGCTTCCCTCATCCAAACAACCTCTTATGAAGTGGTATCTCACCCGGATGTGTTTACTGCGCTCATGGAAGACCGGGTTCTTTGCTAGGGCAAGAGCGGATTTGTTGTCCACTCGTAACTCCACTGCCTCAGCTTTTCTTCCCAGTAGATCGCCCAGCAGCCGAGCTAGCCAGAGGGCTTGAGTGGCGGCAGAGGTGGCTGAGATGTATTCAGCTTCACAGCTGGAGAGTGCCACCACCTGCTGCTTGATTGATTTCCAGCTGACCAGGCATTTGCCGAGGAAGAACAAGTTCCCACTCGTGCTCTTGCCAGTGTCAATGTCCCCGGCATGATCGCTGTCGCTATATCCGATGAAATGCGCCACGCCGGGACATCTTGGGTAGTGCAGGCCATAATCAGAAGTTCCTGCAACGTAACGGAGAATCCGCTTCACAGCCTGTTGATGTTCTGTCGTAGGCCGCTGCATGAAACGGCTGACATAGCCGACGGCGAATGCCAAATCTGGCCGCGTGTGGACGAGGTAGCGCAGACTCCCGACGATTCGCTGGTACTGCGTGGCGTCCACCTCTTCCGCCGTGCTCTCCTTGCTCAATTTCAGTCTCTCCTCCATTGGAGTGTGGGCTGGGTTGCAGCCCGTGAGTCCTCCGAGCTCAACGACACGCTGAGCATAGGCAGTTTGTCGGAGAAAGATGCCGGAGTCATCTTGGATTACCTCAATTCCCAGATAGAAGCAAAGCGGCCCCAAGTCACTCATGTGAAAGGCACCCTTCATTTCTGTCTTGAAGGCCTCCATCTCTTCTTCCTTAGCGCCGGTAATCACCAAATCATCAACATAGACGCCGACAAGCAGAGTTGAGTCTCCCCGACCTCGCCGGTAGACTGATGCCTCATGAGTGCTCTGCTGGAACCCCATTGATCTGAGAGTCGCGTCTAGCTTGGCATTCCAAGCTCGCGGTGCCTGGCGCAGGCTGTAGAGAGCCTTGCGAAGGCGCAAAACCTTGTCCTCTTGGCCGGCGACAATGAATCCCAGTGGTTGACGGACATAGACCTCCTCCTTTAAGTCGCCATTGAGGAAGGCCGACTTCACGTCCATGTGGTCGACGCGCCATCCCTCTTGAGCCGCTAGCGCAAGGAGGACGCGAACAGATTCCATTCGCGCGACGGGCGCAAACGCGTCGTCGAAGTCCACTCCCTCTTGCTGGACGAAACCCCGTGCCACCAGCCGCGCCTTGTGCTTGACCACAGCCCCAGCCTCATCCTTTTTGAGTTTGAACACCCACTTGAGTGTGATGGCGCGGTGGCCGGCGGGAAGATCAGTCAGCTCCCAAGTCTGGTTCCGCTCGACCGCATCCATCTCCTGCCGCATTGCTTCGCGCCAGGCTGCATCGCTCTCTGCTTCAGCGAACGAGCAGGGCTCGCCGTCGTTGATCAGGTGAAGCTCTGCTTCAAAGTCTCGCTGCGCCAGCCCTGGGACGACTTGATCGCCCAGAATGTTGTCGACGGTGCGGTAGCGCAGAGGTTCATCTTCATGTGCTGCGTCGACGCGTTCCCCATCTTGCGTCAGCGGCGTGGCGAACTCCACCGAGCGGTGCTCGCTGTGTGTCGGGGTAGAAGCTGGCGACATTTGGGGCGCAGCCACTGGCGTGGACGGACGCTGAGTAGCCGACATTGCCGGAGGTGGAGCACCAATCGAAGCGGATGGTGCGCTCGGGGCAGGGGCAGACGGGCTCGGAGATGGAGTCGACCCGACTGCTCCCCCCGCTCCTTGAATGCTGACGTAGTCGATGGTGAAGTCACTGAGTGCTGCTGTCGAGCCGTTATCCGCCATCTTGGTCCACGCCCATCCTCGCCCTTCGTCGAACACATCACGGGCCACGCGCACACGCTGCGTAGCCGGGTCGAGGATGCGGTATGCTTTGGCACCAGTGGCATAGCCAATGAATACCCCTGGCGTGCTCCGATCGTCGAGTTTGCCGACGTGGTTGAGCTCCTTCACGAACGCCAGACAGCCGAATGTCCGGAGGTAGCTAACTGCCGGCTTGTGCCCGTGCCAGGCTTCGTAGGGCGTCTTGCCGTCGAGACTCTTGGTGGGCGAGCGATTGAGCAGGTGCACGGCGGTCATCACCGCTTCACCCCAGTAAACCGCCGGCATCGCCCGCTGCTTGAGGAGGGCGCGTGCCGTGGCCACCACAGTCTGATTACGGCGCTCGACGACGCCGTTTTGCTGCGGGGAGTAGGGCGCGGAATAATGGCGCTGAATCCCTTCGTCGGCGCAGTACGTCGCAAATTCGGCCGCCGTGAACTCGCCGCCGTTGTCCGTGCGCAGGACGCGAAGTCTGCGGCCGCACTCCTTCTCTGCTGCGGCCTGAATGTGCCGGATGGCTTCCGCCGCAGCAGCCTTGGCGTCGAGCAGCACCGCCCACATGATCCCGGACAGGTCGTTGACGAGGAGCAAGAAGAAGCGCCTGCCTCCAGGAGTCGCCGGCGTGACCGGGCCGCATAGATCACCATGTACGAGCTCCAACCTCTCTTTGGCTCGGAAGTTGGCTTGACGGGGGAATGGCCGGCGCCTCTGCTTGGTCACCACGCAGGTGTCGCAGAGTTGCTCCACGTGTTCGACGTGCGGCATCCCCCTCACCATCTCGCCGTTGCTGAGCCGCTTCAGGGCCTCAAAATTGAGGTGCCCAAAGCGCTCATGCCAGCGCCAAGCCTCGTCGTCGCGGCGGGCTGCAAGGCAGAGGGGCTGCGCCACCCGCACATGGAGAACATAGAGGCGGTTGTTTCCTCTGTTCACCTTGGCGAGAAGACGATGGCGGCGATCCCAGATGCGCAGCACCCCGTGGTCGATCTCCACTCGCGAGCCGTTCTCGTCCAACTGCCCCAAACTGATGATGGAGTTCCTTAGGGCTGGGATGTAGTAGACGCCGGTGAGGAGTCGATGTTCGCCGGTCCTGGCCGTGAAGATGACGGAGCCAACGCCATTGATCTCCACAGCAGAGGCATCCCCGAACTTGACTGAGCCGCGTACACCAATGTCCAGGTCGGAGAAGAATTCTCTCCGGGCAGTCATGTGGTGTGTCGCACCAGTGTCGAGGTACCAGCCATCGATCTTGTCGTCGCCGGACCCATTTCCGAGGAAGACACGTGCTCGTGGCTCGTCAAGGTGGAGGAGCGCGGCGGCGGGCGACGCATGAGGTGAAGGAGTCCCCGCTTCCTCGACTTCCTCTGTTTTGGGTGGTTGCTCGATGCTCCCGTGAACGAGAAACAGAGCCGGCCCATCCTCCTCTGCTTGCGCGACATGCGCCTGGCCGCCACGCCGTGCCTGCCGACAATCCTTGGCCCAGTGGCCGGACTTGCCGCAATTGAAGCAGGTGTCATCCCGATTGGCCTTTCGGTCACCGACGGCACCAGCGTCAGTGCCGCCGCGTCCTCGGGGCGCCTTCTCCTTGTTCCTCGGTCGCCGACGGCGGTTGCTGCCCGAACCTGAGACCTCCCCCTTCTTCCGCTCCTTCTGGCGGGCGAGCCACTGCTCCTCTGTGTAGAGAAGCTTGCCCCCAATGGTGACCGGCTCTGCGGGTGGTTGCTCGTCGTGGCCGTCGACAGCCTTGAGTCGCCCGGTCACCTCCTCGATGGACAACTCAGAGAGATCCAAGAGTGTCTCAATCGACAGAGCGACCTGCGTATACTTCTTAGGGACGACGCGGAGGAACTTCTCAACTGCCTTCTCCTCGTCGATGTCCTCGTCGCCGTGCCGCGTTAGCTGCTGCATCAGGCCGGTGAGGCGGAGCGCAAAGTCGTCGATGTCCTCACCGGGGCGAAACGCCAAGCGATCCCACTCCTGACGCAGCTTCTGCTGAGTGGCTCGGCGAGCGCGATCCTTCCCGATGCGTGCCGCGGCGATGGCGTCCCAAGCATCCTTGGCGGTCTCCTTGTCCGCAAGGGTGGGCGCCATCTCTGGCGGGACAGCAGCGAGGATGGCCTCCAACACCCTTCGGTCGTCGTTGAAGTCGACATCCTCGTCCCGCACCGCATCCCACATCCCCCTCGCCTGCATCTTCACCTTCATCACCAAACTCCACTCATTGTAGTTGGTTTTGGTGAGCATGGGCCATGGTGTTCCTCCGCCCGATTCCTTGATGACGGTTTGGATAGCCGCCGGCGACCCATGCCTGCCTCTGCGCCCACGGCGACGCTCCGGCGACAACGAGACGCGGCGATGCCTGTGGGGGCTCCGCGAGACGCGTGGCCGGTCGGCGCCGTTCTCCTCCTCTGCGCGCAGAGCGGCGGCAGCAGCCACTGCGGCCTGGGCCGCGGCTGCCGCCTGCCTGGCTGTCTCAGCCGCCCGCTCAGCCGCTGCTTCTGCTGCAACGATGCGCGCCTCGCGCGCCTCCGCGTCTGCAGCTTCGCCGGCATTGGCTCTGCGCCGGCTGGAGGTCAGGGAGGCGTGGGAAGAACGGGACATGGCTTCACAGGTAAGGGAAGAGGGAAGACAAGGCTCTGATACCAATTGACAGAGTTTAGACACAGGTATGAGGCAATTTTCTGTTGTATTACTTTTCTCATTGCCCTTAAGGCATAGCTTCAATGCATACTTATAGACCAGGAGGTCAGAGTTACAACCGAAAGCAGAAATAAGATGCTAAAGCAAAAGCTGAAGATATTAAAGCAAACTGAAGATACTAAAGCTGATACCAAAGTTGAACTATCTAACTACTATTATACTTATTCAGCTAATGTGTCTACAAGACTTACTCCTTCAATTATAACCACTTTTTTTGAGCAAAAATATGCTTCTTACAGTCAATTTTCAAACTTAAGACAAACCGGCAATAGTAATAAAAGTAATAGCATGGCACTTTGGAGTTTATAAACATAAGTCACGGTGATTTCAAATAGAAAGACAGCAACTTTTGTTCAAATAGGCAAACTAACAACGTACACTCCCTGTTTACCTCTGATTGGTTTGAGCAGTCCACAGCTTTGACTATGACATCTTCATCCAATTTTTCATCCATGATCTCCTTGATCCCTCGCCAAATATTGAACGGATCCCAGCTTGATGACAGAGAAGGCTCAAATGCATTCCTGATAATTACAGGCTCCCCCTTTATCCAGTGTTTACGAAAATGGCTAATACCTTCATATTTTAAGTCCTCCAAAACAGGAGAGTACACACGGTTCCCATCAATACCATCACTGTTTGAACATTTTGAGAGACTGAAGTTACGGTGACCAGTTAACTCCAATCTTCCACCATCATTGCAGGACGAGCATCCATTCTCCAGATCATGTGCTTTGCAACCATTGACCATTTCTTCAGAACATTTTACAAGCTTACCAATCCAGTTTATTTTGAATATTCGCCTTAACACCAACTTTGAGGAGCCACAACCACCAGCCTCATGAGGCCCACAAGTGATGCAGCCATCATTGTTGACCCTCCATGTAGGGAATAGAGATCTAATGTTAATATTATTTACATCTATTGGCTGTGGGGCCAACTTATCATTTGCACTATCTGCAGATGGTTCCAATCTTGCTCTTTTACTCAAAATATCTTTACTTCTATCTGCCACATGACCTTCAGCATATCCTCCTCTTGCAACATTTGTCCGAGATCGCCTTATGTCTCGACAACAGTCAAGACATAAGTCGTACAAACATCTTGGGCAGTGTCGGTGATAATCAAACACTGGCACTTTGCAAAAGTCACTACAAAATAAGGATAATTTTAAGGTGTCACTACAAGCCTAAAATTATATGGTAGGAACAAGAAAATTCTGATGATAAAATAAGAACAGACAAAAGAATACAAAAGCAGTACCAGCACATTTGCTCATCAGAATTTATCTTCGCCCGGAGGATATCCGTCTTGGGTCCTATAACATAGAATATGTTATGGTAGTGTTAGAAATATGTGAAGTTTCAGATGAAAACGAAACATAAGGAGGTTAGAGGGAAATTGAAGTACCATAAGCTCTTGTTTCAACACCTATTTCAAAGCATTGGTCAGAATAAATCTGCTTTAGTACTGGAAGAACATACACCAAAATGCTATGAAGATACCTCAGCTTATCCACAACAGATATTTCTTGCACCCTTGCCTTCAAAGAACCAAAGAAAAGATGTTACATTTAAGAAAATTCAGTACAGCATAAAAGTCAAATATATGGTAACAGAAAAGGAAGAAAAACTCTCAATAGAGCATACAAACCTTAATTAAGTTGTCTCCTTGTAAGCAAACTCTGCAGTTACAAATGCCACGACAGGCTGGACAAACCTTTCGAATATCATCTATTGGAATGTCAGAGTACCTACATTACATATTCAATTAGAAAAGCATAAAATAATAAAATGTGTGCAGTGATTCAAATGTCTAAAAGGCTAAATATATATACTGTAACATTTAAGGCACTAACATATGTATAATTTGTAGATCTCAAGCCTAACCCTCAGTGACAAAAAGGAGGTGTCGTCTTGGACATTGGAACGATTTCCAAAATGCAACTTTGATCATTACTGTCTACTGCAATATATGTAAAACCTAGTAAATTTATAATATTATGAAAGTATTTTTCAAGATAAATCCACTCTTATCATTTTCATACGGCCAATCTAAATGGTCATAAAGATGCTGTTGGTCAAAATTCAAATGGTTTTGGCTGAACGGTTCCTTGGTGACACTTTTTTGTGACTAGAGGGAGTATAGGTCTCCTAGTCAAGAGCAAAACATAGAACCTTTACATTTTAAGCACAACAATAAATTTATTCCATTGCACACCTGTAATTGCAGATATCAACTGCTATATGCAGATTGCTAGCATACATTAGGTAAGGTCACAGCAGTATTCTACTGTACACGAACTAAGTAAATTAGCCAGTTCTTTGAAACATTAGCTGTGGGTCGGGAAATAGCATACAATATATATCCAATCCAAACATGAAACTATAGATGTAACCTATTGGAGGATGTATTGTAATATTTCATCTATACCCTTCCTAGGGACCTAATCACCAATATGGAAAAGGAGTTAAGGAAAACAGATTGGAGAGGGAGGGGGAGTCGGTTGCTGACCATAACAGCCCAACGTGTGTGCCGTGCGTGAGTGTTTAGAGGTGGGCTGGGCTTTTAAAGAGAGGAGGGGGGTAGGGGGAGAGCCAGCTAACCCTAGCCGCCACCTCCTTGGAACCCTAGCAGCCTAGCCGCCACCCCCCTGCTCCTGCTGCTGGCGCTGCTGCCCTGAGCGCCGCTGTCACCCTACCACCTCTGTTGCCGAGGACTGCTGCGGCAAGGAGAATCGTTGCCATGGCAAGGTTTTTGCTGCCATGGCAGAGTCAACAGGGGAGAAGGGAGGGACTGCAAGGGGAGAAGAAGCCGGGCAGGAAAGGAGGAGGAAAAAGGGCGTCGAACAGGAAAGAGAAGGAAGGAAAAGAGGAGGGGAAGAAGTGTTCCCACATCAGTACCAGTTTCGTCATTCGTCAAATCTTCGGGTTGTTGGTAAAATTGTCCTAGACCTTGTTTCCCTGTTTTAGGCCATTATAGATTGGTTTTGAGGTCATGCTAGTTCTGGACGGGGCAGATAGGTGGTGTTGAAGGCAAGTATTGGGTGCCGTGGTTCGTTAAGGTTTGTTGTCTTGTCTTGTTGGCGAGTTTTGGGGTATCTATATCCTATTTCATAACTTTGCCATATTATGACTATTGTAGACAAATGTTTAAGGTTTTCATAGAGTGCAAGAACACGGGATTTGGTTGAGTGGTTTAGAAGTTATGGCCTCAGGAGATTGCTGTCCAAAGTTTGGTTGCTGCTAGACGCAGTCGTGGTAATCTGCAATTTGGACTCAGTAGATGGCCGAATTAAATTATGAGAATAACTAACGAAAGATAGATAATTTTCTGTAAAGTTAAAAAGTGGTATGGTTTATCATGTTTCGACCAGTAAATTAATAGTTACGAAATTGCTAAGTCTGTTGTCTAGTAAGACAACAGAACAGTCTTCATTAAAAACGATGATTTAAATGGATTGATTAGGGTTTTTGGCCAACTAAGAAAGTGTAGTAAACTTTATATAGATTTCAAAACTTATATGGTTTACCATGTTAGGATCTCTAAGTCGAGAGTAATGGTATTTTCATTACTGGGACAGTAGGGGAGGACTGCCCGGTGAAGAGGGGATTGTTATATCGGAAAGCAGGTAGACACGATGTTGTTTATTTGATGTTTATGTATTGCTGTGGCATTTTGTTGAGACTGGTATTTACTGTATGAGGAGTAATTTTGGGATTGATATTGTCTCACATAAATTCGTCCCACGTGGTTAGAAAAGACAAGTGCATGGTAGAATGGTAACACGGGCTGTTTGCCCTTGCTGTTTTATATTATAAAGTACCTAACATGCTGGTTTACATGTTAACTCTTGCTTTCAATAATGCCCATATGATGATGAATTAAATGATGATGATGATGATAAATGATTAATGTTGAGAGAATCATTGCATTTGCATAATGAGCATTCATAATGGAAAGAGGTGAGCTGTGTGGACCTCTAGAGTCTACTTTGTGTGGTCGACCCACAAGAGTGGGAATAGTAAGGCCTACTTTGGTAGGCACTCCACAGAAGTGGAGATGAGATCCTCGTATGAAAGAGGACGGGCTTGAGATCCCCGTATGGAGGATAGGCTTGAGATCCTCATATAAAGGAGGATGGGCTTGAGATCCCCGCATGAAAGATGGCGAGCTTGAGTGGACACTAACGGATGTTACACTCCATTATGCCGGTATAAACAAAGAGATGATGAGATATGTGCATGCTTATTAAGGCGTCGCTTAGGTGACGCCTGTCGCCTAAACGGTAAGGCGCCCTCGGCCGTTAAGGCGTCGACCCCGCCTTGCCTTGCATGCGTAAGGCGTTTGCCTTAGTATTAAGGCGTTGTTGAGGTGATGCTTAGGCGGCATATGGCGTCGAGAAGGCTCGAGGCGATGCCTTATGCATGGAGGAGGCGACGGCTGCAACCAGATAAAGAAGCAAACCCGAGCGACTAAACCACAATTGAGTAGGCGGCGGCTAAACCAGAGAAAGAACCCTAGGTGGCAAAGTACTTGGACGGCGCCACCTCCATCTCGCCCGTCACCCTCTGGTTGGATCTTGGTGTCGCCCTCTGGCTCCATCCCCATCGCCCCGATTTGCTCCCTGACACTGTCCCCAACGTCAGCCTGCCCTCGATCTCCGGGCCGCGCATAGGACTGTAATGACAGAGCCACTCGCGGCCCGGCTGGCGCTGCCGCTGCGGACATGTCTTCGGGTCTGACCCCTCCCAACACCACCGCTTCAGAGTCGTGGCGGCTCGTTTTGGCGGACTTCGTACCCCGTCAGGAGGCACTACGGGGTTTGCAGGGGGCCACGGACTGTGCAGACGCGGCCTTGGACCCGTGCACGCTATCTTCGTGCAGTTCAGAGCTCCTGGAGAGTGCCCTTAAGGCCACGGAGATGAAGGTACACACACGCTGATTGTCTGATTGGTGTGTTCTGGTGGACTGCTAAGCCTGGCTTTGCGTGCAGGCCCTCGCTCTTGCCCGAGTTATTCAAGCAGCGAGGCAACTGGAGCGGAGTAGTCTACAAGAGTTCCTAGCCGCTGCGGAGACAAAAGCTGCTACGGCTTAGGACGGCACCAACTGTTGTGGCTACAGACCAAATAGTGTATAAGGGGACTAGGAGAGTATGCGAATGAATCTGTTTATTTCCCTGTTCCCCCTAGAAGATATTTATACATGACTATAAGGTCTTACTACAATCTTACCCTTATCCTAAGGTACTATTACAAGGGTATTTACATCTTTTTATGTCCCCCACTAAACCTTTCAGCTCAACAGGCTGAACGGATACGGTAGGGGGGCATCCCCACAACACTATGCTTCCCAAATTAGTAAGACACTAGACAGCTAAAATCTCCTTATGCTTCAACAACATGTTAAAATAAGAATGCTCTAAGGCTGTTACTATGATTTGGCAATTTCCAAAGACAAGTGCTTTCTATAAGAAGGTAGTTTGGGCATTCTGATTGAATATCGCAATGTGATGTCCAACACAATTTGTCTGGCAACGACAACCTTACAAGGAAAATATTTCTTTCTGTATGGTCATAAAGATTGAGCCACACGTTAAATGGATAGCGCTGCAGTTCTCAAACAGTAATTCAAAATGGCCATCCGCAAGCCTAAGCTATTTTCAATGTTCTCCATCACCTCACACTCTTCTTCAATCAAGAATTACACTAGTCTAGTCTACGAAAGTAGAACCCATATTACAACATACCATCTCGAGACGCAGTCGCCGCAATACCCCCTCCTGTCGCAGCTGGTACACCAAACGACATTCCCACCCCTCCGGCACTGGTGGCAAATCGGCATCCCCGCCGCGCCGCCGCCAGCCAGCCCCGCCGAGCATCTCCCGACCAGCTCCTGCCATCGCCGACACGAATCAACACGAGCACAATAGCACAAGAACCCAATTCAGCACGAATATAACCCAAAAACAGATTGTGCCCCCAAAAACCCAACTCACCGTCGCGGTGCGCGAGCCGGCAGCATTGCCGAGGGGAAGCCCGTACACCACCCTACGCGGCGCCGGCTCCGCCACGTAGACCGGCTCCCCGGCGACCCTGCTGTAGAGGGGCCTCGCGACGGCCATCGGCGCCTGCGGGTCCGCGTCGGCGTCGGAGTCGGCGCCGCCGCCGAACCCACCACCGCGGCGCGCGGCGGCGGCGGCTGCGTAGGAGGAGGACCTGCGGAGCGTGGCCCGGAGCGCGGAGGAGGCGGCGCGCTTCTTGGCCTGGACGTAGTGCTTCTCGCAGACGGTCTTGTCGGGCATGGAGGGCGCGCTGCAGCGCCACTGCTTACCGTCGGAGCGCTTGCAGCGCAGCTCCTCCGGCACAACCTCCATCCCCCCGCGCTGCCGTCAATCGCAGATCGCCACCGCCACCATGCGCGGATCGTGGGGGAGGCGGGGGGGCTAGCTAGGGTCTGGGGCAGATCGGTCGGGGGGGCGGGGTACTAAAGCGTAATGGTGGTTGGGCTTGCTGGTGTAATTTGGAGCCTTGCGGTGGGCTGCGCTGCAAGTCTCCATCCATCAATGGTCTCCTTGCTGCTGCGCTGTTGCTAGGCTAGGCTAGGCTGGTAACTTCCCTTCCTATTCGGTGCATCCTGCGCGTGCGCGGTGTTGTGGTCAATAGCGAGCGTGCCTGCGTGTGTGAGCCGGGGAGAAGGAAAGATAGCCATGGCGATGCGGAGTTACCGGTTTGCCCCTGGTCGTGCCTGTGGGGTTGCTGGAGGGGCAGGGGTGGGATGGGGATTTGGGTAGCTAGCTGCTTGGGCTAGCCTAGGAGGAGTTGCGCTTGCGACAGGGAGAGGCGGCGACCTGCGGGTTTCAGCCTGTTTGTTTTGGGCGACTTTTTGGGTGGGCGACGGCGTGCTGTGTTGACCTGCCTGCACACGCCTGATTGAAGGTGGATGCCCATGTCATAGGAGCAGAGATTTTTGTTAATTTCTTTTTTCATAGGAAAGAAAGTACTTTTTTATGGTTCCCTGTAGTCAAGACGAAGGTCACCTTGCAGTCGGGTCGGATTCTATTTTTTAAAAAACAAGCCGGGTTCTATTAATTTTTTAAAACAAGTCGGATTCTATTATTTTGGAAATATGTAGCTGTTTGGATACGAAGTTGATCAAGATGGTACGAGCGGACTAGTCATCTAATATGCTCTCTTATGATATTATTATTTTCATAGCGTTTGCATGTACAGGATTTACAACAGTGTTCTACACCGGCGCTCTCAAGGGTTACTTCATGTATTAGCAACCATACTCATCTTTAAGGATTAAATACTAACATATTGATCGAAGAGATCTGCACAATTGATTATGATGAGTCTGAATCATAACGACACATATTTGAAAGATATAGATAAGATCTATTATAATTGCATTAAAAATATAACTATATTTCTATCATAAAAATATATGTTTAAATACAACTATATGTATTATAGTATCTAGCCACACAATTATGCAAAATATTCGATTGGTTATTAAACAAAAGGAAAAGAGTAAATCACATGAATATACATGCGCCACTATGTATCTGATTAGTAATTTCCTTTCTTTTGTAGAAAGCATTACGGGCATGTTCTTTTCCTCCGAAGCTGACGGCTTTTAGCTTTTGCTGCAGTACCTAACTTTCAAACAGAATATTTTCTCAAGATGGGGTCTACAAGTTAAACGATGTACACGTTAAAAGCCCAACATCTGTACCATCCAAAATCGCAAGTGAGTATCTATCTTTCCGTAATCTGTACTGTAAACAACTAAAATTTAAAAAATTTAGCTAAAAGTTATAAGCCGCAACCGTTACCAAATAGGCCCTACGATACGTTCAGTGAGGATTTAAACCCAAAACCAAAACAATGACTTACCAATTTGGACTACAATGGGTTGTGATACAAAACTATACTAGAGTTACCATGTACTCCCTCTTGTCAAAAAAAAGTGACGTTTTCGGATAACTGAAGCCAAATTTGTAAGTTTTGGCATCGACCTCTTTACAAGTATTTAGATTGGACGAATCAAAACAATATACCTATATTTATCAAAAGATGTTTACATAATTTTATTATGTTTTATAAATATAATGGCTCAGTTATACATGTGTTGTTCATTTGGTGATCACGTGGTGTAGCATTTTTCGGGGTTAGTTGTCTCTTATGAGTAATAAAAGTACAATGTTACCCCTAAATAAGGAATAAAGCATACTTCGAGATCCATAAACGTTTTAAAGGATGAAGAACTACTCTTTCCTTTTCGACTTATGGTTTTTAGCTTAACTACAATAACTATATTTTATACGATGTATTTTTTAAGATGTTGTTTATAAGTAGATTGTAGTAGGCGTTGTACCGACTTTATCTATATCAGTAAAAATCGCACGTAAGTGTCTCTCTCCACACTCTCTCTAGTAAACAGGCAGAATTTAAAAATTTAAACAAAAACATCACCGGCCAAAAGAAACCACTCATCTAAAGCATCAAAATATGGGCAAGTTTTTAGGGGACTTGAAGGCAAATGCTTTGTAAAGTCCACAGAAGGCCCATGATGAACACATGCGCATAGATAGAATCCAATGCACAATCAAAAGCCCATTCGACAAATAAACTTGTGAACACGGGAATTGCAGTTCTAAACCTCCCTTTATTCAGAATAAGTTTGTGAATCCTAAACTAGATGGTAACCAATCCAGCATGCAACACGATGTTCACCATGAACCGTCTATGATATTATCTTTTCACATACGGTTTTTAGCACTGACAGCAATACAGGCGGTCTCTAAACCAAAACCATTTGTGATTGTACTTAATACTGACGATCTTAGTAAACCGTCTGTGATGAGTATTAGCCTTTTTTGTAGTAGTGAGATTGAAGGAAAATCAATTATTTGCCACGGATGTATTATACATTACACTTCTCTTGCTCTCGTCTTGCACACGTATTTCTTCCTTAATTTCTCCACCAACCGTTCTCACTTTCTTTCGATTACTTTTATTTATTTTCAATCAAAAATTATTGGTGACTAATATGAACTGGCTCATATCAGTAGGTGCAGTAGGTGGATATAGATTTATTGGGCTTAAACTAGGGAAACCACGCATGCATACGTGGGTTTTGAATGAGTAAAACTACAATGGGTCCGTCGTCCCGTGTATACTTGAAGCTGCAAGTGGATCCGCCCCAGGTACTATCGATTATAATTCTGTTTCGTCCACCGGAAATCATTTTGATGTGATCAAATGGTAAAGGAATTCCGAGGATACTTTCACTACCACAAAATGCAAGAATTATGTGTGCCGTGCCTTCTGTGTATTTGTCAATTTACGTTAGTGAAATGTCTTATCACCCTGTCTGCTGGAGTAACACACAGTGAACCGAGTTTGACGTGAACGGCCGATGGAGTAGGGTTTTGGAAGTCAGTTTTATATGTAGGATTGATTTAAACGCAGCTAAGCTACGGCGCACACTCACCTTGCTGGGAGATCCTCCTCGCCGTCCCACCCCGCCTAACACAATGTTCACCGCATCGTCGTCTCACTGTGTCGCCCTCTGACACTACCCACTACCCTTCGCCGCTGCCTACGATCGGATCACCGCCTCCCTGACCTCCCTCTACATCGGAAGGAGGAGTGTGAACTCATCATCCGCAGCGGTGCCCCCTTGTCGGCCTCTACCGCGCCTCCTTGGCCTCCGTTGTCGCTTGCATGCCACATGCCACGTCTCCACTCTGGTTACCATCACTCTGGATCGGAGATAGAGAGAGGGATAAGTGGAGTGGAGCAATGCTCGTGTATCATCAACTAGATCCAACAGCGAATTGGTATCCCATTGTTTTACTACCGTTCTATAGATTTTTCTCTTTTTTATTATTTATCCAACGGCTTACACACGTGCGACGGTAATGGTTGGGTTCTTTTCGACTTTCAGTCGGCTTATGCTTATACTGTCTACATTAACTAGCTTTTTAAATGGTGTGTTTTTTTAAAGTGGAGTCAATATGAAGATTTTAGTAAAAAGTGTACTGAGTTTAGATGTATCGATCAAAATCATATGTGACTATTTTTCTATACGTACTACCTTTCACGAATAGTTAGAATTCAAATATTTAAACCATAAGCCATCAGACAAAAAAACCCCCCACCCAATATAACTCCAGCCCACCGTAGCATATACTTACACGTCTGAATCTTCCAATGAATTTACGCCCCACTCATTTCGGTTTGAACTTCTGACTTCTAGCTTATTTTTCACTATTCATAAATTTCGTTTTTTATGAACATTTGGTTTTTTTTGAATTTTTGCCGGTTCTTTTTTCCCCGTATTCGTTTACGTTGTTTGTAATGAGCTAACATATTTTTTTCTTTCTATTTTTAAATTTTTTTAAATTTAATTACGCTAAATAAGCCACATTCAGGTAAAATATAATTTCAACCAGTTACAGTATAATTTCAGCTATAAACCACTATTTTTCAGCCCAACCGAGCAGGATCTTAACCGGCCCTCCGCCATGCCTATATAAGCACCACCCTGACAACGCAACTTAATCACACGTTCGAACCTGTGCATGCGCGGTACAACACTAGTGTTAATTAATCACGTGTTATATACAGATCTAACGCAGAGAGAGAAAGAGAGAGCTAGTAGTACAAATAAGTAGCTAGTGGTACATAATTAATCATGTCGGCTCGGGCGTGTGGGTGTTCCGGAACGGTGTGATGTAAGTGGAGCAGCCGCCGGCGAGCCGGAAGGCGTCGGTGTACGTGCTGGCAAACGAGACGGTGACATCGCTCAAGGCGCTGGAGCGGCGGCTCATGGGGCTCGGCTGGGAGCGCTACTACGAGAACCGTTGCCATCGTGCAGCTCTACCGCCGCGATGGTGTCGTCGTCTCGCGACCTCCCCAGTTGAGATCAACATGTATCCCTAGTCATATATGCGTGCTGGTTCTAGACTTCTAGTGCTCTGGCTACTAGTACTACGTACACCATATATGGAACTAATTTCATTAGCAAGCGTGTAATATGCATGCATGTGGTTGTGAGTATATGCTATATATGTAAGTTGGCTTGGTTTTGCGTTTGCGTTTGCTTGCGTGATGGATGTAGAGCTTGAGGCCGCATGCACAGTGAGTGTAGCGCATGCATTGTGTATTTATTGTAGTACTGTGTGTGTGGTTTGTGGCCGGGTCTGAAGAGATTGATGGTGGCGTGCTGCTGTACATGTCCTGCTTTGCATATGTGCGCGAAAGGTAATGTAATGTGCGAATTAAGTAGTGATTTTGTTCTGTTACATTTGTTATATCGTTGGGAACATTTTTATTCCATTTCACCATAAGGTTTCTAACATTTTCCGACGGTTATTAGTACATTGTCGACGGTATTATCTCTTTTGTAATAATTTTTTCAAGTATACATATCCTTGTTGGCTATCACTTTGTTTGCAAAATTATGTAAACCATAGCGATATAAAGGACATCGACTTCAAAAAAAATTTTCCAAAGAATTAACCCATATATACATACCATGTGTGAACCTGGCAGCCCATTCTTCCAGCCCAGTCAAGCCAGCAGCAGCAGTCTTCAGGCAATCCTTGCGTAGCCCAGGACATGAGGCTGGCGCGCTGCCCAGACGGCTAAGCCAGCCCATCACGTCGCACCTTGGAGTTGATTGCGTTGCCTCTGAATCTCTGATCGATCGGCCAAGCCCAACCCAATCGAAGCCGTCGATCGCCTGTCCGTCTCGCGTCACTCCCGCCTTCGCCCATCGCTGGAGACGCCGCACCCGACGGCCGGTCACCGGAGAACTCGCACGCGGTCGCTCTCGCCGCATGATCGCCTTCACCCGTCGACTGCCTTGGCAGCGCGCCACGCGCCGAACCGAGTCACTAACGGCAGCGACATATGGGCTGAGACCCAAGTCGCGAATGTATCGGCCCTGATCAACTTGGCTTTGGCTTCTGGCTTATTTTTCACTATTCATAAGTTTCGTCTTTTTCTGAACTTTTGACTTTTTGTTGAGCTTTTTTGCCGGTTCTTTTTTTTCCCGTATTTGTTTGTATTATACGTAATGGGCTAACATATTTTTTTATTTTTAAAATTTTTTAAATTTAATTATGCTAAATAAGCCTCTGTCAACTACAGTACTTTTTTCAGCCAGCTACAGTGTTTTCAGCCATAAGCCATGAGGCTTTCAGCCGAACCGATCACCACCAAAGTTCCATTAGTTCTTCTGGTTTGTTTCAATCACAGAAATTAAACTTGTGAGGAATGAATCCAATTTTAATAACCTTGGTTGTTTGTCAAACTATATGTTAGGGTTTCAATATGGATTCAGGAATACACTAGTGGCAACGCAAATCGGAGGCAAAATCTAAGTTATTTACTTTTACTTGATCATTCTACTATTATTTTACTTTAAAACTTTAAGCCGTTTTCTTCTATTTTTATATTCCATTGAAATTGGATGATTTATTTTGCTAATACCGATCATATTTTGTCCATGATATGATCATTTATCCTTGATTCCTTCACTTTGCTACAATTAACTAATACATTTAGTGGGTTTCTTAATTTCAGTAAGCACTTTGATTGCTACTTCTTTATTATTATATATTATGTTAAATTATTGATGATATAAATTGCCGGACACATGACCATTTAGTACTCCCTTCATCCCGTAATTTAAGTCCAAACCTCACCATATGTACACACTAAGAAAACACCAAATTTAGGAAAAACATAATATCATTGGACCATACATATCCCTATTAAATGATATAAAATTATTTTTTCTGTATTAAAGCAGGGGTGTATTATGAAAAAATCGCAATAACTATACTTTGGTTCCCTCAATGGAGTTATCTTATGAAACGTGGCTTTCCAAGAAAACGGGCTTATATTGCGGGAGAGATAGAGTACAATATTGCATGAAAATAACAGATGCGGTTGTATATGTGGTGAAGTGATGAACTCTTATCATTTTCGTTATGGTTTTGCCCCTGTTTCTAGGGTCATCGAAGCCAAACTTTGGCAATTGGCACTATATAAGCAAGTAGCAATCTACTCCAATCATGCTACTATTGTATGCTATATTACTATGATAGATTGATACAACTAGGTGGCATGTTGTTCGGCTGCCAAGCTATCATCAGGCCAGTTGATCAGTGGTAGCCGGAGCGTCCCCGGGGGGGGGGGGGGGGGGGGGGGGGATCGGAACAGATGCCTGCCGGCTAGTTGCGACGAGACGCGCGAACGCAGGTGGGCTTTGGGCGCTTCCCGCTTCATCGATGTATTTTACATCTGCCGGTGAAGTGCCAGCCCAGCCGGCATAAGATTCCCGGCCGGCAGCCAGTCGCTACGTACAGCGCCCGCGCCGCTCGCGAACGGGCAAGCAACGCGTGCCGTGCCGTGCGTATAGCTCGGCCAGGCGACGCGAGGTCGCCCACCGTGCATTCCCGTCGTTTTCGACGGCGCCTGGACGATCGCCCACACGAACACGGGACGATGGTGTGGCTTTTTTCGACCAACGGTTCCAATTGGGGTGGGCGGGTGGCACCGGGCACCGGCCGTCTATCCAGTAGTACAACGCGGTGCACGCCTTTGCTTGGGGGGAGTAGCCCAACTCAGACGGCCTTTTCGGCCTGGCCTGCTAGTCAGAACTGGGCTGTGCTTACACCATGAGAAAACTGCTAATGTGCTCTCTGGTCTCGTTCCAAACAGCGCGCTGTTTTTTAATATGTTTTTTTTCTCTTTTTCTTTTTTATATTATCTATAAAAATATAATGATGTTTTTATTTTTCTTTATTTTCTTTCAATTGAATGTCTTAGAAAAAGCTAACAGCTGCATAGTGCCATTTTATCCAAAATCCAAAAGTTATTAGAAAAAACCGAATTGAACGGGGCATTTGAGTGCTCTAAGTGGCTTCGGCTTATGTCTTTTATTTTTTAAGCCAAAAAACACTTAGAATGCGTCGGTTTGTAATTTTTTTCTCTTTTTTTTTGCCTTTTCCCCACCTTTTCCCTTTCTATTGTCCATTGAGATATAATGGTGTTTTCATTTATTCTCATTTATTATTTTTCTTTAATTAAATAACTTAAAAAAAATTAACAACCACTACAATATAACTTTAGTCAACAGTTAAAAACCGCAGCCATAAGCTTATCTCTCTTGTTTTCTACACGGACGCTGGCGTACCCGGTAAGTATTCGCTAACGCCCACAGGTGATTCGCTTGGTTGTTCTCAAGGCAAGGACAATCCACACTCCAAGCATGGACTTCGGGCATGCATTTCGCCTTCTGGAGCTCAAATCAGTCACACACGCACACAGATAGACGCATCAGCACGGTCTTCCCAAGGTGTAAAACGCCAAATTAAACCACCATCTTTTAACTAGTGCTAAGATAGTGAGATATGGCTCACAGTTCGAATTGTCAACTACAAAGCACGAACAAAACAGCCACGTCATTCCCCGGCCGGCACAAGAAGGTGGTTTTAGGTGCACGTCTTTCTCCCCTCGCCTTTCTCGGAGAAAAAATTGGAGCCGCACCGGCGAAAGGCGCCATGTGGTGCACCCCAAAAAAAAAAACGCAAAATCGATCGCGCGGTGAGCAGGGTGGACGAACGGGCATGTGATCATCTGCCGTGGAGAAACCCCACACATCATGACATCTACCTGCATCACATGGTCCTGTCTCGATTTATTATTTCGTCCGTCTCAGTTCCAGACATGTATGGTTTCAGTCACGCATGCTAATACAGTCTCGAACAACAATCCAAATCACAGCAGCCGTTCGTTAGTCTTAACACATATGTGGCATCTAGATTTTTTTGGCCCGGAGTTGTCTTATTTACACGTGTCGAATGGATTATTTATAGATTTTCTGGGATTCAGTCCAATGACATCTTGGGTCCCACGTATATCCCATTAACTTATTCCCAATCCCATTTTCAAAACCGCAACAGCAAAATTTTACTAAAAATACATCAAAGGTAGTCCACACAAGTACTTCGTTCCACAACACTATCACAAGGTACTCATGGCTTATGGCTGAAAACACTGTAGCTGGCTGAAAAAAGCACTGTAGCTGACAGAGACTTATTTAGCATAATTAAACTTAAAAAAATTTAAAAATATAAAAAATATGTTAGCCCATTACGTATAATACAAACAAATACGGGAAAAAAAGAACCGGCAAAAAAGCTCAACAAAAAGCCAAAAGTTCAGAAAAAGACGAAACTTATGAATAGTGAAAAATAAGCCAGAAGCCGAAGCCGAATTGATCAGGGCAGCTATCCGTGTGACCGTGTTGCAGCGGGTCGCATCGGCTCAATGTCTAAATAAACACTAAAAGGAAAACAGGGTTGATGCTAATGATCGGGCGCCTTGGAGTATCTGATGCTAATTGCAACAGTTCAATTCAAATGTTGCAATAGTTATTTTAAAAAATGTCGCAGTACGAACAAGTTGCAATACAAAGCGTTGCACTGCAACATACCCGAGTTGATGCTACAGGCGCCGTCCAATCCATCATACGTTAGGCACTACAGTGGCATCCCGAAAACAGTCATGAGCGGTTGCACTTGGGATAATTCTCTGCATTTTGTCATCTCTAATGAAAAATACAACCTATCAGATATGAGGTGACTCTAGATGAGACATATATATATACACACACGCACGCACGCACACACTATCTGGAGCAAGAAAAACTGCATTGGAATAGCGGGCTAACTAACCTAGCAGATTAGCTAGGCCATCAACTCAGTCAGTAGCAGATCGAAGAATGCCTGACGGAGCTACAGGACAGGCCATCTTTAGATCTCACGACCGGATCTGATCTCTCACACATCCAGTATTATTTTTTTTCAAACCCTAGGCTAGGCAACAAGACAAGACCATGCGTGAGTTCTTTTAGGCTATGACTTTGATTTTTTCTACTTTGGTTTTTGAATTATGCTTGTTCGTGAGAGACAATACACATAGGGAAACAGTCGTATGTGATTTTCTCAATGTGATTTTGACCGATATAGTTGAACTCGGTATAGTATCTACTACGATCTATCTGTAAATTCTATATTAAAAACACATAATTTAAAAACTATTTACTGTAGTAAAAAATAATAAGCTAAAACCAAAGTAAAAAAATCCGGCCATTACCACGCTCAACAACTTATGCTATGAGACCATAAGGTCCATGTATCGCAGAAGCAGCCGACAGAGAAAAATGGGAAGGCAAATCCTGATTTAGTCAATGGCCCGCCCATCGCCAAACTCTCAGAAATACCCGCTCGAAAAGAAAGACCAGTTAGCCAACCGATGAGCAATCTAACAATCGCTTTAGATTATGGCAACTAGAGAGGTGAATAATATCTTTAAATTCAATCTTCTCAGTGATATTATAGAATTTTCACTCTACTAACTACTAGAAATTAGCAAGATCAGATTTGCTCACCAACAAAGAACTCATAAAAATATGAAAGCAAACATAGTTTAACTCATCTGGGTTGGTCGGACCATTATGGGAGAGCGGTTGGACTAGCCGAATGGTCTGACCGTCGGATATGGCTAGGGGTGGAAATAAGCCGAGCCGAGCTGGCTCGAGCTAGGCTTAGCTGAGCTCGCTCAAAGCTGTGGCTTGGCTCAGCTCGTTTCTTGGCTCGAGCCAGCTCACGAGCTGCACAAAACACACTGGGATATACAGGAACATCTAACAACTAGAATACACAAACACACTGGGATGCCATGAAAATTAGATATAGAAGTGGAAGTCGTATCACCCACTAGTTGCTCTCTATGACACATTAAGGAAAATGTATGGTTTCAACGTCATCCTCATCATCTTCTTCCTGAAAAGAGGCATGATATTCGAGTTAACCATGACGTAAGCTGATACAAATCCATAAAGCGCAGTATAGAAGAACCTACCACAAATATAGGAGGTCTCATGTTATCACGTGCACCTCTTTGGGCTTCAGATTTTGGCTTCCGGCTTATTTTTTACTATTCATAAATTTCGTCTTTTTCTGAACTTTTGGCTTTTTGTTGAGCTTTTTTGCCGGTTCTTTTTTTCCCGTATTTGTTTGTATTATATGTAATGGGCTAACATATTTTTTAATTTTTAAATTTAATTATGCTAAATAAGTCTCTGTCAGCTACAGTGTTTTTTCAGCCAGCTACAGTGCTTTTCAGCTATAAGCCACCAAAAAAAGTCCAAATGATCACCACCAAAGCTGTCCGTGTGACCGTGTTGCAGCGGGTCGCATCGGCTCAATGTCTAAATAAACACTAAAAGGAAAACAGGGTTGATGCTAATGATCGGGCGTCTTGAAGTATCTGATGCTAATTGCAACAGTTCAATTCAAATGTTGCAATAGTTATTTTTAAAAATGTCGCAGTACGAACAAGTTGCAATGCAAAGCATTGCACTGCAACATACCAGAGTTGATGCTACAGGCGCCGCCTAATCCATCATACGTTAGACACTACAGTTTCATCCCGAAAACAGTCATGAGCGATTGCACTTGGGATAATTCTCTGCATTTTGTCTTCTCTAATGAAAATTACAACCTATCAGATATGAGGTGACTCTAGATGACACACACACACACATATATATATATATATAGTATAAATAACAAGTGCTCCTGGTGTCCGGACACTATAAGCCTAAAATAGATATGTATCGAAATGGGGCAACATGGTGTCGGGGCATCAAGCCTCCCTACCTTTGGATTGTTTTTAGATGGGTGCAAGTGTAATATATCAGGCAAATCCGTCAACATTCATTAATTTGAAAAGGCATCAATTTGGAAAGGAAGTCATTAGTTTAGCATGCTAAATTAATCATGGATGAAAAGTTTCAATTATAGAGTCTAGACACCATGGTATCCCTATTATTTATACTATATATATATGACCTGTTCTTTTTGGCTGCGGCTTGTGGCTTTTGGCCTGTTTATGCGAGAGATCACAGAGCAACAGAAACTCACGTGCGGTTTTTCACGATATAAATGAAGTCCGTAAAATATGTACTACAATTAACTAGTAGACCTTATCTTGAAAAGATATTTCGTTTAAAAGCTAGTTACTGTAGAAAAGCTAAAAAGCAGCTTTTAGAAGCTAAAAAGAACATAACCTATATATACTATATGGAGCAAGAAAAACAGCATTGGAATAGCGGGCTACCTGAGCTAGCGGATTACCTAGGCCATCAACTCAGCCAGGAGCAGATCAAAGAATGCCTGACGGAGCTATAGAACAGGCCATCTTTAGATCTCACGACTAGATATGACCTCTCACACATCTAGTATTATATTTTTCAAAACCTAGGCTAGGCAACAAGACACGCCAATGCGTGAGTTTTTTTTAGGATGTGACTTTAATTTTTTGCCTTGGTTTTTGAATTATGGTTGTTCGCGAGAAACAATACACAGAGGGAAACAATCGTATATGATTTTATCACATATGATTTTAGCCGATATAATTAAACTCAGTATAGTATCTACTACAATCTATCTATAAATCCTATATTAAAAACGTATTATTTAAAAACTAGTTATTGTAGTAAAAAAATAATAAGCTAAAACCAAAGTAAAAAAATCCGGCCATTACCACGCTTAACAACTTATGCTATGAGACCATAAGGGACATGTGTCGTAGAAGCAGCCGACAGAGACAAATGGGGATGTCAAATCCTGATTTAGTTAATGGCCTGCCCATCGCCAAACTCTCAGAAATACCCAGTCGAAAAGCAAGACCAGTTAACCAACTGAGCCAATCTAACAACCGCTTTAGATTATGGCAACTAGAGAGGTGAATGATATCTTTAAATTCAATCTTTCAGTGATATTATAAAAATTTCACTCTACTAACTACTAGAAATTAGTAAGATCAGATTTGCTCATCAACAAAGAACTCATAAAAATTCGGAGGCAAACAAGGTTTAAATCACCTGGGTTGGTTGGACCATTATGGGAGAGCGGTTGGATTGGCTGAATGGTTTGACCGTCGGAGATAACTAGGGGTGGAAGAGCCGAGTCGAGTTGGCTCGAGCTAGGCTCGACCGAGCTCACTTGAAGATGTGGCTTGGCTCGGCTCGTTTCAGAAATGAGCTAAAAGTCTGGCTCGGCTTGGTTCGTTTCTTGGCTCGAGCTGGCTCGCGAGCGCACAAAACACACTAGGATATACAGGAACATCTAACAACTAGGATACACAAACACACTAGCATTGCATGGAAATTAGATATAGAAGTGGAAGTAGTACAACCCACTAGTTGCTCTCTATGACACTTTGAGGAAAACGTATGGTTTCAATATCATCCTCATCGTCTTCTTCCTGAAAAGAGGCATGATCTTCGAGTTAGCCATGATGTAAGCTGATGAAAAATCCATGAAGAGTGCAGTATAGAAGAACCTACCACAAATATAGGAGGTCTCATGTCATCATGTGCACCTCTTATCTAACTAGACGCGCACACCAAATACTGAACCATAGCCGGACGTAGAGAACTTTGGTAGTCATCTAGTACTCTATCTCTGCACTAAAAGTTGATTGTGAAGATACAATGCTAGCCAGCACAGTCAAGAAATTCTTAACCATTTTTGAAACTATCGGGAATCTATGTGCTTTCAAATTCCATCGCTCAAGCAATTTGAAGCCCTTGTTATCCAAACTCTCGTTCACTTCATCTAGGTAGATGAGCAACTTTGACTTTGAAGGTTCGGTAGAAGTGGTACGCAAAAATGACTGAAACTAAGATGAGACTGAGGATAATGAGCTGGTAGTACCCATAGTTGAAGAGAAGGTTACATCACATGTACTAGCCATCTTGTGTGCCAATGTTCCATTTCAAACTGTGAGTAAAGTCTTCCAACTTGACCTTCACATCATTAAGCTCTTTTGCAGCTTTTGAGGGCTCATACATTTGGTTGAAGTACCAACCAATGAATCTCATCTTAAACCTAGGATCAAGAACAGTAGCAAGGACCATGACATTGCTCTTTTCTTCCCAATACTGGTCAATCTTTCCCAACATTGTAGTAGCCATTGTCTTCAAATTATCATCTCCAGAAGTAATTGCATCTCTTAATGCAATCTTGACATTAATTATGTAAGGATAAAAAATATTTGCCATTGGGTAAGTTGATCCAGAAAATACACTAGTCACTTCTGCCAAGGACTTCAATATTGGTGCAATTTTTTCATACAATGTCCAATCTTCGCCCAATGGCTACCATTGGTAATATGCATTCGTGTCGGCATAACACATTAAAGCATCCTTATAAGCAATGCAGACTGATAACATTTTGAATGTGGAACTCCATCATGTGGACACATCAAGACAGCCCAGGACCAATTTGCAAAGCAAGTGATGAACAAATATGTAAGCTTTTGTGCATACAAGACGGAGACTTCTTTATATACTTGACTGTTTCCCTAAGCTTGTTTATCAAAGGTGTTAATGGTAGTAGGCCAAGCAAACTTAGACATTAAACTATGGACAGCAGCAGCATTTGAGGAAGCATTATCAAGAGTAAGTGTGATAATCTTATCATTTATCTTCCATTCAGTAATGCACTCAAAGATACCTGAGCTATAGCAACCCCACTGTGTGGAGGATCCAACTCAATAAAGTTCAGCACACGACATTGCATAACCCAGTTTTTATCTATGTAATGTGCTACCAAACTCATATAGCAAAGGGTTTGGTTAGAGATTCACAAATCACAAGTTAAACTTATATGGGACACACTTCTGAGACTCTTCCTAAGGGCTTCCCTCTCTGATTCATAAATCTTGATGCACTCACTTCTTAGCGTCTTTCTACTGATGAATTGATATGACAGATTTAAGTAACTCATCAAAACATTAAACCAAGTTTGCTTGTCCATCCTAAAAGGATACTTATAGACAATTATCATCTTAGTAATAATTCGATGAGTTTCATCAAGATCATATTCCCTAGGAGTGGCAATATGAGGTAAACCAGTCTCACCTGCTTTGATAGGACCAAAGTTGAGCTTAACTTGATCTTTCATCTTAGCCACCTTGTTCATATATGGCATGCACTTTGGTATGTGCCTCGTCAAATGTGAAGTAGCACCCCCTTGTTTGTAAGACATGGTCTTTGAGCAAAACCTACACTTTGCTTTTGTATTGATCTCCCCTTTCTTTGTCTTCGATGGAACAGTCACCACCTTAAAAATCTTCCAACAATCTGATCTTTATTTTTGTCTCCCAGTTGCCTTCAGAGATCCCTTCCGTCTTTTTGTCCTCTTCTTTGTTCTTCCTTGAGAAATTGTACCATCTTCTGTTAAAGCCACAGCTATGTGTCCACCATCATTCAAACTTGAAGAATCCACAGAAACACATCCTTGTTCCCCATCCTCAACAGATGGGACAATATTATGATCATCATCACTCATACTCATATCCTTCCAATCCACATCCTTGCTCGACGACTGTGCTAAAATGTTCATAAAATCATTAATAAAATAGTGAATAAGTGATAGCTATGATATGTCACACTATAAAATCATTCACGAAAATGAGAGATATTACACTACAAGACATCAACAAAAAATTAAAAAAAAACTCATCGAGTCTGTCGGTTTACCAAGTTCAGGGGGCGGCTGGGAGCTAATGAGGTGTCGACTAGTTGCATGCTCACCTGCTGGTGTAGAGCCGAAGGTGTTGGAGTCGGCCGACTTTTTTTCTCACGCACGAGACTCCATGCTCCGTTGGCGATCCATGTCATGGGAGTCGAACAGAGGAGTCGGGGAAGCACAGCGAGGCCGTGGGGGGATAGTACGGGGATGGGCCCAGGGCCTAGGGGGAGAACGAGCCGACGGGGAGTACACATGGCCAAGGGAGGACGGGGCACAGCAGCAAGGTAGGAGGGGCGAGCCGCGCGGTGGGAGGGCAAGCGGAGGGGCGGACGACGCGTTGGAAGGGGATCGACCGAATGCAGATTGGGAATTTGGGCATGGCAGTCGAAGGGTTAGAGTAAGGTTAGGGGATCAACTCATCCGCAACCGCACCTCCAAGTTAATCGAACGACTGCAAGCATCTTCAGCCAATCGAACGACGGGATCATTCTTGGTCTAAATATCACCGTCGCCATCGACCATCCAAAACCGATCAAACATCACGGAATGAATGAACATTCAGAGCGGTCTAAACGTCTCCAAGGCGATCGAATGAAAGACACATGCAGTGGAAGAAGAGAGGCGACTAACCTGCAATTACACCTCCAAGTCAACCAAACTGCGGGATCGTTGGACCTAGTCTGAACGTCATCGTCGCCATCGACCATCCAAAACCGATCGAATGGTGTGGAATGAAAGAATGTTCGGAGTAGTCCGAACGTTTCTAAGGCGATCGGGTGGTCCGTTGAAGATCGAACAACCACACCACATGACCGACTCCCGAGTCCCTGGCTGTGGGCTGCTGCACTGCACACATGAGCCATAGCCGGCGTGCGAGCGGCTTGAGCTCGGCTAGATTTTTTTGCGAGCCACGAAAGAGGCTCGACTTGGCTCAAAATTTTATGAGCTCGAGCCAAGCTGGCTCGGCTCGCAACGAGCTCAAGCCGAGCTGCAAGCTAATTTTCTAGCCCTACAGATGGCCAATCTGACCAACCTTTCGTTGGACCGTGGGCCTAGAGGCAGTTGGATCGCATCCTTGTTCTCAAAATTGGAAATTAGTCCTAGCCAAAACAAAAATAGTGCAAACTTCAAAGTACATATCCAAATGTTTTGAAACTTTGCATACACATTGTTGAGGATCTCAAGAATCTAATTCATCAAAAGATCTTTTGAATCTTGGCTAAAGTTTCAACTTTTCCTCAAGACAAACAATATTTCACCAAAATCAAACAAAACTCAAGAACTTGAGACATAATTTACTTGTGGACTGAGGATAGCCAAGATGACTCTAGATAAATTTCCACATGCACACGAGAGCCATAGCTAGTGAACTGGGGAGAAGTAAAGAGATAAGGAGGATACAAGGAAGAAATGGAGAGAGAAGCCTGGAAATAACCAGCTAGGCCATTCGGCCAAAAAATAAGAAGAGAGAAAAGAAGTAGAGAAAAGTAAATATGTGAAGAAAGCTAGGAATGGCCCGAGGCATTCGGCTGAGTAGGTGAGGAGAGAGAAAGATAGTAGATAAGGATAAAAAGAGAAGATAGAAGAGAGGATGAAATAGGGAAACAAAGAAACGGAACCTAAGGCATCAACAGCATGTAGCCGACTGGGACACAAGGTGATGGAGAGAGGTAACTGGCAGGACCGATGTGAGGCCAACGGTGTAGTCATCGTAGTCAGAGCACGTCTCAATAGCATGTAGCCGCCATGACGTAAGGCGTCAATGATATGCAACTGCTAGGTCGTTAGCATCGGTAGAGGCCGAGAGCCCTGAGGGGACGCAGAGCACCGGTGGAGCAAAAGCTCCAACAAGATGCAAGGTGGCATAGGGATAGAGACACTAGAGGAGATGCGAGACACCGGTGGAGCAGAAAGCTTTGACAAAACACGGAGCGAGTGGGGTCAACGCCAAAATCGACGGTGTCATAGCGTTGAGCTAACGAGTGCTCAACCGTGGGGGAGTCGAGCTAGGTGGCAAATACTCAGGGAGGATGCGGTGCACAGCCAACGTCGGAGCCAAGAGAGGAGGTGGGAAGCACAGAAGAGCAGGGAAGCATAGAGAAGAGAGAAAGAGGCAAGAGTGTAATGCAGAGATGAACGGATCGCTGGCATGATCTGAATCGGGTAGGAAAGAAAAAAAGAAAGTGAGGAGTTTGGCGGCCGATTTTTGGCCTTCCAGGCCAAGCTAATAGCCCAACACAGAAAAGATGGATTAAAAATGACCACCTATAAATAACGTTCCAAATCCCCAAATAATAAACCCAAGTAGTCCAAAAAATCTGTAAACAAATTCTAGTAACCAGGAAAATAGAAAATACTATAATAATAATAATAAGGTGACACTAAACAAGTGGGAAATTGAAATACTAATTTTCAGGATTTTTGCTTCATTCCCAATATTGGCAGGTACATTAGATGGCATATATTAAATGGTCCTAAATCATGCAAAGGAAGAATTGGTTCAATGGGAGGAGACCCATTAGACCACCACTAAGGCAGCCCTTTAGTATTCATTTCCAGGCAAGATTGTTGTGCAGCTCACCTAGATATTTTGATCTCAAAAAATTATTTGTTTATATCACCTTGCATCAAACAATATTCTCTAATAATAGCAGGATTAAGGATCAAAATAAACTGGATAGATAGGAAAGGCAGTAACCACTGATGGAGTAGTGGTCTACATAAAGAACATAATAGGTGGGGTGGAGGGTGCTCTAGAAGGAAGGAGAAATGGGCAAGATATGGGACCCTCTACCTAGGGATATCATATAAGGACTAAGAGCCACCTTTCATTCTGGATTAACTATAACCTGTATCAGTTATATTCTTGTTTACCAATGAGTGAAATGTATTTGTCTTATTTTGCAATTGTTTCTCCACAATGGATAAGTAAGTAGATACTAGGGAAGAGGAAGATGGGGTGGGGGCTCAATTGGACTGTGGGCCATAAAGGGATAGATTCCCATGTGCCTATATTTAGCGCAACAGATAGTTGAGCTTGATGTACTTGACAAACGACTATTTATAGTTGGATGGAGATATAAGTGCAAAATTTGGGAAAACATTTTATATTCTGAGCTTAGACATTTCCACCACCACAAATATAAGTTCCCACAAGATGTCCAAATTTTTAGGATAACTGTGACTAATACAAGCCTATGCAATACTTAAATCAAATCATGAATTCATGCCAAATCTCTTGGAAGAGAGTCTACAGGACCTTTTGGTCATCTTTTTCTCTGGAGTGTCCGTAGCCATTTTTCTTAAAATTTTAAAACGTACCAACCCCTTAAATTTGATAAATGTTGGCAAGTAGGAGAAAGGGTAAGAAAAGAGAAAGGAATGAGGAAAAGAAACAAGTGAGAAAAAATATGATTAATATTGTCTGCATTCACTATCAAAAACTTGCTAAGTACTTTGTACTCACTCTTGCTATAAATCCCCCTTTTAGAGCCATTCGCAAAAGGGTATTATTTGGGAACTGATGAGGGCTGGTTTGAAAATAAAGACACTGCGGGACACCCGGTGGTCACTGACTAGGAGGCCTGCAAACTGGAGGCCTTATACAACACTTGGGAGGACTAGGCAATCCGTAGTTCCTCATACTAGTACTAGCGAGTATTATATTTTAATCTTTTCTTCTCAAACTTCCTATAATTACTATAATATTCTTGGGCTAGTGTGTGAGCCTGGGTTAAATACTACTAGCCCTATGTGGCAGTGCTATAATAAAGTTTAGTCTCTAATTATTGTTCCATTGTTCTACTCTATTTGGGTTATTAGTTGATAGGACGGTGTTTCTATCGAACAATAATCAAGTGAGCAGTGTTAAAATCTGAGGATAATAATACGGGTCGTCACAGGTGATATCAGAGCAATGGTTAGAGCCACGCTTATAATTAGAGACCAACAGAGACTAAGTAAAATTTTTACCTGCTTGTTATATGGCACTAAATATTATTGTAACTCCTTACCCCCCAAATCTTTTATTTAGTATAGTACAAAATTTAACTTCTACAAAAATTATTATGTTAACAATAAGTCAGACCTCCATCACTAACTAGAACCTTTTTTTGGTAGGATTACATTCCCATGTCCAAAATCCATAGGTACCACATTTCTCTTTTAGGTAGACTAGTGCACACCTTAGGTGGACCTTTTCTGAGTTTTTCGAGGAGCCCGGCAGCTGAGTCTAGAGTATAGGGTAGCTCAGGCATAGGAGAGGTTAGGCCAGCAAGTGAAGAGATGACATGCTTGAGAGAGAGAGAGAGAGAGGGTGACGAGGACATGGATACGGGTGACAACGAGGGAAATGAGTAGTGGTACTAACTTAGTTTACAACATAATCTCTACTGTATCCACGATTATGCCATGGTTTTTATTAATTGCATTGGTTATTATTATGTAACCTTGATGATTTTACTCTCAGTATTATTTGTAACATGTATTTTGTTATCCACATTGCAATGATTATGCTCTTTTTATTCTTGTATTTCATCTTGAACTAAAATTTCGCATATTGTTCAAATTGCATGATTCCATGAATGTAATATTTATATTGACATAACTCTAGTTTGCATATTATTTTGGTTATCTATTCACTATGTTGCATTCATTCTAAACTTTGTAGCACACCACTATTTAAAATTTAGCATACTATTATTTTAGTTCATCTACAAATGTCAAGATTAGTTAAAATGGCTAATTCTAGAAGCAAGTAAAGGATTAGTTAATTTTTTTCTCGGTTTCAGCATGCATTTGACTTGTGGTAATAAATTTTATTTCTGTAAGTTACTAGCTATATGTATAGTGCATTAGTTAGTTACATCTTTTGTTGGCCCAATGTAGCTGATTTAGAATTGGACTATTTCTATAGGGCTCTCTTGTACTCACCTATCCTAAATATTGGAGTTTCATTAACCATCATTGTAAAAGATAAGAAAGAGGTAAAAGAAAAAAAAGTCAAGTTCAGTGATGGTTAATGAACAATAAAACCATGTAGTAAACAACCTTTTTGAACAAAAGATTTCCCAGATGAGTGGTCCATGGTGTACTCGCTACAATGCTTGAGCATATTCAGGGGTGAAGCCCTAAGTAGTCCCAAACACGTTGTTTGGGTGATCTCGAGATGCGGGTTCTCGAGCGTTCTTGGAACAAGAATTCAGGGTGGCTTCTTTTGGTGTGTGTGTATATTATTTCTTGGTATTATTTGCGATGTAAAGGACTTGTTTAGAAGATAAAATATGATTTGGGAAATAGAACTCCAAGAACGAAAAAACATAATAAGACCTTTCCTTGAAATGTTGAATTAATTCAAGAAATATTCTTGACTCCCCAATAAAACACACCTAGGATTTAAAGTGTTAATATTGGAATGGAGTAGACCGCAAAATCTTGTAAACAGGTCTAAATTGGTTAAACACTAAATTCTGTCAATTAAAGAGTCTAAGATCCCTATTTAATTAATTTTAAAATTTTAATTATTCAATGAAACTAATGGATAAAATTACTTTAATCACTCTGTAGGATGGGTGACTGCAATCAAAGGGAAGGAAGCGGGGAGAAGAGTATGGGTTTAGTTGGTCAAGGGCAACCGGAAGAAGTTAGAACAACTACTCCGGGTATCCAAACCACTCAAGCGCATACCCCACCAATACCAGCCCTAGCAGATCCTAACTATCCCAAGAATCCAAAAAGTTCCAATAATCTCAGTGACATCTTCCAATCCATAGAATCCTCTAAAAAAGAAGCCCAAGAATCTCGAAATGGATTCATGGAAGCCTTGATCACCAAAATAGCCCCTATAAATCCTCAATAGCATTATCTGGGGGTGAGTTTGGGAAATTTCCTCCAAGTATGCCCTTCCACTTTCTCCAAATCTACGTATCCCCTGGAAGCTAAGGATTGGTTGCGGGACGTAGAGAAGAAATTAGACACTGCAGGTTGTTCAGGTTGTTCTAATGACGACAAGGTGTGATATACCTCGCACTAGCTCACTATCTAGCCACAACCTGGTGGCTAAATTTCCAACAAAATTAGGGGCAAAACTATCTTATCACATGGGAGGAGTTCTAGAAAATTTCCTAGCTACTCATGTGCCACAAGGGAAGGTGGACCTTAAAAAGAAAGAATTTCAAGCTCTAAATCAAGGGGAGTCAAAGCTAAATGAATACCTAAACCAATTCAATGAACTCGCTCGATATGCCCTAGAGAACATAGGCACCGAAAAGAAAAAGATTGAGAGATTTCAAAAGGAATGAATTCGTATAGGAAATTACAGATATCTCTCCATCATATCACTGAATTCCAAGACTTAGTAAACCAAGCTATTGTCTTTGAAGATGGGTACGCTAACTTGCAAGAGGAGAGAAGAAAGAAAGCCAGAATAGATCTCTGCCCCATCAGATTGCTCCACCAAGACCCCAATGCCTTTTCACATATTTCCAGCTCCACCTAGACCCTTCCACAATCCATACCCACCTCAAGGACTGCCATACCTACCACAACCAATATCAGTCATTTGTGCCAAGTGTAGTAGTCACCACCTTACCAAGGATTATTTAAAGTGGACAACCACTTGCTACAACTGTGGGAGTCTACTAGCTTTGTAAATAGTTCCTCTATCATAATTGGTGTTTCTCATTCTTTAGGAGAGACTCATCATGTTAAATATCATTGCACCTATTATGAGAGTGATCAGTATTTGTATCAGTTCTGCTTCAAGAGGGCCAAAAAGGAGAAGAATATTACTTAAGTTGAGACGACTAGGACTATGCTAGATGAACATGCAAGTGCTTGGGCTAAGGCTATCTCCATTTCCTGTTATGTGTCGAACATGGTTTTCTTGGGATTTGGTCGTAGGCCTAGTTTATCTCATTTTAGAGTTTTTGCTTGCAAGTGCTTCATTCTAAAATATGACAATCTTAATAAGTTTGAGTCTAGATCTTCAGATGGGATCTTTTTAGGCTATCTTTGAAGCTATGGAGGTCAAATACGATGATGAAGATTTGGGTCTTATTCTGCATTGTTCGCTACATGGCCCGTTCTCTACATTTAGAAACACAATAATCTACATTTAGGATACTCTTACTCTTAAAAAGGTCTATGAAGCTCTATATTCTAAAGATAAGATCAAAAGTATGATTTCAAGTGAGCACTTAGGTACATATACAGAAGGTTGGTCCGTTCCACACAGACCAGTCAAGTGGTCTCCGACCAATGATTCCAAAAATAGGAGCTCGAGCAGAAACAAAGGTTGTTCAAAGTTGAAGGCCAATAAGTCGTGTCGCTACTGCAAGAAGGGTGGACACATTTTCGAGTGCTGAAAACTCTAGAATAACTAGAAGAGAAACAACAGTTACAGGAAAGATCAACAAGATGATGAAGCCAATGCAACCATTGTCATAAAGAAAGTTATGAGGGCATTGTTCTTGTTGCCTTTACTGGTGAATCCAAAGCCAGTGATGAGTGGACTCTTGATTCAGCCTACACTTTCTACATGAGTCATAACTGTGATTACTTTGTGACCTATGAGGCTACTCCTAGTGGATATGTATTGATGGGAGATAATATTGCATGCAAGATTGCAGGCATCGGTTCCCTCCATATCAAGATGTTTGATGGCACCATCAGAATCTTGTCGAAGGTCAGACATATTTCAAATCTGGAGAGGAACCTTATCTCATTGAGTACTTTAGATGCCAAAGGGTACACGTTTTCAGCTGAAGGTGGGGTCTTGAAGGTCTCTAAAGGAACTCATCTTGTGTCGAAAGGTGATATGAATGCGACAAATCTCTATCATCTTCAAGGCTCAACCCTAATTGGAAATTCTATTGTTGCCTCAACCATGCTGTCCAACTCTAATCGGACCAATCTGTGGCATATGCATCTTGAGCATATGAGTGAAGCTAGCATGAAGGAGTTATGCAAAACAAGTCTGCTCAACGGTCAAGGTGTCAACTAGTTGAAGTTTGTGTATATTGCATTTTTTTGCTAAATAGAAGAGGGTGATTTTCATCTCTACAAATTACTCTTCAAGATGTAAATTGGATTATATTCACTCCAATTTATGGGGAGAATCCCATGTTCATCCCTTGGAGATGCTAATTACATCTTGACAATCATCGATGACTACTCTCAAGGAGTTTGGATATACTTCGCCAAACATAAGTCAAACGTGGTCAAAATGTTCAAAGAGTGAAAGGTTGTGATCAAGAAACATACCGGAAAGCATGTTAAGAAACTCTGAATAAATAATAGTCTGAAATTTTATTTGGGTGAATTTGAAGCCTTATGCCAACTGGAATGCATAGGTAGGCATTACACTCTTTCAGGCACACCTCAGCAAAATGGCATGGCTGAGCTCATGAACAGAATCATCATAGAAAATGTGTGATGTATGCTATCTATGTCTAGTTTATCGAAAAGTTTTTGGGCGAAGCTGCTTCTAGTGCTTGTTATCTAATCAACTGATAACTGAACACTGCCATTGACTTGAAGATCTGATCGATATGTGGTCTGGTTCTCTTGCAGACTACTCTAACCTAAGGATTCTTGGTTATTCAACTTATGCTCATGCTGATAAAGGTAAACTTGAGCCAAGAGTAGTTAAGTACATTTTTCCTAGCTATAAGCTTGGAGTTATAGGCTTTAAGCTGTGGAATCCTAAGACCAGAAAAGTTGTCCTGAGCAAAAATGTTACCATCAATGAGGTTGCCTTGATGAAAGGAAATATGACCAGTAATGCTCCCATGAGAAGCTGCAGAAGACCAACATACAGGTGGAGCATGTTGTTAATTCAGGATTCTCACTAGAGGCTGACAGGGAGAATATAGAGGATGTTCCTGTTCAAGCTCCGACCAATGATTTTTCCGCAGAAACTGGTCAAAACCATCAATCCGTTGCAGCTGGTTGGGAAAGAAGCAAAATCTAGCCTCCAAAAGGTCAATTAAAGAAGCCAACACTGTGGCTTATTATTTAAACATGGCAGAAGACATTGAAGCCATTGCTGAATCTTCAACTTATTTAGAAGCCATCTGCTATGATGAGTCAGATAGGTGGATGACTGTCATGCACAAAGAGATGAAATCCTCGTGAAGAATTCCACTAGGAGCTAGTCGAGTGCTCGATTGAAAATAAACTCACACATTGCAAGTAGATTTATAAGGAGGGCACATCACCAACCAATCAGGTCAGGCTTAAGGCAAGACTTGTTGCAAAAAGATACGACCAAATTCCAAGTATTGATTTTGCTGATATCTTTTCCCTAGTCGAGAAGCATAGTTCTAGTCGAACCTTACTCAATATTGTGGCTATGCATGATTATGAGCTCAAGTAATTAGATGATAAGACCATGTTCTTATAGGGAGAATTGGAAGAAGACATTTATATGGAGCGGCTGAAAGGTCACTTGTAAATTGAAGAAGTCTCTTTAGGGATTGAAGCTATCACCCTAACAATGGTACAACAGATTTAACTCATTTATGATTTCTCAATGCTTCAAGAGGTTTGACCACGATGGTTATGTTTATTTGAAGATCTTCAACGGTTCAGCTATCTACTTGCTCATATATATTGATGATATGTTGATCGTGGTGAAGGACAAGGTTAAAATTTCAAGAATAAAGGCAAAATTAAGCAGTGCATTTGAGATAAATGATCTTGGTGCAGCGCAAAAGATTCTTGGTATGAAAATGATCAAAGGCTATCTTTTTGGAAAGTTATACATAAGTTAGAGAGGGTGTATTGAAAAGGTGCTTTGTTGTTTCAATATGTACAAGGCCAAACCGACCAATACTCCATTATCTACATACTTCAGACTCTCTTCAATATCAAGTCAGCAAACAATTGAAGAAGTTGAATACATGTCAAGTGTTTCATATGCAAGTACAGTTGAATCACTTATATACGCCATGGTCTGCTCTCACCTTGACATATCTCATACTTTGAGTGTTGTCAGGAGATACATGGACAATCTAGAGAAAGACCACTAGAGAGCAATTCAGTAGATTGTTAGATATTTGAGAGGCATTTTGTATGCTTGTTTGTAGTTTGAAAAGACCAGTGATGGACTTGTTAGATATGTGAATTCCAACTTCGTTCAAGATTTAGATGAGTGGAGATCTCTTATTGGTTGTGTTCACTGTTGGACGTTGTGCTGTGAGCTGGAATACTTGTCTGCAAACTAGTATTGCTCTTGTAACCACTGATGCCGAGTATATGGCAATCTTAGAAGCATGTAAAGAATATGTTTGGCTAAAAGGTCTGTGTAGTGAGCTTTATGAAAGTACATTTGCACCAATTTATTTTGTGATAGTCAGAGTGCTATTTGTCTTACAAAAGACCATATGTTCCATGAGAGAACAAAGCACATTAATATCAAATATAAAGTTTGCAAGATTAGTACTCATGATAATCAAGTTGATATGTTCATAAAGCTAGTTTGTACCACTAACTTTGAGCTCTGTTCAGACTTGGTCGCTATTACTCATTAGTCATTTCAGACGTTTGACACACAAGAGGTGTTCCACGAGTTTTTCGAGAAGTTCTTTAGTTATTTTTCGCTACTGGAAGAATTCAACTCAAGATGGAGATTGTTGTATTTTGTGATCCGAATCTAGTCGGGTCCGATCGCTTAAATAGTCTGATCATGTTTTGCTCAAAAGAATATGTTTCGACTAGTATGACTGTTCATGGCAATGCGAATTAGCCGGATATTATGATTTGGATTATTTTCATATCTATGATGGACTCTGCACTGACTTGCATTAGATGTGGTGTCCAAAGGTGCTTGAGTCGATAGAAGTCAGACATGGCTATCCTCTTACTACAATTCTTTGTCGTCTTCTACTAGCACTCTGCTTCGTCCTCGAGTAAGATACTGCTCTGTTTGCCGACTAGGACTCCTTTTCCTATAAGCCTCTTAACAGGTAACACATTCGAAGGTGTATGTTGCATACGTATAGACACGCTGTTATGACAAGAGCGTTATCACTACAATAGAAAAGCTCATCACAGATGGTTCAAAAACGTTACCACAAACGATTTCCTAAACCGTTTGTGCTTATGGGTCAGTAGTACTCTAAGAGCACTATAGAAGATTTTTAACCATCTGTGATAACCCTTATCATAGACAGTTTTCAACTAGAACTATCTGTGATAACAGTTATCATAACCGGTTCTTACTATGAACCACCTGTGATAGTCTATTATCATAAACGGTTCTAATTAAGAATCGTCTATAATTGCGTTCTCGCGATATCACAAATACGCTTCCTTCAGTTCATCAACATTCTCTAATTGCGCTATAAAACAGCGCAATTAGAGAATGCAGATGAACGAAAGCAGACCTATTTATGATTGGCGTCGTATCCGTGGTCATAAGACATGGTCGTATGCCGTGATCTTAAGTCATGGTCGTAAGGCGTGGTCGTATGCACCTAGTCTATTAGTAGCCATATGCACAACATCAGCAAATTCTACAATAAAACATGAATATCAACAATGGTTGAAACCCGAGCCATCCATCAATCATCACAAGAACTAACCATCAAGGAAGAGAGGGGAGGGGTGGGAGATATATCACCGACGATGAATGAGAGGCCGGCGGTGGCAACGTCATCGTTGTGTCACGGCGGTGACACTGCACAAGACACTCTTACAACAAAAGTGTCTTATACAATGAACCGTGGCGTCACAACCGAAGGCGGAGGAGCTCGGGGCGGTAGTCGACCGAGCCTTCTATTTTTAAGAAAAAATTTGGTGAGAAGAATTAGAGGAACAGTGAGAAGAGAGAAGAGGAGATGAAGAGTGGAGGAGAAAAGAGAGGAGAGGAGTGGAGGAGAAGTGAGAAGAGAGAAGAAAAGATGATGAGAAGAACAACCGAGCCTTCTATTTTAAAGAGCAAATCTAACGAGATAAGCGGGAAATTCAAATTCGGCGAAAGCGGGTAAGTTGAAATATTATTACATACCAAGAATCATCTGTGATAAGTAGGTCATCACAGACAGTTCTTTCCGTCGCGATGCACTTAGATGATCCATCTTGTAAAACTATCTGTGGTAACTTTATCACTGATAGTTTGTGTTGAACCGTTTTTTATGAGACATCCAGGATGACTCTTTTTTGTAGTAGTGTATGTTACTTCTTCTCTATATAGTGATTTCGTTGATTATGCTCTTGTGATTTTTTGTCGTAAGAGTTTTTTTACGTTAAATCTTTATCCTGTATTTTGATTTTTCTTTATTGTTTCATTAGCTGCCTAGTTGTTTTCTCCGGCATATATAAATGGGCATGATTGATGGAGGACGACCAGAAGCTCGATGGAGTCCACCGCGGAATCTGGACCGTCGGTTTCAGATGGAATGCTCAGGTGAAGTCCCAAACCAGGTACTAGTATCGACTCTTGTTGTTGGTCAAGTTTGATCAGAAACTAAGAATAGGTGACATTGCGCGATGGATCACCCCAAATCCAATAAAGAAAAATCCAATCAGAGGAATGAATGGTGATCAACATAGGCCCATGCTGCGGCGCTGTAAAGGTATGGTGATGATGTGGCGTGTTGACAGAGCAATACCTACAAACCTGCCAGATGACATGCGCCGTGTCGCCATGCATGGACGATCGCGCACGAACCATGCTCAAAGTCGTCGGCGGCAACGGAATTTCTGTACGTAGGACAAAATTAAACGGCCAGGACGGTTCCGACAAAGCTGAGTCGAGGAACGGCCGCCTGTACGTACGCAATACCCGACGCGAGTACGTACGTATGCGCTGCCTGGCCGCATTAGTTAGCATCCCTGCACTTAATCTATAAAACTTATACTTACAAAAAACAATAAAAAAAATAGAAGTTTTCCCCCTATCACTTTATGTGTTCAATATATTATTTATATTACATATGTTAGATCATCTCTTTTGCATAGTAGAAAATGATTGGACTGAATTCGCTAATGACAGTTCCTCAACACGTTATCAGCACAAATCGCTCTGGTGAATCGAAAGTAATCATCGAAGCACTCATAGATTGAATTACCTATATCTAGATCGCTTTAAATTTTGCAAAATATACTTTCTAAATTATTTTCTACGATGCAAATCTGCTCTAAATCCACCGCGAGTAGACTTGGAGTTGTCGGCCAAGCCGATCGGTAGATTTGTGTAAAACGGTAGATGTTAATTGTACTATAGATTAAAAAAGAACACACGCGTGCCGCCCGTATGCGTCGCATGAACCGCCGGCTGGCCACCTGCATGCATCGGCCCACACCCCGCCACCCACCCACATGGTTACCTGAGCCGTCGCACCGCTCGTCCGAGCTGCCCACACGCAGTCGAACGCGCCACCGGACGTCACGCTGCCCATCCGTGCCGCTTGCACACGGCCGCCCGAGCGCCGCTTGTACGCGCCACTGCCTGAGTTCGCCGACTTGCAGCTACGCCGGACCGCCACCGCCGGGGCCCCGCATGGCCATTGCCGCACGACCTCGCGTTGAACACCACCGCCGGTCTGCATGCCGTGGCTGCGCTGCCCAAGTTGCACGGCCGCTCCGCGTCTGTAAGATCGAGAAGGCCGACTAGAGGGGGTGAATAGGTGGTTTAAAAATCTCTTCTAATTAGTATCAATTTAAAGACCTATTTTATTTGTCTAAACCAGTAAGTAATGCGGAAGCTTAAATTAATTTAGTTTAGCACAAACAATGCCTATATCAATTAAGTTCACTTAAGTGCACTAACAATCTAAGACTATGTCAAGCTATCAAGTTAATTCTATGAAAGTAAATTGCTTGAAGTAAAATACAGAACAAGAAAACAAACCACAATAGACAATCACTCTTTTTACCATGGTACTCAGAGACTTACCGGTCTCCCCTAGTTCATGTTGAGTTAAGCCCAAACTAATTGGTCCGGCTCCACGAATTAAGACGTCCACCACAAATCCACTAGTGGTAGCTCTTTCCCGCTCCGGATAGATGAGCTCCAGAAGTACCATTTAATGCTGCAAAACTACCGCTCTACAGTAGTTTCGCCTTGAAACTTCGGTACTTCCGTCCCACAGAGAAAAAGAGATTTCGAGGGTGCTCTCTGGAAAAAAGATTCCGCTCGGCTTTAAGAGAGCTTCCATGCTTTGGAAGTACCATTTAAGGCTGCAGAACTACCGCTCTATGGTAGTCCCGCCGTTGAAACTTCGGTATTTCCGTTTGCCGCAAAAGCGAAATCACTCCTAGGGTGCTGTAACATCCCGAAAATTCGAAATTTGAAAATGAGAAGCTTTTGAATTATTTTTGCAATATATGTTATTTGAATTTGGATTTTATGGTGTTTTTCTGGAATTTGGTTGAGCTTAAGAAGCTCAAAAAGAGACAAGTATTAATAATGCCCTAAAAGGAAATGTACAAATAATAGAAAACTAAAATCTTGAATACTAATCTGAAAAAAATGATCCAGTATAAGGAGAAGGAAACCTGAGTTACTAAAATATAAAATTTCATTTTGAGAATGATAGTACAAGGGCAACAAAAATAAATAAATAAAATATATGCAATTATATACAAAAGGACTAGTATGGTAAACAAAAGCATAAAAAATGTGAATATATATGTATACCAAAATAATGGTATAAAGATATATATATACTTGTACACATGTATAAAAAAAATGAATAGCAATGAAATAATTAAAAAAAAGAGAGAAAAGGGATTGGGGTCAGACCGGCCGAAACAGCCGGCCCAACCCCCGCTTCCTTCCCTGTGCCGCGGGCCCGTGCCCCCGCCCGCACTCCCTCTTCTCCCTCCTCTCTGCATCTTCCCCGATTTCCCTCTGCCGCGCGCAGAGCTCTCCCTCCCCGTGGCAGCCATGCGCAGCGCCGCCCGGCTCCACTCTCCGCGCCGCGCCTGCCCCGTCGCCATCATCACGCGCTCAGCCCTGTCCCTGCTGCCCACGCCGAGCCCCATGCCCTACGCGCGCCTGCCACCGACGTGACCGCACGGTCGCTCGCCCGTTGCCAGACCCGCCCCGCCGCCTATAAAACCCGCCCGCGGCTGCCATCCTCACCGCCCAAGCCCCTTCCCCCTCCCCTAGCTTCTAATTGGCCCCTCGTGCCCTCCACCTCGCCGGCGCCCCGTTTCTCCTCCACGGCCGGCCGCCGAGCAATTCCCCGAGCCAAGCAGCCGTAGTTCAATTCCCCGCTCCCACCCCCTCCTAGGACCACCGTGAAGCCAATCATGTGCCCAGCCGAGCTCCTCCAGGCCTGCAGCTCGCCGGCGTCGGCTCTCTTCCCGGGCCGCCGCTGCCGCACGCCGCCGACCTGGTTCCGGTGATCCCCGGCCGCCGCTGACACTCCCATCGCCTTCCCTGTGACTCGAGGATTCCGTTTTGCCCGTCGCCGGCACCTCCCTGGCCCTCCTTCGCCGATGAGCCCGCCGCCCGAACGCCGCCCGGAGCTCCCCTGTTTCGGCCCCTCTGTAGCACTCGGTTTACAACAACTCTATCCCACATCCATTAGGTAACAACCGAGGCTCTACTGGCTTGAGCGGTGTGCGTCCACTGTGACGACCCGCGTTCGATTCCCCCTCCCCGCGCCGTATTAGGAGTAGGAGTTTTGGCTCGTTTTGCAGAGCAGTGACCAGTGAAGCCCCACAGAGGTAGTAAGTTGATTCATAAAGGTGCTAAGAATTAATTAGACTATAAATGAGCTCAACAAAATTTACTCTTGGAATAATTAATTATCATGTGTTAGCAGCTAAGGTGTTTTAAATCTTATATTAAGGCCTATAAATACAAATCAAAGACAATGTGAGATGTGGTTTAAGAATGTTGTAAAGACTCATGCTCTCATGAAATGATGAGTTTGTAAGTGATATAGAAATTAACAATTGCGAAGTTACGCCATAAACTATTGTCTCCAACCCTAGCAAATAGAATAATCCCTTTTGCTATTAGATAGTGTGGACAATAAGCCAACCCCCTTAGACTATGATCCTCATTTAATTAGAGATTATATTGCATATAAATGACTTACAATTGGACTTTACATAATTGTAATAGAATCATTCTAACACCAAGTTAAAGCTAAAGGGAGGTAAGTTAGATATAAAGGCAAGGTTTTAAATTAAAGATTATCACTAAAATATATACCCTAGCATTTAACAGGCCGCTAATGAATAAATCCCAGAGGTGGGTTTAATCAAAGAGCAGTACTGAAAATAGACCCTGAGTCAAGGTAAACTTAGCCTAGTAATAAAAGGAGGTACATAAAATATCATACCACAAAAATGCTATGAACATAGCCCATAAGATTAACTCGGTAAGCTAAAATTTGCAAACATTACTTATATACACATATATCATATGCCCTGAACATTAGCACTTGACAAAATACATTAATACATAGGTTAACCTAACTCATGGAACTTCCTTGATAAATACAAAAATGATAAAAGAAATTATTAATAAAAAGGTCAAGCCTCGCTCTTCCCCAATCGGCCATGTATGGCCACCTTCCTTTCCCAAAAGCAGATAATTCCTGTAGGTATCTTCACTTTTGATCCCTCGTATTCCTAAAATTTTTTCTCACGGTAAAGCATTCAGACAACTCGTCCTCCTGCTCAAACCCAGCTACCGCTATGCTTACAACACATCAACCTAAATCATCCTTCTATTCTCCAACCATAATAAATGCATAATTTAAAGTAAATCGGGTATTTAAAGTGATTGGATTTATTTGGATCTCTTGAGTTATTTGTTTTTATTAGGATTCAGTCGCTTATCGCATAGTTAGAAACTGGAGCCCCGAAGAATCAATGGATCAAGTGTGATCAAGAGCAAGGTGAAGATAAGGACCGGAAGCTCAAAACCATCGTAGGAGAGACCTTTGAGTGAACTCAAGACCGCGGTAAACCGCGCCAGGCGAGTCAAGACTTTGATCATTTTGAACCCAGTATTTCAAAGCTATTTCCTTTCAAATTATCAACTTGCATGCTACTATTTCATGAAATATGATATGTTTGATTTCAGCAAGTTAGATATACCCTATTATTGCTATTGTGAATTATTCTCCTTGCCATACATGGATTATTACAACTAATGTTTTAAAAATGTGATTTCAAACCTGCTAGGTCATAGAAAATTTTAAAAAATTGTATTCAAAAGCACCCTTTGGCAAACAAAATAGCCTTATGCCTTTTCATTGACAAGCCATGCATGTTATATATTTGCATTCTGTGTGTTGGCTTGCGGAGCACGGGGTTGGAGTGCTCACACTCGCTTTTACGACAGAATTCACAATCAGGAATCAAATCACCTCGCCTCAGCAACAAGATTGGACAAGCTGGCCGAGAAGATGAAGATGTCAAGGGCTAGGTCGCGAACCTCCAGTTGGCTGCCTGTGGGCATGTCCTGAAGGTCCCACCTGCGTTGCTTCGTTCTTCCGCTGCTGTAATTTGTTGCTTTCGGCCTAATCGGCCCATGAGTAAGTCTACTATTATATTTACGCTTCCGCATGATATGTATTTTGATATCCATTACTGTAACTGTGAGCACTATCTACTGATCCAGGGAATAGTGCAGTAAAATCACAGTGGATTTGGATTGAAAAATCCGGGTCCGACAGGTGCTCTCTGGAAAAAAGGTTCCACCCGAATTGACGGAGCTTCCGGAAGGCAGAAGTACCGCGGTTTGCACGCTGGTACTTCCGGTTTTCCAGACAGAGCACATATCAACTTTGACGAAGTTTCAACTATTTGCAAAACACATTTGTAAAAATAAGCCTCATATCATAATAAATGGAAACATAGACTTCAAGCACTTGCAAAATACATTTGCAATGCATAGTCCCATGTTACAAGAATTCAACACATGAGTTTTAGCTATTTGTAAAACACATTTGGAAATACAAGCCTCACGCCAAGATGAGCTATATGATGTGAGGTTGAGCTGCTACCAACATATGATGAGACTCAAACTAATAGACATAACCCCTCTTAATAGGACAGCAACCTATACTAGCAATCTGGCTTTCCAATCAAACACCAAGGCCGGTAAAAGACTAGGAACACATCCTTAGCCCTAGCTAGTCATACATTTGCCTTAGGTCATCGTCTTGATATGCATCAACTCATGATGCATCCTTTTCTTCAATTTCATCAACACGTGATGGTCTTCACTTGACTTGATAATCAAGACATGATCATCTCCTATTCAACATACATCAACTCATGATGCATCTTTCTCTTAATGGCCTCTAACACATGAAGCCATTTTCATCTAGACTTGATGATCTTCAACACATGAAATCATCATAAATCATCCTCATTTGTGGCACCTAACCTATCCATCCAACTCATGAAAAATGTTAGTCCACAAAACAATTGGCATCAATTATCAAACTTCGCCATTAACTCATAATGGAGGGACTAGATTCTACAATCTTTCCTTTTAATTCATGTCAATCTCAACAAATAATGAGATAAAAATTGATTTTTGAGTGTACAACATATACATAACAAATGTATATTTTAAGATAAGCTTTTTAAGCAAAGGTTACTTATCCAGTTGTCATTAATCATTCAACCATTAACACATAATGGAGGCACTAGTTGACAACCTGATTATGAGCATATATAGGCTACACGAGCAATATATATACTCAAAGATGTATTTCAATGTAAAGATCCTAAATATGCATAGATCAATACTTATGAATCCTCAAAACATAGAGAGGGCTGCTCCTAAATGTGTGCATACAAGTGTGTATAATGAAGACATATGCACATATTCATTTTGGACTATTTTGGACTTTGCTTTTGTTGAGGGGAGAGTTCTAAGCAGTTGCCTGCGCCAATGGAGGTTGACTTGACATTGCAGCTGCCACCATCATGATTTCCCAGGAAGAGCATCTCACACCTGAGAAGATAGCAGCAGAAGTCTCTAGCGTTTTAGCAGATTCAGTCTAATGCACAGAATACATTTAGACTTTAATTATCATTTATTTAATGTGTGGAAGGAATAAATTATATGTTGCATTGTCGTTACTCAAATAATTTAGTTTCTCATGACGGTTGGATGATATTGAATAATTCATTTATTTATTCAGTTAATAATGGCATAATATGTTCTGATATTTGAAATATTTTATTTATGTGTTGATTATTTTCTACAACATATTAATAAAGTACTTTATATTACATACGTGTGGCGCCTTATAAAGGAAGTGTGTTGTGCTTAGCTGACAACGGCACAACGAACACCATCTTGAGAGAAACACAATTTTTTAGTCGATTAGCAAGAATGATGACAGCCTTACAACAATCGCTGGTAGCGATGCTTGTATAATAGGCTTAGGAAGAGCCACAATTATACTCCGAATAGGCACAATTTTGGTCATTCAAGAAGCCTTATTACACCCAGAATCGACTAGAACTCTCATAAGTTTTAAGGATATTCGTGTTAACGGTTTCTATGTTGAGATTGAAGAAGAGTATAGTAAGGAATACCTGCTCATTACGAAATATGAAGCAAATGAAAAAGGGGTATTAAAAATACTTACTTGATTTAAGATTGGGAAATACTACACTAATATTAAGGCACCTGTAGCCTATACTACCCTGAAAACAATATTTAGAAGGTATGGACTCTTTTGTCTCTGGCATGATAGACTAGGCCACCTAGGTCTTAAGATGATCAGAAATATAATTAAAAATTCACAGGGACATAATATTGATATAAAGAATTTTTTAAATCAAGAAGATTTTATGTGCCCCGCATGTGCCACCGGAAAATTCATTACTAGACCTTCTACTCTGAAAGTGAAAGATAAAGTCTCTGTATTCCTGGAACGCATCCAACAAGACATTTGCGGTCCTATACAGCCACTGTCAAGGCCATTTAAATATTTTATGATGCTCATCGATACTTTCTCGAAATGGTCACACGTATGTTTATTATCTACAATAAACTATGCTTTCGTAAAGTTGATCTCGCAAATAATTCAAATTAAAAATAATTTCTCTGGTCATCATATAAAGTCCATCAGAATGGACAATATCAGAGAATTTACTTCAAAGACATTTGATGATTATTGTATGGCAATGAGAATTAAAGTTGAGCATTTTGTACCGCATGTCCACACCCAGAATGGACTAGCAGAAACATTAATTAAGAGAATTAAATTTATTACCAGACTGCTTTTGCAATATTGTAATTTACCAACTACATGTTGGGGACACACACTCCTGCATGTAGCAACTCTCATCAACTTTATACCATCGACATACAACATTCATTCACCTATGCAACTAGCGTAAGGGTCAGCACCGAAAATTTCTTATCTCCGTAGATTTGGGTGCAAGGTTTATGTACCTATACCCCCTTAGCGTAATGTAATGGGGCCTCTCCGAAAGTCTAGGATATACGTTAGTTATGATACATCATCCATAGTTCGGTATTTGAACCCTATGACAGGAGATTTGCATGTCGCATGTTTCGCTGATAGTTTATTTGATAAGGATTGTTTTCCAACATTACGGGGAGGAAATCAACCTCTTGATGAAAAATGTCGGAAAATTACATGGCAAGCCACAGGATTCTATGCACATGACCCGCGCACTAGTGAAGCAAATAGAGAAGTCCAGAAGAACATTGACTTGCAAGCATTAACAAACCAACTGCCTGACCACTTTAGTAATTTAAAGAGCGTGACCAAGTTACATGTGCCTGCACGCAATGCACCAGAGAGGGTTGAAATACCAAAAAAATTCCCGTCCAGAGGCCTAAGAATAAAAGGACGAGAAATTCGCCCTCTCGAATCCCAACTAACCGGGGACGCCTGGTGAAAACAGATAAGAAGGACTTGACACAGCCAATCACTGAAGTTTCTCAGAACTAGAAGGGGAGCCAATTGAGACCTGGCACTAGTATGACACCTTCAACGAAAGATATACCGGATTTGAACATTCCCATAGAAGGAGAAACCAATATGGATGTGTGTACGCACATCGGAGCTGAAAAATGAAAGGTACTTGCTCCCGCAACTGGAAGGAGCGGTGAGTAGGTAGAAGCACAAGAAGAATAAACCCACGATGAAATAGCTATAAACTATGTGCACGCGGGTGAATCCATGAATAGGACAACAACCAATGTTGATATTTATTTTGCAAAGAAAATTACCACAATCATCGATCTTGATTCAGAGCCTGAATCGCTCTCTGAATGTAAGAAAAGGTCAGATTGGGAGGATTAGAAAAAGACAATAGAAACTAAATTATTATCTCTAAACAAAAGAAAAGTGTTTGTGCCTGTAAACCGCATGCCTCCCCATGTGCACTCCATAGGGCATAAGTGTGTATTTGTTCGAAAGAGAAATGAGAAAAATGAAGTTATAAGTTATAAAGCAATGTTTGTTGTATAAGATTTCACTCAACGTCCAGGAGTTGATTATGAAGAAACCTATTCCTCGATCATGGGTGGTATTACCTTTAGATATTTAATTTCAATAGCAGTAAATCTGAATTTAGAAATGAAATTGATAGATATGGTAACTGCATACCTTTATGGAAACATGATTTCAGACATTCACATAAAGGTGCTTGAAGGAATTCCTGTCCCAAACTAAGACAGAGCAAATAGAAACCTACACGGTATGAAACCAATCATTGTATGGATTTAAGCAATCAGGCAGAATGTAGTATAATCGCTTAAGCGACTTTCTATGCAAGAAAGGCTATACGAACAATAAGGATTGTCCCTGTGTATTTATACGACGATCCCATAATGAATTTTGTATAATCTCTGTACGTGTAGATGATCTGAATATCATCAGAATCCTAGAAGATATAAAGAAAGCAAGCTCTTACTTGGAGTCAAAGTTCGAAATGAAAGATTTAGATAAAATCAAATATTGCTTAAGTTCGTAGCTTGAGCATACCCATGAAGGGATATTAGTGCATCAATCTGTATACACTCAAAAGGTGTTAGAAAGATTCGGCTTTGAAAAGGCGTACCCATCGAAAGTACCGATGATCAGGAGATCTTTACAGTAAGACAAGGATCCATACCGACCTAGGAAAGAGGGGGAGGAAGTCCTGGAACCGGAATTCCCATACTTAAATACAGTAGGAGCAATTTTGTATTTAGCAAACTGCACTAGACCAGACATTGTATTTGCCGTAAACTTATTAGTAAGGTATAGTGCAGAACCTATTAAAAGGTATTGGCAGAGAATAAAGGACATTTTTCGATACCACTAAGGAAGCAAATATCTTGAACTATTCTATAAAAAGAACTAAGACCTAAACATGACTGGCTATGCACATGCCGGATACCTGTCAAACCCGCATACAGTTAGGTCACAAACATGCTATGTATTCCTATGTGGTGGAACTGCAATTTCATAGAAATCGTCTAAGCAAAATCTTGTATTGACTTCGGTAAACCACTCGGAAATCATAGCGCTGTACAAAGCCGCACGAGAATGTGCTTGGCTTCGACGATGGTTCACCACATTCAGCAATTATGTGAGTTGAATATCGTGCAAGCTTCCACAATTATCTATGAAGATATTGCAGCTTGTGTTGCATAAGTGCAGATGGACTACATGAAGAGTCATCTCATAAAGCATATCAACCCTAAGTTCTTCTATACTCATGAATTACAAAAGATAGATGAAATTAAGGTGCTACATACTAAGTCATGTGAAAATCTTGCAGATTTATTCACTGAGTCACTTCCAGCATATAGTTTTGAAAGATAAGATTTAGAGAAGTGCAGAGCTCAGGGAAGATTCTTTTTGAGCTTACTATTAAACCTTGATCTTGAAAATCGAGTACCCAAAGAATAAATTCTGTAGATTAAATGAAATTAGGTGGATTGTACTCTTTTTCCTTGATGAGTTTTGCTGAAGTTTCTCTACTAAGGTTTTTAATGAGGCAATTCGTGCAATACAATATAACATGTATCATGTACTCTTTCTCCAAATTTTTTCACTGAATTTTTATGAAGTTTTGATGGGGCATGAACATATCGGATAAGTGCCCAATGGAGAGTGTTGGGAAACCTAGACCTGGGTCTGCAAGCCTGGCCCATTAATGAGCACCCCTCCACTTAGTCTACAAATAGGGGTCTCAATCATTGTAAATTTATATTTATAAAAAAGAAAGTAATAAAGAAAGATAAGAGTTCTCCGCTATCTCTTTGTATGTTAATTTATTATTTATATTATTTATATTTAATTATCTTTTTTATATAGAAAAAATTAATCAGACTGTACTCAGCAGCAGCGACTGTTAAGCGACAGCCTCCGTCGGGCGTAACTTGTTTATGTTACCCCGCGCGACCCCTCTGCTTCAAATTTGGCGGTTTTCTGAGTGCAAAAATTGGCTAGGAAGGAAACATGCACAATTTAACGGCAGTACGTACGTATGTCTCCTGCGCATGCGCCGCTAGGACGATCGGAGACCGAGTTCCAATATGCATGCCTGGATTTCGCCGAGGTTTGTAGGCGCACGTGCGCTTCCTCGATCCTTCAGTACGTCTATGGGCTCATTTGGCTGTATCTTTACAACCAGCGGTAACTAGAAATGTAGAATGCCTAATCCTATCCAGTGTGCTCGTTTTACAGGGATGCACCGTGCACGTATGATTGACTAGGTTCGTCCTCGATTGCAACTTCTATGTAATGCAGTGGTACCAGTACAACATGTCATAAGTTTTTCTGGTCCTTCATAAATGCGAGGAGAGGGAGACGTGCCGTTCTCTCCGGCCCGCTACGAGCCAAGCTTGGATTCTGTGCCTCCACGCTCGCAGCCAATCTTGCTTTCCTCGCGTAGCAGTCACCCAAAGGCCACGTAACAAAAATCCGATTAACAAACACCGAGACACACGTGTGTAGTGACGCAAACGGAATGAAAATTTTCTTCCGATCAATTGATGGCGTAGAGAGTAAATGGCTGTGCTCTTTTTTGCGTGGCTTATAGTTGAAAAGCGCTGTAGCTGATTGAAAAAATACTGTAGTTGACAGCGGTTTATTTAGCATAATTAAATTTAAAAAAATTTAAAAATAGAAAAAACATATTAGCCAATCACGTATAATGCAAACAAATACGGGAAAAAGGAACTGACAAAAAGCTCAAAAAAGTCAAAAGTTCAGAAAAAGACGAAATTTATGAATAGTGAAAAATAAGCCAGAAGCTGAAACTGAAATGAACGGGGCCTATAAAAAAGATAAATAAGTATCTATTATTATCCAAGCCTGATTTTAACTTTAAAAGTATACATAATGTAATATGAAATAAGTGATATCCATACATATATATCCACATATCAAACGATATGAGGAAATCTATTGTAACTTTACTTTGGAAGAAAATAATATATAGGTGGATTGTCACATCTAAACAGTCAGAAAATAATGAGTACTCTTTCTTCGACATCTCAATGATTAGCCTCTCCACGTTCGTTCTGATTGCACTCTACTATCTAATGTTCTGTGTAAGGGTATAAAAGAAGTAGATAATTTCCATTTGACTGGCTGTCCAAAGGTTTATAAAACGAATATGTAATGAAGAAATAGTTATTTGGAATTATCTATATCCAACTCTAACTCTAAAAAATATAAAATAAAATACTGAATCAATAATATCCGTCCATATTCACTACGATTGCATCTCAACACATATGCATACACGTAAGTACATGCCCATGGAATTCACGAGAAAAGCAAGAAGTAAAGAGTGCAAGTTGCGTACTCACGCAGGCGGATGAGTGCGTAACACTCCTGCTTACAACCAATAGACATCTGAATTATTCAGCTTATCATCAACTCATCATGCATGCCTAGCTATTCCCAGAAGACAAGAAACGAAGATATGGACAGTCCACCGATCAACGCATGCGGCTGTGAATGTAACTCTCCGTGGTGTTCGTTTCTCTCGAGCCACTTGAGCAACTGTGAAAACTGAAAACGCCCTCTCGACCTTGAAAACTCTCGCGGAGCCGCTGGTGGTACGCTGAATGGGATTGCAATGGCCAGAAAAAGGCAAAAGATGACGAGCTATCTGTCTTTCTTCTCTTGTACTGATGGTAGTACAGTACTACTGCCCACTATAGTACTGTCTACTTCAGCCACTCTACAGTAGTACTAGAGCCTTATCGCAATCACATGGCCAAAAAAAGCTTTCTTAAAAAATAATGGGAGTTAGAACCATTCGGCTGGACTAAAAAGTTATGATTTATAGCTAAAATTGCACTGTAAAAGTTAAAATTTTACTGTAGCTGAAGGTACCTTATTTGGCATAATTAAATTTAAAAAAATAAAAATAGAAAAAATATACTAGCTCATCACGGACAACACAAACGAATACGGGAAAAAAAGAACTGACAAAAAAGCTAAAAAAACCAAAAATTCAGAAAAAGATAAAATTTATAAATAGTAAAAAATAAGTCAAAACTCAGAAGCTGGAGCTGAAACGAGCGGGACCTAAATAGCCGAGGTGCAGGTCCAGCATGTTATCATCACTCCAGGGGCGCATTTTGCTATGCACAAGTCAGCGTCCTGCTAAAAGTAGACCATGGGCACGGCCCACGTCTTCCGCCAGGGCCCAGAAGAAAATTCAGCGGGGGAGAATCTTACATGAGACTCTTCTCATTTTCATTGATCTAACGTCGAGCACACTAAATAAATAGTGGATGAAAAGGGTCTCACCTCAGGCCCTCCTCACAGAAGTGCTTTCCAGGGTCTCGCCGGCGCTGATGCAAACATAGTACTGTACTGTAGGGTGTGGGACCATATTTTGATGTACTACTACCTAATCATCTCCTCCATCGTCGCATTTTGTGAGAACCTTGGGCAGATATAGCCCTCTTGCCTCAAGTTTGGGCAGATATAGCCCCCGCCCTGCCGAAATGCCGGAGATGGCCACCTCGTGCTTTCCGTTGCCGCGCGAGCAGGGGTGGTGCACTCGGCAACAACGTTAGGGAGGTGGCGTGCTACATGGGCGCGCGCGCGAATATTCCCCACCAATTTTTGTTTCGTATGTTTTTTCAGAATTAGTAAATAGGCTAAAAATCATAATTTTTTTTTGCAAATTTAACATTTACGAATTAATCTAAAAATTTATATCATCATATTATTTGCAGCAATTTTTTAATATAGGAAATGATGCCCAAACATTATGAAATTTATTTTAAGTGCTTCTTACACAATGTATTTGGTTGTGTAATTTTTGTTGAATTTTCTATGTTGTGAAATTGTCTCACAAATTTATGCAAAATTGCATTTTATCATGGCTCTTTGAGTGAAGATGTTATTTACGTCAAATGACGTTATTTTATATAGCTTGTAGTAATGTTCGGATGTGATGAAAAAGATAGTGACATACAGATTATTTTTGAGAGACATCTGACATCAGATTGTTGTGCAAGGTATACTTGAATTGAAGTTGTATTATGCGGACATACAATGCAACGGTATTGAAGAGAGTATACATGAAGTCATGATGCACCCAACCATTGCAACCTCTGACGGTGTAGGTGATCCTCGGAGAAGATAAACCTGGTGGGGGCGGTGTGCATCTCGAAGGATCACCTACGCCGTTAGAGGCCGCGGCGGCGTGTCCACCATGACTTCATGTATACTCTCTTCAGTACAGTCGCATTGTATGTTCGCATAATACAATTTCAATTCAAGTGTACCTTGCACAACAATCAAATGTTGGATGTCTCTAAAAAATAATCTGTACACCACTATCTTTTTCATCGCATCTGAATATTACTACAAGCTACATAAAATGATGTCATTTGACATAAATAACATCTTCACTAAAAAAGTCATAAAAATGAAATTTTGCATGAAATTTATGAGACAATTTCACAATATACAAATTTTGGTAGAAATTATACAACCAAATACATTATGTAAGGAGCCTTCAAAATAAATTTCATAATATTTGGGCATTATTTCCTATATTAAAAAATTCCGCAAATAATATGATCATATAAATTTTCTAGACTAATCCATAAATGTTAAATATGCAAAAAAAATTATGATTTTTTAGCCCATTTACTAATTCTAAAAAACCGTATGGAACAAAAAAATTGGTAGGGGATACTCGCGCGCCCGCGTAGCGCGCCACCTCCCTAGCGCGGAGGGGACTCCTCTGGGGATTGACCCCATTGAGAGAAAATAGGGACACCCTCGGATGGCCTCCACGTCTTCCCTCCGCACGAATCTCCGTGTGAGCGCCTCTCCCGTTTCTTCTCCGCACGAGCTCCTCTTCCTCATCCTCGACCGCGTCGCCGCCGCCGACTTGCGCGTCGTCAACTCCTGCGCGCTCGCCTCCCGCGCCTGCCACCGCGTCGAGTCGCGCCACCACCGCATCCTCCGCCCGTTTCGCGCCGACCTCCTCCCCGCCGCGCTCGCCCGATACCACTCCGCCTCCCGCCTTATCTTTCCCTCTGCCCCGCGTCGCCAACGCCACCCTCGCCGCCCTCTCCTCAGACCGCGTCGCTGCCGCCGACCCGCGCGCCATCAAGTCCTTCGCGCTCACCTCCCGCGCCTGCCACGCCGCCGAGTCGCGCCACCGCCGCATCCTCCACTCGTTCCGTGGCTCCTCCGCAGCCGTCGCGTCCCCGAGGTCAACCCCATTGGACAGGTCGAGCTCGCGCAAGGTTGGGGCATGCGCCGAATCCCCGGGAGCGGGAGAGGTCCACAGCGGCGGCGACGCGGTCTGCGGAGAGGGCGGCGAGGGTGGCGTTGGCGACGCGGGGCGAGCGCGGCGGGGAGGAGGTCGGCGCAAAACGGGCGGAGGATGCGGCGGTGGCGCGACTCGGCGGCGTGGCAGGCGCGGGAGGCGAGCGCGCAGGAGTTGATGGCGCGCGGGTCGGCGGCGGCGACGCGGTCGAGGATGAGAAAGAGGAGCTCGCGCGGAGATTCGTGCGGAGGGAAGATGTGGAGGCCATCCAAGGGTGTCCCTATTTTCTCTCAATAGGGTCAATCCCCAGAGGAGTCCCCTCCCCCTAACGCTGTCGTCGAGCGCGCCACCCCTGCTCGCGCGGCCACCGGATGCACGAGGGGGGGCATCCCTGGCATTTGTGCCCAAATGTGACGCAAGGGGCTATATCTGCCCAAGATTCATTTTGTGATGCCCAAATGTACAGTGCCTTCACGGGGGATCCACGTAATCTAAATGAAGCAGTAGGCTACAGTTCATGCTAGTAAGGTTCTATTTGTATTGATTTTTGTCTCTAACTTTTACTTAAAAAAGTCAAAAATTAATGTAAATATCTGACTTTGCAAAATAGCTTCTCTATTTCTTTCGTTATTGTCTTGCTTCCGAGATAGTTCAGGGGTCACTAGTGTATCATACACCCTGCTCCTCTCCCTCCCATCACATGCACGCATCTCTTCTCACTAACTATTCGATAACACAATGTGTTAAACATCTTACCAAACACGTGCTGAATTTTCACGCATGTTTTTTCACAACATCTTCGAAAAATAAACGCAGCAAAACACATCGTAGCAACCTCAAAATGCCCCTCTACGGGGTACGGCCGGCCCGGAGCCCTCGTCGGTTTCTTTCATGTTCTCCAAGCAAGAGATGTCGACGTATACCAAAGACTCGCTTGACATTAGTAGGGAAGATTGCTAGAATGCTTTATCCTATCTCCGATGTTAATTATTTATCTATTTTTGCTCTTGTTAATTATTATAATTATTCTCGCTTCTAGTTACGTTAATTAGATATTGAATCACTCGCAACACTAACTATAAATATAAGGGAAACACTATCATTATAAACACGTGGATTGACATCAGTAGAAGATGGCTGGATTGTTCTCGCTCGTCTCTGCGTCAATTATTTTTCTACTATTGTTCTCGCTCCAGATGCGTTGGCTCGTAATCGTGGATCCCACGACGACCGTAGTTTTGCAACACTAACTACTCCCACGGTCGCTGACACCCAGCCCAGGTGTCAGTGACCGATGCATTTCAACTCCATCCCCGCATCCCCCTCTTCCCCATCCCGCTATAAGTTGAGCGCCCCAGAAGCGGCCTCCCCTCCCCTCCACACGTCCTGAAAGCCAGAGATTCCAATCCCTCTGCTCCCCAAGCAGGCAGGCAGACATCGGGATCAATCTCCAAAGCGCTCTCCATGGCGTCAGGAGAAGTGGCGCCAGCGGCCGCGGCCGTGCAGGTACACCATTTCTCCCTCGAGAATTCGAATGCCCTGAATTCCAAGGGAGGAGAAGTGAATTGAGTTACTGCTATAGCCCTCTTGATTTGTTCTTCTTCTTGTTGGATTTGCAGACCTCCGTGCTGAGGGTGTCCATCCACTGCCCTGCCTGCAAGAAGAAGGTCAGGAAGGTGCTCAAGAGCGTCGAAGGTAGTGTCTCTGCTTGCTCGTGGTCTCATTCTTCTTCTTGCGCGGATTTGCGTTGCATTCTGCTGTGGTCCTTTTTTTTTTTTTGCTTAATGGAGTGGTGGTCGTTTTGGTTGTTAGGCGTGGACAACGTGACGGTGGACGGCGCGCAGAACAAGGTGACGGTGACGGGCACTGTGGACGCCGACACGCTCGTCAGGCGGCTGTACAAGTCCGGCAAGCAGGCCATGCTGTGGCAACCTCCCGCAGCGGTGCCCAAGAAGACCGAGGCAGCGCCTGAGGCCCTGCCAGCCCCTCCTGCCGGGGACGGCGGCAAGGATGATGCTGCGGCAGACAAGAAACCGGAGGAGCAGCCAGTGAAGGAGACGCAGGCCGAGAGCTCGGAGAAGAAGCTGGAGGCAGAGAAGGAAACAGAGTCGGAGAAGAAGGCGGAGAAAGAGGAGGCGAAGCCAAGCGACGAGGCAAAGAAAGACGGCGGCGAGAGCGAGGCGGCCGAGACAGCGAAAGAAGCCGCCGTTGACGCCGCCAAGGAGACCGGCAATGATGAGGACGAGGCAAAGACGAAGAAGAGCAAGCCCAAGGACGCTGGCGAGGCGGAGCCCGCCGCTGCGGTGGTGGAGAGGTCCCTGTCTCCGGCGCCGGCGCCGAAGCACGCGCACGAGGAATACTACCCGTACTACGCGCCACAGCCGGTGCTGAGCTACCACATGGCTCAGCCGAGCGCGAGCATGTCGTACTACGCGCCGCGGCCGGAGCCGGCGTACTCCGTGCAGCAGCAACCGCCGCAGCCGGCGTACTCCGTGCAGCAGCCGCAGCCTCAGCCAATGCAGCAGTGGTCACCGTCCTACCTCTACATGCCGTACCCGCACGCGGCGCCGGAGTCCTACTACCACGACTATAGTCCGCCTGGGACGCACTCCTCGCCGCCTCCGCCGCAGGACTCGTACCACATCTTCGACGACGAGAACCCCAACTCCTGCAGCGTCATGTGATCGACACGACGCGGGGCGACACCACGTCGCCGGCCGCCGTGATTGGCTTGGGCCCCGGAAGAATTAGTTGACGAGGCGGCTTCGTAATAGAGACCTCTCTGGTAGGTTGAGTAGCCTGTTACTCTCTTCCATTGGGAGGTCAAAGCTCTCCTTGACCGAGCCTTTTCTTTCTTTAATTTCTTTTTACTGTTCTAATTAGAGCATGTAATTATAATAAGATACGCCTTTATTTATAGTTACTTTTCACTATGTTTTTTTACATTTTGTACGAGCTAAAGCACATATATCAGATATATTACTAATAGTTTTCTATAGAGAAAAAGAAAGGGGGAATTTGCTCCCATGCCACACAGTTTAATGGCGTTTGTTAAAATGCCCCATGATGTCTCACTGACATGTGGGCCCTGGACCCGCATGTCAGTGAGACATCATGGGGCATTTTAACAAACGCCATTAAACTGTGTGGCATAAGAGCAATTTTTCCAAAAAGAAAGGCCCTATCGTTTACAGAGAATATTCTTGTTCATTCTTTTCGTCTTTGTGAGATATCGAAAGCGTGCTCTGACTGCTGCATCTTGAAGTAGCCGGTGGAATAGGGCTGTGCCTGTTTGAAACATTGAAATTTTACAGTAATCAATGCAAATTCTGTAGAAATTATTGAAGTTCATGTGTTTCTCTACGGGACACTAGATGATATAAAAGAGAACATAGAGAGTTGAATTATGTCTCATACAAAAATCAATTGTAACACAATAAATAAGACACAGTATGTCATGAAAAAACTGTTTATAAAAACATGTAAATAGATAACACATTATAGGAGTTATCTTTTGTGCTGTTTATAGATGACATAGAAAATATCATAGATAACAGTTGTCTATATCATTATACATGTCATAAGTCGTAACCCTTACGGTAGGCTATTAAATGGGACCCGGCCCATAGATTTACTCTCCACATAACTCTAGGCCATAATTTAATCATAGGACTTAATCGTCCTTTTCTTTTTGCTGATGATGATGTCAGCGCGATAATGATCTTTAATTTTTAATGTGATAGCTCAGCAGGTAACTTTAAAGTCCTGTTTGGTACAGCTTTACCAACAGCTTTATGAGCTATTGTGAGCTGTTTTTTGCCAAACACCCTTTTTGCAAACAGCTTCATGGGTGGAGCTCCTTTTTTCTGCTCTCACAAAGGAACGGGGAGAGGTGAAGCTGAAAAAAGTAGCTTTTCACAGCTCTCTCCCTCAGGCTCGCAGTCCTAGGAACCCACTGCCCCTCTGGTTCACCAAAATTACACGCATTTGCCACTAGTCCATCCCGTTCACCTCTCCCGTTCACCAAAATTTCACTGCCCCTCTTTTGTACGCACCGCACACGCATTTAATTTTTTTTATTTTAATTTTTTAATTCATACTCATTCAAATATATTATTTTTTTAATTCATGTGACCATATACAAACATACAACTCCAAATGTTATAACAAATCAGGTAGACAAGGGCATCTTGGACAATTGCCCTCTCTCAGCCATGCATGAAGCTGTTGGTGAAGCTGTTTTGCCAAACAGTTTTCCAAAACAGATTTAGCTTCATCGGTGAAGCTGCTCGTGAAGCTGAAACAAAAAAAAACAGCTTCACTAGTGTAGCTGAGCTGTGCCAAACGGGGCTTAAGTGGGAGCTTGGGGTGAGGCCACGCTGGCCGGTTTGTTTGAAGGCTTTGGAATATAACTATATAAGTAGGGGTGAAGCCATGATGAAAATAACAGGTAAACTTAAAAGACTAAACTAAATTGAGACAAATGTAAGAAACATAATACGTGGAAATTCAACTATACGATCAAAGAGCAAAGAATGAAATAAATCAACTAATCAAGATAATTGTGAAGAATTGATCTCAAAATGCAGAGGGCAATCAAATTAGATTGAGAAGGACCGAAGTCTGAAATACAGCTCGTACCTCCAAGTCTAAGCTACACATCAAATGGAAAAGACACCACACAGGCAGCGGTGTAGACGCGTAGCCCACCCGACACCCGCACGTGGCACTCCTCATCTCGTCCATCGTCTCGCCCACCCCAGCTCGTTGCACTACTACCACGAGTCACGGCCGCACCTCGGCTCCTCGCCTCGCTGCCCTGGTCGGGCCCCTGCCTTGACACTTTCTCTGCTTCGTGGCACCTCCCCTCCTCGTCGCGCAGCACCACTGTTGTCTGTTGGACGCCTGCCTAGCGGCCTAGCCGCCTAGGGTTTTTTCCTCAGCCCTCAGGTCAGGTGTGCACTCCTCTCTTGGTCTCCTCTCGTCTTAGGTAAATCAGTAGGGTAAAGAAGCTAGTGGGCCTTGATCAACTGTCCTGGATATTTATTAGACAGTAATGTCCTAAACTAAGGCCATGATCAACTCGGCTTCGGCTTCTGGCTTATTTTTCACTATTCATAAGTTTCGTCTTTTTCTGAACTTTTGGCTTTTTGTTGAGCTTTTTTGCCAGTTCTTTTTTTCCCGTATTTGTTTGTATTATACGTAATGGGCTAACATATTTTTTATTTTTAATTTTTTTTAAATTTAATTATGCTAAATAAGCATCTGTCAGCTACAGTGCTTTTTTCAGCCAGCTACAGTGTTTTCAGCCATAAGCCACGAGCTTTTCAGCCGAACCGATCACCACCTAATGCTCTGCTTAGTTGTTAATTGGCAACTGGGGATTAGGACAATGAATGGAAGTAAGCCACTCTCCACTGGAGGAATGTGCTTAGGTAGAGATCAGATCAGACCATTGGTTTGTTGGTTTGTTTGTGTCAATGACTCAAAAGCACGCTGGCTTGGTTGCTTGTTGGTTATGCATGCTGGTCATGTAACTACTATGCTTGCGATCTTGCTGGGCATGTAACTACTATTCAATTCAACACAAGACACAAGGCCTCTTCTTTTCAGCTTTTAAAAGCTGTTTTTTTGTTTTTTTTACTGTAACTAGTTTTCAAATAGAATATTTTTTAAGATGGTGCCTACAAGTTAATTGTAGTACACACTATATTGACTTTATTTGTGATGAGTATATAATAATCATCTAATTATTACGTCATCCTCTGAGTATACCTCTTGTCAATAAGGGAGAGATTTTTCAGGACGGTCGTAAGTCCTTCTACGACCGCATGGTCGTAAGTTTATACAGTCGTAAGTTCTCCTACGACCGCATACTCATAAGTCCTTCTATAACCACATGGTCTTAAGTTCTCCTATGAACGCTTGCTGTAAGTCCTCCTACGACCACATGGTCATAAGTCATTTTGCGACCACACAGTTATAAGTTACCCTGTAATTACCTTGCGGTCATAGATCTTCCTACGACTACTCTAACGATGTCCTACTACATCGTAGGGCATCTGACAAGGTGGTTACAATGTGTGTTTATTCTTAATAACTACACACGATCTCTCTGACAACAATCGTCATATGGCGAACGGGCCATTACGTCTCTCTGATAGTAACTTCTGTCAGACGGTTATCATCCAAAGCATTGAGGAGTCTTTTGGCACAGGACAACAGCCACCGCTTCATCGAATATATATAGGTTGACATCGCAGAGAAAGGAAAAAGGACATTGGATAAGGAGATAGTGCTAGGCTTTTCGTATTACTCTCAGTTGTAAACATCTTTCTAACTAATAGCCACACATGATATAGGGTTATTATTCTCCGATGAGATGGCCCGAACCTGTATAAAAATTCATGTGTCTCTGTTCTGCCTGTTTATACACCGAGTCTTCCAGAGTTTCCCCGAATCTAAACAAATCATATGTAAGATCGATAACATCGACAGTTAGCGCCGTCCGTGGGAACTCTCTTCTTCCAAGACTCTAGTAATTTCCTTGTTGTCAAGTTTTCTTTCTTTTGATACCCTCATGGCAGGGTAGTGGAATGAGAAAAACTGGTTCAACTTAGCGGACTATGCGGATATTGACATAGAGGTCTGCTACGACTATGAGTAAGTCATGCTTACTTCCGATGGTGAGGTTGTCCCTGGAGATCCATCTCAGGATCTCAAAGACTACGCCACGAAAAAGTCTGAGGAGGGATCCATATCCCCCGCAACAGTACGCCAGCCGGAGAAACCAGTTTTCTCAAATGGCAAAGGTCAATCTGACCATGAGCAGGACTCACAACATGACGAGGGGCCCACCTCCAAGTGTTAAATCCCCCAACGACCACTCCAGCAGTTTCAGTGGGCATTGGAGTCCGTCATTCTAGGAATGCATTACCAACTGGTGGTCGTAACTCTCTTGTTGTCCTTGCACAGAAGATGGGTGGGCTCCCTGTGAGTCCGTTCGCACTCTTGTACGGTTCAACTCCAACGGAAGACAGTTATAACCCAGAATTCCCCTACCTGGTGAGGTTTACTCTAGGCCACGATGCGCACTTGCTGGAGCACTCTTCAAGAGGGGGGACCTCCATCGGAAGTAAAGATTCTAGACAGGAAGTCTTTGCCCTCCCTGCTGATTCTGATCACTCTCTTGGAAGAAGACCTGAGGATCCTCCCCATCGATCACACCCTGCCACTCCTCGTCAGGATGGCGAGGATACCTCTAGTGATGAATCAGGTCAGTTCTCTGATGAGCGTGGGAGAAATCCTAGAACTAATCGCTCTCCATTAAGGTGGCCACAACCAGCCTAAAAAATCAGGATCTCAAGACCACCCAAAGGAGGCGATTGGCTACCCAAAGGCCTTTGCCTAGGCACGCCTAGTATTAATCCAATGAGGGTTGAGAGCTCCAACGCATCAACGGCCAGCTCAAGAACCCAACTCCAGAGCTCACTCGGGCGCCCAGCTATGACCACTTCGCTAACAGAATCGCGTGAAGACTTCGCAGCATGATGGACATATTCAAGCAGCCTCACCAGCATAACTTTGAGAGTCAGACAGGTATGACCGCATCTAGTCATTCATAGAACTCACCTCATGGGGTTTGACATGATGACCGGTCGTGACGGTCTTCAAACCACAACTCTAGCCGAAGGAAGGTTCCTTGAATGACTCCAGATCAGCAAGTTGACCAAGGAGGCAATCGATCACCACTTCGGGCAAGGAATTTGTAGCAGTAGATGGAGTACGAGTACTACCCTCGTATGGATGAGGCCTACTACAGGTCAGGTCCATCCACTGTCAGGCATTATCGAGTACGATCGCCTAGTGATGCCAATTACCCTTTTCTCCAATGAGGCATCAGGAGCTTATTATCGGATGTTGGGCGTTCATCCCTAAACTCTAAGAAGTACGTTGGCCATCGTGGTTTCGGCTAGTAAACATAAAGAAATTTGATGGGTCTCAAAATCCCATCGAGTTTCTTCAAATTTACACAGCCGTGGTTCGGGTGATAGGAGGAAATAAACACATTATGGCAAATTATCTTCCAACGGTGCTCAAATGGTCTGCTCAGTCTTGGTTGCTAAACCAACCATTTTGGTTGATCTACTCGTGGAATATCTCTGTAATTTTCTATTGGCCAATTTCCAAGGCACATACAATTGTCCTAGAAAAAAAGACGACCAGTTTGGATGTGGCAGAGCAACAACGAGACACTACGATAGTTCATCATGTACTTTAGCCAAGTTCATAATTCAATTCTGGAGGTCACTGATGCTTCTGTCATTAGGACATTCAAGCAGGGTGTCTACAATAGGAGGTTCACGAAATACATCGCCTTGTATCCTCCAACCACCGTTGCCGATCTCTTTGAGATGGCTGACTATTACGCAACTGCTGCTGAGCTGGTTGAATGGACAAAACCATCGACCAGGTCAATCAAAGTTCCAAAGGTAGTAATAGGAAGGAGAAGGCCAAGAAGTCCAAGATTAAGGCCAAAGGTCAGAAGCCTTGGGTTGGGACCTCAAAGGAAGTCTTGACCGTAGGTGATGAAAAGCCTAAGTACCCCAAGCAATACTCCGATTGAGGCAAAGATTAAACACCTGCATGGAAGGACAACAAGGCTAGGTGGTGCCCTTTCCACAAAAAGGAGGGGCATGACCTTTGCAATTGCCAAGTTTTCCAATGAAAACTTGAGGATTACTATTCTAGCAAGGGACCACTTCCCATGCTCCTGGAGGTGGGACAGTCGAGTGGTCAAAAGAACTCAAACGAGGATGATGACATGCCTTTCTAGGACCCGAAGCACACCATCGAGCATATCTGTGGAGGATCCTCGGCATACGAGTCCAAGCAACAATATAAGGTTGTCGAGCAAGAGGTAAACTCTATCGACCCTTCCCTTGTCAATAATCTTTCTAAGTGGTCAAAAGTCATCATTTCTTTCAAGAAAAGTGAATGTCCGATCTCTTCGACTCGATCCGGTCGGTTTTCAATCGTAGTCAAGCCCACCATCAACAGCTGCCGAGTGAATCACGTGTTGATTGATCCTCTAAAGTCTTTACTTGTAGTCTGATCATACTCACATGAGTAGTTATGGTGTCCTCAGAAAGATCCATTTTCTCTGCACCAAACCTACCAAGTAGATTGTTGAAAAGTACAACATTGTCATGAAGGATTACCTTCATCTACTTCATTTCCTCTTGACTACGAGTCAAGGCTTCTGGGAGATGCTTTATTTCAATCATAGCTTATTCAAACAGAAGAAGAGTGGTCAGGGAAATGCTTATCACAAGACTAATTGTCAAAAACTAATCGAAGGTAAAGTTTTTCTTACCTGCTAGTCAAACGTCAAGCTTATCAACTTCAATTTTGTGCTATTCTTCCAGCAGTTTCATTCTCTGGATAGTCTCTTTATTGATACGAGTAAGTTCTCTAATCACTTTGGTCTTTTCTTCGACCTCAGTTTTGGACTTACTCGCTTCAGCCTCTTTTCCAATCAACAGAAAAGAAAAAGGAGGAATACCAGAAAGATAACCAAATAAATAGTTTTAAGTTCAAAACGTACTATGTATTTTCTCTTGCAATGCTCTAATTGTAGAATTAGCCTTCCTAATGGTTATCAATTGGTCAACGTTTTCTTTCTTTAGCCTCTGTGTGTTGACCTTCTCGTTGTCAAGCGTAGCAGCAAAAAAACTTTGCATTGCTCTTAGACCTGCAAAGGTTGAAAGCAAACATAAAGGCATGGTCAAGTGGTCGAAATAGAGTTTGGCTATATAAGCCAATGACTTACCATTCCGCTGCATCCTTGGAGAGTTCGTTGTTTTCCTGTCGTAAGAGCATGAGTTGTCTGCGGTATTCAACCACAGTTGTCATGTCTTCTAATGCTCTCTAAACAAAGAAAGATGGTGAGAGATCAGAAAAGACCAAGTACGAATGTCTATGTACTTGATACTTATATTCATGCTCCCATGAGCAAACTTGGCGAGTACCCACGTGGAGTCTCTAAGTTGATTGAGCTCATCGACCTTGTTCCACCACACCTTTTCAAGACGTTCATCATCGAAAATATTCCCTTTGTTGGGAAGATCTTTTGGGTGTGGGGCTTAGAACTCGATCAGCAGAAGATCCAACTACAAATGCAATATCAAAGAATAAAGAGAAGAAGTTAGGTTGTTCCTTTTCTTCCCCTTCTCCAGCTGTACCTTCTTGGGAGCGAAGAGAAGCATCCTTGATGTTTTCCTCCTCGTTGTAGCGGTCGGAAGGGCTTCTAATTTTTTGACCAGGTATTTCTACCCCGTCTTTAGCCACTTCAATTTTTGTTGCTACGACCGCTTCCATGGTCGTAGTCTTTGCAGCTTTGGCAGTAACCTCTGTTGTTGTGATAGTTGCATCCTTGACCACCTTTTCCACCGCGTTTTCAACCACAGGCAAAGCCGCATGGGGCTTCTCAGTAGAAGCATCCTTGAGCAGTGGAGGAGCCAAGCTACAATCACAAAAAGTAAGTTGGTATTAAAGAAGACAGATGAAGGATAGCAAGAGGGATAGCAGCACTTGTGCTTTCCTTTATCTTGTCGGCGGCTTTTGTCAGCCAACGTCTCTTGGCCGAAGGAGGCTTAACTTTCTCCGTATCTTCTCTGATGACCATCAGTTCGACCCCTTGGTTGTCCTGACGGTTGTACATCCCTATATTCTACCAGAAAGAAGAATACTATTTAGTTGTTCTTTACGACTACCTAGTCCTAAAGACGCTATCGATTTTTTGATTACCTTTAGATGTTCTTCTCTCTGTTCAGCGAATACATTCATTAGGATACGAGGAGCCTCCACTTCGTGTGTTGGAGTCTTCTCGCAAACGAGCTTAACCCGAGCATCAATTTCTCCCAAATCATGATCTGTTCATGAAGACAAAGAGGTTAGAGCTCAAAACTAAAATTTAATTATGACTACGATTGTTATTTACCATTCTCGTGTCTCTAGTCGTGTCCTTGCCTCCCGAGTGCATCCAAATGAGATGAGCACATTGCTTCAGGGGGCTGATACGACGGGTAATGAAGTCCTTCACCACATGGTAGCCAGTGAGCCCTTTTTTTCTCAGCTCTTTGATGGTTGAGATGTAAGTGGCTATCCGAGTAAGATCCTTTGGGACCGAGTTCTAGGAAGTGTTATTCTCAGCACCTTTCTCCACAAAGAAAAGGCTGTCTCCACTGATCGCCTTCCAATAGAACCACTTCTTCTTCTTCCAGTACGACCGTGAAGACTAAGTAAATATCTGGAGGTACTACTCCATCTTGCCGTCATAGAGCTTCATACCTTAGCTCTCGATGATTTTTGGTCTACTGACCCATTTTGTAGTAATAACAAAAGAGTTCGAGATCTAGAGGGATCCCCAGATAAGCCTCGCACAGGTACACAAATACACTAAGCATGGTAATCGAATTGGGAACCAAGTTCATTAATTTAACTCCGAAGTATTCGAGTACTACTGTAAGAAAAGAATGAGTTAGAAGATGAAGGTCGCACTCACAGTATGCCTGGAACACTGGAATTTTCCCAATCTCCCCTGATGGCCAGTTTTGTCCGGCAGCTTTGATCCATCTAACGAATTTCCACGGATGAATCTTCTCATCACTCCCAACTCCCTCAATTTCATATTGTCCATCTCCGACATCAACCAATTAGACGACATGACTGATTGGTTTGGATTCAGGTAAAATTGAAGTAAGAGGATGACTTGGTTGGTGGCGGAAAGCTCAAAGCAGATTGGAATAAAAGGGGAAAGTAAGGAAACCAAAAGTTACCCTAAGGTAAACTTTTATAACCATATGAGTTATCCGTCTTGTGAACCGAACGGTTATCTCAGGAACTGATCCGGTGGACAGATCGACGGAAATCGATTGGAACTCATTAATTCCTCTGTTTGAAGTCTGTCTGTCTTGACAACTCAAGCGAAATTATCACATTATCCAAGCTCATTTCTGGTCGATGAGGGCCAAAAAGGCCTTGTTTTGACTACTATTTGTCTACGATTTCACTTTCTCAAGTAAATTATTTTCACTTGAAGTTAGGAGGCTTGATGATGAGGATATAATAATCCTCTAATTATTACGTCATCCTCCAAGTATACCCCTTATCAATAAGGGAGAAATTTCTCAGGACAGTTGTAAGTCCTTCTATGACCGTAGGGTCGTAAGTCCTCCTACAACCGCATAGTCGTAAGTCCTTTTACGACTATACAGTTGTAAGTAACCCTGTAACTACCTTGTTGTCGTGCTACGACTACTCTAACGACATCCTACTGCATCGTAGGGTCGTCTGACAAAGCAGTTAGAACGTGCGTTTATTCTTAATAACTGCACATGATCTCTCTGACAACAACCATCGCATGGCGAACGGGCCACTATTTCTCTCTGACAGTAACTTCCGTCAGATGGTTATCATCCGAAGCGTTGAGACGTCTTTTGGCATGGGACAATGACCACTGCTTCATCGACTATATAAAGGTTGACGTTGAAGAGGAAGGAAAAAGGATATTGGATCAGGAGATAGTGCTATGCTTTTCGCATTACTCTCAGTTGTAAACATCTTTTCGAGTAATATCCACACAGAATGTAGGGTTATTATTCTCTCAGGAGAAGGCCCGAACCTATATAAAAATTCTTGTGTCTCTATTCTGCATGTTCATACACTGAGTCTTCTGGAGTTTCTCCGAATCCAAACAAATCATACGTAAGATCGATATTAAAACATCGACAATTTATATTGGCCAAAACCACACACGGGTTTCTATTACTCTGTACTTTCTTATGAACAACATAAAAACCATAACCATAGCCATAAATCATAAACCGAAGGTAAAAAGAACAGATCCACATGTGGTGGATTTTTCTAACTGGTAGGAGTTACCGGATCCGGATCAATTTTTGTGATTGTACATTTGGTTGTGATGATGATCTCTTGTGCTATTTAAGAATAAGTTAGTTTATATATATATACAAAAGAGAATAAGTGATGACTGTACCTAAAGCTCCCTTCTCTTTCTTTCTGGACAACGAACGCTGCACATGGCATGTCAGGCTCCAACAGCAAACAGTTCCCGGGGGTGCTGTTTGTGCTTAAGGTCCACTCATTTCATTTGAGCTTCTGATTTCTAGTTTATTTTTTACTATTTTTTAATTTTATCTTTTTTTAATTTTTTAAGTTTTTCTATTGTTTCTTTTTCTTCCCATATTCATTTACATTGTCTTTGATGGGCTAACCTGTTATTTTATTTTTAAAGTTTTTTAAATTTAGTTACACTAAATAAGCCGTCATCAGCTATAGTGTAATTTCAGTCAGTTATAGTGTAATTTTAACCATAAACCAGCTTATTTCTGCCCAATCAAGTGGCACCTAAGTTCTGATTTTAGGCTTATTTGGTATTGTATATATTTTTTTCACTATAGTTACTGTTAGCTTTTTTTTAGCATAATTAAATTTAAAAAATTAAAAAAAGTTATATCATCACGGACAATACAAAAAATAAGGAAAAAAGAAAAGGTAAAAAAACCTAAAAGTCAGAAAAGACAAAATTAAAAAATTAGAAGCCTGAAGCTAGAAGCTAAAGGACATGTTCTTTGTGGCTTATAAAAGTGGCTTTTGGCTTTTGGTATAGTACTTCAAACATAATATTTTCTCAAGACGAGTTACAAGTTAATTGTAGTACACATTAAAAGTCCAACAACTAAACCAGCCAAAATCGCAAGCGAGTATCTCTCTCAGTAATCTCTGTCGCATGCAGCCTAAAATTCAAAAAAAAATAGCCAAAAATCAGAAGACACAATCATAAGGCAAAAAAAAGAACAAACCAGGCTGAAGCTCTAACAAAAAAAAGGGTTATATCATGCCTGGATTGTGTTTTTGTTGAATAAAAGAGACGGCAAAAATATACCAAATGGCCGATGCGGTAGACAAAATGTCAGGAGCATCACGGCCCGTGCTAGCATGATGCTAGCCATCTAACAGTGCCAAAACTGGGAATCAAGGGCTCTTACATAATGCCAGAGCTGATGATTCAGCTAACAAAAGCATCCAGTATCCATTATGCACCAAACAATTTACCTACAAGCTTGAAACCAATGCTCTTTTTTTTTAACAGAGCGAAGCGTAAAGCCTGGCTTTAATTTGATCATGGCGTAGCACACTACTTGTGTGCTCCTTGGTCATGTTTTTGAGTCCATTGGATTTTGTACATCGGGCACGCATCACTAATTCACCACCAACAGCGACAGCATTTTCTGGTGCCAATAGGTGCTGAACGAACCTGCTTTTGGATGCAGAAGTGGGGGCAGAAAGAAAAGGATACGACATGTTTGGTGCAATAGCTCGGCACGATGGATGTTGGATCGTGCAATTATTTACCTATTTCCATTACTTTCACAATTGCTCTCTATATTTTTTTTTCTTTTTCACACAGTTACACTAGCAGCATGACATGAAGTAGCTATGGCCCATGGACCATAGGCATGGAATCGTCGGCTAGGATCCTTGAGCAGCGCGGCAACGCACTGATTCTTTTGTCATATTTGAAAGTCAGAATAAATAGGATGATTTTTTAAAACAAATTCTCTAAAAAGCTTTCTAAGTTCAAAATCGTGTACGTTACGTGGGTCGATGTCTCTGCTGTCTATTGTTATTTCGAAAAACACAAATAAAAACTATCAGTTACAGTTAAAACCAAATCAGCCACAGCCTAAAAGAACTACTTTTGTCGCTTTCGTTGGTGGACGGAGGATGGATGGATTCCTTAGGGTGAACAGTGCTGCCCACCAGACCCCAAACCGGTCCGGCTCAGGTCAAATTCGACCAAGATACCCAAAAATCTTTGTGTACGACTTCTTTGGAGCACTCTCAACGGCGGCAGAGGTGCTAATCAGACAGTCCATGCACAACGCCGGTTCGGGCACCTTGGCTTAGTAACAATCTGATTTGGAGCTTCTGGTGAGCCAACTACTACTGTGGCAGTCTACTGGAATGGCAGCAGAGATATTCCTTTGGAAGCAATGGCTTCTTTTCTTCCATGGCCTGCATGATGGTGGTGCTTAGTCGGTAACCACAACGTGCCGCATCTGCAAAGGTAGCTTTTGAGTCATTCCTTGCACCGTCCAATCCAAAAATTAGAATTGGGTAGAGGGAATACATAAACTCCAAATTTCTGGTGAGGGCTACAAAACCCTCAATTTCTCGCCACCTTATTTTTCCCGAGAAAGCAATATGTGGATCTAGGTAGGTACGCTGGATCGCATGTACCTAGAGCAAAAGAGTAATATAGTAGGTTTCACACTCTTTCACCTTTCATGATTTTTTTTTTCTAGACAGAGCTAGGGTTATCTTCGTCCCCCAGGTGTGCCAACCAACACTCAAACTATGGCTTCAAATTGTTGAACAATATAAGGTTCAAGCAAGAATTTAAATAAATTTATAAAATTATAAATGAGTAATAAAGCATGTTTCCAGAGGTAGTTAAATGACAAGACCAATATTAAAATAATTGAAATAACATAATTCAATCCTAAGTAATTTAGATATGAAATCATGCTTAACAGGGCTACTCAAACAAAATAAACAATTAGTATAATACTTAAATTGTTATTACATGTCTTACTCTTAGATATTGGGCTGCTCTTATTTAAAAACAAGGCCTTCTCGTCACAATTGGTCTAAGTCTAACCAATGGTTAAAATAACAATATCTAGATATTTTGCTAGTGTTGAGTTAAATTTCTTACTACAATAATCAATTGCAATTCAAGATAATTAAGAGTTAATGAATTGCACTTTCAAAAGCAATGATATAAACAATTAAACCACTAAAACAACCCCCCCTCTCTCTCTCTATATATATATAGGATAGTTTTATACTCCTAGGAGTATGTATTCCCACTTCTCATATATCATTTAAACGAACAAGTTATACATCTTTATCCTTTTGAATATACTCAAATATTTCTACAAATACCACCTTTTGTAGCATATGTTATGCATATACTCCTTTTACAGATGAAAATGGTATATAACAAAAATAAATGGCTCCAATGAATTGGTTTTAACCATGTTGCATTGTAGTATCTTACAATTAGTATTTAAATATATCAAAAGCGATAAAGAGATATAACATATTCATTTAAGTGGTTTATTGGAATTTAGGGTTATTGATTAGGGACTGGCCTATGCATGGACAAGGGGGCGCGGGGGTGTTAATGCAAAAAGCTTGTTTAAGTGAATGCGGGGGCACCCGTCTCAATCCTGGCCCCAGCTACCTTGAGTGCATACCATATGTAGCCATACACACACACACACACACACACACACATACACACACACACACACACACACACACACACACACATATATATATATATATATATATATATATATATATATACATATATGTATATATATGTACATACATACATGTATGTGTGTGTGAGAGAGAGCATATCTAATTCTAATGGCTATTTTAGTGCTAAAGTGTTAATAACAACGTGGACCGTCTAATCTAGATTTTGTGGCTCAGAAGGAGATAGGTGGGAATCTATCCCACTTAAACACTTTTGTAGAAAATCTCCTGCGTTTTTCACAAAAACTATTGGACCGAAATGACGAAAGAGGGGGGTGAATGTCGATTTTTAAAACTTGCTCCCCCTAAAATACTCACGAAAAGATTTCTCTCCAATAGCTACAAAGCTATAAAGAAAAAGGAAATCAAACTTCTCTGAACCCTTACGCTTGCAGGAAAAAGACACTGGACAGTAAGCACTGAAGCTAAACCAACAGAGAAGAAAATCAGCAACCAAAACATAGCAGGTCGGTCTGACCGCTCGGGCCGGCCGGTCTGACCGCCCAGCCTAGGCCGGTCCGACCGCTCGGGCTGGGCCGGTCTGACCGCCCAGCCTAAGCCGGTCTGACCGCCTACTACAAACCGGTCTGACCGGTTGACCTGACGGCTGAACCCAAAGCTGAAAAGTGAAGTCCCTGAGACTAGAAAAATGAGGGATTCAACAACATGTATACATTCCTGCTATTATCCTCTGGCCAAAAGAACATACATCTATTCTAAATAGCATGGAGGCCTCAAATAGCAAGAAGAAACAAAAAGGAAGCAAGTATTTCAGATTTTACCCAAAATCTGAAAAGTTACAGAGACTCCACCAAAAATCAAATTACTCCTCAATCGTTGATCCTTTGGATATGAAACTTTGAGGATAGCTACTTAATAGCCTCTGGATTCTACATGCCAAATTTCAAGCCAACTCAAGAAGGGAAACCAGATTTACACCAAAACCCTAGAACCTGAGCACTAAAGAGAGCCACAGCAGAAAACTCTAAATTGCCATCTCCTCTTTGATCCCTTGGCCATGAAACTTTGAGAATAGCTAAAAGATAGCCTTTGAACTTTAGGTACCAAATTTCAAGCCATCTCAAAGAGTGAAACGAGATTCTCACAAAACCCTTGAAAAAGAAAATGAAGAACAGAGGAGGCTGATGGAGAGAATCTGAGATTAAAATCAATTTGCTCTTGGGAAAATTCAATCAAGTGATCTTGAAACCTATTCCCATACTGAGCAACCCATTTTGGCACTCCTCAGCAAGAAACAATTCAAAACTCAAAAAGTCAAGAAATCACTCAAAGAGAGGAACGAAGAACAGAGAGGCTGCACGAGAGAAAACTTCAGAAATTTCATTCCAACCAAACAAGGATTACATAGGAGTCCCCATACGCATGGACATTAGAACAAGAGGAATGATTACAAGACTCTCAACTCATCCTCTCTTTCTCCAAGATCAAGAAAACCCACACTCTACATGATTCTTGGAAGAACACAAACACACAGGGAGGAAATGCTACGATGGAGACATAACCTCTGCCCTCTCCAACCACTCTCCACTACCAAAGCCTCACCAACTAAAGCCTAAAGCCAAAACAAACTCTCAAAGCTTCTTTTGACTCTAGCCAACCCTAACTCTCTCCCAAAGCCATGAGAGGGCATGCAGCCACTCCCTCCTATTTATAGCCCTTGGCTAACGGGTCTCCCACCCGTTACGCCCGCTAAACCCGAACGGAGCCCGCTCCCGCTTTTGCAGCCTCGCGAAATTACCGTTTCGCCCCTCCTGCACCTTCCGGGAAGCTTCCGCGCTCCTTGTCGTCCAAGCCTCGCAACCACCTCGAGTCTCCGCCGTCTTCGATACATCTCGACCGTTCTGACCTCAACACCGCCCGTGTCTAGTCCGGTCACCTCGTGTCTCGCCACGACTCCGCCTCGACGTCCTGCAGCCAACACAAATAAGAAACACATCAAATAGCACCGCTCGATACATGAAAGCATAAATGTATTAATGAAATAGCCCAAACCTGACAAGTCGACATAATATGTATCCTAACCATTTTGACCAGGTTTGACCAAGTCCAACCGAGCCCGATTGCACTACGCAACATCAAGGACCGAACCAACCAAATCAAACTCGACTTTCCTAAACCGATGTCAATTACTCATCACACACATGGGATGACCTCCACATGGTCTCTCCAAAACCTATCAAGTGGAGATGGGGTTCCCACCCAACCCCATCCAAGTCACACAATCTAGATCGGATAGTCCACGTTGCCATTAGCACCTTAGCATGGAAATAACCATTAGCACTAGATATGCTCCCTATATATATATATATATATATATATATATATATATATATATATATATATATATATATATATATATATATATATATATATATATATATATATATATATATATATATATTACTATTCTACGCACAGGTGTAAAATGCGTGCCAGAAAGTTACTGCCGTGCATGAATGAAGTTACTGCTAAACACATATAGAGTTACTGTGAATTGTAACTCTACACAATTAGCAATAACTCTATATGTGTTTGCCAGTAACTTTCCGACGTGCCCAGTGCGCATAGGCACAGAATAGAACAGTCGTACTCTCACTTCTAATATACCCCTTTCATGATGTTGTTATACCTATTTATCTATATGTGTTTGGCAATAATTTTCTGGCGTGTGCAGTGCACGTAGGCACAGAATAGCACAGTCGTACTCTCACTTCTAATATACCCCTTTAATGATATTGTTATACCTATTTATCTATTTGAGCATACTCAAATAATGATTATAAGATACTCGAAAGTGAGTTCCATGAAAAATTTCATCAAAATTCACTTTTTATAATATAATTTGTGTGTATACTCTTTTTGTACATAAAAAGTGTATATAGCAAAAATAAAAAGCTCTGATAAAAAATTTTCAACCAAATTGCATTGAAGTATCTTAGAATTAGTATTTAAGTATACCAAAAGTGATAACAATGTATAAAATATTTGTTGAAATGGTATATTAGAAATGGGAGTACGTACTCCTAGGAATATGGAAAAGGCTTCACACACACACACACACACACATATAAACATAATTTGGTTGAATTCATGCATTTAAAATCATGGTGGCCTGACACCATGTGTGTGTGTGTGTGTGTTTTGAAAATTTTGGTTTTATGGTATAAACCCATCTATGATAATTCAAATGAAACACATACCTTGAAAAAATATACTCAAATTCAAAGATTTTGAATGAATTTAGATCATATGTGTTGCTGATTTTTTTATATAAAACCAGCACATTACCTACAATCAAACTATCATTAAAAAACAACTATAGTTCGAATTTGAATTCAAACATGTTTGATCTAGCTAGTAAACAAGTTAAACTCGACATCCAAAAAAATCCAAAATTTTTCGCTCATGATGCATAGGAGAAATACCTATTTTAGATCATGGTGTCCCAATTAATTATACTATATATGTATATATACATCCAGTTCAGTGCATATAGAGTGGTTGCAATCACTAATGCATTCACAACATTCAAAAATTTCTCATTGTCACAAAGAAGTTACATCCAGCTAGGGGTGAAAACGGATTGGATGGTTTCCGACTGATCCGGATGAAAACGAATACGGATTGTGTCGGATCAGATTTTCTTCGGATAATTCTCGGATCAGAAACAAACATGGATTTTTTTTCTCGGAAACAAATACGAATACAGTAGGCCTGATATCCGACGAATACGGATTATACGGATAATACGGATTCGGATATCTGAAATTTCAGCCCAACATTGCCCAGCCCAAGCCAGCCTCCCTCATTTTCCCTGCAACCATCCTACTAGCAAATATTTATGTTTGTTAAAAATAAATTTAGTATTGTCAGTAGATTAAAATTTGTACCGATTAAATTGATGTACTGCCGTTTAAATTATTCTGATGCAAATTTAAATTCTTAATTAATTTATTAGTCACATGTAAATGGTAGAAATCTATTAAGAATTATTTAGGACTTTAGAAAAAAAATTAACTGCCATTTGAAGATTTAAAATATATATAATGGTATGACTATTTAAGATAAAAATACTTATGCTTGTTTAGATTTCATTAATATTTTTGACAAGATAAACTATTTATGTGTTTTCATTGATTTTGGATGTATAGTTTAAGGGGTTTTTATGTTCCGATAAATATTCGTGACCGTATTCGTTTCGATTCGTATTCGCTCCGTATCTGTATTCGATATTATTCGTATTTGTATTCGTTTCCGCATCCAAGAAAAAAAATATAAAAACAAATATGGTAGAGACATTATCCGTTCGTAGTCGATCCATTTGCATCCCTACATCCAGCAGAAGCAAAGAAAAAGGGAAAAATGAACTAATACATCCATTCTTAGTTTGAAATCTAATACATGGACAACAAATTCCATACATCAATTATTCATATACAAGGATACATGGATTGTTATACACGCCCAAATGTCACAGCATGCACTAGGATACCAACAAGCATTTAGGCATACATTTCACTAAACAAATCCTCATATAGAAAAACGAGCGCTCCAAGCAAGGTCATCAGTTCACCACCAATGGTTCCAAGCTGTGACCATTTGGCACATAAATCTACAACTTCAATAATCCTGCACCAAATCGAGCATAGAAAAAACTTCAAATTTTACAATTCAATCAAAAATTGCGCATGCAACTCATCAAACACTGCTTTACCAATCTTACGGCCAGAAAGGGGAAAGGTGATAGCCTTGGGGAGGCGGAGGGATGGGACAGGTCATGGCGTCGAGGTGGGGGGCAGCGCTGTATATGGGAGCGGGGTGCAGAGGGTGGAGGCCAAGGCCGACGAGTAGGGAGGTGGCCAAACCTAAACATAGAGGGGGAGAGGGGCGTCGCCGGTTGGGGAGAAGGGGGCCAGGGAGAAGGGAGGGAGGCGTCAGCGCTGAGGATGGAGATAGGCCTGAGAACTGGGCCTGTAGTGGGGAGTAAAATTTTTGCTTTTTAGCCCAAAATTTGAATGTTTTTTACATATGGACCCCCCTAGAGAAAAGATTTGCAAAAATAGACCCCTAGCACGGCGCCAACTCACATGGCGCCCAGGGTACACGGCACGGCACCATATGCTTTGGCGTCGTGCGTGGACACGTAGGATCCACGGTGGCACAGCACGGCGCCAAAGCACATGGCGCCGTGCCATACATACACGGCGCTAATGGTCGTGGCGCCGTTTCCTGGGACTTAAGACCGAGCGCAGCCCCCGGCCCCCCACCCCCCCTTAGTGCTCTGTTCGAACAGACCGAGCAGAGAGCAGCCTCCGCCGCCGCCCGTCTCTCCCCTCTCCAAATCCATCCCAATCCATCGAATTTTCTTGCGATTTTGCTTCCAAACCGAGCAAGCAAGGTGAGCTCCCTCTCCTCCTTTGATTTGTCGCAGTAGATATGGATTATTTGAGGTACATTTCGTAGGGCAAAATTTGAAACCCTAGATGAAATTAGTTGGATTTGGCTCAGTTTTAGGTTCGATTCGCAATAGATATGCGTAATGTATTAGTAATAATGTGTATTGATCTCTCACCACCCTCTGCACAAACAAGTCAGGTGCTCTGATCTCTATTACACATTATTACTAATACATTACGCATATCTATTGCGAATCGAACCTAAAACTGAGCCAAATCCAACTAATTTCATCTAGGGTTTCAAATTTTGCCCTACGAAATGTACCTCAAATAATCCATATCTACTGCAAAAAATCAAAGGAGAGGGAGCTCACCTTGCTAGCTCGGTTTGGAAGCAAAATCGCGAAAAAAATCGATGGATTGGGGTGAATTTTGAGGGGGGGAGAGAGGGGCGGAGGCGGCGGCTGTTCTCTGTGTCGGTCTGTTTAAACAGAGGAGTGGAGTGAGGGGCCGGGGGCTGCGCTTGGTCTTAAGTCCCAAGAAACGGCGCCACGTCCGTTAGCGCCGTGTATGTATGGCACGGCGCCATGTGCTTTGGCGCCGTTCTGTGCCACCGTGGATCCTACGTGTCCACGCATGGCGCCAAAGCATATGGTGCCGTGCCGTGTACCCTGGGCGCCATGTGAGTTGGCGCCGTGCTAGGCGTCTATTTTTGCAAATCTTTTCTCCAGGGGTCCATATGTAAAAAACTTTCAAATTTTGGGCCAAAAAGCAAAAATTTTACCAGTGGGGAGGGACATGTCAGTGCTGGTGCACGGGAAGGAGGAAACCTTAGAATTTCCGTTACTTGGGTGATTTGGGCGAAGGGCGGGCAATGGCGAACAGGAATAGGGGAACACAGGGGGGAGGGGGTATATGCAAAAATCCATCGATCCAGATGCATCCTGCCCTCGTGAGGTTCAACAGCCTACGGTTACGTTAGCATGTTAGCACCAAACAACCCATTCACACCATATATATGTATACATATACATATGTACGTGTATATACGTATACATATGTATGTGTGTGTATATATATATATATATATATATATATATATATATATATATATATATATATATATATATATATATATATATATATATATATATATATATATATATATATATATATATATACCGAAGCATGGCACACCGACGTGAAAACCGCGAGTGTGGCTCCGGGTTGCTAGAGATGGGGAACCAAGTCAAGCCACCACTGAAGATCAAACCCTAGGGCTAGAGCTCGGCTGATGTGGAAAGAAAAGTGAGTTGGGGAAGATCAATTGGATCTAAGGTGCAGAGAGGAGAAACTTAAGCCAGTTTAAAGAGAGGAGGAGAGAAGTTGTGCCGCCACTGGGCATGCCGATTTCGCCAGAGAAGAGTGGGGATTGACCCCACGCTCCCGCACCGGTCTCTACACGTGCAAGCCATGGCCAGCCTCCCTCTTCTTATCCCTTCTTCTGACCCACAGGTGGGCTCCTCCCTCTCCCCTTTTTCTTTAATCCAAAACAAATTAGGAAATGCCCAAAATACCCTCACGCTCAACACAAATAAGTATTGGATGAACAGCTACAGCTGACCAAACGTGAAAAGTACTACCTAATTGTAGAATGTGTTAGTCTACCTAATTGTAGATTGTGTTAGTCTACTAGCTGTCAAGGAGAAGAACAAGAGGGAGAAGAAGAAAAATTATTGCGTAGGGACATTGGCCGGAACGATTTGCCATATACTTAAACCACCTGGTCCCTCACAATGTACATATGTACCTATATGCACGAGCTTTAGTACTAACTAAAGCGATTTTGCAATTCTCCGAGCTCGAAATATTGCAATCGGCTCTGACCTAAAAAAACGCGACATCCCTGTCGCACACAACTCCATTTGCTCTTTGCCTTCAGCATGTGGAAAATAATTTTGAGTTGTCAACCAATAGTGCAGTTTTTCGTAGTTTTGCTTTCTGACTTGTTCATGATATTGAGAACACCGTACCAATCGGTAATGTAAGTAACATCGGGCCGATTAGGCGATCACGATGCCTGTCGGGGAATTTTATGTCAATGAGGAAATGAACTTGTGCTCAAGAGGGAGATGGGAGTTTCAGTTTTTTTTTTTTTTGCAGAAATGGTTGTGCTGAATTTTCTCTGGTCATTTGGTGGTTTGACACTTCAACAGATATTCACCGCACTGGTTACGCCTTCTGTTCGAATCGCGTATCGTTTCCGGAGTAGTTAAACTGAGCTGACAAAAACTGTAAATAGTACAACTGCTGATGCAGTGATATTCAGAATTCCATAACTAGTTTTTACTGAAGATGTCTGAAACTGTGAGTATTCCTGGAAGGAGTTGGAATTCTGTGCCACCGATAGTGCTGACATTTCTATAGCATTTTGTGTTTCGATCGACACATTTCTGTCTGTATCTTGCTATCTGGTTTTCATTTGACTGGATACAGCCCCTTGTTTGAAACAACGCGGGATCTTTTCATTTTAGTTTTTAAAAGCTACTTTTTGGTTTTTATACAATAATTAGTTTTCAAACGAATTGTCTTTTTAAAACGGGGCTTACAAGTTGATTATAGTACATACTAAAATGACTTCATTTATATCAGTTAAAACCACACACAAACAAAAAATAAATCACAGCCTAAAACTACAAGTTGGAGCCAAAGTTCATAAGCCGAAATAAAAAATACAGGCCCGCTCCCTTCATGAATTTTTTTAATAAACTAGTTAAGTGCTGAAACTTCTATGTCACAGGTTTCTGAAGCAAGTACCCAATCTACCTGACCAAGTGAGACGAAGCAGCAGGTAACATATCATTTAAGAAATTTAAAAAGAAAGAGTTTGAGCTCAACGCAGGCTGGAATTTTTTGGTAGGAGGGGGAGATCCTTTCAGAGATGAATCATCAGACGGATGGGCATGCACATTCCAGAACAAGACGTAGTAGGTGATGACTACATACTGGAAAGAGCCGCAAGGCTGACATGGAGGCGTGTAGGCAGTGATAGCAAAACTTTAAGAAATTTAAAAAGAAAGAGTTTGAGCTCAACGCAGGCTGGAACTTTTTGGCAGGAGGGGAGATCCTTTCAGAGATGAATCATCAGACGGATGGGCTGATGGGCATGCACATTCCAGAACAAGACGAGGTAGGTGATGACTATATACCGGAAAGAGCCGCAAGGCTGACATGGAGCCGTGTAGGCAGTGATAGCAAAACACCCCATCTCTCTCTCTTCTCTCCCCTTTCTGACTTCCTACCTTAACAATTCGCAAAAGGCCCTTTTCGAAGGAGCGATCTTGCCGGGGTTTGGCCATTCAGAGCCCTCGGTTTTTGAGTCTGATCTTGCTGTCCTGGGAGTCGTAGTTCAGAAGCAAGATCAGGGACGAAAACAACGCTGCCGTTTTCGCGTAGATAAAAGCCGGTTACCGCAGCAAAAATGATGATCATTTGGTGCTATTTGATGCAAAAATCTTGGCCCTACAAGGCAAAGATAATTAGCCCGGTTGCTCACGAGAGAGATGGAGAGATGACACGTTGTCGCGTGCACGGCTCATTGCATCCATCCGTCCATGCTGCACACGTTAACATCAGGGACCATGGTTGCAGGCAGACAAGACAGAGAAGCTTCCCGGATGGCAAAAAACCGGCGACCATTTCCAGCCGTAAACCGTCGCCGGCGGCGGCCGGCATTGACGTATCAAACTCTAGGGCCCAGCAATGAGCACACGACAGTGTATTTTATTATCCTACTGCAGTGCTTTGGATCAAGAAATGGGGAGAGAACGTGGTTCACCAATGCGGGTCAGGTTTCTTGGAGCAGAATTAATAGGTGCGCATTAGGTTGAGCTTTGTATCTGCATCATGTGCTTGTAGCCAAATTCAGACACTACCGGAAAGCTGTTTTATACCGAGTGTCTGAAATTTTGCCGAGTGCAATCTATCGCGCACTCGGCAAACAATAACTTTGCCGAGTGCCCGACAGATTGCACTCGGCAAAATAAAGCACTCGGCAAAGTAAGCTCTTTGCCGAGTGCTGTATATTAGACACTCGGCAAAGTAAGATCTTTGCCGAGTGCTAACAGGAAAACACTCGGCAAAAACCGTCCGTTAGAGGTCAGCCGCCGCCGTTAGACCTTTGCCGAGTGTCTGGAGCTGACACTCGGCAAAGATATCTTTGCCGAGTGTTTTGTTTGCGGCACTCGGCAAAGAAATAAAAATCTTTTCCTCTCCTACCCTTCAAACTTTTTCTACTCTCCACATACAAAATATGGTACTCTATGTTAAAATTTGGTATATTTTTGTATTTGTTTGCTATAATTAATTAATTAATTGCATTTCAAGCAATTTTTTGAATCAAGTCAAATTTGAACTGCAAGTGATTCAAATAATAAGAAAAAATGAGTAGAAAAATGATATTCATGTTATTCAGCCCGGTTTGAGGCTTTACCTGTTAAATGAAAAGGAATTTCGAACATCTTGTTCAGGAAACACGACCACAAACGTGTGGCCGAATGGTTTTTAAATTTTAAAAAAAGCAAACGAAGTCTGAAAATCATGAGATTTGTCAAGATGTCATGATATTATACGTGGAGGCTGTGATAAAAAATTGATAAGATTTCGCATAAGTTGTCACGTACGATGCTTACAAACTGAAGCAATTATGAAGAAGAAGCGTAGAGTTGAGACGGATCCGGTAAGATTTGGAGTCAAAGTGACGGTCGAATTGTGGTTTGACTACAAAACTTTTTGTACAAGCAATAGACAATAGAGATTGTTTCATGTGAAATTTTGGTAATTTTTCGGATCCATTTGATAATTTTAATTTTTAAACTGCAACTGCAATTATAGAATTTTACTTGATATAAATTGAATTTGAGCTATAACTGCATGAAATAATGGTCTAATATTCGTAGAAGCATCGAATATGCATTGTTGAGTGAATTTTACAAGGCATTTTCGAAGTACATTCAAACAAATTTGTAAAACACGCTATGGAAAAGATAGAGAGGAAAGGAAGGTTTATTTAAAAAAAATCATTGCCGAGTGCATTGTGGGCGACACTCGGCAAAGGAGGGGTTTGCCGAGTGCATTGCGGGAGGCACTCGGCAAAGAGGAGGGATTTGCCGAGTGCCCGATCGGGGGCACTCGGCAAAGAGGAGGGGTTTGCCGAGTGCCCGATCGGGGGCACTCGGCAAACAATACAAACATAAAACTTAATAGTTTCCCGTGGCCGCGCTCACACACGCAACACCCGCGCCCCGATCGCCCGCCGCCGCCCCGCCCCCGCGCGCCCCGCACACCCGCCGCCGTGCCCGCGCCCGCCGCCGCCCCGTCCCGCCCCCCGCGCGCCCCGCACGCCCGTCGCCGCCCCGCCCCCGCGCGCCCCGCACACCCGCCGCCGCGCCCGCGCCCGCCTGCCCCGCACGCCCGCCGCCGGCCGCACGCCCGCCGCCGCCCCGCCCCTCCCCCGCGCGCCCGCCGCTGCCCCTCCCCCGCCCCGCCCCCGCGCGCCCGCCGCCGCCCCTCCCCCGCGCGCCCCGCACGCCCGACGCCTCCCCCGACTGCCCCCGCCCCGGCCGCACCTCCTCCCTCGGCCGCACCGATCTCCATCTTCTCCACCGACGGCAACCTCTCCGCTTCTTCCTCTTCTCCGACCACCGATCACCGGCGACATCACCAGCTTCCCCCTCTGCTACTTCCTCCTATTCGGTTTCTCTCCAAATCCTCTCTCTTTTCTTTATTATCTTGTTTAGTTTTCTTGATTACTATTCAGATGATCTTGTTAATCTGGGAATGTGAATTTGATTGATGTCTCACTGTGTTGGTGAATTGCGGATTTTGTTCAGAGATTTGTGATGCATGAGATCAGTGTGGATGAAATTATGCCCTGTTCTGTTATTGTGATATTTGTTATGTGATGATTGTGCAATTTGTGTTTTGTTAGTAGTTTAGTAGTGTTTACAGCAGTGCTAATTGTGATATGTGTTGGTAGAGATTGTAATGTTTAGCTCTTTTAGTGGTTTTCTGTGTTAGATGTCAGTGTTAGTTGTATCTGTGGTTGTCTTTGTGTTGTCCTGTGCGATTTAGCGAGTCGGCGACCGTCTCCCTTCCCCGTGCTGTCTCAACCTCCCTTTGCTTCTGAATCATGAGATTTGTATTGCCCAGTGGATTATTATCTGATATCTGTGATGGATGCATGAGATCTGTGAATGTGCAGTACTTTGTTAATTTGTGCACTGTTAAATTGTTGGTTCATGCACTGTGATTGTGGATGTGAAATGTTATGTTGATTTATGGATCATGATAATATGGGCATTGGTTTTGATCATGTGAGTTAGGCCCAGTTTATTCTCTGGTTAGGCGTAACCTAGTTAGGCGTCTCCCGTTCGAAAGAGATACGGTTGGAAATATGCAGATCTTTGCATATCTATAACCGTATCTGTTTTGAATTGTCCACGTTTTTTGGACAGCCCGAGGATGCGTAGATGGGGTTAGTTTCCATGGTCTACTCCGATCCGTGACATAGTTTCGGCAGCATCTCCCTGTTGTTCTCCGGATACACAATCTCCCTGCCAGGACGTGTATTTGGAGAACAGCGGGAAGGTGCTGCCGAAATTCTGTCTCGGATAGGAGTGGAGCATGGAAACTAACCTCATCTACGCAGCCTCGGGTGGGATTAGGACCTATCTTCACCTATTAGATAGGAGAAAGATCGTGTAGATGCATTTGATTCTTATATTACTCCCTGATATGTTAGAGGATGGATGACCGTGAGTGGATGTACACGGGCCGCTCAAGTCAGGGTTCGTTGTCCGATGAATGGATTGAGAAGACCGATGCTTTCTTGGAACTAGCATTTGCCAAGGTTAAAGGAGCGCGTGCCACTTGGTGTCCCTGTAGCAGATGTGCAAACACGCGTCGACAAACAAAGGAGGTCATGGGTAAACATCTTTGCAAGTTTGGATTTACGGCATACTATACCCGGTGGATCTACCACGGTGAATCCGATCGTATGAGAGAGGTGGTTGTGAGACCACGCGTCGAGGATTATGATGCTGATGGCGGGGTAGGAGACATGTTAAATGACTATCATGAAGCACACTTCGCTGAAGGACGTACGGAGGAGGAGCCAGAGGCAACCGCAAAGGCGTATTACGACATGTTGTCTGCGGCACAGAAACCCCTTCACGGCCAGACGAAGGTTTCTCAACTGGATGGCATTGGACGCGTAATGGCCTTGAAGTCCCAGTTTAGCTTGAGTCGAGACGCCTTCGATGCTATGTTGACAGTTTTTGGCAGCATGCTTCCAGAGGGTCACATTCTGCCAAAGAGCATGTACGAGGCAAAGAAACTCCTTCGTGCACTTAAGATGCCATATGAGCAGATACATGCTTGTCCGAAGGGGTGCATCCTATTTAGGAAAGAACACACGGAAGCAAAGTACTGTGCAAAGTGTGGATCCTCTAGGTTCCTGGAGGTAGACTCTGGTGATGGTCAGAAGAGGCAGCTTGCGATCCCCGTGAAAATCCTACGGTACCTTCCGTTCATACCGAGGATCCAACGGCTATACATGACCGAGGAAACCGCGAAACAGATGACATGGCACAAAAATGGACGTCGATACAATCCTGAGAAGCTGGTACATCCATCCGATGGTGAAGCATGGACCCACTTTGATGTGATTCATCGTGAGAAAGCTGTAGAGGCTCGTAATGTACGTGTTGCGCTGGCAACAGATGGGTTCAATCCTTATGGAATGATGGCCGCCCCATACACTTGTTGGCCCGTGTTCGTTATCCCCCTCAATCTCCCCCCCGGCGTCCTCTTCCAACGACAGAACATATTCTTGTCGTTGATAATTCCTGAACACCCGGGGAATAATATGGGTGTGTTCATGGAGCCCGTGATTGATGAATTGGTCTGTGCTTGGGAGGAAGGGGTATGGACATACGACCGAGCTACAAAGAGAAACTTCAAAATGCATGTTTGGTATCACTACTCCCTGCATGACTTCCCGGCGTATGGGATATTCTGCGGCTGGTGTGTTCACGGGAAGTTCCCATGCCCAGTATGCAAGGCAGCTCTGAAGTTCATTTGGTTGCTGAAGGGTGGCAAGTATTCTTCGTTCGACAAACATCGACAATTCCTCCCTCTTGACCATGCATTCAGACGAGACATCAAGAACTTTACGAAAGGTGTCGTAGTTATAGACCCTGCCGAGGCGATGATGACCGGTGCCGCGGTTCGTGCTCAGATAGATGCTCTCGAGGTTAATCAAGAATGTCGCGGTTTTGTGGGATATGGTGAGCAACATGCATGGACTCATAAGTCGGGCTTGTTGAGGCTCCCCTATTTTGATCACCTTCTTCTTCCACATAACATTGATGTAATGCACACTGAAAAGAATGTCGCCGAGGCACTTTGGGCAACAATCATGGACATTCCTGATAAGACAAAGGACAACATTAAGGCTAGAGTGGATCTGGCAACGTTATGCGATAGACCAAAGCAAGAAATGAAGCCTCCTAGAGGCGGCAGGACATGGAGAAAGCCTAAGGCCAAATTCGTCTTGACCAGGCCCCAAAGGAGGGAAGTACTAGAATGGTTCCAAACGTTAATGTTCCCTGATGGGTATGCAGCGAATCTGAGGAGGGGAGTGAACTTATCTACTATGCGAATCAATGGGCTCAAGAGTCATGACTACCACATATGGCTTGAGCGGCTTCTTCCGGTGATGGTTCGAGGCTATGTCCCTGAGCATGTCTGGATAGTGCTGGCAGAGTTGAGCAATTTCTTCCGCCAGCTTTGTGCCAAGGAGTTATCTCGGACCGTGATTGCAGACTTGGAAAGAATGGCACCTGTGTTGCTCTGTAAGTTGGAGAAGATCTTTCCACCCGGCTTCTTCAATCCGATGCAGCATTTGATTTTGCACCTCCCGTATGAGGCACGAATGGGGGGGCCCGTGCAGGGCCGTTGGTGCTATCCAATTGAGAGATGTCTAAAGGTTCATCGAACTAAATGTAAAAATAAATGCAAAATTGAGGCTTCCGTTGCAGAGGCATACATTTTGGAGGAGGTGTCAAACTTCACAACAACGTACTATGGTGACAACCTTCCTAGCGTGCACAATCCACCCCGTCGTTACAATGCTGGCGAAAATGAATCGAACCTCAGCATTTTCCGAGGGCAACTCGGAAGTGCAAGTGATGCGACCCCCAAGACCTTGAAACATGAAGAGTGGCGCACTATCATGCTATATGTGTTGAACAACCTTTCCGAAGTGGAGCCGTAGATGCGGTAAGTTGTCAACAAACTTGTGCTCCAGTACTCACTATTCTGCATCCAACCCCCTTGTTTCTCTTTGGTGTAGGGATTTTCATCATCAATTCTGGCGTGAATCAAGGGAACCTACCCCGCAGGAAGCTGAGACCCTTCTTAGCCACGGTGCGGGAAATGGAATGCCCGATTTCATTTCTTGGTTCAAACAGAAGGGCCAAACCGATGCGTCTATGAGTGCCGAGTTGAGACAGGTTGCCGATGGCTGTGCCTATAGGGTAAGCTCATTTACCTGTTATGACGTGAATGGATATCGCTTTCACACAACAAGACATGAGCAGAGTCGACCCAATCGAAGAACCACAAATACTGGAGTTTTTACGCCTGGCCTTGATGGGGTCGAGTATTACGGAAGAATTGAAGAAATATACGAACTCACGTTTCATGGTTGCAAACCTCTTAATCCTGTGATATTCAAATGCCATTGGTTTGATCCTGAAGTAACGAGACGGACCCCTAATCTTGGGCTAGTCGAAATTCGACAGTCATCCGTCTTACCAGGAGACGATGTGTATATTGTGGCTCAACAGGCCACGCAAGTTTATTATCTCTCATACCCGTGCCAAAAAGACGACCGTCTTAAGGGTTGGGATGTTGTGTACAAGGTATCGCCACACGGTAAACTACCTGTCCCAAACAATGAAGATTACAATTTTGACCCAAACACATATGACGGAGCGTTCTTTCAAGAAGAGGGGCTAGAAGGGAGTTTTGAGATAGACTTAACCGAAGCAATCGGAATGGAAGTAGACAATAAAAGGGTTGTTGACGAGGACGCTGGAGATGAGGTTCAAAATGTGAAGGACTTAGAATTACTTCAGCGATTATATTTAGGCAATGACAGTGATGACAACATTGCTCATTCGAATAGTGTTGATTATATGGACATGGCTGATAGTGATGATGAGACTTATGATCCAGCTAATCCCGATCATGATGATTATTTCTAATACATGTAATACTTTGTTATTTTCTAATTATGTTTTGTTTATTTTGCATCTCTTTCTAAAGTACGTCTTGTTTATCTGTGCTTATTGGTTTACTCTTTTTAATTGCAGGTGATTGAACAAAGATGGTGGGCGGTATGAGGAACGTAAGGTCGCTTTACCAAAGACGGCACGATGCAGCTGAGCAGTCGGGGAGCAGGAGTAGGAGGAGCGGGAGGAGCAGCAGGAGGAGCAGGAGCACTTTTGAGAGGGAGCGGGAGGAGGAGCGGGAGGAGGAGCGGGAGCGGGAGGAGGAGGAGCGGGAGGAGGAGCAGGAGGAGGAGGAGCGGGAGGAGGAGCAGGAGGAGGAGCAAGAGGAGGAGGAGGCGGCAGGGGGTTCCGCTTCCTCTGGTTCGTCGGGTGTATGGTTGCGAGGTCCCTCGACCCTCCCGAGGCGACCGATACCTCGTGAGAGACGCCCGCTGATTCAACCCACTGGGGCTAGGTAAGTAACTTTAGATGTTATCACTACTTTTTCATTTGATATGTTGAAAATCACAATAGAAACTAACAATTTATCTTAATCACTTGGGCAGGGGTTGGACGCTTGTGGCTGCAGGTGATCACAAACGCCATGTCAATGGCATCCTGGGTCTTTTGTGCAGGCTACACTTCCCTGGCCTCGTTGCGTTTGGCGGAGGGCAGGAGCCGGCCTACACGTGGGACCACTACGTCGCCTTCCCCGATTTACCAGATCGGGATGGCAGGGTATTCGCCAACAAGGCGGCGCGGGTGACGACCGAGCTGTGGGTAAGTCTTCCTCGCACTACATTGCTCAATACATCACATTCATTGGACATTCTTGAAATAATGACTGGATACATCGCGTCTATATGCAGGATTTCTTCAGATGCCAGGAGGGATATGAGGCCAAGGCGGCTAGTGTGGCTCACAAAGCATGTTATAAACTCGTGAAGGACATGCATTACGAGGCGCGCGTCCAGGCCATCGTAACATACAACGCTACCTACCTTGGAGTGAAGATCAACAAAACTGAAGCAAGAAACATGAGGCTGACCCGGGAAGACTACATGCAGGTAAATATAGAACATTAATACTGATTTTTTCTGAGATTAAGTACGCTTAATTTGATCTTCTTATATGTTATATACTTGATGACGTGTAGGTGCCTCCGTGGTGGTGCGCCCAGCATCTCCAGTGCTGGGCACAGATGGTGGACAAGTGGTGCGCCGCCGAGTGGGAGGAGACGCACAACGCTTGCCGGGAGCGGCGTTTGATGATGCCAGGTGCACCACACCATCAAGGCAACCGTAGCCTCAACGAATTCGCAGCTACATGGGTACGCGAATTCATTTCTTTATTATAACGCTCAATTCTGCATAATTTCTAATCATCTTGCTGTATTTTTTGCAGTCGTCGTCACATGGTGGCCAGCCTTGCTCCCAGTTCAAGGCATGGGCTTTGGCCCACAAGGGCAAGGCGACGTCCGACGTCGACTAAAACCCGGAGGACCCGCCCTCGGTGTACAGCAATGCGACCGTCCACAGCCGCCTCAGTGAGTACACATCGATGGCAAGGGCGGTCCATGGGCCAGAGTACGATCCGAGCACCCAGGACCTTGATGGAGAAGTCGTCATGAGGGTGGGAGGAGGCAAGAAGCATGGGCGGTACTGGATTGGCGACAGCACACTCGACACGGAAACTACTCCCACTCTCACCCAGATTCGAGCAAGGAGCACGAGCTCAAGCCCAGCCATACGCCCACGGCCGGACACTGCACAGTCCCGGATGGAGGCACTCCAGGTTATTTCTGTTTTATTCGTCGTTCATTAATTTTTACATACCTTTGCTTTGCATTGTAACATTGGGGTGAAATATTGTAGGCCCAGCTGGAAGAAGAGAAGAGGCTACGGGAGGAGATGGCGGCGAGGATGGAGGCCGATCGGCAGAGGAATGAGGCCGAGCGGCAGAGGATGACGCAGATGTTTCAGTGGATGCAAAGTCTTGGCGAGAGGATGGGTCAACCTCTGCCACCGGAGCTATTCCCTCCACCTCCTCCTGCAACTACTCCTGTGAGTATGAATGTTTAAGTTTGTATGTTCATACCTTAAATCTTGTCTCACACATGCAATCTCTTCTCCTTTGTGCAGAATCAATCGGCGGCTTCGAATAACTTGCCTCATGACCCACCACATCAGTCGGGGTGATATATTGTGACTTGTAGTGATATATTGTGACTTCTGGTGATATATGTGACATGTGGTGATATATATGTGACATGTGGTGATATATATGTGACTTGTGGTGATATATTGTGACTATATGTGATATTGTGACTTGATATGTGATATATTGTGTCTTGTGGTGATTACTTGTTGATATATCTGTGATATTATTGTGACTTGTTGAGTGGGGTGCAATAAACATTTAAAATAGGCAGTTTTTGGCCACTTTGCCGTGTGTTACACTCGGCAAAGGGAGCCTTTGCCGAGTGTCATGGTAAAAACACTCGGCAAAGTAACGTTCCAGGGCATTCTGGGAACGTACTATGCCGAGTGTATTTAATTTTTGCCGAGTGTCATGGTAAAAACACTCGGCAAAGTTTAAAACTTTGCCGAGTGTTTTTACCATGACACTCGGCAAAAATTAAATCTTTGCCGAGTGTCTTCACCATGACACTCGGCAAAGTTTAAAGCTTTGCCGAGTGCCATTCCGTCCTGGCACTCGGCAAACGACGCCGTCACCGTGTTCTCGCCGTCCACTGTCCTTTTTTTGCCGAGAGTCGTTTCGGCACTCGGCAAAGACTTTGCCGAGTGCTCGAGAGAAAGCTCTCGGCAAAGAGCCCTTTGCCGTCAGAAACTATGACGTGTGAGATATGCCGTGGGTGGCACTCGGCAAATACTTTGCCGAGTGTTTCTCGTGCTTTGCCGAGTGCCACCGGCACTCGGCAAAGCTGCTGAACCCGGTAGTGAGATTAGATAGATCATAACATCTTGTACTAATACTCTTCACCACGGGATGGATGGATGCAATTGTCAACTGGAGTTTGTGACTCTGGAAGCAGCAGTAGCCTAGTGGGTCGAGACTTGACAGGGAACTAGTGGTGGGGTTATGACTTGATCATGGGTGGCCCCGTTCTTAATTAGTTTTGGCTTCTAACTTCTTCTGGTTTTCGGTAGAATGCGTCGGCTTCTAATTTTATTGTTTTGAGTTTTGCTTTTTTTTTCTTTATATTATATATAGAGATATAACGGTGTTTATTTTTTTCACTTTTTTATTTTTTTAATTAAATAATTTAAAATTTAATAGTTATTATATGTCCTGTTCTTTTTCAACTTTTAACTTCTGGTTTTAGTTTTTATATAGTAACTAGCTTTTTAAATAAAGTGTCTTTTCAAGGTGAGGTCTACTAGTTTATTGGAATATATACTGTACCGATTTTATTTATATTGATACAAACTACACGTTAGTTTTTATTATTCTGTAATCCTCATATAAATAGTCTAAAAATCATAAATCATAACTACATATTATAAGTCTTAATAAAAAAAACACATCATATTATAATTTGAGCAACAAGTTGCGGCCGCTAGAAGCGATGTCTTAAAAGCGAAGAAAGTGATGCTTGTACTTGCAGGGAGCGTGGCATGCTTGCATTGCAGGTGTTTGTGTGTGTGAGCGTATCATCAGGCACAAGGTCAAGGGCAGCACAGGAATACAGGCAGTGCAGTACAAGTGTTTGGTCGTCTTGGACATGTACTTTTGGCCATGTCTGTACTGAACTTAGCTTTGCTTGTGAGGTGAATCATGTCTCTTCCGGCATGTGGACCTTCCAAGGTCCACAAGAGACACGAGGGACAGATGTTGAAAGCTAAATTTTAAAAAATAATCAAAATAATATTTTTAAACTCAATTCTTTGGACCATAGCACTGCTTGCTGATAGTAATTTTTCTTCCCTGAATTTTCCATGCAATAATGTACTGCGAGTATAGTGCTCCTAGCACTATTGATGCAGCCATGCGAGTTTTTGGCATAAATGATGTTGTTTATACCTATAATTATGAAAATAACAATGTATATATATCGTATTTGTTAAAATGGTATTTTTTCTGTCCGATGGTCAGGCGGCCACGACGCAAAACTGACGCGTGGACGTATCGCTGGCGGCAGACAGCCTGACGCTCCGCCACCAAACCATAGCGACCTGCCATCCCATGGGCAGACGGTAAGTAATTAAGCCTGCTTAATTACTTACCTTAATTTTTTGCATATATTTATTTTAATTTTTAAATATAGCAAATGAGCACAGAAAATTATGAAATTTTATATGCATCTTCTCGACACAACATACTTGAATTTGTAACTTTTTGGCAATTTTATCAATTGTGAACGTTGCTCAAAAATTTGTATGATTATCAGGTAATGTTCAAATTTTTAAATATATCAAATAAGCTCAAAAAATTACAAAATTTTATGTGTAGCCTCTCATGACAACATACTTGACTGTGTAATTTTTTTTGATAATTTTATCCACTATGAATGTTGCTAAAAAATTTATACAATTACTATGTGATTAGCAGGTGCGACAAAGGTGGGTCATTTCATTTTCTTTGCTTTGTTTAATCTGCATTTTGGCTTTTTTGCTTTGTTTAATCCGCATGTGAACAAACGTAGTGGATCGTAGACATTTGGCTCATATGAAAATTGAGCACTCGTGCAAAAAATAGACCACCGAAAGTGTCACTTGCGTCGCATATAGCTCCCTACGTGCAATTCACTCCTGTCATTATCGGCACATCATTAGCGCGCGCTTCACTATTGTTATAAATTTCAAGCTGCGTGCACTCACATTCTTGCAGTGTCTTCACTAACACTTCTCACCTCGCAGTCTCTTCGCTCACACTCCTCACCTGCGCTCTTCGTCCGCTTTCTTCACAACCGATTAAATATTGCTTAGTGCCATTATTAGCAGTCATATTAACAGGTAATTTTTTATCGTGTGAATTGTCTTTGTTAAATATGTACGTAATTAGTTGCAGTTATTTAGTTGTAATTAATTTAGTCCTAATTATTTTGGCATAATTAATTAATTTTTTTTATATTAATTAACTTTCTGTTAGCAAGTATATGTTGTTTAATTGTATATTTTTATATGCTTTTATGTTAACTGTATTAGACATTAAAATCATAACTACTAAGTGTAGCAATAAATTAAACTGTGATGCCAGATGAAAGATTATATTAGAAACATAAAAAAGGAATCTCTAGCAAATTTCCTGTTGCATCATGCATGTTGCGTACTATTCTACTGAGTAGTGCTACTCCTAGCTGGTATAGTGTAAAGAAAGTTGGGTTTATTATCGTATTACCTCCAGACTGTTCTTTATGGACACAAGCATCACCTATACCTATACTACTCTTACATGATAGCATATCATGTTACTTAGTTCATAAAGTTAGTAGAGGGTACGACATGACAAAAGCCTATATATGTATACATCAAATCTTAAGCCGCACTATTGCTCATTACCTTAAACACTTAATTTGCTTGCTTTTGATCAAAAGACAACTGAGGTAAAGAAAAGTAAAAGGCCAAATATATAGTAAAATAAAACTATACTGCCAAACAATTATGACAAGTAGCATCAAGGTCCAGATGTTTCCTTGACCAGATTATGAGCATATGTTCATATGCACCATTTATATTTGCAGTGTTCATTTTAGTCATAAATGTTTATTATTTTATACTATTTATTCCATCATAAATTTTAATGTTTAGTATTTTACTGTCATTATCAATCTTCGTATTAATATTTGGTCTATCCTATTTGTTGGAAGGTATGGATTTACCTGAGCTTTTCGAACAGTTCTATGATGAGAACCACCAATGCCACTCATGGATGACAAGTGACGCGGCTGGTCCTCCGCCCTTGAAGCTGCGGGTTGGGAGGGATCTGTAGGAGCTGAATGAGCACTACATCCCAATCCTACGGGCCACGGGCTTGTTCTCATTTATAAGGTTGGTCTCTGTTGGATGTGAGTTCACCATCGACGACAGTTTGCTCGCGGCACTGGTGGATAGGTGGAGGCCCGAGACGCACACATTCCACTTTTGGTGGAGTGAGATGATGGTCTCTCTGCAGGATGTCTCGTTCTTGACTGGTCTCCCTCTCCAGAGTGACGCACTTGTTCTAGCCCCTGCACTGGCAGACTGGAAGGAGATGCTGGCGAACCGGTTCGGCCTGGCTATCCCGGAGGGTGCTCATGGCGTCCCCTCACTTGGTTGAACAATTTCAGTGTGTGCCTACAGGATGCACCACTCGAGGTCGTTAGGATGCACCTTGTTGTGTACCTTATTCAGCTCTTTTATTGGAGCATGTTTCTAGCCACAATGATGATATTTGCAACGCTGAGTTCATCTGTCTCGCTGAGTCTTTGGTTGACGTGGAGTTTGGGGCAATGCCTCAGTATAGCTGGAGATTAGCCATCCTGTACGCCACATATCAGGGGTTGTGTGACGCTTGCTAGTGCGCCACTACTGATACCCCCAACCTGGTCGTCTACTACGTGCTCCTATAGCTGTGGAGTTGGGAGCACTTCCCTGACGAGCATTCGGGCATTGTGACGCCAGTGCACTAATTCGGTGAGTTCGCCGACCTAATAAATAGGCCCACTATGGGCTTCCGGTAGATTGGTGCCCGTCTGTGCTAGGCCAATGGCAAACCATCAAGTTACTACTTGCTGTGGCACAACGAGTTTGAGTCATTGCATGACAACAACATCAACTGGGGTCCATGGACTGTAGATTTTGTGCATCGTGTATCGTCGTACGGGTTATCCCTGCAATACCTGAAGAACACGGAGCTATGGGTGACGACACTCTATCTGGTGTTCGCATACATGGTGGAGGCTTACGCACCACAGCGTGTAATGTGACAGTTTAGTTTACACCAGGGCGTGCCCCATCTGCACGGCAGGTTCCTACTAGAAGCTGTACATCGGTGAGTCAAACTCCATCCGAGTAATTTTTACACTTTGTATGTATTGCTCTGTAACATTGATGATTCTAGAAATGCATGCAATCGAGGGTGGGTTGAAAGGACCCTAACTCCAATTACCTTCAAACCATACAATTAGCAATAATTAAAAATTAAATTAAGAATTCTTACAACACAGTAATTACAAGGATGAATTACAACCTTTAGCTCAAATCCTAAATATTTAAACTAAAGCTAAGTATTACAATCTTTTTGCAAAATAGTGCATAAGAAGAACTAATTTCTAAAATTACATTCATATTAAGCCTAGAGCTAGGTTGAACGTCAGTAACCCAAGCCAGCCAGCATAAACCATCTTCTTCTTTTTTTGCTTTCGGAGAGCAATTCAAATAACAATCCAAGAGAGAATAAAAAGAAAAGAGGGGAAAAGAGTTGTCGTCAGTACCCTTGGGCTACTAGAGATAATTAGGATGGCATTCTTAGAGGTTCCCAGACCGTCCTGGGCCGATCAATGCCTCTCACCATTAGTGGGCCTCATCATCCAGCAATTATGAGTCCAAAGCCCACATCTTCCAACTTACCTTAGCCCTCAGAAAATTCCACAGCATTACACAACCCACCCTTAGAACCTCGAGTCCAAATCAACATGGAATCAAGACTCAGGGGAGGATAAGATTGACGTTGCCTAGCTGTACACAGCCCAGCGCCAGCCGCAGCAGAGAGAGGAGGCCGAAACCTCCTCATATTACCCCCAATCCAGTTAATCACCCACATCGCCCACTATATTTCCGGAAACCACCGATAGGAAACCAGCCAGGAGCTCACAAGCGCACAGAAAGCCACAAAGAACAACCAAGAACAGCCAAGAATAGCCAAAAGACACCAGAGCAATCTCTGCTCTCGACCGAAGGCCAGAGATCTAAGCAACCCAAGCCACAGCCATCGAGTAGGAAGAGAGGAGTGTCGGAGAAGGGGAGGCAGTACGTAGTGGAAGACGAAGGCGAGCGAGGACCACAGGACAAGGAGTCAACAGGGTGGACCACCAAAAGATAGAGGCCACCATAAGACGACGTCCTTGACCACAATAGATACCTCGACCACATCTTTGTCCATGTCCACAACTACGTGAGAATCGCAACGCAATCCCCACCAACCGAGCACCTTCCATTCTCAGCCCGACACACAAGTAGGCCCACATTCTCTCCCACTTTTGCTTCTTTCCTTTTTGGTTCATTTCGAGTAAGCACACAAACAGTCGACTCTACTCCTCCTCGGCTCATCCGGTTGAACCAGGCAGTCGAGAAAGGAGGGAGAGCCCGCCTAGCCCAACCGGTGGCTACCACAGCAATCGGCAGCCATCCTAGCACTCTGAGCACCCTCGAGTTTGGAGAACCACTCCTAGGCGCAGCGGAAGCGTGGTGGCCCCATAACCCACAGGTCCCAAGATCGAAACCTGGCTCTGATACCACCTGTGACGACCCGCATTATTACCGTGGGGTAATAACGCTAGTCCACGGATTATTATTTGTGTTAGCCGATAAAACATCGCTCTGACGAATAATAAGCTTATCAGGGGGTTGCAGTAGAACAATAATTCGAGACACAACACGATATTACCAGAATATCACCACGCAGGGCTAAAATTTATTACAAAGCCTCAGGGGCTTAAACATTACAATCTTTAGGTAGAAGAATAATCTAACTACTTCCTATCCAAAACGACTACACACGGAGTGTCCACCTTATCCCTCTGTACTCCGAGTCCACGGTATTCCATCCAGGTAGCTTCCTCCTGATCGTAGCCATTCTCTGAATTGACATGATCCTAAGCAAAGGGGGAGATAATAGCAAGAGTGAGTACAGAAGTACTCAGCAAGTGTTATTAGCAAAAATGCACAACATGCTTAATCTTTACACAATTAGGAATCTCAATTCCTATCCTCAAATCTCTTGCTCATTTTTTTCTATACTCTTTTTCATCATCAATTTCCTTACCATGACTTATAAAAATAGGGTTGTTGATTTTTGAAAGAATTCTGATTTATTAATTTAGAAAACTACTGAACATACGCATGAACAGCAAAAACCCCCATAAGTTTTCGTAATTCTCCTTTCCCGGAGACAGGCATGAATTCATGATTTGGATAGCATTGCGCAAGCTTGTATCACTTTACCCATCACCACTCTGATCCTGTTGGCTTCCCGGAACTCTGCAATTCCTTAGATGAGGCGCCCAGACCAGAGTACAGTACTAATACGTCTAGTTCAGTAATTATATCTCCACCCAGTTACTCACAAGAGGCAGCCTGGAGCGGTGTAAAACCCTCACGCAGACCCACCGAAAGCGATAATAACTGTTGGCTGGTAGGGTTTCCGACCCTCACCTAGCCCCCTGCCAGCGTAATATAACGCCTTTGCGTAACCCGCATGTGGGTTCTTACGCTCCGGTCTCTTACCGGTTCCTTTGGGCTTATCCCATAATTAAAAATCAACCTTGTGGAGAATATAACACCTTACTAGAGTACCGACTGCCCGTGAAAAATGGAATGTTGGTTGATACGGTGTGGTACGGTCTGTCCATACGGATGAAGTTTGTAATCCCTTATATTCTATTCTTATGCAGAGGTCCCATACCTGCCCACTCATTACCTACCCTGGCAACCTCTGCCCACCTTTTTACTTAACTTTAGTGGCCAACTGCTCCATCAGTTGCCATCTATCTCTTATCTCTTGCCATTTCTTGATTTAAATCTTCTTTTATTTATTTCATGCAGGGTGATACTAGATTAATACAAAATACTTATTTTACGGAATATATTCAGAAGCTTTGATCAAAGGAATGCTTGCCTGGATTTCAACCATATTTTCGGATTCAAGTAGGATCAGGTGACGTCACTCCCTTAGCTTGGATTATTGCCTGCAATTAAATACGTCGGCTACGATTTAACTTACAGAACATAATAAAATATGATGTGTCGAGGTGCTTGTGCTCCTAAGGTAAGACGTCACTCCATTTAATCCAATCGCAGTAGTCGAGGTTAATTTCGGTACACTACCCATCGTTCGACATCATCGCACTAACGTCATAAGATATGGTTGATTTAGTAGTTATGCTCGGTGTTTTATTAATTCCCAGCAATTTTTCGATTATATGGGATTAATTAAATGCATGTACATTTCTAACTGCTAATGTTAATCCAGGTCAATCTTCGCGTATACAATATTTACCTCTCTAATTTGCTTTAGATCTTAAGGTTACTCAAATACATTTTCTCGTGCTAGTACGTGTGACGAGTTAAATTATAAATCCAAGAGAAAAGGGTTCTTAATTAATCAGTTACTTAATTCTTTAATTGAATTATACTCAGGTGTCCTTATGAGATTCCTAAATTTTATTTTAGTCATTAGCATATTTTTACAGCTTAACTGCTATTTAAATCGCCGCGTATAATTCTCATCGCTACGCAAAATCTTAGATCGACACGTACTATTGTAAATCAGCGCGTGCTATTCTAATCGTCACAAACAGTTTTAAATCTTCTAATGGCTATGAATTATAATTCAGACTACTTATTAATGGATCCTACCGTTTATAATCAACTAATAGAATTTAACTGGGCATTTAAATGTGCAATAGAATGATCTAAATGATATTATGATCATTTACTTCGCACGCGTACAAATTCCAACCTATGGGCATCATTTGACTTATCTTCCATAAACAAAATATTTACTAAGATAGTTATGTGATTTAACACTATCTAGGTTAATTAGGTATTTTAGTTACGATCCCGAATGATTTAATTAGCGATACATCAATGAAATCGGTACATGCTACGTTTTTATCCTACAGATGGCAATTCATGAATTCTAACCATTGCAAATACTGATTAGTGGGTTTCTAATATTTAGATGAGCTTAACCAATTTATCTGTGTATTCAAACCTACAACAAAATGGTCTTAGACTAACGTACTTTAATTTAATCCGTACACGTATAAGCTTACTCGACTTGTATCTATTAAAGCGGCGAAATAATTGAGAATATCTCAAAATACAATTTGTAAAGGATCAATAAGAGACCTACCACAACCTTCTTAAGCCAATTCCGATTTCGAGGATGAAATCATTTTTAAGGAGGGAAGGATGTAACGACCCACATCGTTAATTAACCTTAAGTAACGAATTACCACGTTAAGCATGATTACTTATGTAAATAAGAATCTAAAAATACGAGGGAATTTAAAATTTTCTACATAGTCGTATAAATTGAAACCAACGAGCGATAAAATAATACGTTGTTTTACCATTTTATCGACGAGGGCGAATATTAAACTATATAGACTAAAGTGAGAAAGAAAATTTAGTTGCGCGGCTAATAAAAGTAGTCAACTCAATTAAATTATATATAACAGCCCGTTGTACAACAGTAATTAATTAAAATCCATATATGGTAAAATCAATAACATCCATTGAGCGACAACTAGAACCTATAACGAACCAAATAAAATATTACAACCTGCATTACATAATAGCGACAATATGAATTACAACAGATAAACAATTTTGTGTCTTAACCAAATAACTATCTCAAAAATGAAGCAATTACAATAGAGAGCGTCAATTACAACTAGAGATCCATTTCATACATAATTATTACAATAGGGAAATGAAGAATAGAAATTACATTAAAATTTTATACCTCAATATTAAGAGGAAGCTCTATTACAACTTAGATCATTTCATACATTAGAAGATGTCGTCGAGTTGCCACCACACCACTATTCTAATTGTGAACAAACCAGTAGTTATAATGCCGAAAAAGACCGAACAAAAGAACGAATAAAATAAACAAAAGAAAGAAGAAAGAATTGCCGTCAGAGCCCTAGCGATTAACTTCGGGCGGGGTAATCCGTTCACGGAGATACCTGACCGTCCGGAGGCCAGTCGGCACCTCTCATAACCGTAGGCTCATCACACGGTATAAACCAACCTGATTGTTATAGAAGACCAGCACATAAAACCAACTTACCATATGCATTTCAGAGCACATATAACCACAGGAAAGACCAGCCAAAATATCTCCCCAGCCCAATTAGCAACCGGAGACAGGTTGAACCAGGCAGTCGAGAAAGGAGGGAGAGCCCGCCTAGCCCAACCGGTGGCTACCACTGCAATCGGCAGCCATCCTAGCACTCTAAGCACCCTCGAGTTTGGAGAACCACTCCTAGGCGCAAGAACCCCAAGCCCAAGTTCCGTCAGCACAGCCACTAGGATTCCCCAAGACCGGGTGTGGTAAGGGGGTAAAATGTAATAAAAATATGGATTAAAACCCAGATGCTTAGGCATAGGCAGAGGAAGGAGAAGAAGGTAGAACCAGAGAGTAGTTGCAACTAAGCCCTAGCCATTTGGCCAAGCCCAAACCATTGTAGCAATCCCCAACCGGCAACATCCTCTTGAGGGTGAAGAGAATGTTGAGGGAGGCCGAGGAGTCGTCGTCAGAGGCCGAGTAATCATAGTCGGAGGCTGAGTAGTCGTAGTCGGAGGTGAGTAATTGTAGTCGGAGGTGAGTAGTCATAGTTGAAGGTGAGTAGTTGTAGTCAGAGGCGAGTAGTCATAGTCGAAGGCGAGTAGTCGTAGTCGGAGGCTGAGTAGTCGTAGTTAGAGGTGAGTAACTGTAGTCAGAGACGAGAAGTCATAGTCGGCACTGAGTGGTAAGTCGTAGTCAAAAATGGAATAGCATGTCGTAGTTGTAGCCAAGTGGTAAGTCGTAGTCGAAAACTAAGTAGTCGTGTTCGTAGTCGAGTAGTCGGAGCAATCGAGTACTTGTGGTAGTAGTCGAGTAGTTAGAAGTCGAGTAGCAAGTCGTAGCCGAAAGTAAAGTAATCGAGGAAGCCAAGCAACCACTAGATCCGGTGAGTAGCTACCAGATCTAGTGATTAGCCGCCAAATCCGATGATAAGGAGAGGCAATAGCAGTAGATCTGGTGAAGGATGACTCGGAGGTCATATTTGCCCAGATCTAAGCATGAGTAGCCGAGTACATCAAGTAGCCGCGTAAGCAGCAGACCTCAAGAATAGAGCAAAAAGGAAGCAAGCACTGGCGCGAAGAAGGAAGGACGGAGGAGGAAGAGAGCAACGGCCAAAGGCCGAGCCATTGACCAAAAAGTGGGGAGAGCATCTCCATCGGTAGAGAACAGCCGAGTGTTTTAGGCGAGGAGAAGGAGGAGTACGAGTGCTGGTCGAGAGAGGAGTGTGAGCGTTGACAGAGGAAGAGAGTGTGAAGCATCAGCCAAGTGTGAGGCGTTGGCTGAGTAAAAGAGGAGTGCGAACGTCGTCCTTGGGCTGAGAGCAGATCCACGTCAAAAGGCTAGAGCCATTAAGACCATTTTAGCAGTTCAAGCCATAGGCTAAGGATTCGATTCTGACCCAGTAAATAGGTTAGAAATCCACGAAGTCAGGGAAGGAAAAATTTTACTAATCTATTAGTATCCTAAATAACTACTTTCTTATGAGGACGCGTCTACCTATAATGCAGAAATTGACCAAGCTCCAACTAAGGTAGCGGAACAAGTTACCATTGATTCTAGCGCTTACTACTACTCAGGCAAGCTAATTCATGGATCACAAATATAGTTATGTCAAATATATAAATTATTTGTTTTTATCATTACAGTATAATTGCATCAGAAAATATATTTGCAAAGTTAAATTGTTAAAGAAGATGAAAGAGGTATGAATGAGAAGAGATAAGAAAAAGCAAAGAAGAGAAAGAGATGAAGCAAAGTAGTAGTCCGGTTAAGAGGAGCAGCATGACTACAAGTATATGTAAGGAAGGTAAAGGGACCTTAAAAAGGCAGAGAGAGGATAGGCAGGACCCCTTTACATATGGCTAGTATATAAGGCCTACCAAACACTCACTCGGATAGGGGACCGTAAATAAAGTGCCAACCATTTTTCCATCTTAGATGGGCAAAAACTAGTACCCTGTTACGTTATTCATCCCTCCGTATTGGGTAAATAAATATGGGTGAGCAGAGATGGATAAAACTCAAGACCAGTAACGCCAATCTGGAAGTGAGTAAGTCCCAAGATGCTATATGCGTAGGTGGAGTGTTGGGCCGGGAGCCAGTACCAACCAAACGTTATTTGAAGTCGGTAGAGCTCGGGTGAGCGACCCGGTATACCAGTGGAAAATAAATGGTCTAGAGATTTGAGCAACGTAACTTGGGACAAGTTCTATACTTTGAACTTGACCCCATACCAAAGAAAGTGTGGAAAGCCTAGTTAAGATGGTTCAGAGTATCTATTGGTACAGTGGCACAAGCCTGCATAGTGCTAAATAAAATCATGGATTCATGCCAGTCCTTTGGATTGGGGACTACGATGATCATTAGGGATCTTTCTTCAGCCGAGTGAAAAGTAGAATTTTCACAACTAAAAGACACCACCTAATTTGATAAAGTAATTTCTGAATTTAGATAACTAGAAGTGGACTAAGGACAAAGAGAGGCATACAATGCATTTTGCTATTATGCTTGCTGAGTATGTCAGTACTTACCTTTGCTACTAGTCTCCTTTATTAGACCCCTTTTCGACTGAGGATTTCTTCGAGTTGGATGAAGGGGCAGCAGGCACTGCTGAGTTCACAGGCGAGGAGGGTGATTACGAGGAATCGAGGGAGGTTGACCCCCTATACCACGGCTGGGACGAGTAGGCATTCCACTGAGCCAAGCAGGAGAGCATTAGGGTATCAGCCTGTATCTTTTGTTCCTTACGTATTTGTATTAATGACCATAGCCCCCGTGGCAAGTACTGCAATGAAGGTACAATTTCTACATTATTGTTCTGCTACACGACTTTAGTAAAGGCTTGTTATTTGCCGGAACAGTGTTTCACTGATTAGGCAAATAATGATCTGTATGCCTTTGTGTGATTATCCTCGGGATAATGACATGGGGCGCCAAATGGGTCGGCATGGTACGGACTGGTAGCCACTACAGTAGGAGTGGACAATGGCATGGACAGACAGGGTGCACCTGGATGTCGTCATGGCGCAGCATCTGTACAATGAGTACCTGGAGTGGTATGCACCCCGGTCACGCAGCAGACTCACCATTTCTCCACCAGATTGTCCCAAGCAGATCACACACGAGGACAGTCTACAATGCTCGACCGATCCCCACAGTGCAATCGTATGTAGGGCAGAGCTCATCGTTCACACCATTCCTAGGGTTTGGAGACATCGGTGGGCAGAGCACCTCCGGCTTCGTTGTCACGTCGTACGGTCAAGGCGAGAGTTCCTCTGCACCATGAGGAGGATTTCTAGAGTCCTTTGTTCATGACATTATTGTTGGTGGCCCGCGATTCGGCATGTCTCAGTTGGAGGTTATCGATCCTTACCGAACCCAGCCTATTATACCTCAGCCTACTGGACCACCGCCGGCCACTAAACAAATGAAACGGTCTCCATACCTCCTCCGAACCGAGACGCAAGCTCCAAATCGGCTGACGTACCCCGCGGGACATGCTCGTGGTCAACAGAAGACAAGGCCACACACGGGGAGGCAGACGCGGCGAGGAGATAGTAGTGGCTCAGATGTGTGAGCCATATCGCATCTTGTGTAATGCGTTTTTATTATTATATGTACTTCTACAAATATTCAAAATGTACAAAATTCTCAAAAAATAGACAATTACTATGCCTGTGTCAGGATGCTGCACATAAGCTTTCATAATTTTTGCAGCTCGTTTGCTACATGTAATGTTTCCAACAAAAATCATAATCGTATGAATTTTTTAGCAATATTCATAGTGGAAAAAATTGCCAAAAAATTATACAGTCAAGTACATTATGTCAAGACATTGCACATAAAATTTTGTAATTTCTCAAGCTCATTTGCTATATTTAAATATTAAAACAAATAGTATAAAACAAATTAAGGCAGATAGCCGTCTGCCCTTGGGGCGGCAGGCTGCCTGCCACCGACAGTGCGCCCATGTGTTAGCTTTGCGGCGTGGTTGCCCACCCATCAAATGGCAAAAATGCCATGTTTACAAATACACTATGCATACTACCATTTTCGTAATTACGAATGCAAACAGTGACATACATACCAAAAACGCGCGGACATGCATGCCAAATCGGGCGGAGGTGGCACTGATGGCACAAGCCACGGGGCACCACACGGCAGCCACATTGTCTCTACACTGAGGTGGCGTCACCGGCCGGTGAGGCGCACGGGGGCCGATGGTTGCCGGCGAACGGCGGTGTGATGGCGGCCGACGAGGGGCGCAACAGAGAGAGGAGAGTGAGGGGAGTGCGAGGGTGCTTGCGGTATTTACCGAGGATGGCCAGAAAGTGGTTGGCAATTAGAAAGGCGGCAGCGCAGATCGGGTCTCCGGCGGGGATGGTGCTCTAGCGGTGAACAGGCTCAGCCGAGAAGCAGAGGAGGTGTGCACGATGACAAGGAGGGTGAAGGTGATGGCAGCGAGGTAAGGGGTGGCCGAGGCGATGAGAATTGCTCGCCAGAGGAGCTTCAAAGGCTATGGCGGCAAAAGCACGAGGCGGGGGTGATTGGCGCTCGGGGGAGGGAAGAGGAGGGCGAAGGAAGGTGGTGCGAGGGTTGGGGGTGCCCGGGGGCCTTTTATAGGGCGAAGGGGGAGCGTGGGTGCGGGAATTCCTCACCGGAGATGGCGGAGGTGGGCGGCGGTTGCGAGACGAGAAGGGAAAGCGGGCGCAGGAAAAGGGGAAGGTAGGGTGACTGGTGCGGGGAAGGAGGAGGCGGGCGCGTGAAGTGCGGCACACGAAGGGAAGGGCAACGGCCGTGGCAGCGGCGTGGCGGGGAAGAAGGAGGCGGGCGTGGGGAAGAAGACAACCTGACAAGCAGGCCCCGGCGGTAGAGAGAGAAGAAGGAGGGGAAGAGCGGGCGACCAGATTGAAGACACGTGGCAGGGGAGAGATCTCGGGCGTCGGATGAAATGAAAGGGGGATAAGTGAAGGTGGACAGTTGAGATGAGATTGGGCGACGGGGGATGGAATCAAGGCCATCAAATGGAGAGGGATGGATTAAGTGACAATGGATGGCTGAGATTAGATTGGCGGCGATGGATTTAATCCAGAACGTCGGCCAATAAACGAAGGGGTAAGTGGAGGGAAACAGCTAAGATTAGATTGGGCAGGCATGGGTTGAACCAGGGAGCAACACATGTCAGCCTGAGGAGAGAAAGGATTTAAAAATCATTTTTGGTTTTTAGAAATATTAGGAAGGTTTAAAAATACTTAGAAAATAGTAAATAAACTCTAAAAATTCCAGAAAAATCACAGAAATTCCTGGAGATGTTTTAGACTTAGGAAAAATGTCTCTAACTTAAGTTGGCATTAGATTGTCATACTAAAAATACTTTTTAATTTTAAAAATAGATTTTAAACTCCAAAAAACACAGAAAACCAGATAAAAGCCAAATGCTTTTAAAATAATTACTTTTAAATAGGATTTTATAGAAAATCAAAATATCATTTTATTTAATAATATTTTTAGGTTTTTGCTTAAATTATTTTTCAAACCTAGCCTTTTTACAAACATAAAATCAAGGCAATTCAAAATTAAAATTTAGGCACCAAAACACTTGTTTTTATTTTTAAACCAAATTAATTTAATTTAATAATTTTAAAAAAATTTACTCAAAAATTTTGGAATAAACTGCTAGGCTATTACACGGCGGGAGCAGCACAGATCGACACCCGAGGGCATGACAGGAGCGGTGGATGTCCACGTGGTGCGAGTGGCAGACCTCCAGGCAACAGCTGGCCAGTGGCCTTCAGGTAGTAGCGGTGGTGGCAGCAAGTGAGGAGGAGAGGATTTGGGTTCGATGTTGTTGGGTGTGGCAGTGGCTCGGATAGGTGGACGTGAGCGGAGTCGTTATTGTCTCCTCTGTTGGGCAGGGCGTCTCCTCTGTTGGGTCAAATTCAATTGGGCCATACGTATTGGATGTGTATCGCGCCGTATCAGAGATGTATCGAGGTATTTTCTATTTTTTGGCTAAAATTCACCAATACTCCGCCAATACCACATCGCCGTGCATCAGAATGTATCACCATATCGGATACGTATCGAGCACACATACGATAGTTTTGTGCCCTATCGGTGCTTCCTAGGTGGCTAAAGTCTGTTGATCGGACAGCCCAACTCTAGGCCGATCGGACTGCCCAACTCAAGGCCGTTCGGTCCACCCAACACAAGGTTGATTGTACTACTTGTAACCAAGACCAAGCACTCGACGCAATAGCCTCTCTGATGTCATAGTAACCCGCTCTGATACCACTTGTAGGATCAAATACCGCAATCAGAGAGGGTGAATGTTTGCCTCCGTTTTTTGGAATCTCTTAGTGCTCGGTGAAGGTTTCGACCGCTTGGTGCTCAACTACTTGATCGATCACTCAGTGTTCGACCGCTCAATCGATTGGTCAGAGTTCGACCGCTCGCTCGATTGCTCAGCTTTGATCTTCGACCAGTTTGTACGTACTCAAAATCTTCATCACTGGGAGCAGAAGCTCTCAATGACTTGTGCCTTCGAGAAACCAACGCCTTCGAGTACTCATATTTCCTCTATTTTCCTGGCAGCGATTTGTCACCTTCGCACGTCGTCGTAAGCTTCAATACAACTGCAATCATCAACACTTTTCAAGCAAATCAAGAATCAGATTAATTCAAGATAATGTTTATTGCTAGATTTTTTAGGATTTACAAAGTACCCTCACAAGCACCCCTAAAAGCCTAGCCAAAACTAAAGCCTCTTCTGTCTACTGCACAAAAACCTTGTGTTAACCCTTAGCTTCCCTCTGCTTTTATAGGCTAATACCCCAAACCGTGTCCTCATCAAACACGAACACCAAACTCTATCCGTTCCGAAAATCAAGGGACCTGAAGCCCTTATAAACATGAATTTTCTATAATCTCTAAACCTTCCAAGTTATGAACACCTTCTATAACTTTTAACTCAGCACATGTCGAAGCCTCCAGGACTGCACCTCTCGTAGTTTCTCCATGTATCATCCACCTTTGATCTCCGCATGCTCCAGCATGAGTCCGACCACCATGTGACATCCTCAACCGCCTGGATCTCAGATTTTCCCCTCCTAGTCTGGGTCCTCCTTGTCACTGACCATGATCATCTCGACATCCAATCTGTACATGCAAAGACCAAAAACCGTACCTTCCGTAGCTTCTCCATGCATCATCCACCTTTGATCTCCACATGCTCCAGCATGAGCCCAGCCACCTCGTGACATCCGTGACTGTCTGGACCTCAAATTTCCCCCTCCTAGTCCCGATCCTCCTCGTCACCGACCATGATCGTCTCCACGCCCAACCTGCACCTGCAAAGATCAAAGACCATTTTTTCCAGCATAAGTTCTTTCCAACTTGACCAACATTAGTCCACACATGCAGATCACACCCTTAACCATCAATAACTATGAACCAAATCATTCACGATCTGAATTTCTACGCTCTCCGAAAATCAACTTCAGACCACCCAGTAAAACCGGTCAGACCACCATGCCCAGGCTGGTCAGACCATTGACCCAACAGACACGAGTACTCAAGATACTCGAAGATTACAAGAATTGAAGCACTCGAATCCTACGAGTACCAACCATGAAGCCTATGGCAACCGATCGCAAAGCCTACAACTACCGATTACAAAGTCAATGACAGCAAATCGCAAAGCCTATGACTACCGATCACAAAGTCTATGACAAAAATCGCAAATCCTACGACTACTGATCACAAAGTCTATGATGACATATCACGAAGCCTACGACTACGATAGCAGATCGTGAAGTCTACAACTATCGATCACCGAGTACTGACCAAGTACTATAGCGTCGACTACCGATCACCAAGTACTGACCAGATACTGTAGCACTGACCATCAACTGGTTCACACTAGCTCCGACCGGTTCACTATAGCTCAGACTGATTCATTGTAACTCCAACCATCTGTGGTCGTCCTTCCGCAGTTGTTCTACCGTGGTCAACCTGCCGTGGTTGTTCTGTTGTGGTCAACCTGCCATGGTCGATCTACCGTGGTCATTCAGCCGTGGTCGTTCTGCCATGCTCGACCTGTTGTGATCATTCTGCTGTGGTCGTTCTGTCATGGTTGACATACTGTGGTCGACATGCGGTGGTCGATCTACCGTGCTCCTAACTCCTAGACTTCTAACAGTGATCAAAGTATGCCGATCGGACTGCCCAACTCAAGGCTGATCAGACCGCCAACACAAGGCCGTTCAGTCCGTGCAACACAAGGTCGATCGGACTACTGACTATCAATCATGGTCCACGTCTCCAACTACTGTTCGTGTTCGAAGTCTGCCGATCAGACCACCCAATACAAAATGATCAGACCGCTTATCCTGAATATTCCAGCAATTCCGGTTTTACAAAAGAGCATCGATCGAAACTTTCACAATACAAATTTTAATGTAACCCAAATATCAATTATTCATCATCACTAAATTCACAACATATTGACATGGTCCAACAGTTGGTTATGCCTCAGGAGTGTAAAACTTGGCAACCTAAACAGTTGCTAAATGCTGCATTGCTGGATTAGTTGCTATCAATAAGCCATCTATTCGATATTTTGGTGCAACTTTAACATCGTTGGTGAGGTGCAGTGGCATTAGGATGCAACGATCAGCTTTTCTGTTTTAGCCTCGGGCATTTGTGCTGTGATAATACATAATCTGGGTAGTTATAGCTTGTTAATGATGCTCAGTATCTTTTGGACAGATAAGCTTGTTTCTCTATGTGTTTGGAGAAGTGAGCACTTCTGCTTAATTCTGGACAGTTGTGGAGAATGTAGTGCTTAAAAGATGCTGTCATTAATTTCTGATTTTCTATCTTTATTATTTATTATATAGGAAAAATACTTATTACTCTTAGGTTTAGTTACACCCACTAAATCAACCGTTCGCATGTGCCAAGATCCGTGCAGCTTTAATGGTTATTTCCGGTGCATACTAGTTGGACGATATTAAATGCCCGACTAGTTCCTACGTTCCCGAGATTCCTGTTCTGAATTTGTAAATGAGGTTGCCAACCTCCTTTCCATCTCACAGCATTTTTTTCTAGAGTGGGAGGGGCACCAGAAGGCTGGTCGCCAGCAGCTCGTCGTTGCCGCTCATCGTTATTCCAGGTTCAACAGCAGGCGTTGCAATGTGCCATCAGTGTTGGGTCAGGATGATAGCATCGCCGCAGCATGCATGGACGAGGATATCCCATGGTACGAGTTCATCGATCATTTTTTGTTTGGTTAATTAAGCAGATATAGTAGTACTCCTTTTATCATGATTGATATATGTGTCTTTTCCATGCAGATACTTAGAGATTTGCAGGCGGTGGAGCGTATATTGATTAAATTTCATCGCACATGCACCAGATGGCAGTCGGACCGGAATTGCTCTCATCTACCGCTTTGTGATTCGATGCCTGGCCCTAGCTCTGCAAGGCACGCCTGAGATTCACCCTTTCTAGAATCAGCATGTTCATGCGCGATATCACAAGAGATCTAGCTACAAGCCATATCGCCCCTTCTAAGTTTAATCTGAGGTAATACGTTCATTTGGTTGATGAGTAGATTTCTTTCTTGATCCAAGGATACTCTTGATGTATCACAAATTTTCGTACTTAGTGTACTTAGTTTTTTTTTGTGTGTCCGTCACATGCATGCATACTTTCTTTTCCTAATTAACCTATCATCCATGCTAGGTACTCAAGAAAATACCCTCGTTGTGCCTAGTGTGACCACTCAATCGATCATCCATGCGCCCACTCGATCGTCCACGGTGTCGCGCCGAGCATTTCGATGGTTGCTATTGTTGTCTACATGGTTGTCTCCATAGCCTAGAGTACTGCTACCTGACATTAATTATACGATGATGCCGCCCAAGGAGAATGCCATGTTATCAATCTAATCTTCAGGCGGCTAATAATAGAACCATGTGAGCCTGGAAATGTGTGTGTCTATTATGTACATGAGAGTACACTACCTTTTTTTATCTTTTCATCGTGCACTTGATGACATACTCCCATTCCATGATATACTATGGGCTTCTTTGTGCAATTGACAGTATCCTCCACATATACTCCATTTTAATATTTGGATGCTCTGTTTCGAGTAATCATCTATAAACACTTCAATTCTTTGCAGTCGGCATATATACTACATACTTCATATCTGCCGTCACACACCCTTTAAAAAAGATATACTCATTTGTAAAAAAAAATTGAAAACTCTATGGACATACTCCTTTATTTAAAAACAGCACACTTCAAACTTCTATCATACCTCCCTTTTAAAAAATGTAACAAAGAACTACACACTTCCTAGCATTAAGCTACTAAGTAATCATGCATATAAACGGAACTACTTAGTATCGTAGTAATTTATTTTGTTCTGTTTCAAAAGGATTAGCAAATAAGGTAATTTTGAGGAAAAAGATGAACATACTACCTCTTTCATACTCCCAACTGCCAGGTATACACGAGATGGACCATGAGTATATATACTCGGTATGCCGCATACATCCTTAAAGGAGTATATGGGTCCTAGGCAGTATGTAGTATGAAGCATGTACGCTCCTACATGTAGTATATACACTTACGCGGAGTATCTCAAGTATATCAAACATAACTATATGGCCATTTGGAGTATGAAAAAGGGTACTAATTTCACAATTACTCAAACATAACTCTCATGTATTTCAGATACATTGCAAAGCTGAGATATACATATTTAAATTAGAGGGGTACATCCATAGTTTTCGCATTTTTACCAAATGAGTATATATATCCTTTTATTGAAGGATGTGGTACAGCAAACATGGAGATGTGCTGAAAGTCTAAAGTATGCAATTTAAAATTAAAACAGTATGTCCATAGACTTCTCATTTTTAAACAGGGTTTGTGACAGCAGACATGTTGCTGCTACTAACTTGAAAGTATGAAGTATGATATTTTTTTTAAAAAAAAGGAGTATGTCAGAGATACTATACGTTGGGGAGTAAGAAGTAGTATCCAGACTAAAATATTGCTCACTTTATCTCTTATGTACATACTTCCATTCAGACTCATGCCCTTTGGTTGCATCCCGTTTCGTTTCACAATATACAGTATGTCAAATCGTAGTTTCGCTGCCATGGCTATCCTGGTTGATTTTCTTATGTATACCTTGACTCATCTCCAGATTTCAGTCCATTCAGTCCTCACGTTGGGGAGTATCTGCAATGTGATTGAGTATTTAAATTGTGATACATCACTAATATCGGAGATACTTGCGGCGATCCGATACTTACAGCATTAATTACTACAGCCGATTGATGGGTTTCTTTGCAGCATACATGGGTCTGTTTGGAGATTGAGAATGTTATGTCTTCAAGTCGACCCAATAACCCAAATCTCGTGGTATCCCGAGATAGATGGACGGTAGATATAATAGGTGTAACTATATCTAGGTGTAGAAACGAGGTCCTTATTATATATATAAACATATGGTGTATCGATATTTTTATGAATATAGTAAACCATCGTATCAATGTATTGCGTATTCGTGGCGGATATCCGGGCAACATGGCCATTATGGTAGAAATCAACATTGCTTTTAGTTTGTAATGGTCAGACTTCGGTTGATGTGAATTGTACTTCTTTCTGTCTGTTGGAGTAGTTTTGCTGTTCAGGACTTCAGGTTATGTCATTTGAAAAGATTGATCTTCCCCCACCACAACAGTGTATGTGCATTGACAATAAGCCTAGCAATTTCTAGCTGTAAGCAAGCATTTTGGATGCTTTTTGGCCTCTACTTACGCGGAAGTGCCTATAGAGGTAAGCTTGCTTTCACTTACCATTCTCTTCTAGCTCGCAAGAAGACTTGAAAGCTAGATGAAATTATACTTCAGAATTCTTATGGTGCAAAAGTTTGCTTTGATATTTTCTTATGGTACGAGCATATAAGCAAAATATTTAAGATCCGATCTAGCTAGTCATCTGCAACCAGCAAGTATTTTGGAAGAAGCGGACTATCACAAAAAGTACAAATACCGTTGTTTGCTTTGATATTTTTCTTATGGTACAAGCATATAAGGAAAATATTTAAGATCCGATCTAGCTAGTCATCTGCAACCTGCAAGTATTTTGGAAGAAGTGGGTTATCACAAAAGGTACAGATTCCGTAGTTTGCTTTGATATTTTCTTATGGTACAAGAAAATATTTAAGATCCGATCTAGCTAGTCATCTGCAACCTGCAAGTATTTTGGAAGAAGCAAGCTATCACAAAGGTACAAATACCGCAGTTTGCTTTGATATTTTCTTACGGTACAAGCATCTAAGGAAAATATTTAAGATCCGATCTAGCTAGTCATCTGCAACCAGCAAGTATCTTGGAAGAATGGACCATCACAAACAGTACATACACCGTAGTTTGCTTTGATATTTTTAGAGGTGTAAATGGGTAGGGTTAATCCCGACCGATCTGGTACTGAATCCGGTCGGTACCGGATTTGGGAAGAGAATTTGGTATCCGGTCGGATTCGGATAATTCATGTCGAATTCGGATTCGGATTTGGGAGAGTTATTATCCAACCGAATAGTATTGGTATTCGGATACCGGATAATTATCCGGTCGAATATTCGGTCGGATATCTGGTAAGAGCTAAGAATTCACCTTTTATTTTGCTAGTATTTGTTTTTTTTGTCATGTTGGTTGGTTGAGGTGTGCAGTGCATAGAAAGTTTTCCTGGATCGTGCAAGCTTAAGTTCTCTAAAAGGAATATGACATTCAGTTGTGGCAACTATAAATATATAATACTAAAATAGTGTTTTATTTCTAATTCCGCTGCTTGTGCAATTGGAATCCTAAATTTGCTCATTAAGATCACTCTTCCTATGTAATGGAATGAAAAGCATGTAATCAGAGTATTATTAAACGATGAATTTTGGCATGTTTCAGTAAATGAACAGGTAAATTTGTCAAAAGTCTATTATCCCCAATTGTCTACTGTCTCTACCTTAATTTAGTAAAATTTCTTTAGCCTAGAAAAAAATGTTGTCTGTCAAGAATCAAGATTCATCTTGAAACGCCACACCTCAATGGGCAATTTTGGGGGAAACGCCACACCATCTTCGGCTGATGAATTATAATTAGGGGTGCAAATGGGTCGGGTTAATCCCGACCGATCCGGCACCGAATCCGATTGGTACCGAATCCGGAGAAAAAAAATATGGGTTAGGATGTGGTAACAGCAATATCCGTCCGAATCCGATACGTCTTCAAGTTTGATTTCAGGTTAGTGCTACTATTTGACGTTTCATTTTCTTTTGCAATGGTAAAATAAAATCTTCCACATCAGCCTATTAAGTAGTAACATCAAGTTCTTGACAGTACGTCCTCCTACTCCATTTGTTGTACTGCATGCATTCCTAGGGGTGCAAACGGGTCGGATTCGGACGGATATTGTTGTTACCATATCCTAACCCATATTTTTTCTCCAGATTCGGTACCAATCGGATTCGGTGCCGGATCGGTCGGGATTAACCCGTTTGTAAGGAATGCATGCAGTACAGCAAATGGAGTAGGAGGACGTACTGTTATGAACTTGATGTTACTACTTAATAGCTGATGTAGAAGATTTTATTTTACCATTGCAAAAGAAAATGAAACGTCAAATAGTAGCACTAACCTGAAATCAAACTTGAAGACGTATCGGATTCGGACGGATATTGCTGTTACCATATCCTAACCCATATTTTTTCTCCGGATTCGGTACCAATCGGATTCGGTGCCGGATCGGTCGGGATTAACCCGATCCGTTTGCACCCCTATGCATTCCTTACAAACAGATTAATCCCGACCGATCCGGCACCGAATCTGATTGGTACCGAATCCAAAGAAAAATATGGGTTAGGATATGGTAACAACAATATCCGTCCGAATCTGACCCATTTGCACCCCTAATTATAATCACTATTATGTACTTATGTCTAACAGTTTAAGGCTTGAAGTGATGGTGGTATGGTTTAGCATATGTTCTTTTCTGTATACACGTACTATCCGTCTACATTATCCATTTTCGATCCGAAACCGTCAAGAATCCGTTCCGGCGGCACCGTATTCAAAATTTCGAATATTCCGAATTCGTATTCATATCCGGTTTTACTGTATCCGACCCCGAATCCGAGAAAAAATATGGGTTAGGATACGGTATGAGCAACATCTGTCCGAATCCGATCCGATTACACCCCTAGATATTTTCATATGGCACAAGCATATCTCTACTATTTAAAAGAAGGAGTTGATGGTGGTGATTCATCTGTCTTTCCTCTCCTCCTCACAAGAAAGTTGTGTGCCGACACATGGGCCCAAACAAACCGAGCAAAAAACCCTATCATGGCTACTGCACTCGCATCACGTTCACATCCATCAGCATCACGACGCTCTGCTCAGCTTCCCGAGAAGAATAGAGCACGCGTAGGAAGAACAGAGCAGCTCTGGTGGCAATCAGTGCCAGCAGGGGAAGGCGCAAGCGGCTTGGCCAAATAGCAAAATGAGTTGAGGGGTCCTTGGGGAAGGCATGGGAGGCAACGTCGCAGCAAACGGAGGCTGGTGGTGGTGGCAACGTCAGCATGGTGACATGGCAATGGCGAAGCTCCAACGATGGATGACGATGGAGAGCGCAAGCATAGGCACAGCCTTGGCCCAATGACACGTTGGTGGAGTCGGCTTGACCGGGGAATGGCCTGAATTGGCTCGCGACGGTGACCTCACATGGCAAATGGGGTGATACCGGTGACGGCTCTCATCAGTGATGCATTAGTCAAATTGATGCATGGCACACTAAGGGGAGATGGTGGTGATGGTGTAGGAGTGAGGAATTGAAATTTGTCTCACTGGAGGCGATGAATCGACGATGGAGCGATTTTGGCCGATTTTAGGAGAAGCTCAATTCACGGTGATTCACTGCACGAAAATCAAATAAATTTTGACATGAAGTTGATGAGACTGGGGAACACGATATGACACGAACGGATTTTGAAAAACTTCACTGGAGTGATTAGAACGCGAGTCGGGGCGACAGCCGGTTTTAGGAACGACAGGTTCGCAACGATGATGATTTTTGGAAGGCAACGCAGTCACAAGAACCCAATTTGAAGGCTTGGTAGAGATGGAAACCAACGCAGATTCATGGGCGTCGTGATTGACAGTTTTGGCATTCAAATTAGAAACGTATGAACGAAAAATTGAAGGATTAGAAAGCAATGAATTAGAAAGAAAACGGAAGGGAATTGATTGCATGCATAGTTAGGGACGTTCTTCATGCAGGCAAAGAAGGGAAAGAGGCTCAGCTCTCTGACTTGGCACAAGTGGTGCCATGGCGCTGCTGCTCTAGTTCGGCCGAACAGAGGAAGAGAGATGAAGGAAAGAAAAGAAAGAGGGAAAAAAGAAAAAGAATGGATGAACTGGGCCAGAAGAAAATTGGGTTGGGCCTAAGGAAAAAGAAAATGGGCTTGGCCTGAGGAAGAAATTATTTTCAGATATTGGTTAACTGATTCATAAACCTTCTGTTATTTAGCATGTGAATTTTATGGTAATTGTTTTATTTTATGGGCCGAGTGTGGTGACGGAATCCTTTGTACATATGGTACAACATAGCTAGAGCTGGTGTGATAGTGAAGTTGACACGGTGCAGGCTAAGCATGACGGAGGAGGTGTGGCATGAGCCAAGATGTTGCTTAGGTGCACTCCGATGGAGTCAATGGTGTGCTACAAGCGCACAAGACTGGTGACGATAGCTCGATGTGTCAGAGGCTAAGAGTAATACTATAATTTCTTAATCCATAGTAACGCGTGCAACATTTGGCTAGTAAGGAAAATATTTAGGATCCGATCTAGCTAGTTATGTGCAACCTGCAAGTATTTTGGAAGAATGGACTATCACAAACAGTACATATACCGTAGATTGCTAAGTACTTCCCAACAATCAGAGCTTCCAGGGACTAAGCGGGCATGGTCCTACTCGGCTGGCCAATTTTGTGGCGTACAATTTCAGTCAGCAATTCAACCTTTTAAATTCCTCCAGTGGAAAAAGAAAAGGTAGCAATGCAACCTTCGGCACAGCTCGAAACTAAAACCCTGCACTATTGTATTGCGTGTGAATTCAGTCAGCAAGGTAGCTGATGCATGTGGCTGGAATTGCAGACATGGTTGACAAATATCTGAAGAAATCCAACAGTGGAAAGGCAATCCCCATGGGTCATGGGAAACTGTAAATAAGGAAATATTAAATTCTCTGGACACCCTAACAACCACCATTCAAATAGAAAGTAAGTATGACAGACTGATCTGAAGAAACTGACCGTCCACCTAGTAATATCATCTGCAGCCTGCATATGGATAATCCAAAAATAAGCTGAAGAAAGTTGCTAGGATGCAATCCATGGAGATCAAATTTCAAGCCCAACATCAGTGCAGAAAGTGATCTGTCTGTACGTACATTTTGACTTGAATGGCTTACTTGTTCAGCTTCAACAAGTAATCTATTTTCAGTTACCACCAAGTATCAGCTAGATACGTCAGCCTTATATCTTGCACAACCAGATAAACTCGGCAACAATCAGTCAAAGAAAGGTAGCTGGCTGCTTATTTAAGAAAAGGTAACCAGCTACCTTGGATGCTAAACCTTCAGCTAAATCATGGCATCATCATGCGCCTACACTCCTTTCCTGCTCTTGTTCCTCCTAGTCTGCTCATGCAGTGCAGCGGGGCCTGGTGATCCCGTGGACCCTACCTGTCCTCCGGCACGACCGTCGGCGGTGGCGGCATCCTCCAACAACGGCGGACCCCAGTGTCAGCCACCGGCTCCACACACTCCCGTTGCGGTGTTCCCGCACGACATTGATCCATTGCAGTTTGCACTGAACCTGGAGTTCACCGAGGCCGAGTTCTTCCTGCACGGAGTATTTGGTGTGGGGCTTGATCAGATCGCGCCGAACCTGACGCTTGGGGGACCCCCTCCGGTAGGCGCCATGAAAGCCAACCTCGACGAGGTGACGTGGCGCATCATCGCGGAGTTTGGCTATGAAGAAGTTGGCCACTTAAGGTTTCTGAAGATCACATTATATGATCGTAATGCATTGTTCCTTAGTCCTTACTGGACAGAAGCAATTGCGAGTCGCAACTGAAATAGAGCACATTTGATTTCTACCAATGCTTACATGTAAATTTACCATTGCAATGCATTGTTCGTTCCTGGGTAGAAGCAATTGTAAGTTACAATTGAAAATGCATACTTGATCTCTACCTACGCTCACATGAACTTATAATAATCTACCATGCTCATTTTAAACTGTGGATTAACACCGAGTTTATTTTCCCTTTCTTTCTTGGCAGGGCTATCCAGAATACAGTTGGTGGGTTTCCTAGGCCCCTGATAGACCTAAGTGCCCACAACTTTGCAAGGCTCATGGACGAAGCATTTGGGTACCATTTGGACCCTCCCTTCGACCCCTACATCGACAGCCTCAACTTCCTGCTGGCCTCCTACGTGATCCCCTACCTGGGCATCAACGGCTACACCGGCGCGAACCCGATCATCGACGGCTACGCTTCTAAGCGGGTAATCGATCGATCGATGCATCCATCACATCACATCCATTCACACGCACAACAAATCTGCAAGATCACAAGTTAAAACAATGCCATTGCTTCACATGCATCAAGCTAGCCGTCAGTCCTTTTCAAAAAAAAAAAAAGCTAGCCGTCAGTCAACATGCATGCATTCGTGTGTGAAGCTTCTTGCAGGGTTGCTAGGCGTGGAGGCAGGCCAGGACGCCGTCATCCGCTCCATGCTCTTCGAGCGGATGCGCGAGACGGTGCCGCCGTACAAGGGCATCACGGTGGCCGAGTTCACCGACCGCGTCTCCGCGCTGCGGAATCGGCTGGGGCAGTGCGGGGTAAAGGACGAGGGGCTCACCGTGCCCCCGGAGCTCGGCGCGGAGGGCAAGATCTGCACGAACGTCCTCTCCGCCGACCGCGACTCGCTCTCCTACAGCCGGACGCCAGCAGAGCTGCTCAGGATCCTGTACCTCACCGGCAAAGAGCGCGTTCCCGGCGGCTTCTTCCCGAAGGGCGCCAACGGGAGGATAGCTCGCATGCTTCTTGGCAAGCCACCTGCGGCCAAAAACTAGCTACCACTGGTAGCATCATCGTATCTAACTAGTATGAATAAATGAATAATTGATAGATATGGTAAACTTGCGTTTCAGTTTTCAGTTTCAGCTCTCAGTTTTAGTTTTTCAGTTTTAGTTCTCAGTTTCAGTTTTCAGTTATTGCTTCAGTTTCAGTTTTCAGTTATTGCATTCAGTTTCAGTTTTTACCGCCATGATTCAGCTGCGATCGTGGTTCAGTTTGTAGCGAGACTCTGAATGTGTTCGTTACTTCGTTTATGGCTGAAGTAGCTTTTGTTTTCTATAAATAAAGAGAAGAAAAACTCGAAAAGCTGCGGAAGTTTGAGCAGCACAAATCAATTTGTGTCCAGTGTCATCCTGTGATCGCGTTGTGTATTTTCCTTTGTCTGAAGTGCTCAGCGGGAAAGACTGCATAGCTGTTCTTTCTGCAGACGCTGTTTTCTGCAGACGGTTTGCCACCGATCGAGCTCGAATACTCTAACAATAATGTCCTTGATTGATTAAGTGGCTACTACGTGTAATTCGTACAGTAAAAACCATTAAGTGATTGTTGTCACAGAAACATTCTTTTTATACAAATTGTTGTATAGTTCTTGTCGGTGTCATGGAACAAAATGTGGGGTTATGGTTGAGATATAACCGTACACGCCGTTCCCCTTCAACTACACAGAGCAAAACACTTAAGGCTTAACTACCATTCGAAGAAAGGGCCCACATGCCAATTAGTGGATGTTTCCGAATGGTCTTCGGTCGAGAATTGGCACCGATTGAGTACACTTGCCTTCTGACCAAGGGTATACTTGAAGGGTCTTAGCTGAAGTCATTATGACAACTATAATTAATAATAAAGTATTAATTATGAATTATTTAATCCTCATTAGCTAGCTCCCTAACTTCAAGTGAAATATTGTAGGATCGAATGACAATAGAGGGGGTGAATGATATCTCATAAAATTTCTCTCAGGTATTCTCAAACTCTTCACTCCAATAGCTACAGAGTTATGAAGATTAGAATTAAAAACCTAGATAAAAAAACAACCTCAAGAACTAAGAAGAGGAAATCTTCAACACTAGAGTGGTATGACTGGGCATTGAGGTGCGATCTGACCAATGACTATATGACAGTCTAACCACTCCCTTGTTCCTAAAACAGAAAATCAGTACAAATCCAAATCACTTTTTTGTGCAACTCCAAGAGTCCATAGCCAAATAAAATGAAACTTTGCACACACCTTACTTAGGGTCTCATGAACATATTTCATTCAAGGGTCGCTTGAATCTTTGTCAAAGTTTAGACCTTTCTTAAGAATACACAAAGTTACATAAAAACCAGATAAAAACTTGAAAACTTGGGATAAGAGTTGCCCGTGGGTAGATGATAGCCAAGATAGTTCTAGATGTATTCTAACATATCACAGCAAGCAAAAACTCCTAAATATTTAAAGCAAAAACCTTGAGATTAAGAAACTCCAAGATTAGGCCAAAACCAAGCAAAATTGGGCAACTTCGAAATCCTTCAAAACCTGGTACCTAGATGGATGTGACATAATCTTCATGAGTTTACCTCGACTAAGGCGCCAGCTCCGCTGCCACCACTTCGAAGGGTAGGGGACGGAGCGCTAGCGCATCTACCTCGACTAAGGCGCCAGCTCCGCTGCCACCACTTCGTCGGGTAGGGGACGGAGCGCTCACGCGTCTACCTCGACTAAGGCGCCAGCTCCGCTGCCACCACTTCGAAGGGTAGGGGACGGAGCGCTAGCGCGTCTACCTCGACTAAGGCGCCAGCTCCGCTGCCACCACTTCGACGGGTAGGGGACGGAGCGCTCGCGCGTCTACCTCGACTAAGGTGCCAGCTCCGCTGCCACCGCTTCGAAGGGTAGGGGACGGAGCGCTCGCGCGTCTACCTCGACTAAGGCGCCAGCTCCGCTGCCACCGCTTTGAAGGGTAGGGGACGGAGCGCTCGCGCGTCTACCTCGACTAAGGCGCCAGCTCCGCTGCCCCCACTTCGAGGGGTAGGGGACAGAGCGCTCGCGTGTACACCTCGACGTCGCAAGCAACGATGAAGACGGGCGAGATCTTTTCAGCTAAACCCCTTCCCCCCTGTTATATTCATCGACAGATGTTTACAAAGCCACGCAACACACATCCACAAACAGCCTCGGGAGCTCGAGTTCGCTACTCGGTCGGCTCCTCCTTAACACGCGCTCGCGGTAAAGCTTCACGCGAAGAAGCCCGGCTTGCCCAGAAGTCCAGCGACTCCTCAGCCCTCCGCCACCGTCGGAGGCGTCGTCGGATCACACGGTCAGAAACTAGTAGCCGGCCCGGGTCGGGTAGCTGCTCGAGACATGCGGGCACATAAGTCAGCACTGGCAAGGCAACTAGCACTTTATTCATAAGACGACGGGCTTGTCTTACAATGCACACCAACGCGCGGAGACCATGCCGTCACACCTGAGGGTTTGCGTCGCCCCCGGAATTCGTGGGGCCACCCTTGTCGCGGCGTGGGACTTCATCCAGCCACCGACCGAGGTTCCCCTCATTGTACAGGCTGTTCCGCAACTCCACCCTCGCCGCAGCCTCCCCGATGTACTCCCAGATCCTATCATGAAAAAATCGCACAGGGCGGCGAACAGCGCGCACGGCATCGGACATCACCCCAGCCCCGGTCGGTAACTCCAAACGAGGATCAGCTAGCTCGCTGATGTGCTGGCAACCCCGGTGTCGTAGGAGCGTGCATATCAGGCACGAGGTCACGTAGGAGCAGTGGTCACCGAAGGTCATCGTGGAGCTGCGGGCAATGTTGGCCGCATCCCCAATCCGTCGAAGCGTTCACGACAGGTCCTCGGGACCGAAGGAGCGGGGTGGTACTTCGGCGATGAGACCTTCAAGGGTGACCTCCAGGGCCAGCATGGCGTCCCACGTGGCCACCGAAGCCTCGCCCAGGGTCCGGTCCCGCTCCGCTAGGGATGCAGCAAGCTTGCCCTTCTCCTTCTCCAGCGCAGCAATTTGCTGGAGCAAGTCATCCCGCTCCTCCGCAACCTCTCGTCGCGCTGCCTCTCTGGCTGATAACTGCGCCGCCGCCATGAGCGCCTCCGCACCCGACCTCGCCTCCGCGCACTCGCCTTCTAAGTGGCGAATGCGATCGTCCATGGTGGAGTGCGTCCCCCTGGCTACGTGCAGGGCCTCCTCGGCGGCCCGCAACCAGTTCTCTAGCGCTTCCTTCTCGCGGGCGTGAGCCGCTTGTTGCGTCTGGGCCAAGACAAGAGTCTGCACGACAAACAAGTCAGCGAGCGGCTACGTGACCGGGTATCGTTACAAGGTTAGACACTCACCCTCACTCCAGATACCTCCAGGGCGTCCCCAAGGCGCCCTGCCCCATAGGCTAACAACGACTGCTGATCAACACTGGCGGCCGCGTCAGCCACGATCCCGCGCCATGCCCCCAATGCCTCCGGAGGAGGGACGAAGTCCGCTGGGGTCGCGGGAGCGAGGTTCGAACGGGCAGCCTCAGCAGCGCCGGACAGGAATCGCCCGTCCTCAGGGATGAGTTCCGCTGCAAGAAGACGTACCACTCAAGCCTAGGAGAACACCGCAAAGCTACGACAAAGTATGGCAAGGCAGCATACCTTCGGTGGCTGGCGGCGGACGGGGAGTCTCCGTATCAGGGCCTAACGCCGGCAGCCCCCGCCCCTCGGCCGCTATGGCCTGCGTAGGGGCCGAAGAGACGCTGCGTACGGGGGCTTCCACGTCGGAGTCGGAGTCCCACAGGCTCCCAATGCGAGTCGCCACGGCAAACCCCCTCGAAGTCTGATGGAGAGGAGATCGCAGGCGTGGCCGCTTTGCCCTGGGAGGAGAAGGTGAAGGTCCCGCCTTGGTGGCCGCCGCAGAAGGCTCCATGGCAGTAGCGCTCGCGGGCGGGGGTCCTACCCTAGTGACCTCCGCGGAGGGCACCTCCGTCTTGGCCGCCATTGGGGGCAGAGACCTCGTTCCATCGGCCTCCGAGAGGGGCAGCTCTGACGTTGTCCCCACCGCAGGTGGCGACGTCGCTCCGGGGCCACTAGCAGACGATGGCTCCACTTCGGCGGCCGCTGCGAGTAGCGGGACTTTCCCCTCCCGGTCGTCCAGGGCACACTCCTGGTCCCTAGCCCTGCTCGGAGACCCTCCGCCCTCGTCGGCCGCACATGTCTCCAGGTCTGAGTCGGCGTACTTCGCCGAATCAGACTCAGTGCCCGCCGCGTTGAAGGGGGCAGCGGCAACGGCAACCGTCACGTAGGTCGAGGCCGTGATAGCCCGACTCTTCCCGTGAGACGGCGCCCTTTTTCCATGGGTACCATTGTCTTGACGTCGCGACTGGCTTGGGACCGGTAAGGCGCGTTCCACCACGCGAACGCCCAGGGCCTCGCAAGCGCAGTTTATTCGCCCTAGCCCCGCCTCCGCGACCGCAGCTGTACGCTGCTCGTGCTCCCGGGCCGTATATGGCCCAAGGAACATGACGGCCGCGCGTTCCGCGTCCTTCAGGCACATGCCTAGGTGACACAAGCAACACGATTAAGCGCGGCGCAGTGACCATAAATGGAAAGGAGCACATGATCAAAGCTTACGAAGGCCGGAGGGTGCTGGTAGCGAGTAAACGGATGGACGGACGTTGTCATCCCGGAGTTTCCCGGCAGCGAGGCGCCACTCATGGCCAAGTGGCGCCACGCCGTACATAATGTACTCCTCGGCGAGATCGCGCATGTTAAAGCGGGCGGAGATCCCCACAAGTCTTCGTGCCCTTCGCCTATCCTCGGGGTTGAGCGTGATGCTAGGCCTGGTGTTGAACGCCATCGGCTGGCCCGTGCACTCGAGGCCGCTGCCATTCTCCACGCAGTGGTAGAACCACCGTTTTTGCAGCTAGACTCCCACTTCGCCCGGGTTGAGTTCGCGGGAAAGAGCTTCCCGCACGGCGACCGCAGAATAAAGTTGACGCTGCCGAAGTTCGACAGCATCCCATCCTTCCGCTCCTTCGGTTGGCACCGGGCGTCGTGCAGATAGGCGAACATCGACGCGTTGGGCCAACATACCTCCGAGCGCAAGGCCCAGTTGTACACGGCGAGGCGAGCCAGCGCATTCGGAGTCAGTTGCGCTAGCTCCAGCCTGAAGGTCCGCAGCACGTCGCCAACGATCATCGCGGCCGGGATGCGAAGCCCGGCTTCAAAGTACGCGACGAAAACGATCGCCTCCGACTCCCCAGGCCGCGGCTCTACCTCATCTTCAGCGGGTAGCCGTACCGCCTGGCGGTCCGACAGCTTCCCCTCCCGCAGCAACGTACGAATTGTCTCCTCCGTCACAAGCGTCGCACCCAAGACACTAGAGTACAAGCCCTCCTTCCTCTCCGTCGCCACCCACCACTTGTCTGCCGCCGTCGGGTCGCGCGCCCTCGAGTGTGTACTCCACTTCAAGCGGCGAGGGCCGCTGGCGGATGCCGTAACCGCCGCGCGCCGTGGGAGCACGCTCATCGCTGCGCGCTATCGTTATCCGGAAGCTAGACGGTGGTGGAAGGGAAGCGCGGTGGCAAGAAAAGCAAAGCGAAGCAAGGAACAACACGAACGATCAAAAAGCATGCGGAGCAGGTGCAGGCCTGTTACCACGGGGGTATTTAAAGACCCCTCGCCTCCCGCACCACCGGTGAGCGTAACCGACGGACGACGAAACGCCCGCCTCCCCACAATCGAAGCCGAAGAGTCGCGACCGCCCATGAGAGTTGGGCGTAACCGCAGTCGTACAGAGACCTGTCAGCGCACGGCACGCCAATAGCATCCCGCCGCGTGTCAGCCCCCACCAGGCGTAAATGTGGGTCACATGACATGGTGCAGCTCTCGACGCGTGTCGGCGCAACTCTCGAGACCAATCAACTGCAATCATTTCGACAGGCTCGTCGCCCAGCAACAAGGCCCTGTCTTCGGCTTTGGCTTGGTCTCCACGAAGGGCCATCTCCCTGGGACGCTATGACGAGTCGGAGTACACCGCGCCTCCGAGGTCCGCACAACCCTCTGGCCTCCGCAAGCGAAGGGCCAACACCCGCATCCTCACGATCACGAGGCGCAAGTGCTCCCCCGCGACAAGCTCCGATATCCCTCTCAAGCGGGAAAAGCTGCGCTCAAGCTGGGCGCGCAGCCCCTGGCAACTGGGAACGCGCGCTGGTAGCTGGGCAAACGGCACACGGCGCGCCCACGGCATCCCGCCGCGCGTCCCAGCCTTCTCGGGAAGGGGCGAAGAATGACCGTGGTCGTGCGACCGCTCATAGCCCGCGACGCGCCAATCATGGCCCACCGTGTGTACACCTCGGGTGGAAAATCACGTCCGGCTGCAACGTCCTGCTCCTGCCACCCCAAAGGTTGGCGCGATTCCAGGAACCATTAAAGCGCACTACCGAACCACGGAGCCATAACAACCCCGAACTCTGGGACATGAGATGGCCCCTGCACCGCCTAGCCTCAACACAGTGGACCTGCACAACAAGGCCAAAGCTCACCCCGCCCCCCGTACTTTCGCGCGAGCGCCCAATTTCGCCTACGTTTCCGGAACCCGACCGCCTGGGTTCCCCGTAGTTCGGAAATGCGAACGCTGATTTGCGGAAGGTTTTGACTGGTTCTCACACACAGATACGCTTCAGTGCATCAACATTCCATGATATAACACCGGCTGGCACAATCAGAGGCCGCAGACAAACTCAAGCATATCTGTCTACGAGAACGGGTCAAACCTTGCCATTCCCATACGGAAGCGCGGTGCGTGGGCAAGGGCCATCCATCTGTCTGTACAATACAGCACCAACCGGATATATATATATATACCCGATCAGGGGGGAGCTCAATCGGGACAAGTCCAACCGGCAGGAGCCTAACCGGCGAGAGGAAACTCCAACTGGCGGAGGAGCGTTGCAGCGTCGTACGGCCACGGTGCTTCAAGCCCGGCGCCGCGCCAAGTATGTTTCACCACGTGGACCACCAGAAGAAGGAACGTCGCAACACGGTACAGCCACGATGCCCCAAATCCCGCGCCGCGCCAACCAGGCCTCGCCAGGCAGGCCGGCAGCCACTTATCATCAGGGGTACGCGACGCCAAAGTCCGTGGTCACTTGGCGCTCGCGCGACGGCTTAGGGGCCCGCTCCGACAACCTCGGCCGACGCATTCGGCTCCGCCAACACCTCCAATTCGACTCCGCCTCCGCCCACACCTCCGATTAAAGCTCAATCCTACTACGGCGGAGCCCAGTGGACGACGAAGTCTTCGCCGACCCGCCCGGCGCCATACCTTCGCGACAGGGCAAATACTACATCAAGCAGTAAGGCTCCCATGGCAACCACTTGCAACTCGGGGCACGCGCGGGTAGTGGGCAAACGGCGCACGACGCACTCATGGCATCCCACCACATGTCCCGCCCTTCTAGGGAAGGGGGCGAACGGCCGCGGTCGTGCGAACGCTGACAACCTACGACCAGCCAATCATGGTCTGCCGCGTGTGCACCCCGAGTGGGAAAGCACGTACGGCTGCAGCATCCTGCTCCTGCCATCCCAAGGGTCGACGCGATTCCAGGAGCCATTAAACGCGCACCACCGGACTGCACCCACTCCGCACCCGCGAAAAGCCATAGGCGCGAGGCCTGTCTCCGCTCCGACTCCGCCTTCGCAGCCCAAAAAGCCCGTGGCTGAGGGCAGCCCGGTCAACCACCGACCCCTCCAAATCGGAGGTGGCCTCGACCCTGATTCCGACCCGGACTTCGACTCCGACTCCTACGTCGGCGCGGCCCCCGATCTCGAAGCCGGATTTGACTTCGATCTTCGATCCGGACAGCAACCTCGACCCCACTACTGCAGGGCCCAGGGAACAACGAAGTCTTCGCAAGCTCGCCCAGCGCCGCGTCCTCGCAGCAGGGCGAGCACTACTCTAAACAATAAGGCTCCGCCAAGCACTGACAAGGCTCACAGGCCGCAGGGACGGAGGGGGCCAAAGGGCTCGACAACATGGCTTCAGCTCGTGAAGCCCTTCACCATGAGAGGCTCCTGTTGTAGGGGTGGCCCCCACCTAAGCCCAGCAGGCCTGTTGGAGGAATGTAAGGCCTAAAATGGGACATGTGTAATGACATGAGTGCCCCTGAGGTGAACATTCAGATGTAAGGGTATAATTGTAAAAGCACTATATATATACAACACAGGCCATGGGGAAAACCCTAAGCCATTACTCACCTAACTCTCCACTACCATACTCTCTCTCTGTTTGGTCTGTAACCACAATAGGTATAAAGTCGCAATTATTGTCAAGATGGTATGGATAATTATATGAAATTGAGAAAATTGGTGCCAAATTGCAGGACTTCGTGAGAACTGGAAAACAAAGTACAGTTAAATGAACTAGAAAAAAAAGAAACAGGAGCTGAATTGGGAGAAGCAAATTTTTCATTAGCTCGTACAGATCCATGACCCTCGTCGCAGCTACACTGCCTACAAAACGCATCCAGATCAAATTTTTTCTATTTTAGCCCTTTTTTTGAAAAATATTCACATTTAGACCCCTGGTAGTTTTAATTCCGTTTTTGGACCCAGGGGGTCGGCGCCGTGACCCACGGCGCCGAGGTAACACGTCTCGGCGCCGTGGTCCATGGCGCCGAGGTCCCAGGCCCGCACCAGCGTGGCGGCCTACGTGGCGCGGACGTGGCAAGGAGCTCGGCGCCACTGGTAACGGCGCCGAGCTCGGCGCCGTGGATCTTGGCGCCGAGCTCTAGCCAGCGGGCCCCACGTGGCCTTCTCCTTTCTCCCTCGGTGTCTTTCGTTATTTCGTTTAACCGAAGCCAGCCCTCGCCCGCCTCCCCGCCGCCGCCCCGTGGTGCCACCGCCTCCCCTCCCCGCCCACGTCCCCACCACCTCCACGCCCGCACGCGTCCCCGCCGCGGCCGTCGCCTCCCCTCCCTGGCCGCCCGCCCGCCTCCCCGCCGCAGCCCCGTGGTGCCGCCGCCTCCCCTCCCCGCCCGCGTCCCCGTCGCCTCCACGCCCGCACGCGTCCCCGCCGCGGCCGTCGCCTCCCCTCCCCGGCGGCCCGCCTCCCCGCCGCCGCCCCGTGGTACCGTCACCTTCTCCCTGTCTCTTCTCCTCGCGATTCCTGTTGAGGCAGCTGCCTACGTTGGTTCACGCGTGCATTCGTGCCCGATGCGGGCATCGTGGACCGGGATTGGATTGGATTGTGGGGACCTCGTCGTTGGGTGTGACATGAAGTAGCGGTTCTTGATATTCTTGTGGTCCGTGGAGTGTAAAAGGCTGGGTTCTATGAGTGCATTCAGTCGGTTGTTTCTGATAATCAATGTTGGGGTGGCTCCCAGTTCCCAGTTGATTTCTTGATTTCGGCCTGTGCAGGGGATTTATATACGAATGCTTGAATCATGAGTAAAAGTTGAACATTTGTGAGTTTAGGATGCCTACGGACATGTTGAATTGAACTAAGTAGGACAGTGTTGAAGTAGCAATTTTAGGTTTGAAGAATATTAATACTGTCTCAAGATGTCATGTTCTTTTCCCTAAACCTTCATTGCCATATGATGTCACTCACCACTCACCAGTATCTAATATGAACATTTCAGGCATATCTTTTCAACGATTACTGGGAAGATATTGGAACTATTAAATCCTTTTTTGAAGCAAATCTTGCCCTTGCTGAACAGGTATGCCTTGTCTGTGCAAACTAATGGAAAGCTGTGTTTGCAAACTAATGCAATTTAGTTAGTTAATTAGCATCAATTATAGTGTAGTAGTTAGTTAATTTAGGTACTTAGGTAGTCAGCCAGTTAGTTAGGTAGCATTTAGTTAGTGAGTAGGTACTTATTAGTTACTATCTAGTATCCAATTTCGATTAAGGGTATTAAGTTTGGTTTTCTGTATGAACTAGATGGACAACCTAGTCACCCTATATCATGGAGGCAGTGTGACAAGTGATGATTATGGAAATGTTCGATTTGTTGAAATGCAAAGGGTGCCTCTGATATTCAGTGATCGGTCGTCGTTTAGTGAGTTGGTTGCTAGGGCCCGGGAGGAGCTACATTGTCATGCAAACGAGGAGAGCATCATAGTTGAGGGGTTACTTCACTTCGGTTCGAAAGACACAATTCTAAGGCGGTTGATCTTAATTGGTTGTGAGGATCAGTGGGACAAGTATGTCAAATTGGTTATGAGGAATGAGTTCCAATGTTTGGACCTTGTTGTGCGGAAGGTGTCCATTGATCCCACCCCTCATGGTTATTCACCAGAACTAGGTGATCAGGCGCCCTTTGACCCTCAGTTACCGGACCTTGCGGTGGATGTGGAAGAAGTGCCTGAGGTGCCCGATGCTCTATCTGCCCCGAACGAGGTTCAGACTTCTCAACCAGTTCGAGTTGAATGTCGGACTGATGATGTCGTGGCAGCCCCTCAGGCGATCCCTTTGACCCAAAATCATCCCAGTAAGTGTCGAGCAACACTTTAGCCTTTTCCCGTCATTCCATTATTTTGTCTCAATCCCATCGTTTTTGTGCTTATGATGCAGGAGACATTCCTGATAATGTGAGCGTTCATCCCGTTGCTCCATCTGGCAACGTTGAAGAAGTCTGCAGGGACTCCAACAGTGTGGATGTTCAAATTGTGGATGATCTGGAGCCTTACGAGATCGCAAGGGCCGTTGATTCTGATGATGACCGCCCTTTTGGAGAGCTGACCGAAAGTGATATTGAGCTGATCAGGCGTTATTGCCCTGGCCGGGATCCATCAGTTCATGAATTCAGCGATCTTAGGCATTCTCATGAGGCTTATGCAGAAGGAAGGGATGACGAGCTGCTAGATGCTCCTGAGGCCGGGTCAAGCATGACAATTGAGAAGGGCATGGTGTTTGAGGACTTGTCTGCATTGAAAAGGTGGCTGCAGGAGTATTCAGTGATTCGTAAAAGGACATTCAAGGTGAGGCATTCTTATGTGGAGCGGAGGTACACAGTTGTGTGCGAGAAGGAAACATGTGAATGGAGGGTTTGTGCTACGAAACAGAAGCACACGGGAAAGTTCAAGATCACAAGAATGGTTGGCCCACACACTTGTGCCGAAGCAGAGCTCAAACAGAAGCATCGGCAGTTGACCTCTACCATTATTGCCAAGTCACTGTGGCACATAGTAAAGGGAGAACCCAATATGAAGGTGAAGACACTTACTGGGATTGTTAAGGAGAAATTTGGATACGAGATAAGGTATGGGAAAGCATGGAGGGCAAAGCAACGCATCTGGAAGATGATATATGGGGACTGGGAAGATGGGTACTTGCAGTTGCCAGCACTCTTCAATGCAATCAAAGCGGTTAATCCAGGCATGCATTATGAGTACGTCCCGAAACCAAACGAATGGACTCAAGATGGGATGCAGATATTCTTCCGTGCTTTCTGGTGCTTTGCTCAGTCCATCGAGGCCTTTCGGCATTGTCGTCCCGTCTTCTCCATTGACGGTACGTTTCTTCTTGGCAAGTACCAGGGCACACTTCTGATAGCCATTTCCTGTGACGCAGACAACGCGTTGGTTCCTTTGGCGTTTGCTTTGGTTGAGAGGGAGAATAAAGACAGCTAGGGATGGTTCTTGCGGCTCGTTCGGAGGCACGTGGTCGGCCCTGGTAGGGAGGTTGGTGTCATATCTGATAGACACCAGGGCATACTTGCTGCCGTACAGGAGCAGATACCGGGGTATCCAGCTTTGCACCACTGTTGGTGCACTCGGCATCTTGCCGAGAATCTACTCCGTAGGGATGGTACGAAGGATAACTTTCATCTGTTCGAGGAGGTCGCTCGAATGCTTGAGGTCAAGTTCTTCCAGGAGAAGTTGGAGCAGCTTAATACTGCAACAAACTCAGAAGGTAGACAGTGGTTGACGGGATTGATGAGAGATGTCGACAAATGGACAAGGGCTCATGACGATGGTGGCTGGAGGTACGAGTTTCAGACAAGCAACATGGCCGAATCCTTCAATAATTTGCTTAGGGGTATACGTGGTATGCCCGTCAATGCTATCGTATCCTTCACCTTTTACAAGCTTGTTGCCTGGTTCAACGAAAGACACGCACATGCAATGGCGCTACAGAGTAAACAAGAGAGATGGGCGTCAAAACCGAAGCGCCACCTTGAAAAGGCAAAGGCGAGGGCTGAGGCACATGAGGTACATTGTTTTGACAACGCCACGGACACTTACGAGGTCGTAGAAAGGGGTGGTACAACGACCGATGGAGAGCTCCGGCCGACGAGGAGGCATAAGGTTGTCCTTATTGCTTTCTCATGCACATGTGGTAAACCGAGGCAGTACCACTTTCCATGTTCTCATTATGTGGCAGCAGCAAGGCATCGCAACTTTGACTACGAGAGCAAGATACCTCGGGAGTTCAGTGTTGACAACCTTGTGCTTACGTGGTCTCCCCGTTTCGAGCCTTACCGGGATGAGGGAGAGTGGCCACCATACACCGGGCCCAAATACATTGCGGATCCAGGTAGCCGTTGGAACAAACGTGGAACCAGGAAGAGGACGAGATACAAGATGGTTATGGATTAGCTTCCAGGAAGAACGAGGCGAGGGAGAGCAACCCCCTTTCTTACTGACCCCAAGCAGAACCAATGTAGCAGATGTGGTAGACTTGGCCACAATTCACGCACATGCCATTGGCCACTTAGTTAGGTGCGAGTGCTTGTTGTTCGTTATGTTTCATAGTTCGTCTAGTTGTTTTCCCATATGCAATTTGCTATGTTTCTTGTTTAATTTCTTATTATTTCCATATTTTATGCATGTTCAATTTTTTGTTTACTTCTATGTTGGATTGACAAATTCAATTTTTTTGTAGGATGGAGGCCATTCAGTTCCACCTGCTAGACCCATACTACGAGGAGAACCACCGAGGACGGCTCACCGCGGAGGGGAGGGTACTGCGTTCATCACTTCTTGTACAATTAATTGTTTATGTTGATGCATTAACTAAAAAAATTGGTGTATTCTATACAGGAGCTGCCCATCCTTCGTCCTCGAACCCATGACGGGTTCCTGGACAAGTGGTACGACGAGAGGTACACTCCCTTCCTAGAGAGGGCTAGCCTAGACGCCATCTCTTACCAGGTTCGCCGTGGGTTGCCCACCTTCACCCCCCCGACCATCACTGCACTGGTTGACAGGTATTCTCCTAAACCATTGCTCCACTTGCATGTTCATTGTTTATCGGCTATGTGCGCCTCAAATTCTCTGACATGTAGTCCTCTTTTTTGTATCATGTAGGTGGAGGTCGGAGACTCACAGCTTCCATCTCCCTTTCGGGGAGATGACAATTACGCTCGAGGACACTCAGAAGATGCTTGGTGTCGCCATTCACGGCCGTCCAGTGATCGGACCGTGCGTGGCTGCTGGTTGGAGAGCTCGAGTAGAGGCCTTCCTCGGGAGAGAGCTTCCTCCTGAGTCAGGCCTTCGCACTTCTGGAGTTGCAATCACCTGGCTCCGGCAGACTTTCGCAGTGTGTCCTGAAGGTGCGAACGAGCAGACAGTTGCCTACTACTGCAGGTAGGGGTGGATATCGAGCCAACTCGTCGTCTTATCGAGCTTTTTCTAAAATTGACATAGTTTGATTTAATATCATTTTACATATAATTGCAGGGCATGGATCCTTCACTTGTTTGGCTGCGTTCTCTTCCCTGACGGAACGGGGGACAGCGTGTCGTGGATGTACATCCACTGCCTCACTGACTGGGACACGGCGGGGCAGTACAGCTGGGCTTCCGGGGTGTTGGTGTTCCTTTACCGCCACCTCTGCGAGGCGTGTCGTCGGACTTCGGCGAACTCGTCAGTAGGTGGTTGCCTCTACCTCCTCCAGCTGTGGATGTGGTGTCGTCTACCAGTTGGTCGTCCCACGGTTTTGGCTCCTCGTCCCTGGTTCGCAGGGGTTCCTCTTCGTCGACGTCCGACTGCTGCATATCTTTGGGACCAGGTATCAGTTCCCTACGTTCGGACGAAGCGGGCCTACCTAGAGTACACGAACGAGCTAGATGCGCTCACGGCCTCCAATGTAAGTTAATTCCATTTGGTATTGTGAATTTCATTTGTTAGTATAGTACCTTACAAGTAAATTGTTGCTATGCAGGTTAAGTGGGAGCCGTACGCCGAGCAAGAGGTGGAGGCTATTCAGTTCAGCGCACTGTGCAGCATAGACGAGGCCCTCTACAGGATGAGGTGCCCCCTAATCTGTTTCTATGCTATTGAGTATCACCTGCCACATAGAGTTGCACGCCAGTTTGGTATGAGGCAGCTGTGGCCAGTAGCGCCGTTCTCCACGTCTGTGGCCTTGCACAAGTAAGTGCCATGCAATTTCAATTCTAACCTTGGATTCCAATTGCACAGAGTTTCTACTAATTTTAACTATTGGTTTACGTGACATGCAGATTTGATCGTCGGCGACAGAAGAAGGTCACAGACTTCGAGCAGCACCACCACGTGTACGTTGAGGAGTGGGGACACTTTCAGGACCACGTGGACGACAACGACGAGCCGCATAGCAACGAGCACTTCCGGCGGTACCAAGTTTGGTACCAGCGTGCAACGTGGAGCAAGCTTAAGGGACAATGGAATCAAGATGACTATGCCGACATTGAGTCCTCCGACGACGAAGACACGCCCTACGACCAGTCTACTCGACTTGGGACGCAGGTGGAGACGGCACCGATCCTGGACCGAGTGGTAATGTTCAATCTCATTGCTTATTTTCCAATAGACATAAATACCACTACATATAGCAAAATATCCATTATTTTACTTGTTTGCAGGGCAACACCCTGAAGCAGTCCGTACAGGACATAGAGCGTTTCTCCATGACAGTCGGCGACGTCAGGACGCGTAGCTTCCTAGAGGTAAGCTTCGACAAAGCCACTCACAAAATTAGTACCTAATATCTTCGTATCTTGTTGGTTAATAAAATGTTGGATGACAGAGGCTAGCAGGTCGGCTACACCGTGCGGCTGGTCGTTGTGGTTGTAGGACAGGCGCGGCGAGGGACGTACACGTGCCTTCGACCAGACTTGCAGACCCGACGCGGCGAGGGTCCACAGGACAGAGCTCGTCCCCCACGAGGAGCGACACTTTCCCAGCCCAGGGCGGTCAGGACGACGACGAGGACAAGGTGGAGCAGACTTACGATGAGATAGGCCCGTCTCAGCTCGTAGACGCTCCTTCGACTCAGCCTCTACCACGCAGACGCCGCCGCGAGCCTAGTCGTTACACTCCAGGCACCGACGCACTTGGTAAGGGTAAGGCTAGGAGGCAATGACGGAGACTAGCCGTTTCACCTATATGGACTGTTATAACGTTATGGACTATTTGTACTTTGTTCGTATGGACTGAGATGGGTTTTGTAATGAGCTACTTGTTGTATATATGTGTATATGTTATATTCATGTGATATTTGTGTTTAGAGTGGCTCCAAAAACAGGGGGAACTTGCCGAAATTTTCTGATGTCCACGATAAAAGTAGTTGATATGCCGACACGTTTGCAATGACACAACATGAGAGATAGACTAATGATGCAACAATTAGCTTTCTAGGCTTTTCAGGTTTCCATCGCTTCAACAAAGTAATGCTAGTACACATAGGCATGTAGCAGAAAACGACAGAAAAGGCTATGTTGTACCAAATACATTGAATGGTCCAAACTCTGAAAAGACTACGAACTATGAATTTATTACGAGACTATAGTCTCTGAAAAGCCTACATAGGGACATTTATTGCTACACTGGAATCCAGGAAAAGCGAAAAGATCCTCTCCATGGACTATGCCCACTGCATCAGATAACCTGCCTACATAAAGGCCTCCTTTGTCTTCCATACCACATCTCTTCCTCAAGACATCACAATACTACTACATAACAATGTCTTCCTGGAGGTCCGACCCATTTGGAGTGCCGGAGTGGTATGAGCGCCCGAAGTGCCATTGCGGCTTTCGGACGATGTTGTGCGTCTGGACGGATCCAGTACAACGAGTCAACTACGGCCGTAGGTTCTTCAAGTGTCCAGACCTGGATGACGACTTCGTGGTAACGACGACAACTAAATCCTTTGTTTCTCGTTATCGTTTCTCAACTTGATCCATGACATCTACCACGCCACACATAGCCTTGTGGGTTCATGCAATGGGTGGATCGGGTGCCGCCGGCATGGCCACGGAACCGGCCAATGGAGGTGGAAAACAAAGGACAATACTTTGTCAAGATGACTCAGGCTCGCGAGGTGGAACGACAGATGCGGCTTGAGCAAGAGCGCCGCATGAGAGTGGACCAAATCCGTCTGAAGGGCAAGGAGGATGAGCTACAAAGGAGGCAGGGAGCAGTTAAGTCTGCGTGAAGCAGCCATCAAGCGTCAGGAGGAAGAGCTTCAAGCTCGTGAGGCAGCTCTCAAGACCAAGAGTGACAGGAAGAAGGATGCAGCGGAGCCATCTTCAGGGCGCGACAAAAAGGGGAAACAACCACGCTACACTCAGTAGACAAGATGTAATAGACCCGGTCCACACGAGAGGTCGTACGAGCAGTTGGGTCGGTTAGTCGGATATCATGCTATATGCTATGCATGTAATAAAAATGTACGCGTCATGTTCGTCCCAACTTTGTTATGAAGTTTATTTCTATTCAGCTAAGCTTATTATCTCGGCTTTTCGCATGTAATGATTCCCACGTGTCTTATTATCACTTCCCCTCCTTTCGTCCAATTGTTCCTATCACAGTTGTCCTCAAAAAAAATTTCAATAAATTTCTTCCAATAAAACAACATAACATGATCGAAAAATGTTATTGTCAGTTCAACATATTTTTCACGGTCAGCATTGTACAAAAATCACAAATACACCAATTGTTACTTCACACAAAACTCGTTCGTACTCTACCAAGCAAATTTCTTAATTTTCATAATTGCAAAAATAATTTGCGTAGCAGCAAACTGTACTCCACATCAAAATTTTATTTTTCAAAAACCATTACCAACGTACCATAATATTTTAAAAAAATCTACAAAAAATTTCCTACATGTATCATCTGCAATACATAACGAATTTTCAAAACATATGTCGTATTTTTTGCTCTCTATAAATAAATAAATATATTACATAATATTACTATAATTAAATAAATATATTACATAATATTACTATAATTAAATAATCCAAATAAAAAATACAACTAGTAATTCATTTTGCGAAAAAAGACTGATCGGTGCAAACCCTAAACAGCCGAGTGTCTGCATACGTGGCAGGGAGCTCGGCGCCACGAGCCACGGCGCCGAGGTACCTGCCACGTCGGCCGCCACGCTGGAGCGGGCCTACGACCTCGGCGCCATGGACCAGGGCGCCGAGACGTGTTACCTCGGCGCCGTGGGTTACGGCGCCGACCCCTTGGGTCCAAAACGGAATTAAAACTACCAAGGGTCTAAATGTGAATATTTTTCAAAAAAAAGGCTAAAATAGAAAAAATACGGGCATCCAGACAACAGAAAACGAATCGATCGGCGTGGTTGGAGTGACACGACTAGGGTGTCAAAAGATGGAATACGAATCGATCGGTGGTCAAACTGCATTCGTGTTTGTATTTTCTAAGTGAATACAAATACAAACATCCTTGAATACAGATATAAATCGAATATTATAACAAATATAAATTTAAATTAATTATCTATTCAATTCTATCGAATTTGAATATCCTCATAACTTGTATAACATAAATATATTTATGATACTTTATCCTCTACACAGCATATTTAATCATTCTAATTTATTTACTTTAAAGAAAACCAAATTCACATTCTACTAAAAACGTGTCTAACTAATTAGGCACCTTATAATAAACATGTATAACACTTCATCAAATATGAATACAAAAAACATAGTTCAAATAAAATAATATTTTTAATGGCAAAAGTTCATATTTGTTACCATATTTTTATATGAATTTGAATACGAATATAAATGAGAGAAAATTTATTACTCAGATAGAAAAACTATATTCACATTCATTCAAATACAACAGCCAAAAAATACGGATAATTCATATTCAATTGAACCCCTAGACACGAGGACAACTTTCATTTGATAAATGACTAACGTTAGTTGTTAGGACATCTATAAACGGGATAGAGGTGGAACCGGTAAGCGGTAATGCGCCGATCACCGAACATGATGCACAGATGTTCCAAGTTGTCTACTCAACTTCTGACAGGTTTAGATCATCGTCATAAAAAAACAACCAGCTCACGAACAAGGAGAAAGTAGCAACATATTAATATCATCCAACACAGATTAAGCTCCAACATGCTCCACCGAAACCAAGCAATTGACATCAAGTCTTTAGCTTTCATGGTACCAACAGCTAGATAGGCATTAAACCAAAACAAGTTCTTCCAGGCAAAACTAGGTAGATCTACTGCTGCTTGATCTCAGCCTTCCTCTTCTGCCACAGCCTGTCCAGAGCGCTGTCCGCATCACCCTGTCAAAAACAAAAGGAAATGAGAACCTATTTAAGTAAAAAAGAAGAAGAAACAAAGGCATGCATGCGCCCATAATCATGCACAGGATAGCAAATGAGAACATGATAGCTTAGTGCAGTACACCATTCAGTCTTGATCTTATTTGGTTATTAGGTTGACACCCAGCAATTAGCTCAGTAAACAGACGGATAAAAAACAGTGTAAGCTTAAGGCCAATAATGATGCTAGCTCAGTGAGTTATAAAGACAATGTATAAGTAAGCCCATGTAATTACACATAACATAATTCACGTGAAGTTCATTGCAATATTAGAAACTAAGCAAAATTGACAGGCAGATGCAAACATATTAGATTTCTACTAAAATAAACCCAGCCTAGCAGTTGTTTACTCAATATGATCAGAACAAACAAAAATGAAACAAGCAATGCATGACAACAACAACAAAGCTTTTTTGTCCCAAACAGGCAATGCATGACAGCACACCACAAAATGCTTAACCCCTGTTGCATTTCCATTTCCATGTATATATAGCATTCAGGTTCACTGACATGAAGTCATCCGCCACAACAAAACTTATCATTCATGAACATGTAGGAAATATATCATCTACGGGAAAAAGACAGGAACAAGATGATTCACAAACATATCAGATAGATTTCAACAGGCAGAATCAGGAACATGGTGATTACCTGAGCACGAATGAATCCAGAGAGAGCAAACGTGGTGAAGCGGCCATCATACAGCCCATTCTCATCCACGTGCCCAATGTTGATTTGGACCGAGGCGTGGTCCTTGGCAGTGATGATCCTGTTCGTGGCCGAGCTGCAAGAACAAATACAAACTTAGCATACACAAGCACCAAGGCAACCAGACATAATTCCATTGAGTGTGTGATAAACATACCACTTCCTGGGGACATAGAGGTCCACCATCTGACCCTCCTCGTTCTGCATGGTGGCGGTTGGGGGAAATACCACAACAGTGACTGCCAAGTGCAGAAGAATGATTCAGACAGACTCGGGTAAAGGAACACTACCAAAAACGTTACACACCGACAGGGGAAACTTAGTTTTGCGTTGTCATAACCTATCACCATGAAACTAGTGACGATACTAGTCATTCATAGACAGACTCGGGTAAAAGAACACTACCGAAAACGTTACACACCAACAGGGGAAACTTAGTTTTGAGTTGTCATAACCTATCGCCATGAAACTAGTGACGATACTAGTCATTCATACCCACAAATGAAAACACATTCAAATAATCCGCCTATAACTGTCATTCATATCCACGAATGAAAACAAAGTCAAATAATCCGCCTATAACTGCCACCGATCAATCATTAGCGAAACAAACCGGATCTGAAAAAATCTGTAAAACAGGCTTCTACCTAGCCATGAATACACCGTATAGTTGTAACATGACACATCCAGACATTTACTAGTTTCATGCTACTTAACAAGCTAGTAATTCGTATCCATCAACGTGACACGGTCAAATCATACACCTACAGCTGCCGCTAACAAATCATGATCGTTGCACGCTACATACGAGACTAATCGGATCTGGAAAACACGCTTTTACTAAGTCACAAATTCAACGGTACGTTGCAACATCAAACATCCAGACATTCGCTAATCCCATCTTCCAGGCAAGAAACTTGGCAAAATCATGCTACTTAACATGCTATGTGACATGTACTGAATACTAGAGCAACGGCAGATCCTACAAGAAACCCTTGCTAAGTACTTGAGCCCTACATACGCATGCGATTCGGAGCACAAGAAGGTGGAGTAGCAGACCAAGCGATAAATCACCGGGAGGCGGGGAAGGGACGCACCTTGATCTCTCGAAGGAGGCTGCGAGGGAGACCGAAGCAGTTGCTGTGGCGGCGGCGTAAGGGTTAGGAACTATTTATAGGAGGGGAGGGCTCGTAAACCCTAGCATTTCGTTCGGGGACCACCGGCAGTGTAGCTTTAGCATTCTGGCCCAAATGAGCCCAAATAGCACAATACGCAACGAAAGCCCACGCCAGCTACCTCCCTCGCCCTTTTCCCTCCTCCTTCCTCTGAACCAACCAGACCAGACCGCACCGGAGCGGAGCGGAGCAGGCGGCGGCCGGCCATGGATATGTCGATGAGCGGCGGCGCGCTGCGGACGTTCACCCGGTGCGTCACCTGCCTCGCCCGCGTCGGTTCCGACCTCGTCCTCCAGGCCCACCCCGCCAAGGTCGGCCGCCTCCCCTCCCCAACCGGCTCGCGGTTTTGCTGCCGTTTTGCGCTGCCGCGGCTGGCGGTTCTGACAAATTTTCTGTTTTTCAGCTGGAGCTGCACACGCTCAACGGCTCGCGGTCGGCGTACGCGTCCGTCTCCCTCGCGCGCGACTTCTTCGACCACTTCCACCTCTCCGCCGCAGCCGCGCCGTCGTCCACGCCGCTCCAGTGCAGCGTCCTCCTCAAGTCCGTCCTCTCCGTCCTCCGCACGCCCACCGCCGCGATCGACCGCCTCGCCGCCTCCCTCCCGCACCCCGACGCGCCCAAGCTCCAGCTCACCCTCCAGTGCCTCAACGGTACATACACGCCTGCTTCCTAGCCCCTCCCCCCTCGGACCCCTCCCTCTAGGGTTTTGCAAATTTAGGAGATTTTTTGTGCGCGAAATTTCGCCATTTTGTGGTTTTCCATGCTACTTGCGCGCTTTTTCTCAGTGTTTCCACCAACTTTGCCAATTTGGCGGGTGCTCCTTTCCCTCCTAATTTCCCATCAATTTTTCGAGTCTGATAGGTTGCAGATTGTCTGATTCAGTTGATGCCTTCTCGCGTGCTGTGTTGTTAAGGGGTGAGGAAGACATACTGGATCGCGTGCAGCGCGGAGCCCGAGGTGCAGACGCTGGCGCTCGACCGCGGCCGCTTCCCCAGCCGCCTCGCCATCCGGCCGCGGGACCTCGCGCGCCTGCTCTCCAACTTCCAGTCCTCACTGCAAGAGCTCACCGTTATTGCCACCGAGCCTGCTGCAGGGCCGCCTGATGCAGCCGATGACGTGGGGGGGAAGGCGGTCGAGCTCCGAAGCTACATCGACCCTACGAAAGGTGGCTTCCTTTGAGGTGGTGTTTTTATATTGTCGATGGAGGCAGGTGTTCTGGTTGGTGATCGGGTTGTGAATTGTGATGGTGGTTTGTGGGGTTGCAGATGACTGCGACACGAGGCTGCACACGCAGCTGTGGATCGACCCGGTCGAGGAGTTCTTGGAGTATGTGCATACCGGTGATCCCGTTGATGTCACATTTGGGGTGAAAGAGCTGAAGGTGATCTATGACCAGATTTTTGTTCTTCCGAGACTTCTATTCAATAGATTTGGGACAGAAACTTAAAAAGATGTTAGAGAATGGCTCCCTTGAAATGGGAAATAAATTGGAATGTAGTGTGCCTTTGTGTGTGTGTGTGTGTGTGTGTGTGTGTGTGTGTGTGTGTGTGTGAACGTGCAGTAGAGCTCAAATTATGCCAATACAAGAAACATAGTTCCGAATTAAAACTCCTTTTGATGTCTGATGTAGGTTGCTTTGCTAGATGGTTGTTATATTTTCATTCTCATAAGAGCCATAGTTACTAGGAGGATGTGACTTGATGGCAATTGGTATGTTGAGAAGTTGATACACTGTTTTTGGGTTTCTTTAACAAACATTCATTCTTAACAATTGATGAAGGTAATAGCTTTGTTTTCTAGTCAAGCGTTTTGATGGCATGGATCTTGACAGATTTTATTCTTTTTTCTCCTTTCATCTAGGCTTTTTTAACACTTTGTGAAGGATGTGAGGTCGATATTCTCCTATTCTTTGAGAAGGCTGGCGAGTAAGTTGTCATACTGATTGAATTTTGTTGTCCTTTTGGATTGGTCCTAATGAGGCTTTGTTTGAATTGCAGACCTGTCCTTCTGGTCCCAAAATTTGTATTGGATGATGGATCAAGTTCTGATTTCAATGCAACTCTAGTTCTTGCCACTATGCTTGTATCACAACTAATTGACAGCAATGTTGCCCAGCAACCAGCTACTTCGGCACAGCATGCAGAGGAACCAAGGACTGCTGCTACACCACCAGCAGTTCCTGAAAATGTCTCAAACCATACTAAAATATGGTCGGAGCTTTCAGGTGTGTATCTTTCTGGCAAAGGGTTATTGTTAACCATTGGTATGGTCACACTTCAGGCATGCATTCCTGTGTCAAACTATGCACCATTGTGATCTGATTAGAACCGAGACAGGGCCAAAGGACCTGTACAGAACATAGTGACCACTTTTGATAGGACCGATATCAGACCACAGTGCATGGAGAGCCACATGCCTGGGTGTAATCAAACTAACTGGTGACTGAAAAACTTCTTTCATCTCTGAATCCTAGCATTATCCTGTTGATGTACAATCAAGCTAGTTAAAAATAAGCAAGCTTTGTTAAACAGGTAGTGCTCCCAAAAGCTTTGAAGCTAACAGAGAAAATCATGCCCAGAAGGAGAGAAATGCAAGTGCTAGTGTGCTGAATGACACATCAATGCTGCTCAATGTTATAAATGCTCCCAGCAAGCCACCAGTCACAGATAACGCAAACGATACGTATCCTATAAATCGCTTCACTTCTTGCTAATTTATATTCAGTGATATAACTTGCTGCCTCATCAAATTCTGGGCTTGCAGCTTTCTATTCATGGAAGCTAAAATAATTCCTCTTCTCTGTTCTCTCTGTCTTAACGAAATTTATATGCAGTAATATAACTTGTGCATTTTGGATAACTGGACAGGACAAAGCCTGTCTTTGCATACCTATCTTCCTTACAGTAAATGGGTATCTACTGCATTTCAGCTAGTTTAGACCATAGGACGCCTTTCAGGATAATGCCATGTTTTATGTGTCAGGAGTAAGTTTACAATTGTACTGATGGTATACTTGAATTGGCTAGTCTAATCGAAGGAGATATGCTGATGTATACAGTTTTCTGAGTTTGATGAATTATGAATTTCTGAGGGCATCCATAGTGTATATAACCCAAGGGGCCTTAAGGTGGGTCCCATCTAAACCTTAAGGCCGACTCCATAGTGTATATAACCCAAGGGGCCTTAAGACGGTCCCACTCGGCAGATAAAGAAAAAATGTATTTTAATGCTTGTGGCCAGGTCTTTAGCTTGAGGACCAGCCTTAAGCTTTTTTTGCTTATAGCCTGCTTAAGGTCATCCCTGTAATGTATAAGGTTGACCTTAAGGTGGCTTAAGACCCTCTATTTTCATACACTACAGATGCCCTAAGATAAGGTGTTGAGTCCATAAAAATTGCATCATTGAATTTGTATGGCAGTAAAATGAAGACCCCGTTTGGCAGAGCTGGACATTTGTAGCTCTAGGAAATCCTGGATCTAGAGTTGCAGGCATGTTAAGTGCATTTACATGACTCATTTCATTTATATTATATATTAAATAAAAATATTTAAATTACTTTAATTTTATCAACAAACTACAGATCCAACATAGATCTCGGAGCTAGAGCTGTGCCAAACGGGGCCGAAGTCTGGATACCAACCATTTGTTCATGTGCGTAATTGGTGAATCATGTCAAGATATTCCATGTCAATGCAGACTTTCCATTTGTTATTAATCATAAATGGGGAGCTATAAGATCTGGGTGTGAGTTATTTCTGCTTTCCTAGTTCCAAAAATGTGTTTCCTTAACTAGTTTGAACTTCAGAGTGCAGCCTATGCAAATGGATCACTTGGAAGAGCCTCCTGGTTAATTATCGCAACATAAGACATATTGCATTCTCAAATCAGGAGTTACTGATGCATTTGTATTGCTACTGAATGTTTAACAAACTTACTTTTCTTTTGTTGTAGAAATTGTCAGTGATAACCCTCGCTCGCAGCATCACCCGAGCAATTGGATAGGTGCTGATGAAGAAGATGATGACGACGAAGATGATGACCTTTTTGTCCAAACAACACCTTACTACATGGATTAAGGATGGATTCTGATTCTGAAATCAGATTATTTAATCCAGTGACTAGTTTGTATTCAGTTTCGCTATTGCACTTTTTCATAACGTAGAGAGAGTATTGAATGTGAGCTGTTCTTCGCATTAGTGGCCTTTTTTTTTTTGCAAGAAAAACAAGTGCATTTGCATAAATATGAGCAACATAGTACCGTTCCAGATTCTCAAAAAAACATAGTACTGAGCAATATAGTTCCCGATTTTTTTTAAAAAAAACTTATCTACACTCCCAATGATTTTGGGCGTGCAGCCAGGTAGTTTGCTCATGTGCATCTCCTCATAAACATGCGAGGGCATGCGTGCGCGGTGCGCCTGTGCGAGGTCCATCATTGCATTGCTGCAAGTGTAGGAATCACGAATTTGTAGTGACCCTATTCCCATATTCCAATGCCCTTATCAACTATACGATACCCACCCTAGCTTTCCCTATCATTTCCTCTTGTAACTTGGAACCTTTTGCTACAGGAGCCCCCGTTTTTTTTTTGCAGAAATGGCACCCGGTGCCAACTTTTTGCATAAGTAGCCCCCTTCGACAGCAACCACGTCGGCGACACGTGGACATTTCTGTGGCCGGGGAGAGCTGAATTGCAGAGGGCGAGCATGGGAATTTGGCTACCTCGGCATGCGCACGAAAACTGTCGGGCTCAGTTGTGACCCGTGGACGGCGAGCGCGGAAAAAGGGAACCCGAAAGTTGCGGACCCCGCGCAGAAATAGGTTGAGCGTGCAAAAATTGAGCACGAAAATGCTAGGAAAACCATTGTCGGGCGCGTCGCCTGCCGTCCCCAGCGCGGAAAAGCCCAGCCCCCCCCCCCCCCCCCCCCCCCCCCCCACACATACACACCCCCATCCACGTGAAGCCACACCCCTTCCTAGGGATGCAAACGGGTCGGATTCGGACGGATATTGTTGTTACCATATCCTAACCCATATTTTTTCTCCGGATTCGGTATCAATCGGATTCGGTGCCGGATCGGTCGGGATTAACCCGTTTGTAAGGAATGCATGCAGTACAACAAATGGAGTAGGAGGACGTACTGTCAAGAACTTGATGTTACTACTTAATAGGCTGATGTGGAAGATTTTATTTTACCATTGCAAAAGAAAATGAAACGTCAAATAGTAGCACTAACCTGAAATCAAACTTGAAGACGTATCGGATTCGGACGGATATTGCTGTTACCATATCCTAATCCATATTTTTTCTCCGGATTCGGTGCCAATCGGATTCGATGCCAGATCGGTCGGGATTAACCCGACCCATTTGCACCCCTACCCCTTCCTTCATTCCAAAGCTTTTGGCCCCCTATCTACTTCCATTTACCCACCCGCACTGCGCATCGCTAGGCAATAAAATAGGAAGTGTATAGATGAGGCTAGCATTATGAAGCATTTCGTTCATCCAGCCTGAGAAACTCCAGCAAACTGAAAAAGGAAGAAGGATTTGCACTGCCTTATTTTGAGTTTGAAGGTGGTGTATTTACAAAAATTGTATATCGGCGTACGAGCATCAAGAATAGGTAATTTTCTTGCAACTTGTAGTATAGTTGTCACAATGCAATTAGCATGTAGTTACCTACAAGTAGATGTTAGTGTAGAACAATAGCAGTGAAAGAAGAGTCGAGTAGTAGCAGCCTAATTAATAATGTTTGTTTAAGATCATGTTATTTGAATTGTTCCAAAATTATTAGTGATATGGTATGCCATTTGAATGAGGGGCATATAACCTTGTTTAGGTAGGTAATAAGGTTGTTCTTACCTATTGTGCACGTGTGGAGGTCAGAAAATTCCTACGCTCCCTAGCTGCGGATTTGTGCTTCCCAATCGCAGAAATAGCCACGTGTCGCCTCCGAGCTAATCTGCAGTTGGGAAGGGCCAATCGCGCAAAAAAACAGCCATCGGGTGCTATTTCTGTCAAAAAAAATGATGAGGGGTTACTATAGAAAAAAATTCTATAATTTGCTATGCTCTATTATGGGCCTGTTTGGTAGAGCTCCAGATTCTCAATTTTCAGCTTCTGCTCTGGATTCTTTGAGAATCCACTTCTCTGAGAATCTGGAGCTGCCTCTGAAAAGCGTTTGGCTACTAGGTTAGCTCCAGATTCATAAAAAGGGGATTTGAGGGAAATAGACCATGTTACCCCTAGACCTTTATGAGCAAAGAATTCTATTGCTATTGTGAGAGCATTGACTTTGTTGGAGGCATGTTCTGATGGTTACTTGGAATTAGTGACATAATTCATGTGTAAGCTATTCTTTTACTATTTTCGTTATATGAATTATATTTCTTGTTCTGAAGAAAGCTATTTATAATACGGTTCAGTATCAAATAATACCACATTATTTTGGTTCAATATCAGCGAACATTGAAGAATGCCCAACATCCTAAAATTTGTCTTGCAAGTCTATCACGAAATTCACAAAGGGGAAGGAGGTGGGACATTAGTTATGTTGTGAGGAAAACACACACCAAAAAAAAGAACACATCAAAGTATCTCCATCATCCTGAAATTTGTCTTACAAGTCTATCACCAAAAAAGAGAACACATCAAAGTATCTCCATCATCCTGAAATTTGTCTTACAAGTCTATCACCAAAAAAGAGAACACATCAAAGTATCTCCATCATCCTGAAATTTGTCTTACAAGTCTATCACCAAAAAAGAGAATACATCAAAGTATCTCCATCATCCTGAAATTTGTCTTGCAAGTCTATCACCAAATGCATCCATCGATGTATCACTCCTACCCTCAGTTGATGTATCAGATGCATCTTGAGAAATGGCATATCTCCTATATCTAGTTGGGATGGTAGGAACATAGTTTGGATTCCTATCAAACCTATGAAAATGCCTATCAGGCGCATCATGGTCACGAATGAAATTATGCAATCCCATAGTTGCTGCCACAATCATCATTTGTTTATCCATTGGATAGCTAGGCATCTTCAAAAGTATTCTCCACTTCATCTTCCATACACCAAAGCATCTCTCAATGATGTTCCTCAAACTAGAGTGTAAATGGTTGAATTTTTCTTTCTCACCAGTTGGCGCCGAACCTCTTTGAAATTCTGGAACATGGTATCTTTGTCCTTTATATGGTGCTAGGTAACCTGGGCGGTTAGGATAGCCAGCATCGACAAGATAATATTTTCCTAATAGAAAAAACAAGTATTTGTCATTTCCATATTTCATATGAAATAACAAAATAAAATTTGTAGAAAGTACCTTGAGGAGGATGAGGAAAGATGTCTCTATCAATTTCCAATGCATGAAATAGCACACTTGTATCATGCATTGCTCCTGGTTGTCCAATAGATGCATATATAAATCTCATGTCGTGATCACAAACTGCCATCACATTTTGAGTTGCTTTCTGAGATCTACCAATATATCTAACTTTATCTTCTTCTGGAACAACCGCCAAAATATGAGTTCCATCAATAGCACCAATACAATTTTGAAAATGTGGCCACATACGACGATCATTTCTAATTCTAGGATGGACAGTAGTAAAGTTTGGATCCTTAGGGCGCACAAAGTCGCGTGCCAAGTCCACCATACATTTCAAGACATCCTCAAACTTCCTACTGATAGTTTCTCCAGAATGCTTGAAACGGTTTTGCACCTTTCTATTTGATTCACAGCCACCAACTATATAAAGAAAAATGGCTAGCGCCTCACTTGTGTGCATATGTGTAGTGGATTTCAGATTGTATGTGCTAACCAAAAGATCATGCAACGTAATAAAGGTTCTGGAGTTCATACGAAGCATACGGTAGCATTCACCCAGAGTGGTCAAAGTTTCTTTCACCCATCCCATCCCGCTGAGTCGTGAAGTCCTAGGTGCTGCCTTATCCAAGTAGGTTGAGCGATATTTCTCTGCAATTCTTGTAGCTGCTAGAAGATTATTTGCAACAGCTTGATACATGAGCAAGACATGTCTATCACTTTCATGTTCTTCATCAGTGGAGCCATCTTCTTCACTATCACTCGACATCTATACTTGAAGAAACAAATTAAAAGACAAGAGTTACATGAATTATACACAAACATATCAGGTAAAATATGGCTGCAATAAAAGGACAATATGGCAGCAAAAAGAAACAAAATTTTCAACTTATGACACAAACAAACATGTCTTAAATTAAAATGATACATCCCCACATAAAATAGAACATGTTTAGTGCTACAATCCATGAGAGTTCTCATATTATTGAAAGCAAACATAGGTTTAAAAGATACAACCCAACAAAAGATGTTGGATAAAATGGTACACCGACCAACACACATCACTTTCCATATTTCACTTCATACTTCTTGGTAAGCCAATTAAAACGCCCTGTGGCGGTATGGAGTGAATTAACAAACATCTCTCTTTGTTCCTTCTTGATAAAAATTTTAGTTGCAATAAAATGCTCATTAGTCCCTTCAGTAGCACCACATTCTTCAACTAGGGCCATGACATCTTTTATGGAACAACCTGGAGGGTCCTCTCTTTGTTTAGCAAATGATTGAATAGAGGACAAAGTTTGTTCAGAAATGTCAGCAGTCCGCGACATTTCATCTATTAACCTTTCAGATCCACCCTTGTTCTTTTTGGGCTTGTCAACCTTTCCTCTCTTTCTCTTTTGGGACAATGGCTCATCCTCTGGTTCGCTATCCTTGTCATTGTCATCATCAATATTGATAGCGTCAATGTCTACCGTAGGCATAGTGCCCATGCCTACAGACCAATGGTCGCTACCACTATTGCGAATGTCCTCAAACATCACAGTCAAAAGTTCCTCATTTTGCAGTCCAGCCTTCATATACTTGCCACAACCTGGTATATCCTGAAAAACATGACATTAAACCAATGAAAATTATGTCTTCCAAGTGCTGGACAGAAATGAATAAATTGAAAACTTACTTTTTTAAGTGCTGCCCAACGCTCAGCAGTAGCAACCACTGTTTTCTTGGCTTCATCCCATCCCAATCCTGTTTGAGCATTCAACTTCTTCCATGTGTTGTACTCGCCCCTAAGTCTGTCCCATTTGTTCTTAAATTGGCGCTTTGTATACACTAAGCCTGTTCTCGCGCTAAAATTCTCAATCACTTCTTTATACCCCTTATTGTTTAAATGGGTACTAGGGCGATTACCATCTTGTACTTGAGCAGCAAAAATCTCACACACTACCCTTGTGTTGTGGTCAGACCAATCAGCATTGTCCATTGCCATTTTAACACTAGGTGATGGTTCATTTTGATCCATGCCTGCCATCCACTCACACCAATTATGCCTCAATAAAAAGTTCAACAGATACAACAGACCAACAGATACATTAAGAAAAAATCTCAAAGCTGTCGGTCCAGCACAATCTGATACAACAATCAACCATTGTTCATCACAAAAATACCACTAGAGGTGTTCATCACAAAAATACTCAGTAGATTGTTCCGTCCATCACAAAAATACTCAGTAGATTGTTCCAACTCCCAAGTGAGGCCAATCAACCATTCCATAGCATTGAGGTATCTCTTCCATTAATGCAGTGCAGGATACAACTACAGATACACCCACCAATTTTCATGCTTACCCGTAATGAACAAATTTTCATGCTTATTTTCCCCTCACCCTTAACAAAAATTGATACAAGTTGCTCAAAAATTGGGAGTGGAAGAAAATGGAGAGAGGGATGGACTCACGGGTAGAGCACTGGACGGGTCACTGGCCGCCGCCGCCGCCGGGTCTCTGGTGAAAACAGGGGGGATTAGGAGGAGACAGTAGGGAATGGAAGAAAATGGAGAGAGGGATGGACTCACGAGTAGATCCGCCGCCGGGTATCTGGCCGCCGCCGCCTAGGGTTTCCCTTCCCCCGGTCGCGCGAGAGGAGAGGTGAGCTGGGAGTCGCGTGCGGGAATGGGAGGAGCCGCCTAGATCCGTCCCCGCCGCCGCCTAGGGTTCCCCGGCCGCCGTCGCCTAGGGTTTCGCTTTCCCCGGGTCGCGCGAGAGGAGAGGGCAGATGGGAGCCGAGCGGTGCGGGGGATGGGAGCCGAGCGGTGTGGGGAGGAGTCGCGTGCGGGGAGGAGGCGCGCGAGTCGCTGGCAGATGGGGCCGGTGGGAGGAGTGGGGTATGCCCCCAATGGCATTTGCGGGTAATTTTTGTGACTTTAGATGGATCTAGAGCTGTGGAGTGGCCTGGATCCCGCTCCACCACCGTAGTACTATTTTTGGAGTGGATTCACCTCGCTCGGCTCCAGATTTTTGCGAATCTCCATCCGTTTGGCACAGCTCCAGCTCCACCAAAGGTGAATCCGGGAGCTGAAGCCCTGCCAAACACCCCCTATGTATGGCCTTTTTGGTTTGTTTACTATTGTTCATGTAGCATCGTTATTAAACAACAAAATGCTTTTACTTTACCTGACCTTGGAAAGAAGGTAACAGAAACTGAGATCTAGCATGGAAATTGAGTCTATTTTTTTCTTCGGCTTGTGGCTTACCGCTGCGGTTTATAACTTTTGAGTTGTTCGTGAGAGAGTATAGAGTAGCGGTTTTAGTAGATATAAATGAAGTAACCACAGTGCGTACCATAATCAACTTATAGACCCTGCTATTAGAAATGTGGTTAATATTTTAATTCCAAATTTTACTAGGAGGCAAATATCGCAAATAACTGATTATGCATAAATCAATGTTAATAATAGGAAAATCATTGTACTTCAACATATATATATATACACACACACAAAATTTAAACAAGTCGATCGATCACACGAACGACTTAAAGTTAGGTGTGAGGAAGAACAGGAAGTAATGCAGAACGTAGACATTGCAGCAAAGCAAGCGGTCACGCAAATGTGCGCTGCCTAGAAACCTTATTGCCGCCCTGTGCAGATCTTCACGGTAGCAACGGCTCGGAGATACCACTCCTCTTCTTCACGGTACACGCCAGTAAGATCCTACGAGGTTTAGATGGCGCAACATAACATCACAGGTTTATAGGAGAAAAAAAAATAGAGGCTGTGATTCTTAGCACTATACTCTGGATGTCTCTAGGCATATATATACACACACATACACACATATACACAGATTGTGAATTGACATGATTAAATAGTCATTTACACATTTGTAACTAACACATTTAGCCACTAATAATTGCTTGTCATCAAAACCCAATAAAGTCTTAAATTCAATTGTTTGAATCTCATTCAAATAGAGAGAGAGAGAGAGAATAATACACAGTTCAACAAAAATAAGGTTGACTTGGTTTGCCAAGTGGCGCATCACATCACGGTGCGGTCATGCGTCGCAAATCACAAGTCAAGCGACTTTCACGTAAAAATATGTGAATACACGCGCGCCCACAAGCGTATATGCATGTGTGTGATTAGCCAAAGCCATCCCTATGCCACCCATATCCATGTGTCACATGATTCAGGGAGTGGCAAGAACTCCACCTTATAAATTGGTCTCCTTCACTTTACCTTAGCAATATGGTACTAAACTATATATGCTTTGGAATTATAGAAAATATGCTTTACTCATATGAGCCTATTTCTAACAATTCTCACCAATTCCAAAGCAGGTAGCAAAAAGATGTCAAAAATATTATGCCGAAGTACTGTTAATATACCAATCTTTTAGTGTAAATTCCATACGGTTTAAACTTGCACCAAGAATAACAAGATTCATCTTCTCACAGATGATGAATGGACTATGCCTTGAATTCACAGCTTTTCATAATTAAATTTCACTTGAAATCTCAACTGATACTAAGCTGCCAATGAACCACATCTAAATGGAGTGTTATATGGTCATACTCCCTAATGTGCTCATGAACTTTTCTAAAGAATGCTTCGTTCTCGTGAACTATGATCACACAGTTAGGATCAAGTAGGAATGCGTTGTTCCTCCTCCTGGTGGCAGTCGCACTCGTCGCTTCTGCCACGACAGTGAAGCTCATCGTCGACCACGGGCGCACGACAAATGCAACGGGGTGAAAGCGGGTGGGGCCAGGAGATCATGCTGGGCCACGATAGAGGAGTGCTGGGGCGAGTACAAGGTGGGAGGCATCGGGTTGAGGCGGCGATTGGACGACGCCCATGGGCGGAACCAAGTAATTGGGCCCAGTGTCACAGGACACCAGGTCTAAAAATTTTTTTAGCAAGGATTAGCACCTTTAGCCCATATGTGAATCCCCAGCCTAAACTCAGTGCACTCGGTTCTTTTCTTGAAGCCCAACGAAGGGAGCATTAATGGACCAAATTCCTAGTAGCTAGCAGTAGTTCATGAGGAGTTCCTGCTTTTCTCATCCCATGAGGCAACTATAGCAGCACCCAGCTAGGCAACGACTGGCGCTAGAGAATGGGAGAAATTGGCATCACAGGCACTCGCCACCTGGTCCCTATTGCCTTGCGCCCTCGCCGGTTGAAGGAAGTTTATGTTCACTCGATTAGTACATACTTTGCAATAAATTTTTCTTAATTATTTAAATTTGTTTCAAGAACAGAGGCTAAATTTGTGAATTGGGGTTTCAATGTGATGATTGTTGATTGATTTTTGTCAAATTGTAGTGTTGGGACTTAGTGTTTTAATTTTGATTTTTGAAATACCGGCCTAGCTCATTACATATCGGAGGCAACATTATAGTATTTGACCATAATGTCTAATAAGTAAGCTACTGGACATATTTTTCTATTATATTATTCTTGAATTGTTGAATATACAAATATCTAATTGATTTTTTAATTAATTGGTGATAATTTCATGAATAATATACTTATTTGCTACGTAGAGAAACAAAAATTTAAAAAAATTACTAGTGATATTGTGGTTCATCGCATCATGAATATGAAATAATGTAAATACTAAAAGGTAATGCATTAATTTATATTTGATAATTTTAATTCTTTTACTTGAAAATTTTAAGTAATTTTGTTCTCTTTTAACAGGCCATTAAGGTCGGATGATGTATTTTACCAATGCCGACCAACTTTTGTGGGTTGTTTCACCTTTAGTTCCTTCAATTTGCTACAACTAACCAATTTTATTATTGGACTTCTTCATTTTAGTAAGCATTTCGATCACTACTTCTCATCGTATATCATCATTGGTTATGTTGAAGTATTGATACTAAAAATTGTTGGACCTATTACTATTTAGCATAATATTATTTAAAAATTATATATTGTTATGTATATGATGAAATATTGAACCCTAATCATTTTTGTTGGAGTTTCACCCCTGACTGACGCTACCTGACGCAGTACATCAGCTACGTGGCGCTGATGAGGGACTCGGTGCCGTGCTCCGTGCCGGGTGCGTCCTTACTACGCGCGCGGCTGCTCCGCCATCGCTCAGCGCCGCGACTAGCCGCAGCCAGAACAATGCCACGAGCTTTTCCTGCAGTTCCATTAGCTATTGCCGTTATTGATGTGCATGTTGCTCCGGGGTTGTTGTGTTGGATATTGATCTAGGCCAAACGGCCGGATGAGGAAGACGTGGGCTCACCCCACGTTCACGCGCCCTGATCGGGGGTGCCTAACCGTTTTGGTTACGGTCTCCCCGTTGCAACAGCGGAAGATAAAAGGCGGAGTCCCGGCCTCTCCCGTACGACGTCGTTCCTCGTGAGAGCCAAAACTCCGTACAACCCTAAGACACCCGATCTACTGCGCGCTGTTAAGCAACGGGAAGGTCACCGACCGTCACTGCAGGACCTCGCCGACCAGGACGACGCCGGCGACCCCGAACCGCGAGCTCTCCGGATCTTCACCGACTCTACCTCACGCCTGCATCACGCAGGCACGGGTCTTCGCTCATGGCATTCATCGACGACCGTAAGCCCCCCTCTAAATCCTAAAGCTTAGGTGTTCATGATTTAGATCTAGGGTTAAGGCTAATGTTCTTGTTTAAGGCTTAAGTTAATAATAACAATGGTATCAGAGCATCCTAGAACTTTTCATGAACCCTAGTCGCATGTTTATGTCTCGGATCTAAAGTTTTGGTTCGGATTAGGGTTGATGTTGGGCTCGGGCAGCATGTTAGAAGGAGGGGAATCAAAAATTTTATGCAAATCCTAAAGTTTTTCCCCAGTTAATTACGAATCCCAAACCCTAGAATCCCCAAATCATGCAAACCTTATGGATCTTCGGATCGGAAAGAACACAAAAAAAGGGAAGAAGGAAGGGGATCGGGTCTTACCCGTTGCGCCGCCCGGCCGCCGCCGACGCCGCTCCGCTCCATGCGCCGCCTTGCTCCTTGCGGGTGCCGTCGCCGAGCAGCCGCGCGCCCCGCGCGCTCCGCTGCTGCCCCGTGCGGGAGAGCCGCTGCAGCCCCGCTTGAGCGCGTGGCAGCTTGTGTGCGGGCCGCCACCGCCCCTCCGCGCCTTGCGCCCCTCCCGCCGCTCTCGCGTTTTCGAGCCGCCGCCGACGCCCTGGGGAGCCGCCGCTCCGCCTCTGCTCGGGAGCCGCATGCGCCGCCGCCCTTGATCCGGTTTTTTCGGGGCACATGGCCGAAATGGCCTTTTAGGGTTAGGGTTTCTGAGGGGGCGGTATTTTTGTTCGGGCGTTTTTCGCTCTGCGCCGTCCGATCAGATGGACGGGCGTGATGAAGTCGGGGGCTGCGAGCTGGGCCGACAGGTGAAAGGGGGCGGTAGGCCAGTTGGGCTGGCTGTGTCGCCGGCTGGCCTGCGAGGCACTGATGGGCCGGTGGAGCCGCAAGGCTGTTTCATAGGCCGAAAAAAGGGGAGGGGGCTGTTGGGTTTTGGGCCCAGCAGCGCATAATCTTATGTATTTCAGCATATATTTCATGTATACATGAAATAGTGTTTATGGTATATACTTCAGGCTGTTGGGTTTTATTTTCAGTGTATATTTCATGTATTTATGATATACCTAATGTTTAATTAATGATTATTTGATGTCTCTCATGAAATTATTAACGGATAATGTTGCTAAGCTGCTGAAAATTATTATGCCCTTTTTCCGCTGCGTAATGTTCTGCCCCTAATTGAATGGAACCAACGGAAAATTCAATTGGAGGGCTGTATTTAGTTTTACATGCTATTACTCTTTGACCAACGTTAATTGTAATTGCATGTTATCAATTATGTTTATTTTGTTATGTTTAAATTTGCCATGCTATTACTTTTTGACCAACGTTAATTGTAATTGCATGACATAAATTATGTTAAATTTTTTGTTTCTGCCCAACGGTGATGCGAAAAATTCTTATGAGTATGTTGTTAATCATACCAACGTAAGGTTAACATTCATGCAAATTAATTATGCGTTTTCCTAATGTAAATTTTAAATTTTTTCAGCTGCGTCTGTTTCCGCTCATGTTAATGCAATTGAGCCACTTAATGGTAGTAACTTTCAGAAATGGAAGTTTACGCTTATGACGACTTTTCAGCTCTTGGATCTGGACTATGCGTTCAGGTTCGATGAGCCTGTCGCTCCTACTGAAGGGGATGACAATTTTGACGACAAAATGAAGGATTATAAAACTAATGCTGAGAAGTGGGAGCGGTCTAACCGCGTTTCACTTGCTGTGATGAAGAACTCCATCAGTGAGGCAATAAGGGGAGCAATCCCTAAAAAGGAAAGGGTAAAGGACTATTTGTCCTCCATCGAGGATCATTTTAAGGGGTCCTCTAAAGTTTATGCTACCACACTGATGCACAGGCTTATGAACACTAAGTACAATGGTACTGGAAATGTTCGTGAGCACATTATGACCATAATCAATATTGCTGCCAGACTTAAGACAATGGACATGGCAATTTCTGATGGTTTCGTTGTCCATTATATTATGATGTCTCTTCCTAAACAATTTGAAGCTTTCAAGGTGAACTATAACACCATTAAGGATAAGTGGACCATGAGCGAGTTGATCGCTAATGTTTCTCAGGAGGAAGAGAGGCTCAAGGCTGAGGGGGCCACTTATTTTGTGAATCAAGTAGGCTCCTCAAATAAAGCTGGTCCCTCTAGAAATAGAGGAGGCTATAAAGGAAAGGGAAAGAAGGAGCAAGCCTACTCCCCTTATCAGAAGCCACAAAAGCCACAGCACCCTAAGGCGCCTAAAAACGCTTCAGGTCCTGGGAGCTCAAATGAACAGAAGAAAAGTGGGGAGTGTTACTTTTGTCAGTCGAAGGACCATTTCAAAGATGATTGTCCTGGATGGCTGAAATGGCTCGCCAAGAAAGGTACTTATGAAATCACTTTTGTTGATGAAGCATTTTATGCTGAATTTCCTATAAATTCTTGGTGGATTGATTCTGGTGCCACTGTGCACGTTACGAATTCCTTGCAGGGATTCCATATGTTGAGAAGTCTCAGAGGGGAAAGAAGCCTAACAGTGGCTAATGGGATGGAAGCCGAAATTCAAGCTATTGGATCAGTTTCTTTAGTTTTGAATAATGGCTTTGTAATGAAACTGAATGATGTTCTTTATGTTCCCTCGATGAGAAGAAACTTGATTTCCATTTCATTATTAGATAATGATGGATATTCTTGTAATTTTGGACACAGAATGTGTTTGATCTATTTTAATAATGATAATGTTGGTCGTGTCATCCGACACGACAAGCTTTATATGTTATCCCTGCAAGATTCTCCTATGTCCATGAATATATGTGATGTGAATAAAAAGCGCAAGCGAATTGATGAGACTTCGTTGAAATTGTGGCACTGTCGTTTGGGCCACATTTCGAGGGGGAGAATTGAACGTCTCATTAAAAAAGAAATTCTCCACCCTTTAGATTTTAATGATTCGGATGATCATTGCCTTGATTGTATCAAAGGCAAGTATGTAAAGCAAATAAAGAAAGGTGCTACTCGAAGCACAGGGATTTTGGAATTAATTCATACTGACATATGTGGTCCTTTCCCTGTAACATCAGTGGATGGTTATGATTCTTTTATTACGTTCACTGATGATTACTCACGTTATGGATATATCTATCCCATTAAAGAGAGATCGGAGGCACTTGATAAATTTAAGATATTTAAGGCTGAAGTTGAAAATCAGCACAGTCTAAAGATTAAAGTAGTGCGCTCGGATCGTGGGGGAGAGTATTATGGGCGACACGCAACTTATGGGTAGATTTCTGGTCCTTTTGCCAGGTTCCTACAAGAAAACGGTATAGTCGCCCAGTACTCAATGTCTGGTGATCCCCAGCAAAATAGAGTAGCGGAAAGAAGAAACCGCACACTTATGGATATGGTTCGAAGTATGTTGAGTTACTCCACTTTGCCTATAAAGTTATGGATAGAAGCATTAAAGACCGCTGCACATATACTCAATCGGGTTCCCAGTAAATCAGTGCCTAAAACACCTTATGAATTATGGACTGGGAGAAAACCAAGTTTGAACTACCTCCATGTATGGGGTTGTGCAGCTGAAGCTAAAGTGTTTAATCCACACATTGGGAAGTTAGATCCCAAGACAGTAAGTTGTTATTTTATTGGCTACCCTGACAGGTCTAAAGGGTACCGATTCTATTGTCCAGATCGTAGCACAAAATTTGTAGAGACAAGGCACGCTGTGTTCTTGGAAAATGATGGCATCAGTGGGGACTTGGAGCCCAGGAAAATTGATCTTGAGGAGAAGCGGATTTATGTTGCTTCACCACTAATTCGACAGACTGATTTTCCTGTGCCCCAAGTGGTTGTGCCCACAGTTGATCCTGTAGTTGCATCTCCAGTTAATTATGTGGCTACTCCTTCAGTTGAGGGTTCTGAAAATACAAGTGCGATACCTAATGATGAACCTTCACAGCCCTCTGTGACAGTTAATGAACAACCTGATGAGCGTGCTAATGAACCCGTCAGGAGATCAGGACGAGTGAGGAGATCTGCTATTCCAAGTGATTATGAGGTTTATTTAAATGAAGATGATCTTGGGAAGGTAGATGATCCTAGCTCTTATTAGGAAGCTATGAAGAGTAAGGATTCATCCAAGTGGCTAGATGCCATGAAAGATGAAATTAAGTCTATGGGCGATAATGATGTATGGAACTTAGTAGAAATTCCTAATGGAGCCAAAACAGTAGGCTGCAAATGGGTCTACAAAACAAAACGTGACTCCAAAGGGAATGTCGAAAGGTTTAAGGCGAGACTTGTAGCGAAAGGTTTTACACAAAGAGAAGGCATTGACTATAATGAAACATTTTCTCCTGTCTCAACTAAAGATTCATTTAGAATCATAATGGCGCTCACAGCACATTTCGATTTAGAGTTGCACCAAATGGATGTTAAGACTGCATTCCTGAATGGAGACTTGTATGAGGACGTTTACATGACACAACCGGAAGGTTTTGTTGTGGAAGGCGAGGAACATTTGGGATGCAAACTAAAGAAATCCATATATGGCCTAAAGCAAGCTTCTAGGCAATGGTAACTTAAGTTTGATGAAGTCATAAGGAATTTTGGATTTAAGGAGAATGATGTTGATAATTGTACTTATGTTAAGTTCAGGGGGAGTAATTACACCTTCTTAATTCTTTATGTGGACGATATATTATTGGCCAGCAGCAGTGTGGACATGCTGCGGGAAACTAAAAGATTTCTCTCGTCCAATTTTGATATGAAGGATCTCGGTGAAGCATCTTATGTTCTTGGTATTTGAAATTCACCGAGATAGGTCCAAAGGAACATTAGGTTTATCACAAAAGGCATACATTGACAGAGTACTGAAGAGATACAATATGCATAAATGCTCTGCCTCGCCTGCTCCTATTATTAAGGGCGATAAGTTTGGGAAATTTCAATGCCCAAAGAATGACTATGAATCTGATCAGATGAAGGCTATACCTTACGCTTCTGCTGTCGGAAGTATTATGTATGCTCAAGTATGTACGCGTCCTGATTTAGCTTTTGTTACCGGGATGCTTGGCAGATATCAGTCAAATCCAGGACCGGACCACTGGAAAGCTGTTAAGAAAGTCCTACGCTATATGCAAGGCACTAAAGGTCACATGCTCGCATATAGGAAAAGCGATAACCTTGAGGTTGTCGGTTATTCTGATGCTGATTTTGCGAGGTGTAAAGACACTAAGAAGTCCACATCATGTTACATTTTCACCCTTGCAGGAGCAGCAATATCATGGAAAAGTGTAAAGCAAACACTTACTGCATCGTCGACAATGCAGGCTGAATTTGTGGCATGTTATGAGGCAACCGGGTAGGCTGTATGGCTTAAGAACTTTATCCCGGGAATGAGAGTGGTAGACAGCATTTCTAGACCACTCATTTTGTACTGCGATAATCAACCTGCAGTTTTCTATTCGAGTAACAACAAGTCAAGTGTGGCTGCCAAGCACATTGACATAAAGTATCATGTTGTGAAAGATAGAGTTCAGGATCAAACAATTAAGGTTGAGCATATTGGAACTAAATTTATGCTTGCGGATCTGCTCACAAAAGGCTTACCACCCAATATTTTTCGTGATCATGTTGCCGGCATGGGTTTATTGGAGAGCCTGTGATCCTGGAATAAGAGGACCATATAAAGTAACCAACTCCCATGAAATATTATGCTATCCAATCGATATAGAATTGAGCACTATAAGTACTGATGTCCAGTGGTATTTAATTGACTATTGTGACGCATTACTTTGGTGTGAATTTTTATTGAGAGAGGGCTTATGATGTTTAGCCTTACGATCAAGGGGGAGAATGTTGGATATTGATCTAGGCCAAACGGCCGGATGAGGAAGACGTGGGCTCACCCCACGTTCACGCGCCCTGATCGGGGGTGCCTAACCGTTTTGGTTACGGTCCCCCCGTTGCAACAGCGCAAGATAAAAGGCGGAGTCCCGGCCTCTCCCGTACGACGTCGTTCCTCGTGAGAGCCAAAACTCCGTACAACCCTAAGACACCCGATCTACTGCGCGCTGTTAAGCAACGGGAAGGTCACCGACCGTCACTGCAGGACCTCGCCGACCAGGACGACGCCGGTGACCCCGAACCGCGAGCTCTCCGGATCTTCACCGACTCTACCTCACGCCTGCATCACGCAGGCACGGGTCTTCGCTCATGGCATTCATCGGCGACCGTAAGCCCCCTCTAAATCCTAAAGCTTAGGTGTTCATGATTTAGATCTAAGGTTAAGGCTAATGTCCTTGTTTAAGGCTTAAGTTAATAATAACATGTTGTTCTTGCACATGTTTGTTTTGGTCATCTGTTCTGATGGCCTCGAGGGAGAGCTCGTGCCTTTCTTCTGCTGTTCGTGGTGCCGACGAGCTATATCATCGTTTGTTGTGTGCGTGCATGAAAGAAACTGAAGTAAATGTGTCAAAACATTAATTGGAGGTTTATGCACGATTGGAGTTCCTGTTTTTCTCGTCTTTTCCCTAGCTAGATTTTACTTCTTACCCAGACGCAGCAGCAGCTAGGATTTTTCTTGTCTCTATTGTTTTCTCTATGAAAAGCTGCGAGAGTTAGGGCCATCAAGAAATAGCTGTGCCTACTGCCAGTCAGTCAGTCCCAGGCTCACCCCGCTTGACTATGCCTTTTCGTCTCTCGGCGTCCCCCGGTCGGCGCGTGTGAAGCTTGATCAAGATGCGGCTAGATCCTGAACTGAAGGGTGGCTGGTTGATGGGCTCGGGGCCTCAGGCCAACTGAAACTGTTAAGAAACCTGGGCCTGGGCCGGCAGCCCAGGGCCCATGGTGGGCAACTCATTGTAGTCTATAAATAGAGAGTCATACCTCCTCATTATGTACACATGAATGAAAGCAATAAAGAAAGATCAGGAGTTCTCTCTATCTCTCTGTGTGTTCAATCTATTCTTCTGTGATTCTGTGATTGATTCGTTATTGTTCTAAACAGAGGAATCGCTCGGACTGGTCGCCGGCGACGGTTCCTCAACACGTTATCAGCACGACTTCGCTCCGGTGAACAAGGTAATCATCGAAGCACAGATTGAATTTTCTAGATCGTTTTTGAATCTGTATTTTCTTTTCGCGTTCTAGATTGAAATTCTACGGTGCAAATCCGCCCTAATCTACCGCGAGCAGACTTGAAGTCGCCGGCACAATGCCGATCGGTAGATTGTGAAACAGGGTAAATGTTGATTGCACTGTAGATTAGAACGATGCAAATCCGCCCTAAATCTACCGCGAGCAGATCTGAAATCGCCGGCATAATGTCGATCGGTAGATTGCGAAAAGGGGTAGATGTTGATTGCATCGTAGATTGGAAAACGAAAAATATTTGCATGGGTTTTGTATGATTTAGCATAAAGGCTCTGCATGGCCTCTGCACCCATCTGGTATTTGCATCATTTTCTGCACAGATATTGCATGAAATTTTTTTTGCACGAACGGCCCTGCATGGCCGCTGTCGGCCTGACATAGATCACCGGCCAGAAGCCGGGTATGGTGCCCGAAGCGCCATCGCGCCAGCACGCAGCACCTCTGCATCGGCCGGTCGCAGGCCCCACCGCGCCCCGCACTGGCGCAACCACCCGCCCTCGGCTCCTCCACTGTGCGCACGTCCAGCGCCGCCACACCACCGGCCCGTGGTCGTAGCCTTGGTTCCCACACCCGCACACACGCCGCGCTTCGGTTACCGCGCCCGCATGCGCGTCTGTCGCCCGAACGCGCTCGCCGGCCGCCGACTCGCCTCCCGCGCCCGAACGCGTGCGCCGGCCGCCGCCTTGCCTCTCGCGCCCGAACGCGCGTGTCGTTTTCCGTGCGCCGTCCCGGGCTTCGTCTTGCGCCGGTCAACCTCCGCCGCTCGCCCCGCACGGCAGCGCCGCCCGCCCACCGCCGGCCTCCTTGCGCGCGCCTGCATGCGCGCCAGCCAAGCCCCAGCACCTCTGCCATGCCCCGCATGGCACTGGCATAAGTACTGACGTCGCCGGCCTAGGATCCTCCGCGCTGCGCCCCGCATAGGTGCCGCCGCCACCGGCCTTGGCTCCATCGCCCGCGCTCCGAATAGCGCCGCCGCCGGCTTCGGCTCCTCTGTCGCGCCCCGCATGGCGCCCGCCATCCTTGGCCGTCGCCGGCAGCAGCACGGCACCGCCTCGCGCCCGCATGCTTCCGCCGCCTTGCCGGCCGGAGCTTCCGCGCCGCCTCCCGAGTCCTTCCCGGCCGCCGCTTGACCGAAGCAAGCCGCCCGCCCGCGCGCCAGACCGGCTTCGGGATGCGCCGCCGCCCGAGCTGCTTTAGGCACCGCCGCCGCCGCTGAGAAAAGGGTAGGGGAAACCCTACCGACTCTTTGAGTCGTGCGAGCGGGCCAGGCAGGCTGATGGGCCATCAGTGGGCCGGGAGGGGGGATCGGCAGATGGGCCGGAGGGGGGATCGGCGGATGGGCCGGAAGAGAGGGATGGGTCGGGAAAAAGGGGGGAAAGGAAGCCCGGCCGGGAAAAAAAAAAGAGGGCCCAACTTGGGTGAGGGCGGGATTTTGCAGAAATACCCTCCGGGTTTTGGGATAATGCCGAGAGACCCTTAAAAATCACGTATAAGTCCCGATTTTTGTAAAAGGGGCCTCGGTAGTTTGAAAATTACCGATAGGTCCTTAAATTTACGAGCGGGTCCAAAATTTTGCAGAAAACCCCTCTATAAATCAGGAAATTGCACGAATTTTTCTCTGAACTGGAAATTTGCGTAAAAACCCTCTGGAATTGCAGAATTTGCTGAAATTTCATATTTTAGCATAAAAGGGCCTCGGGAATCCGAATTTTGAATTATTTTTAGCATTTGAAGCTTATTTATTTATGCCATTATTATTCTCTGTATTTTCTGTTTTTATTTACTATTTTGATTAATTGTAATTGTTTTAATTACTTTTAATCACTGAAAATAGCAGTAAAATTTATAGAAAATGCATAGAAAATTCTGAAACATTGCGAGAATCTTTTGTACCATTTATTTACCCGAAGTGAATTATTCCGTGCATGTCTACCAGCAGTAGATTTATACACATTTAGATGACCAGCATCACGAACTGGGAGTTCGAGGAGCTGGACCAGCATGGCCAAAACTATCTGATGTTGGCATCCGATGTCGAGATTGTGCTTGGAGCCAGGAAGCTCCACGCAGCTATTGGATTGGCGGACCGTATGACGCCCAACCTCTGTCTCGCTCTTAAGAATGAGTACATAACGGAGAATAGCGCGCTAGCACTCTGGACCGCACTCCAGAAGCGGTTTGAGAGGCTAAAGTACATCATTCTTTCCCAAGCAGAGCAAGAGTGGATCAGACTGAGATTTGCCAACTTTAAGACGGTCGAGGAATACAATTCTGCCTTGCACAGGATTTGTACCCGAAAACTAAAAATTGAGAAAATCCTTCCACCCCAATGTAGTATAATCCGCTCGCAATTATCGTCAAGATGGCTATGAGGATTATGCCGAATTGATTGATATGATGCAAATTGCGGAAGCTCAGGACGAAGTTCTCCGCAAGAACTAAGTCACTCAGCCATTTGGTAGCTCCACTGGCCGTGAAGCCAACGCGAGGAGCAACAAGGTGCGAAAGCCCTTGATAGAGAAAAGGGGAAGGAAGGGTAAGACTGCAGCCCAGAAAGGCAATTCAGATGCTCCACGTGAGAATAAGGCTAGCAAGCCAAAACGGGAGGGCAAAGGGCACATGAAGCCCACTCTGCATTGGTTGAGGGGGAGCGTTCTGAGCAGCTGCCTGCGCTGATGGTGTTTGAGACCATTACGACAGCAATACCCCTCTCGACCTAGAAGCAGCCACCGTCATGATTTCTTTTGAAGAGAATATCACCCCGAGAAAATAACAGAAGAAGTCCAGTGCACTGAATGCATTTCGACTTTAATTGTCATTTATTTTGTGTGAAAGAATATGTTAGAATTTGCATGGATGGTACTTAAGAATTGTTATCTTCTCGTGATGGTTGGATGATATTTGAAAAATTCATTCATTTATTCAGTTTATGATGACATGATATGTTCTGATACTGGAGTATTTTATTTATGTGTTAAATGCCTTCTAATACATGTTAATTAAATACCCTATATTAGAACACGTGTGGCGCCCTGTTAAGGAAGTGTGCTTAGCTAGCAGCAGCACAATAAATACCATCTTAAGAGAGACTAAGCATTTTCAGTCGATTTGTAAGAGCACTGGCAGCCTTACGACAATCGCCAGAAGCGATGTAAGTATAATTGGTCCAGGAAGAGCCATAATGGGCACAACGTTGGTCATTGAAGAAGCCTTATTGTACCCAGAATCGACTAGAACTCTCCTAAGTTTTAAGAATATCTGCGCAAATGGTTTCCACGTTGAGACTAAAGAAGAGTACGGTAAGGAATACCTACTCATTACGAAGCGCGAAGAGAATGGAAAAGTGCATTAGAAAAACTTCCTTCAACTTGAAGCTGGGCTATATTATACCAACATTAAGGCGCCTGCAGCGTACACTGTTCTGAAAACAGTGTTTAGAAGCTCTGAACTCTTCTGTCTCTGGCATGACAGATTAGGCCACCTAAGTCTTAGGATGATGAGAAACATAATAAATAACTCGCATGGGCATAATATTAGTGTGAAGAATTTCCCGAATCATGAAGATTTTGTGTGCCCTGCATGTGCCACCGGGAAACTAATAACTAGACCCTCCACTCTGAAAGTGAAGGATGAAGTCCCTGCATTCCTGGAACGCATCCAGGGAGACATTTGCGGCCCCATTAAGCCCGTCTCAGGGCCGTTTAAGTATTTCATGGTGCTCATTGACGCTTCTTCGAAGTGGTCATATGTGGGTTTGTTGTCCACAAGAAATCACGCCTTTGCAAAATTGATCTCGCAGATCATTCGCATCCGAAATGTGTTTCCAGATCATCATATCAAGTCCATCTGAATGGACAACGCCGGAGAATTTACTTCCAAGGCATTTGATGATTATTGCATGGCGATGGGAATTACAGTTGAGCACTCGGTACCGCATATCCATACCCAGAACGGTTTGGCAGAGGCTTTAATTAAAAGAATTAAATTTATTGCCCGACCCCTTTTGCACAAAAGTAATTTGCCAGCTACATGTTGGGGACACGCAGTCCTTCATGCAGCGAATCTCATCAACCTTAGACCTTTGGCCTACAACATCCACTCACCTATGCAACTAGCGCAAGTGTCACCACCGAAAATTTCCCAACATTAGGGGGAGGAAATCAACCCCTTGATGATGAATGTCGGGGAATTACGTGGCAAGCCTAGGGAATCCATGCAGATGACCCGCGCACTAGAGAAGTCTAGAAGACAATAGAAGTCCAGAAGACAAAATAGATTTGCAAGCTTTAGCAAATCAGCTGCTTGATCACTTTAGTGATTTGAAGAGCGTGACTGAGTCGCATGTGCCTGCACGCACTGCACCGGAGAGGGTTGAAATACCAAAGAAAGCATAAGGTATCCCTAATCTCGTCCAGAGGCCTCAGAAAAAAAAAATGAGGACGAGAACTCCGGTTCCTCGAATCCTTAGTAACCGGGGACGCCTGGCGAAAAAGGATAAGCGGGATTTATCATAACCGATCACTGAAGTCCCCCAGAATGAGAAGGGGAGCCAGTTGAGACCTGGCACGAGTATGACACCTTCCGAAAAGTGCATACCAGATCTGAATATCCCCATCGGCATGGATGTGTGCGCACACATCGGAGCCGAAAAACTAGAGCGACTTGCCACCGAAATTGAAAGAAGCGATGCGCAAGGTGAAGCTTCAGAAGAAGCAACTCATGAAGAAATAGCTATAAATTATGTGCACACGGGAGAGTCCCTGAATAGGACAACAGCTAATATCGATATCTACTTCGCAAAGAAAATTGCCACCATCATCGATCTTGATCTCGAGCCTGCATCGCTCGCTGAATGTAAGAAAAGATCAGATTGGGAAGATTGGAAGATGGCAATAGCAACTGACTTGCTATCTCTGAATAAAAGAGAGGTGTTTGGGCCCGTATGCCGCACACCTCCCCACATACACCCCGTTGGGCACAAGTGGGTATTTGTTCGAAAGAGAAATGAAAGAAATGAAGTAGTAAGATACAAAGTAAGGCTGGTAGCCCAAGGTTTCACTCAACATCTTGGAGTTGATTATGAAGAAACCTACTCCCCAGTCATGAGTGGAATTACCTTTAGATACTTGATCTCAATGGAAGTGAACTTGAACTTACAAATGAAATTGATGGATATTGTGACTGCATACCTTTACGGTAACTTGGATTCGGAGATTTATATGAAACTCCCTGAAGGAATATCTCTCCCGAACCAAGACAGAGCAAATAGAAATCTGTACAGTGTGAAACTCAGAAAGTCACTGTATGGACTGAATCAATCTGGAAGAATGTGGTATAATCGCTTAAGCGACTTTCTCTGCAAGAAAGGCTACACGAATAATGAAGATTGTCCTTGTGTATTTATACGGCGATCCTAGAATGGATTCTGTATAATCTCTGTGTACGTAGATGATCTGAATATCATCGGGACAGCCGAAGACATAATAGAAGCAAGCTCCTACTTGGAGTCAGAATTTGAAATGAAAGATTTGGGTAAAACCAAGTTTTGCTTAGGCCTGCAGCTTGAGCATGCCCCTGAAGGAATCTTGGTACATCAGTCTACCTACACCCAGAAGGTGCTTGAAAGGTTTGACTTTGAGAAGGCATTCCCATCGAAAGTACCGATGATCGGGAAGTCTTTACTTTAAGAAAAAGATCCTTTCCGACCTAGGGAAGAGGGGGAGGAAGTCCTGGGACCGGAATTCCCATACTTGAGTGCAGTGGTAGCACTCATGTACTTAGCAAACTGCACTAGATCGGGCATTGCATTTGCCGTGTATTGTTAGCAAGGTACAGTGCAGAGCCCACCAAAAGGCATTGGCGAGGCATAAAGGACACCTTCCGATACCTCCAAGGAATGAAGGACCTTGGATTGTTTTACAGAAATAATCAAGATCTGAACTTGATTGACTATGCAGATGTTGGGTACCTGTTAAACCCGCATACTACAAGGTCACAAACAGGCTATATATTTTCTGTGTGGTTGAACTGCAATTTCCTGGAAATCGTCTGAGCAAAGCCTTGTAGCTACTTCGACGAACCACTCAGAAATTATAGCACTGTATGAAGCCGCACGAATGTGCGCTTGGTTCCGATGAACGATTCACCACATCCAGCAGTCATGTGGAATGAACATTGTGCAAACCCCCACAATTATCCACGAAGATAATGCAGCTTGCGTTGCACAAGTGCAGACGGGCTATGTAAGCATATCAACCCCAAGTTCCTCTATGCTCATGAATTGCAGAGATGGACAAGATTAAAGTACTGTACACTAAGTCATGTAGACTTGTTCACTAAGTCACTCCCCGCATCTAGCTTTGAAAGGTGCGTGCGTGGAATTGGAATGACGAGACTTAGAGAAGTGCATAATTCAGGGGGAGAATTCTCACAAGCCCGCTAATAAATCTTGATCATGAAGATTAAGTACCCAAAATAATAAAGTCCTGCAGACCACATGAATTTGGGTGAATTGTACTCTTTTTCCCTTGACGAGTTTTCCATGAAGTTTCTCGACCAAGGTTTTTTATGAGGCAATTCATGCATCGCAGCATCACATGTATCATGTGCTCTTTCTCCAAATTTTTCCTACTGGGTTTTTATGGAGTTTTAGTGAGGCATGAACGTGTCGGATGAGTGCCCAAGGGGGAGTGTTAAGAAACCTGGGCCTGGGCCGGCAGCCCAGGGCCCATGGTGGGCACCTCATTGTAGTCTATAAATAGAGAGTCATACCTCCTCATTATGTACACATGAATGAAAGCAATAAAGAAAGATCAGGAGTTCTCTCTATCTCTCTGTGTGTTCAATCTATTCTTCTGTGATTCTGTGATTGATTCGTTCTTGTTCTAAACAGAGGAATCGCTCGGACTGGTCGCCAGCGACGGTTCCTCAACAGAAACAACGAAGAGATCACAGCGTGCGGAGCGAGCGCGCATCACGCCACGGCATCATCGGCCGCGGCGCAGTGAAAAAGCCCAACCAACACCAGCACATCTCACGGCAAGAAAATGTGTTAAGGAATCGTAGATGACGATAAGTGATCAATTTCTTTATTTATATAAAACAGATTAATTATATAAGATAGAAATAGTAGATTGAAACACAAAGATAGATAAAACTCTTGTTTTTTATTGCTTCTTTTTCTGATTCTATATATAAAATAGCCAACGATACTCTCTATTTATAGTCTAATAATGAGATATCTCATAGATAAGACTTCAAGTTTAGATCCAATGGGACGTGAGGCCGGCCCCCCGTGAGCCGTTGGATCCCATCCCACGCACACTCCGGACTGTTCTCGCGCCGTCGCGAGCGCACCCAGGCGCGTCGGATAGAACCCGCCCCGGATCGGACGGCCGCGCAACACCCTCGCCCCCTATAACAACCCAACCAACGGCTCTCCTCCCCTCGTCTCTCGAGCCGTAGAACGACTAACCGAGGAGACATCTCTGCCGTGCCGCCCCCGTGTTGTTGGAAGTCCAGCCGCTCGCGTCGACGACGATCCCGAGCCATGGCGGCGGAAGCGGAGCCTGAGATCCAGCCTCAGCAGCAGCAGCAGCAAACTGTAAGCGAGAGAATCCTCCTCTTCTTCCTCTCGATCAAATGCCATCATGCGTTGATTTCTTGGTTGGATTTAGGAGCCGTCGCGCGAGGAGAATAAGGCGGAGGCGAAGGCGCCGCCGAGGCTGACGCGTCTAGATTTCGCGCGGGTGGCGGCGGCGCGCGCGGTGGTGTGCCTCGTGGGGCTCTACGGCCTCGCCAAGAGCCGCGCCGGCCCGCTCCGCCCCGCCGTCGACGCCGCCGAGTCAGCGGTGGCCCGCGCCGTCGGCCCCGTCCACGACCGCTTCCGCGAGACCCCCCTCGCCCTCCTCGCTTTCCTCGATCGCAAGGTACGCGCACCCCATTTTGGCATCTCCCCCCGCTTCTTTCCCTCTAGAGATCGTGGTCGTGCGGGTGTTAATTTGGTCGGGACCTCTGGCCATGCGTAAATTTCGCAACTGGGAATGTGGGATTCCTTGGGTTTGATTACGATTGTAGAGTGCAATTGTTCTCTAGATCGATAGATTCCATGGATTTGGGCGCATTTGTTCTCTAGATCGATAGATTCCATGGATTTGGGCGCATTTACAAGTAGCATCTGGCGGAGAGACCGAGGTTGTGGCGAATTGCTACTAGTGTTCAGAGGTTGTGGTATTTGATGGATAGATGTATGTAGATCACTGTTCAGAGGAGAGAAATGGTGTTACTCCTAGTGTTTTAGAACTTGCACAGTTGGCTTGTTTGGCATCAGAATTTCGTTCTTGTTTGTGTTCACCCTGTGACAAACTTTACGTACATCGAATTGCCCACATTAGGTAGGCCTCTTTGGACGATACGTAATCTTGGTTGATGTAGAAGTAGCAAGCACATTGCATATTCGGATATTCCTCTCACCTTTTGAAAGCACCGTCCACTGTCAAAATGACAGTGGGATCAGTCTTCGAGATATACATTATCTGGTTTGGTCAGTTAACTTTTGTATTATCTGTGACCAAATACCATAGTGATATCTGGTGATTGTTATGAACAAATGAACAATGAGCACCGGCCACTTTGGATCGAAGGAATATTTGTTGTTTGGATCAAAGAAATATTTGTTTATGCTGATTGGATGGATTCTCCAATGATTGCAGGTTGACGACATTGTGCAACAATTGGACCGGAAACTCCCACCAACGCTGAAGGCCGCCTCATCCCAAGCATACACCGTCGCGCGAGACGTGCCGGAGGTGGCAAGGGAGCTTCTCACCGAGGCGCACAAGTCCGGCGTGGCCGGCGCCGGCCGCGCAGCGTACGTGAAGGTCGAGCCGGTGGCCAAGGACCTGTACCTGCACTACGGGGCGGCGGCGGGGCACCTCGCGGTCTCCATCTGGCGGTCCCTGAACAAGCTGCCGCTGTTCCCACAGGTGGCGCAGATCGCCGTCCCCACCGCCGCGCACTGGGCCGAGAGGTACAACAAGGCGATCGGCTCCGCGGCGGCGCGGGGGTACTCCGGGGCGCGGTACCTCCCGCCCATCCCGACCAAGCTCATCGGCAAGCTCTTCAGCGAGGGCGGCGCGGCGGTGGAGGAGACTCAGTGTGGTGTGAAAAAAATCGTTCGCCATCCTCTGATTGGCATGTCCGAATCGCTCGTAAATTGAACTTCTGAAAAATAGTGTCGTTGGTTAAGTGCTGTAACACCAGTGTCAATGTGCAAGGATGATGGGTCTCTACTACGTACGTGTTCTACTTGTGTGGTGTTTGCTCTTGCTTGCATCTGTGTAAAGATGCTTCGTGTCGCAATCATTGGATACTGCAATGCAATGCAGTTGGGAGTCTGTGCTACCTCTTTCTTCAATCCGGCATTTTCTGGCTATTGATAATCTTGCGTTGGTAAGCAGTTCTATGGTCTATGCCAACAGCCTCTTTGATTCATCGTGAACATGTAAATGATGCCACATGCAATGGAGAGTGCTAAATTATCTACTTTTCCTTAGCAGCTTAAGCTTTTGAATTAGCTGGCTGGTGCTTGAAACTCGATTGAGAGACATGTAACCGGAGTTGTCAATGTGGTTGATCTCGCTGGATGGTTGCAGCTGAAGTTGGTTACCGATGCGGCAGGGTTCTTCTGGGTTACAGCCCGCGGGGGTGGAAATATCTGGTGACGAAAGATGTACGTGCGGCCGTCGTTGCGTCGTGCAGAGGCGGAGGATCTCGGGGGCCATCCTGCGTGCGTGATTCGAGTCGGCCATTGGCGCGATCTGCATGAGCCTTCCCATGGCCGCCCGTGCCTGTCCTTCATTTCTTCCCCGCTGATTCGTCGGCGTCCTCGGGCAATGACCACACTCGGGGCCGCCTGTACCACCTCTGTCGACACCTTTCTCAGAGGGATGGATGATGGATCATGGTTTTGGAAGTAGGTGAGGTAACTGCAGTACGTGTGGCTGAGGACGATTCTCTGAGCATTGCTTCACTGCTTCCATGCTCTCATATAACGCGAAGAAACTTAAATAGTAAGCATATGTAAGCACTGATTTGTAATCGCCTATCAATCTACTACTAACAATGCTGATCTGTGTGTATATGAGAATCTGCGCTTAATTTCTTGAACGATTGCCAGATATGGCTTCTATGGTTGTAGCTGGACTGTAGTGCATCAACTCAGCTCAAGACAAAAATACTATTTGGTTTGAAGGGGTTCTTGGCTTCTTGCTTGGCTCCATCATAGGTTACCGACTGGCCTTGGCGATGCTGGCCTACTGGGTTTCTTCCTTGCAAGAAAAAAAAATGCTATATCATATATGATTCACATCAAGGGCGGAATCAAGCCTCGGGCTAGATGGGCTACAGTTCAAGGGCTGGAACGAAAACATATGGAAAATAGTGGCTTAAGTGTGAAAGGTTAGAAATAAAAACCTATGTCAACCCAAAATCAGTTGGCCAGCTCAGAGCTTGGATTGAGACTTGTTCCGCCCCTGATTCGCATTTTCTGTTTCTCAGAACCATAAAATAGATGCTTTACAACCACGTGTACACAGGGGCGGAGACAAGGGGGGGGGGGGCGGGCAGGGGCCTGGCCCCCCCCCCCCAATGGTCCACCAAATGCATTAATAGGGCCCCTTAATCACCCTTCATCACAGTCAATTAGTCAATTAGGCCCCTGCATTTCTAACACAAAATCATTGCTTAGTGACTTGAGAAATAATGGCTGGGAACCACTTCTTGAGGAGGTGAAAGCCTTTTGTGACAAGCACGAGATTGAGATTTCGGATTTAAATCGCAAGTAAATTATTATCTTACCTTCAGTTTTTTAATATGAGCACAAATACATATTTTTTTATTCTTATGGTACATATCTAACTTGTTTAACTACATGTCGCAATTTGTAGGTGTGTGGATGTGACCAAATCTCGGAACAAAAATGATAATACCACCACTCTTCACCATTATAAAATAGATGTGTTTAATGTTGCGGTCGACCAACAATTGATTGAGTTAGAAGATCGATTCAGTTCTCAAGCAACAGAGCTTCTATCACTTTGTGCCTCACTAGATCCAAGAAAAGATGGCTTTGACATTTCAAAGATAAGTACTCTGGTGGAAAAGTACCATCCCGCTGATTTTTCAAGTCAAGATCAAGCTCAATTGGAGTATCAACTACCACATTTTCAACTTGATGTATGCAACCATCTAGAGCTAAGTACATTGCCATCACTTGCTGATCTAACAAAGGGACTAGTGAGATTAGGTAAAAATTCTATTTATCCAATGGTCGATAGATTGCTAAGATTAGTCATAACTCTTCCAGTATCAACAGCGACCACTGAGAGAGTCTTTTCAGTATGCTAGACATATGCTACATTATTTTGCCATATGTGTTATGATTGAATTTATATGACAATATATATGCGTATGTTTAATTATATATGTGTATGTCTAATTTTGCCGACACACGACGCCCAGGACCTATGACGCCGGCACCTTGGCGGGTCGGCCCCCCCTTTGTCTGGATCCTGGCTCCGCCCCTGCGTGTACATCGGAAACTGTTGCAGCATGTATCCACGTAAAGAGATTTCATGAGTTTGATTCTCAGCTCCCCCGTTTCATCTCTACCCCTATAAACCACCAGTTAAAATTATCCTACATCCACCCAACAATTACCTGCTCCACGGTCATAACCTTAACTACGTTTACACCACAATATACACCCATAATTACACCATCCTAAAAACGTCCGCACCAGATTAACTCTCCTCCATTCTCTCTCCTTACTCAACTATATCCGACGGTCATCCTTCAATGGATCTGCAGTACCCCTCCCGCGTCAGGATCGTTCATCCCCCGCCTCCCCCGCCTCCCCCGAATCGACTCCCGGCCGCCTCCCCCGCCTCCCCCGAAGGCCCCGCCTCCCCCGAAGGCCGCCTCCTCCCCCAAATCGACTCCTGGCCGCCCCCGCCTCCCCCGAATCGACTCCCGGCCGCCGCCGCCTCCCCCAAATCGACTCCCGGCCGCCCCCGCCTCACCCGAATCGACTCCCGGTCGCCGCCGCCTCCCCCGCCTCCCCCGAATCGACTCCCGGCCGCCGCCTCCCCCGAAGGCCGCCGCCTCCCCCGCCGCATCCCCCAAAGGCCGCCGCCTCCCCCGAATCGACTCCCGGCCGCCGCCTCCCCCGCCTCCCCCGAAGGCCCCGCCTCCGCCGCCTCCCCCGCCGCATCCCCCGAAGGCCGCCGCCTCCCCCGAATCGACTCCCGGCCGCCGCCTCCCCCGAAGGCCGCTCCCCCGAAGGCCGCCGCCTCCGCCGCCTCCCCCGAAGGCCGCCGCGGCGGATCGTCTCCTAGGTAGACCGCGGATCGTCTCCTGGGTAGACCCGTGGATCGTCTCCTGGGTAGGCCGCCGCCTCCCCCGCCTCCCCCGAAGGCCGCCGCCTCCGCCGCCTTCAGGAAGAATTTCGATCCCTCCCCACCCCGCATCTCCCTCTCCCCATCCAGCACCGCCGCCTCTTCCGCCCCCACGCGCCGGCGCCTCCTCCTTCCCTCCCCACCTGCCGCCGCCGCCTCCTTCCCTCCCCACTGAAAGCATCTAGGCCCCTAAAAATGATTTTGGTAATTAATGAAATTAAGAGAATATGGAATATGGGACTAACGTGTTTTAATGAGCATACGAAGGGTTAGTCCACACACATGAGCGACAAGATGCAAGCCAAAGGATACGCGTGAAAATCAAATTGGCTCAAGACAAAGGTATACTTAGAATAGGACCCCTTTGAATTTTACCGGTCTTAGGTGAATGGTGGAAGACCGGATTATAGGATAGATGATCGTACCATCAAGGGGGATCTTGGCTAGTAGCTTGAACACATATCTCCTGTGCCAAATGGTTTAATCTCAACTTGCATCCATTAAAATTCAGTTTTTAAATGTTTTTGTGCTCTGTCTGGAAGAGCGGTAGTACCGCAGTTTTGAACGTCGGAACTACCGGAAAGCGGTAGTTCCGCAACTAAAATGCGGTAGTACCGGCCAGCGGAAGATCCGGTTTTGGAGCGGATCAATATTTCCAGAGAGCACCCTTGGCTCATTTCAAAATCTTGCGGGAACGGAAGTACCGGCTGTTTGAACGCCGGTACTACCGCTGCGAGCGGTAGTACCGCATCCTAAAGCGGTACTTCCGGACCCCGGAAGATCCGGAGGGAGAGCGGATCAATTTTTCCAGAGAGCGCCCTCCGGATGAAGCCTGGATTTCTCTGGAGCGGAAGTACCGGCAATTTCAACGCCGGAACTACCGCTGAGTGCGGTAGTTCCGCTACTCAGAGCGATACTTCCGGAGTCCGGAAGATCCGACTTCAGAGCGGACGCATTTTTCCAGAGAGCGCCAAATCTGGGACCCTTCGGAGTTTGGCTGGAGCGGTAGTACCGCGCCGACTTTGCGGAACTACCGAGTAGCGGTAGTACCGCAAATATCAACGGCGGTAGTACCGCGCCGCCAAATCCAACGGTCACTTCAGACGTCTGACATAGCCGTTCTGGCGCGAAGATTTGGTAGCGGTAGTACCGGTCCTTGGGAGCGGTAGTACCGCTCGACCAGAAAATTTTCTGGAAACTGGGTCAAACGGCTAGTTTTGGTTGGTGGAGGTTATAAATACCCCCACCACTGCTCAAGGGCAGAGGTTAGAGACTCATTACATATTTCTCAAGGCCTAGTGTATTCATTTCACCTCAATTCTCTCTTTGCACATCAAAGTGAGGTGGTTGAGCATTTAGTGCTAGATTTCAAATTGCAAATCCATTTGGCACTAGAGTTGCATTCAAGTGAACATCGGGATCTATTACTCTTAGTGCTTGCCGGCACTTGGACGATTTGGTGGAAGTTGGCTCGGTGATCTTCTCAAGAAGATTGTGAGAAGACCTGGCTAATTGTGAAGGTTGGAGCTCGCCTACCCGGAGTGGGGAAGAGCTACACTAGTGATCGAGGTGCTTGGCTCAATTCGTGGAGCCGGTCCGATACGTCCGGGCTTACCTCAACTTGGACTAGGGGAAACCGGCAAGTTTCCGAATACCACGGTAAAAACATCGGTCGTGTTTCTTGTCTCTTTAGCTCTTGTTCATTTGCTTCATTGTGATCATTTATTTGTTTAGAGCTAAGTTGTTAACTAGAATTGTATTGGATTAATTGCTTTACATCTTTGTCTCTTAAAATTGTGAAGAATTAATCTAGTAATCAAGAAAAATTTAAAAACCTCCTATTCACCCCCCTCTAGTCGGTATCCTTGATCCTACAAGTGGTATCAGAGCTTGGTCTCTCACATTTAGACTTAACCGTCTAGAGAGAAAAGGATGGCTAGTGAGGGGATTGCGGTAGGAAAGGCACCTCTATTTGATGGCTCAAATTATGCTTATTGGAAGATTAGAATGTCAATTTATTTAAAGGCCGTGAGTCCTAATATTTGGAAAATTGTAAATGATGGTTACGTCATGTCACTTGATCCCGACAACCCAACGGAACAAGATGGGCGTAACACTCATTTAGATGCCCAAGCCATGAATGCTCTCTTTGGAGCCTTAAACGCGGATGAATTCAATAGAGTGAGCAATCTTGAGACGGCTCACGCTATTTGGACCACCCTCTCGGAAATTCACGAAGGGACATCCACGGTTAAGGAAGCAAAATTACATCGGCTTAGGATTAAGTATGAGACATTCATAATGTTGCCCCATGAGGACATCAATGAGATGTACACATGGCTAAACAACATTGTGAATGAGCTCAAAGGCCTTGGAACTAACCTCTCCGATCTTGATATTGTGAGAAAGATGCTTAGGGCACTACTGGAGAAGTATGAGATGTTGGTGACACTCTTTCTCAACTCACCGGAGCTAGCAAGAATGACGCAAACACAACTCTTGGGCAACTTAATTACCAATGAGTTATACAAGAAGGACAATGAGGAACTTTTGGAGCAATCCACCTCCAAAGGAAAGAAGATCACCGCCTTCAAGGCAAAGGCGGTGGCAAGTGAAGAGTCCGAAGAAGAAGAAGAAGACTCCGAAGAAGAACTTGCCCTCCTTGTGAGAAGGATGAACAAGTTCATGAAAAGACGCTCAAATCGAGGAGGAGGCTATGATAAAGGCAAGAAGTGGCAATCATCCTCCAAAAACAAGTATAGCAACATCCGTTGCTATGAGTGCGATGAGAAGGGGCATATAGCTTCTCAATGTCCCACAAAGAAGGATGACAAGCAGAAGTCATCCAAGAAGAAAGGCTATCAAGGCAAGAAGAAGCTTTTCAAAAAGCTCCACAAAGACGGCAAAAATGAAGCCCACATTGGTGAGTGGGATTCCGATGCGGAATACTCCGACTCCGACTCTAGCGAGGATGAGTCTCCCAAGAAGAAGGGACTTGTCGGCATCGCCATCAAGGAAGCTCCGTCGCTATTCTCCACCCCCACATGTCTTATGGCAAAAGGGGAGAAGGTAAAAACTCTAGATGACGATGAACCCTCCTATGATGATTTGATGGACATGTTGGTAGAACTAAATGAATTTCTTGGAAAAGAAAAGTCAAAATTCAAGGTTTTGAAGAGGGAGCACATAACTCTTCAAGAATCCTATGAGGAGCTAAAGGAAGCTCATGACTTGCTTCTCCAAGAAAATAAAAATAAGTCTAGTACGAATATTGGTATATCTTACAATATTTTGAATGAGATGCCTAGTGTAGAAAAAGTAACATCTAGCATGTCTACCTCTTGTGATGATTTACTTTCTATGCCATATTCTTCTAAGATTGATTCATCTAATGCTTTATCTCATGTTCATGATGATATGCTAGTAAGTGAAAATAAAAATTTAAGAGAATAAGTTCTAAAATTGAATAAAAGTTTGAAAAGAGCATACAAGGGAAAAGACACCCTTGATAAATTGTTAAGTACCCAAAGATGCTCTTTCAACAAGGAAGGACTTGGATACATTCCCAAGAAAGGTAAGAAACCGGTATCCAAACCTCCAAGGTTTGTAAATGAGAATGGTAAGTATTGTACTAAATGCCGCAATGTAGGACATATGGTAAATGAATATTCTAAAAATAATGTGCATTCCATTGGCTTGTATGATTCTTGCTATATGCTTAAGAAATCTAAAAATGGAAATGTAATTGCTCATTTTATTGGCACCTCGATTTTGGGTGCTAAAAGGAAATCCATTTGGGTGCCCAAAATCTTGGTTACTAACCTCCAAGGACCCAAACAAATTTGGGTACCTAAAAGAACTTGATTTTCTTTTGTAGGTGAACTATAAAACCGGTGGAAGGCATTGGGTGTTGGATAGCGGTTGCACTCAACACATGACCGGAGACCGGAAGATGTTCACCACCTTTGAGAGTGGAAGCAATGACAAGATCACATTTGGAGATAATAGCAAAGGAAAGGTATTGGGATTGGGTAAAATCGCTATCTCAAACGACCTTTCGATTTCTAATGTGTCACTAATTAAGACATTAAATTTCAATTTGCTATCCGTTGCTCAATTATGTGATCTAGGCTTAACATGCTCATTCTCAAAAGAAAATGTTGTAATATCAAAAGATAATAATAATGAACTTGTTTTCAAAGGTTTTAGATTTGGAAATCTTTATTTAGTAGATTTCACTTCAAATGATGCATGCTTAAAAACTTGTTTAATTGCAAAAACTTCTTTGGGTTGGCTATGGCATAGGAGACTAGGTCATGTGGGTATGGTACAACTTAAAAAGCTTTTCAAACATGATCTAGTGATTGGCTTGAAAGATGTGAAGTTTGAGAAAAATCGATTTTATAGTGCTTGTCAAGCCGGAAAACAAGTCGCTAGTTCTCACCCTTCCAAAAGTATCATGTCAACCTCTAGGCCATTGGAGCTCTTACACATGGATTTGTTTGGGCCAACAACCTATAAGAGCATCGGATGAAATATCTATTGTTTAGTCATTGTGGATGATCACTCTAGATACACATGGGTCTTCTTCCTAAATGACAAGAGTGAAACCTCCGGGATTTTCAAAAGTTTTTCAAAAAGGGCCCAAAATGAATTTGATTTTAAAATAAAGAAAATTAGGAGTGACAATGGTTCCGAGTTCAAGAACACAAAAGTTGAAGATTTTTGTGATGAACTTGGAATAAAGCACGAACTTTCCACAACCTACACTCCGGAGCAAAATGGAGTTGTAGAAAGGAAAAATCGCACATTAATTGAAATGGTTAGGACAATGCTTGATGAATATAATACTTCCGACAAATTTTGGGCGGAAGCAATCAACACCGCTTGTCATGCCGTAAATCGCCTTTATTTACATCGACTTTTGAAAAAGACTTCCTATGAGCTTCTTGTTGGAAGAAAACCGAACATCTCTTACTTTAGAGTATTTGGATGCAAATGCTATATTCTAAGAAAGGGTGTTCGGCTCTCAAAATTTCAAAGTCGTTGTAATGAAGGTTTCCTATTAGGTTATTCTTCAAATAGTAAAGCATATAGAGTTTATAACAAAAACTCGGGTTTAGTTGAAGAATCATGTGATGTACAATTTGATGAGACTAATGGCTCTCAAGAAGAGCAAGAAAACTTGGATGATGAAGGTAATGAAGGCTTGCGCAAAGATATGGAAAACATGCAAATTGGAGACATCAAGCCAAAGGAAGATCCATCTTCACCAAGCTCATCAAAGCAAGTAGAGCCTCCCACATCGTCTACTCCAAGTAATATACAAGTCATCGAAGATGAACAAAAGGATCAACAACAAAACAACTTCAAGATTCATAATGCGACTGCCAAGGATCATCCAATAGATCAAATATTGGGTGATGTGAGTAAGGGTGTTCAAACTCGCTCTAGAGTAGCTTCATTTTGTGAACATTACTCTTTTATTTCTTCTCTTGAGCCTAAACTTGTAGATGAGGCTCTAGATGATCCGGATTGGGTAAATACCATGCATGAAGAATTAAACAACTTCGCTCAAAATGACGTATGGACCTTAGTGGAAAGACCCGAAGAGCACAATGTGATTGGGACCAAATGGGTCTTCCGAAACAAACAAGATGAGAATGGCATTGTGGTAAGAAACAAGGCAAGGTTAGTAGCGCAAGGCTATACTCAAGTCGAAGGGTTAGACTATGATGAAACATTTGCACCCGTTGCTAGACTTGAGTCAATTAGAATCTTGCTTACTTTTGCATCTAGCTTTGATATTAAATTATTTCAAATGGATGTTAAAAGTGCTTTCTTAAATGGAACAATCTCCGAACTTGTATTTGTTGAACAACCTCCGGGGTTCGAAGATCCTAAATGTCCTAATCATGTTTATAAACTTTCAAAGGCATTGTATGGTTTAAAACAAGCTCCTAGAGCTTGGTATGAACGCCTTAGAAATTTCCTTGTCTCGAAAGGATTTAAAATTGGTAAGGTAGATACAACTCTATTCACAAAAATCATTGGTGATGATTTCTTTGTATGCCAAATTTATGTTGATGACATTATATTTGGTTCTACTAACCAAGATTTTTGTGAAGAATTTAATGATATGATGTCTAGGGAGTTTGTGATGTCCATGATAGGAGAATTAAGCTATTTTCTTGGACTTCAAATCAAGCAACGCAAAGATGGGACATTCATAAGCCAAACAAAGTACATTAAAGATCTTTTCAAAAAGTTTGGCATGGAAGATGCAAAGCCCATCAAGACACCAATGGCAACCAACGGGCATCTAGACCTCGACGAAGGAGGTAAGTCGGTAGATTCAAAACTTTATAGATCCATGATTGGTAGCTTGCTTTATCTTACCGCATCTAGACCCGATATCATGTTTAGTGTATGCATGTGTGCTCGCTTTCAAGCTTCACCAAAGGAATGTCATTTAAAAGCCGTAAAGAGAATCTTGAGATATTTGAAACATTCCCCAAATATAGGGCTTTGGTATCCTAAAGGTGCTAAATTCGATCTAATTGGATATTCGGATTCGGATTATGCGGGTTGCAAAGTGGATAGAAAAAGCACTTCTGGAAGTTGTCAATTTCTAGGTAGATCCCTAGTGTCTTGGTCCTCAAAGAAACAAAACTCCGTAGCACTCTCAACCGCCGAAGCCGAATATGTTTCCGCCGGGAGTTGTTGTGCTCAATTATTATGGATGAGGCAAACATTGTTGGATTATGGAATAAACTTTGATAAAGTGCCTTTATTGTGTGACAATGAAAGTGCCGTGAAAATATCCAATAACCCAGTCCAACACTCAAGAACCAAGCACATAGATGTACGTCACCACTTCTTGAGGGACCATGTTAGCAAGGGAGATATTTGTATTAGCCACATCTGGACCGAAGACCAATTAGCGGATATCTTCACCAAGCCATTGGACGAAAACCGTTTTTGTAAGCTTAGGAGTGAATTAAATGTCTTGGATTACTCAAATGTTGCATAAATTTATGGTAAATTTAAATGCATGTTTTTTTTGAGGAAGCTTGAAAGGTTGTTTGAAATTATGTTTTTATGCAAAGCGTTTTGATTTATAAAAGGTAAAATGCAAAAGTATTTGATTATAATAATTTGTTCTATTTAATGCATAATGATCCTTAAAGACTTTAGTTGAATGCAAAAACTAGGGATTATTTGCATCTATAGTCCTAAAGTTCAAATTCTGTGAAGTCTCAGAAAATGCGGAACTACCGCTGCCTTCTGCGGTACTTCCGGGGAACGGTACTTCCGTCCGAGGAAGCGGTACTACCGCTTGGCGGTACTACCGGCTGCATCTGCGGTACTACCGGACTTGCATTTAAGGGGGAGCAACTGCCCGCGCCCGAGGGTTCTCCTCTGTTGGCCCCCACTCCTCTCCGGTACTTCCTCCTTACTACCGCCCGAGCCCGTACCTCTCCTTTCCTCTTTCTCTCTCTCCCACAAAAAACCACCCAAACCGCACCACAAATCTTCGGATCCAGTGGTGATTTCTTCGTTTCCTCAACTCAAATCAATTTCCCAAGGTTCAACTCCTCCGATTCTTAAGGTATTTCGGATCAAAACCTCTTTTTGATCTTCTTCTTTTGAACCCTAGGTCATGCTTTAGGTTAAATCGAAATTTAGTTGATTTTGCCAACTATTTCTAGGGAAATTGAGTATATTTGGTGTTCAAGGGTATATACAAACCCATTCCATGGATTCAATCCAAGAAAACACCAAAGATCCATTCACATTTCCAAAACCCTAGAATCAGCCAGAAAGCGGAACTACCGCTCGACTGTTGCGGTACTACCGCTGAGCGGTACTACCGGCCCAGAACGGCGGTACTACCGTTTTGACTGACAATTTGGCAAATTCAATTCATTTCTTTTTAATCTAACTTGGCTATATTTCCTCAATCTCATAATCCATTCTTCTTGTTCCTATATGCCTAGAACAAGAGCCGCCAGTAAGAAGTCCTATGCTTCAGGAGACTCTTCAGGCACTCTCGCTCTTCCATCCCCCGAGGTGACTCAAAAGGCAGCCCAGGACAGAGGGAAGGAGACTGCTTCCGTCCCTGAGTCCGACTCCGAATCTGCAACGGAGTCTAATCATTCTCTTCCTCCGAGCTCTCCCATGGAGGAATCTGAAGAAGATGTCGCTGGGAGAGAGTGTCTCGAGATTAATCTTAAGAAAATCTCACCTGATGAGTACGCCCGTCTCCGTCATACAAATCAGTATGATTTCCCCTCCAACTCCATCAATCCAAAATTCCATACAAAGTTCCAAGAAAAGATATTTGATGAGATGTATGGACAAGATCGCCAGTTTGCAGACCATAAGTTCATCGACTGGGATCACATTGACAGCATTGACAAGTATGAAGGAACCTTCAGGCTCTTCCAGGCAGTTGGTCTTCGGAATCTAGTGGCCTTGGGACGTGACTATCATGAGGAGTTTATACGTCAGTTTTATGCTACTGTGCACGTCGACCCCGATCTTCAGCATATGACTTGGATGACTGTTTGCACTAAGTATGAGGCTACCAAGCACGAGTTTGAGATAGTATTGGGAGCAGAGCTCAGTGCTTATGAGAAGATTCATGGCAAGGCCCCTCTTGATCTTGATGCCATATATCCTTATTACAACACTGCAGAAAAGTTTGTGCTTGGCAAAAATATTGGACTCCTCCCTATTCCTAGCTTAATCAATCGTATCATCAATCATACCATTCTTCCAAAAGGTGGCAACTATGATGCAATTCGAGGCCATGTGTGGAATATCATTGACTGCATTATGAAGGGGCAGAAGTTTGACGTTGTGGATGTGATCATGAGGGAGATCGTTGCCTCCAAAAATGATCGCTACAAGCGCATTAACTATGCGCCCTATATCATGGCCTTGATTGACTCTAAGTTTATCTATCGTGGAGGACGCGGTGGTGTGCATAAGTCATACAAGCCAAGACCGGAGCCTCCCATTCCCACTGGTCTTCGCGCTAGCCGGACGACAGCTCCAGGAGCAGGCTCATCATCTGGAGCAGCAGCAGGAGGAGGAGGAGCAGCCACTCAGTCTCAGGAGCCTGGCCAGCCCACCCTTCAGCAGATCTACTCTACCTTGCTTGAGGGTTTCTCTACTCTCAACTCTAGGATGGATAGGGTGGATGAGCGGTTGGACTCCATTGACGGCCATTTGACCTCGTTAGATGGTCGGGTTGCAGATCTGGAGCGCTCTCCCTCGCCTCGTCGCTACGGTCGCCGCCGTCAGACTACTCGTGATCCTCCGCCGCCTTCTCAGGGTTGACCTCTTTTTGGTACTTGATGCCAAAGGGGGAGAATAATTTGGGGCTGGGCTAGATTACTTTTGGTATTTGGACCTATGGGCTTATCTACTATCCTGTTTTTAATTATCTTTAATGGATGGATGTAATGAACTTATGTTTGGTGCTTGGATGTAATGAACCTTATGATCATGAGTTGATGATATTACTTAGTTGTCTATCTCTCATTCAATAACTTTGTCTTGTGCATCTTGTATAAAATGTCGTAATCTTTATCTATGCACATGTTTAGGGGGAGCCATATTCCCTCTTGGACTCTAAAATGAAAATAGTTCCTTTTATCTAAACAAATCTTATTGCATAAGAACTACTCTCTCATTTAAAGTCCACATAGAATATACAATTTGTTGTCAAACATTTTGATATATTCAAATCTTTCATTTCTCAAAATTTGGGTTGTCATCAATTACCAAAAAGGGGGAGATTGAAAGCATCTAGACCCCTAAAAATGATTTTGGTAATTAATAAAATTAAGAGAATATGGAATATGGGACTAACGTGTTTTAATGAGCATACGAACGGTTAGTCCACACACATGAGCGACAAGATGCAAGCCAAAGGATACGCGTGAAAATCAAATTGGCTCAAGACAAAGGTATACTTAGAATAGGACCCCTTTGAATTTTACCGGTCTTAGGTGAATGGTGGAAGACCGGATTATAGGATAGATGATCGTACCATCAAGGGGGATCTTGGCTAGTAGCTTGAACACATATCTCCTGTGCCAAATGGTTTAATCTCAACTTGCATCCATTAAAATTCAGTTTTTAAATGTTTTTGTGCTCTGTTTGGAAGAGCGGTAGTACCGCAGTTTTGAATGTCGGAACTACCGGAAAGCGGTAGTTCCGCAACTAAAATGCGGTAGTACCGGCCAGCGGAAGATCCGGTTTTGGAGCGAATCAATATTTCCAGAGAGCACCCTTGGCTCATTTCAAAATCTTGCGGGAACGGAAGTACCGGCTGTTTGAACGCCGGTACTACCGCTGCGAGCGGTAGTACCGCATCCTAAAGCGGTAGTACCGCGGACCCCGGAAGATCCGGAGGGAGAGCGGATCAATTTTTCCAGAGAGCGCCCTCCGGATGAAGCCTGGATTTCTCTGGAGCGGAAGTACCGGCAATTTCAACGCCGGAACTACCGCTGAGTGCGGTAGTTCCGCTACTCAGAGCGGTACTTCCGGAGTCCGGAAGATCCGACTTCAGAGCGGACGCATTTTTCCAGAGAGCGCCAAATCTGGGACCCTTCGGAGTTTGGCTGGAGCGGTAGTACCGCGCCGACTTTGCGGAACTACCGGGTAGCGGTAGTACCGCAAATATCAATGGCGGTAGTACCGCGCCGCCAAATCCAACGGTCACTGCAGACGTCTGACATAGCCGTTCTGGCGCGAAGATTTGGTAGCGATAGTACCGGTCCTTGGGAGCGGTAGTACCGCTCGACCAGAAAATTTTCTGGAAACTGGGTCAAACGGCTAGTTTTGGTTGGTGGAGGCTATAAATACCCCCACCACTGCTCAAGGGCAGAGGTTAGAGACTCATTGCATATTTCTCAAGCCCTAGTGCATTCATTTCACCTCAATTCTCTCTTTGCACATCAAAGTGAGGTGGTTGAGCATTTAGTGCTAGATTTCAAATTGCAAATCTATTTGGCACTAGAGTTGCATTCAAGTGAACACCGGGATCTATTACTCTTAGTGCTTGCCGGCACTTGGACGATTCGGTGGAAGTTGGCTCGGTGATCTTCTCAAGAAGATTGTGAGAAGACCCGGCTAATTGTGAAGGTTGGAGCTCGCCTACCCGGAGTGGGGAAGAGCTACACTAGTGATCGAGGTGCTTGGCTCAATTCGTGGAGCCGGTCCGATACGTCTGGGCTTACCTCAACGTGGACTAGGGGAAACCGGCAAGTTTCCGAATACCACGGTAAAAACATCGGTCGTGTTTCTTGTCTCTTTAGCTCTTGTTCATTTGCTTCATTGTGATCATTTATTTGTTTAGAGCTAAGTTGTTAACTAGAATTGTATTGGATTAATTGCTTTACATCTTTGTCTCTTAAAATTGTGAAGAATTAATCTAGTAATCAAGAAAAATTTAAAAACCTCCTATTCACCCCCCCTCTAGTCGGTATCCTTGATCCTACACCCACCCCGCATCTCCTTCTCCCCATCCCCGCATCTCCTTCCGCATCTGCCGCCGCCGCTGCTTTCTCTCCTCTTCCCAAATCCCAACCCTAACCCTAACTCCGGTGCTGACCCTGTTGGCGTATGCAGCTGCAGGAGCTCGACAAGATGAAGCGTCGGCTCAAGGAGATGGAGGAGGAGGCCGCCACCCTCTGCGAGATGCAGGCCAGGGTCGCCAAGGAGATGCAAGGTTAGTGCCATCCCCGTGTACGCTACCGTTCGTGACGATGATAAGATCCTCTTCTAGGGTATGGTGGTTGGGAAATTTGAGGTCCGGTGTGGTAGGTTTGCCAGTTTTTGTTGCCCATCGGTTTGGGTAGATTAACGGGGCGTATTGGATGTAACGTGCATCTGCTCATCAGTAGTTTGAATGTGGCTGATTGTGTTAAGCTATATGTTGCGGTCTAATTGCTGTTTAGATTAGTTATTTGAGTGCCGCATATATGCGACTTTGGAAATTCATATGCCTTGAGATGAATATTTCGCATACTAATGCTTCACGATTGACAATTGTTCTCTTAATTTAACAGGTTGGAGTAGTTTTGTTGTGTTAGGCATAGTATGAGATGGGAGAGTTTCTGATCACAGAAGAAACCATGTGAAGATGGGGAGAGATGTAGGAGCGTTCGGTCTTGTAGGTGTTAGGAATTGGGTGTTAATGGGTTATGTATGAACTTGTGTGCAGGTACTGGAATTGACAAGCCAGATTGCCTGGCTACGGTGGACGTGGACCCCAATTCCCGTACATACTCCCAAGTGATCCACAGGCTCCCGGTCACCCATGTAGGCGATGAGCTCCATCACTCTGGCTGGAACTCTTGCAGCTCTTGCCATGGTGATCCGTCCGCGAGCTGTCGTCGGCTACCGGCTCTCCGTCCAACAGATCGTCGGCGGTGGGAAAGGTACTCTTCTACCCCCAACCTCCCAACTCCAGTTTGTGCTAAATTTGGTGTGACTTGCTGTTAGTTGTTACAGCAGTGTGATACTGTGATTATATACGCGAATTGGATGATGGGGCGGATACGTGAGGTCGTCACGTGGTTGTGATGTTTCACTCGACAAGTCAAGACGCGGCAATCGTATTTGCAGTAGTAGTGGCAGGGTTGAGTAAAGGTGGTTGGTTGATCTTTTGGCTTTCGATTTGTAGGGTAGCAGAAATACGCGTGCACGAATGCGTGTATTGTGCTGGGATGTGAATGGGCGCATAGAATTGAGATTATGCGACGGAGTTTTGGATTTTTGGTTGGAATTCTACTTGATGTTTATCAACTCAACCAGCCTTGAAATGCCTGCGATTATAACTCAACCAAACTTGAAATGAAGGCCGCCTATAAATATAGAATCAATAATTTAGATGTTGTTAAGTTTTTCCTTTTTAAATTTATTTCTGCACGGTGTTAGTACCAATCTACTCAAATAAGAGACCAACCATTTAGGAGTACTAACCAAAGCATTATAAGCTCAGATGCCTATTTCTTGTGTTTATCATATGATAAATTTAGTTGATCAGCTTAACTTCAAGTGATATGGTATTTATTTATCTTTCTTCTGCACTGATAATGATAAATTGATAATATACACGTTATAAGCTTGATTTCTCTTTGAAGTTTACTAATTCTTTGGTTCTTCCTCTCTTTTTTTGTCTCAAAGTTCAATTGGCCTTCTGTTTGTCTTGTTCATGCTTCCTTCTGTTTGTCTTGTTCATGCTTCACGATGTTGTTCCTATCTTTCAGCTGCTGATATCATCTGATGGAAGCATAGACGTGTTACAGTTGGTGTTATATTTGGTGCTACTATGGCGTGGTTGTTGTTTGAGAAGTCTGAACTGTCATTCTTGACGATCTGCTGTGATGTACTGCTACTACAGGCACATTACTCTTGGCAACAATCAATCCGTAAATGTTGATTTTATTTATTGGTGGTAGTGCAATTGTGGCACCATTTAGAAGCTGTCTATTTAGTGCCTGTAGCCAACTACTTCCTGTTCCTTTCCTTTCCTTATAGTCTCATTATTTTCTTCATGAATTTCTATGATTGTTGTGTTTGGTCATGAAGTCATGAACTGCTGCTGGTCAGTAGCCAACTAGCCATTGGCTCCTCCCTCTGGGGGGACATAACAACCTGATATCTTCAGTTTACAGAGTTGGAGACTTTTCGATATATTTTCCCCATCTATCCTTACTTTTTTTTGTGTATTTTCATGTCTATATATATCATTCTAATATATTTTTTGCTTTATTAATTAATCATGTTGCTCCAGCTACAAGAACTTGGAAGTTGCATTGAACTGTGGGAACATGTTGCGAGAATGTATAAAATATCCAACACTTGCAAAGTAAGGCTCCAAAGTCTTCATTAAACTATATTTCCCATTTCTTAATGTACCTGACATTTCCATCTTTTGTGCTTTACCAATGAGACCTTATGGGTCTTGATGCCATACAAGTCTTCACGTCCAGCCTGTAATTAAATGTAATCATGTAAGTTTAATGAACTATTTTAATACTCTACATTTTCCTCTTCCTTTGCCAGGGCCTCCCAATATTTGCCATTGGTGTTGGACTGAGCACATATGACAAAGCTTCGGTAATTGCTCATATACTTCTTATTTATGCAAACGGCATGTTCTCACTTTCTGCTGTGCATATACACACTTATGAGTTTTTTTTAATAGCTCGTCAGGTTGCATTCCTGTCAATTAGAGATCAAGTAATACTCTGCATTACCAACTTTAGTGGTTGCTCTGCCATGTACTTTTCTTCTCAGATTCTTGTTGCGAATGAATCTGATTATTACTATGATTATTTCCCATTTCATAAATTTTTTACTGCTGCGAGGCTAGAAGCAGGGTAGGCTTGCCTTCGCTGCTTTAGATTTGGTTCTGTAATCTATTACAAGTGATTATAATCTGATCAGTATTGCTTGGACATGAATAGAATGTCAAATTCTAACCACTGATGCAAGTGTTCGTATGGCATACTAAACAAGAGATATCAGTACTCATATTCAATGTAATAGAGAAAACATAAAAAATATTGGAAATATTTTTTTTTCATAATTACAAGTTATTATAATCTGATCGGTTTTGCTTGGACATGAACAGAATAAAGAAATAGGTGGAGCCTACCTTTACAACATTAGATGTCTATAATCCGAGTATTATTGATTAATGCAAAATCTATGATGAATATGTTTCTAACATTGCAGACATGTAATCACTCATAAAGTTGAGATGATGATACTATAAGGGTGGTTTTTTGATGGATTCAGATATCTGCTCATTCTTATGTTGCATTTATATTCCTTAAGATGTATCGCCTGATACAGTTATTGTTTTGGTTCCAGTTTTGACTTCCACCTGAGAGTCTCTTTCAAAGGGTGGGGATCGATTAGGTATGAAGAAACTTTCGAATTCGGTTGCCTAATTCAGATGGTTGTTTAGCTGCGTTATGTTGTTTACGAAATCATCATCCTGCAAGTAGCGTTGATTTACATTGCTTTTGTTTTAGGCACAGCTCTGTTTCCATATATGTCCTATGCAATATAATTTTGGTATCACGAGAAGGTCTTACAATTTTGTGATAACAAATGTGAGGAGCGTAGGCTGTACTGTTCATTCAAATATCACTTTAGTAGTTCAGGCTGCTGTTACTTGGTGGTGCCTTATATTCCTTAATGTGCTATTTAAGCAAACTCATTGATATTTACACACCATTTCTTTTAATGATTTTATTCAAAATGCGCGTCATTGAAAATTGTTTCTATTGTTTTTCTTGTTTTGTTCATCATGTTTACATTCTGAGAATCAGGGATATATGAGTGCAAGTTGAAAGGCGCCATTCTTTTTCCGGTGAGGTATATTTCAGATGACATAGAGTTTTGATTAATTGATGATTGTTTTGTTCTGGTTTTTCTTTAGAGATATATAGGATATGCCTTTCAGAACAAAACATGGCCCGATTCGTATTAAGGGTTCTGTCCATCCTTTAGCGTGAGGTGAGTAATGAACTTTGATAGTTCCTCTGTTAGTTCACAGTAGTGGTGTCCAACAAGAAGTGATGATGATCTTGTCCTTGTGGGACGCCAACTGCCATGTCGACGGCGTTGCTGCTGTCGTACTGCGGCTGCGTCGTCCACAGTAGTGATGCAGCAATGTCGTCATTGTTATGATGATATAACTGATGATGATGATACATGATGTTATTGTTGTTCTCCATCGGCGGCGGCGGCAGCGCCTGGGCAATGTTGCGGCCTGTGCGGCAGGTGTGGAGGCGGGCGTTGAGCTGGTGGAGCTGGGCCTCGTCCCGGTGGAGCTGGTGCAGGAGCACGGCGATGATGGCGACGCAGCCGTGGGCGGGGTACATGTCCCAGGCGTCGGCCTCGAAGGCGATGGCGCGCATGGCGTCGTTGCTGCGGTCGGGGCCGACGCGGTCGAGCGTCTTGAGGATGTTGCTGACGCCGAAGAGGCGATGCGCGTTGCGGAACAGCCGCGGCCGGTCGTGCGGGAAGTAGCGCGCCAGCGGGCAGCCCGCCGTGCAGCGCCGCCGCTGGTACTTGCACGCCGCGCACGCCTGACCAGTGCTCCCGCCGCCCTGCTGCCTCGCCGGCATCCCTCTCTCCGGCTCTCCTCGGCCAGTTACTAATGAACAATCAGTAGTAGCTAGCCTGTACGTACGGCGGCCGGTGTTGAGGAGCAATCAGTAATGGCGGAATTAACTGATGTAGAAATTGACGAATTGGCCCTAGATCTGTTGCTTGATAATAGGATCCATCGTTAATACCCTGATTTGATTTGTTTTGTTACGGTCGATGAGCAGACACTGTCATGTGAATATATATTTATGTGATGTATTAGACTCACTCGCGGTTGAAGCCTCATCGACCATTTCCAACGTGGTCGTAGCGCTTTATGACCACGTTCACCCCCGCACAACGTGGTCGAAGCACTCTCCGACCGCCGACCACGTTCACCTGCAGATCACCTTCGACTTCTCACCAATCTGGTCGTATTGCTTCCTGACCTCACGATCAATCGATTTTGCCGCAATCGATCGCCTTTCGACCGCGTCAGTGATTTTACCACGTGGTCGTAAAATCACTGTTCCTCTGCCGTGGTCGTAGGCGCCTCTCGATCCCGCCTGCTGGGATTTTGCCGTGGTCGAACACCTTTCGACCACGCCTACCGATATTTGCCGTGGTCGTAAGTAGGGCTGACAAAAAAGCTCGGGCTCGTGAGCCAGCTCGGGCTCGGCTCGGGCTCGTGAAGGCTTGGCTCGGCTCGTGGATGAAACGAGCCGAGCCTCCACGAGCCGAGCCAAGCCGAGCCAGCAAAAAAGCTCGGGATCTAAACGAGCCGAGCCCGAGCCAGCTCGCGAGCCAGCTTGGCTCGCGAGCCACTACATTCATCCATTCATCCATGGCAAAAAAGCTCGGGCTCGTGAGCCAGCTCGGGCTCGTGAAGGCTTGGCTCGGCTCGTGGAGGCTCGTGAAGGCTTGGCTCGGCTCGATTCGGGCTCGTGAAGGCTCGGGCTCGATTCGGACTCGTGGTTGTTGGCTCGCGAGCTGGCTCGAGCCGCATCACGAGCCGAGCCGAGCCTACAAAAAAGCTTGATATCCTAACCGAGCCGAGCCGAGCCGAGCCGAAATTTTACCGAGCTTTCACGAGCCGGGCTCGGCTCGGCTCGGCTCGTTGCCACCCCTAGTCGTAAGTCCCTCCGACCACGTAATCGTTTACGGCCGGCGGTTGAACTCACAGCCATGCGGTCGATTTTCGACCACGTAATCTCCACGACCATGCTGTCGTCTTGCCTTCGGCTGAGGGTCCCGCCTGTTAGACTTTCATCTTTTTCCGAATTTATTCTAACAGAGGATTTCAACCGACCATAACTAATTCATTTTAACTCCGAATTGAATGAAACAAATTTCTAAATTTTTCTAAAATCAAAATCTAACCAATGTTTTGATTGCTTTGCTGATTTTTATCCGAATTTTTATCTTGTTTTGTATTTTACCGTAGCGTTAGCACGGGTACTATACTAGTGCATGTGTAGGATATGTGCTCCTCATCGAACAGAACATGTACTACCTGTTTTGTAAACCGGTTGTCTGTCGAAAAATTCGTGAAATGCCTTGCAGTCCAATTGACAGGCCAACTGCAACTGTACAAGCGCGTAGCCGGCTGTTCTGAAAACAAAGGGGGGGAAATAGGCCTAGGGCGACCTCTCATGGGTTGCCGCAACACCTAAACAAGCCCTGGTCTTCCCACCCACGGCCCACCTATAGCCCACAAGGCCCGCCCAAAACATCTCATCCCTCGAAAGCCCACGACAAAACAAACGGCACCACTCGTCTCCCGACCAAATCATCCACACACGCCTCCGCCTCCCGCTCCCCGAGCTCGCACGCCGCGGCCGACCACCACCACCACCATGGCCTCCGCCTCCGCCTTCCTCTCGCTACGCCTCCCCACCCCGTCCCCGTCCCCGGCACCCGCCTCTTCGCCTTCTTTCCTCCAGCCTCCTCTGCTCGGGACGGCGAGGGGCGGCGCGGCGCCCTCGTCGCTGGTGGCGCGCCTGGCCGGGGCGGCGGGGGCTCCGTCGCCGCTGTTCAACCCCAGGGCCGATCCGCTCCTCTCCACCCTCGCGTCCGCCTCGCCGGAGGAGCTGGCCGCCGCCGCGGATGGCGGGCGCCGCGGCGAAGACCACCTGCCGTTCCTCGAGATCTTCCAGAACGCCAAGCTCATGGCCTCGCCCGCACAGGTGATTAGGGTTTCCGCGCTTACTTGCTTGCCTGGGCGTTGGGAATGGAGGTGCGCTTATATGATACGGTGCTGGTTTCAGCAAAAAGGTTAGCTGACATATGAGGCTCTGATGATTATTTGGGTATTTGCAGTATATATCAATCATTTCTAAGGATGGTTTTAGTTTTCAATATTGTTGAGTCTCAGCAAGACTAACCCCTACGTAGTTCAACACGTACCAACGCTGTGCTCAGCGGCAGCTAACCCGTTTAACTAGGTTGGTAATTACTACTAGTACTAAAAGGTTACATAAAGCCTATCCGTTTGGGGGTTGTGATGTCGCAAACTTATCCACTCGAAGATATCTGTTGTGCTGTACACAGAGATTTCAGTCTCTGAACTGATGCTTTCATGTGTATAATGCCATTTTTGTTTACTTCTGAAATGGTTGGGGTGCACTTTACCCAGCTCAATCTTCTTTATGTGCACGGTGCACCTTGATCTTTGGTATCTAGGACAGTGGCGGATCTAGAACAGAAATGACGCAGGGTCTTATGTTTCATGTATGTACTTATCAACGCATCTATCTAGGGGTGTAATCAGATTGGATATAGATGGATATCGCTCATCCTGTATCCCATTCTATATTTTTTTCTTGAAGTCGGAGTCGAACATGGATGATGCCGGATACCTATTTCTCCGTTTCGTATTCGTTCCATAAGCGTTTGGACAGTCGGTCGGACGAAAATTATCCATTTCTTTTGCACTCCCTACATAGGACATTAGACAGTAGGGTACAATCAGAGTGAGCACAGAGAGACTATTCAACGAGATGTTAAAGGAAAAGCACTTAGTATTCCCTACATGTTTAGATGTAGCAATTCGCTTATATGTTATCTAGTTAATAAGTGAAATCATAACATACTTCCTTATATCACTTGACATACGGATATATGCGGACGGATATCACTCATCACGTATGCTATTCCATATTTTTTCAACGGAGTCGAACACGATAGTGTTGGATATCCATTTACCCCTTCCGTGTTCGTTCTGCGAGCCTTTGGTTGGTCGGTCGGACGAAAATTATCTGCTCCGTTTGCACTTCTACATCCATCAATAATATAGTATATAGTAATGCATTCTAAATTTTGTAACATCAACTCACTTCATGACAAAGTTCAATGATTTATCAGACAACACACCAAAATAAAAAAAACTACCATTAGTGAATGATTTAGGATGAATCTGAGAACCTACTATTACACGTATTTTTTTTAGTGTCTTGCTTTGTCAACATCCTACATGTTTTTCTTTTCTTTTCTCCTCTATTTGTCAATGTGTTTAAGCATTCTTTCTTTTAGATAGATATAATTCTTGGTATGTGGGGGCACTAGTTTTTGATATGTGGGGGTACATACTGTGTAAGTTTAGACTATAAGCAACAAAAATTAAAATTGACGGGGGGCCTGTGCCTCCACATTTGTGAACGTGCATCCGCCCTGATCTATGAGCATATTACAAATTGTATTTAACTTAACGATATCTCACCCAAGGTTCCAAATACCGCTACCGGGATAAATCCCGCCGGGGGGCCGGTACCGGTTATCGGAAAAAAACCGGTCGAATTTCACGTGTCAAAATTTGAATTTGAAATCGGTAACCGGAAAAACCGCTAAAACCCGGTTTTTCAAATTTGAAATTGAAAATTCCTAACATATTCATGGCAAAAAATATGAAGTTAAGCACGGAAAATGCATGGATCCTCCTAATGCACCATATTAGTGTTAAACAATGTAAATATCATTCGGGAAACTAGCTTTTACATTCAAAATTTGAAAATTCTTAATACATTCATGACAAAAAGTATGAAGTCAAGCACTGGAAGTGCATGCATCTTCCTAATACATTATATTAGTGTTAAACAATGTAAATATCATTAGAGAAACTAATTTTTACATTCAAAAGTTTAAATTTGAATTAAATAAAAAACCGGCGGTTTTTTTTCTCCCGGTCGGCACCGGTAAAACCGGTTACCGCCGATATTTGGAACCCTAATCTCACCTATCCTCTGTAATTGGCAGGTGGAACGTTCTAGCAGTTCTTACAGCCAGCACAAGCCTAGAAGGCCTCCCCCAGAATTGCCATCTTTGCTTCTTCATGGCCGAATTGTTTACATCGGCATGCCGGTATGAATTTGCATCAAGGTTCTTAGTGTGAAGGCTTTCATTCATGGCATTTTACTATTTTGCATTTTTTTTTTATGCTGAACATGGTGACAAGAAACTTTGTTGAGCTTGACTAGTCTCAGTCTGGATAAACAATTTGATGAAATGTTAGATCCTTAGTCATCAAACGTTAAAACAGCTGGACACTGGCCTGTGACCAGTAGCAGTTCGTGTTTCACTGTCAAATAAAGATCTGACAACCGCAGCAGTAAAGAAGATATGTTTGACCAGTGCTTCCATTCATTAAAATAGGTACTTTTGATACATATCGCTTGTAGCATATTTCTTCCATATAGTTTCTGCTACTGGCACTTACAAGGTGATATTTTCTGCACATAACTCGCGTTGGGCCCATGCTTCCACTTCTATACTGTGGAAAAGAATGCTCTTTAGTTTGTACTTTCTGAATGCTGGCTTAATTCCATTGTACATTTAATAAACATGTCAAGCCTTTTGTAACAACTGCAAAATAATATAGCTTATTTACATAAAGATTGCTAAATATTGTTGACTTGAATACTTGCTGATTGGACAAATTCAGTTTTCAGTATACGTCTACTGTATATATCTTAAACTTAGTGTGTTATTTTTTGTACAGCATGCTATAAGACTGGTTATTCTTGCAATTGTCAAAACCTCACGAGCTTGTCTTTTCTTGCTAATAGTTGGTGCCAGCAGTTACTGAGCTTGTTGTTGCCTAGTTGATGTACCTTGAGTGGATGAATAGTAAAGAGCCAGTTTATATATACATCAACTCAACAGGAACAGCTCGTGATGATGGTGAACCAGTAAGCAAGCTTACCTTGTTCAATTGATGACCTGTGGTCAACTGTATTTTCTAATGTCGTGATTAAGTATCTATTGAATATGGCTTATTTATGCCCTGCTAAATGTGATAAACTGTGAGGTCTCTTGTAGCCATTTTGGTAATCATCATGATATTCAAATTGTTCTTAATGTAGTTTTTTGAATTTGTCAGGTTGGGATGGAGAGTGAAGGTTTTGCTATCTACGATGCAATGATGCGGATGAAAACTGAGGTGACGTATTTTACATTTACTATCTGCACTTCGATAGTTCAATATTTGATCATTTGGTACTGATTGTTGTGTAGTAAAATATTTTTAAAAATTATTGTCTACTAAAGAAAAATAGTTAATTTTTTTTTACCATGTATGCAATCTGGATCAAAGTTGCCCTATAACTATTTTGGCTGGAAATTATTAATGGATACTTGGATAGTCTTTGTTCATTTGTTTGAACTGGATGGAGCATATAAAAGATAAACGGATATTATTCTCGTTTCTTTATGCATCCATTCAACAAGAAAATGGTCCTAATGTCAAACCACACATTTAAGGACTGATGTTTTGAGCTGGGTTTTGTCATCAACATAGGATTAGGATGTTCCGTTTGTACAATTTAACATGAATGTGTTGCACTCTGTGAAATTTTCTAGAGACTATTACTATTTTCTACATATATGGTTCTCATGATGAAATTACCGTTTGCTGTGCAGATCCACACGCTTTGTATAGGAGCTGCAGCAGGTCATGCTTGTCTTGTCCTTGCAGCAGGAAAGAAAGGCAAATGCTATATGTTTCCTCATGCCAAAGGTAGTAATGTGCAGATCCACACACTTTCTTTCATCGGTTGATTCCTGCTAATGACAGAGAACATACTTCCATGCCAGCTATGATTCAGCAACCTCGTATTCCTTCATATGGGATGATGCAAGCATCTGATGTTGTTATTCGTGCAAAAGAGGTATGAGCTGTGATTTCGTGTTTTATTTGCTTTTACTCTTGAAATCTATTTCCTGTTCTGATGTATCAGAATCTATTTCCTGTTCTGATGTATCATGTATGCTAAGTAAGTGTGCGTGCAGTTGCTAGAGTTACATATAGTCACTTCTGTTATTTTTGGTTGTGTCAAAGGTGAAAATATCTCCGTCAAAGCAATTGTGTTTCACACTTTCCATTGCATCTACTTTAAGAAAGCATGGTTGCTGAAAAAGAATCCAGTGAATGGCGATGTGGCCCCATGCAGTTATTGTCAATGTCATTGATCTGTGGAATTTGAACCCATTTGGTCAAGCAGGACAGTCGACAAGTTTTGGTGTTACCTAGTGATCAATCTAAGAATTACTGCCCAATAAGGGTTTCAAGCAAATGTCTATTTATGTTGTATCCAATCTTAGTGTGGCAATACATGCTCCTCCACTTAAAGTAATTGTGGGCCAGTCTCTTTGTTCCATCCTAGTTTTATGGTGCACCATGAGTCACTACCTAATCTTTTTTGCCTCCTTATTTGCTGCTTGTAGGTCGTGCACAACAGGAACACCTTGGTCAGACTTTTAGCAAGGCACACAGGAAATGTATGTACAACTTGCAATATATTTTTAATACTACTCTGCATGTTATTGTCAGTTGGAACATAACTTATCTTTTATCAGCCACCGGAGAAAATAGACAAGGTAATGAGAGGACCATTTTATATGGATTCTTTGAAGGCAAAGGAGTTTGGGGTCATTGACAAGGTATTCTTGTTGCTTTATCCATCGTTTTCTAACCTAGATTGTTTATCTGTTCTTAGCATATCTGGAGTTTGAGCAGATACTTGTTATTTATTGTTTAGGCAGCCATGTAACTATGTAATCACATATCGAGATCATTTTCGATTAACCAAAGCAGGAAGGACTCTTTAGATTACACAATGTTGAATTGTGAAACCATCCCATTGTCTATTGATGGTGATACGGGCGGTCTTGATCTTCTCGACGTAGGATCACGATAACTAGTGTCTCTCAACCAATGTCTCTAGCTGTACACTTGTGCCAATGCAAGGACTCACAGCTCTTTGGAAATTCGTCAAGATACACCAAAGGATACTCCACGAGACCACAAGTGGAGAAAACGCCGTGCTATCAATTCTCAATGAAAAAGCAAACACGACCTTGATTCAAGAACGATCGCTCAATTACTCTCAAGTATTCCGTGCATGGATACTTTGGTGAAAAAAAACAAGCAATATGCTGTTCTAATTTCAATCTGAAAATAAAAGTGGTCCCCTCAAATAGTGGGGATACAAGGGGGGTTTTATAGTGTTTCCCCGACTCATGCAAGGAAAGTCTTGGCCGAATCAATCCCTTATTCGGTCAAGGTTTCCTAATCCAATTCCTAAAACTTAGCAATTTGTTTCCTTTATTTTCGGGCTAAGCCTCTATCCTATTACAAGATCGAGATAGAGAGGGATTCGGTCATCCTTTGGCACGCAGGTCACATCTTGTGCATACCATGAGATATGTATTTGATTGAAAAGTACTAATCATATACGTATCCGCATCAGATGGTGGTGTGCTAAAATGTTTGAATGCATATTGAGTCTTGCCCTGTGTAAAATGGTTAAATTCTTGAGCTTGTGTGATTGCCAGATCCTTTGGCGTGGCCAGGAGAAGTACATGGCTGACATGCTCTCCCCGGAGGAGTGGGACAAAGTTGCTGGAGTCAGACATCCTGATGGAATGTGATGTGGCCTGTTTTTTGTCTTCGGATTATGGTTTTGGCTACGGCTTATGACTGAGAGAGTACGGAGTAATAAAAATTCGTATGTGGTTTTAGCCAATATAAATGAAGTCACCACAGTTATGTACTACAATAAACTTGTAAATCCCACCTTGGAAAAATGTTCCGTTTGAAAATTAGTTATTATACAAAAGTCGAAAAGTAGCTTTTGAAAATTGAAAAGAAAAGACGAAAAGACCTATTGTACATTGAAATTCAAATGCTTAGTAAGACTTTCCACTGCCCTGTAGATGGGCATTATATTCATTTCAACGCAAAGCTGTGTATAATCGTTTGCAGGTTAGGCTTCTAAGCTTGCAGGGGTTGAAAACAGCTGTCACTGAACAATCTTGTCTGTTGACGATGGCGGTAAGAACCAAGGGAACTTTTCCTGGTAAGCGTAGATTAGAGCTCGGCCCATCAAGGTATTACGCATGGATTCTGGTTCTGGATGAGAGCTAGCATGTGATTCTCGAGGAGTCAACTGTTGTTTCTCTTCATTTTCAGCTAGGACTGTAAACGAGTTGAGCTTAAACGAGTTTGGTCTTTCAGGAGCTTGAGTTGGAGTTTGAACTTAGACCTGGGCTCAAGCTCGGTTCGGTCTAACCTCAAGTAGGCTCGAGCTCGACTCATTAAAGCTCGATAACAATTAAAATAATTTATTATGCATTATTTTTCAATAATAAGAAAATTTTGAGTTTGAGCCCGGTTCTAGTAAACTCGATAACAATCAAAATAATTTAAACATACACAAATTTTTAACAATAAGAAAAGCTCAAACTCGAGTTTAGCTCGAGTAACCTCAGTAAGAGTTAATATGTATTACTATTTAAGCTCAAATCGAGACTCGCGAACTATTTAAGCTAGATTTGGTGAAGGCTCGTGAGCTCGAGATCAAGCTCAAGTTCGGCGCGTTTAAAGTTCGAGCCGAGCTCGAATCGAGCTTAGAACAAGCCGAACTCAAACAGCTCGCGAGTTTCGAGTTTTTTACAACCTTATTTTTAGCCCAGATTAACTACAATGTTAGTGTATAGTTTACACATAGTAACCCAAAGGGGGAAACTAGTCGAGCTCAGAATATTGCCAGCACGAACATGATTGTGGATTTGAGAAATTTTATCCTTGAAATTCCATAGTCGTTACTCTAGTGCCGCTCGGTTAGGCTGAAACAAGCTGGTTTATGACTAAAATTGCACTGTAGCTGATGATATCTTATTTCGCGTAATTAAATTTAAAAAAATAAAAATAAAAGCATGTTAGCCCATCACGGACAATAGAAATAAATACAGAAAAAAAAGAATCGGCAAAAAACTCAAAAAAAAATCAGAAAAAGATGAAATTTAAGAATAATAAAAAATAAGCTAAAAACCAGAGGACAATATCGTTATTGACTTCTGGGAATCCGATGTATGTGCTTTGTGATTTGCAATCATTAATATACTTCATTTTTATGCTGGATCCTACCGGGCGCCCTACTAATGCATATGGCTCTTACAGTTTTATAAAGGAATACTTTTTGTCTAACAAGCTGTCTTACAGTTTTATATGCGAGCTACAACGATTGATGCATGAGCAACTGATGCACCCGTAGCAGTTTCTTGACAGGTGACGTAACATCACGGCGATGCAGCGTGATGCCTTTGTTAAAGAATTGTTGGGAGCCTTGCACTATTGGCGGTGCAAACGAAGCAGCACGCCACGCTTTCACGCAGGCTCCCTGATGAGAGGTCAGCTGGCTTTTGGGCACGGCGAAAGGGCTTTTTCCTCGAGTCCTAACTTGTGAATGCGGAATTGCGGCTACGCTGGGAACAATAGTTTACTACTACGCTGGGAACGATAGTTTACTAGTAGTATAATATTGCTGGATTTTTTTAACTGTGATATATAATTTTTGTTTAAAATTTTGAATTCTGTCTGTTCGTGAGAGAATATGAGAAAGGACAATCATGTGCAATTTTGACCAATGTAGATAAAATTAATATAATATCTACTATAATTAAGTTATAAACTTTATTTTAAAAAGATATATCAATTGAGAATAAATTACTGTTGATAAGTCAAAAAAAGCTATAAGTTAAAAGGAGGTAATTTATCGTTGCATGTTTGGGACGTAGCTGTCGGATGTGATCGAGACTTGTGGTTCCGGCAACGCCAGGATGCTGCTGCGTCGTGATGGATGGCGTTCGGCGCTAATAAATCACGTGCCAATTGAAGCGCGTGATGCATACGGTGTATCTACTGCTAAGATTTTGGTGTCCATATAATAATGCTTAGTTTGGTGGTACTGCCTGTTCTCATGGTAATGCACTAAATGCTGCTACCATTGACGTACCATTTGCTTGGGAAGAGTCAGTTGCGAGTATTCGATCAATGATTAGTCGGTGTCGGTACCTTCAAGCAGTTGCTCGAGATATTGTATTATTATTTTGGTTAGAGGATTCATGTATTATATATTTATTACAACAATATAAAACGAAGTCATTATGACCGTTGCAGAAATTTTCATATTAACAAAGAAAAAATATCTATACCACTTATTTTGATGAATCTATATTATAACGGTGTAGATTTATCATATATATATTAGAGCGGTTACATTTGTATAAAAAATAGAATTATATTTTCAATTATAAGCATTAGATTTGTACATCAAATACAAGCATGTTAAAAGCATATGTATTGTATTATCTAGCCGCACAGTTACTCAGAAAATTTTGTTAGTTTCTTAAATAATTTAAGGCAGAGATCGGTTTAGGGTTAAATTGGTTTCGCTGCCGAATAGGCTAACCACCTAGTAGGAAACCCTTTCTCTTGCGTCAACATAATATCTTAATGGCAAATCAGGATTGAAACATTACAAAGTAATCAGCTAGATTCATCACATACTAAACATATGGTTGTACGATAAGGTTTAGATCAATAGCATACAAAGTTAAGTCTTTCGACGTTACCTAAGCAAGACATCCATATCTCGAAAGTGCTGACCACACTTCCCTCTTTATTGCGCAATCACTCATCCAAGTGAAAACCATTTTATATAACCAACACAAATGATAATACACAAAACATGGTACACAAATTTTATAATTATGATTGACCACCACGATTCAATATCTTATTAAGTTAAAATTTATTGATTAATCAACATGTGATGATGAGCCCAACGTAATATAAATATGTCTAAGCATACTAAATGTAAAACTCATGTGGATACTAGTATTGTATCACTAGATAGTTACCCATCCTACGGTAATAATAGAATTATGACATTCAAATTATCAAACGAGAGGTTAATCAAAAATTAGTTGTTTACTATCAGTTACAAAAGTTTGTATTAAATTAGCAATGTATGATAATTTAAAAATAAAATAATAAATAATAGATTTAAAAATAATAGGTTCAATATGATTAAAAGTCACGACTTACCTTGGCTTTGCTCAATTATCAATTCTTGGTCCTTAGTCTCTGCTTTTGCACTCCTTCACATATGTTATCTAACGGGAGAGAAAGCGAACAAAACACAAATAAAATTTAAATAAAATCCAAAAACTATAAAACCAGGACCAAAAGATAAAGCTCAATTTTAGATGAATTTACAAAAAAGAATCGGATCAATCAAAGTTTGCATGAAGGAGAACAGGCTCTTAGAAGATTAATTGGCTGAGAAAATAATGAAAATTAGAAAAGTCTACTGTGTTGTGGACCGAATCTATGGAATAGTGATGGTCTACCGTGGTCTCGACGCACAGAACAGTAGACTTTGACAGGGCTTGGTTGACATGGCTAGAACTGATCTGGCATGACACGTGGCTTGGTTGCGCTAAGATGGCACCTGACATGGTGCATGACGTGCCTCGGTGACATGGATTGCTGACGTGGCAAGACTTGGGTTTATGAAATAAACACGGTTCTTAGTGGCTAAGTCTACAGACTAATCACGATGGTGACGTAGCAAGACTAACGTCAGTACTGATTCACATTCTGACGTCAGCACAGATGAGTGAACTGAGGTGATGCTTCGGAGATGGGAGAGACACGCGATGGGCAGAGTGAAGCGACGGGGTGCACAGCAGGCAAAGCAGCTAGACGATGATGTGAATGGATGGCAAATGTGGACAGACTCACCGATGGCGAGACAGTGGCAACAACATAGATCTTCAATGACAAAGGCGAGCGGTGATGGAAGACAGGTGACGTGAAGCTTTGACGAACCCAACGACGGCAATGGAGAAGACAACGATGGCTACGGCTACAATGACGGTGGCATAAAGGGCACGACCCAAGTGTTTATGGCATAGACACCGAGGTCTTTAGGGCAGGCACGGCTCAGATGCTAAGAAATTCAGAGCGAACACGGTGGAGAGACTGAGTCGGTGATGAAGAGGACTTCGGCTCGGGGATGATAAATAATGGCTTGACAAATGGGGCCCACCAGTCAGCGATGGTACGGGAGGGAAATGACAGACGGAGGAGATGGTGACGTGTGGCAAAGTGGCAGGCACGAATACGCGACGCGTAACGCGACAAGGTGAGTGGGACGAGCAAGCCGCGAGGGCATGCGAGCCAGTGTGTAAAGGAGATTTGGGCCAGGCTAAAGGAAAAGTGGACCAAGACAAGAGAAGGAATTCGGCCCGGGAGCAAATTCGGATTTTCTAGGCTTTTGTGAATTTTGAAAATTAAGAAAAAGGGAAATGAATTCTAGAAAATAGCAAAAAATCCAAGAAAATGTAGAAAAATTTCTTGCATCACAAGGAAACACAGCAAGGTTTTCATTTAATTGATGTTTACTTTATTCACATTAAATCTTTTAAATTTCTAAAAATTCAAATTAAGCTTTAATTAATTCAAGAAAAATCCAAATGGTTATTTTTATTTTAAAAACTTCAAAAATGCATTGAATAATAGGATGTTACATATACGTAAATACAAAAGGAATAAACCTACTCTAACACCCCCTCAAACTCATGGTGGATCACACACATTGTGTTTGGAGAGAAAATACTAATGTTGAAACTTAGTTTGTAGCTTCATGAAGAAGTCAGCAATCTATAAGTCTAAGGGTACATATTGTAGAGCAAGCACTCCCTCTTGCACCTGTGTGCAAGTGTATGAAGCATCCACACCAATGTGCTATGAGCTTATGCTTTACTAGGTTACGGGTAATACTGATAGCACTTGTACTGTCAGACAAAAGAGTCGTAAGTTCCATCACAGGCACGCTAAAATCGACAAGCAGCCACCTTAACTATGTAACCTCTGATATCATGGCTGCTATAGCTCTTAACTCAGTCTTAGCACTTGAACAAGAAACTACAGTCTATTTCTTTGTCTTCCTGGTAATCAGGGAGGTGCCAAGGAAAATATAGTAAGCAGAAAGAGAACGATGATCAGAAGGATCATTAGCCTAAGTCATATTGGAGTACGCCTGAAGATGCAGTGAGTTGTAGTTAGGGAAAAACAAATGATAAGAGATAGTTCTACGCAAGTAGTGAAGAACATGAAGAAGATGACTGTAATGAAGATGGGTAGGATGAGCCATGAACTGAATCAAGATATGAACAACATAAGAAATATCAGGATGACATTAACGAGTAGGATTCTCGAGAAGACCACCATCAATGGCATAAAGCTGAAGGGATAGCTCCATGAGAGTCTTAGCAGTGCGAGTGTTAGTCAGACTAGAGTGATCAAGAAGGTTCTAGATATACTTCTGTTGGGAGAGTAGTAGCTCTCAAGCGTGAAAGTAACCTCAATCCCAAAGAAGTATGTACGAGAACCAAGATTAGTTATAAAAAATTGCATATTGAGATGCTTCTTCACAAACGTGATAAATGAGGAATCATCACCAGTGATGAGCATATCATCCACATATAGAAGTAGTGTCCTGCCCCAAGATGAGACATGGACAAAAAGCGAAGGATTGTGAGAACTGTCAATGAAACCGACAATGGTAATCACTAAGATAAAACATGAAATCCAGGCATGAAGAGCTTGTTTGAGGCTATTAAAACTACGATGGATACATGTGCCCATTTGGAATAGAATACCCATGTGGTGGTTACATGTAGACCTCCTCATGCAGAACACCATTAAGAAACGCGTTCTTAATATCGAGTTGAGAAATAGACCATCGGTGAACAAAAGCAACCATAACAAAAGTGTGAATAGTGGTCATATGGGCAATAGAGGAAAAGTCTCATTGTAGTCACAATCGTACTTCTACTAGAAACCACGAGCCACAAGATGAGCCTTGTAGCACTCGATAGTACCATCAGACTGAGTCTTTATTTTTTACATCCATTTGCACATGATAGGACAAGTATGCAAAGGTATCGGCCCAACATCCCAAGTCCCCGTACACCGAAGAGTACCAAGCTCCTCTACCATAGCAAGCTGCCACTCAGAATGAGGAGTAACCTCATGATAAAAACTAGGCTCAGACACAGAGAGAGCATGAGCTGTCGAAGTGAAACTAAGACAATTAAGAGGCCGAAGGGATGTTCGGTCACAAAGGTCATAACGAGGAGCATCGTGAGGAGGATCATATATAGGTGTCAGTAAGATACCATGAGATGAGTTTAGTGAAGGACGAGGATGCATGGAGTAGTGAACACTAGAGAAATGAGACAGTGGTATTGCAGGAACAAGACGTGGTGCTGTAGGAGACGGGGGTATAGAAAGAACCACTAGAGACAAACCAGGAGAAGACTATGATAGTGGAGAAATGGGTGAAGAGTCAAAAAGAGATAACCATGAGATCATCCAAATAGTAAAAAAGGATAAGGAGCCGAATCTCAATAAAATAAAGGTCGAGATTAATCAAAAACAATATCTCATGAGATCCTGATCCGTCGAGCAGAAGGATCATAACAGTGATAACCCTTATACTCAGAACTATAACCAAGAAATACACACTCAATTAATTGACCTGACAGTTTGGTGCACTCATGAGGCTACAGCAGGATAAAATAGGTGTAGCAAAAAAAACACAAAAGTGAGTGTACTAGGGGGTTCGAGAGTAGAGACGCTATATAGGATTGACACTCTTAATAGCAGTGGAAGGCTACATATTGATGAGATATGCAGCAGTACAAATAGCCTCAACCCAGAACTGTGAGGCAAGAAGAAGAGCGTGAGCAGTCTCAATCAGATGATGATGTTTGCACTCAACAACCATATTCTAAGTATGGGCACCAGGATAAGAAGACTAGTAAGCAGTGCCCTACTCAGAAAGAAACTGTCTAAAAGCACAAAAACATTAATCACCAGTAGAATTACAATGAAAAGTACTAATAAAGGATTCAAACTAAATTTGAGATCGGTGAGCTAACCCACCAAGAGAAATTGCATGGTAAGATGGAGGACATGGGAAATAGCTAGAACAAGAAAGTTAGTGGATAAAAAAGTGTCCTAACAGCTGACAAACAGAGGAGTACCGTCTGTTGTCTGAACAAAGATAGGAAAAGTAAGAGGTTCTACTCAAGTGAGAGATGTGAAGTCCGATGTCATGTGGAAAGATGTACAAGAATCCAAAAACCAAGAGGTACCTAGAGTAGATGTCTAAGTTAGACTGGCGAACCTGCTAAGTTATGAGAGAGCTGCTGAAGTAGAGCTTGGCAGAGTTGTTGAACAGAGTCACCTTGGTGAGAAGGTCTTGACATGCTAGTCTGTCCTCTCGTGGAGGAAGGGCCCCTGCCCCTAGAATCGTCCACCCTCACATGCTTTGTTCTACTTTTCCGCACCACATAACTCTATTAGTCATGTCCAAAGTTCTTAGAATAATTGCACTAAACCCCAGTTGGTGTGAAAATAGGAGCAAAAATAGACACCTGAAGAGGGATTGTGGTTGAAGCAGAAGCCGTTGATGTAGTAAGAAGAAGGGGCGGCAAGCACAACGTGAATAGACTATGCTGCTAATCCACAGCAAAGCTTCTTAGCATGAAGTATCAAAAGAGCCTCAGTGATAGTCGTCGAGGTGAGCGGCTCAATAGTTGAGCTCTGATAGGCTCAAACTCTGGGTAAAAATGACAGACAAAGTCATAAAGGCAAAGGAGATCATGATCTACCTTCTGCACTTTATGTCACTCCTAGAAAAATGGAGATTCCAGCTCATCTAGCTGACGCCAAAGACTGGCCAGGGCTCAAAAGAAGACATCGATAGAGGAGCTATCCTGGTGAAGCTCTCCAACTCACGCTGAAGCGAAAAGAACTAAACATCGTTGCTTTGCTAGTATCACTTTAGTATGTACTCCCAAATACGATGAGTGGAACACAGACCAACAATGTCTGACTAGATGGTGTCATTGGCGTTGGCCACTAAGATGGCTTGAACACAGACCTCATCAACACACTAGCGCTCAAAAGCATATATAGCATACTGAAAAACCTCATTAGTAGTATTTGCAGTAGTAGCAAACACCTCTACCTCCTTCTTGGCGGTCTCATCTTTTGTAAAAGGTGTGGAAGTAGGCTGCATAGGAGGAGGTTGAACTGACGATGGCGAACAAACTCGTGCACTAGTGACATATACCTAGAGGCGAAGATCATCGAGCATGATCTCCATGAGTGAAGACCACAACCTGTAGATCATCCCATGGAGCTTTGTTTCTGAGAATGGGATCACAACTGATGGAACTAAGGCTATCGGTAGGCGCTGGACAACACGGTGAACAAAATAACAAAGTCTAACAGGCGACATTGGACAGCGTGATGGTTAGATCAAGGTAAAGGAGTTTTTTATTTTTATGTTTTTTGGCAAAGCTGAGAGCTTTTTTTTATGAAAATCGATAGATATGATTTCTATTAGAGGCTTTTGGCTCGACAACTGATGGAGGCGATGACAACAGTGGCGACATCTCCAACGGTGGCGAGGACAGAGACCTCGATGGTGACGGTGCAGAGGGCCCCAATCTAGAGACGACAGTGGCCCCGATCCAGCAACCTTGGATTGGGCGCAGCCCGATCAAAGCAATGCCAAAGACCTTAGTTTGATTCTGATCCTGTGCAGCGACTGCAGTAGCTATCTCAGCCTTAGCTGGGTGGCACGGCTATAGAGACGGCAGCAGCCTGATCTGGTAGCGGGATGGCAACAAAAAAACTAGGGTTAGTGCCCTAGCTCTAATACTATGTTATGAATATTGTGCATGTATTCATGAGGTCCAATGGGCAATATATATAGAGAATACAAAGGACTATATGCAATGACAACCCTACACATATACGTAAATACAAAAGGAATAAGCCTACTCTAACAAGAAGGAGAATTATTTTTTGAAAGAAAACTAATAGGAGAGAACTAATAGAAATGAACTACAACTAATCACATGATAAACATTTTCTTTTTTTTGCTAATCAAAAACTAATATCACTAGATCAAAATAACCAAACATATCACTAATATAACACAATCAAACAAGATTAGTATTTCTCTCATAATTAACTAACGATAGTTACCACTAACCAATTAATTAACAACTAACATAAGCTTCTGATACAATAATTCAACAAAATTATAGGATCCTTACAAATGATCAACTGATTCAAACTTATGAATTGTTTATATAGGTTCCCAATGGCAAACTGAATTGAAGAGCTTGATGCAATAGTAGATGCTGTTGATGGAGAAGTCAAAGGGGAAGTAGCCTAGACGCCGTCCAAAAAGGAAGAGGAAACAATTGCCACCATATGTAAAGAAAAGAAGAAATATATCTTTTGCATCACTTCATTTCTAAAATTTAAATACTTGCAGAATTTAAGACAAATGCATATATTTCCTAGATAATTAATATAATAAAAATTGATATTCATTTGAGTCCAATGTTGTTATTTGAGTTTGTTAACCATTTCTCCACATAATTAATCAGCAACATATCTTATTCTTTCGTTTACTTCTTAGGTTTAGTAGCTACATCTCGTTATGTTTTTAAGTGATAAACAAAATTACAAGTATGTTGTGATCTTAATGTTTCAACAAATCATATTTTCATATATGTGTCATCGCTATAGGAAGACCTTAAATAAGACAGAATATTATATTGGACTTGTTGTGTAGCATTGAGACCTTACTGGCATCATTGGCTTGGATTAGGGGTTTTGGGAATGTCCTTGCCCTCACTTGGCTATTCCTCCCTAATGTGGCTAAGATATGTGGAGTCTTGTGGTCTACGTCCTCCGGTTGTGATACCCTCCTTTGGTTGTCCTTTGGTCTTGGCACCTCTCTTGACTTCCCTCTTTAGGGTTCTTGTGGAGGTTTAAAAAGGGCAATGCTACCTCCCTTCGGTTGTCCACTAGTCAGTGGTGTCTTGTGAGTGTTCTGTGCCGTGATGAGACAGTGCTATGCAGTGGTACCTGTATAGGCTTAGTTTTGTAATTAGATGAAATTGTAATTGTGTAACGCTTAATTGTAGGATTTTATTATTTTGTAAATCTTGAGATTGAATTATTGTACATTGGATTTGTTATATATGTGTGAGTTTTATTCGTTGTAACTAAATTTTTTGTAACTGGACTTTTTGTATAATGACACTTCCGTTTGTTCTGTGTTGGAGGATTAAATGTTAATATTCCATTAATGTATTAATTTTGGTTTAACTATATGATTTGGATTAATTAGTTTTCTGAGGGCTATCATAGCTAGTACTCTCAAAACCAAATCACCCTTTGAAGTTCGGGGATATTGCCTAAAAAACGCCACTGAAGTATACCCTTGAACGCTATCGCCTCTATGCATTCTCTCGCACACATGCACCAGTCGTAGCACCTCCTCTCACGCATGTCCCTCTCGCTACTGCCATGGCTCTTCTTGGCTCCTCCCTCCTGTGGCCCTAGCCCCCTCCGTCCTCTCGGCCCCTCCTCCACCTCTGCTTGGCCTCTCTCTATCTCCGTCGTCACTGCCTCTCCCTCCATCACCTGGATCCCGCCCCATCTCCGCATCATCTCAACCTAGCCCAGATCTCACCCCTGCATCATCATGCTCTCGGTCCGACATCCTCTCCAACGAACCTATCACCTCTGCCCTAGATCCCTCTCAGCCAGCTTGGATCCCTGCCAGATAAGGAGCCCTATTTCTGTCACCGACACTGTTCCCTGAGCACCGATTCCTATGTCCCTCGAAGGTTTGTTCTCCGATCGCCCTTCCCCTCCCTACTCCCCCTCCTCCTCATCTTCACTTTCTATACAATATTGTCACTACTACAAAAAGGGTCATCACAGACGGTTCGGAACCGTCATCACAGACGGTTTTTCGAATCGTCTGAATTTATGGGTCAGTGATAATCGGAGGTTATCACAGACGGTTTGTGAGCCGTCTGTGATAATCACAACTCAGATGGTTTGTAACTAGAACCGTCTGTGAAGAACACTATCACAGACGGCTCGAATAAAAAACCGTCTGTGACACTCACACATTACAGACAGTTCTAACTACCAACCATCTGTAATGGATGAGTACCACAGATGGTTGGTAGCTAGAACCGTCTGTGATATTTTTTTCATCACAGACGGTTGGTAGATAGAACCGTCTGTGATGTGCTAGTATCACAGACGGTTTTTGGTTTGAGCCGTCTATGATAGTTCTTCACAGACGGTTTATATTACAAAATTGTCTGTGATAGTTCATTCTATACCTAATTTTTTTTCTTTTTTCGGCTAGCCTCAGAAAATGTTAACTATTCCATCTGAAAACAAGCAAATACAGTAAGAAACACAGTACACATTCCATTTTTATTAAGATTAGAGCCTACCATTACAATATGCCAAAACAACGAGCAAATTACCCATCTAGCTAATAGAACAAGAATAGAGAAAAAGCAAAGATCCTCTATGCCTAGGCCTTCTTGCCCCTTATGCAGCGTAAGAGCTGGATGTCTTTGACGCCCACCATCGTCGGCGTTGATTGAGCATCGCCTTGGTAGCTAGTTGCTTCTGCGGTGTCTTGCCTCCCATAGCTGGTCACTGGCACATGAGAAAGCACCACTACCTCCTCCGTCGCTTGGTGGGCTTCCTCTCACACTGATTTGTCTCCACAGTTGGGGTAAGTATTTGGGAATTTTGGTTTTGTTCAGTGCAGTTGAATCTTCATCCCTTGTTGACTGTGATCCACTTAGTTCTTTGGTTAGTGGATGCAATAGGGGGTGGTATGATACAAGTAGCTGCATGTAATTTTGAAATTATTTATCTTGATTTATTGGATACAATTTGATAGCTATTGTGATTTAGTTTGATTGGCATAACAACTGATGCATACATACATCATCTGTCCCAATTTTGGCACTAATTAATCTCTTTCTCACTATGACGCTATTTGATGTAACTTAATTGGAATATACCATGTCCTTTCTCTTGTACTATAGACCTAGGTTTATACCTTTCCTCATATTTTCATTTTTTGCAAAAACAAAGAGTCTTGTTGCTACTATAGTTTTTATGTTTTCATTTTCCCCCTAGGGGATGAATCCTTGTCCGCCCGATGGTTTCACAAATTTTATTCAAAATCAGTAATTTCCGCCATCCCCACAACAACCGCATCTAGAAAATTTTCATTTTGTTGGTGTTCCCACGCACTATGCTCCATTGTCACCGCTACCGGCCCAAGGGAGTCCATCGATGGCAAATACCAGATTCAGGCACTCCATGTTCAGTACCGCAACAATCATTCCAAGATTGCATCGACCTTGATAATGAGGGTGATGCTAAACCTGCTGGTTGACACTACTAGGCTGAATGATGATGCAAAATTTGAGCGTGCAATGGCGTTAAAGTGTATGAGATTGATGCTATTTGGAACGGATAATTGAGTATGCTTTTATTTGTAAAATCTGATTGTTTTTCTATATTCTGACACTAATTTGGTACATACTTTGGTAGGTTTGCATATTAGCTGGAAGGTTTTGGTAAAATCTGACAATAGTGGCGGGAGATTATATGTTTTGTGATACTATTATTTAGTTCAATTTATGGCCAGTACTCATGTATTGTGGTACTATTGTTCAGTTCAGTTTATGGTTTGTACTCATGTTATAACTACTTTGTTTAGTTCAGTTTATTTGTTTTACATGTGTTGTTCATGCTCTAGTTTTACTTTTGCGATATTCTTGAGTTCACACATGCATGCATGCTGACCAAACTTCCAGTATGGAGAAATCAGTGTAGTACTTGTGTTTGTCATACTCAGTTTTACCATGCAGTCTTCTGCACATTCCCAACATCATGCGAGCTTGCATCATTCTTCACAACATGATAGTACAAGATGAGTAAGAAATGATAACCATTCCTTTAGACTTGAATGAGACTCTGTGCACATCGACCGTTCTACCACCGGAAATCATCAATGCGCTTCGCTTGCCTTTGTTGATGTACTACGGAGAAAACACTATTTGAGTTCGACCAATGCATGTCTAACTCGAAAGAGACGAAGTTGAGAATATTTGGCAAAGGTTTAGTCACAACTAAAATAATTAGGCCTAAATAATTATGTTTTTTTTCTTCAAACTAGTCCGTTTGCTTTGTATTTTTTCAAAAAAATGCCATGGTTCTCCATGAGAAATAAATAGTTCCGCTTTCAATAATTTGTTTATTTGTATTTAACATACTTGCCCTAGATGATATGATAAATGAGCCAAAACATGTAGGCCACAAAGTTATACTTTATTGTTGATCATCAAGAATCATGCACACTTAGCAATTGAAGTCTTAGATACAAGCTCAAGAAACAATCCATTGGAAGGCTTGTTTCTTTTTATTGGATTGAGTATTCTCTCTCCTCTCAATAACAAGCTAAGAAACAAACCATTGTAGATGCTCTTAGTGCTTGCATGAGCGTATTATTCCTATTTACAAACCCAACAAACTATTGCATTCTTGCCAAGTGGCAAGATACTACTAACCTTACAAGAAAATCTTGATTATTATTATTTTTTTTTCAAAAATATAAGTCCATAAAGGTTTCTATTTATTTTATTTGGATGTTTAGAATCTTAAAAAAATCCTACTTTGCAAAATTTCCAATTCTTCTATAGTTCATAATATTATTTTGAAGTATGCATTACTAACTTCAATAAATCTTGGCAACATCAAAAGTACACCTGGAGAGAGTGAGACCCTCTTCTTCTTCTTTTTGCTTCTAAAAGTCTTTTCAACATTAAAGTGATTTCTGCAGTAAATAGCTTTTAAACAGAATATCTTTTTAAAACAGAGTATTATAAGTTGATTGTAGTACACACTACAGCGATTTTATTTATATCGGTTAAAATCGTAAGCGAATCTTTGCCTCTCTCTCTTTCATAAACAGCTAAACATAAAAAACACAGCATAAAAGGTTGCGCTCCGAGAGACCTCCGTACTCTCTCTCTTTCATAAACATTTAGAATATACTCTGAAAGACCCGGACTCTACAGTCCACTGTCCATCTAGGTCAACCTCTCTAAAGTCTGCAATCAGCCATACGGAAACCACAACCCCGAAACGGAGAAGTCGGCAGTAGCGGCCGAAATACGAACGAGAGCTCCTAAAACCGAATCACTTTCCTGTTTTAAAATTAAAACCCCCCGACGGACGAGCCGCCTCCGCAGACCGGTCTCCCGTCCCGACTCGTGCAGCGAACCCACACAGCACACACCACACGCCCCTTCCCTTCCCGGAGAAAGGGCAGAAAACGCACGCAACCCCCTCGAAACCTTGCGGAATCACGCGCCGGCCCTCGACGGCACGGTCTAGCCTGTCACGCCGCTGCCGTATTATTGGCGTGGTGGTCGCCGCGGCGGCGCTCTATTATATTGCCCGCTAATCCTTCGAATTTTGTTTTCCTATCTCTCTCTCCGCGACGCGACGTTGTTCTGGTTCCTTGCTTCGTTTCGTCTTCCCCTTCTCTTCCTCTCGCGTGGTGGTCTCGCGTCTCCGATCCGAGGGGGTGGGCGAGATGGTCGACACGAGGAGGAGCGCCGCGGCGAAGCGCCCGGCGGAGCAGGAGAAGGGCCCGACGGAGGAGGCGGGGCCCGCGGCGGCGTCAGAGTCGGGGCGCGGCCCCGCGAAGCGCGCCAAGGTCCGGATCTCCCCGTGCATGCTGCTCTCTGGGTTTCTAGCCGATTTGGTTTTGATCTGATGTTGATGTTGTTTACGGTGGTGGTGGTAGGTTGCGGCGACGGAGGCGGATAGCACGAAGGAGGCGGCGGCGGCGGCTTCATCTGAGGCTGAGGCGACAGCTGCCGGCGGTGCGACGGTGGCGATGCCGGACACGGCTGGGCTCCAGGCGCTGACCGGCGCCATGGACAGGCTGGAGGCCTTCCTGAGGTCCGGGGAGGCGGTGTCGAATTCGGCCGGTAGGAGCCTCTTCTTCTGGTTGTGGCCAGGACGTCGGTTTTCGCTTGGGGCCTCGGGTCTGATAAATTTTCTCGTTGGTGCAGGGCATAGGCGTGGCGCTAATGTTAAGGATTTATCGGCGAAGATAAAGAGGGCGAAGGATTTGTCGGCCAAGGTGGCTGGGATCTTGAATAAACGGCAGGCCGCAGTGGCCAGCAGGCGCCATGAGCCCTGGTGCAGACTAATCTCCCAGTATGCTACGGTGCGGCTCGTTTCTGATTTTTTAAATCAGTCAAAACTCATGAAATCGAATTGCTTTGGATGAGAATAGTGATCAGGTTTTATTTTTTTATGATCTGAATAATTCATTACCAACGGAAGCACTTTTGTGGCACTATTGTCAACAACTCCGTGCTATTTATCCATCATGCATACAGTAAAACCTCATCTTCCCTCTCAGAAATAGGTTGATGGAGCAGAACATTTTTATTTAAAATAGGTTGATGGAGCAGAACACTTTTATTTCTTTGGATTATATGAACCTGTCTGCCTCCCTATTCCACCATCCAATTTATGTACACTGTACCCTTCAAATGGGAATTGTTTTGTGGAGCTTAGTGGCGAACAACTTCATTTCATATATAAGGTTTCATTTTAATTTTACAACATATAATCACTATGTTCTACATAATTGAAATAATATTCTTCCAGGATTGTGAAAAGTTATTTTGTATCTGATACCATTCAAAAATACTCTATTGTTCTCCATGGGTGCCTAAATAAATTCACTAACAAGTTATAAATGAGGTGTATCACCAACAAGGTAAAGAGGGCGTGCTGAATTCGATGATCTTTTAAAATCTTTTTTAGGATGTATGCTGCAGGCATAGGGTCATGTGCTTCACAGCATCTCATATAAATCTCCTTAGTGTTTTAGTCCTGACTCGAGATAAATTTTATACATCCTGTGTTGTGTTCTCAGCTGAGTCTATTTGAAATGTATAATATGCATTGTGCAATCTTCACTCTTAGATAACTTCTCAATCATCATGCCTAAATACTGATGCTGATTTCTTTGGAGTTTTTTTCTTCTTAAACCTGCACCACTGTTTCAGTTGGGCCACTAATGTGGATATACAGTTACATAATGTTTGGCAAATATATTTTTGCTAGTTCTTGAGCCTTGATGTCCACTTCTTGCTCTAGTGAATCACATAACAATTGCAATCTTTAACATGTACAATTTGGAAGCAGAAGTATTTTTGTACATGCTATTGTATATAAGTAGCATTTAAGTTTATTTCTTCAAGTTTAATTGTCTCTAAGATATTTTAACTTCATTATTTTAAGTAGGAGCTACAAAATACTTTTAACAATTTCATCATATACTGCAGCTCTTCATTTAATTTACTGCATTTCTCTTTGTTCTGCGCAGAATCCATCCCTTCCTATTCAATCCTCCCATTTTACCGTTGGTTATGGTGCACATCATGATTTGAGACTGGACGAGTCATCTACTGGCGCACCTGTTTGTAGACTAAAGCATGCTAAGGTATTGTGGAGTTTTTTAGGAGTTCCCTTGTTATGCACTCATGTCACCTCTTATTTACTAAAATTTCTGTGTTGACTTTTTGTATTAGCGAGGTGCTCTCCTTGAAATCTATGAGTCCAAAGTTGTTCACGTAAATGGCAAGGCTTTGGACAAGACTGCTAAGATTACCTTGAGTGGAGGGGATGAAATTGTCTTTAGTTCACCCGTGAGGCACGCTTATGTATCCTTTTCTATTGCCTATTGCCTACTTCATCTAGTCCCACCTTACTTGTTCTGTTTGGGGCTAGCACTGATGAAGGAGTTTGATTTGTATTAGACTTAGTTTCAAACTTAAAATTAATATGAAGTAATAAGCAATGGTTATACAAGTTAAAATTTTGGCATTGAAAGTTCTTAATGTGACGGTAGATATTTGAGCAACTGTCAGAGGAGAAATCAAGCACTTCAGCGTTTTCCTCTACTTGCAGTAGTGTTCAGCAGGGCCAACATTCATTTGTCAAAGATATTCAGGACCATTTATCATCCAAAGGACCCAAAGTATCATCCTTTTACTTTGGAAAAGGCCGACCTCCACTGATGTCTATTGGTGAGACTAATGTATTTTATTTTAAATTTGCACTTTGCTGTGATAAAAAGGGTGCTAAGGTAGTAAGGTAAACATTGTTGCAGGATCATCATCAGGTCCACATCTACTTAGTAGTTTATGTAAAACAATGGAGGACCAGTCTAACTCTGAAGAAAATATACCATTTGCTCGGTGTCAACTATTAAAGGAGGATCTAAAAAATGCAACTATTGATGCTAATGACATCTCGGAGTCATTTGATAGCTGTCCATATTATCTAAGGTAACTATATATGCAGTGGTTAATAATTCTACTCTCTTTGTTCTTATGGTGTCCTGTTTGTGATATGTTGTAAATGAATAGTATGTACGATAATGTTCTGTTCGTGACTACAGATATAGTTACTTGACTTTAGTTTTCATTTATTTATAGTTCCTTTCCTTTACAGTAATTACTCCCACCATTTTTCATAACATGCATTTTGACAGTCAAATTCTGACATTTTGTAAATTTTGGTTAACAATTCAGTCCACCAATATATGTCTAGTGCTACAAAAGTGATACCATTAAATTCATTTATGTAAGTAATGCACTTTCATATAGTCATGATTTTGTTATTATTACTATCATATTGTAAAAGAAATTAATGGTCAAAGTTAACTTTGGAGACTGTGCCAAGTCAAACAACACCTTACATTTTTCAATGGAGGAAGTATAATTCAGTACAACTGCCTGTTAATAAAAATTCACTCAACTCACTTCATTGTTTTAGTATACTTCACACAGTTAATTTCCCCTATTTTACATTCCATTTCTTTTAGAAAACTAGTGTGGATTCTAAGATGACTTATATTTACAATCAAAGGAATTAGATGCCACAAAGAAAAGCGCACATATGGCAACAGTTTTGGCCTGCTTCGGTGCTAGCCCTTCATATACGCCTTACTAGTCACCTGCTTGTGTGTTGCAACGAAATTTATTTGATATATAGAGAATTATGCTATAGAAGAGAGTTATTCTGATCAGTTGAAAAGTGGAGAGTGATGAGAAGTTGAGAATGAGGCGGTTGGAGAAGAAGGGACGCACGACCACCAACTCATTTTTTTTATAATAGTAATGATAATGATATTTTGTGGACAATTATTACAATGAACTGTAAGTTCCATCTAATAACTTTAATCATCAGAAATTTGTTGGTGTAATGCTTGAAAGAATAATCATTTGGCCACAGCACTCTGATATTGATGATCACTATAGTAGACTTATAGTAGTTTACCTTCTCCTAATCTGTAACCTTGATTTGTGAATGTCCTGTGAATGTTCTAATCTATGTTCTAATAAATCTTTGTCCTTGTAGTAAGAATACCAAATGTGCGCTCCTGTCATCAGCATATATACATTTATGTTGCAAGGACTATATCAAGTTTACAAAAGATATATCTTCTCTTAGTCAACGAGTGCTGCTATCCGGTCCAACAGGTATATACTCTACACTTGGTGTAAGCTTGGTATTGTATTGTAGCTTTGCTAATTTTGCAATGAATGGTATTATTTTGTGCTAAGTGTGGTAACATATCTTTTACAGGAAGTGAGATCTACCAACAATATCTGGTGAAGGCACTTGCAAAACATTTTGGTGCTAGGTTGCTCATCGTAGAATCTTCAATGCTGTTTGGTGTAAGCTTCTCTGCAATTATCCCCACTTTTTTTTCTCTGTGTTAAAATTGTTAGGACAACCGTTATTAGTAAGTTTTCAAATTAGTCTTGTTGACATGACTGTTTGTTTTCTCCTTTATCTGTATCGTTCTATCAATATCAATGGTCTTACTCATCTTCCTGTATTCTGTTTTGCACAAAAGTAAAGTTTAGAGTTCGTGTGATTTTGCACCAAGAGTACTCTGTATTTATTGGTACAATGTAAATTTATTTAAATAATTGAGAATCTCAAAACATATTTTTCTTATTTCAGGGTCAGACTTCCAAGGAATCAGAGTCATACAAAAAGGGTAAGAACATTAATAATTTGTGGCTTGCTATAGGCCATCTTCTTGTTGTACTTCATGTTTATGGCCGAGCATAGTAGTAATGGGAATATAGTGGACATGGGATTGTCCACAATCTGGCTGAGCAGGCATGGGGATATGGTTCAAATGTTTTGGTATGTTTTTTAAATAAATGTCATTGATCGTCGGATGGTTTGTTCAGGTGATAGAGTGAGGTACATTGGTTCATTGCAGTCGACAGGCATTATCCTTGATGGACAGAGGTATGAGTCATCCTTTACTTCCCAGAACTATTTGCAGTCATACAACCTATTTTAAATGAAACTGTCTGATTCTTTGGTTCAACAAACAAAATAAAGGGGGTTTCCATTTTTTGTTCTCCTGATTTATCGGACTGACTTATGATGCTTCCTGAGGTTTGCAAAGATGTGACATTTGGTCCGCTGAAAGCAAAGAAACTTCTCAGGTTATTTAAATATATCTTAATGCATTATAATGTCTGCTGCTGACTGATGTTAAATTGTTCAATCTGTAGCCCTCCAGATTTTGGTTCACAAGGTGAAATATTTCTTCCTTTCAAAGAAAATAGATCATCGAAGGTTGGAGTAAGATTTGATAAACAAATTCCAGGAGGTATTGATCTTGGAGGCAATTGTGAAGTTGATCATGGTTTATTTTGTTCAGGTGAGTCCTTGATGTGCTAATATGGTCTGAAGAAATGACAATAAATTACATGATGCTACTTGTGCTTAAATTTCTCATGGTTATTGCACCATTTCAGTTCACTTGCTAATTACTATATTTTGACCTGCTCTTTCAGTTGATTCATTATGCCTCGATGGTCCAGGATGGGAAGATAGATCCAAGCATCCATTTGATGTGATTATTCAGGTTTGTACATCTTTGTATTAATTTTGGCCATGATTTGTGTCGATGCTATTTTGCTTTCCTTCTAACTGTGCTTGTTCCACAGTTTATCTCTGAAGAATGTCAGCATGGTCCTCTAATCCTGTTTCTGAAGGAAACAGATAAAATATGTGGGAATAATGATTCCTATCATGGTCTGAAGAGCAAGCTTGAATTTTTCCCAGCAGGTGTTTTTATTATTGGTTCTCATATCCAGCCTGACAATTGCAAAGAGAAGGTACTGTTTGTAAAGTTTGTCCATAGTAGTCTACAAATGCTCCTTATAAGTCTGTTGTGTGGTTTAGTTGTCACTTATAGATAACAGAGATACTTTTACATGCAGGCAAACACCAGTTCTCTTTTACTTTCAAAGTTCCCATACAGCCAAGCGATACTTGACCTTGCATTGCAGGTAGCTTTTAATTATACTGAATATTACCCTAATATTTGATACTTTTATTATGTTTATGATATCTTACTTTTATTATGTTTATGACATATTGACATCTATTAGATATTACTGTTTAAGAAATATTTTTTCTTTGGGTGTTTGTTTCATTGAAATGTGTGGCCTTCATATCATTATGCGCAACTTTTAGATAAATTAATGCAAATCTATTGTAAGCCATATAATAAGCTTATTTGCAATGAATGGCCACTGTGTTGACTTCTAATTTTCTGTCAAAAATAAGAAAAAGCTGGCATAGTACTTTTCCTGTGTAGTTCAATACTTGCAAAACGTACCATTGCTAGATGGTTCATCTGGCCCACCTTATTGAGCATCGTGCATGATCTTCATAGTTCATGCAATTGCCTGCTTCCTACTATTAGTTGTTTGAACGGTGAGAAACTTTCTCCATTGTAATCGTAGTACAAAACTGGAAGACTTAATTAATACTCATAACATTTCTAGAAGTCAGTAAATGAAACTCTTTTTTTTTTCTTTTGTAGCAAAGTAAATGTTTTTCCAATGTGTGACATGCCCAAATCTTAGCAGTTAGCACGTATTGCCATCTGCCAGGGTTCGAAATCCTGACGGGAACCTGCTTGGACCGGTATTTATTAAACCAACTGGAATTAAGTTTTGCTATATGCTATTTTGAAGATAAGTACATGCTTGTGGTTATTAGAGATGAGGGGAACACATAATATTAAGAAAAAAATTAAAAGAAAAGAAACAAGTCAACTGGAGTCTGGTTTCTGGCATACAGGACAGCACAGGGATCTGGGAAAAACGGGAAATGGAACCCTTTTGAAGATAAGCACATGCTAGTGCTTATTAGAGATGAGGGGAACACAGAATATTAAGAAAAAAAATTAAAGAAAAGAAATGATTCAACCAGAGGCTGGTTTCCAGCATACCGGACAGCACAGGGATTTGGTGGAAGGCGGGAAATGGAACCCTGCTGTTAGCAGGCAATGAGGGCATGGTGGATTGGTATCTGTATGTTGCTACCTTCCAGTGATCCACAACTTCAAGGATCTCATGGTAATCCATGTGACGGTGCTGTACACGGACTGGCACTAGTGACATTCTTTTTCTTCAAAAACTAGTGTGACAAATTTGACCATTGGTCTTGTACCATCACAACTATAGAATTTTTTTTCAACATCACACTCATAACTACCATTATGGCATTCATTACTGTGTTAATGGTTTAGTCTATGTCTTCTTTTCACTCTTTTCCTTCTTGCCTTCTTTCTTCATTTGACTAATCACATATTCCCCACTTTATTAGTGCATCTTGTTGTTACAAACTAATGCAAGCGAATGCAGGACTTCGATCGGGGAAATGATAAAAATAAAGAAACTTCAAAGGCAATGAGGCATCTAACTAAGCTTTTCCCAAATAAAGTGACGATCCAGCCACCAGAAGTATGTTATTCGAGTTATTCCAAAAGGATAGTTAATTTAAAGTAGTTCCTTCTGTCATTTTAAAATCTGGAACAAATGTTGCAGGATGAAGTTGAGCTTTCACGGTGGAACCAGATGTTAGATCAAGATATTGAAGTTCTTAAAGCAAATGATAACATTTCAAAAATACAATCTGTAAGTATTAGTGTTAAACACATTTCTTATTTAACTATATTTTCATTTATTTATATATTTGAGTGAACTTTGTGGTTGACACGAATGTTCTGAGCTATTCTTTTTTTCTTTAATCAGCCTTGTTTTTTTGTTTGAACAGAACACTTGTGTTTTTTGTGTTTTGTAATAAGTATAAACATACAGTGAATCCCTTAGCTTTTGGACTACTGTTCCTTTTGCATATCCAGAAACTTATGGTGGTGTGGTTAGCTAAATGCCTTGCTTTCTTATTATCACCTCTAGATTTGTGTCAAATATGTAGAAGTATCAGAAAGTTATATGAATAATTAGAGAAATGTGACTTTTCTTCACTGATATCCTGAGTTGAGCAAATTGCTATGTTTTAAATGGATAATCATGGATTTTCTATAACATAGTACTCCAGTTTGACTATGGTTACTTCGTGGACTTGTCATTCCCTTGATCTTCTTTTGTTATTCTTGATTAAAATTTCATCTGTTTTATGAACATCCTTCTGCAATTGCTTTCAGTTTCTAACACGGATTGGCTTGGAATGCACTGATCTTGAGACAATATGTGTAAAGGATCGTGTCCTTACGAATGAGTGTGAGTAGCATTCCTATTCATGTTCCTGCTATATTCCAATTCTGTCCAATGGCATGATGGTTTCACTTTGTTATTTTCAGGTATTGATAAAATAGTTGGTTTTGCTTTGAGTCATCAACTTAAGCACTGTACAAATCCAGACCCTTCAAGTGATGTGCAGTTTGCCCTATGTAGCGAAAGGTTTCCCATCTAATCTTTAGTGCTCCACCAACTTGGCTATAAATCTCTTCTGCACGTAGATGATCATTGTACCAATATTGACCATTGCAGCCTTAAACATGGAGTTGATATGTTGAATATCCAATCTGGCCCTAAGAGCAGCAACAAAAGGAAGTCACTCAAGGTGGTATACTTTCTTTTAATTTAACTATTTTAATACAACTTTTTTTACAGCTTGAGCATACTGTTCTTCTAGCCCACTTGTACTCTTACATGACGTTGCAACTGTAGCAGCTTAGACAAAAATATTACGACTTGTGAACATGCTACAGTCTTGCAGAGTTAGAATTGTTAAAATGCATAGAGCTTACTATTTCTTCTCTCTTAACAATGTCAGGATATCGCTACAGAGAACGAATTTGAAAAGAGGCTTGTTGCTGATGTTATCCCTCCAGATGAAATAGGAGTTGCCTTTGAGGACATCGGAGCATTGGAAAGTGTCAAGGAAACTCTGAAGGAGTTAGTGATGCTACCATTGCAAAGGCCTGAATTGTTTTCAAGAGGACAACTTATGAAGGTAGATATTATTCCCCATATTGCAGAATTTTAACTTCAGTATTCTTTTGGAACTTCTGTGCATTCCTTTTTTTCTCTCTCTGCTCAGTATGAACATGTTACATGTCTAGCTTGTTGGCCTTGATTTTTTTTATAAAAAAATCAATCTTCACTAACAGGTGAGGCAAATTTGACCTATTCGCCCAGCTTGATCCATTTGGAGTGGGACAGTTGTTTTGTGTCCTTTAACATTTTATACCTTTTGCTTTTGGGGAGCTATGTATTTTAATAATGACCAAATGAAACTAACAAAAGTAATTATACCAAGTTGGGCTTTTTTTTAGCAAGTTGGTTATTAATGATGGTGTTCTGTTGTTGCATATAGTGAATATTTCATTTCTAATTTAGTTGATGGTGAACTGACTTCTGTTATTGTTTATGTTACGACAGCCATGTAAAGGAATATTACTTTTTGGTCCACCTGGTACGGGAAAGACGATGCTTGCTAAAGCTGTGGCAACAGAAGCTGGTGCTAATTTCATAAACATATCAATGTCAAGCATTTCTTCGAAGGTACTCCATTAATAGGATTGTTTAATATCCATGCTTTTGTTTCTCCGTTTCGGGTATTTGCATCATTGCCTCTAAATCACCCAATTGTTACAGTGGTTTGGTGAAGGAGAAAAGTACGTGAAAGCTGTGTTTTCATTGGCAAGCAAAATTGCTCCAAGTGTCATTTTTGTGGATGAGGTATCAGCATTGATGATTTGCTTGTATTGTATTGGGGCCATCACAAAAGTTCTTTGTGAATCCCAAAGTGCTACTTTCTTGCTCATCTTTTTTTTTTCAGGTTGATGGCATGCTGGGTAGACGTGAGAACCCTGGAGAACATGAAGCCATGCGTAAGATGAAAAATGAGTTTATGGTGAACTGGGACGGTCTAAGAACAAAAGATAAAGAACGTGTATTAGTACTCGCTGCAACTAATAGGCCATTTGACCTTGATGATGCTGTTGTTAGGAGGCTTCCTAGGAGGTGACTATCATCTTTTTCATTTATTTTAAGATTTATACTGTAATACTAAATTTGATTTATACTGTAATACTAAATATAGAAATAATAGTTTATTGACTGCACATTTTTTTTTGGAAAATATTTTGTTTAGGTTGATGGTGAATTTGCCAGATGTATCAAATAGAAGAAAAATTCTTAGTGTGATACTAGCCAAAGAAGATTTGGCAGATGATGTAGATCTTGAAGCCATAGCTAACTTGACGGAAGGGTACTCAGGCAGTGATCTCAAGGTAATACTAATTAGTTCTGCAAAAATGGAAAAAGTTCCAATGTTATGATGCTCATTTTGCGAAAGGGTCTCTAGCCCAGTGGTTAGAGCGCCTCAGTAGCACCCCCTAGGTCCTGGGTTCGACTCCCTCAGGGCGAATTTCAGGTCTGGGGATAAAAAAATCCCCTCGCCTGCTACCACACCAAAGCATGGGTCAAGGCCCGGCCCAGTCGTTGGTCGTTCTCACCCAGGCAACGGTGCCCCTGTGTAAGGGTGGAGCAGGGGTTCGGGGGTTTTCTCGATCTGCGTGAGAGGATCTTCTCTTAAGCTGAAATGCCTGGGGGCCGTCTTACCCCCCGCAGGTCGAGTTTTTTTTTATGATGCTCATTTTTAATATTTAAAGATCATTTGTTTGTTGACTCTTGACTGCAATTATTTTTCAGAATCTGTGTGTTACTGCTGCTCATCGTCCTATTAGAGATATCCTTGAAAAGGAGAAGAAGGTTAGTTTTAACCTCCTGAACTTCTATAATTTTTATTTTGTATGTACTCATTGGGTTCTAATTTATGTATTAGTAGTGGAATCAATGGAACACAGTTATTTATATTTAATATACAGTAATGGACGATAACATGATTTTATATGAAATGCAATTGAACTTCTTGTGCATTGTCCACCTGCAGGAGAGAGCTTTAGCAGAAGCAGAAAATAGACTGTTGCCTCAATCATGTTCTAGCAATGATGTCCGTGCCTTAAGAATAAGTGATTTCAAACATGCACATGAACAGGTACGATGCATGAGTAAAGAACTCTGTCCATTTATTGTGATACATGAGTATGTGCTTGCTGTCAGTATTATGCTAAAATACTATCTGTATAGTTTTCTCTTATTCTTAAATGACAGATTTTGGAAACAAAAAAATAATTACATTAATTTTTTTATTCTGTTGTGCTAATATGTAAGTGATTTTCTTTTTGAGAGAGAAATGTCGACTAGGAGTCCTTCTGTGTAATTTTTTTTAATTAAACAGTCCAAGTAGTAGTCACGTCAAAGACGTCAAAGCTATTTGGTCATCCATCGTATTGCTATTTCTGTTCTTGAAGCTGTTCCTATGGCTCATTATCCACATGTGAGGTGTCCTGAGATTTGAAAGTCTGCAGCCTGAACTGTTATGCCCTTTAGAATGCAATATGTTGCTAACTTTATATGTTGATTCCTTGTAGGTTTGTGCAAGTGTGTCTTCTGATTCTACTAATATGAATGAGCTTATTCAATGGAATGATCTCTATGGAGAAGGCGGATCAAGGAAAAAGACAACGCTAAGCTACTTCATGTAGCTGATGTTTAGATCATGCGCATATAGCAGAAGCCTTACCCCAAAGCAACAGAGATTAGAGGCAAACCGGGGTGCAGATTCGCCACAGTCAAAAACTTTACGCTTCTGCTAGCCATCAGATCAAGAATTGACAGTTCAGATCGAGCGCGATGGGAAAATACATATTTGATTGGTGCCTTGATGTGGGCCGTCCATTTCTGCGATAGGTTAAGACGGCTGATCTGGTTTGCAGTTGCCCTGCTGCAGTAGACTGCAGCACATCACCATCCGGGGGAAAAACAGTTCTAGCCCGAATCTTATTTGGGGTCAGGCGGTAAGTTATGACATCTGATAAGAGGACTAGTTCAGTTGACCGTCCTTTTCATTATTTTTTTTGAAAACAATTCATTATTTAGATTGCAAGATGTAGAGCCTGTGCAAGTGTACAGTATGAGCATCAGGTCAATTAACTTATTATTGTGGTCAGTGCAAAATTCATTTTATTATCAAGAAATGTTTAGTATGGTATCCATAATTTCATTTTATTAACAAGAAATGTTTAGTATGGTATCCATAATTTCATTTTATTAACAAGAAATGTTTAGTATGGTATCCATACTTATTAAGGTCCGGTTGTCTTCCTGGATCATCCAATAAATATCTATCATTGTTTTCCATTGCTTAGGAGTTGTGATAGTTCATGTAGCCTGATCAATACAGATCTATCTTAACTGGTTGTACATTGTAATCAATCGTTTCTTTCTTGGCGGTGCTTGTGGCGGTATTCTGGATATCTTGCTTTATCTGGTGTGATGAGATGGTGAGCTCATACGTCGTGATGCCATTTGAAGAGTGTTTGTTTAGCGTGATGTGGTCGCGGTCGAGCGCTGTGTTACGCTATGCCGCGAGTGCTCTGTTTCTGTTCCCCTTTGGCTTGCTGCTCGATCGCGTGATGTTTCTTTTTTCCTTTGTTTTGGTGAACTGTAACACCTTGTTTAATAAAAACCTAGAATATCATCTATAGCTATAAACGGTACTAATTTAAATTATTATTTACACAATATTAACAGTTAGCCTTCAAAAATAATCATACAACATAATTATAAATAGAAATTCAAGCAACACAGTAATTAATAAATTGAACTTAAGATGATCCAGATAATCATTAAGATAAATAAATTATAAAACTAAATCAATGAACATATCAAGTAGCAATATTATGAACTATAAAGAACTAAGGAAAATCATTTATCAACTAATAATTATATAGATAGTACCAAATTATTTATGATAATAAGTGATAGATTGCTAAGTGGAGTGAAGAGATAAAAGTACAATATTAAGTGTTCTACTTTAAATAACGCATGTCGCCTTCAACATTTACCTAAAACAACAATAAGTAAAAGTGAGTCCACGACTTAGTAAGTACAAAATAGAATAAAAAATAAGGCAAGAAGAAAATTAACATTTTATGTTCATCATTAACTCAATTTCTCATATCCATTCTCATCAATTTCCATTCTCATGTCTCAATATCTAATATCTTTTTCACGAATGTAATGTATATGTCTCAACTCATCTTTTGTTTATACCTAAATAGCGGAGTGCTACACTTGTCGGTGCCCACTCAACCCTGCCCTTTCATGTGGGGATCTCAAGCTCGTCCTCTTCTATACGGGGATTTTACCTCCATTTTCGTGGAGTGTAGATTGTCTTTTTTCACACGAGGATCTCATCTCACTTCTATGGGTCATATCTTTTCATCATGAATGCTCAACATGCAATGCAGCGGTTATATTTTTTCTTTAATTCATTTTCAGCATTGAACAATTGCTATAATCATTCTACCACAATCATCATTATTTATCATAAACATGTGAGCAACAAAAAATAGGCATGGTCATATGAATTATTATGGTAAGTCACTACTACAAGAAGCCTAATATTAGACGATATATCACAGACGGTTCCTCAAAACCGTCAGTGTTAAATATAAGCACAGACGATTTTAGTGTAGAGATCGTCTGTGTTGCTGTTAGCACCAAAAATCGTATGTGAAAAGATAATATCACAGACGGTTCATGGTGAAAATCGTCTATAAAAGTATCATAGACGGTTCTTACCAAGAACAGTTTGTGATATTGCTGAATATCACAGACGGTTTGTATTACAAACCGTCGGTGATAAGTTATCACAGACGGTTTGTATTAAAAACCGTCTGTGATAATTTTACTATATTAACTGCGTGCAAACCCGTTCGACCTTCTGTCTTAAATTCTAGATCTAGCTATTGCTTTGAGCTGGAGGTAGGGGCTTTGAGGCGACGATTTGGTGAAAGAAGACTATTTGACAAGAGTGATTATAGATCAATTCATTTCTTGATTACCTATGGTTACTAATTTGTTCCTAATTGCATTATAATTTAGATCTAGCTTTTGGTTTAAGAAGAATTGAAGATGATTTAAATCGAGTTAGCTTGATGTAGAAAGAAGTTTATTTCCATCTAGAGATAAGCTTATTAACCATAGGTAGTTTATTATCCATAGATTTAGATGTAGAGAGAAGTTTATTTACATATAGCATGGTTTATGTTTAGTCATTTCATAGTTTATTTTTACTTAATTTAATTTAATTAGTTATTCTTGCTAAACTGTTAATTATATGCGTAACGTAAGACCGAAGCTGTATGTACGCTAGGAACCGTATGAGTGAAGAGTACATTAATAGCGTATCTACTTTCACAAGAGCTGCTGAGGAAGATATGTCGAATAAGGGGGTAGAATATATGTACTATCCATACATTGACTGTGATAATCTAAAGATGTTTAAGAACCGAGCACAGATTGAAGCACACTTGATTCAAATGGGTTTCAAAAAGGGGTATGCATGTTAGACCAGTCATGGTGAAGAGTAGACTACATAGGAAGGTAGTAATAATGACATCGCCGATGAAATCAATGATATGTCTCCAGATGATGTTGATTATAGTTCTAATTTGGATAGGCTACATGATGACAAACTGGATCAGATGCTTCGCAATGCGGAAGGGAACTATGATGAGAGAGAGTATGTTAAATTCCGGGGCTTGATGGAGAACTCAGAGAAACCTTTATTCACGTGCTGCATGTCAAAATACACAAGGTTGTTAGTCGTACTTGAACTGCTGAAATTGAAGGCAAGCAACGGTTGGTCCGATAAGAGTTTCATGGTACTATTAGGTCTTTTAGCGGACATGCTTCTGAAGGAAAACGAGCTGCTCAAAACCACATACAAACTCAAGAAGATGTTTTGTCCATTGAGAATGAAAGTAGAAAGAATACATATATGTCCGAACGACTGTACCTTGTACCGTAAAGAGTATACAAATATGCATGCATGTCCGATGTGCAACGCCTCCCGATACAAGCGTAAGAATTAATTAGATGACGATGAGGAAATAGAGTTGAAGAGAGGATCTCCTGTTAAGGTGATATGATATCTTCCTGTAATTCCCCATTTGAAGCGATTTTTTGTGAACCCAAAGGAGGCAAAACTGCTACGTTGGCATTTGAAGGAGCATAAGAATGATGGAATGCTAAGACACATTGCTGATTTCGCCCAGTGGAGAAACATCGATAGGAGGTTCGCCAACTTCGGTGTAGAACCAAAGAATATAAGGTTCGGATTGAGTACAGATGGAATGAATCCTTTTGGTAATATGAGTAGTCAGCATAGCACTTGGCCTGTGACTCTCTGCATGTACAACCTTCCTCCTCGGTTGTGTATGAAGCGAAAGTATATTTTATTATCAATACTTATCCAAAGGCCAAAACAATCTGGGAATAATATTGATGTGTACCTAGCACAGTCGGTGGAAGATCTAAAAATACTATAGATCGAAGAGGTACAGGTATGGGATGCGTACAAATGAGAGAACTTCACTTTACACTCGTTGTTGTTTTGTACCATAAATGATTATCATGCTCTTACTAACCTGTCGGGCCAGAGTACAAAATGGGCCAAAGTCTATACTCACTGCTTAGATGATACGAAGAGTGTGTGTCTGAAGCACTCGCGTAAAATCGTGTACATGCATCACCGTAGGTTCCTTTGGAGGGTTCACCCATATCGCAGGATAAAGAAACAATTCGACGGAGAGAAGGAGCATAGTTCAGCTCTAAGGCATTCAAGCAAAAAAGAGATCTATGAGGATTTAGATGTTGTGCCTTGAAAAGGGGCGTACATCGACGACCCGTGAGAAGAACATCGGAAAGAGGAGATCAATATTTTAGAACTTACCTTATTTGGAGCACCTAGAAGTTTGCCACTGCATCGATGTCATGCATGTAGAGAAAAACGTATGTGATAGCTTGATTGGTCTCTTACTAAACATTCATGACAAAACAAAGGATGGTGTTAACGCACGACTTGACTTGGTAGATATGGACATCAGGCTTAAGTTAGCACCGACAAAAAGTGATAAATGACGAATTACCTTCTCCCTGCTTATTACACTCTATCCAAGGCTGAGAGAACTGAACTGTGTCAGTGCTTACATGGTGTGAAAGTTCCGTCTAGTTACTTCGCCAACATGAAGAAACTTGTTTCGATGGAAGATTTGAAGTTAATTGGTATGAAGTCTCATGATTGTCATGTGCTAATGACACAGATGCTCCCTATTGCAATTAGAAATATTTTGCTGATCAAGGTCTGAGAGACAATCATGAGGCTTTGTTATTTTTTAACACAATTGCTCAGAAGGTCATCGATCTCGAAGGACTAGATGCTCTGCAGGACGAGGTGGTGATGACTTTATATCATCTTAAGATGTATTTCCCTCCATCATTTTTCGATATCATTGTCCATCTCATTGTTCATATTGTGTGGGAGATAAAAATATGTGGGTCCGTGTTCCTACATAGCATGTACCTGTTCGAGAGGTTCATGGGAATTCTCAAGTCCTATGTACAGAATCGATCTCGGCTGGAGGGCAGCATCGTCGAAGGTTATGCAACCGAAGAGGTCATTGAGTTCTGTATCAATTACATGGCTTAGATTGAACTGATAGGTGTACCTCGATGTCGCCATGAGGGGATGTTCAAGGGTATCAGAACTATCAGAAGGAAAGCAATCACTCAAGATATGGATGCGTATGGTCAAGCCTATTTCACAGTCTTGCAACACATGACTGAAGTGTTCCCATATATCAACCAGCACAAGGATGTGATTTGGCAACAAAATCCAGAGCGGCCGGATGTTTGGATCACGAGACAACATGTAACATCCTGAAAATTCGAATTTGAAAATGTGAAGCTTTTTGAATTTATTTCTGCAATATGTTTTATTTGAAATTGGAGTTGTGGTATTTTTCTGAATAACTTAATGAAGGTTCCAAAAAGTCAAAAGGACCAAAGGGAAAACAAGCATGTCTAAATATTAGAAAATTAAAATCTCAAGTAAGAATCTGAAAAGATGATCCATAAACTATCAGGGGAGAAAATGTAGTCAAGTATGAGATAACATCTTTAAAAATATTTGGCAAAAAATTTTAAAGGAGGTTAATGTTCATGCATATATGCAAACTCATGTGAAGAACCATATATATAAGGACATATATATATATATACACCTGAATAACATAAATAAATAAATATATATATATATTTATACTCAAAAATAAGAAGGAAATAAAAATATGTATGTAGGCATATACCCCAGGATGTATGTGCAAATGTATATACATGTAAAACCCAAATGCAAAAGCAAAATAAAATAAAAGAAAAAGGAAAAAGAAAAGGAAAAATGAAACAGCCGGGCCGGCCGTTACCCCGGCCCAGCCCTCTCTCCACGCACGGCCTGCGCACGCACGCGGCCGCACGGCCCAGCCGGGCGCGCTCCCGCAGCCCAGCTCCGCGCGCGCCTTCACCGCGCCCCGCCTCTGCCATGCGGGCCCGCATTTCCGCCCCCGCGCCGCTCTCTCTGCGCGGTGGACCGCTCCTGCCCGCGGGCCCGGTGCCTCGCCCGCTCACTCCCGCTGGTCGGTGGACCCGCCCGCGCGCGTCTTCTCTTTCTTCTTCCCCAGCTTCTTCTCCACGCGGCCGCGCCGCTCGCGCCAGCTTCTTCACTCCCCTGCGCAGCAAATCCCCTTCCCCTCTCTCTCACCTCCAGGGCAAGTCACAGGATGGGGAACGCACCTTCCTGCCACCTCTCTCCTGCAAAATCTTGGAGAAGATCGCGTTCATCCCCCCATCCTCGCTTGAACAGAGAAGCGCCACCTGCCGCCTCGCCGCGCGCCTCTCCCGGCTATAAAAGCCACGCCTGGGAGTCCCAAATGCGCCGCAATACCCCCTCCTTCCCTCACGTGCGAACAACTGAGCCATAGAGCCTCTAATTCCCCGCAGGCGCTCTCGTCTTCCTCACGGCCGGCGACCGAGCCGCCGTTGATTCCGACCACCACCAGTCAATTACTCCCTCCTACACCCTATTCAGGACTTGGCGAAGTAGAATCTACCCTCCCCCGAGCCTCCCGTAGCGTGAACATCGCCGGCATCGATCGGCCTCCTCGGACCACCGCCACCGCTCGCCGCCAGCCTTCTCCGGCCACCGTCGACCCCGGCCGTCTGCACCAGAAGACTCCCCGTCATTCGGGGATTGTATTCCACGCACGACCCGGACCCCTTCGGCCACCGCTCGCCGCCGGCGCCGTCGCCTTCTTCTTCCTCAGCCGGCCTCCCCCAAGACATACTTCAAAAGGTATAATTACCCTATAAGGGTAAGCATCGCCCGACTGATCGGGTGGCTTCCAGCGTTACTCTCTCCCTCCCCTCGCTCCCGCGGCGCGCGTTCGAGCCCCCGGCTCCGCGCCTGCGGTCGAGCGATTTCTTTTAAAGTCCCCGCTGACAGCTGGGCCCCGCGGGTCAGTGGCCGTCGGTCCGCGCTGGTGGCTGACCCCTGGGTCCCGCTTGTCAGTATCAAACGCCACTGACAAATGGACCCCACTGGCCATAGAAACAGTAATAAACGAATAAAGAAAAAGATAAAAATTAAGAAACTGACATGTGGGACCCACTGTCAGAAATTTAATAATTTTGGGATTTAACTGAACTGAAATATTCAAATAAGCATAACTTATTCATTTTAACTCCAAATTGAGTGAGACAAATTTCTAAATTCATATAAATTCAAGATCTGTCCAGTGGAACTGAAACCATAAATTTTAGAGGTCCATTGAAGTTTTGGTGATATTTAATGTGGTTTGCATAAATAAATTGAAAAGACTAAATATTAGTTAAGACGTTGATAAAAAGGAACAACTTGGGGCTAAACATCTAAACTTAGTAAAGATGCTCTTAAATCATAAATTAAAACATAAGTTCAATATTTATCATAATGTCACCTAATAAATCTCAGTGATGTACCTTACTAAATAGAATAATAGAGTACTACCTTGTACAGAGATATCTGCCTAGATTATAACACCAGCTTATTTCATATATAACTATAGAGTAGTGATCACATATAAGTAATATTTAACTCATGGGCTCAAGGATAATTAACCTTAGTAAAGAAAAGTATCCTTGGATGGTATTTAGTAAAAGGATGTCCATTGAAGTTAGAGACACTCATAAGCAAATGAATATAGATAAATAGTTAGAAAAATGTTGATGACGTATATGCGCCATTAGTAAATATGTTAGTTTAATTTTTAAACACCTTAGACCCTATTGAAAATATAAATCCTATCATTAGCATACTGTCAACCAGAAAATCTTAAATAATAGCCAAAGTAGGAGCAAGCTAATAATAGTGCAATAAATTAGGTCTTGGCACTAGCTTTGGTACATGGTACATAACAAACATTAAGTGCAATGGTATATAAAGCAAGCTGGGATTCGTACCAATGGATCTTAATTTAAATTAAACTTAAATTAACGATAAAACGAAGATAGATAAATTGGTAGTAACCTTTAATCAAAGGGTGTCTTTTAAATAGAAATGTCTATATATGCGTGGCAAGTATAATAAAGTAACCCTTAGGACATCAGGTGTTAAAAGCAATCTACCTAATGTAGCGGTGTAACTAGTAATCATCACAAGCGTGCCATCGACAAATAAACCCCAACCGTAGACTCGGTAGAATATTGATAGTAAGGTATGACCTAAGTATAGCATGCTTGGTTTTAGATAAATAAATTTACATAACAATAATAATAACGTCAACACTGTAATAATAATTAAAATATAAGCAGAATATCTACGATACCTAATCTGAAGAGCCTCTTTAATAAAAAAAGGTCATGTTGGAGTACCTACAAAAATCCCTATGTAATCGGTAATTAAAATAATTTTTACCACCTCGTATTTTAATGAACAGGGTAATATTAGCACGACCTAAAAATAAATAAATACATCTCAAACCGCTAAAAAAATATAAGCTATAAGATTAATTCGACAAACCAGAAATCATATACATTGTGTATATAACTCATGCCCTAACTCATAGAAAGTTAATATTGGACAAGGCACTACCCTACACTCCGCTGCAGTCTTGCGTTTACCCATAGGCCTAATATGGCTCATGGAACTTCCTTGATAAATATAAAAGTAATAAAAAGAAGTTATTAAATAAGATGGGTTAACCCGTGGTGTTCGGTGCCATCCTCAAATCCAAAGTAAGAATAACATCGTCAATATCCCTGTATCACGACCCCTCCTTAGCCTCTGTTTAACCCAACCATCACTTTGCCCCCAACCTCGTGTAACCCCGTCAGTCCTCTACACCCAATCAGCATTGCCTCAAATCACCCATTAATTCATAATAAAACTAAATTGAGTTTATTCCGAGTTAATTGGGTCTTTTGAGTTATTTGCTTTCTTTTGGATTCAGTCGCTTGTCGCGTAATTAGAAACTAAAGTTCGAAGATTCCACGGATCAGGCGTGATCAAGAGCGAATCGAAGGTTAAGCCCTAGAAGCACAAGAGCATCCGGATTCCGACCACTGTGCCCAAGGCGAGTCAATACTTTGATCATGTTGAACCTACATTTCTGCAAATTACTTTGTTTTAAATTAACAAATTGCATTGCTGTTATCTTTATGCAAATGCATGCTAAATTTGATATTCTAGTTATATGCCATTGTTTACGTTGAATAATATTACCCCTCCTTTGAGTATTTGAATAAACGAACCTTGTCGCCCTAGCAAAACTATAATAGTAACATTTCGAAATTAAGTCCGTAATTGTATACCATGCTTAGCATTGATTAGGAACCTGGGGCAAGAAATTGCCCCAAACATCACTTTTATTTATGAGAAATTGATTCGGGCAGTCATGACGGGAATGACTGATATATGTTGGTATGATTATTTTATGTTTCGAAAATCCCCAACTTGCTTGAATATCTGGGCGGATTGGTTCGAGGGTGTGTATGTGTGGTGCAGTGGATGCACAGTGTGGTGCAGTGGATGCATAAAGTGGGTTAGTGGTAGACCGCCCAGATAACCCTAAGGACTGAATCTTGTCATGTCACCCCGTGTAAAAACAGTACAACCACAAGCTGGCAAAGTGTAGGCAGGGTTTACTAATTTGTGTGGCTCTAGGTGGTTACGTGAAGGTATGACCACGAGCAAAGGGATGGATGGTCGCATCCCCGCCTTTGCCCGTGATGGCTCACGAGGGACCCTTCCCGAGGGATGGTCGGATCCTACGGAAGATAGACCTTAGCGGGCGTAACCACAGTAGGACTATGCATTGTAACAATCCTGTGATAGTCTACTCAACCGCATGGCTAAGGAATCATGTGGGGCAACGGGTGGATTTATCTCTTGTGGGTAAAGTGTGCAAAACTCTGCAGAGTCTAAAACTATTCGAATAGCCGTGCCCACGGTCAAGGGCAGACATGAGAACTTAACTAGATATAGTTCTGTTTACAAAAATATTGAAAAATGGGAATGGAAAAGTGGAAGGGCAGAGGAAAGCCCTGATTTGAGTTGTCCTGGGTGTCGTCCCAGTGGTTCCTGGGTGTCGTCCCAGTGGTAAGTTAAGCGGCTATAACGCTGAAAAATGTCATACGGTGTGATGCCGTATGTATGGAGAAATTATGGTGATATTAGGCATATGGTGTGATGCCATATGTATGGAAATTAATATTAATATTCCTTGAACATTATGCTTCTGTTCAAATGCTAGGTCTTAGGAATTTTTATATAATTGTATTCAAAAGCACTCTTTGCAAAACAAAATAAACCTAAGCCATCCTTTGGTTAGCCATACATGTTACATATTGCATTCTGTGTGTTGATTCGCTGAGCACGGGGTCGGAGTGCTCACGCTCGCTTTTGCGGCAAAATTCAGAATCAGGAGTCAAATCGCCTCGCCTCAGCAACAAGAGTGGACAAGCTGGCAGATAAAGTGAAGATGAAGATGTCAAGGGCTAGGTCGCGAACCTCCAGTTGGCTGCCTGTGGGCATGTCCTGAAGGTCCCACCTGTGTGCTTCGTTCTTCCGCTGCTGCAATTTATTGATTTCGGCCTAATCGGCCCATGAGTAAGTTTATTATTTTAATTACGTTTCCGCATGATATGTACTTTGATATTCAGAACTGTAACTGTGTGCACTATCTACTGATCCAGGGAATAGTGCAATTAAACACAGCAGATTCCGGATTGTAAAATCTGGGTCTGACACAACACAACAGTCGGTTCAACCAATGGTTAAAGGAGCGACTCGCTAGGAGCTCATCAAGTGATATGCTGACATGGTTGGCAAAGGGGTCAACATTTACAGTTGTGACATGTCAAGGATATGGTATAAATGGGTATGCATTCTATATGTAGACTCAGAATGTAAAGAACACTAACCAAAACAGCGGTGTCCGTATAGATGTGTTCAGTACCGATGGGTTGAGGAACTCCTACTACGGGTTCATAGAGGAGATCTGGGAGCTCGACTACGTGCTTTTCAAGATGCCCTTGTTTCGGTGCCATTAGGTCCATCTCTCATGGGTGAAGATCGATAAGTACGGTGTCATTATCGTTGACCTGAAACATGTCAGATACAAAGACAAACTATCCGTACTAGTTAACCAAGTTGTTCAAGTTTTCTATATAACCGATTAGGCAAATAAGAAGCGCCACGTAGTTCTTTACGGAAAAAGAATGATTGTCGGGGTTGAGAATGTAGTAGACGAGAATGAATACAATCAATTTGATGAGTTGCCTCTTTTCAGAAACGGCATAAGGGTACAGGAAGAGCGTGACAAAAGTGGCTACATACGCGTCGATAAACATGAAGAGCTAATTTTCAAAGGAAATAGTCAAGTGGAATGGTGAATGAAATGTTGTGTGTCATATGTTCTATATTTGCATTTATATATGTGTATGAGAATGTGTGATATATATGTGAATTTGCATATATGTATATGAGAATGTGTGATGGTTGTGATATATATATATATATATATATATATATATATATATATATATATGAACTTGCATTTATATATGTGTATGAGTGTGTGATATATATGTGAATTTGCATATATGTACATGGGAATGTGTGATGGCTGTATATGAGAATGTGTGATGGCTGTGATATATATGTGAATTTGTATTTACATATGTGCATGAGAATGTGTGATATATATATATATATATATATATATATATATATATATATATATATATATATATATATATATATATATATATATATATATGTGTGTGTGTGTGTGTGTGTGTGTGTGTGAATTTGCATTTATGTATATGACAATGTGTGATGGCTGTGAGGATCATCACAGACGGTTTTTATTTAGAAACGTCTGTGATGATTACTATCACAAACGGTTCTGAAGTAGAACCACTTGTGATTATTCCCCTATATATATTGCACTCTAGAGTTTTTACCACTGTACTAACGTTACACCCAAGCTCTCCTCTCCCGAGTGCGCCGCCTCTCTCGAGCACACCGCCTCCCTGAGCAGCCGCCTCCCCAAGCACTCCTCCTCCCCTAAGCTCTCCTCCTCCCCCTGAGCACACTGCCTCCTCGAGCACACCGCCTCCCTGAGCACGCCGCCTCACTGTGCAAATCTACTAAGTGTGGTATTGTGGGAACACGAAACTGCCTAGTCAGGCCTTCGGACTGCGGAAAACTGCACCCTTTTGTCTTGTTGTTGTGCAAAGCTAGCCCATGTGGTCTTGTCACCGCGCAAAGGTGTCTCGCCTGGTCTTCTCACTATGCAAAGCTGGCCCGTACGGTCATATCATTGCGCAAAGCTGGCACGTGTGGTCTTCTCATTGATCAAAGCTGGCACGTGTGGTCTTCTCACTGCTCAAAGCTGGCCCATCCTGTCATGTCATTGTGAAAAGCTGGGCTATCATATCATGTCACTAAGCAAAGCTGACCTGTGTGGTCATGTCGCTGCGCAAAGCTAGCGTGTGTAGTCTTATCACTGCGCAAAGCTGGCCCGTCATGTCATGTCGCTACGCAAAGTTGGCCTGTATGGTCTTGTTACTGCGCAAAGCTGCCCTGTGTCGTAAATGACGCCATGACACCACAATTACGCTATAAAATCAATGGCCAAGGCATTGCTGGTAGGGACAACTATCTTCTCCGTCATAGAGTAAGCCACCATGACAGACGCTAAGGGGCCAGTCGAATATGGGTTACCAAAGGGGGACCTTTCGCTCGAACGGAAGGAGGACTTTGGTGTTACGTACCGCTTGTTGCCAAACAGGCGTGCTCAGCCTGTGTGGCCAAAATGCAAACACATGCAGGACACAGTGGTGCAGGTGACAGAAGGCCATACAGATGGCAGGTGACGTTTCTTCCGATGCTCATACTCCGGGATAGGCACTCATCTATTTTGTAGTATTACTAATAGAGTTTCAATGTTAACGCTCTTTTGTAGCAGATGGATAAATGTGACTTCGTGTGATGGATTGATTCTCCCCATGAACGGTATGTTGCGAGGTACGTGGATACGTTATGGGAGCGAATCACTGATTTGGAGGTACGAATTGAAAGTCTCAAAGAGCAGAACGATGACATCCGTCAGCAAATGGAGCGTGAGAGGGGCAACGAGGAGGTCATCAACATAGGGAGTTCGTACAACCCAACATGCTACTGCGCGAACCCTAGTTGTATATGTGCTTGCCACTACAATGACGACCAACCACGTTCGAGGCGGCCCCCTCAGCAATACTCCATGTGGGTACTACGAGGCTCCTTCTACCTATAGGCAACAATGTGTATGGTTGTACCGTTGTACTCTCGCCTGTTGTTCGAAATATTTTGCAATGTTGTTAAGCATGTAATCGAATGGTTCGTACGTTGGTGTGACTGCCATCAATGCAATTCACAATTCGATGGGTGCGATTGTCGGTGCGATTGCCATCAATTCAGTGGTACGGGCGTTGACAAGGTAAAGAGAAGTACAACTAAGCTCGCCACAGTATTGTAAACATCACTACGTAAATAAGAAACGTAAGCAGTATATGAACAACAAGTGTACAGTCAGCACTAACCACCCCCAACAGCATCCCCAGCCCCCCTCTGTCGTCACCCGGGCCCCCTTTGTCTCCGCATCCGCGTCCTCCCATATGGCCCCGCTTGGCCATCTTCCTCAGCACTGGGCGATGGCACCCTAACAAGGTAAGATGATCAGGGGACCATCGCACACAACCCTGAGCTGGTGGAGTGGATTGCATTGTCGCCTATGTGGCCACCGGTGCACCCATGAGGGCACTCCCAAAGAGAACCTTCGAGGGTGTGGCTCGAGGTGCAGAGCCCGTCGCCTGACTGGGCCAGTCCAAAAAGTACTAGTCCGTGTCATCCTGGCCCAGGGAGACCCCCCATCATGGTCGGGGAAGAGAAGACCTACAATACAGATATTGTTAGTTCGTCAGATAAAGCAATGGGATAAAACTGATAAGAGGCGAAACGTACACTCAGCTGGCACCATGGCATCTGGAGGAATGTACGGCACGGAGTGTGCCCCTGCGTGGGGAAGCCCTAGCAGTGTACGAGGCTGTCCCCAGGTTGACCTTCCAGCCTTGTCAGGCAAAGGTGGTGTAGAACGTGCCCAAGTAGAACCCCCGCATCGCCATCGGGTCAATACTCTGCATCCTCGGCCTATCAGCACTTCTTCATTGCAACAACCAAGTCAGCTTGTGGCTCGCTGATTTGGAGGGCGAGAGCTCCATCACGTTGCAAATTTTTTATGTGGTTAGCGTTGCAAGGCCAGTATCTAACCGCGCACAACTTGCTGAAGCAAGGGTGGCCTCATCAACCCTGCTGTGTTCTCTGTTCTACAGAACCAGAAATCTGCATCCATTTATTTGCTCAGTGCAGCTGCACTAGGCGCATCTGGACCCTTCTTTAAGAATGGCTAAGTCCCCTTTGCTACTCCATCCTCAAATGAAGATGACTTGGAACTCTGGTGGTGCACAGCTCGGTCATGCTTCAACAACAAGAGGTTCCGACGGGCTTTTGACTCTCTAGTCATCCTCGTCCTTTGGCTCATTTGGAAAGAACGGAACGCGCGTGTGTTCCAAGCGGAGAGAAAGACGTTAGTAGACCTGATGTGGGGCATCAAGGAGGAACTGTGGTCTTGGTGAGTTGTAGGTTTCTTCGGGAAGGAGTCCAATATGAAATGCTGAACAAGCCTGCCTAGCTGCTTTGTTTTTCTAGATTGTTGTGTCCAAGTTGTTCAGTAGTTTGGATCCCGTGTCGGGGGATCATGTTGTTCTCCTATTTGGTTAAGTTGACAGCTTTTCTGTCGACAATTTCTGTACTCGTGTTCACTTTGCTTTCTTGATCTTAATAAAATTTGGTTGGCATGTTTGGCCGGCCGGGCAAGAACTAGTACAAATGACAATATACACATTGCCGCAAATACAGTCATTGGAACTTTGATTTCTCTCTCTCTCTCTCTCTCTCTCTCTCTCTCTCTCTCTCTCTCCCCCCCCCCCCCCCCCCCCTCCCCGCCCCTCCATTTTTACAGCAAGATGAAAAACTTGAAGGTTGAAGTAAAGAAATCAGCCCAATCTTAAGCTTAATCCTACTAGATTCATGCTTGAGCTTTGAAGAAAAACTGCGGAGGAAATCTCCAACCTTCCCCCCAAAAAAGTGACAAAAGAGAGAAGACGGGATCACCTCTAAGACTAATTATACATCATCACTCTCCCTAATTAGCAGAGCAATCCCTCTCAAAAACTGTACAGATCAAGGAAAAAGAGTCGTGCGTCTCTTGCATATGTAACATCGACTGATTTGCTTCAATGTATCACGTCACATGGTGTGGTTGATGAGGCCATGCACAAGCAGGAACCCCATGATGAGCGAGTGGTCGACGTTGGGCTCCACCACCAGGGTGAGCACGTCGTCGCCGAGGGCGACCCCCGTCGCCGTCGTCTTCCTCTTCACCTCCGCGACGGCGAGCCCGGTGGCGTCGTCGACGATCCTGGCCGCCTGCAGCTGCTGCTTCCCACCGTCCATCTTGTAGCGCACGACGCGGCCGTCGGTTTTGCTCCTGAACTCGCAGCAGCACGGGCCGCGCCACGGCTTGCTGACCACCTTGAACCACGGCTGCGCCGGCGCGGCGGGCTCCTGCTCGCTCCACCTATACGCCTCCCACCTCCCGAACTTCTTGAGTATCTGGAGGACGACGTTGCCGGCGAGGTCCATGAGGCAGACGTCGGCGGCGCGGCGGGAGCTGTAGTTGTCGACGCGGTAGATGATGCGGCCGCCGGAGTCGTAGACGGTGCAGCCGCTGCTGTTGAGCACCAGCGACTTCATCCAGATGGTGAACACCTCCCGCTGCTCGCTCCTGTACCGTGTGCTCGCTGCCGCCGACTCAGGAGGAGCACCGGGCGCGTCCAGCCGCCGTGACGGCGGCAGGGAGCAGGAGGAGTGCACCCTCGCCATTGCCCTCCAGAGTTGCATTATAGATTGTATGTACTAGCTAGTTGACTATAAGTCAGGGTTTGTGTTTGTTTATATACCGGCCGGACAGGAGAGAAAGCAAGGGCTAGGTTTGCATAGTTGGTTGTTACTCTAACTTGAAACCTAGGAGACGATAGGATGAGTAATTTATAGGACTGGTATGACAACAGAGTGGTGAATGGTATTTTTAGAACTTTTTTTCTCAAATATTCATCAATCATTCACTCTAGTAGATACCGAGTTATAAAGATCAGGAATGGAAACCAAAACTAAAGCAATCAACTTAGAAGTCGAAGAACTGAAACTTCACACCTCGCTGATTTGACTAGCAACCAGTCAGTAGTCTGATTGGTGCCTGGGCGGTCTAACCACTAGCTGCAAGGCGGTCGACCGGCCTCCTGGCGGTCTGACCGGTGGCTACACGATAGTCTGACCAGCCTATGGTCCGATTGGGCCTAAGAGCTGTTGGAAATGCGGGTAATATTTTAATTCTAAATTTTACTAGAAGATAAATATAGTAAAAGACTAGTGTGCAAAATTCATAACTAACAGTAGGCTAATTATTGTACTTCAGAAAATACGCAAGAAAAATACAGTATCAAAGTCGATCGATCGCACAAACGACTTAGTAGTGGGCTTGATAAAAAACAGAAAGCAGTGCAGAATGTAGATGAAATAGAGCAGGAGCGATCGTGCAAATGTGCTACCCAGAAACATTATTGCCGCCCTATGCAGGTACTCTTTGTGGTAATGGCTAAGAGATAATTTTTCTCCCTCCTTCCTGGTCCAAGCTGAGAAGAAAGGCCAATGAAATTTAGTCGCTCAACAGTTAGTACAAATTCACCAAAGAGGAAGAAGACAATGTGAGAAAGAAATAGAGGAGTTCAATCTTTGAAGCTTGGACGTCTCCAGGCCTTTTATAGATGTGCGAATTACTCTCTAGTAATTGAAACCATTAAACTGAAATAATCCACTGGTAACTGCTAAATTATTCACTAGTAACTACTAATATTCAAAGCAAATAATGATAATTAAGCAATCTCATGATTAGTTAAAAGGAGAGAGAGATGATGCATGGGTCAGCAAAAATAAGGTAGACTTGGTCTACCAAGTGACGCACCACGTCATGCCACAGTCGTGCAACGCAAGTTGCAAGTCATAAGTCACATGGTTTTTCATGCAAAAATATGCAAATACGCATGAGCGTGCGCGTGTGTGTGTTTAGACAAAGCCCTCTCATGCCATGTATCTCAAGCTTTTAGGAAACGGCAAATATCCCACCTTATAAATTGGTCGACTTCACCTTGTCTTAACAATATGGTACTAAATCATGCATACCTTGAAATTATAGGAAATGGGCCTCAGTTGTATGGGCCAATTTCCAACAAGAGCGGTATGACCGCTCTCATGTTCTCAAAATAGAAAATCAGCCCAAATCCAAGCCACTTTTGGTGCAACTTTAAAAATCCATGGACAAATGATATGAAACTTTGCACACACCTTGAGTAGGTCTCAAGAACGTATTCCATCCAAGGATCGCTTAAATGCTTGTCAAAGTTTAGACCTTTCTGAATAATAAGCAAAGTTGTACCAAAACGGGGCAAAACATAAAAACTCAAAATATAACTTGCTCATGGGTATATGATGACCAAGATAGCTCTAGATGTATTTCCACATGTCACAGCAAACAATAAGTCTTAAAGATTTGAGGCAAAAATCATTGGATCAAGAAAACTCACGATTGGGTCAAATCCAAGTAAAATCGGACAATTTCAAGAACTTGCAAGACTTGGTGTCTAGATAGATGAGCTATAATCTGTATGAGTCATCTTCAATACTTACATGTCTTTGGCACACAACAAGATCAAGAAGGGGAAAGAAGAAATCAAAACCAACAAGATTGAGAGCAAATCAACAAAAACAAGAACTCCATTAGAGATGAATAAAGTTGATATATTGCTACTTAAGGCTAAAGGTTTTACAACTACTTCACTTGGAATACAAGATAGCACACCACATCACTCATGGTTTTACAGCCACTCCATTTAGAAGACAAGATAGCACACCACAGCACTCAAACCCTAACCCTAGAGCTCTTGGCTAGAATGATGGATGGTTAGATAGTTAACTAGTAAGTCTCCATCCCAATCTATTAAATAGATAAGGCAATCGGTCTATATCTAACCCTAATGGATACTATCCAGTAGTATATATAGAGGAACTTGTTAACCACACACAACATGAGTTTTACACACACACTTAACTTATGCAAGCTTTTTAAAGCACATAAGTCTGAATCCACTAAGAAAGTGTTTGATCCAACTTGATTTTCTCAGCTTCTCCTTAAGCTAAACCATTTTCCCAAGTGTCGCGGTTTTGATCAAAGATAGTTTTCAGTTTTTGATCATCTTACCAAAATATCATCACCTTGACTTGATCTTTATCTTCCTTGCAAGTGATCGTCATGCTTACTATAATAAATGCACTACTGGCTTACTATGCATCGGTAAGTCTCTCCCGTTCTGATTTCACCGAACCACATCTCACTTGGACCGACTAAACCACTTAGTCCAACCCATCGTTTGAACCTTCCTTTCAACATTTTCCGCCTTTTTTGTGCCTTGCTTGAACTCAACCATCTTATCCAGTATCCTTGACAATTCTAGGCATCGGCTACTCTATGAGCGTAGTCCCAATTCTCACTGTTGACCATGGTTGACTCCAAAGCTTCCCTGCACATCTAAATATAAATAAATCATTTTCGGGTATAAGTTCTTCACAACTTCACTCACGTTAACTAAAGCAAACAATATTAATATACTGACTAAACACAATTCAAATCACCCCATGACCAAAATCCCAAAATTCCAAAATCTATTTTTTTGGGACCGGTCTGACCGCCAACCACAAAGTGGTCAGACTGGTTGAAACACTGCGCAAATAAGCCTCCTAAAAAATTGCAGCATGCAACTAATTTGCGGTCATACCGCTCGACGATCTGACCAGAATCTGCCCAGCGGTCAGACCTCTCAGCAACACACCAGCGGTCAAACTGATTTGCCTGGAAAACTCTAAAACCAATTCTGACAAAATATAATCTTTACAAAAATCAAATGCCAGCTCCTCTAACTTGACAACGATTCATCACAATAATAATCTAGATCTTCTCACATGATCTTCATAATTAAATGTGTTTTTTTGGAAGGTGATCGCTGTCGACCATCATCAGCCACTATATGTATTCGAATTACCACATTTGATTAAGTCATGCTTATCAAGTTGTCTGTAGTCAATGTCTTTGGGGTTTTGGCTGCATGCACTGCACAATCTCATAGGCCAAGGAGACGGTATCCATCTAAAGGTAAATGCGCCGTTTTAAATGGGTTCAGTTTCTTTTCTTTTCTTTTTTTATTTGCTTCTTGGTTTTTGAACATTTTCACCTTATTCCTTTATATTGTCTGTGATGATATAATATTTTTAAAATTTTAAATTTAATTACTTATAAAAAACTAATAACCGCTACAATACATTTTCAGCCACTACAGTGTAAAAAAACCCAGAAACCACGGTTTATAAACCATGCACAAGCGATTACCGTATATTCAGGTACTTTGAGAACCGAGTGCTGTCTTTTTCTGTGCATGTAATCAAATTGCAAAATATATGTCCGGCCAAAGGGTGTAGTATACTACTAGCTAATACAATTATCCCTGAGCATGCTCATGATATATATAGTGACGAATTTGTACTCTTGTAGTTATTAGTATTATTCCTGCAGCACTGTGTGCGCACATCGCCAAGGGAGCCCGACACAGCCGACGAAGCAGCAACAATATTCTGATTTGGTTGCATTAAGCGTCAGCAAAATAAGAGGCCCCCGACAAGCACCAATCTGTGCAACGTTGCCTTGTCCGTTTGAAACAAATTGCTCCATTTAGAATTCATTTGCGTGAACAAGAAATACCATGCATGCTACCTATTTGGTGTCAAAATGTAAGGCACAGCGCGCATCGTACGGTTTTCAAGATTGAAAAGCCCTTCACTTCCTGCATACAGAATAACTCAAGTGATTCATGGGGTGCATGGCTGTAGGCTAATATATTTTGGTAACCGAAGTTGGGTACACACTGAACCAGAACCGAATTTTCAAAGAAAAATGAGATTTCCTTTTGAATTTGATTCCTTGAGTTTCCCCAGCCAATTCTTCTCCAAATTACTTCAGCCAAGCCTTGAGATTCGTGCTGCATTGCCTCAAGGACCGCAGATTGCGTTGGCACTGTTCACCACCCGAAAAACCACCGCCGCTGCCCCTGTTTTCCGCCGCCTGAGCCCTCCCACACCTTCTCACGCTTTCCAGCCTCTGGCACGCCACTGCCACTCGGTCAGGCTCCATACTACCTCGCCCTCCCCGCCCTGACAACCTCCTAATCGCCTTGAACATGTGTTAGCCCCGCCGGCCGTGTTCTGCCACCGCCTCTGCTCTCTCACGGCCGCCCTCTCGCACGGGTGACCTAACTCGCTCTGACACCTTTTGACCGCTGCCTTTCTACACCCAAGACAACCGGTGCATCCCCTCTAGCAGCCTCAGGCCTTCCCGACCCCTGTAGTGACCGCCGCCACCAATCCCCCCACAGTGCCAAACCGCCTCCCGACTCTATTTAATGCCCGGACCCCTTCGGAGCACCACATTGGAGTCCAATGAGCCCCTCCACACCCCCAATTAGACCGTCAACCGGAATATCGTCTGCTATCGCCGATAAACGTCAAAGTGAGATTGAATTCAATTCCGTCGATTTAGTCAATTGTGTTTCAATTGCTTGCGCCCACAGCCTCCTCAAGCCCCCAGGAACCTTCTTGAACCGTCGCCTTAGCTCCCCGAGCTCTCCTCTTCTCCGCTGTCGAAGCCCACCGCTCGGCCATGGTACCTCACCGTGGACAGCTCGCTAAGAGATTCCCCAATCCAAACCGCCACCACTCAAGACACCCTGACCACCCCTAGATGGTTAAATACCTGCCAATTTCAAGGATAATCACCCCTATAGCCCCTATGTCGTCAAACATCGTACTGAGCTTTTGACCTCGCCGCTGGCGAACGTCGCCTCCCCTGTCACCGCCAGCCCCAAAAATGGAATCTTGACACTTCTAGGAACCCAACCATAGCCTCAAAAGCCGTCGCAGATCAATCGAACCCTGTCGACCGCCGTCGCCTTCTTCCTCTATTTTCGGTCGCTACGTGCGGGCGTAGGAGGAAGACGACACTGTGCGTCTTGGGCTGCACAGTGTCGGGCCTCATTAGCTGAGTAGGCCGAGCCGCCAAATCCCTGTGTGCCACTGTAGCAAGCGAGTGTCGGTATAAATAGTGACCAGACCCGCATGAACAGTAAAAATCTGCAATGAACAGTAGACCCGACCTTTCGAGTAAGGAATTGAATTATTTTCTTTGCTTTGCGCCAGTACACGACGTCGAAGGTCAACCAATTCAAGAAGGAGAAACTCAGGATCAAGCTCAAGATCAAGAAACAGAAGAATACAAAATTGTAGAATACATTAATCCGCAAGGTAAGTCACATGTCTTTTCATATTGAACCTACATTCCTTTAATTATTTATTTATCAGTATTTTTATTATGTTATTTGCAAGTTATTATTTCATGTACAATGAATGTTTTGAATGACATGATATTAGCCTATGTCCTATCACCCGAAAAAGCCGAGTTTAATTTTGATGACTATATTCATCTTGACAAGACTTAGTAATATTAAAATTATTATTAATGTAATCATAGCAATTTAGGAACTCAACAAACTTTTACTACTAAGAGTCTTGGCATTTTGCTGATGGAATTTTAAAAGTGGTTCAAGGATAAGGAGGTATAACGGGAAGCCATGAGTTGGCCCAGGCCCATGACCTTATCCTAGGATAGAGGCTTGGTATGGAATGGTGGCAGTGTCATGGGCGCTGAATATGGGTTTGTGGATGGAATTTGCCTCAATGAAAATATAAGGACTAGGCCCTTATGCTAAGTAAAGAACATAGTAACCGCTCAACCACAAGCGTTGACTTGTCAAACCTAGTTTAGTAGCTGCTCAAATCGATTGAATATCTACATAATGGCATGATATACTGTTCTAGAAAAGGGAACAGTCGGCGAAGGGTTGTGGTATGGAAACGGTAAAACCATACTTTCACAATGATAGGCTCCACCCTGTCAGGCCGGCGTTTTCCGTGACAGGGGGTCCAAAGTCTATCGGTAGAGGCTACATAAAGAGATGGGCAGTGAAACAACCTTATTTTCTCAACTTAGTCATGAGGGTTGAGGAATCTTGTGGGTAAAGTTGGGCAACTCTGTAGAGTCATTTACAAATGGTATTCGAATACGGCGTGCTTCCGGTAAATGAAGTTGTGTTTAATGGGTGATTCCAATAGCGAAGCATAAGTAGATTTGGAAATGTTGAAGTCTGGCAATCAAGTTTTGAAACCCCAAATTCCTTAAGAAGTTTATGATTTATTATCTTGTGTTTAAAAACAAAGTGTTTACAAATAAAACTGCACCCAAAAATACTTTAATACAACCAATATACCTCCATCTTTTGGAAATCCTGGCAATTAGCTATATAGCATTTTTCCCGTGTGACTTGTTGAGCACGGTTGGTTTATTCTACACTCAGGCATGCCTGTGGAGTTTCTTTTGTATTGTAATGTAGCTTTGGGTTGTACGCCCCGCTGTGTAAAACTTGACTGCTAAGTTTTAATTTTATAATAAAGTTTGGTTTTTATGCTTAAGCCTATATTGGTAATGGTGTACACTCATCTATAGTACTTACAGCTGAACAATTCTAGACAGTTACGAGGATAACCTAACATCCTCAGAAATAGATGTGTTACACACACCACTACACAGCAAAAAGGTTGAGATGTTACCGAACCGAACACTCCCAACTTCAGTTCCTCCTCTAGTTATTTATTCTTATCCAAGCAGGACGTGACAGAAACGGTGAAACCAATGGGCCAACACTATTCAAGCATAGACAAGCACAACATGTTGAGATAGTTGTGCTCATGTCACATCTTAAAAAACTACTTTGGTCAGATAGAGCATGAAAAGCACATCCTAATGATCCTTTTGGAGGAAGCTTTGCACTTTTGCGGCATTAAAATATATTCAAAGTGAAGGATGCCATTAGAGAAGTTTGCTTTTGATCTAGTACACAAGATAATGACAATATAAGCAACCCGTACGACCTAAGAGCACACTAAACTTACTCATGTTGTCATCATGCACGGTAGTACAATGAGCCTAACTAAGAACTCAATTTCTTTTTGTTGTGCTGATGCATGTGTATGGTGAACCGGAGAATTGTTTGTTTGTTCAATGTCACTTCATGGGCCTCTTTTTTTGCTTGTTCTTCCGTATTTTTGGATAATAACTATAAAAAAAACTCTGATAATTGTTAAGGCCTAACTAGTGTTTTCTTTAGCGTATCTCAGATGATTTGGGCTACGTAAATTAATTCCATTGCGATCCAGACAATGTGATGATAAACATGCACAAATGTGATCACCTGCTCTGGGTGGAGCTCTCACTAAAATAAACAGCTAGTACAAATTCAATTAGGTACTGATGTCACGGTACGTTAGCTTGGTACTACTTATGCATAAAACCTAGGTAGGACTGCCACTGGTACCTATTATCATTGTCTAAATTCATACCACACTATTAGATGAGGTACAGATAAAAAATAAAATATTTATTTAGATTTAGATATAGAAAAGATAATACTCACTTACCTATTTTTACCCATATCTATTTAAACCTAGTGTTAAGAGTGTCCTTAGACTATCCATATGCTTATACTATATTTAGTTATAACTTTCTGTAAAAGTATGTATAAGTCACCTGTGTACATGTGCTTGTTAATTTGCACAGAGTAGCTCCCATACACACAAAATCATTTTCAACAAATTTCAATCATTTTTGTAAAACTTTTATGGTGTGAACGCGAGATTAAAATTTTAAATACCGAAGTTTTATGAAAGCTTCCTATAAAAATATGTGGGGCCCACGTGTGTGCCCAGTCCTACCAATTTATGTAGAGTAGCTCTCCTATATTCAGAATCATCTCCAATAAATTTCAATTGATTTCCACAAACTTTTATGGTATGAACGTGAGGTTAAAATTGTAAATACCGAAGTTTTATGAAAACTTTCTTTATAAGTTTTTTTGGTTTAACCTCTTCTTTTTCTTCCTTTTTATCCACTGGGTTATCTAAACCCATTGGATATATCTTTTTTTACTTAAGTATAGATAAAAATTAGATATGAATTTGCGTTACTCATACTATAACTCCGTGGCAGCCCTAAACCTAGGCTTCGCTTAGCTCATCGTGCGGATCATAAGGCAGGCGGCTTCAGATAATTTATTGAGCAAACGAGCGAAACGCGATTTAATCCATTGCTTATGAAATGAACTAAACTGGAGCTGAAAACGGAAGGGATTTGTATTGGGAGCGGTTCAGGAACAGACATCAACCGAGTATGTGTTGCTTGTTATTCTTACAAGTGGACATACATTATTTCATGAGATGTTTAGCATGTCTAAAACATGGGGACACAAATCTTCTTCCCATGGAAGCAATAACAAAGAGAAGTGGGGTTATCAACAGGAGACTATTGAACCATCTTAACCAATACCCAACTTGAGGCCAGCCAGAACTCTAAATATTTATTCCTCCTGTCCTATTTCAATGTAGTTTAGAGAAGCACATCAGTATAGCTTTGCGCAAGAGCCGTCGCTTCAAGTATTTACAAAGAAATAAGAACACAAATCCAAAAGATGGCCCACATTGGCCCTGTTGTCAAGGGCCATTTCTTCATTCTTGAAGAGCTGGAACTTCCAATGACAAAGGTTACGACAGATCCAGCAGCAGTACTGTCCACGCACACAGACGGAAGCTTTATCTGACTCTTATTGCACTCACTAACTAAAGCTCTCAATTGCACACCCAGGATAGCCACAAGAACCATATATCGATAGAACGCAAGAAAATTTCACAATCGCACATAATACAAGCTTGCTTTTAATAGTCAAATGAAAAAATTTGGATTTCTTTCCGAGGCAAGAATACAAGTCCATTCTAAACAAGATGAACAATCTAGATTACGATTATGGCAGTAATGTTGAAAGGTACGAATTAGCCATCGCGAGACTATTTTTAGCCATAATAGCTGCTGATACACGGGCTGATTCATCATCAGGAGCAACACAATACAGTGGCTTTACACTAGCAGGACAGCATTGATTCTCAGGATTGTTTGTAACTCGAGCATATTTCCTGCATCATGACAAACAGTGGTTACGGAAACTAACAAGCGAATGCAGAATAGAGCAGAGCAGAGCATCCAAAAGATGTCTTACCCAAACAACTTTTCCAGCAGGAGCCACAAGACCAAGTTCACTCACATTAACCTGAAAGGTGAAGACCACAGTCGATGACAAAATAAAGGGCGTGATGTGAATGGTACAGGAGTAATGCTTCAAACAAGCAAAATGCACAACATACCTCAATGATGGTTGCCATTGTCATAACACCATGGGATGTGTATATTTGACCATTGTGGTTTTTCTTTACAGAGATTATGTCAAGGTTAAATGTGCATTTTAAGTCAGGATGGGTCACATGAGCTTTGGTGAAACGCAAGCCAGTTGGCCGTATGGACCGCTCATACTCTGGAGGTTTCCTTGTAAAGTCAGGTCCAACAAATGTCGCTTTAGTGACCATTCTTTTCCACTGCTTGGCTGCATATGAAAATAAGTCAACAGATATTACTTAGTTGGCTATGACCATGTTCACATAAATAACTAGTATACCATAATTTTTCAAGTTTCACAAGAGAAAAACAATCAGTTCAGCCAAACCTACTCATGCTTTAATCATAAAACCTACTCATTAGTTGTGGAGCGAAGAAGAGAGTACACATCAAACCTACTCATGCTTTAATCATAAAAGCCAAACATTTATTACAAGAGGGTACAACTTAGGAGGCGTTCGTATTGGTATTTGTTGATGGCTTTTTGTTGTGGCTTATGGCTTTTTGCTGAAAATGAATAATAGTGGCTGAAAGAAGTAGTTTTCTATTGGATCATAAGGGCCTTCTCACCCTAAAAGTGAAGGAGAACGGGTAGGCTACGCTAGCTACAACATTTGATTTTCAACCGCGTTCAACTAGAAAACATGCGTGTAAGGGAGTCATGGATAGTTACCACTAGATGCGCCGCGCAGCGGAAGAAGAGTTGGAGCAACCCGGTCCAACGTAGATGCGCGTTGATGAAGAAGAAGCAGTCGATCGGTTCACGAACTGAATGTCTCCTCCTCGCATCTTAACAATAGCCTTGCGCTTCTCGCCGATCAGCACAGCAACAACAGCAGCGGCGCCTCCACGGAGTCCACACGTTCAGGATGGAACGCCGTGCGCTGGTGTGCTAGCACCGCGCGCCCGACTAGGGTTTCGGGATACGGCCGAGGGGAGGTGGCGGCCAGGGTTTTTAGCATAGTAGTCTATTCTACCTGTAGCCCCGCCTCCACATATTTATAGACCATGCTAATGGGCTTCCACGTTGTATGCCCATTAGAACCCTAATCCCATATGGATCAATATCCCTTTTAGCCTATAAAACCGAATTGTTTATGATTGCCTCTTGGGCACATCACTAACAATCTCCCACTTGCACTAGAGACAATCATATACGGATCAGCAACATTCAAATCCGTGTGCACCATGCAAATCTTCACTTCACCTCTATCAATGATCTCACGGATAAGGTGATAGCGCCGAAGTATATGTTTGGATTTTTGGTGTGACCTAGGCTCCTTTGCTTGCGCAATGGCTCCACTATTATCACAATAGAGATCCACTGGAGTGGACACACTAGTGATCACACCCAACTCAAAAAAAAATTTTCTGATCCAAACAGCTTCCTTTGCAGCTTCAGAAGCTGCAATATACTCGGTCTCAGTTGTCGAATCAGCTACCGTCTCTTACTTGGAACTTTTCCAGCTCAATGCCCCTCCATTGAGGCAGAACACAAAACCAGACTGCGGTCTGCTATCATCTTTATCAGTTTGGAAACTAGCATCGGTGTAACTTTTTACAACGATCTCTTCTTCACCTCCAAAAATAAGGAACATATCCTTAGTCCTTCTAAAGTACTTAAGAATATTCTTTGCAGCCACCCAGTGAGCTAGACCGGGGCTAGATTGATACCTGCTCGTAACACTTAGAGCATAGAAACATTTGGGTGCGTACAAAGCATAGCATACATGATGGATCCGATGGCTGAGGCATACAGAATCGCACTCATTTTCTTTTGCTCATCAAGTGTTGAAGCACGCTGAGTCTTACTAAGACTAATGCCATGTGACATAGGCAAAAAATCTTTCTTGGAATCTTGCATATTGAACCGTTTCAATACCTTGCCAATGTATGTACTTTGGCTTAATCCAATTAGCCTCTTCGATCTATCTCTATAGATCTTTATGCCCAAAATGTAAGCTGCCTCTCCGAGATCTTTCATTGAGAAACTTTTTCTCAAAGAAGACTTCACAGCTTCTAGCATTGGAATATCATTTTCGATCAATAATATGTCATCTACATACAAGACCAGAAAAACAAGTGTGCTCCCACTAGCCTTCTTGTAAACACAAGGCTCTTCTTCATTCTTGATGAAGCCAAACCCTTTGACTACTTCATCAAAACGAAGATTCCAACTCCGAGATGCTTGCTTCAATCCATAAATGGACTTCTGAATCTTGCATATTCTCTCAGCATTTTTCGGATCAACAAAACCCTCAGGCTGTGTCATGTACACATCCTCGCTTAGGTTTCCATTTAGGAAAGTCGTTTTGACATCCATCTGCCGAATCTCGTAGTCGAAATAGGCAGCAATCGCTAGGTGGATCTGAATAGACTTTAGCATAGCGACGGTTGAAAACGTTTCATCATATCAACACCTTGAATTTGCTTGAAACCTTTCGCCACCAATCATGCCTTATATATGTGAACATTTCCATCCATGTCTATCTTTTTCTTAAAAATCCATTTACACTCAATACTTTTTACACCATCAGGTGGATCCACCAAGTTCCAAACTTGATTATCATGCATGGATTCTATTTCAGACCTCATGGCTCCAAGCCATTTTTCAAAGTCTGGTCCCATCATTGCTTCCGTGTAGCTCTTGGGCTCATCATTGTCCAACAACAATATGTCGCGTTGTCCCGTGGTTAGGAGCGTGAACTTTTTAGTTGCGTGACGTGCCCTTGTAGACCTACGTGGGGGCGGTGCCTCCATAACCGGTTGTACAACATCTTGTACATTATGTTGAGGTTCAATAGGAGCTGAAACATTTTCAGGTGTTTTCCGAATTTCTTCAAGATGCACCTTGCTCCCACTAACACCCTTCGAAAGAAACTATTTTTCCAAAAAGACACCGTTCTGAGCGACAAACACTTTGCCTTCTTCCCGATTGTAAAAATAATATCTTTTGGTTTCCCTAGGATACCCAACAAAGAAGCATTTATAAGATTTAGGATTGAGCTTATCAGACGTCAAACGTTTCACATAAGTCTCACAACCCCATATCTTAAGGAAAGACAATCCAGGACATTTTCCGGTCCATTTCTCATACGGTGTCTTTTTCACTGATTTAGATGGAACTCTGTTTAGTGTAAACGCAGCAGTTTCTAGAGTATATCCCCAGAAGGACAATGAAAGATCAGATTGGCTCATCATAGACCGAACCATGTCTAACAAGGTCCGGTTCCTCCGTTCAGATACCCCGTTCCACTGAGGCGTGCCAGGTGGAGTCAACTGTGGAACAATTCCACACTGTTTTAGATGTTCACCAAATTCATGGCTCAAATATTCACCTCCACGATCAGATCGCAGAATTTTAATTGTCTTGCCTAGCTGATTTTGTACTTCATTCTGAAATTTTTTGAACTTTTCGAACGATTCAGACTTGTGCCTGATTAAGTAGATGTATCCATATCTACTAAAGTCATCGGTAAAAGTAATGAAATACTGAAAATCACCTCTGGCTACTGAGCTCATTGGTCTACATACATCGGTATGTACAAGTCCCAACAAGTCACTTGCCCTCTCACTATGACCGGTGAAAGACGTCTTTGTCATCTTGCCAAGTAAACAAGACTCGCATGTCTCAAATGATTCAAAATCAAATGAGTTGAGTAGACCATCTTTATGGAGCTTCTCTATGCGTTTCTCATTTATATGACCTAAGCGACAATGCCAAATAAAAGCGGGATTCAAATCATTAGGCCGCAGCCTCTTTGTATTAATATTATAGACAGGCTTATCCTCAAGATCAAGAACATATAACCTATTCATCAATGGACAATGTGCATAGAGTATATCATTCAAATAAATAGAACAACGTTTGTTCTTTAGTACGAACTCATAACCACCATCTTCCTCCAAACATGAAGAAGAGATGATGTTATTACTCAATGTTGGAATGTAATAACAATTATTTAATTCCAAAACCAATCCTGAAGGTAATGACAAGTGATAAGTGCCGACAGCCAGTACAGCAACCTTTGCTCCATTGCTGACACGCACGTCCAACTCGCCTCTCGCAAAACTTCTAGTCCTTCTTAGACCCTGCAATGATTTGCAAGTATGAATCATCGATCCGGTATCAAATACCCAAGATTCACCAGAAGAAATTGCAAGATTAATTTCTATAACATTTATACCTGAAGCAGAAGTCTCGCTTCCCTTCTTTTTCAGATCCTCCAAGTATTTCTTACAATTCCTAGACCAATGCCCCTTGACATGGTAGTGGTAGCATTCATCATCAGGAGAAGGGCCATATTTGACCTTCCCATTTGGCTTTGGCTTAGAGCTAGGGTGATCATTAGGAACCTTACCTTTGCCTTTGCCTTTGGGCGTCCAACGCTTCCTCTTTTTATTCTCCTTCTGAACCATCATCACATGATTGGTATTTTTCTTAATGCTTTCCTCTGCTGTCTTAAGCATCCCATGCAATTCAGTCAATGATTTCTCCATGCTATTCATATGAAAGTTCATAATGAACTGCTCATAGCTCGGAGGAAGAGATTGGAGAACAACATCTGTAGCCAGATCAGGATTAAGGGGAGAACCAAGCTTCTCCAAGCTCTCAATGTAACCAATCATCTTGATCACATGAGGACTGACTGGACTACCTTCCGCCAGCTTGCACGCAAACAAGGACTTTGAAATGTTAAACCTCTCGGTCCTAGCTTGGTTCTCAAACATGTCACGCAGTCCTTCAATCATAGTGTGAGCATCTGCATTCTCATAATGCTTCTGAAGCTCAGAGGACATGGTAGCAAGCATGAGACAACTAACGTCGAGTGAATCATTGCAGTGTTTCTCATAAGCTTTGCGGGTGGCAACGTTTGCACCCTCAGGGAGTTCATCGGGGTAGGGTTGCTCAAGAACGTATTCCTTTTTTTCTTGTCTGAGAACAATTCTCAGGTTGCGGTACCAATCAATAAAATTCATTCTATTAAGTTTTTCTTTCTCAAGAACAGATCGCAAGTTAAAACCAGAATTGTTACTAGAAGCAGCCATGATCTACAACAAAAAATAAACAAGCAAAGTTCAGCACTATGTTCATGTTTGATCTTCCATTAAACAATTTAACAAAAGACACTCCCACTATATGTTTTGTAATCATCTTCCCTCTAACGACATATAGTGGTTAAGATCCATGTTCATCTAAGTTCTAGTGAGCTTTGGTATCACCGCTAGAAAACTAGTGACGTAGGTAAGCAACGTTTGCTAATCACATCTTATGTGACTCTTGTTTGTTGGGTGGCATCCAATGCCCCGGCTCCCAACACCATGCCCCAAGGCCCAAATCCAATTTGATAGCCTTGTCAAGTAAACCAACACTATGCATGTGGATGTCCGACATCCACCCATTAGATCAAGATAGTTGATGGTACTCTGCTTTGGCAGACCTACCAAATAATGATCGTAATTCTTATAGGCGCAGCAATTGGAAGGGCATCAAATAAATTCTTAATTTTTCTGAGGGAAGCTATTCCGTCATGAAAAATACATCCTCTACAGGTATGGCATAAAAGAATAGTATGACAGGAAATAAACATCACATGCATATAATCACATTATACTGTGAATGGTATGGCCTTTTGAATCGTAGTGGTCGCCATCGCCATGGTTCCACGGTGATGTCCTTCGCCACACTTCCTGTCCTCTTTGTCATCATGCTTGAAGCCTCCATGGTAAAGAACTAAACTATTACAACTAGTAGCTAGCAAATGAATTACATGAGGAGCGCAAGCATCACAAGTCGACACGCAGGTCGTTGTACAATTAAAGAATAGCCTCAACCCAGCTGTAATTAATACGACACACAAGCCGCCAAAACACACATGCATCACATATACATCTATGCCATACCATTCGTATCATTCCCTGCAAAAATAAGTTAAGCGTAGAACGCATTCTACTGCCCTGACATGAATGTGTTTGTATAACAATCTATGCGTGTACGCAACGGCGGTCCCGCGGGTTTCAGGGCAGCGCCCTGAAAACCTCACGGAATTACATAGATCGCATCTATGAAATCGCTATGAAAATCTCATCGGGTCGATCAAATCAACCCAAATCCGAGCCATTCAAAAATGTCTCAATTTTCATTAGATCAATCACATTGATCATCGCGATCGGTATACTTGAGGAGACCGCAACACAAGACCTCGATCTGTTGACTCGATCTATTGACTGTGCGCGTAGTTAGCCCCGATGGTGATTCCAGCCGGTAGGGGCAAGTCGCGTGTACATCAAAGAAGGAGCACGAACTAATCTTTTTGGCCACATGATGCTATCAACTCATACCTATTTCAACCCCTTATGACCGATTGATCTAATCAACCCGTGCACCGAAAGATCCATCACATGAACCTAGCATAAGAACAGTAATAGATCGCATCTACTACAGACAACATATCATCTACAAGCGTATGATCCAGACCACATACTACGCAACTTTGCTCTGATACCACTGAAGGAGAACGGGTAGGCTACGCTAGCTACAACATTTGATTTTTAACCGCGTTCAACCAGAAAACATGCGTGTAAGGGAGTCATGGATAGTTACCACTAGATGCGCCACGCAGCGGAAGAAGAGTTGGAGCAGCCCGGTCCAACGTAGATGCGCGTTGATGAAGAAGAAGCAGTCAATCGTTTCACAAACTGAATGTCTCCTCCTCGCGTCCTAGCAATAGCCTTGCGCTTCTCGCCGATCAGCACAGCAGCAACAGCAGCGGCGCCTCCACGGAGTCCACACGTTCAGGATGGAACGCCGTGCGCTGGTGTGCTAGCACCGCGCGCCCGGCTAGGGTTTCGGGATACGGCCGAGGGGAGGTGGCGGCCAGGGTTTTCAGCATAGTAGTTTATTCTACCTGTAGCCCCGCCTCCACATATTTATAGAGCATGCTAATGGGCTTCCACGTTGTATGCCCATTAGAACCCTAATCCCATATGGATCAATATCCCTTTTAGCCTATAAGACCGAATTGTTTATGATTGCCTCTTGGGCACATCACTAACAAAAAGCTAGCCAATGAGATGAGGGACTCCCCCATTTTTAAGTTAGGTCCCTTGCCCTTCCACAACCAATGTGGGACTGTTCCAACAATCTCCCCCTTCACACATTGGTGTCCCTCAGCCCTTCACCGCCCCTTCACCGTACACCGACAGTCCCTCAGGGTTCCTTCACCGTACACCGACGGTCCCTCAGAGTCACAGTCCATCAGGCTTCACACACTAGTGTCCATTGGGCCAGAGATGTTAGAACCGGGCTCTGATACCACTTGTTTTTGACTTGTCTAAAATCATATTTAAATTTTTCTTGTCAAAAGAAAATCTCTCTAAAGTGTCTTTCAGGTACTCATTCTCTTTAACTAGAGTGGGACAAGTTGTGCATTTATCAGATTTATTCACAAGATTTTTAGAAGCACTAGACTGAGCTAATCTTTCTTTTTCAGCGAAATTATTAAGTTGTCTAGTCAATGCTTCTATTTCTGTGTTAAGCTTAGAACAAGAAGATATCTCAGGATAAAGCATCTGTTGAATTGTTTCCTAAGATGAGTTAAGTCTAGCTTCTAATAATTCACATTTAGAACAAGTTTTAGAATGAACATTTGAAATACTTGATTCTAAACATGAAGAAGAACTAAACTTGAGTTTTTCAATTTCATCATTAGCACATTTCAATTTTTCATCACAAGAGTCATGTGCAAATCTTAATTCATCAAATTTAGCAGTTACATCTCTAAGTTGATTAGTAATCAGAGGGGGTGAATGATTGCAGCGCACAATGGAAACTTTTTTCCAAATTTTCTGCCTTTTTAATTGTTTAATCTGCAAAAACCAGAAATAAAAAACATATATTTTTTCTGATTTTACTGTAGCAATTACTATAGTTTACTGTAGCAAATCGTTATAGTTCACTACAGCAAATTACTGTAGCACGGTACTGTAGCGATATTGTAATCATCAAGAAAATTCAAGATTTGGTGTGTTTTTGTGAGATATTGGAGAAGTTTGCTAATGCTACATCTCTTGTGTTGAGGGGGGGAGTTTTTGGAGAGATTTGGCTTTTGGCTTAAAATGCTTTTTCGGCTTCAGTTTTTTTTACTTATATCTATTTGAAGCCAATTCATCATACAATTTTGTGGTGTTGTCAATGTATTCATCAAGGGGGAGATTGTTAGACTATGTGGTTAAGTCTAGGATATTTTGGTGATGAATAATTGACAATGGTTAATTTGTTATGATGAATATTTGGTGATTTTGTTTAACGATGTTATGCAAGGTGTGTGGTGCGTGCACGGACTGATTGTCAGACCCAGATTCTGCAATCCGGAATCTACTGTGTTTAACTGCACTATTCCCTGGATCAGTAGATAGTGCACACAGTTACAGTTCTGATTATCAAAGTACATATCATGCGGAAACGTAATTAAAATAATAAACTTACTCATGGGCCGATTAGGCCGAAATCAATAAATTGCAGCAGCGGAAGAACGAAGCACACAGGTGGGACCTTCAGGACATGCCCACAGGCAGCCAACTGGAGGTTCGCGACCTAGCCCTTGACATCTTCATCTTCATCTTATCTGCCAGCTTGTCCACTCTTGTTGCTGAGGCGAGGCGATTTGACTCCTGATTCTGAATTTTGCCGCAAAAACGAGCGTGAGCACTCCGACCCCGTGCTCAGCGAATCAACACACAGAATGCAGTATATAACATGTATGGCTAATCAAGGATGGCTTAAGTTTATTTTCTTTTGCGAAGAGTGCTTTTGAATACAATTATATAAAAATTCCTTAAGACCTAGCATTTTGAACAAAAGCATATTGTTCAAGAACATGCAATATTAATAGTGATTCAGATTCCATCCACCTTTTCATGGCATCTGCACCATATAGCAATTCTTCAGCGTTATAGCCGCTTAACTTACCACTGGGACGACACCCAGGACAATTCCAAACTAGGGCCTTACACTGCCCTTCCACTTTTCCAACCCATCATAAAGCATTTTGAAATAGAACTATATCTGGTTAAGTTCCCATGTCCGCCCTTGACCGTGGGCACGGCTATTCGAATAGTTTTAGACTCTGCAGAGTTTGTACACTTTCACCACAAGAGACAATCAACTCGTTGCCCCACACGATTCCTTAGACGTGTGGTTGAGCAGACCATCACAGTGACTTTTCAAAGTATCTAGTCCCTTTTGTCATCTCACCCTATGGGAGACTGCCCACTTGCGGTGGGTCCCATATGTTGCACGGGATGTTCCCCACAGCTACTAGCGTACGAGCTCCACTCCCCTCTGCGTTAGCACGACTGGGAAACTTCACCCTCCACTCGGTGTCCCTTTAGGCCTCCCCTTGCCCTTGCATAATTACTTCTCTCCCCCTAATAGTGAGATGAGTCCGGGGGTTTCGATAAATTTACTTAGCCAAGTTGTACTTTACAGACTTGTGGTTGTACTGTTTTACACGGGTGACATGACAAGATTCGGTCCTTAGGGTTATCTGGGCGGTCTACCATTAACCCACTTTGTGCTTCCACTGCACCACATATTCACACTCTCGAACTAGTCCGCCCAGATCTTTAAGCATGTTGGGGTTTTTGGGGACATAAAATATCCATAACCAAGTATACCAGTCATTCCCACCATGACTGCCCAAATCAGTCTTTCATGTTTCAAAGTGATGTTTTGGGGCATTTTTGATGCCCCCGATTGTCTAAGCAGTACTAAGCATGGCGTATAGTTATGGACTTATTTTCGAAATAATAACACTATAACTTTGCTAGGGTGACAAGGTTCAGATATTCAAATATTCCAAAGGAGGGGTAATATTATTCAAGGTAAACATTGGCATATAACTAGAATATCAAGTTTAGCATGTATTTGCATAAAAATAACAGCATGCATTTTGTTAATTTAACACAAAGTAATTTGTATAAATGTGGGTTCAACATGATCAAAGTATTGACTCGCCTGGCGCGGTTTATCGCGGTCTTGAGCTCACGCAATGCTTTCTCTTGAGCTTCGGATCTTTTCTTCTCTTCGCTCTTGATCTCGCTTGATCCGTGGAATCTTCGAACTTCAGTTTCTAATTACGCGACAAACGACTGAATCCAAAAAGAAAGCAAATAACTCAAAAGATCCAAATAACTCGGAATAAACTCAATTTAGTTTTATTATGATTTAATGGGTGATTTGAGGCAATGCTGATTGGGTGCAGAGAATTGACGAGGTTACACGAGGTTGGGGCAAAGTGATGGTTGGGTTAAGCAGAGGCTAAGGAGGGTTCGTGATACAGGGATATTGACGATGTTATTCTTACTTTGGATTTGAGGATGGCACCGAATACCACGGGTTAACCCATCTTATATAATACTTCTTTTTATTACTTTTATATTTATTAAGGAAGTTCCATGAGTCGGTTATACCTATAGACTGGTGCAGGAGTTTAATGTATAAATTTTATCTTCAGGTAAGTATTCCTTGCAACTTAGGTAAAGGCAAACTGGACTGATGGATGAGATATGTACTTATTCTATAAATCTTCAATAATCCCATTATCATGCTTTATGTTTTATCGTTAATTTAAGTTTAATTTAAATTAAGATCCATTGGTACGAATCCCAGCTTGCTTCATATACCATTGCACTTAATGTTTATTATGTACCGTGCACCAAAGCTAGTGTCAAGACCTAATTAATTGCACTATTATTAGCTTGCTTCTACTTTAGCTGCTATTTAAGATTTTATGGCTGGCAGTATGCTAATGATAGGGTTTATATTTTCAATAGGGTCTAAGGTGTATATAAAAATTGCACTAGTTTAGTGGGTCGCATACATGCTATCCATATGTCTTCTAACTGCTTACTTCTATATACTTATAGATGCTTATATATATATATATATATATATATATATATATATATATATATATATATATATACATTTGCTTAGTAAGGCTCTACATTTTAGTTGTTACTAGTTTTTTAATATAACGTATCTGTCTAGCAAGGCTTGCTTTACAAGGTTGTATTCCAATATTTACTAACTAGCAAAAACCTACGGTTAAGATTTTATGTAATGGAGGCATGTCAAATACGGGCATAGATTTTACTTATAATTATTGGTAGTCTTTAAATTTGAACATTTAACCAAAATAGATTTCTTTTATTACTTCCCTTAATTTGCATTTTAGCCTTTTAATTCAATTATGCAAACCACAGTAAATGTCACTAAAATTCTAATGAACTCTAAAATTCATAATTTCAGTTCCATTGGACAGATCTTGATTTTAGATAAATTTAGAAATTTGTCTCATCCAATTTGGAGTTAAAATGAATAAGTTATGCCCATTTGAATATTTCAGTTCAGTTAAATCCCAAAATTATTAAATTTCTGACAGTGGGTCCCACTGGAGTTTTTAATTCATTATCTTTTTATTTTAATTTCTTACTTCCTGTGCCGCTGACATGCGGGACCCAGGGGTCAGCGGGCTGCTTTGGTTACAGTGACCGACAAGTGGGGCCTACCTGTCAGCCTGAGAGAAAAATCAAAAGAAATGCTCAACCGCGCGCGCGGAGCCGGTCTCGAACACGCGACACGGGAGCAGGAGGGAGGGAGAGATGGCGCAGGAAGCCACTCGGTCAAGCCGAGCGATGCTTACCCTATTAGGGTAATAATTCCCTTTGAAGCAGCTTCGGGAGGGAGCCGGGCAGAGGAATGTCGGAGACGGCGGTGGCCGGCGGCGAGGGTTGTCGGGAAGGCTCGGGGGTTGCGTAGAATATAACCTTGGCGTGATGGCGAAGCTTCTGGTGTAGGCAGCCGGGGACGACGGTGGCTGGAGAAGGCTGGCAGCGTGCGCCGGCGGAAGTTAGGGAAGGTGATCGACGCCGGCGTTGCTCCGGTGATGGGAGGTCCGGGGAAGGAGGGGGTTAGCTTCACCGTGCTCCCGCGAAGCTCTGGGAGCTTGGGGATCGCCCGGAGGTGGCCGGAATCGGCGGGGCGGGTGGCGCCGGAGTTGGGGAAGGAGGGGAGGGCCGGTGGCGATTCGGGGCGCAACGGCTGAATTTCGGCCAGGGGAAGGAGGAGAGAAGTTTTGCGGCGCCAAAGCAGCTCACGGGAGGGGCTTTTTATAGCCGGAAGGGGGGAGGCACGTGGTGGGGCAGCGGCGGCCTCCGCCCTGCTCACGCTGGAGGGGGGGATGAACCAAATCTCCCCGAGATTTGCAGGAGAGAGGTGGCGGAAGAGGTTCGCCTCCCCTCCTGTTTAATTTGCCCACAAGGTGAGAGAGGGAGAGCGGGTGATCTGCTGCGGGGACGCGAGAGAGAGCTGGCGCGAGGGGCGCGGCCGCGTGGAGAAGAAGGAGCCGAGGAAGAAGACGCGCGCGGGCGGGGTCCACCGGCCAGAGACGTCGCGCGCGCGAGGGGACGGGCCCAGGCGGCAGCGAGGCGCGGGGCGTGGTCGGTCCACCGCGCAGTGGCGCGGACGCGTTGAGCCGCATGGTCGCGCGCTGGGCCGCGCGATGGAGGCGCGGGCGACGCGTCGAGCATCGGGCCGGCCAGGTGTCGGCCCGAGAGGAGAAGGAGGGGTATTTTCATTTTTATTTTTCCAGATTTTCAGAAATGCGTAGCTAATTGAATAAATCTCAGAAAAATATGAAACCAGTTCCAAAAATTTCAGAAAAATTCACAGAAGCTTATGAGGACCTTCTGGACTTACCAGAATATTTTCAACTATGGTTGGCATTTAATTTATCTTATTTCCTTGCTATGTATAGTTGTATGCATATATATATATACATACATATGAATTCATTTTTATTAACATTTTTATTCTGCTTAGCAAAAATTTCTAAGGAAGGTACTTCTTGCTTATTTACACTTCTCCTTTGGTACTTCATGGATCATCTTTTCAGATTCTTTAATTGATGTGTATGTTTTATTATTTTATGTGTTCTTTCCACTTTCGAAATTTCTTTTCATTTACAAAAAGCCAATAAACTCCAAACTCAAATAGAAAACAAATAAAATAATCCCAAAAACTCCATAACTTATTATCTATATTTTTCAGGATGTTACAAATCTACCCCCCTTAAATGAATCTCGACCCCGAGATTCCGGTAGAGTAGAAAGATACAGGTGAGACTAAATTTGGCTAGCAACAGGGTTTAGGATTTAGCTTGTCGTGAGGATCTTGTAAATCTTCTCGGCCTGATTTGATTAGATCCAATATAGTATTATTACACTTCCAAGGTAGCCATACATCATATCAGTACTCCCAAAAGTAATTATACATCATAGTAGCTCTCCAACATGCACCAAAATGCCCAAGGTATCACTTCTCTTGCTACCCCCCTTAAATAAATGGTAACAGACATTAGTCATCCTTTTTAACTTCAGGCATGACAAGCCCTATGGCGGCTTGGAGACTCATCCGCTGTATCTCAGCTGCTTTGGTCAGCAACGGGCTCAGGAAGCAGTCCTTGGGGCAGTGGTCTTGTCCTTCACAGAGAAAACATGTCATTTTTCTTGTTGGACATTCTCCTGGCAGGTGGTCTCCTCCACAGTTGGGGCAGTTAACAGTACATTGACTTTTCTCATGTCCCTTTGCTCCACAATGCCTGCAAGCTATTAGGATCTTGAGGCAGTCGTCCGGGTAATGGTATTTCTTGCGGTATAGGCAATAGGGAACTGGGCAATTGTAGTAGTAATGTCCGGTTTGCCCACATGTGAAACATGCTCCTTGTCCAACTTGTCGTAGAGGAGGGCAGTACTGTGCGACATGTCCTGCTCTGCCACACTCACTACATATATTATTCGGTGTAGCTTCCTGGTCTAGTGCCAGAGCTTTTGCAACTTGTTCTTCTTCGTCGGAGTTGAGGTTGATGGTGACGGCTTCCATTATTCGCTTGTCTTTCCTCCTGATGGGGCAATTCTTCACATAATGTCCCGGGTCACCACATCTGTAACACTTGCTTTGCTCCTTCTGATGGCCCTTACTAGAGCGAGGTCCAGCATCCTTGCCATAGGAACAAATGTCATTCTTTTGGGATTCTTGTAGTGCAGGGCTGTTATTATCTTCATGATCACAGCTTCTCTTTAACCTTTCCCGTAGAGTGAAGTCATGTGATGGCTGGTACACATGGTTGGGGCTATTGCGAGCATTAATTATTATTCTCCTTCTCTTGCTTCTGATGGTGGCAGCTGTCTTGCGGATATCCATTAGGCCTGGTAGGGTTTTCCAGAAAAGGTGAGAGGGAATAGCATGAGATACGGATAAAGTCATGGGGAATAAGGTATTCTAAACCCATTTAGATTTTAAAAGAATGCATTTCGGAAGTTGGGGTGGCACATAAACCACACCAGCTTTTAAAACACTCTTTTCCTGTGACCACGGAATAGGATGCCCAAGGGCAAGAAGGCAGTGCACAGGGCCAAAGTGCAAGCTCACGACAAAACAGCGTCTATTCGGGGAAACACACATATGGGGGCACAGGGTTTATCTGCATAGTCCGTTTAGAACGAGACTACCTTATCTTCATGACCATCTTCAACGTTCCTAACCTTAAAATTTGGAGTAGGGGCATGAGAAGGGAAACAAAATTTTCCTTTTGAAATCAATAGAAGGAAGAGGGTAGTATTCAGGGCTGATTTGATTGATATTAATACTTACTCTCCTATTATTATTTTGGTAAGTAAATGGATTTTTTTTATAGCTTGAAATACAGAACTTTGAAATATATGCATATACATTTTTGAAGAGAAGTGTTTTTCTATCCATGGGTAATAAAACCAAATAAGGAATGTAGGTTTTTACCAAATTAACTCTTTTTTTTATCATTTTGAATTCGGGATAAGAGGGCTTTAGAAGTATAAATGGCTAGGGCAGAATACAGATGAGAGGAATCATCTAAGAGAGTTGAGATTGAGCAATACCGCTTAGTTTTGGTGAAAATAGATGCTGCGAAAATAATTCTAGTTATGGACTAACGACCAGGCTAACTAGGTCACGACCTGCAGTCGATATGCTCTGATACCATGCCTGTCAGACCCAGATTTTGCAATCCGGAATCTACTGTGTTTAACTGCACTATTCCCTGGATCAGTAGATAGTGCACACAGTTACAGTTCTGATTATCAAAGTACATATCATGTGGAAACGTAATTAAAATAATAAACTTACTCATGGGCCGATTAGGCCGAAATCAATAAATTGCAGCAGCGGAAGAACGAAGCACACAGGTGGGACCTTCAGGACATGCCCACAGGCAGCCAACTGGAGGTTCGCGACCTAGCCCTTGACATCTTCATCTTCATCTTATCTGCCAGCTTGTCCACTCTTGTTGCTGAGGCGAGGCGATTTGACTCCTGATTCTGAATTTTGCCGCAAAAACGAGCGTGAGCACTCCGACCCCGTGCTCAGCGAATCAACACACATAATGCAGTATATAACATGTATGGCTAATCAAGGATGGCTTAAGTTTATTTTCTTTTGCGAAGAGTGCTTTTGAATACAATTATATAAAAATTCCTTAAGACCTAGCATTTTGAACAAAAGCATATTGTTCAAGAACATGCAATATTAATAGTGATTCAGATTCCATCCACCTTTTCATGGCATCTGCACCATATAGCAATTCTTCAGCGTTATAGCCGCTTAACTTACCACTGGGACGACACCCAGGACAATTCCAAACTAGGGCCTTACACTGCCCTTCCACTTTTCCAACCCATCATAAAGCATTTTGAAATAGAACTATATCTGGTTAAGTTCCCATGTCCGCCCTTGACCGTGGGCACGGCTATTCGAATAGTTTTAGACTCTGCAGAGTTTGTACACTTTCACCACAAGAGACAATCAACTCGTTGCCCCCACACGATTCCTTAGACGTGTGGTTGAGCAGACCATCACAGTGACTTTTCAAAGTATCTAGTCCCTTTTGTCATCTCACCCTATGGGAGACTGCCCACTTGCGGTGGGTCCCATATGTTGCACGGGATGTTCCCCACAGCTACTAGCGTACGGGCTCCACTCCCCTCTGCGCTAGCACGACTGGGAAACTTCACCCTCCACTCGGTGTCCCTTTAGGCCTCCCCTTGCCCTTGCATAATTACTTCTCTCCCCCTAATAGTGAGATGAGTCCGGGGGTTTCGATAAATTTACTTAGCCAAGTTGTACTTTACAGACTTGTGGTTGTACTGTTTTACACGGGTGACATGACAAGATTCGGTCCTTAGGGTTATCTGGGCGGTCTACCATTAACCCACTTTGTGCTTCCACTGCACCACATATTCACACTCTCGAACTAGTCCGCCCAGATCTTTAAGCATGTTGGGGTTTTTGGGGACATAAAATATCCATAACCAAGTATACCAGTCATTCCCACCATGACTGCCCAAATCAGTCTTTCATGTTTCAAAGTGATGTTTTGGGGCATTTTTGATGCCCCCGATTGTCTAAGCAGTACTAAGCATGGCGTATAGTTATGGACTTATTTTCGAAATAATAACACTATAACTTTGCTAGGGTGACAAGGTTCAGATATTCAAATATTCCAAAGGAGGGGTAATATTATTCAAGGTAAACATTGGCATATAACTAGAATATCAAGTTTAGCATGTATTTGCATAAAAATAACAGCATGCATTTTGTTAATTTAACACAAAGTAATTTGCATAAATGTGGGTTCAACATGATCAAAGTATTGACTCGCCTAGCGCGGTTTATCGCGGTCTTGAGCTCACGCAATGCTTTCTCTTGAGCTTCGGATCTTTTCTTCTCTTCGCTCTTGATCTCGCTTGATCCGTGGAATCTTCGAACTTCAGTTTCTAATTATGCGACAAACGACTGAATCCAAAAAGAAAGCAAATAACTCAAAAGATCCAAATAACTCGGTACGACTGATCATGTCAAACGAGTGAGTTCTGTCTAATTCTTGGAAAACATTGATTAATTGCGTAAGTTCCATGTGTAATGTACTTTTCATTTCAATGTTTCAATAAAGTTACGTTAGTCTTTTCTCTCCTATGAGTATTTTTATTTGTATTTCATTATCCCAAACTTGGTCATATACTATTATCGTCTGAGCTAGTTGAAGGGATCCATTTTCCTCTAAACCACTTCTAAAGGATGTCTTTTACTTTTGAGAGACCATGTGGAGGTCATCCCATGTGTGTGATGAGTAATTGACATCGGTTTAGGGAAGTCGAGTTTGATTTGGTTGGTTCGGACCATGTCGTTGCATGGTGTAATGGACTCGATCGGACTTGGACAAACCTGGTCAAAGGGTTTAGATTGCATATTATATCAACTTGTCAGATTTGGGCTATTTCATTAATGCATTTATGCTTACATGTATCGAGCGGTGCTATTTGATGTGTTGGCTGCAGGACGTCGAGGCGGAGTCGTGGCGAGACACGAGGTCACCGGACTAGACACGGGCGATGTCGAGGTCAGAATGGTTGAGATGTGTCGAAGACGGCGGAGACTCGAGGTGGTTGCGAGGCTTGGACGACAAGGAGCGCGGAAGCTTCCCAGAAGGTGCAGGAAGGGCGAAATGGTAATTTCACGAGGCTGCAAAAGCGGGAGCGGGCTCCATTCGGGTTTAGCGGGCGTAATGGGTTGGAGACCCGTTAGCCAAGGGCTATAAATATGAGGGAGTGGCTGCATGCCCACTCAGGCACTCCAAGGGTTTTTAGGGTTTCCTTTAGTCAAAATGAGCTTTAGGGTTTTGCTTTGGCTTTAGGCTTTAGTTGGTGAGGCTCTTTAGTGGTTGGAGAGTGGTTGAGGGTAGCAGAAAATGCTACCTTCGTAGCTTTCCCTGTGTGTATTCATCCCCTCCACCAAGCTTGTAGCTTGCGTTCTTGAGGTTTAGGGAGAGGGAGAGGATGAGTTGAGAGCTTGCAATCATTCCTATTGTATCAATCATGTATCTCCTTTCCTCTTTATCAATATGAGATGGTGTTGGTTGAGTTTGATTCAGTTCATCTTCTCTGTTCGTGCATATTCCCTTCGTTCTCCATTTTGGGTGATTTCTTGATTTCTGAGTTTCTTATTGATTCTTGTTGGGAAGGCCCAAAATGGGTTGCTCTATGATGGGATAGTGCCTCAAGGTTATTTGATCGATTTTCCCAAGAGCAAATATTGTTTAATATCAGTTTTTGCTTTTTGAGTTGCTCTGTTCATAGTTTGTAGTTCTAGGGTTTTGGTGTGGATTTTGTTTCCCTTCGAAAAAGGGCATGAAACCTGGCATGAGAGGTCCAGAGGCTATTGCTAACCTATCCTCAAAGTTTCACAGCCAAGTGATCAAAGATAAAATGGGAATCTGAGTTTTTGGGCAACTCTCTCTACTTTTCAGGTTTTTGTCCAAATTATGAAATTCTTGATGTTTGGAGGGATTTCCTTGTTTCTCAAAGTCCCCTTGCTATTTAGCCTGTTGTAGTATTGCTCTGGGGCAAAAAGTTTGGGAGCATTCCCTTGTTTCCTTAGGTTTCCTGAAGATCTGTTGTATTCTCGGGTTTTAGCAATTTGCAGTCTGCTCTGTGCCCTGTCTGAATTTTCAGTGCTAACCGGTCAGACCGGCGTTTACCCAGCGGTCAGACCGGCTTTTACCCAGCGGTCAGACCGGCCCCTTGCTGGATATGTTGTTTTTCATGTTTTTCTCTGCTATGCCTTCGAGGTTTTCCTTTTGAGTGCAGTGTTTCCTTCTTTTGAGTACTTAGATCTCCAATAAGCCTAAATCTTGATTCTTCATAGCACTCGTTGTTATCGGAGAAGAACTTTTTGATTGGAGATTTGTGGGGGACAAATTCTTAGAAGTCGACATTCACCCCCCTCTGTCGCCATTTCGGTCGAACAACTTTTGGCTTTGACATGTTCATCAAATGCCATACAGATTTATATCGTGACATTCATAGAGATGGTACTTACCATAATTTGCCAACTCTTTTCTCAAAGAATAACAAGTAAAAGAAGATCGCATAGACAGCTAACTAGACATATTTGCTTACATGCTCGGGGGCTTAAAGGCTTTCTTTCTTACTTCAACATTCTGTTCTTCTCTTGTTTAAAGCTGGTTGAGACACAAAAAACCTCCTAGTTAAAATTTTCACTCTCTGCATGTGGTCCTACCAACTGGAAGGAGTTTCCTAGCAACAGCTTTTTTCCTATGATCTTTGCTATCGATAGAAACTCAAGCATGAATATGTTTCAAGAAGTATTATTAATGTCTTTTATATGACCAGTTCAGATAAAGTCTACAAATAAAAGTACTTGTCTTTTTTGCGTACATTCTTGCATAAGTGTTTTTGTTCTTCAATGTTTATGTCATAACTTTCTCTGATCTAATTCTTGATTGTGGAAATAAAGATCAAAGATTAGTCAAAATCATTCATTAATTTTGCCCGATATGATTTCTTAGAAACTGCTAGATCATTTCTATGACATAATCAAAATTCACAGATCAGATAAAATACACCTTATCTAGGTCTACTGATTTTGTAGTAAGTTCTAGTACTAAACAAGCAGTTGGGAATTAGGAAAGATACGAGTACTCATTCAGTTGAGAAATGACATAAACTTTATTGACAACAGAGGTAAGTTTTTTACATAACAATTCTACATATTACATATCTACTCATCGGAACCACCAGACTAGTCGTTGTTCAATGGAGACCTGACCTTCATCTCCTCAACAACCTTGATTTCGAAGGGCTTTGCCCTTTCAAAGAACTTAGCTGCATCCTCCTCCAAGCTATTGAAATAGTTCTCAAGTACTTGGAGGTTGAGTGATGGTTGAAAACTTTAAACTTTGCTAAGGCAAAGCTAACTTCATCACCCACGGCATCTCTCATTGTCTGCTCATGGTTGCTCTAAGAAGTAGCGATCAGGCTTTGAAGGGTTTCAAGTTGTTTACCAAGGCAATTCACCTTCTTTGCCAACTCCCTTGAAGAGGATTCAAATGATTCTACCCCCATGTTAGCAAGTATTTTATTGAAGGCAAGAATCTTCTCTTGAAGGGTTCTTTCAAGCTCTTTCTCCTTACCCTCGTCGAAACCAAGAGCTTTCTCCATATGCTACAAAAGTAAAAAGGAGAGAAAGAAACTAGAAAATTTTCAAAAAGCTCCAAAAATGCATCCTAAAGTGGTCATGGGAACTTATCTGGACTACTTTGTCAGGATAGGTGGAGGAAAGCACCTCAGGGCCTATCCTCAATTGATGGTCGTCAACCCTTCTCCACTAGTGCTCCTCTAGTAACTAGTAGAAATGTGCACATCTATGACGAATTTGTCGTGACGAATGAAAATCGCGTCACTGAACAGTGCCTAACTATGACGAAATTTTGTGTTTCGTCATGGAGCATTGGTGACGGACCTCGGGTACCAACTATTTATGACGAAACTAAAAAACGCGTCATTGAACAACACAGATATCGTCACAGATGACACGCGTGGCACGCATTACTCATTTCTGACGCTCTGTTTTCGAACTGTAACGAACACGACTTCGTCATTAAACCATTATAAGATAGCTGACGAACATACTTTCGTCATAAGTCTCCGGGCACCCCTTGTCCATGTCTTGTATTACTGTGGGGCCCGGGCCCATCATGCCACGTGTACTGTCCGCAGCGATCTGCCACGTGTATTATGGGACTGGACGACTTGCGTGGCAGCCACGTGTAACAGTGGGTCCCGCAACTAATATTTTGCCAAAAAAACGTTCTAGGTCGGGATCGAACCCGGGACCTGTAGAGAGCAAAGAACGGCTTTACCATTGCGCTACATGATCACTTGCGTTGGTGTGTCATTGTAAATATTGTAGTACCGTATACTCCCTGGCTCCCCTCCACGTTGACTCAAATTGGAATCCCCCTGTACTAAACCGTAATACCAAAATTCCCAATCCCAGCACTGCAGCCCGACCCTCGTTTGCGCGGCTGCGCCGGCCGCCGCCCTCGCCTCGCGCGGTCGCGCCGCAGTGCCAGCGGCTACCCTCGCCTCCTCCTCGCGCCCTTGCAGCCTCCGGCGCCGCCCTCGCCTCTCCGGCTCCGCCTCCTCCTCGCGGCCTCCGGCGCCGCCCTCGGCTCCTCCGACTCCGCCTCCTCCTCCACCCTCGCCTCCTCCGGCTCCGCTTCCTCCTCCGGCTCCACCTCCTCTAGTCCTCCTCCGCCCTCCGGCTTCGCCTCCTCCTCGCGCCTCGCCTCCTCCTCTGGCTCCGCTGCTCCGGCTGCCATTTCTCTCGCCGTCGCCGGGGCCGGTGTGAGCAGGGCCGCAGGGGGCAGGGGCGGAGACGCGGAGTGAGCAGGGCTGCAGCGTGCAGTCTGTAGGATAGCAGGAGCGGACGAGCGGTGATATAGAGGTAGACCAGTGGAGTTTAATGTTTAATGTTTGCTATTGAGTAATGTTTGATGTTTGTGATTTAACAAATGATTAGATGAAAATCCAAATCCAATCGTCCCCAATCCTTGCCCTCAGCGGCTCAACCCTCCCCTCCAGTCGTGCTCCCCTTCACAGCTCCAAATCCAATCGTCCCCAATCGACAGGTCATAGCTTCACAGGTGAAAATCCCCCCATTTTTTTGGATTTTGTGTGTGTTTTGGAATTTGGAATAACTGTAAGAATTGGCCATTGGTGAGGAGATGGCGAATTGATATTAGGGATGGGCCGAGTAGCGAATTGGTCATTGGTAGGGACTGGGGGGAGATGGCGAACTGATCTTATCATATTAGGGATTTTGTATGACACATGATAGTTACCAGTATGAGTGTGTGAATGTATAATCTGTATGAGTATGTCATGTTCATTGTTCAAGTGTTCCTAATTAGTGATTTCTGAATCTCCTAAGTTCTAAACTCCTGATGGACTCCTGAATTTGCATACTTATGCTACAACAGATGGACAGAAGCTGGGTAAATGGGAGACAATTCACACCTGCGTACATCCATGGAGTTGAACAATTCATGGAGTTTGTTAGACAAAGATACCCGGAGCAAACCCAGATCCTTTGCCCATGCCGTCGATGTCTTAACCAGACTTTACGGCCTCAAGCAGAAGTGCATGACCACATACATATTTCTGGAATGTCGTCCACATACACCAGATGGATTCATCATGGGGAATCTTTAGATGCTGACATTGTAGAACCATCAGATATGCATGAATGCCATCATGATGATTGGATCACAGTGGATGAGGAAGACGACGAGGACGATAACAGAGTGCCAGATGTTGATTTAGTTGGAGAATTATACACAGCTGCAGAGCAGGATGGACAAAAGCCAAAGTTTGATAGAGTGCTTGCAGATTTGAAGCGGTTAGTATGTCCTGGATCTAGCCACTCAAGATTCTCCTTCCTTGTGTGGTTGCTCCATATCAAGTCCCACTATCGAATTGGCAATACGGCATTTAATGCATTATTGAAGCTGCTTTCCTCAGCATTCCCTCGGAGCCAATTACCAAAATCTTATGACGAGGCAAAGAAATATATTCGTGAATTGGGCCTTGGGTTTGAATCGATCCATGTGTGCAAGAATAACTGTGTGTTGTTTTGGAAGGATTGTGCCAAAATGGAAGTGTGCCCAAAATGCGGTGAGTCTAGATGGGAGGATGGAGATGGCAGCAAGCGGGTTCCTCATAAGGTTTTGAGGCATTTTCCACTAATACCAAGGTTGAAGAGGATCTTTGCTTCAAGTCGAACAGCAGAGGACTCCCAATGGCACAAGACTAAGCGTACGCTGAGCGACAATGAAATGAGCCATCCAGCAGATGGGGAGGCATGGCAGAACTTTGATAGGAACCATGAAACTTTTGCAAGAGATGCAAGGAACTTGAGACTTGCCGTCGCTACAGATGGTTTCAATCCATTTGGCAACTTCAGCGCGGCATATAGTATGTGGCCTGTTCTTGTTACACCTTTGAACCTGCCACCGTGGGAATGTGTCAACCCATCGAACTGCTTTATGTCTTTACTGATCCCTGGTCCAACCTCTCCAGGAAAGGATTTTGATTTATTCTTGGAGCCTCTTATCGAAGAACTGCTTCAACTATGGAAGGGTGTCAGCACTTATGATGTAGTAAGTGCTTCAAAGTTCGATCTGCGTGCTGCTGTGCTTTGGTGCATACACGATTATCCAGCATTGAGCACCTTGTCAGGCCGAACTACAAAAGGTTATTATGCATGTATTCATTGCGACAAAATCCATTGTCAAGACCCCTAAGGAATAAGTTAGGCTACCTTGGCCACCGTCGTTTTCTTCCAAGGGGACACGCTTGGCGGAGAAGCTTGGATTTTGATGGACACAGTGAAAACCAAGTTGAGCCAGGAAAGTTCACTATAGAGGAGGTCCTTGAGGAACTCGAGAAGGTGAAAGATGTCAGACCAGGTAAGCACGGTGCAAGCAAGAAAAGAAAGCGTGGAAAGAATGTGGAGCCAGTAATTTATAATCGCAAAGCTGGTTGGTGGAGGCTACCGTATTGGCAGGACTTGTTGCTGCCACACAATCTTGATGTCATGCACATTGAGAAAAACATATGTGACAATCTTCTTTGGACATTGCTGAAAGTTGAGGGCAAGACAAAGGACACAATCAATGCTAGGCTAGATTTGCATGATATGGGCATAAGGCACGAACTCCACTGTGTGCAGCAAGGCAGCTCGATTAAAATCTCAGAAGCTCGCTATGTCTTGACGCCACAACAAAGAGCAGAATTTTGCAAGTTCCTTAAAGGTGTCAAGTTTCCAGATGGTTATGCAGCCAACCTAGCAAAATTCATAAGTGCAGATGGTTCTAAGGTAGTTGGCCGGCTGAAAACTCATTCTTGCCATGTCCTTCTCCAAAGGGTCATACCTGCAGGCTTAAGAGGTTTTGTTGCCAAAGATGTATACAAAGCTGTTGCAGACCTTGGGAACTTCTTCAGGCAACTGTGTAGTAGAACTCTAAGGAAAGATATCGTGAAACAGCTGAAAGAGGATATCCCACTTATCTTATGCAAGCTTGAGAAGATTTTTCCATCAGCCTTCTTTGATGTGATGGTGCACTTGGTTGTCCATCTACCTGACGAGGCACTGCTTAGAGGCCCCGTACAGTATGGATGGATGTACCCAATAGAACGACGACTGGGCACATTGAAGAATCTCGTAAAGAACAGGGCGAGGCCTGAAGGATCAATTGCAGAGGCTTATGTAGAAAGTGAGACGTTGGCATTTTGTGAGAGGTACATGGAGGATGTTGACACAAGATATAACCGGGACGTAAATGTGTCACATGATGGGCCATTAGATGGTGACACCTCTGTTTTCATGCATGGTGTTAAGCTCATTGGCAAGAATAGGGTACAACACATCGATGATAAACTCATGGACAAGCTAGTTTGGTATGTGCTTAATAACTGCGACGAGGTTGAACCATATGTGGAGTAAGTATGATTTTATATATGCTGATTTCTTGTTTCCTATATTACATATCAAATGTTCCTAATAATTCTTATATGTCCTACAGCATATACAGACAACATTTAGAGAAAGAAGGGGCATTAGATGTTGACAGGAGGCTAGCATCAGAATTTCCAAAATGGTTTAAGCCTCATGTAAGTGATTAGCATATTTTAATTGTGTTAGGCTGATCATTGGAGATCGTGGAGCATATTTTAATTGTGTTAGCATGTAAGCGGCATATATGTTTGTGTTTGTGTGCAGATCGTGGAGCTACGTAAAGAGAAACCAACAGAGGTCACTGAAGGTTTGCATGCACTGGCATGTGGTCCTGATCTCCGAGTCAAGAGCTGTGCAGCTTGCATTGTCAATGGAGTCAGGTATAGCAGTGTTGACCGTGAGAAAAACCTGCAGACACAGAATAGTGGTGTCATGACCGATGGCACACATGGAGGCAAATCAGTGGAATTTTATGGTGTCCTTAGAGAGGTTATTGAGCTGCAGTATAACTCCAATCTACAAGCCCGTAGGACGGTGGTTCTTTTCCGATGTGACTGGTACAATCAAGTTGGCAAGACTGTAGGCATTAGAGATGATGGACATTTCAAATCCATTAACATTCAGTCATTCTGGTCCAAGGATGACCCTTTCATTTTTGCAACACAGTCAAGGAAGATATTTTATTTGCAGGACACCTCCTTGGGCAAAGCTTGGCGGGTTGTGCAAAAGTTTGAACATAGGGATATGTATAAGGTGGCTGAAAAAGACCATGAAGTGCACCAAGATGATCACTGTTCTGATACAGAGCATGACATGCATGACGGTGATGGTGATCAGGTTACGAACCATGTGGATGATAGAGAAGCCACTGTCATTGAAGCTAATTTAGCAGACCTTATAAGAAGTAAGAGGGAAGTTGACATGCTTGAAGACAGCAATGATGAAGATGACACTATTATGCAGTATTGCAGTGACAGTGACAATGGCGTAAACGATATGTGTGAAGATGATGATGGCTTGTAGGATTTTTCATGTATAACATTTGGGAAAACATGTATTCTAAAACTGCTTGTCACGTTAAGTCTCTGGTTGTTAACTCTCTGGTTGTTCTCGAGGGGTGAACAGATGAAGTAGAAATCTGAGGCACGTATGGCAATGCTTACTTTCGAAAATTTTGGCCTGAGTTGATTGCTGTAAGAAACAATCCTGATCCTCTGTTATCGTCCTGATCCTTCAGAGCCTTGCTGAATCCTCCTCCTCTTCTTTGGCTCCCAAGCTTCATCCTACAATCTGAATGCTCACCCTTTGAACTCTGAAACTCTATCCGTAAAGCTGAAACTCTAGTAAAGCTGAAAACACAGCAACTGTATGTTCTTGCTGTTGGTGTGCTTGACTCAATGGAACACAATGCAAGGACCTTATATAGGCAGGATCAGGCAGATGGAGATCAATAAAAGACTTGAATATACATACATACACCAACCTACATCGTGGCATAACTGGCAACCCACACCCAGAAGACAGTGGCATCTATTAGTCATTCAACATTTTCATGTATATATAAAAAACATTTGCATCACATCCATGTACAAATTCACAAGAAAGACTTGAATATGGTTGGGATAATCACACCCTGCAAGTTGAGATGAGATTGTTATATATGGCTAGAGAAGCCGTTGGAACTGGCCAGATCAACATGTGCAACACTCCAGAAACACGGAGAAAAATGAAAGAAGTTTGCAAGCAAGATGCTGATTCAATCATTTCTTCTCTTTCTGTTAACAATTTGTGCTTGTATTCTAAAACTGCACTGTATTCACATAAATTTGTGCTTGTCCGGACACAAGACATGTGGCTGACCTACTTCAATACAACATACATGATTCCAAATCCAACAACCAGAACACAACAAAGAATTAACATGTTCATCTTCCACTGAAGTTTCTGCAGGTTAAGTTCCATTGCATTCCTGTCAGCTTTGCCATTTGAGCGGACTTCACTTCCTTCCTCCTCCTCTTCCTCCTCTGATTGCAATTGTCTGACTTCGATCACCTCTAACTCCTACAACTGCTCAAAATACTGCCTCTGGAATCTGTAGTACCCACAGTGTTTCACATACTGGAAAAATTTTAAAAAAATTAACCCGAGCATTGCCAAAATCACCAAAGAACTGACAAAGAAGCTCACCCCATCCCTCGGGCACTTGAAGTAGACACGCCCAAGGTTGTGGTTCTCCTTCTTAGACCGTCGCTCGATCACCCTAGCAAGCTTGCAGTCCGGGCAAGGCACCAATGGAAGGCCGGTCTCTTCACCAACCGGAACCGACACCAGATCCGCGGTCCGGGAGCTCCTATCTCCATGCATCCTCCTCGACGCCATGCTACCGCCAGAGGATTCGGCCCGCTGGGACATGGCGCCACTGCAACCAGGAAGCGGCGACGACCAGGGGAAGGAGAGATGGGGGACGGCGGCGGCGGCGACCAGGGGAAGGAGAGATGGGGGACGGCGGCGGCGGCGGCGACCAGGGGAAGGAGAGATGGGGGGCGGCGGCGGCGGCGACCAGGGGAAGGAGAGATGGGGGACGGCGGCGGCGGAGACCTAGAGGTTGGGGCGAACGAACTGAATGGGGCGACCTATTCACGATGCGGGTAAAAAGAAATACTCCCTCCGTTCAAAATTCAAATGGCAATACTCCTAAAATGTCAGCCAAATTTTTAAGATTTTAACTAGTAATACGCATAAAAATATTCGAATTTGTCATGTAGGAAGAAGTATATACATCACTATATTTTTAATATTTTTTGCTAATATATAAATTAGAACGAGTGTCTGAGTGGAGAAGCCTATGCTGACTGATCTCTCTAGTGCATAGTATACATAGTGATAGGAGTGGTACCAGCCGCATGCTAACAACTCTAAAATTTTGAATATATGAATAAACATAATATCTGTCGAATGATTATTTGTGCAAATCATTCGAATTTGTGGCCTTGTGATTTGCTTGGAGATTTGTGCATCGGATGACATGGTCGTCATATCTGGCGGCACCATCAGGTTAGGGTACTGGGTTCACCAAATTAGGGCTTTGGTTCACCAGATTAGGGTTTAGGTTGGCGGGTAGACGGCTTCTCAAAGGGTTTAGGTTCACGAAATTAGGGCTTTGGTTCACCAGATTAGGGTTTAGGTTCACTTGGGCCAACTATAGAAGGAGGTAGGGTTTGATGCTTTCTAAAAAGGGTTTAGGTTCACCAAATTAGGGCTTTGGTTCACCAGATTAGGGTTTAGGTTCATTTGGGCCAACTATAGATCTAACCCCCAAAGTCTTGCTAAAATAAGCAATGGGTCTCCCATTTTGCATGAGGACTGATCCAATCCCTTTGGCACTTGCATCAATCTCAAGTGTGAAAGGTTCAGAGAAGTTAGGAAGGGCTAACACCGGTGTTGTAGTTGAGCTTTAGTTCTTCAAAAGCCTCGTCTTGAGACCTTCCCCAGCTAAAACCATCCTTTCTTAGCATGTCATGTAGGGGCCTACAAATCAACCCATAATTCTTGATGAACCGTCGGTAATAACTGGTCATTCCCAAAAACTTCTTAATTGAGACACATTTAAAGGCTTGGGCCACTCTTGGACAACAAAAAAGTTAGAACTGATGTATCCACTCATGAATGCGAAGTTTATGAAAAATAAGGATTTTATATGAAAATATGCTAAGACACGGAACTCTATCAAATATAAAACCCAAAATTTCGGGTCCCCGCTCAAAAATTTGACCAGTGCGCCGAGCAATGCCGCCACACCAAATTCTCTCTTTTGCCCTCCGCGCGAAAAAGAGAAACGCCGCACATCGAGTTCAGTCAAGGGCAATTGTGGTATTTTGAACACTGGTTGTGGCCCAATAAAACCGCCCACATCCTTGCAGCCGTCGCCACCCTCTCGCCTCCCTCTCCGAACCCTAGCCGCCGTCGCCACCCTCCCGCCTCCCTCTCCAAACCCTAGCCGCCCTGGGCTCGGACCCGGAGCCGCCACCCCCTCGACGAGGACACCGGAGCCGGATCCCCTTCGTCGACACCAGCCCCGCCGACGGCGCCAGAACCGCCTCGACGACGGCACCGGCCGGATCCAGATCCCCTTCGCCGACAGCTGCCACACCCGACCCGCAACCCCTTCCTCGACGACCGCCGCCAGATCCGGATCCCCTTCGCCCACAGGTTCCACGCCCGAGCCGCAACCTCTTCGTCGACGCCCACTGCACCGGATCTACTACCCCTTCGTCGACGCCCGCCGCTCCGGATCTGCGACCACGATGACAAGAGGCCGAGGCCGACGCAGCGTAGCAAGAGGTACCCCAAAATCCTTTTACCGTGACGATGTGTGCTATATTCTAGCGGTTGAACCTTGGATAGTGCTAGGGTTACATGTTTCCTAGTTGATTGAAGTTTACATGTGCTTAAATTTTTAATATATCTACTACTCTATTTCTAAACATGTGTTTACACATGTAAGAACCGCCACTAAATGGTTATGAACGAGCGCGGGCCGCAAATATCATGGAGAATGTTAGAAGAATGGAAGAACTTGGCGTCAATGGTTTAGCTTCTGGTCTAAAATCATTGTGCACAAAAACTGCATTTGCAAAGGCAAAAAAGTCAGGCAGCAAGGGTAGTGACGCTGAAGGTTCTAATTCATCGGAATATCTCCCTGAAGCTGGAGAGGGAGTTCAGGGAGGTGGTGATACAGATACAGATTTAGAAGAGGAGCCAGTACCCCTCGCAATTGAGGTGCTTCTTCTATCTTGGCTTGTGATGGGAGGGAGGGGGGTTAGATAGCAATGCAATTCTTTGTTGTGTATATACTTGGTTAATTTGTGGGCATGCTTACTGGTTATGTTTTTTTCTCCACTTTCAGCCTCCTATTCCAACTACGCGTAGAAAAGTCTGTGCCAAAAGGACAAAAGGCAGCGCCGATATGGGTCCTGGGGGAAGGCAATCTAAGAGAGTGAATTCAACTCCACCAACAGAGGTGCCTCTTGGAGTTTCTACTCGGTCTAAAAGGCAGCGCACATCTGCACAAGGTGAACACACCTTGCCACCAGCAGCGGAAAACAATGGCAGTGAAGCTGTACACTTTGATGAATTGACTGGAGACATTGGTGTGGACAGCCATCCTAGCCCTCTAAGGAACTGGACATATCTAGATGACCTTAGCCATGGCGAAGAGCAGACCGGTCAGCAAAATGACCCCACTGATGAAGGTTGGTTAAACTTACATGACCATCAATCAATTCTCACTATTTGATATCACTATTTGATTTCTAACAATCTGAGTGTATGAAAACTGTGTAGTACCAATGCAAACACGAGCGAGGAAGCCGAGGTCAGCAACTAGGGGAGTTTTGCTTGACAAAATGACCAGATCAATGGGAAGAAGGATGGCCATCTCTGTTGTCGAGGGGAACAGAAGGCCACAAGAACCAGTGCAAGCTGCCAAGTTTGCATCAGAGGCAGGTGTAGTAGTTAGGTCTCAAGTACCGATTTTGACGCATTGGAAACAATACAAGAAAGAGACTGAACATTTTGATGGATTTGTGGGCAGGCTATCTGTAAGTATAAATCTACACTCTTGTTCTTACATTCAACTCTGCCTTGAGCAACTTATTAATGGATTTGCATTAACACTTTGGCAGGCGAGGCTGGCCATTGACACCACTGACAAGCCAACAAAGGAAGCATGTGTGAGTGTATTCCAGTCTGGGGTACGGCAGATGCGGTACAGGTTGAAGCAAGCCTACTTCAATGGCGTCCCTGCTGATGAGATCCAAACGACCTCTCCTGTCCCTTACATGACTGATGCACAGTGGTGTGAACTCGTCGAAAAGTGGTCAAGTGGTAAGAACAAGGTATGTGCTGCTCAAGTGGTGCGAACTCATCAAGTTCTTGTCTAGTCTTTCTATTTTCTACTTGTGTTGGAGTCCAAACACAAAGAAAGTTGTAGGCAATCTCTGAGCAGAACAAGCGAAACCGTGTAAAAGTCAGGTACCATCAGGCTACAGGATCTCGCAGCTATGTTGCACAGCTGCACTCATATGTAAGTGATGGTTGTGTTTTATTGTTACTTTTTATATTCAATACCCACTGCCTTTGTATAACAGTTGCACACATGTGCAATTTCCAATCTGAAACAGAAGGAGAAGAACAAGAAGGACGCAGAACTCGGTGAAGAAGTTGATGAAGAACATGATGAACTTCGTGAAGAACTTGATGCAGTGGAAGTCTTCAAGGACTTCCATACCAGTACGAAAAAGGGCTTGAGTGACACTGCAAGAGAAGCAATTGTAAGTACCTTCATTTGCTTTCCTTGAAATCTGCTCAAGTCATTGTCATAACAGAAGGAGAAGCAGCAGCAGGCAGTAGCATTAGCAGTAAGCAGTAGCAGCAGCAGCAGGTAGTAGCATTAGCAGTAAGCAGTAGCAGCAGCAAGGAGCAAGCAGTAGCAGTAAGCAGTAGCATGAATCATTGAAGTCTATGCATTACTTATTTTGAATTAATCCATGTATCTTTGGTCTCTCTGTTTATGATTTTTTTAATTTCAATTTAAGTCATCTTCCACTATGTGTAACCTAATGTTTAATCCTTGAATTTTGCAGTCTGCTATGGAAACTATGCGAGCAGAACCTGTTGCTGATGGGCAGGCACCGTTGCCTAGTGCTGATGTTGTTTCCAAGGTCCTCTCCCAGAGCAGCTGCAACACCCAATTTTTGAAGAATGTTGGTATCCCGACAAGCTCCACCAAAACAGAGACATCTACAGAGAAAGCGCTTCGGGAACAACTTGCTGCTGAACAAGATAGTTCAGCTGCTCTCCACCAACAAGTAGACGAACTGAAGAAGAAGACAGAAAAGACTGAAAGGGAGTTTGAGGAGTTTAAGAAGCAACAGGAAGAGAACAATATGCTCCTTAAGCGTATCTTGCTCTTGAACGGCGGCGCTGGTAACTCTCAGTCTTGAACTTCTGTTGTGGCTTCATGCGGTGAACTCGTATGGCTTGATGCGTGAACTCTGCTAGTGGTGTGGTGATTGGTGAACTCCTGTCAATATTTGCTTGTGAACTGAAAAATATGTGCTTGTGAGCTTGAACAATGTAATATGTTGTCATTCTGTGATTTCTGTCCAGTAGACTTGTGACGAACTGGGTTTAATTTTGTGACGAAACGATCGCTGTACATGTGGACCAATAAAGAATGGAAAGCCACGTGGACAAATCAGGAACCGACACGTGCCTTGTGCCATGTCACCTGCCAGCATGGACAATGACACCTGGCGCCTGCTCGTGGCACGCCACGTCGGCTGACATCATGGATTCTGCCACGTGGCACTGCCACGTCAGCTTCCAGCGTGGTTCTGTCCACGTCATCGACCACGTGGCACCGCCACGTGGTACTGCCACGTCAGCTTCCAGCGTGGACGCTGCCACGTGCCACTGTCCACATCAGCTCCCACAAAGGCTCGGCATTCAATTTGTGACGAAAACAGTGACGATTTTGGTTTCATCATAGAAGGGAAACGGTTCTACGACAAAAACGTCTTCGTCACGGATGAAAGCACTTCCATGACGAAAAATTCGGTTTCGTCACCGTGCAACAAATGTGACGCTCCATTTTTGACGAACCGAAATTCATCACTAATTCGTCACAAAAAGAATATTTATGACGAATCGGGCTTTTATTATGACAAAGTCTGTTAGTCATGTATGTGCACATTCCTACTAGTCGGCCTGATTTGATTAGATCCAATATAGTATTATTACACTTCCAAGGTAGCCATACATCATATCAGTACTCCCAAAAGTAATTATACATCATAGTAGCTCTCCAACATGCACCCAAATGCCCAAGGTATCACTTCTCTTGCTACCCCCCTTAAATAAATGGTAACAGACATTAGTCATCCTTTTTAACTTCAGGCATGACAAGCCCTATGGCGGCTTGGAGACTCATCCGCTGTATCTCAGCTGCTTTGGTCAGCAACGGGCTCAGGAAGCAGTCCTTGGGGCAGTGGTCTTGTCCTTCACAGAGAAAACAGGTCATTTTTCTTGTTGGACATTCTCCTGGCAGGTGGTCTCCTCCACAGTTGGGGCAGTTAACAGTACATTGACTTTTCTCATGTCCCTTTGCTCCACAATGCCTGCAAGCTATTAGGATCTTGAGGCAGTCGTCCGGGTAATGGTATTTCTTGCGGTATAGGCAATAGGGAACTGGGCAATTGTAGTAGTAATGTCCGGTTTGCCCACATGTGAAACATGCTCCTTGTCCAACTTGTCGTAGAGGAGGGCAGTACTGTGCGACATGTCCTGCTCTGCCACACTCACTACATATATTATTCGGTGTAGCTTCCTGGTCTAGTGCCAGAGCTTTTGCAACTTGTTCTTCTTCGTCGGAGTTGAGGTTGATGGTGACGGCTTCCATTATTCGCTTGTCTTTCCTCCTGATGGGGCAATTCTTCACATAATGTCCCGGGTCACCACATCTGTAACACTTGCTTTGCTCCTTCTGATGGCCCTTACTAGAGCGAGGTCCAGCATCCTTGCCATAGGAACAAATGTCATTCTTTTGGGATTCTTGTAGTGCAGGGCTGTTATTATCTTCATGATCACAGCTTCTCTTTAACCTTTCCCGTAGAGTGAAGTCATGTGATGGCTGGTACACATGGTTGGGGCTATTGCGAGCATCAATTATTATTCTCCTTCTCTTGCTTCTGATGGTGGCAGCTGTCTTGCGGATATCCATTAGGCCTGGTAGGGTTTTCCAGAAAAGGTGAGAGGGAATAGCATGAGATACGGATAAAGTCATGGGGAATAAGGTATTCTAAACCCATTTAGATTTTAAAAGAATGCATTTCGGAAGTTGGGGTGGCACATAAACCACACCAGCTTTTAAAACACTCTTTTCCTGTGACCACGGAATAGGATGGCCAAGGGCAAGAAGGCAGTGCACAGGGCCAAAGTGCAAGCTCATGACAAACAGCGTCTATTCGGGGAAACACACATATGGGGGCACAGGGTTTATCTGCATAGTCCGTTTAGAACGAGACTACCTTATCTTCATGACCATCTTCAACGTTCCTAACCTTAAAATTTGGAGTAGGGGCATGAGAAGGGAAACAAAATTTTCCTTTTGAAATCAATAGAAGGAAGAGGGTAGTATTCAGGGCTGATTTGATCGATATTAATACTTACTCTCCTATTATTATTTTGGTAAGTAAATGGATTTTTTTTATAGCTTGAAATACAGAACTTTGAAATATATGCATATACATTTTTGAAGAGAAGTGTTTTTCTATCCATGGGTAATAAAACCAAATAAGGAATGTAGGTTTTTACCAAATTAACTCTTTTTTTTATCATTTTGAATTCGGGATAAGAGGGCTTTAGAAGTATAAATGGCTAGGGCAGAATACAGATGAGAGGAATCATCTAAGAGAGTTGAGATTGAGCAATACCACTTAGTTTTGGTGAAAATAGATGCTGCGAAAATAATTCTAGTTATGGACTAACGACCAGGCTAACTAGGTCACGACCTGCAGTCGATATGCTCTGATACCATGCCTGTCAGACCCAGATTTTGCAATCCGGAATCTACTGTGTTTAACTGCACTATTCCCTGGATCAGTAGATAGTGCACACAGTTACAGTTCTGATTATCAAAGTACATATCATGCGGAAACGTAATTAAAATAATAAACTTACTCATGGGCCGATTAGGCCGAAATCAATAAATTGCAGCAGCGGAAGAACGAAGCACACAGGTGGGACCTTCAGGACATGCCCACAGGCAGCCAACTGGAGGTTCGCGACCTAGCCCTTGACATCTTCATCTTCATCTTATCTGCCAGCTTGTCCACTCTTGTTGCTGAGGCGAGGCGATTTGACTCCTGATTCTGAATTTTGCCGCAAAAACGAGCGTGAGCACTCCGACCCCGTGCTCAGCGAATCAACACACAGAATGCAGTATATAACATGTATGGCTAATCAAGGATGGCTTAAGTTTATTTTCTTTTGCGAAGAGTGCTTTTGAATACAATTATATAAAAATTCCTTAAGACCTAGCATTTTGAACAAAAGCATATTGTTCAAGAACATGCAATATTAATAGTGATTCAGATTCCATCCACCTTTTCATGGCATCTGCACCATATAGCAATTCTTCAGCGTTATAGCCGCTTAACTTACCACTGGGAGGACACCCAGGACAATTCCAAACTAGGGCCTTACACTGCCCTTCCACTTTTCCAACCCATCATAAAGCATTTTGAAATAGAACTATATCTGGTTAAGTTCCCATGTCCGCCCTTGACCGTGGGCACGGCTATTCGAATAGTTTTAGACTCTGCAGAGTTTGTACACTTTCACCACAAGAGACAATCAACTCGTTGCCCCCACACGATTCCTTAGACGTGTGGTTGAGCAGACCATCACAGTGACTTTTCAAAGTATCTAGTCCCTTTTGTCATCTCACCCTATGGGAGACTGCCCACTTGCGGTGGGTCCCATATGTTGCACGGGATGTTCCCCACAGCTACTAGCGTACGGGCTCCACTCCCCTCTGCGCTAGCACGACTGGGAAACTTCACCCTCCACTCGGTGTCCCTTTAGGCCTCCCCTTGCCCTTGCATAATTACTTCTCTCCCCCTAATAGTGAGATGAGTCCGGGGGTTTCGATAAATTTACTTAGCCAAGTTGTACTTTACAGACTTGTGGTTGTACTGTTTTACACGGGTGACATGACAAGATTCGGTCCTTAGGGTTATCTGGGCGGTCTACCATTAACCCACTTTGTGCTTCCACTGCACCACATATTCACACTCTCGAACTAGTCCGCCCAGATCTTTAAGCATGTTGGGGTTTTTGGGGACATAAAATATCCATAACCAAGTATACCAGTCATTCCCACCATGACTGCCCAAATCAGTCTTTCATGTTTCAAAGTGATGTTTTGGGGCATTTTTGATGCCCCCGATTGTCTAAGCAGTACTAAGCATGGCGTATAGTTATGGACTTATTTTCGAAATAATAACACTATAACTTTGCTAGGGTGACAAGGTTCAGATATTCAAATATTCCAAAGGAGGGGTAATATTATTCAAGGTAAACATTGGCATATAACTAGAATATCAAGTTTAGCATGTATTTGCATAAAAATAACAGCATGCATTTTGTTAATTTAACACAAAGTAATTTGTATAAATGTGGGTTCAACATGATCAAAGTATTGACTCGCCTGGCGCGGTTTATCGCGGTCTTGAGCTCACGCAATGCTTTCTCTTGAGCTTCGGATCTTTTCTTCTCTTCGCTCTTGATCTCGCTTGATCCGTGGAATCTTCGAACTTCAGTTTCTAATTACGCGACAAACGACTGAATCCAAAAAGAAAGCAAATAACTCAAAAGATCCAAATAACTCGGAATAAACTCAATTTAGTTTTATTATGATTTAATGGGTGATTTGAGGCAATGCTGATTGGGTGCAGAGAATTGACGAGGTTACACGAGGTTGGGGCAAAGTGATGGTTGGGTTAAGCAGAGGCTAAGGAGGGTTCGTGATACAGGGATATTGACGATGTTATTCTTACTTTGGATTTGAGGATGGCACCGAATACCACGGGTTAACCCATCTTATTTAATACTTCTTTTTATTACTTTTATATTTATTAAGGAAGTTCCATGAGTCGGTTATACCTATAGACTGGTGCAGGAGTTTAATGTATAAATTTTATCTTCAGGTAAGTATTCCTTGCAACTTAGGTAAAGGCAAACTGGACTAATGGATGAGATATGTACTTATTCTATAAATCTTCAATAATCCCATTATCATGCTTTATGTTTTATCGTTAATTTAAGTTTAATTTAAATTAAGATCCATTGGTACAAATCCCAGCTTGCTTTATATACCATTGCACTTAATGTTTATTATGTACCGTGCACCAAAGCTAGTGTCAAGACCTAATTAGTTGCACTATTATTAGCTTGCTTCTACTTTAGCTGCTATTTAAGATTTTATGGCTAGCAGTATGCTAATGATAGGGTTTATATTTTCAATAGGGTCTAAGGTGTATATAAAAATTGCACTAGTTTAGTGGGTCGCATACATGCTATCCATATGTCTTCTAACTGCTTACTTCTATATACTTATAGATGCTTATATATATATATATATATATATATATATATATATATATATATATATATATATATATATATATATATATATATATATATATATATATATATATATATATATATATATATATATATATATATATATATATATATATACATACATATATATATACATATATATATACACACACACACACATATATATATATATACACATATATATACATATATAGACATATATATATATATATATATATATATATATATATATATATATATATATATATATATATATATATATGCAGCCGCCGGTTGGCGGTGCATTAAAAAGAAACGGCGTGAAGAAAAAAATAGAGGAGAAAAGGCAGAGCGTGGCGGCTGGATAGAAGACATGGATGAATTGTGCTCGCAGTTTTTGAATAAAGTTTGTGAGTTTTTTAATTCACATATATTATCCTTTTTCTTGGTTTTCTGATTGCTATAAATTCTCTAACTCAGAATGTAAAATTTGACAAGACTCACAAGATTCATCATCAGGAATTAAAACTGTAAGTCTTGCAATTTCTGAATTTAGAGATTCAATCCGAGTATCGTATTTCTTAATCTTTTTATCTTTCTTTTCTAGCAAAGTACCAAGTTTAGCAACAACTTTAGCTAAATAATCATAAGAAGGTTCTACCTCATTATAGTTATCGCTGTCAAGATCATCATTGTCGGTGGAGCTTTTGCTACTTACCATTAGACACAACCCAGTTAAATCTTTCTTGCCTTCGGGAGTATCATCCTCGCTGTCCGTGTCCACATCACTCAAATTAATTTGCCTAAGAGCGGCAAGAACACGATGCACCACCTTGCGATTCATATAGCCCTTCTTTTTATTCTTCCTTTTTTTCTTTCTCCATCTCTTCTTCCTTCTCATTCTCTTCCCTTGCAAATCTTGCTAGAAACTTTGGACATTTGAGACGAATATGATTGAGATCACCACACTCATAGCACCTTTGATGACCAAAATTTACTCTCTTTCTTGATCTCACATTCTGCAAAGCTCTTGTGAAACGTGTAGAGAGGAGTGCCAAATCATCTTCCGAGAGTTGCTCTAGCTGTTCATCGGTTAGTGAAGACAAAGAAGATAAAGCATAGCTAGTAGAAGAATTATCACAATTAGACATGCTAGATTGTGAAGCTAAAGCAATTGATCTATTACCATTATATTTTCTAGCAAAAACATCTAATTCATGAGTTTTCAATTTAGAATAAAGTACATCTAATGTAAGTGTACTCATGACAGTAGATTCTCTAATGGATATAACATTCATCTCCCATATAGACATATCTAATGCTCCAAGTAATTGACGTGCATTTTCAGCATCAGTATAAGTAACATTAACAGCACGTAGGTTACTAAGAATTTTATTAAAGCGGGCAAAAAGATCATCTATCGATTCACCAGGTTTCATCTCAAAATGCATGTAATCTTTTTTGTACATATCTTGACGTACCTCTTTAATAGTAGATGAACCCTCATGATAATCACATAATGCTTTCCATACCTCATATGCAGATTTAAAATGCACAACACAATCAAAATCGCTCCTTCCTAGTCCTTGAATTATCATGTTCCTTGCCATGCTATTTGCCTCCACTTGTGTTATATTTGCAGCTGACACAGCATCATTCTCGGGCACTTGATAAGGCTTGTAGACCTTCTCCCATATTGCAAAGCCTTGAGCTTGAATGTATGCCTCCATCTTCGCTTTCCAATATTGAAAATCAACACCATCGAAAACACAAGATTTTATGGAATACCTATCCATCGACATGTTTTATAATCACCGGTTAAGATCAATTAGAAAAATAAACCTGCTCTAATACCACTTGTAAGATCGTTGATAGCAATCAGAGGGGGGTGAATGATTGCAGCGCACAACGATCCTACATTTTCAGAAGGAGGGGGCGAGCAGTGCAAAAAGTAAGGGAGAGATGCGTGTGTGTGATAGGAGTGAGAGGAGTGGGATGGGTGATGCACCCGTGATCCCCTCTCTTATCCCCAAAGCGAAATGATAGCGAGAGGAGTGGAGAAGCCGCTTTGAGAAGTTGGGTGTTTGTATTAGCTTTTGGCTTTTCTAAGCAAAAGCCAATATGAACAGGGCTAGCAGCTGAGTTTTACAATATTAAGGGCATCCAAGACCAATGTTTATATTACAACACAAAAGATCTTCCAAATGAATGCCTAAGCGTAGACGAGACCTAAAACCAGTAATCATCACCTTCTAGGGAGTCATTGAAGTCTTCCTTAAAAAGTTCTATGGTGTCTTCCCAAACTCTCTCTGATGATTAAGCAAGTATGAATTCAACCATACTCAGCAAGCCACACAAGAATATCTACTTAACTACTTACCAAGATTTTAATAGAATATGATATGGAGGTTTTTATTAAGGTATAGATGCATGCTTGTTTTTAAAGATCTTTAGACTTGAAACACAAGTAATAATCTATTAAGAGAAAAGGGGATTTAAGCATCTCACTTATTATCTTAAAAATCATTCAAACTATACTTATGCTTTGTTATTGAATTCACCCATTAAACACAACTTTATTTATTGAAAGCATGGTGTATCCGAATACTATATAACATATTCTACAGAGTTGTCCAACTTTACCCATAAGATTCCTAAAACTCATAATATCATACAATAGACATGCAACATGATAGCATGCAACCGAGTTGAGATAACAAGATCATTCGCTAATCTATTCATCCTAGCTTCTACACAGTAGGCTCGGAGCCATTCAACCTTTATCAAAAATCCACTAGCTAGTGTAAAATCGTGGTCTGATGTTGAGTGGACCTACTATTGTGAAGAATGGAAAGTGGCATTGCTAGCCCAAGTTCTATCTCACTCCTTTCTCATGGGCCATCCTGAAGCTCCGGGATAGCAGTCTCTCCTATAGATATTTGATTGGATCGAGCATTATACTAGACCAAGTTGACAGATCAAATTTGTGGTTGAGCGAGATCTATGTCCTTTATTGGCATAAGGGTCTAGTCCTTACTTGTCACAGATGAGGCTATCATTCATATTCCATGTCTGTTACAGCACATTACCACTAGAATCATACCAAAGCCTCAATCCTAGGATGAGGTCATGGGCTCCAACCATCTAGTGGTTGCCCACCAAGTAGCCTTAACCCTCAGCTTTCATTTAAAAGTCTATCACATGAAGCCGAATAAATCATTTTAGCTATCCACCTAATTACTATCTATCTATACGATGAATAATTACCAATTTTGATTATACCAAGGTTGTCAAAGAGAATATGGCCTTTAAAAAATATGACGAGCTTTTCGGTGGTAGAATCTAACTATCCATCTTGTCATTCTAAGCTATTATTCCATGCAAATAAAATTGCATAAATAACATAAATAAAAATAAAGATATTTAAGTAATATGGGATCAACATGACCAAAGACATGTGACTTGTCTTCCTGCACTAGTCTTTTGACTGGGCCTACTTCTTCTGCGTCTTGATTAGCTCCTTCGATGGTCTACTCAACGAATCCAGGTGCTATCACAAAGAAAAGAAATCAAATAAGTCTGGGCTCAAAAGAAAGCGAGATAGGAATAAAAAAGAAAAATCTAGAAAAAGATTAAACAAAGAAGGGTTTTGGTGGTTATAGTCTAAACAATATTTGGATAAGTCGAATGGAGTTTAAAATAGGTTAAACGGGCTCGAGACGGTCGAAATGAGTTTAAACAAGCTTAACGGGTTTTGGGTGAATAGTAATGGATTGAGTGAACAGTACTGGGATGACACTATTCCCAGTGGATTAAGTTTGGTAAATAGTAATGGTTTGGGCTGAACGTAATGGGTTGTACGATAATGGGCTGTGTTGTGAACAGTACTGAGCTATACAATGTGGATGGCCTAGTTGGCTAATTGGGCCAAGGAGTGGCTTGGGATGGCTTTGCTGGCCGAAAGAGCTCGGAACCCAACTCATTCCAAAGTGAGCTAGAACTCACTCTCATGGCCACTAAGATAGGAGAAATGGCAGTGGCACAAAATTTGGCGACAGAGATAGCGGACGGCATCGAGCGGTGGTGCGGCGAGCACTAATTAACACAAGAAACCTATTTTGGGCACATGCGGGGGCGGTGTTGGCTTGTAATGGTTGACAATAGCGGTGCTTGGCCAAAACAGGGGCATGGCAAGGATGGAGCTACAGTGTGGCTTCGGCCGAATTGAGGATGGCTCGAGCATCTAGAAGGTGTAGTAAGTTTGGTGGCAATGATCGCTTAGCTTGGGATGGCCTAAGGAACTCCGACGATAGTGACCATAGGCAACGAAGTAGTGGCGCACGACAACAGTGAGCTAGGGACTGCAAGGCTTGGCAGGAAACTGGGTATAGCTTTGTGGTGTTGAGGAGATGTTAAGGACGTGTAACGCCCTAGAGTCCAAACCGGCTCAGACCTAACAACATTCTGGATAGGTCACGCACACGTAGCAACCCGCTTACACTTTTGTCCTCACTTCGCGCAAAACGGTTAACTGGGGGTGCTACCATTGGAACTCCTAGGTTTATATGTAAGTGCTTCTCAAGGTAAGCTAGCAAGGTGGGACTAACCCAGAAATTCATGTGCACACACACATGGGCCAACATGGGTCGAGGTATCACAGGACGTGAGCAATTGGATTAGAAAGGAGGCAATGGCGAGGTTTCAGATTTGGGCTCACTGATGAAGAATTGGGTGTCAGCGATTGTGGCATGGTAGGGTCAGAGAGGAGGAAGGAAGGGTTGTGGAGCAGTGCAAAAAGTGGTTTAGGAGTTGCCAAGTTTGATTTTATAGACGACAAAAGTGGGGCACCAGGAGCGGTGCGGTAGTGTGCTCAGCGTGTGGACAACAGCGTAGATGGACGAGCTGCTTCTACGTTGCAACGGTAGAGTTGGCGGTGGGAGAAGCTCTGCCTCTCACTAGCATGGGTGCGCGAGTTGGCATGGTGAGTAGAGAAATTGCGGTGCGTGTTGAGCGGCTAGCAGAATGTAGCATGATAGTGGAGTGTCACGGCGCGTGATCAACGACGGCGTTATGCAGGGTATGGTCGGTCGGCAAGGTGGCACGATCGCTATGCAGCTTTTGACGTGGTTGCTAGTGAGGGGCGAGTGAGGCAATGCTAGTGAGCGTGAACAGTGTCCCAGCACACGGTAGCAAAAACAAGGGCGATGGCATAATTGCATGAGGCTGTTTTAGCGAGTGGAAAGCAGATTCCCTGAAAGGGAAAGCAGAAATTGGTTGGAGTTTTCAAATTTGGAAAAATTTTAAATTCAAACAAAATTCAACAAAACTAACAAATTGAAATTTTGAGACTGTTTCAACCTACCCCCCTTAAAAAGAATTTAGGCCCAAAGAGTCACTTGAACTGGAGAGCAGGTTTAGAAAATATCACTACAAATCTGACTCACTTTTCTCATGTTGCTTCTTCTACATTATGATTTCTCCAAAGAACTCTGTAAAATCTGATATTCGTGTTCCTCAATTGTCTCTTTGTGATTTCAAGAATTTGTATAGGTTCTTCTATAATCTATATCTTAAAGAGGTACTTGTTCAATTGGTTGTCAAAGACACTTTTCAAGTTGTGATACATAGAATACATCATGTATTTTGGTTAAGTCTGAGGTTAATTACAACTTGTATGCCACTTCTCCTACTCTCTTCAGAATCTTGTAAGGACCAATATATCTTGGTGCTAGTTTTCCTTTCATTTGAAATCTATGTATTGCCTTGAATGGGGTAACTTTAAGATATACATAATCTCCAACTTCAAAGCTTAAATCCTTCCTACGATTGTCCATACGGTTCTTCTGACAGTTTTGGGTAATCTTTAGATTATCTCTAATGATATCTACATGAGCTTCATCACCGTGAGCAATTTGTGGTCCAAGAAGTTGTCGTTCTCCGATTTTTCATCTAATTTAATGGTGTTATGCATTCTTTTCCATATAAAACTTTGAATGGTGCCATTTCAATACTAGCTTGGTAATTGCTATTGTAGGAAAATTCTACAAATGTTAAACATGTACTCCATGTTGCTCCATAGATGAGTGCACATACTCTTAACATATCTTCTAAGATATAATTATCCCTCTCTGTTTGTCCTCCGATCTGGGAATGGTATGCAGTGCTAAATGCCAAATTTATCCCCATTGTGTCATGTAGTTTTTCCCAAAACTTAGATGTAAATTGTGTTCCTCTATTTGAGACTATCGTCTTAGGAAATCCATGCAACACTACAATCTTTTTCAAATACAATTATGTTAACTTATTCTTCTCATAGGTTTGCTTGATTTGTAGAAAATGTGACACCTTAGTTAGTCATTCTATGATCACCCATATGGCATCATATCCTTTCCATGTCTTTGGAAGTCTTGTAATGAAGTCTATACCAATCTTCTCCCATTTACATTCTAGAATTGGCAGTGATTTTAACAATCCTACATGGTCTCTGATGGTCTATTTTAATCTTTTGACATATATCACAATGTGCTATGTATTCAACTATTTCTCTTTTCATGTTGTTCCACCAAAAACCTCTACTTTAAGTCTTGATACATTTTCGTCCCTCGCGTGTGTATGGAAAATGGTGATGAATGTGCTTCCTCTAAAATTAACTCTTTCAATTCCTTCTTATTTGGAACATAAAAGTGGTCATAAAATTTTGTTATACCTTGTTCATTTTTTATAATTCTGATGGACTTTCATTTTGAATGGTCTTTTTAAGTTATTGGACCCCTTTATCTTCTTCCTGAGCAAGCCTAATTTGTTCTATCAAGATTGGTTGCATTTCCAATGTTGTTATTAATCCTTGCTCGGCTATCTCTGAATTCAGTCTTTGTATTTCCTTCTGTAGTTGAGGTTGGCATTCTAACATTGTGGCTATGTCATGATACATTCTTCTGCTCATTGCATTTGCTACCACATTTGCTTTTCCAGGGTGATACTGAATATTCAAGTCATAGTCCTTGATCAATTCTAACCATCTTCATTGCCTCAAATTTAGATCTGACTAGATAAAGATATACTTCAAACTCTTGTGATCAGAAAATATTTCACAATGGTTTTCCAATAGGTAATATCTCCATATCTTCAAAGCATGTATCACTGCTGCTAATTTCAAATCATGTGTTGAATATTTTGTTCATGTGGTCTTAATTGTCTTGAAGCATAAGCCACGACTTTTCCATCTTGCATCAATGCACATCATAATCCTTGTCTTGAAACATCATAATAAATTTAAAAATCCTTTTCAGGATTAGGAAGTATTAAAACTCAAGTTGTAGTCAATTTAGTCTTTACTTTGAAAACTCTCTTCACATTTGTTTATCCATTCAAATGGGTTGTTCTTTTTGAGAAGTTGGGTAAAGGTCATGCTATTTTTTAGAATACCTATATAAATCAACGATAATAACCAGCCAATCCTAGAAAATATGTGATCTCTATTACTGTCTTTGTTGCTTCTATTCCATCACTGCTTTCACTTTATCTAGATCAATAATTACTCATTCCTTTGCAATAATGTGTCCTAAGAAGGCAACTTCATTCAAAATTTACATTTAGTAAACTTGGCATATAGTTGATGTTACTGTAACTTGGTTAAGGCCAAATGTAGGTGTTGTTGGTGTTCTTCTTCACTCTTAGAGTATGTTAGTATGTCATCCATAAAGATTACCACAAACTGATCTAAGTGTTCCATGTAGACTTGATTCATTAAGTTCATGGTATATGTTGATGCATTGGTTAGACCAAATGGAACTACTGTGAATTCAAATAACCCATATCTTGTAGTAAAAATAGTTTTCTCTCAATCTTGTTCTCATATCTTGAGTTGATGATATCTAGACCATAAATATATCTTGGAAAATATTTAGCTCTTTTAAGTTGATCAAAGAATCAATCCTTGGTAAGGGATATTTATTTTTGATAGTCACTACATTCAATCCTCTGTAGTCTACACATATTCTCAAACTTCTATCCTTTTTTGGCAAATAGTACTGGTACTGACCAAGGTGAAATAATGAGATGAACAAACTCTTTGTCTATCAATTCATCCAACTGTTCATTGAGTTCCTTTAATTCACTGGTTGACATTCTGTATTGGGTCTTGGTAATTGGCTTGGTTTCTAGAATCAATTTGATAGCAAGTTCAATTTGTCTATCTAGCAGTCTTCCCAGCAATTCTTCTTGGAAAACATCTAGGTACTCTTGGACTACTGACATTTGGGTTACTCCTTCTGCAATCATGTTGTTAATGTTACTTTTCAGTTCTTCTATCAAAGTATGGTTGGTCATCACTGTCACTTTCTGTTCTTTTGAATTATTCAATGTCACTGACTTCCTTTCACAGTCCATTTTTGCCTTATGTTTAGTTAACCAATTCATTCTAACTATAGCATCCAATCCTCTCATTTCCAATAGTAGTAAGTTTGCTTTAAATCTAATCCCTTGTATTTCTAAGTCCAACCTACTACACCCAAATTGGGATTTTATCCTACTTCCAGGTGTTTGAAACACATCGGGATTTTGTAAAAGCACAAAAGGCAATTGATTTTTCACAGTGAATGCCAAAGAAAGAAACAAACTGGTAGCTCTAGGATCAAATAAAACTAATGAGGGTTTTGAATGGATCAAGAATATACCAACTAAGACGTCAGTAACTTTTGTAGCTTCTTTAGTAGTGATGTGGTTGACACATCCCTAAAACGTTTTTGGAGTGATCATTCCTTTTCCCGTGGTTTGTCCTGCTAGTCTTCCCATCTGATTCCTGGGTTGTAACATTCCTCCTCAACTGAATGGTGCAGTGGCAATTGTCTTGGAGGTTGGTTGTTTACCTTTGACTTGTGGTTTTGCTACTTCAGATGGTAAATCTCTCTTTGGGCATTAGCTTTGATAATGTCCAGTCTATCCACATTGGAAGTAAGTTACTGATCCTAGTGGATAGTTTCTTCGATAATAATTTCCTCCACAAGTATGTCATTGCTCCATGGTAGGTCGAGGGGCATTGTATTGTTGTCTTAGGGCTATGATAGCTGGTCTTCTTTATTGATTTCTGAATGGTGGTGATGTCATCATTCTTCCCTAAGGTGCGCTTGATGATGATACCATTTGTCTTGCTCTTCTCTTTCAGGTGTCCTCCAATTCACTTCTTATTTCTTCTAACGTGAGGAGTTTGTTCACCATGGATGATAATCCTTGAAGTCAAAGGCTGAGATGTGAAACTTCAATGATTTTTGTAGTCCTTCCATAAAGTGTTCCATCTTCTTCCCCTCTGTGTTGGTATCTTCAAAGGCATAGTGAGCTAAATGATTGAAGTGATAAAGGTATTCTATTACCGAACGTCCACCTTGCTTAAGAGCAAGAAATTCTTGGCGTTTTATAGCAACAACACTAGAAGGTATGTGTGCCTAGTGGAATGCCTCTTCAAATTCCTTCTATAGTATATTTCTCCCTAATGTAGTGTCTGCTAATTTATCCATCATGTGGCTGCCTACCCTTGTAGTTGATGTGATGCAAATAGGGTCTTTTCCTTGTCATTGCACTAAATTGTATTTAGCTTCCTCTCAATATCTTGAATCCAGTCGTCTGCTGCCATCAGATCTGAAGATGTTGAGAAGATTGGTGGTCAGGTCTTCTAGAAGTCTAACCATCTAGAACTTAAAGTTGTTCCATCCTGGTTGACTATGATTCCTGAGAAGGTTCCTGCAGCTTCTTATGGTCTGGCTGCTATTTATTCCAGAAGTATTGCTTGTTGTTCAATCATTCTTGCCTACCCTTGTTATGCTTGAAATATATTTTGTTCCATCATTACTAGTACTTCTGCCATATTTGGTTGGCTTTCCATGGAATCCATTTCATTATTCTGATTGTTCCCATGATCTCTGGACCTAATTCTTATCATCTTGTTTTCTAGTTGTTCGAGTAACGTTTGTTTCTGCAACAGTTTTTAGGAATATTAGATGGGCGAGTAAGAACTAAGACAATAGATGAGAGTAAAAAGAATAAGACAAAGACTAGAGTGAAAAGAGAGATGAAATTTTGACAGAGAAGATATACAAATACTGGTAGAAAATAAACTATAGATTAATTAACATAGCTTTAATTTATCTCACACAAGTTGCACATACACCAGTTATAAGGTACATATTACAGCCTGTTTTACACACACAAAACCATCTAACGGGTTTACAACTCCATTCTAGCATAATTTACATGCCACATCTCATCCTTTGATCTTTTTCAATCTTCATTATCTGAAGGTGGGTTACTTGACGTGTACCATACTCGCTCCATCAGTTCCTCTTCTTCGTCATTTATCTGTTCTTTTCCTTTGCCTTAGACGTCTTCAACTTTCACTTTTCCTTTGCCACGGGATGAGGATCTGTGAAACACGTGACGGTATTTACAAGCATTTCTAATAGGTTGTGGGCAAGCATATGACCTCCTTGGCTAATCTTCTATAGAATGTGCTTGAATGTCTGGTGTCTCCCCACACTCAGATATCTCTCCTACTTCTATCATTTGTTGTTGGCGTAAATCCCTCTGTAGTGTGTGTATTTCTTGCTTGGTCAAGTATAGCTAATGGTGTAAGTCTTGATATTCCTCCAAGGTTCTAGAGTACAATGCTTCTTGATATGCAATATGTTGTGTAGCTTCATCCAAGTGATGATCATCGTTGGCTTCTGGCTAGGGTACCAAGAAGCTGGTGTCGTGGTTGTACTCTTGTGGAATGATATGGAATGATGAGTTGTCAAATTCTTTATCATAGTATCTTCAAAAGTAAAGTACCACCTTCCGAGCTGCATCTTAAATAGCATCCTTCTCCTTAATTTGGTATCTAGTGAACTTATGAGGTGTGCCTGGTCTAATATTCAAAGTTGTCAAAGTGACCCATGCCTTCCATTGGTATAGTCTTCCCCGAATGAATTGCCCTTCTGCGTGGAAGGCTGGGCGATGCCAGTTAATTGCCTTGAGATATTGTTGCAGGGAGCGCAAGGCTCGCAAGAGGAAACATGAGAAAAAGAGGGAAATGGCGGCCAAGTCAAAGAGGCTGCCGAAGAGTTCAACACTGAGCTCGTAAGGAAGGGAAAATGACCCCAATCCACGCAGTAGGACAAACCATTCCGAACTAGTCCCCTGAAGATCGAATGTACTTTCATTCTAAAAAGGTGCATATGTATCATAGGAGCACTTTGGTTTGTTGCATCGTGCATGATGTTGTTTCTTATGCACATAGACAAACCCTGTGCACCATGTTATTCCCAGCTTTATTATAAAGTCTATTTAATTCATAACATCAAATCTCATCATCTTTTCGAATTCAATTTTTCGCGTAGCAAGGCATCCAACAATATGAAAAAATGAGTTCTGGAAGTAGGCACCAAATTTCTACGCATCTTTCATCAGCAGTATTGTCTAGCATATGTCCATCCTTGTGCTTCTTGTTGTACCACACAGTCCACATATTAGTCATTTTTGCCAGAATGAAGTATGTATCACTTCTGGGATAAGGCCTGGAAATATTGTGCGAGTGTTTATGATGGATATATACACTGAAGTATCAAAGATTATCAATCCACAAAAAGATTATTAGTCTATATATGTATTTACGCTCAGTTAAAAGGATGATGTCAAATATGGTTCACATATAGATTCTTTATTTCTAACTTATGAATTGTTAAATGTTACATGTACATGGTGTTATGTATCACCGTAACTTCAATTGTTTTTGATCTTTCAAAAGGAAGTTCCTTTGTTACCATCTTACCACCAAATCCTAAGGTTCCAAATCTATAAATCAAGTCCAAACTAAATTCAACCATTACCTCGATTCATAATTTACAAACAAACTGCGATCACGCATATAAAAACAAAACACGGTAAGCCCTATCACGCCACATATCAAGGCATGACAATTGTCATGCCATGGGATCTGGCGTGACTACTGTCACGCCAAGGGATCTGGCGTGACTACTGCCATGCAATCCTCCACACTGGCACCATGAGTGGACGAGGGCTTGTGTAGCATGTTTTTTCACGCCATAGTATATGGCGTGACAGTACGATTTGACCACGCCAAGAGTGGTGACGTGGGCAAAGGGGTCAAAATTGGAAATAAAGTTCATGAAGGATCAACTTTAAAATATTTTTAAAAATGATTAAATAATAAAAATGCTGGTTCCAGTTATCCAACCGTTGGGCAACAGGAGGTGCTGTCGCCTAGTGGTTAGGCGATAGCATCTATCATCCGGCCGTTAGGCGACTATATCCTTGTCGCCCAACAATATAGCTATTGTCTTCGTGTCGCTAGGCCATTAGGCAACAAAGATCAGTCGTCTAACGGTTCAGCAACAGGGGACTACTTTTGCAAAAAAACAAAATTGTAGGTATAATTTTGTATTTCAAAATCAAAAATAGATTATTAAAAAAAATCGCATTTGCTGCTCATATGATAGTACTCCTGTAGATTTCAGCTTTTTGTACTCATTTCGGCTTGTTTCTTGGACGGGTCTGGGCTTGGACTTGCCGTCGGTTGATTGTTTGTGGTAAGCTAGCTTCTGTTTCTCGGTTTGTAAAAAAAGGGGAAAAGAAATTCCGGATCCCGCAGACCATAGTGAGAGAAAGGGCATGTTTGCAGTTAGGGGTGAAAACGGATAAGATACGATCGAATAGTCTCAAATACGAATACGAATCCATATTTTTAAAATGAATACGAATATGGATTCGAATATTCTCAAATACGGATATGAATATTCTCGAATACGAATACGGATATTTTCGAATACGGATTTTCTCAGATACGAATATCGGATAAAACGGATTCCTAGCGGTTTTGCCGATTTTTGACCGGTTACCGGTTTTAAACCGCCTAAATTCAAATTTTGAATCACAAAATTTGTATGGATTTTTCACGGGTTTTAGAAATGAATCGAATAGTCTCGAATACGAATATTCTCAAATACGGATCCGAACATTTTCGAATATAGATTTTACTTGCTATATTCGCGTTTTCTCATATACGAATATGGATAAAACGAATTATCCGTTATCGTTTTCCACCCCTATTTGCAGCCACCGTGGAAAAAAACACTACAAATTTTGGAGATGCGGGGTATCGATCCCCGTACCTCTAGCATGCTAAGCGAGCGCTCTACCATCTGAGCTACATCCCCGTTCTGTTTATGATTAGGTTTTGTTTAAATCTCTTGTTTTAGCCCATCAGGAAATTCCTCTCACCAACCACGACACACCTCAGCTATGAATTCAGATCCCATCCTAAACTGAAAAGGGTAGCTCCGCAACTAGTATTCTCATGGTTTTTTTTAATATATACTTCATCAAGAAAGGCGTACATACTTGTTGCATGTAAAATTTACACTGCTGCAATAATTGCTCTCTTTCGCTGGTTCAACTAGTATTTCGGTCCAATTTCTTTATTCATAATAGAAAAGTGAACAATGTAGTAATACCACATATGAATGTAAGAGTTCTCGATGCTTATCTTTTTGAAAGAGAGGAGCAAGCCAATAACAGAACCATTCAGTTTCTCTTTGCCGATTTGAAACATGTCCATCCAGTCTTAAAACACTTATCTCCCTTCAATGCATGTTAATACAAAGAAACTGGGGGAGGGTTACATCAGTAATTGTCGGAGCTTAATATTTTTTTCTGTCGTCAAAATAGTCACTAAACAGTAAACAAGGCCGCGCTCATTAAAAACAAACAATGTAACAACTGCCTCCTGAAAGTACCAGGGACAGGGTCAGCTATAAACAAGAGGAAGTAGGACGCAAATTGAAGCTCCCAAGCCATCCTCCTGCCTCCTGCGAACTGTTAGTCGTCGGAATTGTGGCTATTTTGCCTCACTATGTCCTAGGATGTACAAACTTCTTTGTAAAGGTTAGCCCCTTGTTGGTCAAAATCAAAATCCATTAACCCAACACAACTGGCTGACTGCTAGAACCATCTGGCAAATCTGAACTCGAATGGTTTTTTTGTATTTCTGTTGTACCTTTTCCTAGCTAATCCACTGTCACTAACACTACCACCCGAAACATGATCATGAGCAGCTGAAAATTCCTCTGACCATGGTTCCAGGGGAATGAGATAGCTATCGTCCTTTGCCTTCCTCTTTTGCTTCTCAATCTGCTTAACATTTTCAGAGATTTGATGGAGTGTCTGATTTATCTTCGAAAAACTCCGCTCCATAGGCTCTACGACATGGGAGACTGTGTATTTGACATCATCAACCATCTGAAAAGGTACACGCAAAAAAAAATGTTACAACTGGGAGAGAAAAACGATAAGGGAGGTACAGAAAACTGATAAGTATCAGAAGCATACAATTTCGCCACTTCCTAACACTACATCACGAACACTCTGGGGAAAACTCAACCGCCTGTCTCTGGAATCAGGACGAGCGGTTTGCATAATTGTTAAGTTATCAATCTCTCTTTCTTCTTCAGGATCTGGAGCTCCCAGGGATGCATAATCAGACATGACAGCAACATTGGAAACACTTCTCTCCCCACGTCTGTAAGGTTTAGCTGGAAATACTTTCAAATGAACCACTGCCGCCACCCCCATCTGCCATGCAAGGGACACAAAATGTTGTGGGAATCAACTTAAACAGAAAACACTTTTTCTTCAAAAATTATAGATCAGAGTAGGATCATTGTCTGCAGTGAATCCCATGCTAGTCAAGCACAAGGCAAAATACCCTCAATTGTGAACAGATGTTGATGTATACAAATGCGAACAAAGTCAAACATTTTCACTAGTGCAACAAGCGCATTTTATATACACTTGTGACAGAAGTAAATTCATGGCAAACACAAGCGCAACAACAATAATGAAATGGAGATATAAGTCACATCCATAACATACACATTGTGAACACGCAACATAAAGGAAAACCATGGAGAAATAATTTACAGTGAAAACGTTCATCCATATGCAAAGATGCACAAATGGCGCTCCAGGCAATACCAGGGTCCCAGGCTAACATGGACTGCAGAGGAACAAACATGTTACTACTACAGTACAGAGACATACTATCAGAGATAACTCTTTTAGAAACTACCTATACCATGAATGGGCAAAACAAGCATAAACATGTGACAATTGGACAAAAGTTTTAGCGCTTAATTCTGCATGTTTCCATAATGCTAGATAATGGGTAGAAATGACTTCCTGGAAAAACCAAACATGAAGTGATTCTTTTAGAAACTAGCTATATCATGAATGGACAAAACAAGCATAAGCATGTGACAATTGGACAAAAGTTTTAGCACTTAATTCTGCATGTTTGCATAACTCTAGATAATGGGTAGAAATGACTTCCTGAGAAAATTAAACATGAAGTTATCTCAAACAACGAAAACTAACACTAAAATACTACTTGTTGCATCATCTGGATGAGAAGTAAAAGTAAGTGAACCATCCCAAAACTAGAAAGCATAATGGATAAAACATACCTCAAGACAAATTATATAATCCTGGATACGTGTTTGTAATCTTTGTGCCAGATGTCCTTTAAAAAGTCCAGTTGAAAAAAGAAATGCAACAGCAACACCTTGCCACCATGTCAAAAATACAATAGATTTGAAAGTTAGAAACTTGGACAGGGGCTTAATAGGTTCCAGCTTCTCCTTGGTAGCAGTATAAAACTGTATAAGACAGTATAATGCCCATGTCTGGCTGAAATTTAGGACAACAGCCAAGTATGGGTACCTGCAAAGGGGTTGATAACTCTGTGAGAATGCAAAAACTTGAAATCTTTTGATCATCCACCAACGCAGAATCACAACAAATTTATGCATAAATGACTTGAGTATTAAATGAAATATACAACGATAGAAGAAATGGTATATTAAATTTTGTAACAAATGTTGAAAATATCAATGGAAAAGAAGAACCAGGCAAAAGAAATGACTCCTACCCATATCTCCATGCAAATTTTCCTTCTCCATAGATTCCAAGAAGTTCCAAGAAAATTGCCAAGACAGCACAAATAGGCTTGAGAATCATCTACAGAAAAGCATATACTCAATCAGAGCAGTTAACGTGGATTCAGCGAAAAAGTAAACATAGCTTGCCTTCACGATACATACATATTGCACAATCCCAATCTTCACAGCATGGTAAAAGTCAGGACCAAGGTACCAGTTTCTCATAAACCAGTTTAATGGGAAAGGATGCTTCACAATGCCATAATCATAATCAACATCTAGCAGAGGAGAACTCTCACTGATTTGAAACTGACCCTCCATGAATCTGATGGTACTTTCCTCCCCACCTTAAATGACAAAACTTTCTGGTAAATGTACATCGTAGAAAAATAAATAAGGAAAGCTGAAAGCATCCTATGCTCAAAAACTAGGCTTTAGGTATATTAATCCTCACTCCAATTAAGCAGGTCCTATGAGGTGTGACCAAATTAAGGGAACAAAATAAGGTGCTTTATCAGCATTTTTATGATGATCTCTCTTTATGATAAAAACTCGCTGGTATGTAACTCCACCGTTTGAACAGGCATAAAAACAATATCAGGCATGTTTTTTTTTTAGCTGAGACTTATGGCTTTTGGCTGCGGCTTATGGCTTTTAAGTTGTTCATATAAAAGATTACAGAGTAACAGAAACTCACGTGCGGTTTTTGCCAATATAAATAAAGTCGGTACAGTATGTACTATAATTAACTAATAGACCCTATCTTAAAAAAATATTTCGTTTAAAAGCTAGTTACTGTAGAAAAATCAAAAGCTGAAAAAGAACAGCGCCATCATCTCAATTGAAAACTTACTTCAGCTAAATTCCTCTTTGTGATGATACATATCTGTATATTGACAGGCATAACATTATGCAAGTAATGATTAAGAAGATTTATTGCTCAAAAGTTAAAAACATATATGTGTGACTTCCAACTATTGATAAACAGAAGATATTTATGAAAAATCCCAATGAAAATTTTCAAATACCCACCTAAACATGCTATCAAATATCTCTCAAAGCAATACATAGCAAAAGCCTCATAACAGTCTCGCATCAATTCACAGATGAATGCAACATTTGAATTCAGTAATGAGAAGAACTGCAAAAAATGAAAAGAAAGGTTATCCCATTGACATTGAAGGAAACAAATCCGAAGTTACAATATATAACAAATTCAAGTGGTGAAAGCCAAGAGGAGGTACAATAAAGGAACAAAAGCATTAGAAAGTGATATCAATGATCCTCAAAGAGCATATTTCGAAAACAGAATTGCAGGTGACTATTCTATTATGTAAAGATTATTCTGGACTTCCTACACTTCCAACACTCAAGAGGGGCATAATTACGATAACATAAATGTGTAACAATATGACCAGATATGTTTCAAATAAATAAATATCTACTATTATATAAAGAGGAGTTAGTGGTCGTCGGTGCATTCTTCCTCCTCTCTTCTCAGCCATCCGATCTAAACACAGAAATTTTGACTATCTATATCCCCTCTCTCTCGCTAAATGTCCTTCCTCTCTACTGCCTCGGTTATTTTGTTATCTCATTCTCTACAGATCTCTCTCCTACGCTCTCTCCCTCGTAGATCTGTCACCTCATCTCCCCTCTCCCTCCTCGCTGCCCATTGGGCATCTCCCCACCGCCACCACCCCATCTCCCTCTCCCTCTCCCTCCTCACTGGCCACCAGGCCTCTCGTCACCGCCGCCGCCCCATCTCCCATTGCCCCTCCAACCAAGATTTTTCGCTACATGAATAGTGCGGCGAAGCGATTCGGCGGCATGAGGCTCGGCGACAGTAGCCGGTGGATCGGAGAGAAGGGCACTCGGCGATGGCAGCCAGTGGATCCGAGAGGCATGCTCAGCGACAGCAGCCGTTGGATCTAGAAGGTAGCGATCGATGGCAGTTGGTGCATCCGAGAGACGGACGCTCGTAGACGGCGGCCATTGGATCCGATGGCTGCCCCCTGCTCCCTCCTCGCCCCACCCCCCACAGTGCTGCGTCGCCACGGTTCTCCCCTTACCGCACCTGCCCTGCTGCTGCCGTTGTTCGGTGCCGTGCGGCGGCGGCGGCTTCCTCTTCCTGCGCCCGCCCACGTGGCTCTCCCCCTGCCGCTGCCACTCAGCAGTCGCTCACCCGGTGAGCCTCTCTACCTCCTCCTGCTCTTCGCTCAGAGCCACATCGCGCTGTCTGGCAATTTTGGTCTACCAAGCTGATTATCGCTCTGCTTGGAGAGACCCGCAGATTTTTTCCCTCTCTTGATTAGCTAGCTACTCGATGCATATGCCTTGCGACTTTGCTGCGACGGTGCTGATGATTCCTTTGTGCTCTGTGTATGTTTGCAAGGTGAGGTTTTTATTAATCTTGATGATTTGTAAGTAGTCAAAGCCACACTCGAAGGTGTGGTCGAAGCAGTCCCTGAAACCATGGTCGAAGCCACACTCGAAGGCGTGGTCGAATTAGTCCCCGAAGCCATGGTCGTAGCAACAGTCGAAGTTGCGGTAGTCACAGTCGAACACTCCGAGTAAGTGAGAAGCTATGGTCGAAGCATCGAGATGATGAGTCGTGTTCGAAACTTCGAGTTGATAAGTTGCGCTGCGGTCGAAGCTTCGAGTTGATGCACCATGGTCGTTACGACCAGTTTGTGTGTGTGGTCGCTACGACCAGTGTGTGTTAAGTCATTACAACCGGTGTGTGTTATCGGAGCGACTGCAGTTTGTGTGTAGTCATTACAACCAAGAGTAGTCGTGGTCATAGAAGTCATGGTCATAGTAGTAGCGCCCGTGGCCATGGTCGTAGTTCCATCAAAGTCCCTTCACTATCACTCCACGATGTAGTGTACATAAGTAGTATCTGACTCTTACAAGTGAGAATATGTAAGAGTCAGTAAGTATATGTGTGTCTTGTATAATTATGTATGTATCTATGTATCCAAAATAAAGACTCGATCTTACAAGTCAGAGTATGTAAGTCTGTAAGCATATGTGGGTATAATTTTATAAGACTCGATCTTACAAGCCAAAGTGTGTAAGATTTTGTAAGCATATGTGTGTAAGAGTCAATATAGTGTCCCTTGATACGTGTCCATGGTCGTAGCAGTCATGGTCGTAGTCGTACCACACGTGGCCATGGTCGTAGCAATTATGGTCGTAGTCGTAGCGCCCATGGCCGTGGTCGTAGCGGTTATGGTCGACGGCTCTCGACCAACGATCACGCGCGATGGTCGATGAATCCTGATCTACGATCATGAGCGATGGTCAACGACTCTGGACTTATGACCACGAGCCCTGGTCAAAGGCTCCCGATTTTGGACCACGATCAATGGTCGACCGCTGCCAACGTACGACCACAAACGATGGTCAACCGCTCCCGATCTACGATCACGCGTGATGGTCAACGGCTTCCGTCTTATGACCAAAAGGTGTGGTCGAGGGCTTCCGACTTACGACCACAAGGTGTGGTCAATGTCTGCCAACATACGACCATGAGGTGTGGTCGAGGGCTTCCGACTTACGACCATGATGTGTAGTCAATGGATTCCGACTTACGACTATGAGGTGTGGTCAATGTCTGCCGACGTACGACCACGAGGTGTCCTTGATGGCTTACGATGTACGACGACGAGGTGTGGTCAATGCCTCCCGACCTACGACCCCGAGGTGTGTTCGAGGTCTTCCGACTTACGACCACAATCGATGGTCGACTGTTGCCTACTTACAACCACTGGGGATGGTCGTCCGCTCCCGACCTATGATCACGCACGATAGTCGATAGCTTCCGACTTACGACCATGAGGTGTTATCGATGTCTTCCGACTTACAACCACGAGCGATGGTCGATGTATTCCAACTTACGACCACGAGGTGTGGTCGAGGGTTTCCGACTTACGATCATGAGTGATGGTTGATGTATTGCAACTTACAACCACAAACGATGACATACGACCACGAGGTGTCCTCGATGGCTTCCGACTTACGACCACGAGGTGTGCTCAAGTGCTTCCGACGTACAACCATGAGGTGTTCCCGATGGCTTCTAACGTACAAGGACGAGGTGTGCTTGAGGGCTCCTAACCTACGACCACGAGGTGTGGTCGATGTCTGCGGATGTACAACCACGATCGATGGTCGACCGCTGAATACTTACGATGACTAGCGATGGTCGCTCGCTCCCGACCTATGATCACGCACGATGGTTGATGGCTTCCGACCTACGACCACGAGGTGTGATTGATGGCTTCCGACTTGCGACCACAAGGTGTGATTGACGGCTTCTGACTTACGACCACAAGGTGTGGTTGATGTCTTCCGACTTACGACCACGAGCGATGGTTGATGTATTCCGACTAACGACCACAAGGTGTGGTCGAGGGCTTTCGACTTACGATCACAAGCGATGGTCAATGTATTCTGACGTACGACCACAAGGTGCGATTGATGGCTTTTGATATACGACCACCAGGTGTGGTCAATGTCTTTCAACTTCTGGCCAGGAAGTGTCCTCGATGTCTTCCGACTTACTACCACGAGGTGTGGTCGAGATCTTCCGACTTACGACCACGAGCCCTGGTCAAAGGCTCCCGATTTAGAACCACGATCAATGGTCGACCGCTGCTAACATACGACCACCAGCGATGGTCGACCACTCCCGACCTACGATCACAGGTGATGGTCGACGGCTTTCGACTTACAACCACAAGGTGTGATCGACGACTTCCGATTAACGATCACAAAGTGCGATCTACCGATGTACGGCCATGAGGTATGGTCGAGGGCTTCCGACTTACGACCATGATGTGTAGTCGATGGATTTTGACATACGACCATGAGGTGTGGTCGATGTCTGCCAACGTACGACCACGAGGTGTCCTCGATGGCTTTCGACGTATGATGACGAGGTGTGGTCGCTGCCTCCCGACCTATGACCCTAAGGTGTGGTCGAGGTCTTTTGACTTACGACCATGATCGATGGTCGACCATTGCCTACTTACGACCTCTGTAGCACTTCTCCGCATCGGCCGCTCTTGCCGCAGCCGGCTCCCGCATCACGCCGCCGCCCGCTCCCGTTGGCTCCCGTACCTCGCCGCCGCTTCCATCTCCTCACTCGCATCTCCTCTACCCGCCGGCTCCCGCATGTCGCCGCCGACGACATCTCTCACATCTCGCCGCCGACTACATCTCCCATGTCTCGCCGTTGAGTACATCTTCCGTGCGTCGCTGAATCCCGCATCTCCCCCCGTGTAGTCTTGCCGATTTGATCATGTTACTTTTTCCCAGGTTAATGGAGTTCTTATTTCTAAAAATGGTATTCACATCAACAATTGTTGCTAGGATTAACAAAACAATTCATGAGCTACATATTCCGAGTATACACTTTACAAATTACAAGTTTACAATTTACATTATTTCAGATAATAAGCATGTGGAAACATAGAAAATAATACATATATATATAATTTATTTATTTATTATTTAAATATATATAGCCGTGTCGGCGTATCGGTATTTTTGGGAAAATGGCGAATTCCCGTGTCGGTGTCGTATCGTGTCGACGTATCCGTGTCCGTGCATCATAGCTTACGACCGCTAGGGATGGTCGCCTGCTCCCGACCTACGATCACACGCGATAGTCAACGGCTTCTGACTTACGACCACGAGGTGTTATCGATGTCTTCTGACTTACGACAACGAGTGATGGTCGATGTATTCTGACTTACGACCACGAGGTGTGGTCGAGGCCTTCTGACTTATGATCACGAGTGATGGTCGATGTATTCCGACTTATGACCACAAGCGATGGTCGATGTATTCCGACATACAACCATGAGGTGTCCTCGATGGTTTCTAACTTACGATTTTTTGATTTACGACCACGAGGTGTCCTCGATGGCTTTCGACGTACGAGGACGAGGTGTGCTCGAGGGCTCCCAACCTATGACCACGAGGTGTGGTCGATGTTTGAGGACATACGACCACGATCAATGGTCGACCGCTGAATACTTACGATGACTAGCGATGGTCGCCTGCTCCCGACCTACGATCACGCGCGATGGTATATGACTTCCAACTTACAACCACGAAGGTGTGATTGACGGCTTCTGACTTACGACCACAAGGTGTGGTCGATGTCTTCCGACTTACGACCACGAGCGATGGTTGATGTATTCCGACTAACGACCACGAGGTGTGGTCGAGAGCTTCCAACTTACGATCACAAACGATGGTCGATGTATTCTGACGTACGACCACCAGGTGTGGTCAATGTCTTCTGACTTCCGGCCAGGATGTGTCCTCGATGTCTTCCGACTTATGACCATGAGCCCTGGTCGAAGGCTCCTGATTTAGGACCACGATCGATGGTCAAGCGCTGCCAACATACGACCACCAGCGATGGTCGACCGCTCCTGAACTACGATCACGGGTGATGGTCGATGGCTTCTGACTTACGACCACGAGGTGTGATTAATGACTTCCGATTAACGACCATGAGGTATGATCGATAACTTCCGACTTACGACCACAAGGTGTGGTTGATGTCTTCCAACTTACGACCACGAACGCTGGACAAGGTGTTTCGACTTATGACCACGAGGTGTCCTCGATAGCTTTTGACTTACAATCACGAGGTGTGGTTGAGGTCTTTCGACGTACAACCATAAGCCCTGGTCGAAAGCTCCCGATTTAGGACCACGATCAATGGTCGACCGTTGAATATTTACAACGACTAGCGATGGTCGCCCACTCTCGATCTACGATCACGCGCGATAGTCGACGGCTTCCGACTTATGACCATTTTTGTACATAGTTGTCATTTGTTATTCTCTAAGATGGTCTGACTGTTATTTATGAATTAAGTATACTACGGAAAAATATTGTTTACTACCGTTTTTGTACATAGTTGTCTTATGTGGTGCTTGTTCTATCATGCTTCACTAATGTGATGCTTGTAGATATATGTGATGCTTGTGTGTGTGTATCACCATCTTTTAATTGGTTGATTTGCTATATGTGTTAAAGGGAAATATTGTTATTTATGTAAAGTTTAGTGTTCTATTGTATGTTCTAATTTGATTTATTTACGAGTGTGAACATGTATACTTTGCTTGATACATGATGGCGTAAGATAAAATTGATATTCAATGTTTCATTTGAGATCACATTTGATAGTATGTATCACATGTATGAGTTTGCTGACAAAGATGACTGCCCAGCAGTTAGATCTGTACGAATTTTGCTTCAGCTGTTGACTTTTCTAAGCATTTCATTTAAGCTTCTACGACGAGTTATTTTGTGCATGTCAAAATTCACATTGTGAATCAACTACCTTATGTCCTCATATTCACATTCCACTCCTATCAATTCCAGAGCTATAATACTATGAACCATTTGATAACTGAAAAAGCAAGTTTGATATAAGCCCAGAGCAAAGTTCTCATTAATCAAGGAAATTTGGTGCATTAGCCAAACATGCTAAAAGCAGCATGACTGAAACTGATTTTACTTTGCCTTGAGACACCAATGATTAGATTATAGTTATCAAAGATGTGATATCTGTATGGTATCATTTTCCGTTGCAACGCACAGGCATACAACTAGTGTGTGTGAGAATTATGATCACACAAGAATAGCAAGTAATCTTTAGAGAAAATTCACAAACATATTGAGATATTGAGCACAAAGCTTAAGTTGTTTCTTTCCAAAATATTCGGTGTTCCGATGCTCATTCCATGTATCAGAATCGTGGCATTTACACTAAACTAATTTAAGAATTGCAATAGCATATCATTGTACAGAAATACTGGAATAGAAAACAAAAGGCAGCTGACTCTACTTACTGATTGAACTGCATATACTGGAACCATCAGAATGAGACCAACCAAGAACTTTTGCTCCTGCAATGGACAAAGTAATTACTGGAATTAAAAAGTAGCACAGTTGAAAAGAACAGGATGGATAGTTGAAATTTTAGAATAATCGATGCTCGCAACTGTACAAAAACTGTCATACTGAAATATATTATTCTAATAAATCAAATGAATTTATGAAAGTACCTCAGGTTGATGGTATGCACAGAGATGCTCAAAAATTAGAAACAAGGAGAGAACAAGTGTAGCAGTTACAGATGTTCCTGCACTCAAAATCGGCCAGCTCGGTAATGACTCTGACACTGAAACAAAGCCAGGATAAAACATTTTCCCTGATCGACCGAAACAACTGCTCACATGGATCAGCACCAAAATGAAACGGATCACATCTTTTGGTGCCATACTGCTAGAGACAGTAACGTGGGTAAAAATCTTGTGATATGTCCTCTTTAGCTAAATTCCTGGCTTTGTTCTTCTACAAGCTAGAAAATTCCAGAATTCTGAAATTGTCGAGCTCTGTGGAGCATGCTGGTCCTTCCCTATACATTAAAAATTTATGTGATTAAAATTTATAAAGAGTAACAATGAAGATCCTAGGATACATATAATGTTTTTACTTTTCAAGATATAGTGACAAAACTGCTGGTAAACGAATGCATAAAATATAGAGGAACACTTATAAGTATCCAATATAGTTTCTCATACAATCATAGAACCTGAAACATACACAACCAAAGAAATTGTCAACAACATCTAAGACATCACCAGAAACCCATTTTTTCCGATAATTCCACCATGAAAGTCAACATAACTGCATGTTTCCCAATATGATAATATCTGAACATAATTGCTGTAATGAGTTATGGACTTCTCTTCAAATAGTTAAAGGCTGGCAGATGCACATCTCCTTTATCCGCAAAAAGAAATGCAATAATGAATCACAGAATTCTCTCTTTTCAGCAGCACGCTACCTTTGATTCAGTAAAGGTAACAAATAGGCCGTGAAAACTCCTTCCTGATGATAAATCTTCTGAATATTCCAAATGGAAAAAATCTTCATATTACGTAATTAACACAATATTCAGCATTTCTGGAATCAATCTTTATTTAGCTACAAGGTGGTAAAAACAAAATTACAAATGGAATTACTTCCATTGTAACAAAACGGAAAACTGTGAACAATCACAGGTACAAAATGTATCGCTAAATTTTGAATTGAAGGCTCTTTTGTTCCAGTTGCGAAGACTAAAGGACAGTTGAACCCTGCAATCAATATGTGTTGTCCAGACATAGGGCATCAAGCCAGCAATCAAGCAATACAAAACACACACCAGAAATCGTAGCGGCAAACCCCTGCAGCCCCTATACTTACGCTCTCTATCTTCTTAAAGATTCAGCTTACAACACCTCGTTCGAACCCAGAATTGTGTCCCTATCCACTGTACAGGAGCAAAAGATCTTAGCCCTTCAATTTAAACTGGCCAAGCTAATGGTTGGCTGCTGAACTATTGCCTCCTCAATGTCTCGAGCAACAGAAGACAAGACACTACCCATTACACAATACCATGTATAGCAACAACAAACTAGCATAAGAATCCAACCACTCTTCTCAACAACCAGTCCACAGCTGAACCACCAACCAATTTACCCACATCACGAATTTGGAAACGACGCAGGCAGCCGCAAATTAATGGAATAACTGGAGCAACTGGCGAGCTCCAATCGATTAGCAATATTTACGACCGCTACACTAATAGTAGTGGCCACAGCACAGCTTAAACATTCACGCGAACTAATTAATTAATTCATGTAACCCCGTAGAAGCAGGTATTAACAAAAGAATATCTAAAAAAAGCAGAACCGAGTAAACGAGAAGTCAAGCAATTGGAACCACTCAAAACTAAACTAGCGCATAATCGCGATTTACCCCCACCACAACCGCGCAGACCACCCAGCATTGAGGAAAACTAGCGATTAGCGCAAGAACCTGGTCGCTCCCCCGTTCACCGCCACCCAAATCATCCTACTCCGAAGTCCAAACCCGCTAAAAAACCACCAAATTTTTGAAGAAAAAGCATCAACAAGCGCATCTGTCAAATCAACCACCTCCGACGGATCAGGCAGCAAGCGAATCGGATCGGAAACCGCAGCGACACGAGGCGAAAGTAGGCGTACCTTTCGATCCGGATGGGGCGAGCAGATCGCGCCTAGGCCCTAGGGTACAGAGAAGAGTCCTCCGCCTCGGCCTCGGCTTCGGCTTCGCTTCCAACGAGACGTTTATTTTTCGTTCGGTGTGTTTTTAATTTTTGTTTTCTTTTGTTCGAAGAAATCTGGGTCTGCCTCGGGCGATGGGTGCGGGTGGGAAGCCGCCGATAGCGACGAGACTCTTGTGCGCCTCCGCCGCTGTTTGTACCTGCTGTGAGGGCCCACATGTCAGTGCCGATGACGCGTGGGGCTCGTCATCCGACGTGGCACGGCCGGTGGGGGTGGGTACGGTCATTGGGATGCGCCGTGCGTAAGCGGGCAGGTGGTGGGCCCCAGCGGGGAATGTGTTTTCCCGGAGCTCCCTCCCTACTCCACGAATCGCCGAATCGGGGGGCCCGTCTGGTGATCGGACGGATGGGCCATGGGCCTCAATTCATTAAAGCGGAAGCGCAAAACGCACACGGTGAAAGCGGAGGAGGACGCGCCGTGCTGATAAGGATGCTTTTGGTGAGGGGGATGGGTGGGATGGTTTCTTTCACCAAGTATATCTGTGTGTTTGGTTGGAGGGATGAAATGAAATAGTCTAAAGTGGGATGCCTGTGCAAATTTAGAGAATATTATTCTTAGATGCTGGACTATGTGGTTCCACTTTTTTTGTGGAACTATCTCATCCCATCTCCCATCCCATCCCACCCTATCTCTCTAACCAAACACATCCTAAGTAAACGGGTTAACGGGGAGGGAGGCGGCGGCGTGCGAGGTACCATGTGAGCTACTTTTCGTGGCTCTATTCTCCAAAGTTTGGAAATTCGTTTGTTTATTTGGTTTTGGTTTGTTGCTTGAAAGGCACGATCTCAGCGTATAAAATGGCACCTTTGAGTAAAAATTAATTGGAAAAAGACAGAGGAGAGTGCGGGGAGAAAGAACAAAACAGTGCTATAAATATCGGTGCCCGCAGTTTTAAAGGCTCTTTTGAAATTGGCCGGTTAAGTTAGATGTATTGTAAACCTAGCCCATTGTGTGAAAAAAAACTACGGCCCTTTTAGTCATTGATCAATTGGGTCAGCAGCGCAATTAGCTAATACGCAACAGGACCATCAATTGATATTACTGATATTCGCAAGAAAAATTTATATTACTTCTTTAGCACGTCAATTACAGTCCTTTCAAAAAAAACTCAAAAGAGAACATAGAGTTCCCGTTGTTGTTGGCTGGAAAGGAAGTGCGAAACCTGCTATTCGGGTGAGGGTGTTGATGCCTTTCCTATCTTCAGTTTCCTTTTTATTAGAATCGTGTAGTTCTTTGGTGGTGTATTCAGGTGCTAGTAAGTGCTGTCAACTTTTTTATTTATTCATTTATTTTCGTGATGTGTTGTTGACTTTATTGTTTCGGTGCTTAAATGGTGTCTTTACCTATTTTAGATTGGTGTTGTAATTTGTTCTTCTATCAATGAAACCAAACACTTTTTGTGGTTCTGTCCATAGTTTAAAAAACACTCAACGGTCAAGGTCGCTCGTGTTCTGGACAGTAGTTCAAAGTTTTAGCTTAGACAGGCATGGCGGAGCTGGACCTCGGGCCACCGAGCCAATGGTCCGAGGGGCCTAGATCAAAATTGCCCACTAATCTACACTGTAGCTAATAAGGGACTAAGCTAGACCCAATGCTCTCCAATGGACTGGATCCAAGGCCTAGGCCTTCGCTGGCTACGCCTCTATAGACAGCACTATGTTATCTAGCCTCTACAAATACACAAGCCCATTCGGCCACTCCCTGCAACAACCACGTATAGTCCGGTCATTACATTATTAGTGACTAATCTTTACTATTATAAAAATGTGAATTGGTGGTCGTCGGTCCGTTCTCCTCCTCTTTTCTCAGCCGTCCGATTAAAGATTAACCGTCCAGATTTGCATGTAGGTAGTTCTTCCACTCCTCATAGAAAAAGTCAGGCCGACACATGGGCCACGCTCCTCTTCTCTTCCCCACATCCTCCGCCTTCCGCAACCACTCCACCTCCCGTAACCACTGCCTCCTTCTCTCCCTCGAACCCTTGTGCCGCGCCTCCTCCTCCTCCTCAGTGCCGCCACCAATTCCTTCCCCGTGCGGCAGCGTCTAGTCGCAGTCTCCAAGCTTCCTCCAGCAGCGTCGCATCCCCCTGTCACCGCCTCCCCAACGCATTTGCCTACCGCCTCCTCTCCCCATCTGCCCATCACCACCTCCCCACCTCCACCTCCTGCAACCGTCGTCTTCTTCTCCTGCGAACACTCGTGTCGTGCCTCCTCCTCTTCGGCGCCGTCACCAATTCTTTCCCCTCATAGCAGCGTCTGGTCGCAGTCCCCCAACTTTCCCCAGGGCGCCGCCACCAATTCCATCTCCCATCGTGTTAGTGATATGCCCTAGAGGCAACATGGAGATGTTATATATATATATATATATATATATATATATATATATATATATATATATATATATATATCACATGCTATGTTTATGATGCATTACTTTGTTCCTTGAAATAGACATTATCATTATTGATCAATGAGTATGTGACTTATTCATGAGACTCTTAATGCTAAAATGTTGCTATTTCTAAATGATCCCTGATCATATATCATATGAGGAACAAATATGATTCAAAGATCAGCATATGTATTGATTGATGATCATGTCTCATGGATCATAGTATGGTGATACCAAATCAATAATATAGACATGTGTTAGTGAACATATGTTGGATAGACCCGCCATGAGACACTGCAGAGATTCCATATGTCATCAGTTGGTCTCAAGTAGTGTTTATGTAGAATCCTTAGACTTGAGATCATCATGGTTCCCAACATGCGTAGTAGCTTATTTTGGGACTACTAAACACTACTCCGTAACTGGGTAGTCATAAAAGTAGTCTTCGGGTTTGCAATGAAACATGTAGTGGAATGTGAATGATCAAGATAGAATTTGTCCCTCCTTATAGGAGAGATATCTCTGGGTCCCTCGATGTAATGGATTATGAAAGTGCATGGCCATGCCAAGGTGATTGAGGAGTCAATCACAAGTTTATAATCCATCACGGAATCGAGAGAGTGATTGAGCTATTAAGAGGATGACACAGGTCTCGCCTTGAGCTCAATCTATATCGTGAGGCAAAGGGATTCGTACATGAGAACATTACAGGTTCAGCCGATATGATCTTTACGTATACTTTGGGGTTAATATGTCTTACTAGAGACCACTATTAACAGGGTGACCGGAAAGGCGTTTCCGGGTCGCGACCAAGTATACGTGAACCTACAGGGTCGCACACTTAACGGGTTGGAACACTAATTCGAATGTGATTCGGATGTGGGCTCAATTCAGATAGAGATTCGGATAGACTCCTATTGGGCCTCGGTTCACGAGGCCCAAGTGAGGAGGTCTATATATATGGAGGCGAGGGGCTGAGGGGTGCATGCTTCTGTTAATCCCGAGCCAAACCCTAACCGCCACCTCCCAAGCCAAACCCTAGCCGCTCGCGAGTGCTGGTACACTCGCGATCGGCGTTCCAGCCCCGGACGTGTGGATACCGGTGGAGGAGCTGCTCGTTGCGGCGTTGATTGGCATCAACAATCTACAGATTGGATCTTGCACGTGGTGTGGTTGATCGCGTGGAGGAGACGATCTGTTCGGGACGATCGACTAATTCCACTACTACCTCGACGCGTGTGGTTGGATCGGCTTCTCCAACTCTTCTTCCGCTGCGCTGCGCGTCTAGTGGAACGATCCATGATCCCTCCTTAGCATGATGTCCTGGTGTGCGCGGTAGAAAAGTTTTGTTTTCTGCTATCGTAGCCTACGCGCATTCCTTCACATCGCCCCTTCAACCAGCGGTACGACGCTCGGCGACAGCGCTCGGTGGATCGGAGAGAATGGCGCTCGACGACAGCGGTCGGTGGATCAGAGAGAACGGCACTTGATGATGGTGGCGGCGGCTTCTTCTTACTACGCCCGCCCACGTGGCTCTCCCCCCGCTGCTGCCACCTAGTGGTCGCTCGCCCGATGAGCCTCTCTACCTCCTCCTGCTCTTTGCTCGAAGCCTATCGTACTGTCTGACGATTTTGGTCTCCCAAGATGGTCATCGAAGTCAGTGCCATGGTCGAATGGAGCCGTGGTCGAGAGGCCATGGCCGAAGTCAAGGGGTTGTGGTCAAAGTTGAAACTTTGGTTGAAGAGGGTCGTGGCCGAAGTCAAAGATCCGTAGTTGAAGTCGAAGCCGTGGAAAAAGGGGTGGTGGTCGAAGTCAAAGGGCCGTGGACGAAGTCAGTTCGCGGTCGAAGTCAAAGGGGTGTGGTCGATGTCAGACTGTGGTCGAAGTTAAGGGTCATGGTTAAAGTCCAAACCGTGATCGAAGGGGACAATGGTCGAAGAGGGCAGTGGTGGAAGTCAAAGAGACCATAGAGTTCCCGTTGTTTTTGTCTGGAAAGAAAGTGCGAAACCTGCTATTCGGGTGAGGGTGTTGATGCCTTTCCTATCTTCAGTTTCCTTTTTATTAGAATCGTGTAGTTCTTTGGTGGTGTATTAAGGTGCTACTTGCTAGAAGGTGCTATCAGCTTTTTTATTTATTCATTTATTTTCGTGATGTGTTGTTGACTTTTATTGTTTCGGTGCTTAACTGGTGTCTTACTGTCTTTATCTATTTTAGATTGGTGTTGTAATTTGTTCTTCTATCAATGAAACCAAACACTTTTGTGGTTCTGTCCATAGTTTTTTTTTTAAAAAACTCAACAGTCAAGATCGCTGGTCTAGACATTAGCTCAAAGTTTTAGCTAGACAGCACTATGTTATCTAGCCTCTACAAATGCACAAGCCCATTCGGCCACTCCCTGCAACAACCACGTATAGTCCATTCATTGCATTATTAGTGACTAATTAAGCTTAGTAGCTGACTAGCCTGCCCCCACCGCTCGCGCAAGTCAGTAGGCGGCAACCACCCGCGCCGCGGACGCGGATACGAAGGTGATGCCGTGATGGTGCTCGTCGGCGTGGACTACAGCGAGTACAGCTACTACGCGCTCGAGTGAGCGGTGAGCCTCGTGGCGGCGAACTTGCCCCGCACCGCCAGGGTCGTCGCCGTCCACGCCAGACCGCCGTCGTCCTCCGCCGTCACCTTCCCGGGGCTCGGTAGCAGGCTAGCCGCCCTCTGTTCCGCGCCAAATAATTTATCTGATTTGGAACGTTTGGTTGGAAAATCTTTCTTTCTCCATTCTTAAATTTCCAGCTTATCTTCATATTAACTCCCCTTGGCGTTTCTTCGATCCTCTTGTTTAGGTGCTATGGCGGCAGTGCTGGACATGGTAGAGGCAGAGCAGCGCGCGATGTATAAGTTGATCCAACGCAAGGCGGGAGAGTTCTCCGCCAAGTACGGGGTACATAATTTCAGTTCATGCTTGATTTGGCTAAAAGCAATGTGATTTGGACCTTCTGCATGGCCCGACGGTCTTTAGAGTGTTGCGACTGCTTCAATCTTTTGCACCGATCGAGTGTGCTGTTGCATTGCATGCATTGATCGAACCGTACGTCGTGCCGCGGTGATGGCTCCAGGTTGAGCTTACAGTACTGGTCTACTGGAGCTCGTGGACAGTACTGCGCTGGTCATCGGCAGCCATGGCTACGGCCCGATCCTATGGTTCTTTCTTGCTCATACCCTGCATCGTTTTCCTTCTTTCTCGCGTCATGGGAATGGAATGGCGTACGCGTGTCGCACGCATATGGAATAAAAGGTGTTTCTTTTTCTCGACTTCTATGCGATAAAAGAAGCAAGGCATTTTAATCCGATGCTTGCTGGGTCAATTGTAATACCTGTGAATTAACTTGTTGGGCAGGGCTCTTGTTGGGAGCGTGAGCGACTACTGCTGCCACCACGCCAGATCCCCGCGGTGGTGGTGAAGATGCCCCGGACCTACTCCCGGCAGCCCCAGCTATGACCATGCATGTGCATACGTGTGCGCATTTCGCCAATGCATATGCCCGAGTGCTTGTTGAAACTGTGAAACCGTTTCCGTATGTATTTGTGCATTTGTTCGCCAATGCCAATGTAAATGGATGGAGTGGATGCGTTTCTCCATATGTGTACATTGTTTGCTTGATCCTCTAGTGTAGTTTTGGCACCTAAGCCAAGTTGCGACTGCTCCATCTATATACATACAATACCATCGGTCCAGACTGACTGCACTTACTATTATCATTCCAATCAAGCGGAAGAACGAGTATACTTTGTTTATCCTGGAGGTCTCCGTAGTCCCTTGCATCACATTAATTTGCAGCGTACATTTTTCTGCACATGAGCACATGCCTCTACAGACAACAGTAACACCAACAGAAGATTATCCTCGGCACGAGCACAAAATATGCAACCACATACTTCCTACATACAACTTGCTGATAGACTTGCCAAAAATCCTGTTGTCGTTGGATCATAAAACCACAAGAAACCATCGACGACCAGCAAAAATGCATACCAAGGCTGCCAGTCAATGCAAAAATTGCATGTATGACCACACCGTAGCCCTCGAGTTCTTCGATGCCAGTGGCCAAACAGGAGCAGCCCAAATCAAGTGAAAGTCGAATCGAATCAAAACAAAGATGGCTGCTTCTGCTGTCAAACAAGTATATTGCAAGCTTGATGAGAAGCAGCTAGTGCTAACTTACGTATAACAGATACATCAAATTGTCCCAAGAAAAAAATGCACGGAAATCCAGAAACATCCAACATGAGCTTTAGTCAACATAATCCACAAAGTAGCATTTTAAAAAAAAACTGTGATAATCGAAGGGAACAAGCCTGGCTAGAGGCTACACAATAACAGTCCTAGGTTGAAGTTTTCATCAATACAAGTTCATAATGTTAATATAATGGAGGAACCTCATCGCGTAGTTGCTAACATTTCGATAGTACTCAAAACAACACAGAGAATCACACATAACGTGACACGAGAAGCTCACGCCTCTAATCAGTATCACCACAGGTCCACAGCAGTTCTATTCATATCTTGCCTGAAAATGTGATTAAATTAGTCAGCGAAACCATGTAACGCTCAACAGTTAGGAAATGTGGAGAAGGAATATTATTTTACATCATGAGACCATGAGCGAGATGGGCTCCTGCTTGGGCTCCGTTTCTTAGGGCTAGCTGCTTCACCATTTGCCTGCTGGGTAGAAACATTTGGGCAGCAACAATATAAGTAAAACAAAAAAAGAGATATGTTTTAATATGATAAACGAAACTTACAGGAGCATTCAGGGATTTGGATCTTGCTGGTGATCTGCAAAATGTTCCACAAACAACTGAATTCAATATCCAAAATGCAACTTTAACAGCTTGATTCCAAAATCCTTGATGCTTCGCTCGGCATTGGACTAACTGAACGAAAGCGAAAGGAGCTCATGGAAAATAGAAGCACTCAATTACGCAAGCTCAAAGCATGCAGCAATACAGACATGTGGTATGAATGCAGTTAAGAGCATGAAAGTTACAACAACCATGTGAAGCGTGCCTGAGATAGGAAGAACACTCATGCCTCAAGCATTGAACTCCAAGCACATTCCTAGTCACTGTACCATCATAATCCATATCGTCAATCCTTAACGCTCTTATGTCCAGAATTCCAAACAATGCGCTATGCCCAAGCTCTGATGGTAATCAGTTACAGTACATTAGGTCAAAAATTGGATGAGTTTAGCTTTCCATAGAAGCTCTCAATAAGTGAGCATACCTCACACAACCAACAGAATTGTAGCAAACTGAGCAAATCCCATCCTCAATATCCTAATGCGCAATCCCCAGGTCGATACACAATCCCAGATAAAATCAAGAAATAATCAAGTCTTCAAAAAAACACAAGACTTAGCAGTTCACATTGTTCATAACAGAATCTGAGCACTTGAGAAGGAAATTCCCAAGAAATCAGATAGTATAACATGCCAACATTATCAGATATATGTTTGGGAACAAAACTAAGTTAAATTAAACACAATTGATGATGCCAATATGCAAAAAGAAAAAAACAACGGCGCAGCAGTTACTACAGAATGATTAGATAACAAATGAAGTATGGTAGTACTGCAACAGTCAACAACCCTCCTCAGGCCAATGAAGATTTATAACTCATTTGGTGTTTTAGACTCTTGGTTTAGATGGTAGGATATAGGGTTTAAGATTTTAGCCATATAGGTTATATTACAAGGCTCTCGTTTCTTCAACCTTAAGGAAGTTTCATTCCTATCTTACCTTAATTTATTTGGGACAGTATGTACACTCTATTGTATTCTTCTGATTATCCCTGGCTTCGCATGATATCCTCCAGGTTTATAGTTTGGTGTTAATTCAGCAGCACCTGATCGAGTGGGTGTGATTTTAACTCATGGTTTTTGAGAAGCACTAAAGCAGTGGTAATCACATATGTTAATCTTTGCAATGCTGTTCTGTTAATTGTGACTCCTTAGCAAGCAGTACCACTTGTATTGCTATTTGTTTGCCCTAAAAGAAACATCTTTAGATTGAGCTTCTCAAGCGGAGCAATCAGCCGTATCCAAGGCGTAGGGTCAGTCCATTAACCAACATCAAATAGGGAACACATAAGCACCATTTTTTTTGGGGGGGGGGGGGATTCCTTTTCTTTTTATCCTAAACTTTTGTTTACTCGACCCCCCCCCCCCCCCCCCCATTTATTCTGTGTTGTTCCTATACAAAGGGTTCAATTGACAAGTTAAGATTCAGATATAAGTAGAATCGAAAATCATAACCTATCAATGTGTTTTGTAAGCACATTATGGAATCTGCAGACTGTTAGTGTCTCAGACATTACAATACTTTGTGTAAAATCTCTCACCTAGTAAGTTTCAGTGGTCTTCCTATTATTTTCTGGCCCCCTGAACAGGAACAATTAATTAAACTGTAGATAAGCTGTAGTAACTATCACAATAGATGGTGTCAAAAATGCACTTGACTGGCAATACACTATTCAACAGCTGTAGAAAAGTTTTGTCAAATTGAGTCCTCGCACATTCAAGGACTAGACACTTTACTACCACAGCACCAAGACCTATCTAAAAAAGCACTTCCATTGGTAGAAGATAGAAAATACTCCCCTACTGCTTCCCGTCAAAAAAAGAAAAGAAAAGAAAATATGGGGAAGAAACAAAGTACCTGAGAAATGCAATATACACTAGATTCCTTCAGTGCTCAGAAAACAAAAGCAAACCTCCTAACAGAATATTCCTGGATCTTGGTGAAGAAAGCACTCCCAAAAAGGTCACTTATGTGGAACTTTTTATTTCGCTTGGAGGCTTGGCTTCCCGATGGGAGAAACTTCCACAGAATTTAACCAGATGCCAACGGAAAATTACAACAGTCAGTGTAATTGTGCCAAATAGCAAACCATCTAGAGGGAATGAGGGATAAAATGCATAATGTAGCAAAAGAATCTCAATCAAGCACCATTCGTATCAGGAGAACAGATACTTGTACAGAACAGAAATTTTATTGGTTGGTCAGACAGGATAAGTGCTTAACATTCATCTTACCAAGTCATACTCAAACTAGTAAAGTAGGCATCATATATCATAGCTGATTCCACTATGTCAATGAGTAGAAGAGTAGTGTGCATAAACTAGATGATGTTTTAACACTGAATGGTAAAATTTCTCATACTCACCTTCAAGTCCACAAAATATTTGTTAGAGCGAGAAATCCAAAAATGCTGACAAACTGCACAAGCTTTGTCTCTCTTAAAAGTAAACACAGCATCCATAATATCCAACATGGCAGAAAATAATAACCCTCAGAATTTGTCGTCAGGAGCAAACCCTCTTTGAAGCATCTCATTGTGAAGCTGAAATGCCTCCTTCGAGTTACCAGCTGCAACATGACCATTTATTATGGATATGTATGTATGTCTATCTGGTTCAATTCCTCTACCAGCCATTTTCTTGAAAACCCAACCAGCTTCTTGCATGTTACCTTGTACAGATAACCCATTTATGAGCATATTATACGTGACAACATCTGGTTGAACCTTTTCCTTCTCCATTATGTTAAGCAAATTAAAAGCTTCATGCATCTTTTCTTCTTTAACATAACCATGCATTAGGGTGTTGTAAGTAATTAAATCAGGCAGCACCTTGTCATGCCTCATCTTTTGCAAAAACTGTTGCCCCTTTGATACATTTCCTGACCGGCAATAACCCTTAATGATGGAATTATAAGTCATGATGTTTGGCAAAATGCCCTTATTTGCCATTTCATCCAAAAAACCAAATGCATGTTCCACTTGTCCCTTCTCACAGTAGCTGTCTATCAGGATGCTGTAGGTAACATGATTGGGGAAGATTTCTCGAGAATGCATATCATCCCATAGCTCATTAGCTTTGCCCAGATCACCTTGTCTGCACATTCCATCAATCAAAGTGTTGTATGTCACAATGTCTGGCCTCAAACGCTGGTGCAACATAGTATCAAAAATTTGTGATGCCTTCTCTACGTTACCCTCCCTACAATACCCATGAATTAAAGTTGTGAATGTGCATAAATCCGGTGGAACCCCTCTGTCCCTCATCTCATTCAAAAGCTCCTCTGCATCGAACAACCTGCGTTCTTTACAAAGCCCGTTTAACAATGTATTGTAAGTTACCACATCTGGCAAACATCCAGAGCCAACCATCTCATCCCTAACTCTCAAAGCCTCCACCATTAACCCAACCCTACAAAACCCACCTATGACCATTGTGTAAATCACACCGTCAGGCGTCAACCCAACCTCCCTCATCTCCCTCAAGTACACAGCCGCATGGTCCATCTTCCCTCTCCTTGTGAACAACCCAATCAAGCAACTAAAGCTCACAACATCTGGTGTAAGTTCACGCCGCCGCATCTCCTTGTAAAACTTCACCACCTCCTCAACCTCACCAATTCTACAAAATTCCCCAATCAAAATATTAAAGCTCCGAACGTCTGGCGCCACCCCACACTTGTCCATTGCCCTGAACACCTCCCTCCCTTTATCCCACCTTCCATTCCTACACAGCCCCTTCAACAATGAATTATATGTCACAATACCAGGCTTTAGCCCCTTGTTAATCATTGAGTCGACCAATGCCATCGCTGCCTCAACATCCCCAGAGCGAAATCTGGCATCAACCATCACATTATGTGTAACCACATCCGGAAACACACATCTCTTCTCCATTTCGGAGATCACAATGTCAACCTTATCGAACTCTAGGGTTTTACAGTAGTTGTGGACCATGATGTTAAGCGTGTAGCTGTTTACCTCAGAGTTGGAGGACAAGACGAGGAGGTAGGCGTCCGCGGTGAGGTGGGGCCATCCCGCGCGGGAGAGGGCGGCGAGGAGGGCGTTGGAGGCGGAGGCGGGGATGGCGATGCGGTGGTCGAGGAGGAGGCGGAAGGCCTCGAAGGCCTCACGGGGCTTGCGGGACTGGGTGTAGGTGCGGATGAGGAGGTCGAACACCTGCGGCTGCGGGGTGGGGGACGAGGCGAGGAGGGAGGATACGATATCTCGGCGGGAGGCGCCTCGGCGGCGCAACATGCGGAGGAGGAGGGACTGGCATTCGGAGGAGCGGCCGCCGGCGGCGGCGGCCGTTGCAGCGGCAGCCAAGACAGCTGTTGAGGGCCTTGCGCCGCTCCCTCCGAGGGCGACGGCGAGGGTTGCGATCGAGCGTTTGGTGGTTGCAGTGGCGGCGGGAAGGCGAGAGAGGCGACGAGGAATCGCCATCAGTAACGGCGAGCGACAGTGGATTCGAGTGTACTTGCGTTTTGGAGCGAGGAAGGAATTGCAGACCCACAAACCCATATTCGAGCTAGGGTTACGTAAAACGGTAAGGAAGAACTCTACTAACATTAGTGGTGGCCAATGGACCGAGTCTTAACGTGCCAGTCTATTAGAGTAACTCCAGTAGTAGCTCTCAAAATAGGGCATCTACTTTTCATTTGAGGGCTCCCCTACTTTTGAGGACCCAGTTTTTTTGCATCTACTCCAACAGCACCCCTCAAATTTAAGCCCTCAAATCCATTCCACTACAACTGACACATAGGACCCACTCCTCATTCTCTCCCTCACCCCGTCGTCTCCACTCTCCAGGCATCCCCACCTCCTCTTCTCCCCCTGCCCCTCACCTCTCCGTCTCCGCCTCGCACCTCCCGCCGCCTCCGCTTCCCCCTCCTCCCTCCTCCCTCCTCCTCACATCCGGCCGCCGGCGCCCCTCCTCTCCTCGGTTCGGCCGCGCCGCCGCATCTCCCGCGCGCCACCAAGCACCAGATCCGCCGGCGCGTCATCCGCTCACTGCCGCCTCTACTCTTCACGGCCGGTCGCCTCGGCTTCATCAACATCGACGCCGACTCCTTCTACATCGCCCCTGCGCCATCACCGCCGTCCTCCCGCTGGGCACCACTCCATCTTCTCCACCGACGGGGAGCCACGGAGGTCCCTCATCGGGAGTCACGTAGGTGCATCGGGCGAGATGCGTCGGGAGCCGGGGAAGAGGAGCCGCCGAGGAGGGTGGTGGCGGCGCGGGAGGAATCACCGGGGAGCGTGGGGGATCTGGCGGCGGTGGCTTGGGGTGGCGCGGCGCTCGGGGAGGGGCGGCGCTCGGAGAAGAAGCTCGGCAAGGAGGCTGGCTCCGATGGCGTCGGTGAGGAAGCGCGGGTGGGGGGGCGGAGGAGAGGAGCGGAGCGGGTGGGGGCAGAGAAGAGGCGGCGGGGGATTTTGGCCCAGCGCGCGGGGAGAAATTTCACTGTGCGGGAAAAAAACGGGAAAATGAGAGACAGGGGAGGGCCCCTGGGAATGGGGGCTTGGAGGTCTGATTTGAGAGGCCTCTTATTTTTGAGAGCCAAGTAGGGGCCCTGTTGGAGTTGGATTTTTTACCCTGACTTTCAATTTTGAGTTTTGAGGGCTCAAATAGGGGCCCTGCTGGAGTTGCTCTTAGTCCGATCTAAGTACGAAATAGCCCGTTTAGCACGTGGACTATACCGGTATGACTTGGTGAACCGTGTCTAGGTCGAGAGGGCAGCATATCGGACTAGCACGGCATGGCCTGATAACGGTAGTAGGCCATGCCGGCACGACATGACACTATTGCAACAGGCGTAAACAGACTATGCCGGCACAGTACGTCACAGCCTGGTTCGTTGAAAATAGCCGTTTTCTGACCATTTTTTGACTGTTGTGGTGTAAAAAATTCTAAAAATAGGCAAAAATTGAAAAAAAATGGAATTTTTTTTCTATAAATAGGGGGCATCCGGCCTCCATTCTTCACACCTCAAACCTGACTCTCATCTCTCTGTTTAGTTGTGAAAAATCCGGTAGTATTTGCGTAAATTTGGCAAATTAGTGAGAAATTCGTGCGAAATTCAGGAATTTCAAAAATTTTCAAAGAATTTTCTGAGAGCTGCAAAAGAGGTAATAGTGCTGTCTTATTTTAATTTTTTGTTATTATTTGTTGATTCAATAGTAAATTAATTATACTTTACTATTCCAATTTGCAGTTGATTAAATAGAGAACTACGATTTTTAACTCTCCAAATTCGGTCTCTCGATGGAAGATATACAATTCTTTCAAGAAGGATATCCATCCGCGGATGGCCTACACCACAACAAACTATAGAGCCAGAAGAAGCAATGGTCACGACGGCGTGGGTCCAATCGATCCATCTTCTGCTGGCTCAACAAGTGCATAACTTTACAAGTTGCCTTATATTTTGCACAGAAATTTCACTCTTATGCAATGTGCATTTTCAGTTATAACTTTATGCAATTTTCTGTTATATGCTATTTTTAGGGTTTAAGTGTTTTTATGTTGTTCAACTAGGGATAACTAATGTAATTAGTTAGTGTTTAAAAATTGTTTACTTATTCAGATTTCAATAATATGCTTCTGTGCTTTGTTTTTAAAAAGGGTTCAACAGATTCAGAATTTATGTTACTCTATTATTGTTAAAATAATTGTTTGATTATTCATATTTCAGAATCAGCATTATACTTTTTAGCATATGTGTTTCAGTTTTTTATTTTCATCTGCACATGTTCTCTTATTTTTGTATTGCATCTACTGGATCCTATTGGTTTTCAAATATTGCAAAATTATTCACTTTTTGTTTCAGTTCAACCACAAGAAACAATATTTTCAAAGATTCATAGTTGGCAGAAGAAACAAGGTGATCACAAGATAGGAGAAGAATCAGAGTAAACATGCAAAAAATGGGAAGAACAAGTAATAATGTCAACAGAAACTCCTCAACCAACGGCAATCTCCCGGATCGTCTGGCACTCACAAAGCTCCTGCACCAGCGATTGCTACGGCATTATCAGTAACGTGATCCGAGTCCTCCGGGCTCTCCTCATCAGTTGTAATCCATGCACGGCTACACCCTGCATGTCATGTAATGCCTATTTAACAGGCATTTGATCTTTCAATAGATTGTGGTGTGTTGTCTAACTCGCATGGTATCAGAGCACCAGAACTCTGCTCCCTCCCCTCCGTAGTTCATCATGAGCGACACACACGCCAACGTAGAGTCGGCTACCATGGAGGCTCTGAGCCACGCCACCTCTGGTTCGTCCTCCTTTACTGCAAGCCCAGCAATTTCCACCCCCTCCTCCCACCTCACTGCCCTGCACGCCACCAACATCAAGGTGCTTGTCCCGTACACCCTGGACGCTCAAGAACGCAACTACACTAAGTGGCACAATCTCATGCTGATTGTCATCGGCAAGTTCACCCTTGATCATCATGTTGACGGCAGTGATCCTCTCCACCATGATCGAGATTGGGTCACGGAGGATCTGTGTGTTCTCGGATGGATTTATGCCACCATCTCTGAGGAACTCCTCGATATGATCATGACTGATCATGACACAGCATACGGCGCCTGGAGCAAATTGCAAGCCATCTTCCGCGACAATAAGATGAGCCGAGCTGTTCATCTAGAAGCGGAATTCCGGGCGTTCACACAAGGTGATTGTCAGACCCAGATTTTACAATCCGGAATCTTCTGTGATTCCACTGCACTATTCCCTAGATCAGTAGATAGTGCTCACAGATTATAGTTCTGAATATCAAAGTACATATCATGCGGAAGCGTAAATATAATAGTAAACTTACACATGGGTCGATTAGGCCGAAATCAATAAATTGCAGCAGCGGAAGAACGAAGCACACAGGTGGGACCTTCAGGACATGCCCACAGGCAGCCAACTGGAGGTTCGCGACCTAGCCCTTGACATCTTCATCTTCTCGGCCAGCTTGTCCAATCTTGTTGCTGAGGCGAGGTGATTTGATTTCCTGATTCTGAATTTTGTCGCAAAAGCGAGCGTGAGCACTCCGACCCCGTGCTCCGCGAGCCAATACACAGAATGCAAATAAATAGTATGCATGGCTTAACAAAGGAGAGGCTCGGGTTGTTTTATTTTGCGAAAAGTGCTTTTGAATACACTTAGTTAAAAATCTCTAAGACCTAGCAATTTGAACCAAATCATAATGTACAAGGAAATGCATTATTAATATCGATTCAGATTCCATCCACCGTTACATGGCATCTGCACCATATAGCAATTTCTTCAGCGTTATAGCCGCTTAACTTACCACTGGGACGACACCCAAGACAATTCCAAACCAGGGCAGTCCTTCGCCCTTCAAGTTTCCATTCCCAGTTTCCAATGTTTTTAAAACAGAACTATATCCAGTTAAGTTCCCATGTCCGCCCTTGACCGTGGGCACGGCTATTCGAATAGTTTTAGACTCTGCAGAGTTTGTACACTTTCACCACAAGAGACAGTTTACTTGTTGCCCCACACGATTCCTTAGCCGTGTGGTTGAGCGAACCATCACAATAACTTTTCAAAGTACCTCGCCCCTTCCATCATTTCACCCTATGGGTCGCTCCCACTTGCGGTGGGTCCCATACGTTGTGCGGGATGTTCTCCTTCTGAACGTCTAGCAGCTGGCTCCCCACCCCTGCTAGCCCGCCACAGCAGAACTTCACCTTCCACGGGTGTCCCATTCAAGCCGTCACACAGACTACCGCTTGCACTATCCCACACCTCCTCCTGGAAGGATGACTTTCAGGGTCCGGTAAATCTACTAAGCCAAGTTGTATTTTACAGACTTGTGGTTGTACTGTTTTACACGGGTTGACATGACAAGATTCAGTCCTTAGTGGTATCTGGGCGGTTCTACCACAAACCACACTCTCGTGCACCACTGCACCATACCCCCGAACCATCCGCCCAGATATTTAAGCATGTTGGGGTTTTTGGAAACATAAAATAATCATATCCAACATTTATCAGTCATTACCACCATGACTGCCCAACCAATTTTTCTCAGGATTAAAAGTGATGCTTGGGCGCTCTCGCGCCCATGAGTATCTAAACAATACTACGCATGGCATATAATTACGGACTTATTTTCGAAAGGTTACTATTATAATTTGTGCTAGGGCGACAATGTTCACATGTTCAAATATTTCAAAGGAGGGGTAATATTAACCAAGTACACAATGGGATATAACTAGAATCTTAAATTAACATGTATTTGCATATATCATAACAGCATGCAATTTGATAATTTAAACAAAAATAATTTGCAGAAAACGTAGGTTCAACATGATCAAAGTATTGACTCGCCTGGCGCGGTTTACCGCTGTCTTGAGCTCGCACAATGCTTGCTCTTGAGCTTCTGGTCTTTATCTTCACTTTGTTCTTGATCTTGCTTGATCCATTGATTCTTCGGGACTCCAATTTCTAGCTACGTGCTAAACGACTGAATACAAATAAAGGCAAATAACTCAAAAGATCCAAATAAATCCGAATAAACTCATTTTAGTTTTATTCTGAGCTAACGGGTGATTCGGGTGTTTTGAGGCAAAGTCGGTGGTAGAACAGGATGACTTGATCCCTTTTTATTATTTTTGTATTTATCAAGGAAGTTCCATGAGTTAGGTTAGACCTAGACTAGTGTAAGAGTTTAGTGCATTAGATTTATCTTTACGGTATGTATTCCTCGTAACTTAGGGTATGGTATTTTATAGGATTCTATTTACTAAGTATTTGAATTATTCACTAAATGATTATTTCAATAATTCATGGAAGTACAGAAATATTTAATTATCTTATTGATGTTTAATAGTAAATTTTTGTATCTTCTTATTTACTACCACTTTTACTAAAGTTGTCGTTGAGACTTATTTATCGATGACGACTAATGGCGGGGTTTATATGTTAAATCATGTCTTTCAAATTTTAAATATGTATTTCATTCCAAACGGTTAGGGCATATCGTTTAATAAATTTTATGGAGCTGCTTGATTTGTCATTTAATTAAATCTATCACTAAGATTTATTTTATGACTGTATGTTAAAGGTTATGGCATATATTTAATTATAATTAAAGGTAATCTTTAATATTAATCCTTGCTTTTATAGGTAAACATACTATTCAATTTATTTCCTTAATCTTAATCTTGAATGCATTTTTATTGGAATCTTTATTAAATTTGGACATATAACCAAATCCATCTTTTACTAATGCCTTTAATTAAAATCTAAATTTTAATTAAATGTTCCAAACTACATAAGTTACTCATACATGGCATTTAATCCAATATTAAAGTTTAAATAATCTTATTTTATGACCCATTCAAATTTTTATTAGTTCCCATGGACTATCTCTTAACTTTCCTTAGCTTTCCGTTAATTGAAGTGATTAATACAAGCAAAACAAAAAGAAGGAAAGAAATGTGCCCGAAGGGATTCGAACCCGCGGCCTCTCGGTGAGAGAGCGCAGAGGCTGGCGCTGGTGACCAACTGGGCGGCTGGTGTTTCTTGACTAGGAGAGGGGAACAAAATGGATAAGGCAATGCACTGGCCTAGGCAAAGCAGAGCAAAAACAGGGGAGGCTTGGGCGGCGCTCGGCCGACGGCGTCACCGGCGAGGCCCGGCCTGGGGGGTGGTGGCGACCGCTAAAATGGGTTGGCCCGGGTATAGGGGAGCTATGGGTGACGGCGAGTCGGATGGAGCAACAGCGAGGCGGACGGGCTACGGCGCGGGGCGGCCGACGGTGGAGGCGGAAAGGGGCGACGACGCCGGCGTGAAGGGAAGGGAGAATTGAGGTGCGCGTGAGCTGCTGGGAGGCGAATGGAGGCTTACCGCGTCGGTGGTCGAGTCGGGGAGAGGCTGTGGTGAGCCGGCGACGTTGGCCTGCGGTGGCGCGGAAGGGCTCACGCCGCCGGCGAGCTAGGGTGGACGGCAGCTCCGGTCGGTGGCGGGGATGACTTCGGGGCGTCGAGAAGCCGCCCCCACCGCGAGGAATTGGCGGATGGTTCACCGGAGAGGCGCCGGCGGTGGGAATGGCGGCGGCGGCCGGCGGTGAGGGAACTGGACCGTGCGACGAGCCGGATGCACGAAAATCTGATTAATTCCGAGGGGGAGTAGTTGAGGAGCGGGGGCATGCCATGGCGCACTCAATTTAGAGAAAGAGCTGTCACGGTGGCCGGAGTGTTGTGGAGGCGCAGGTGGCCAGTGCTCGGGTGAGGGAGAAGGAAGGAGGCAGGGGAAGGAAAGAGGGGGTTGCAGGCGCAATGAGGGTGGCCGAGCCGCTACTTATAGCGTCGGAGGGCTGCCGTGACCGGGGCACAGGACATGGCGTGGGCGACGGCATGGCGCCAGGGGCGGCGACGTGACGGAGGCGACGTGCGGTGCGGGGGCATAACGCGCGCGACGCGATGGAGGGGACGGGAGCAGGTGTGTGGAAGAAACCGGGTGCAGCGGCTGCTGGAAACGATGGGCGGAGCAGGCGCGGCGCAGTGCATGACCGCCACGGGGAGGGGAATTGCTGCGCGCAGCAGAGAAGGCGTGGGCGAGGGGGAAGAAAGGAGGGGCGCTCGGGAGGCTGGGCCCAACGGCAGGGAGGGAAAAGGAGAGAGAGGGGATGGAAAGAGAAAGTTTGATGGGGCCCACATGGAAGTGAGGGGAGAAAGAAAAGGAAGGAAAAAGGGAAAAGAAAGGCTCAAGTGGGTTTTGAATTTTCTAGATTTGTAATTTAAATTTTATATTTTCATTAGGATTCATTGATTTTTGAGTTTTCCATTGTTTTAAAGTTCAGAATTTTGGGATTTCCGATTCAATTATTTAGATGCAAATGTTTGCTTCTTGAAATGATTTGTATATATATAATTATATATATATATATATATGTATGTAGTATGTTGTACATTTATTTCGTTACACGGCTACCTCTACATTTTTAGGCTTGTTCATTTATACACATTTCGAATATGGAATCCAAATTTTTATTTGCGATTCCTTCCTCCTTATACTGGATCATCTTTTCATATTAGCATTTTAAATCTTGATTTTCTATTAATTAAATATGTTTGCTTCTTCTTGATTCTTTCTTGAAATTTTTATTTTTACCAAATTCCAGAAAAAAAAACACCATAAAATCCAAATTCAAATAAAATATATTACAAATATAATTCAAAAACTTCACATTTTCAAATTTCAAAATTTTGGGATGTTACACTGATCTCTCTGTCACTGCCTACTGCCACAAACTGAAGACGTTGGCAGACGCCTTGGATGATTGTGATCAGCCCCTATCTGAGCAAGCCCTTGTCCTTCAACTCATCCGTGGGCTCAGTCCGAAGTTCGGCTCACTCCGGACCATCCTCCCTATGCAAAAACCCTTCCCCACCTTCATGCAGGCCCGTGGATACATGCTGCTTGAGGAACAGTCCCAAGAAGTTGTGGCTCGCGAGGCTGCCGCAGCTGCGCTTGTGGATGTCAATGCCTCCGGCCAAGATCGCGGCGATCGCAACAACAATGAGCGCACCAGTGAGCACTCCAACAACAACGGATCTGGAGGTTCCGGTGGCCATGGCAGATTCTACAACAATACCGATCGTCGGAACAAAGGAGGGCGCAGCCGTGGTCGCGGTGGTCGTGGCAGCGGTGGACGTAACGGTGGCCGCGACGGACCCGTACACTGGGTTCCCGTCTATGGCCACTGGCGCGCGCCGTGGACCGGCGCCACCGAGCCAGGCCTCCTTGGCCCCCGGCCTACTGGTCAGGCAGGGCAGGCTTACCCCATGATGATGCCCGTGCCGCCCATCACCGCCATGGCCCCGGTTCAAGCACCCTCATATGATACCTCCGGCCTCGCCCATGCACTCCAAACTGCCTCTTTGCACCAACCCGGCAACGACTGGTTCCTCGACACAGGCGCGACATCGCATATGACAGGACACTCCGGTAACATCTCTCAGTATTGTTCCCTATCACCGCAGTATTCATCTCATGTCATTGTAGGCAATGGATCAACACTTCCCATCTCTGGCACTGGCTCTTCCACCTTACACACACCATCTTCTTCCTTTCTTCTCAAAGATATTCTCCACACCCCCAAATTAGTCAAGAATCTCATTTCTGTGCGAAAATTCACCACTGATAATTCATGTTCCATCGAATTTGACCCACTTGGTTTTTCCTTGAAGGATCTTCACACCAAGAAAGAAATCATGAGGTCCAATAGTCGTGGCGACCTATATCCATTCTTTGGTGGAAATAATCTCCATTCGGCCTTCCTTGCTGCTACCTCGGCCGACATATGGCATCAACGACTTGGGCACCCAGGGGCCACACCATGTCCCATTTACTTTCTTCTCACAATTTTCCCTGTAATGCAAAGTCTTCTGATTTCTCTACTTGTGAGGCCTGTCAGCTCGGCAAGCATGTCCGACTACCTTTTGCCTCCTCCAGTTCTTTTACTTATTTTCCTTTTCAACTCATCCATTGTGATCTGTGGACATCCCCTGTCGTCAGTCCTTCAGGCTACAGCTATTATCTCATAATAATTGATGATTTCTCCAACTATTTCTGGACCTTTCCCTTAAGAAGAAAATCTGAAACCTTCACTGTTCTTAAGAACTTTTACAACCTGATTCGCAATCAATTTCACACATCCATTCAATCTATTCAATGTGACAATGGTAAAGAATTTGACAACAACATCACTCGTCAATTCCTTTCTTCCCATGGTATAACTTTCCGCTTCTCTTACCCTTATACCTCTTCCCAAAATGGTAAAGCAGAGAGAGGGATTCGTTCCATAAACGTTATCTTATGAACTCTCCTATTCCACGCTCATATGCCATCCAATTTCTGGGTCGAGGCTTTAACCACAGCAACATACCTCCACAACCGGCGTCCGACCAAACCTCTCCAGTTCCTTACACCCTATGAGGCACTATATTGGCAACCACCTCTCTACGATCATCTTCGGGTTTTTGGTTGTTTGTGCTTCCCAAATCTTGCCGCTACCATTCCACACAAACTTGCCCGTCGGTCCACTCCCTGTGTTTTTCTGGGATACCCACAAGAACATAAGGGATACCGCTGTTTTGACCTCCGCACACGCAAAGTAATCACCTCTCGTCATGTGACGTTTGATGAGTCTATCTTCTCCTTCTCCACATACAACCCACCTACTAATTCTTTCGGCTCCACAGCTGCCATCGAACCCCCGGCTGATTCTGCTCTGGAGCTCGTCCCAGTTCTCTGTAGCTTGTCCGAAAATCCCACAGCCGAACCGCTCCGCTTAGCACCTACTGTCCCGAACCCCGTCTCGCCTGCTACCATCCCGACACAGATGATGGATTCTGATTCGCATTACGAACACTCATCGGCTGATACATCTTCCATCTCCTCCCGTTTGCCTGCTTCGACTCCACCATCTATGATACCCGTGCTCGAACCTTCTCCACTTCCAGCGTCTCCATCTGCGCATCAGCCTCAAAACCAACACCATATGCAAACTAGAGCAAAATCCGACATTGTTGTGCCTCGCAAAATTTTCAACCTCGCTGTTACAACTCCCATTTCCCCTATCCCATCCTCCTACAAATCAGCACTACGGGATCCAAATTGGTACAATGCCATGTTAGATGAGTATCATGCCTTGATAACGAACAACACTTGGAGTCTTGTGCCATGTCCTGCAGGTGTCAATGTCGTCACGGGGAAGTGGCTCTTTCGTCACAAATACAATCCGGATGGAACCTTGGCCCGTTACAAAGCTCGGTGGGTGGTGCGCGGTTTCACCCAACAAGTCGGCGTGGATTATGACGAGACTTTTAGCCCCGTGGTGAAGCCAGCAACAATTCGTGTGGTGTTAAGCATTGCGACCTCCAACTCTTGGCCCGTTCACCAATTGGACGTCAAAAATGCGTTTCTCCATGGTAATCTCTCCGAAACCGTCTATGCTCAACAACCTCTTGGTTTTGTTGATCATCTGCGGCCTTCTTTTGTTTGCCTCCTAAACAAATCTCCGTACGGTTTAAAGCAAGCGCCTCGCACTTGGTTTCTCCGTTTCACCAACTTCCTCCATTCTCTTGGTTTTCGGCCCTCCAAATCTGATTCCTCTCTGTTTATTTACCACAAGGGATCTTCCACAGCATATCTATTGCTTTATGTTGATGACATACTTCTCACGGCAAACAGCACAACCCTTCTGTCCTCCATTATTTGCTCTCTTCGCCATGAATTTGCCATGACCGATCTCGGACCCCTCAGTCACTTTCTTGGGATTCATGCACACAAAACCCAGTCCGGTCTGTTCCTTTCACAGAAACAGTATGCTATTGATCTTCTTCACCGTGCCAACATGAGTGATTGCAATCCTTGCACTACTCCTGTGGACACCAAACCCAAGCTTTCCGCTTCCGCTGGCCTGCTTGTTTCTGATCCGACTTTCTACCGTAGCCTTGCAGGGGGGCTGCAATATCTCACACTCACATGGCCGGATATTTCTTTTGCTGTGCAGCAAGCCTGCTTATTCATGCATGCTCCCCGCGAACCACACTTGCATCTTGTCAAACGCATCTTGCGATACATACGTGGTACACTAGACTATGGTTTGCAGCTCTACCGATCCAAGTCCTCTCATCTTGTCGCCTATTCCGATGCGGATTGGGCCGGTTGTCCGGATACTCGAAAATCCACGTCGGGCTATTGTGTATTTCTCGGCGATAACCTCGTTGCTTGGTCTTCCAAAAGACAAGCGACTGTTTCACGGTCGAGTGCGGAGGCGGAGTACCGCGGTGTGGCTAATGCAGTGGCAGAAACGTCCTGGCTTCGCCAACTTCTCCTTGAGCTTGGTCGACCGCCAGAGAAAGCAACAATCATCTATTGCGATAATGTCAGTGCAATGTACTTATCTTCCAATCCAGTGCAACATCAGCGCACAAAGCATGTGGAAATTGATTTACATTTTGTCCGGGACAAGGTTTCCCTTGGTGAAGTTAAAGTTCTGCATGCTCCGTCCAGTTCTCAGTTTGCCGATGTATTCACTAAAGGATTGCCGCTGTCCACGTTCGTTGAGTTCAAGTCCAGTCTGAACATTGTGCCGCTGCAAGTTCCGACTGAGGGGGGCTGTCAACATAAACTCCTCAACCAACGGCAATCTCCTGGATCATCTGGCACTCACGAAGCTCCTTCACCAGCGATTGCTACGACATTATCGGTAACGTGATCCGAGTCCTCCGGGCTCTCCTCATCAGTTGTAATCCATGCACGGCTACACCCTGCATGTCCTGTAATGCCCATTTAATAGGCCTTTGATCTTTCAATAGATTGTGGTGTGTTGTCTAACTCGCAAACAAGAAGAAACCTAGGGATTTTGCAATCTCATATCCATTTGCACAGGCCAGATCGCCATTCCTCTCTCTCTTGCGATTTCCCTCCTCTTTCTTCTGTGTTCTCCTGCTATTTCTCTCGTTGCGTTCTCCTGCGATTTTTGCATTGGTTGTTCAACCTTATTTTTATTGGGAGATGAGTTACGTGTTCGACCTTTCCTCCTGTGTTTAGGTTTAATTTTGGGCCCATGATTTATTTGGGCTCTCAAATATCATGGGCTATTCAGTGTTTGATTTTGCATATGCAAATGAATCGGCCTTTTTATTGGGTGGGCCATTAACTAGTCGTAACTTGAAAATTGTGGGCCCGTTAACGTTTTAGGTGGGTCGGTCATTCAAAAGTTATAGTAAATAGGCCAGAATTAGAAACATCACACGATGACTATTCTATGGTTCTCATAATCGACTGAAAGTTTACATTTTTTTCAATCGGTTGTGCATCTGAATAAATAAATGGGACAACTTTTCCACCATCGTTTTGAAGCAGCTTATCGAGACAACTTTTTGAAACGGTTTATTGACATTCAGTTTATTTGCATAAATGTTCATGTTAGAACAAAAAACCATTAGTCGCAGCTGAAAGGAACACACCCTCCATCGCAGGTGAAGGGTCTGATGAAGCTGATGGAGGGGGAGTAAATGGGGCCGTTCATCCCGGGGACCGGGAGAGTTCAAGATGCTGGAGCTACCTAAGGTGGTGCAGGCCATCGTCGACAAGAGCGCACGCATCGAGTACCATCCCAACACCGCCGCCAACCCGCACAAGCGCAAGCCGGATATCACCCGCGCCAGTGGCGGACCCAGGATTAAAATAGAGCTAGGGCGGAGTCGAAAGTGTGAAACAAACATTATTACCTAAAAGCAAAACAATCCATGATCAAACTACGTTGCAATCGTACTAATAAGAGTATGCTATCTAAAATAGAAATAGCAACTACAATTCGCATGTAGACTTCAGAAAAATATATTTCAATATATTTGAAACTTTGCTAAAATAGCTCTTCAAATCCATTTCTAGCGAATCAAACAAGCAAGCAATGACAATACCTTAATACATTTCAATAATTCATTTGATTTCCGCAAGGATTAGAGACTCCTTCTCCATTAGATAATCCATGGCAACTATGCAATCTGCAGGTTCAAGAACAACCTCCTCCACATCTGAGTCTAGAGTAGTTTGGCTCCATTGCAGTGGTTGCTATGAGGGACAAAGCAGGGCGATCAACAAAACAAAAAATACTAGCAAAGCAGACGTACTCACCACACCGACATCTTTTCTAGATTAAAACAAAATCCTATATATTTAATATTTATGATAGCAGTGTAGTGGTACCATTGTAAATCGAAGATGAAGAAGAGTTTTTTATGTGTAATTTTCAGCTTGAACTAGTAGTATTTTGCCAGCATATATTTCACAGTCTAGCACAAGTGTATCTAGTCCACAAACCCTTAGAATCTGATAATACATACAAGATGTATCCTTCGACACAATCATACAACTAGTAAATAAACACCCAAATGCGTGTATCCCTCTTGTATTGAGTATGCTATTGCTAATTTGCTACCGCTATTACTATTGAGAACCAGCAGTTGCCACCAAATGTAATGGAATTGGTGAGTGGAAAAGCTGTACCTGAGTGGTGGCCGGGAGGTGGACGGAGTAGAGGAAGTTGACGGAGGAGGCGAAGAAGGCGCGGCGGCGCTCAGCGTCGACAGCGGAGACGACGAGGGTATCGCCGTCGAGCTGGAGCTGCTGCACGATCCTGGTCACCAGCCTCAGGTTCTTCATCTCGCCGCCGCCCCCCTAGGTCGCTGGCAGCGCCGAGCGAGGACGATGAGCACGGGGGGCTTTCGGCCGCAACGGAGGGCGTTGGGAAATGAGGGCGGCAATTTAGGCTAGAGGAACCACGCGAGCGAGGAGGAGGGAGGGAGGGAGGGAGTGACGGGCGGCGGGACGGGGGAAGCTCGCCGGAGTAACGGGGCGCGACGGACGGCGGGACGCAGGCACGGGCATCTAGGACTCTCCCACCGGCCGCCGCTAGGGTTAGGGTTGGTTCTCCGCTCGCCAGTCGCCTCTCTGGCTCTCTCGGTGTCGATCTCGACTCTCGATTTGAGGCATTGAGCCTTGGGCTTCACTGGCTTCTCTCGGTGTCGGTCTCTCCATTGGGCCAGGGGCCAGGCAGTGGGCCGTACCGCCGGAGTCCTCTACCTTGGCCGTCGCCCCTCCCACAGGCCACGACGTAGGAGCTAGGAGATGCTGGCAGCAGCAGCTGAGCGCCAGCGCCCGGAGGAGGAGGGGGTTCTGCCAGTGCCCGGAGGTCGGGCGGCCGCCCGACCTCGCCCGAAGGGCAGGTCCGCCACTGACCCGCGCCAAGGAGCTGCTCGACTGAGAGCCCAAGGTGCCCCTCCGCAAGGGGCTCCCGCTCATGGTCCATGACTTCTGCACGCGCAACTTCGCCCTAGTACTCATTCGCTTGTTCGGCAGTGATCGAGAGTGTGTGTGTGGGGGGGTGGGGGGTAGTCTTCTTTCTTTCTGGGGTTATAGTGTAAGTATGCAATGGATCGGGGCTACCTGAAAACAAAAAGGCTTGCTGTCTCTCTGAGCTGTGATGGTAGATGTCACGAGTTGAGTTGGTTGTTTGGAATCCGCAAGATAGTTATTGGAAATTGTCGAGACCGGTGTACGAGTAACGTGCATGCTCAGATGAATACACCTTTCTTCTACGACCTGCTAAATGGCTGCTGCATTGCGACTTCTTCTTCGCAATTGTCCCCACGTCACGTCGCAGAAATTAACTCCCAAACATACATAGCTGCAAATACAATTTGCTTGCACCACCGCCTCTACTACTGAAAAATGGGTGTTCACTTCCTCCGAAAAATGATGTACACTCAACGCTCGAATGGGATCATCCATCTGCAATTGCAAATTTGCACGAGCACCGGCATGAGATTACAAAGCATGAAACCACTTAAAAGGCCTCTTCGTTTGCATTATGGTTTATAACTTTTAACTATAACTTATTAATTTAATAAATAACGATTGCTTAGGGAAACCTAAAACTGCTCAAAAACTAAAAAAACATGGCCAAAGATAATTACTCCAATTTTTAACGGGCCTAACATGAAACCCCAGAAATTCGGCCCATTCGACAGCAATAAGGGCCAGCATCGTGATCAGGAGGAGCAAACTGCAAATTTCCCGCATCAAACAACCCTGACCGTCCGATCAACCCAATCCTCCTATTTATAGCCACCTCCGCCGCCTCCTCAAAACCCTATCGCATCCGCGCAACCACCACCACCGAAGAAGCGGCGGCAGCAGGCGCGGAAGAGCAGGCGAGACGAAGCGGAGAGATGGCGCGCGGCGTGGCGGCGGCGGCGAAGGGCAGCGCAGGCGGCAAGAAGAAGGGGTCGGTCACCTTCGTGATCGACTGCACCAAGCCCGTCGACGACAAGATCATGGAGATCGCGTCGCTCGAGAAGTTCCTGCAGGAGCGCATCAAGGTCGCCGGGGGCAAGGCCGGCAACCTCGGCGAGTCCGTCACCGTCTCCCGCGACAAAACCAAGGTCACCGTCACCTCCGACGGGCCCTTCTCCAAGAGGTATGCGCACGCCTGCCCGCATGCTTTCCCCCCAGATCCATACATATCTTGCTCCTAGATGTGGTTTTCCGGTAGCGATTCTTGAAGCCTAGAGCGGATGTATCGATCTGTGCGTGTTCTTGTGCGCGCGCTATGAGGTCAACTGGTGATGCTTGGCGGCTCCATTAGGTATTCTGTTGAGGCATTTTTGTACAGAGATTGAGGCATTTTTGTAGACACGGACTAAGGAATGCTTAGTCTGTATTATAGAGTAGAGGTATTACCATGATACGTATTCACATGTCAGTTTCAGTATTGGGAATTAAGATGACTGCTGTAGTAGTACCGCACTTGCAGATGTGCATGCACACTGTTATATCATGGAAAGTTCGTCCTTGGTTGTCCTTGTTTTCGAGTAGCAATACCCTTTGTTTCTACATACAATAACATTATATTTTGATTTAAGTTAGCATGAAATGGAAGTAGGCTGCTAAATTCCCAAAGAACCAGCATATGTGAGGCTGTTGTTGTAGTACTATTGCTCTTTTCTCGGGTCGATTGATGAATGTTTATACTTCGGATCTTGTGTCGATTTGATGCCACTGGTACAGTTTTTTTGGGTAACAGAGCTTTACCTAATACTTGATGCCAATTGTGAGAATATCTTGACTGATTTCTTGTTGGGCTCATTCATCAGCGTCGTGGCCTTGACAGAAGTTTTGATTTTTCTCTAATTTCTACTTCACTGATAGTTAGATGAGGTTGCACTGCATCAGTTGAACGCCAGGTCCTTTGCTCGATAAGGTGTATTTTGTATAGTCTTGCTCGATAAGGTGTATAGTCTTGCTCGATAACAGTCTACATATATGCAATCTGTTACTTTTCTATATTGATGATCATGGTCTTTTGTTTGGTTTAATCTGAAACACTGCTGTTATGCTCTCAGGTACCTGAAGTACTTGACCAAGAAGTACCTGAAGAAGCACAATGTGCGTGACTGGCTTCGGGTGATTGCATCGAACAAGGACCGCAATGTCTACGAGCTCCGGTACTTCAACATTGCCGAGAACGAGGGTGAGGAGGAGGATTAGACGCACTGCCTGTGTTTTATGTGTTATCAACTTTTGAACTCGCTGGAGCTCCTATGCAGTGGTATTTGAAGAGATGAGTTTTAATGTTTAATTGTCTGCCAATGTTTTCAAGTGTCGTGAACTTGCATGTGATGCCTTAGATAATCAAGTTGAAGAATTGTTGGTTCTCGCTTTTGTAGTTCGTCATAGATGTTCGTCTTGTGTTCCCTGCGGTCTCTGTAGTACGATTGGTTCAGTGGTGATTACGAATGTTCGTCAAACTGTGGATGATACAACTGCTGACACCCTGATTAGCCGGTGATAGTACAAACGCGCTGCCTCTTGCGGAAGGGAAGCCTTAGCTTTCATGGAGGAAATGCGGTCATCGTGATTGCTTAGCTAACTATGTTCATGTTCAAGCAAACGCAGGGGCGGGGGTGATGAACCTAAGATGTTTCAATCGTCAGTTACTGGTCATCATATAGATCATATTGCAGTAGTTACTAGTTAGTGTTTATACATTGAAGTTTAAATTAGCTGTGCATCAGCATTGGATTTTGGTGCTATGTGCATGACATTTAGACATGACAGGCAACGAGGTAAAGGAAGCTAATGCTAAATTTTTTGTTCTGTTTTCTTCTTGGTGATGAAACAATCGAACTTCAGATAACATACGGAAAACAAGATAATTCAGTGGAAAACATGGGAGTCGCAGAAGCATCATAATATCATCTTACATAGAGGTTTATAAGCAATAGATACCTGAAGCTCTCCATAGCAATTCAAACATTAACCAATCTGTCCCAGCATCGGATGTGCCATCACCGTTCTTGGGTGTTGGCCCAGATGGAATTGCTCTGGAAGGAGAGGGAAATTGCCAATTATGTACAAAAGCAAATGAAACAGTAATCTAATGAGCTATGAGACTTAGAATGTTCCTCTCCCCTATACTGTTCAACAATGTCATATACCTAGTAGCTAGCATGCTTCTTCAACTCCTCATACATGAAGCGTGGAGAAAGGCACCCCAAAGCAAGCCATGGAGAAATTTTGCAGGAGAAATTAACACCGTATATGCTATCACGAGTACAGTCTTTGTCTGCTTTGTTTGGCTGCATATAGCATTCTGCAGCAAACTTCTTCAGTCTCTCCAGAGCTTCTGTCTCACCACCAATGAGTAGAACCAACAGCAGGTTTTGAGTCCTAAATGAACAATTTAGCTATTTTAATTAAGGCACACGTAGCGTACAGGAGGATGGACATTCTGCATTCATAGGGTGTAGGGTATGGGTGACAGGAGCCTATGAACATGGTATCAATAAAAAAATAAATTATATTATCACGCAAGTTGAGCAAGCATTATACAAAGATATGAGTTGTAGCAAAATGATACTATCATTGATGTCACTGTCCACATACTATACAATGCAAAACCACCTACAAGGCTACAACGCAGCATTTCATTTCAGCATTGATGTTACTGTCCAGTGCCAACATTCTACACATACAACAATTCGTAACAGGACCCAAATTACAGGTTTAAGGTGTCCTTAAATCAATGAGAAAACGGGGAAGCATATGACCAAAGCAAGAGCATAAGCATCAGGTGTGACCCATTTTTGAAAGAGGTACATCGTTATGGCATGTCATGAAGGTGAAAGACAAAATTAGCTAATGCACAAGAAGGCAAGACAATGCTAAACAATTGGATTGCAGAACAGGTGGGCTTATGCATATTTTGCTGCCACAATACTTATTTTCATGTAGTGCTTGTTTTTTTATCATTCTACCACAAACAAAAAAAAGGTGTGCGTGCCTGTTTTGTCCCCTACTGCTCACCTCTTGCCTTTTTATCACTCTTACCTCCTGCCTGCACGAAATTGGGGGGGTGTTTTAATCAGCTGGAGCTAATGACTTTTGGCTGGAGTTTTTGGTTTTTAGCTGAAATAGAATAGTAACGACTGGAAGAAATAGATATTGGAACAAAATTTGAAAAAATAGCTTTTGAAAGACGCCGAGGAGGCGATGGAGGCCGGCTGGTGGCTTCTGGAAGCGGCTTAGAGAAGCTGCTTTTAGAGTCCAAGGTGTTCAAATCAGCTTCTGACTTCTCCAAATAGAACTCGAAAGCCGAAGCCAATATTAACACCCCATGGGTAAAGTGAGACAGTAAGCTCTAGTGCCACCTTCATAATATTGCCAACAGTCAATAATTAGGCCATACCAACCTAAACAAACAAAAGGACCAACCTTCCTATCCAATTTCCTTCTCTCACCATCAAAGATCCATTGATCCTAGGGATGTAAGTGGTGTGGGCCTCTCCACGACCCACTTTCGCCGCCCACAAAAAACAGTTAAATGGCTTACTGTAAGCAACTGCTAACTTTAAGTGGGTCCTTACGGTCTGACCCGCACATTCCACGAGCACCAGCGGCAGCTCACATGTGCTCAGACCCTTCCCCATGTGCTCTTTGCCTCTCCCATCACCCACAAGTGCGAGCCCTAGTAGCCTTGGACGCCTCGCTCACTGTGGTGTTGCCTCGTGAGCTCTGATGCCAATTGTTGTCTTCTCCTAGACTCCCACACCGCCGCTGCTATCGTGCTACTTCCACACCTCTCCGCAACTGCTCCGAGCATTCAAGGGTACCACCAGTTCATCTCAGATTCTTTCCCCCTCTACTTCCATTGTTCAGTTCATGTGGCTCTCATTCTAATCATACAGAACGGAACTACTTACTCACATGCATGAATTGTGGTAAGTGCTATTCATAGATCACTTCCACTTCTTACTGGCCTGCCATACATGCTTGCTTATACATCTACACATCTACTGGCCTGCCATATTTCCAAGATGTGATGGTTGGCTTTTCATGAATGTTCGCTTGTCTGCAATTTTGCTTAGGACTCCATGTGTGCAACTTTTTTAGCTGCAATGTATGCAATTTTGATTGATAGCCAATTGCATTGTTTTAAGTGGACTTGTCCACCAATCCCACTTAAACACACCAACCACCAAACCCACTTAAGTGCTTGTCGCAACACCCACATAAACAGCATGCGGCTAGAGTGGGCAAGTGCGAGTTGTCTGCCAAATGCGCCACTTACATCCCTAATTGATCCAACCTACCAACGAAAATGCCTAAGAATGGGATCATTTACAACAATTGACAAGCTAAATGATCAATGGCACCCAAGCATGCAATAATTAGCTACTTCAATCTGCTTCAACCTGTGCAATTTACTAAAAATATAGAATTCCGTAAACTTTCCCCACATAAAAAGAGTGAGCATGAACGTAAATGTCTTGGAGCACTGGCATGATGCTAAAATTTAGGCAAATATCTAAATGTGCACCACAAGAAAGAATCTATCTATGAAAGCCAACTCACTTGTGCCATGGCCGATGGTGTAGTGAGACCGAGCTCGGCAAGCATGGGGATCTTGCTAGGCTCGAGCACATTCTTCATGGGTACGCACTTGACCTCCTCAGAAGCGTCCAGCACTTTCCTGATCTCCAACCCCTTTGTTGCCTCCCTGAATCCGCCATAGTTCGACGGCATATCCTCGAGCCGGAAGGGCAGGTCTATGGGGTGGTTAGCTTCGACCACTCGAAACTCCGTTCCCAGGAGTCGTAACTTGAGATGTGGGGGAGGACCACTCGAAACTCCGATCCCAGAAGTCGTAACTTGCTTACGACTGCACACCAAGCATTGGCCCAACCTCTCTCAAACACACGCTTTGGCTGTGGACTCTAATACAGATGGTCGTGGACAGCTTGCCGGAGATGGAAATGATAAGGTGGAGCTAATAACAGGATTGAACACAAGAACTGAGGCACGATTTTGCGGTGCAAACTGATGCACCTTTTCCTCTGTATTTTCTCTGTTATTTACTAGCTCAATTCTCTTAAAAGACTTACAGAGTATATATAGACACAACCAGGCCTCTCAGCCATTATATATAGACACAGCCAGGCCTCTCATCCACTCCACACGACTGACGACTACCATGACGCTGCTCACACCGCTCAGCCGCCTGCCCATGCCGCTCAGCTCAACCGCCTATCGACTGCTACAGTGATCAGCCGCCTGCCCATACCGTGCAGTTAGCCAACCGAGGATGACCTGCGTCACCCATGACCAGCTGTGTTGACACTTGCTACCAACTGCTACAGTGATTGACGTATGACCACGACCGTTGGCTTTATCGACCACTACACTGGAGCTTCAACCACAGTGCCAACGACTACGCACTGGTCGTTACGACCACACACAATGTGGTCGTAACCGATCACTCACAACGGCACTACGACGCTGGTCGTTACGACCACACACAATGTGGTCGTAACCGATCAAGCACACAGGCGCCATAACCACGGCGCTACGACCACACACAGGCTTTGAGTCCTTCGGGTACTTCAGTACTCTTATGAGTATGGCGTCCATTGTACTTCTCCGAGTATGATGTCCACAGTACTCCTCTGAGTATGACATCCACAGTATTCCTCCAAGTATGTACTGAAGACTACTGATTATCGACCCTCGACTACGACTATCGACCACAACCATCGACTATCAATTATCGACTACGACTATCGACTATCGACCATGACTATTAACTACGGTGTTATGACCACGAAGTACTTGCAGCTACAATACTCAATGTAACTTTAGTACTGGTTATAATGACAACGCAAAGATTAGTCGTATTGACCACAGATACAGAGTACTCAAACACACTCGAGTAAAACACACACGTAACAAGATTAACCCAACAATGTCATCTAAGTCGGACAGCGTGCTGCCCTAGAGGCACTTGACCTCGATGCCCTCCCTCTCCATGGCCTTGCTCACCCTTCCTCCCCGTGGCACTCATCTCGCGACACCTCCCCATGCGCGTACACAGCCTCCACCCCAGCGCCCTCGCAAGTTGGGGTATCACCACCTCGGGCCTCCCCACCTGCACCACCAGGTCGCCGCTGCACGCGCGGAGGCTCTGGAGAAGGTCGGCGACAGAGTCCAGCAGGAAGTTGGTGCGGTCGAAGCCGGAGGGCGACTTGCCGAAGTCGCGGGGGTCGAACACGAAGATAGGGAGGAGGGAGGAGGATGCCCCGGAGGCGGCGTGGAGGGGTTGTGGTCGTGGAGGCGGAGGTCAGCTCGGAACTAGACAAGCGTGCGGCGGCAGCCGGCGGCCGCGGGGGCGCAGGAGGAGAAGGAGCGGGAGAGGTTGGGTGTGGAGGCGGGGAACGAGGAGAGGAGCGAGGATGCAGCAGCGTTGAGGCAACCAGGGCGGCGGGAAGAGGAGGAGGCGGTCACGGAGGTGGAGGGGTGGAGGCAGACGGTGAGGGTGGGGAGGTGGATGGTGAAGGGGATGGAGGCGAGGGTGATGGTGGTGGTCGGGGCGGTCGGCGTGCGGAGGGAGAGGGAGAAGGAGAAGGAGGTGAAGGGGTGCTTGGGATCGTCGCGGGGCTGGGCGGCGGAGTCGGAGTCGGACGAAGCGGCCATGGATGGCGAGGTGGCGGTGGTGGTTCGTGAGAGTTGGGAGTTGGTTGAAGATTTTGGTTTGGATGAGGGAGAGGGGTGGTGGGTTGGAGGGGAGAGAAGCGGGGAAGGTGGAGACTTTTAGGTCCCGGGTTTACCAGATTTCACTATTAAGCCCTTTTATGATGTGAATTTTTTGTTTTCATAAAGTAATTTGTCAAAAATATGAAAATTATTTGTCAAAAAAGTATGGTTTTTGCAATATCTGTACTAAGAGGCAAAGAATTTTTTATTTTCTCTTAAAAAAGAGCAATAAGTTTCTATTTGTTTACATAGAGAATAAATAATTTTTTATTTCGGTTGAAACTCTGATTTGACAACATTGATGGGTTAGCTTAGTGTACTTGTCTTCTGTTTTGGTGGGTAACCATAAATAGCATGTTTGCCACGCATTAATTTCACGGTAATTTTGGAGGAAACAATACAATTCTACAATTCTAAACAAGATCGAGGCAAGTCATACTATATTTTTATGAAGTGTTTCTTTAAGATTTGTTAGGATATAGAGTAACTAATACAATAAATTTCACAAGTTTTCATTCATGTGGATGGGAAAGAACCAAATGCTCTCTTTCAAAATTGAGTTGTGTAGCATTAAAGTCGAGAGATAATTTTATCAACCCTTCTTGTATTAAAATAGGAAGGAATGACTGTACTAGCTAAGAAAGTTTCTCAACCTTTTCTCCTTCCACATTTTTGAACAAATGATTAGTGCCGTGTGGTGAAAAGGGGTATGCAAAGTAAGGCCCTGTTTGGAATGCAGGAATTTTTCCCGATTCCTACGGGAATTGAACTGTTCCTGTAAAATTCCTGCAAAATTACTGTGAAATTCCTCTGTTCCAAACAGGCCCTAAATAAGACACAAACACACGTACGTTGCATTCTATCCTTTGTGAAGGTTGGACATCTTTTATACCCTCCTTTGTCCAGCCTAAACCAAATTGAGGTCCACGAAGTGGCCAACTTCCAGACAAGAGCGCTTCCTTGCACGTAGACAGATCGTCCTATTTTATGAATAAATGAAAGATGAGAGAGTTGTTGTTGCATGACTCTAACACGATCATCGCCCCAGTACGCAGTACATCCATTAGTAACTGAAAAAACATGGCATGAATACCACTTGTTGACGAGCTACAAATTAGAGCGCAACGCTTCTGATCCGTGGCGAAACAAAAATAATTTACAACAACTTCCACTGACACAAAATTTATCTGCCCTAGTGCAGGAACAAGTAGGTGCATAATCTTAAATCTTAATAAAACACAGGTGTATGAACAATGGGCCCCAAATCCCAACTTCCAAGAGCCAAACTGAAGCTGTATCTCATTCACTGTGAGAAGAATCCTCTATACTTCTCGATGAGTATGTGCTGAAACAACTGATTGTGGCAAGAAAAACTAGCTCAGAACTTGCTTATTGTTATGCTCTCACTTCTCACCACATGAAACAACTGAATGAGTATGTGTTCAAACAATCGTCTCATCACTTCCTCTTATGTGAAGTTGTCCCCTTAGCTTGTTTCGCAGAGGTTTTCTTTGTTTTTGGGTTTGGGGCTGCTCTCTGAATGACCCTTTTGGGTTCATCGGGCTTCTCATGTGGATCAACCTCCTCGTATTGTATTGGCTTAATGATAACACCAGGCTTCTTCACAATCTGAAAGATGGGATATAAAACAGTAAGTAGAACTGCAGAAGTGTATCTTAAACAACTGGCACCGTGTAAATGAATAACATTTAAGTCAATATATTGGTCACTATTAGAAAATTAGGCCCTGAGGCCGGAAGACATTGTACAGATATTTCCAAATTAGAATGTTTTAGTATCCTGGAATAAAAGTCTTATCGCCAAGACGGAATATTAATTGTCAAAAATCACTATTTACCATTCTTCGTCCACAATGTTAATATTTACCAAACTAAAAATAATAATCCTAAATGTATAGCATAAACACCCTACTTGCATACGTATAAGTAATGGAATTTCACTGTACTTGCAGTACAGTGCATATGATGGTCCTATCCAAATTAGATTGTTGGATCACCTAATTGATTTCAGCTATCCTCGAACGTATATACTTGTTAATAACTCAGTTCCATGCATTAGCTATATGTACTAACCGCAGGTCGATTGAGAGCGGACACTGATATCGCTGGGTTGAAATCAGGTCCAATGGGCATACGTATGCTCTGCTCGTACACATCCTTCGAGGTGTATGGGAAAGGAAGATTTCTTGCTAAAAGCTTTTCAGCCTGCAAAGAGCAAAGTAGACAAAAGTATTGCTTAGTAACAAGAGTTCAAGCAACATCTTGTAAAAAAACAAGTGCTATATAACAAAGCAAAAACTTTACCTTCTTGTCAACATGTTCAGATATAATAACGTGCTTTAGCTTTGCATCCTTCCTCCTCTTTAAGGCTTCTTCCCTCTTCCCTTTGGCATCTTCATGTTCTTTCACCATCCAAGAAGGAATTCCTTTTTTTTGTTGGATGTGAGTCCACTGTCCCCAACCAGGCACAAGAGCAGGTTTTTCAGGTTCAGGATTCTCTTCATTTAAAACTTCCATTTTATCCTTCTCAAACTCAGCTTCAACATCATCACCAGCAAAAGCCTGGCGTATAAGATCAGCTTGCGAAGGGAGTTCATATTTTTCCTTTGTATCAGAGATGGTCAAGAAACCCTCAACCATCTCTTCCTCAGAATCTGAATCAGAATTGCCATCCGGTTGCTACCAGAAAAAGAAATAAAAAAATGAGTAAGAGTATTCAAGTAGATTAGGAACCAGAGACCATACTAAAGACAAACCTTCGGAATTGGATCTAGAACAGAAGGGACTTGCACTTTGGATTTATTGGCATTGCCATTGGTATTGCTATTGTCATTTCCTTTGCTACTCTTTACCTGGTGAAAAACAAGAGCTAAAGAGATGGAAAAGAAAGATGATAAGGAATAGAGCTACCAACATGAGGTGCCCCAGTATAATTACCTTCTTCCATGAATTATCAACTAACATTCCAACTTCAAAAGTTGTCTTTGGGCCTGGATTTTTTACAATATCATCAAAGCTCTACATCAATATGGATTATACATCAGATTTCTACAATAAAAATCACATGATACAACAAGTTAAAGGTCAGAACATCTTACTGTGAACAAATCATTCTGTGGATCATCGCCGAGCAGTGTAGTCACAAGTTGGACGTCATCTGCCTTCTTATTCACTTCATTGTTGTCGAAATGTTGAGCAAAGTCGGAATCATACTCACTGTCACTGTCCTTGCCAGTATCATCTAATTTTGGCCTCTTATTTATCTCTTTGTGTGTATTTTCAACAGGCCCAAAAGTTCGTTTACCTGTTACCTTCATTGAATCTCCATTCTCTTCGGTGTTATCATCCTCCAATTTCCTCAATGATTCATCGTATTCTTCAAGAGCTAGCCGTGCTTCCTCATAAGTTGCTTCCTCGTGCTTTTTCATAGCACGTTCCTGTAGATAACAAGCAAATGTGATAATGGGGTTGACAGAAATGCAGTAATGCTGGCCAAATTACTTTTCCTAAACAAATGCACAAAGAGAATGTAATGATTAGTGAAAGCGCACCATGAAAGGCAATGAAAAAACTCCAGATTTTGGTATTTCATTGTCTTCTTCAAGAACTTTAAGAATCTTTTCTTTCCCTCTGTTCAGATGCTTTGCTGCTGAATCATTGTCATCTTCATCATCGTCATCATCAAAACTTTCATCACTACTACTAGAACCATCTTTTATGGAATTCATTTTTCTAGTAAGAAGAGCATTTTGTTGGAGTTGTGCTGTAATAGCAGCTCGAGTGCCTTCGTCTTGAACAGACAATCCACGCTTCAAGATTCGCTTTGCCCATTTCGAAGTATTTTTGTGCTTCAATGTCATCCGTTCCTGCGAACAGTTGTGAGATCAATTAGCAAGGCTACTGGGGAGATATGCGAGATAATTCTCCAAAAATGAGAAACAGATGAACTATGAATTACCTCTGCACGTTTAAATTCTTGTTTCATAGCATAATCTTTGGCAACTTCAGGATCTGCCTCCAAGTCTGTTGATGCTACCTTCAGTTTGTCCTTCTTCAGCATCCGGTGATATGTCCTGGATTTAATCTTCTTCACACGTTTTGCTTTCATCTCATGACGAAACAGAAGGCTGCGCATTTTAGCAAGACGATTTTGACGCTCTCTCACATCTTCCACATCAATCTATATAAATTCATTAACTTATTTAGCAAAGCATCCTAGGCTTAAAAATTACAATACAATCAGTCAACATGCTCAATCAGCAAAAAAATAGCATTGGCACTCATATAGTACCTTGTCAAGTTCAATTGAATTAATGAAGTAAAATAAAGTTATATACCTTGTTAAGTTCCAAGATTTTGGCACCGTCATTCTTGTGTGCTTCCATCATTCCTGCACTGTGGATAATCTCAGCCATTTTCTTCTCAAACTCAGTCCTTGGTTTAAATTCGCTAGCAATTGCCCCAACAGTGTTGACACCTAAGTTGACATCATTTTCAAAGTAGAGAGTAGGCGCCTCCCGGTTCCTCTTCACTAACGGCTCCCATTTAGTAACCTCCTTCCTGGATTGCTGGTACACCACACCACGCTCCAGCTTCTCCCTCTCCACTTTTGGAAGTGGGGGCTGCACAACCATTGGCTTTTTCTCTTGTTGCTGGAGCCTCTTACGGAGCTTGCTATACCCAGGCTTACCCTGGATATTATCCAAGAGATCCTGAATTGTGACAGGACCATCTCCATCACCAGGCTGCAAAGGCAGCTCCAGGGGCTGTTTCTTCTTACCCCCTGTTTGACAAAAAAAATCACATTTTGGAGTAAGAATGACATAAATCAATTGAATTTTCATCATAAGCTTTAGAATTTCCAGAGAAAGACCAAATGCACTACATTTTTCAGAGACTTAGCTACAGAGAAAGACCAGCTCGTAAAGTGTCCAGTACCAACCGCAAGTGCTCCAGGTGTTCTGGTAATGAATGGATGTAGATCAAAATATCATCGTGGAACACAATGACGAATTTACAGATATATGGAGCAAAAATGATATTCGTGAGGCACTGAAATGTGGCCAGAGCATTCGTGAGACCAAAGGGCATCACCCGAAATTGGAAATGGCCATGATGGGTCTTAAACGCTGTCTTGTGTTCATCTTCTTCCCTCATACATATTTGATGATATCCCGAGCGAAGGTCTAGTTTGGAAAACAATTTAGTGCCAGCAAGCTCGTCCAATAATTCATCAATGATGGGAAGGGGAAATTTGTTCTTTACAGTGATAGTATTCAGTTGACGATAGTCAACACAAAATCGCCAACTCCCGTCTTTTTTTTGAACCAGGAGTACTGGGGAGGCATAGGGACTCATGCCCGGCTGTACCAGGCCAGCCTCTAACATTTCTCGGACTTGATGCTCTATTTCGTCTTTCTGAAGAGGAGAATAGCGATAGGGACATGAATTAACTGGAGTGACTCCTGTTTCCAAGGTGATAGCACGATCGTACTGTCAATGTGGGGGTAAAGAATTTGGTAATGCGAACACATCTTCATAGTGGGCCAATAACTACTAAACTTCTGAAAGTATAGTGTCGACTTGACTTATTATCAACATGAGAATCTATAGAGTGCAAGAAGGCCAAAGCCCAAACCTCATTGCCACTTAGCCATTTCTGAAATTGCTCTACCGAAAGTGACTGAAGTGCTACTTGACGCTGAGGTTTAACTCCTTGTAAAAATACTCTAGTTCCATCATAATCAAATGCCATAGTCTTGTTATACCAATGACAATCCATGGGACTAAAACGCTCTAACCAGTCCATGCCCAACACAGCATCATATGCTCCAAGGTCGAGAACACGCATATCTGTGTGAAATGTCGTTCCTTGAATCCACCATGTTAGCTGAGGAACCACAGTACAGCATTTCATGATTGCACCATTGGCTACTTTGACTGTCACCGGAGGAATTTGCTGAATATGGCAACCTGCCCGAACTGCGAAATCTTTGTTTACAAAGCTATGTGTGCTGCCGGAGTCCACTAATATCAGCATGACTTGATTTCCCACCAAGGCTCGCAATCGCACTGTCTGCACGTCCTCGGTGCCAGAAATTGCATGAACTGAAATTTTGTAGCATTCGTCAGGTGTCTGAGGTGGTTCCAACAGATCCAAAGCACTCAAAGTTTCATCCGAAATAATTTCTCCATAGTCACCTACTTGGATTGTTAGTAACTGAATTGGTTTCTTGCACTGATGTTCTTTGGAGTATTTATCCTCACATTTGAAACATAAGCCATTGGCCCTTCTGTACTCACGTAGTTGGCGCTCACAGTAGTACTCATCATTGCCCATACGCTTGGCGGTGTCCCCTTTGACCCCCATTATTGGATTAGGAACAGGAGGTGGTACCAACTGTGCTGGTTTGCTGTTAGTTGCATCATGGTGTCTTGGTTTCATGGCTTCTAATTCTTCCTCCTGAATGCGAGCCAAAACTGTGGCACAAGCGACCCTGTTAGGTGCTTGATATCGCACTGCTCCCCGGATGTCATCCCGCAAACCCAAAAGGAACTGAGTAACAAAAAACTCGGTGTTTAGATTGGAGTCTAAGGAAAGTAGATGGTACATGGCTGCTCCAAAATTTATCCAGTACTCATTGACAGTCCCAATTTGCTTCAGCTGCAGTAGTTTGGTCATTTGTGTATCATATATCTTGCCCAAATTCTTCCTGCACTGCATGACAAAAGGAATCCCATCCTTGCAACACAGTGTTGCATTTGTAAGCTTGCAACCAAAGTGCCGCATGCCCCTCCATATAAAGCATGGCCGTAGTGACCCATTGCAGCAAAGGCACTCGATACATTTCAAAATAAGTTCGGCAGCAATCCAACCATAAGCGAGGATGCCCACCATGAAACCTGGGAAACTCGTGCTTGGGTTGTTTCACGTACTCTCGCATCTCTGCTGGTGAAGTTTGAGTCATCCCCGTCCCATAGGCCGGCCCCATCGGTTGAGGAAGAATTGGTGGTTTGCTGTTTGTGAGCGCTCCAGAAGGTAGAACCATTGTTACTTGTCCGGCCTCTCTTGGTGCGACAAGATTCGGTGGAATCGGCGGTGGTGGTGCCGGCGGCGGTGGTGGTGTTGCATTGCGCTGCTTCCCAATTAACTTGGTTTGTGTCCGCTTCACTTCATCAATGCTATCTGCTTGAATCTCGACTTGATGACCCAATTGCTGGACGTCCTGCTTCAGCTTCGTATACTGCTCTGCTTGCACATCAAATCGGTTCAGTATTTCCCCCAATTGTGCCTGTATCTGCTTACTAAACTCCTCCATGGCGGTGAGCAGTTGCCTAGTCTGCACGCGGGGCTTTTGAGGTACCGTGATGCTTCCCTTTGTCGATCTCCGTAGACTGGAATTACGGGAATCGATCTGACCCCCAACCCTTCCTTCAGACTTGAAGCTCGATACAGGCGGACTCAAAGTTTAGCTCTGATACCAAATTGTGACAACCCGATCTATGACGGGATCGGTTTGCACAGACTGAACAAGTAAATTGGACAAATCAGGAGAGGTAGGATGAGAAAACAGGGGAATTGAGGTGAGGGGACGGGGAACACAAGATGAGGAGAGGTTCTTTCATTTCATCGATAATCACAAGACCAAGGCTATAGACTCTCTTAACCCAGACTCCACACCTGACAGGTGAGCCTAGGGCGTATGCGCCCATTCTACACACCCAGCTACAGAGCATACAACCCCCCCAATGCACACCTGACCGAACTGGTCCTACAGCCCAAAACACTTGAACAACCTGTCTATTGCCAAAATAGGCTTTTTCCCTTAGTGCATGTCTTCATCCACATGCGTGTCCGCCGACGCCGATGGTGGAGGGTGTGGTGGCGTGACATTTTCAAGCAATCCAGCACTAAGCCATCAACAGAAGATTGAACTTTAATGCAATAGGTCTAAAAATCTCCCATCCAACTATCCAATAGGTCCCAAAGATTAAAAAAAATACCATCAAACGCTTCTCTAGGCATTCCAGTCGTCTCCTGGAGTATTCTTATCTGCTTCTCCTCATCCTCATCCCCGCCGTCGTCGTCTTCCTCCATATCCTCGCCTTCATCCGAAGGCACGTCCTCATCCTAAAATGCAAGCACAACAATTTTCTCAAAAGCTATACCATCTCGAGACCAACTCAAAGGATAGCTTCAATTTCTTCTCCAATGCGCACGAAGACGGATCTCGTAAAGCAAATCGACTCGAAGCGTTGCGTGTTTATACCAAATCCAAAGCTAAAATCACACATGCAAGAGTGAAGGATCACCGTACCGCATCGGAGCCGTCGCTGTCGAACTCGTACTCGTACTTGGCGACGGCATCGTAGCGGCCGTTCTTGCCGGCCTCCTCATCGGGCACCCCTTCCTCGTACTCGTACACGTCCTCAGCCTCCACATCGGACCCCGCCGCCTCCTCGTCGGAGCCGCGGGCGGGATTGGGACCCAGCGCGTCGAGCTCCCGGCGCAGCGAGGTAGGGAGCCGCGGCCCGTGGCGGCGCCTCTCCCCATGCTTCTCCACCCCTCCCTTGCCCTTCTTCCCCTTGCCGTGCGCTGCCCCGGCGGCCAGGACTTTGGTTTTGGTCTTCCCCTTGGGCTTGGTCCCGGCCATGGCTACGGCGGCGGTGGTCACTGCTCGGTCGATCGGGCTCGGCGGCGCGAGAGGGTTTAGCGGTCGCGCAGCCTCAGCGTACGTGACGTCGGCTTCAGGCTAAGCGGAACGGGAGAGGCTGTGGTGGCGAGCTGGGCTTCACTAGACTGGGAGGAGTCCTCTTAGTTGGTTTGAGTTGGGCTTAGCGTACGTGTGATGGAATCGTGGAGCATCTGGGTTCGGGCTCAATTGACGTGCAACATGTTGGTTCGGTGAAGTGGTCTGGGCTTTGGAATTTGTTGGACGAGCTTGGCCTTCGTTGCAGCCCAATGATGCTCCGCACTGTCGATCTTTTACCCGGTTGCTTTGACAGACACAATGATGTACTGTCATAAGATGCACACCAAAAATAGAAAAAATAGAATATCAAAAGGAGAGATGAGAATTTAATGAAAAAACTTTTGTAGAAAAAATTATGAACGTACGGAGGCGAAATTCACTATATGAAAAGAAATTATAAGCACAGAGAACTTCGGCGTATCTAAATTGTGTGACTACAGAGTACATGTATATGTTATGAAACAAGAGTCCCTAATAGAAAAGGAAATTCAAAGAGAGTTGGATACGCCTACTGTTGCCACGTTTGAGACGGCTCGACGCATGCACCGCTCAGTGCTATATCTGGCGCGGTGTCTTGCACGAACATAATAACAAATTCAGATAACACTTTTAATAATCTCCACATTGAGACGAATTTACTCATGTAACCGAATATCAAATATCCCCAAAAGTCCATCGGACTAATCATCAACAAGAAAGATTAGAGCAGTCTTATCTAAACGTTTCTCACGAAGCAAAATTGAGCAAATCATCAGCAGGTTCAAATACACAGCTATCAGCAAAGTAGACGAACAAATATAGGTCTTTAGTAGTTTATAACACCAGCAAAGTTTGAGTCTGTGCAATTGACCTCTTAAAAAAAATACTCAATCATCGAATGACTAAACTAAAACATCACCTGTGGCGCTGGATAGGTAGCAAGAACACATATCATAGAATCTGACATGCTTCATCTGGAACACAAAACTCAGCAAATAACGCTCATTGAAAGAGCAACTTGCACGTGTGGTCATCATGTATATCAAACTATTGACTTCAAAGGTAACTGAATTATATGATATGGTTGAAACTGTTTCTATAAAATTATTTGTATAAAAGGAACTCTCGTGCCGTCAATAAAATATAAACTGCAGTAGATCTCTTATATCGAGCTGCAACAATTGGGCAAACGTTGGGGGTATCCACGCAAAAACAAAGCTAATTCTTACACTTAAATCATTGATCTCAAATTGAAATTAGAGCAAAACCTTCACTTTCAAACAGTAAAACTCGAGAGAGCATCATACTAGCTGCTATCAGGATGTCATCAAACTTCTGAGAATTAATATTGCCAAATCTTTCATAATGATCGCATAAGAGATCCAAATTGTAACATATCCAAACAGTAATTAAAACATCAAATTCAATTGCCCTCACAGCTGATATTGTTTTTTTTAAGTCTCCTCGATCAAATATAGCTCAAATTAACCTATTTGTATTGAAAACTTGTAACTCCACCTTAGACTCCGAATCAACGAATCTTATCGTAGTAACCCATAGAAGACGAATGATCATCGAAGAAATCACCAATAATTAACCCCACATGAATGCAGCCAATAATAGGCACAAACAGCCTAAAATTGTAATGAGTTCCACTTCTAACAAAAAATACTGAGCTAATAACACAGCCTTTTGATGGAAAATGATGATCGAACGAGGTAGAAGACTGTCGACGAAGATAGCGCAGTTTGACGCCATAGCATGGCGTCGACTAGCATAGGTGATGATGTTGGTTGAACCAGGCTGCCTAAATAGCTCTAGCTTTATCTCATATGCGCCATCAGGAGAATCAGAGTCCTAGCTTCCCTGCCAGTTGCGCCATCTTCCACTCTCGTCTCTCTCACAAACTCACTCCTCTCCCATTTCTCCTCCATCCAAACAAGAAAGCTCCAAAATCTTGCAAATCAGCGACGGCGGGAGCTCGATCCATGAAGCTATGAGGCTGTAGGAGGCTATGGTGACCGGATTGTGATGGCACAGTGCTACGGCTGTCTGGCTTAGATCGGCCATCAGCGGCGCCGGCTGGTCGTCGTGGCGGCCTGTGGCCTCGAAATCGACATGCTAGAGCCACGACCATCCATGCATGCATGTAAGGATCTGATGGGATTGGCTGTAGGTACTGCATTGATTTGTGTTTTGCTAGTTCCTATTCGTTTTCTCTTGGTCCTTTTGACTTGTTTTGTTAGCTTGTCATCAAATGGCATCTACGCCTAGAATTACAATGACTAACTGTCTTCTTTGGTTTAATTTTCTCATTCTCTGTGCTCGTACAATCGGAATCTAGGTCACTTCCAATTTTGCGTGCAAAAATCCGTATTTAAGTATTTACAAACCAAATCTAACATTTTAATAATCACAATTTTATATGATATAATTATTTTAAAAATCGGCAGTTCAACCGGTGGACCGATAGTCCGACCGGTGGACCGATGAGTGTCAGACCCAGATTTTTCAATCCGGAATCTCCTGTGAAACCACTGCACTATTCCCTGGATCAGTAGATAGTGCTCACAGGTACATTGCTGCATCATTTCATACATCGCATGAATCATAACAACTCATAATAATATTACATAACTGGGTTTGAATTATACCACATCGGGCAACAGTTTTACATAAGGGCCGATCAGGCCAAATGTTCACATTACAAAAGCATAACAGCGGAAGCAAAAGCAAGGTAGGCCTTTAATCCACAAGCAGCGACTGGGGGTAAATATGTGTCATATGATTATTACCTAAGCTAAGGCAATAATTATAGGCACACTACTCCATAGTCTATCTACCTAGGACTTAAAATGCGCAAGAGACGCCCTAGTTCTCGGCATTGTTCCCTCCTTCAGCGGGGGCATCTTCATATGCATAATGATCTTAGGCTCCTGAATCTGATTTTGGTAATGCGAGTGTGAGCACAAACCACCGTGCTCAGCGAGCCAATACGCAGAATGCAATTAGATAGCATGCAGGGCTTATCAAGAGAAGGCTGGGGTTATTTTATTTGCCAGAAATTTGCTGTTTGGGATATAGTATACTTAGAAAATTCCTATGACCTAGCAGTTTGAACAAAAGTGTAACAGTGTGTATCAGAATGCTTTATTACCAGTGATCTAGAGACCATCCACCATTACATGGTCTGTAAGCCATATGCTATCTCTTCAGCGTTACAGCCGCTTACATTACCACTGGGGCAACGCCCAGGACAATACCATATAGGGCTTCCCACTGCCCTCCCTTTCCCATTGCATTCGCCAAGATTTTTGAAATAGAACTATATCTAGTTAAGTTCCCATATCCGCCCTTGACCGTGGGCACAGCTATTCGAATAGTTTTGACTCTGCAGAGTTTGCACACTTTACCCACAAGAGACAGTTTACTCGTTGCCCCGCACGATTCCTTAGTCATACGGTTGAGCAAGCCATCACAGTAACAGTTCAAAGTACCTCGCCCCTTCCATCATCTCACCCTATGGGTCGTTCCCACTTGCGATGGGTCCCATACGTTGTGCGGGATGTTCTCCTTCTGAACGCCTAGCAGCTGGCTACCCACACTGCTAGCACGCCACAGCAGAATCTCACCCTCTGCAGATGTCCCATTCAAGCCTGCCACACAGGGCACCACTTGCACCACTTCACTCCTCCACCGATGATGATGACTTTCAGGGTCCGGTAAATTTACTAGGCCAAGTTGCACTTTATAGACTTGTGATTGTACTTGTTTTGCACATGAGATCATGACAAGATTCAGTCCTTAGGGTTATCTGGACAGTTCTACCACAAACCACACTCTCGTGCACCCCTGCACCATACCCCCGAACCATCCGCCCAGATAAATAAGCAATTTAAGGTTTTTGGGAATATAGAATAACCATATCCAACATACACCAGTCATTACCACCATGACTGCCCAACCAATTTTTCTTAGGATTAAATGATGTTTGGGCGCTCTTACGCCCATGAGTATCTAAGTAATACTAAGCATGACATATAGTTACGGACTTATTTTCGAAATGTTACTATTATAATTTGCTAGGGCGACAAGGTTCACATATTCAACTATTCCATAGGAGGTGTACTAGTAATCAAGTTGAGTAATGAACATATAGCTAGAACCTTAAAGTAAACATGTATTTGCATATAAAATAACAGCATGCAATTTGATAATTTAAACAAAAGTAATTTACAGAAAATGTAGGTTCAACATGATCAAAGTATCGACTCGCCTTGGTCACAGTGGGATGGGTCTTGGTTGTCTTGAGCTTCTAAAGTTGCTGCCACGGCTTCCTCCTCTTGAGCCTCGTACGTTATTTTAACGTGCGCAAAAATTTGGATAAAAAGATAATCAGCAAACCAAATAAACACTAGCAAGAAAATCCAAATAACTCCAAAATTTATATTTTCTATTTCAAGGGGTAGATGTGAAATTTAGACAACTGTAGAAATTTGTTTCACTCCATTTGGAGTTGGGATGAAGAAGTTTTGGATTTTTGAAGTTTGAGTGAAATTCATTTAGCAAATTTTTACATTACCATTATTTCAAATAAATTCCATTTTGCAGCATTCCAGTTCCAATGGACATATCTTGATTTTAGATGAATTTAAAATTTTGTTCCAATCAATTTAGTGCTAAAATGAATTAGTTATTAATATTTGAAGTTCTCAGCTCATTTAAATTCAAAAGAAAAGAAAAAAGGTTAAAAGGACAGAGACTGACAGGTGGGACCACCATGATAGTGAATCCTTCACAGTGCAGCCATTGACCAGTGGGGCCCTTTTGTCAGCTGCCGTGAATGCTAGCAACCATTGCCAGGTGGACCCTTCGGACTTAGGGCCCACATGTCAGCGACTGACTATGACAGGTGGGACCTTCTGTCAGTGGGCCTCTCGAGCGAACGACCATTGACAGGTGGGGCCCACCTGCGTTGACGGAAAAATTAACGAAAACTCAACCTCGGCGCTGCGGAGCTGGGGGCTCGAACGTGCGCGGCCGAGGGAGTCGGGGGGGGGGGAAGAGGAGAGATAGCGCTAGTAACCGATCGGCCGCATGGTGTTTCTTGACCATAAAGGGCGCATAACCCTTTTGAACCAACGCTACTATACCTTTGGGCAGAGGAGTTCGGGACCGGGTACGGGTGGCGGTGCGGTCGGCGGCGGGCTGGCGGTGGCGGCCAAAATGGGTCGTCGAAGTCACGGGGAAGGCTGACGGTGGGGTCGGCAAGGGCCGGGGAGTGCCGGAGAGGGGTCGGCGGCGTGCGGCGGTGGTGCGCTCAGGGAAGGATCGTCGCCGGCACCGGAGAGGGGTCGGCAAGCTCGGTGGACGTGCGGTTGACCTCACGGCGTCCCGAGGAGCTGTGAGAGCAAATAATTGAAATGTGGTGGCGCGGTTTGGCGGATTCACTAGCGGCCGGACTTGGAGACGATGAGGCGCGCTAGCGATAAATCGGGCACGAGGGACCAATTACGCGCTGGGGAGGGTTAAGGGAGGTGGGGCGGTGCGGTTAGGGGCTTTGGTCGGGGCTCTTATAAAGGGGAGAAGCGTGCGCGGCGAGGCGGGTTGCTGGCCGGGATGGGGCGGCAGCGTCAGCTCGGCATGGCCACAGGGCCAACTGCCCTGACCGGACCGCTCGTTTTAATGCTGCAGCAGGCAGCTGTGGATGACGATGGCCGAGGACAAGGAGACGTGCAGCAGGGAATGGAGCATTGCGACTTCCTCGGCGGCGACCGCACGGAAAAAGGGGGAGTAGACGGGAGCTGGTGGCCGCAGGTGTGACACAGCTCGGGGTAGAGGTGAGGTGGGTGGCCTTGCTGACACGGGCGGCGTGGCGCCGAGGACCGGCGGTCCGAAGAGGAAAAAGGGGGCGCCGCACGGGGTCTTTGGCCCCTGGTCCGAAGATATGTGCGGGGTGAGGGAAGGAGGCAGGGGCTCGAGGGTGGGTGTTGGGCCGGCTGGCTGGTCTGGCCGGCCGTAAGGCCTTTCTCTATTTTATATATTATTATATATATATACACACATACATATTTATATACTTCTTTGCACATTTTTGGACATATTTTTGCATGAGAAATCTCTTATAATAACAGTTACCAGGCTAGTGTTAAAATGACACCGTTTGAAGCCCTATATGGAAGAGAGTGTAGAACACCGTTAAATTGGACTAAAACCGGAGAATGACAGTTCTTAGGACCACAAATCGTCCAAGATGTAGAAGCTCACGTCAGGATTGTCCGAGATAAAATGAGAATAGCCCAGAGTCGACAAAAGAGTTATGCCGATAATCGTCAGAAAGATTTAAGCTTTGAAATCGGAGATTGGGTATATCTCAAGGTCACACCCTTCAAATTGGTAAAAAGGTTTCAAGTTAAAGGAAAGTTAGCCCCGAGATATATTGGCCCATTCGAGATTCTTGAGAGAATAGGGGAAGTAACTTATAAATTGCAGTTAACACCAAATCTGGCCAGAGTGCATAACGTATTTCATGTATCTCAGCTACGCAAATGTCTCCGCCATCCAACAGAGCATATACCAGTGGATGATATAGATCTACAAGATGATTTGTCATATGAAGAAGAACCAATTCAGATTTTGGAAACTACAGAAAGGCAGTTAAGAAGCAAAAATATCAGATTTCATAAAGTTCAATGGCAAAATCATACAGCAGATGAGGCAACATAGGAAAAGGAGTCAGACTTACAGCGATAATTATGAAAAACCGAATTATGAAAAAAGTTGGATTGGAGAGGGGTAGGTTGAAACAAAACCGAATTATGAAAAAAGTTCAAAAGCTAATTTTGAGCTCAATTTTCGTTTTTACTTTATTCTCTTGCTTCCCCATCCTATTCCTCACCAATCTCATCACCCAGCTGCACTCAATCCTTGCCATCTTAGTTGGATTGGAGAGGGGCAACTACTAGCACAGTACTTGTCCGAAAAAGCTTCATTGCCTTACCAACCCGCCGCCGCTCACACGTTTTTCGTGACCGCCCGCTCTCGCGCCTTCTCCCGCCAGCACCGCTCGGTGGAATGGCCACCGTACCCCGCCCCAGGCCCCGTGGCAGGCCACGCCAGCCAGCCGCAGCCGCCGTGCCCCCAGCTTTTGCCGTTGCCCGTCTCCCTTGATCGCGCCACCGCGCCGCTTGATTTTGCCACCTCCGCAGCGTGGACAAGCTCCTCCCAGCTTTTCCCCCACCGCCCTGGCGCCCCCGACCTACCCCAAGGCGTGGCATTGCCGCCGGCCGCCATGCGCCACCGCCGCCCTGGAACATATCCGGTGCCGAATAGCCTCCAAGCGGCTATTTAAGCAATCAAGTGCCCCTAGCCGAAGCCATCAACCCCCTCAATCCGCCCGACGCCCCAACGCCTCCCCCACTCCCCTCCATTGTCGGTAATTCCAAAATCCCCAAAGCTTGAACCCTAGCCCAATGTCGGTCGCCCGCCCCTCTATTCTTCAATTACTTTCGCTAGTAGCTCCCTAGGACTCCCCAAAGCCTCCCCGACCCGCCGCCATAGTCTCCCGGCCGCCCATCTTCCCCGGCGCCGTGAACACCCTGCCGCCGCCAACTGTCCGCCATGGCTAGCACGACTCCGGCTCCCCTAGCCCAAACCACCACCTCCACTGACCTCCCCTACTCCCACTGATGCTCTAGCACTAGTCAATTTGCCGATTAAGCCCCTATATGCCCTCCAATGCCCACACTTGCCGCCGGATAGAGAGGCTCGCCGCCGACGATAGCCGCCTCCACCGGACCCACCACTGGCCAAAATGGAACCCCCACCCTTCTTGGAGTTCGCCCATGCCCTCAAAACGCGTCGCCGTCCACCCTAGCCCCGCCGCAAGCCACCGCCTCCCTGCTCTGTTCGGCGCTCGTGCGACTGGCCGAGTGAAGAAGGTAAACAGTGCTTTGCACTGTTCACCCGACCGGTGCGGTTGAGTCGCACCGCTTAGCCACACCGGGTCCGACCCCCCGAGCCGCATAAATAGTGCCCAACCGGATCACTCGGTTTCGGCTGAGTCAAGTCCATTCGCCCGAGCCTGTTGCACCCGACCCGAGCCGCTTCCAATTCGGCTAGACCAGACCGCATAACTAAACCCGACCGAGCCCGAGGAACAGTACCGACCGAGCCTAATGAACAGTAACCGACCCGAACCCAAAAAATGCTTGTTGGTACTCCCTAGATTCGTTTCGAGCCTGCCAACCTAAAACCAAGGCCCATTTACCCATATGACCCTCCTATAAGACCAAATCTCAATTTATTTGAATTTTATCGGATTTTCTTTCTTTATTTTATTTCTTTATTCCTAGCTCATTTCTTCGGGCATGGAATTGATTTATTTTATTTTCTTTGCGCTAGCTTCCGGAGTCGAGGATTCGCAGGACCAGGAGGGAGAAGCTCAAGCCCAAATCCAGCCCACCGAGGAATTTGAACTCGTTGAAATCATAGACTCGCAAGGCAAGTCGCGCATACTTCGATCATGTTGTGCCTATCTTGTCTTTATTTATTTATTTAGCAATATTTTCATTATGATATGTTTAAATCATTATTTTATGTATACATACTGTTTAGAATGACATGACATATTAGTTATGACCTACCACCCGAAAAGACCTCGTTTAACTTAATGACCATATTCATGTTGATAAAACATAGTAGTATCAAATATAATAGTGATATAAACTTGATAGCGTAGGAATTCACTAAAATCTTTTCACCGTTAAGAATCTTAGTATTTGTTTAGAGCTTTTAAAATATGGATCTAGGGTAAGCGAGGATCACAGAAGTGGATCCGAAGACCTTACTCTAGGGTGGAGGCTTGGTTGAGGAATGGTGGCAGTACAGGGTGTACTGAATATGGGTTCGTGTACGGATGATGCCTCAAAGAAAAATATAAGGACTAGACCCTTATGCTGAGTAAAGAACATAGTATCCGCCCAACCACAAGCGTTGATTTTGTCAAACCTGGTTTAATAACTACTCAAGTTCAATTGAACCTCTGCAACTGGCGGGGGGAGTCCGAGGGTGAGTTCGTATGGGAGGTGGTTAACCATACAACAGTAGGATTGCTATGAGTCGGATGAGATCCGTGGGGTCGTCCGAGCTTATGGGGAATTAGGACCTACTGGGTGGAGGCTATATAAAGAATTGAGCAGTGAACAACCTTGTTCTCTTAACTCTGTCGCGGGAGTTGAGAGATCTTATGGGTAAAGCAGGGCAACTCTGCAGAGTTATAAAATAATTGTATTCGAATACGCCGTGCTTCCGGTGAATGAAGCTGTGTTTAATGGGTGAATCCAACAGCAAGGCATAAGTAGGGTTGAGAATGGTTTGAGATGTGGAATGTTGTTAATCACGCTTGAAAACCCATTTACCTTTATGAAGTTACTTTTTCAGTTTTTAATTGATTATTGAATAAAACTGCATCTACCCAATTAAAGAACCTGTTATCCCTTCATTTGATAGTCCATGCATATAGTTAATGATAAGCTCCGTGTGACTTGCTGAGTACGGTAGTTGTACTCATACTTGCTAAAAACATAAACATAAACTGCCAACTTTGAGAAATCAGGCAAAGACGAAGAAGTGGTATTCTATGAAATGGAAGAAGCTTGGGATTGTCGGCCCTACTGTGAAACTGGCTTTAAGCCCTTTTATTGTAATAAAGTCGACTTTTGTATTTGAGCTTGCGTTGGCAATGTTATTCACTCGAATGATGTAACTCGCAACTGAACAATCCTGGGCGGTTGCGAGGGATTCATAACGCTCCCAAAAATAGGGGTGTTACATACAACATTCCCCAAAACTCAAATTTCCAGGGTGTTACAATGAGCTAACCGGTTCACTCGCCTGTCCAATTTTAATAACTATGTTTGTGGTGAGAAATGGATGAAAAAACACTTTAACAGGTACAATCCGATCCGAGAAGCTAGTGGCAAGAATTCCCATCATCCCATGGAACATGGATGGAGGCATGGAGCAGAGAAGATGCCAGGCAAACTAGCATGTCGATTCGGGCCTAGAGAAAGCAAATAGTAAAAGCTAGCTGCGGTGCGTACGTCGTGTGTTCATTCGGCCCTTGCCGAGTCATGATTCCTAGCTGCTTGCATATAGAGGTCGTCGTGCGAAGGCAGGGAGCCTGCTCTGCATGCATGCGCGTGCCCTGCTTCTGCAACACCCCCTCAGCGGACCGTCCGGATTAATCACACCAACATATTAGCAAGCATCGCTGTCGGACAGTCATGACTCCAAATTCCCTGTGTAAATTATACTAATTTAGAATCAGCTAATGCACACAGCGATAATAGAGATATATAGTAAACACAATGATAAACTTTATTAAATAAAGGAGTACGACCTTATGGCCAAAGTTTACAACTTCGATGCTCATTGGCAAAATAATAAAGAAAATAACAGCGAAAATAAATAAATAAGCAGCACAACCCAAGAACCTACCCACAGGCAGACGATATTAAGACGCGGCCTACTCATTTTGGTCCTTGCCGTATTCGAAACAGTTCTCTCAGAAAAGTGATAGTAAGGGTGAGTACATAGTTGTACTTCAAAAATTACACAGAAAGATGCAATAGTAATGTAAGGCAAACAAAGGAAAGACATATATTGCTATTTGAGAGTAAAATAGCATTTAAAAAATACAATAGGTAGATATGAAATGGCGGAATATAGTACAATAATTTAAACAAAGTAATACCGCTAGTGCAGACACCGACCTAGCACTAACCTAACTACAGGTATCCCATTCAGACTATCTTTCTCCAAAAAGATTTCACATTTCCATCTAAAACCATCTTATGAAAAACAAAGTCTAATCCGTGAAAAACTTTACTCAGCATGCCCATAACCGTGGGCATGGCTATCCAGAATAGTTTATACACTCTGCAGATGTTATACAACTTTACCCACAAGATATGATTAACTTGTATTGTCGACCACCACACGCTTCCGTAGGCGTGCGACTGAGCAATCATAACAAGACATTTACAAAACAAAGCCGTTAACCTGGTTACGCCTCCACTAAGATTTCACCCTAATACGAAACTCACTATATCGGGGCACCCTCTTGTGCCATGTGAGACTTCTCATGGCCTACACTATGCTCACATTTAACCTGTAGTGAGACTCAGGTTGGGAACCACTAATTAGTCAGTCAGGACTGCCCTATACTAGTTTTATGGTAGTACGATAGGGCTTTATAGCAGTAGCTCACAAACCGACCCTTTGTTAAATTAAGCTCTATGCACATACCCGTCATGCCTAGCATCCATGTTGAGTCACCGAGCAATAATATATGCTACCAAGCACCCACCACCAAACCATTTACCTAAGTATAAACTAATTTTTATATTTTGTTTTAAAATATTCCCTAGACATTCTTGACTCACTGAAATCAAGAATACATTTTAAAAGCTCATCATTTCATGTGAAAAATATTATCCCAAGCATAAAGTTATATCTATACAGGTCTAAACATTTGCTATAAAATTTTCTAGCCATACTAGTATACTAACTAGAGTTTTATTCTACGATGGCAAGGTATAGGAATTCGCAAAGCCAAAGGTGTCAAAACAATTGGGTATTAACTATAGTAAAACAAGAATTAGAATGATGTGAATAAAACTAAGCATGCAGTATAATTGAAAATAGGATATTTTTATTTGCAAACTAGAATCAATATGGTTAAGGTGTGTAACTTGGCTTGCTCTGCAGATTGATGCAAATTGTGAAGTAGAATTCTTCTGAATCGTCATAGTCTACATGTGAAAATTCAAATAAACTATAAAATTTGAAAACATTGAAGATTTAGGTAGTTCATGATTTTAGATGAATTTGGAAATTTGAATGGGCTCAATCGGAGTTAGGATGAAGGAGAACGGGCTTCTCGAAATTTAAATCCTAAAGAAATTGAATAAAACAAATTTCTAGAATTATTTTTCTAAAGATAAAGACATTTATGATGTCAGCAAGGAATTTATGATTTTTGGGGAATTAGTTTTCTAAAGGAAACTATGAATTATGACATTAGCATTGATTTTAATTTTCGGCCGAATTAAATGTGTAAAGGAAAACATAATTTATGATGTCATGCTGACATCAGCTCTACACGTGGCTGCTGACATAGCACTTTTTGCTGACGTGGTTGCCACTTGGCTGACACATTGGTGCTGACGTGGCCTAGGGGCGGCTTGGTGTTAACGTGGCATACCACGTGGCTGCTGACTCGGCCAAAGTGTCTGATGTGGTTGCCTTGTGGTGGCCACGTGGGCGCATGAGTGGCACAGGACGCTGACGGGCGGTCGAGTGTTTGTGTAGTGCACACGTGTGCAATGAGGGCCAAGATGGCACGCCATGTGGAGCCATCTGCCATCCACATGGGCATAGGCGTTGGGATATCACCGTCGGCGGTGGAGGTGCACGAGGACCAATGGTCTGCGGGTGCTTTGGTGAGCGGCTGCGGCCGGCGAGAGGTGTAAATAAGAGAGCATTGACGGGGAATGCAAGGGTGCACCAGGATTTTACCGAAAGTGGATGGAGGGTGGTGGGTGACGAGGTGTTGGCGGCACTCGGCTCCGGTGGATGGGGAGTTTCAGTGGTGCCTGAGCTTGGCGAAGTGGTCATTAGTGATTCCCCAGGCTCGGTGAAGCCAACGTTGGTGATGGCGAGCTTCGATGGTGGCCAGGGTGTCGGTAATTGCTCGTCGGAGTGGCTCACCGGCGCGGATGGAGGAGGGGACGGCGTGAGGAGGCTTTAGGCACAGAAGAGGGGAATTAAGGGAGGGGAGCGGAGAAGTGAGGAGGGGAGAACTTGGGATGGTTATAGGGAGGGGCGGTGCACGGCGGCTAACCCCCCGAGTGGCAATGGTGGAAGAACGACAGCTGGTGCGGGCGGATAAGGGGGAGGTGGGCGCGGAAGATGGGGGAAGTGGGCACACAGGACGTGCAACGCAAGAGAAGAGGGGAGTCGGGGCGTACGCACAAGGGAGAGAGGGGTGGTGGGTAGGGCGAAGGTGGCGCAACGATCAGGGTACCAGCGCGCCCGGGGAAGAAGGGGTGTGGGAGGAAGGAGACGAGGAAGGCCCACCCACCAGAGAGAGAGGGAGAGAGGCGGTAGCTAATGGGTAGGGCCAAGAAGAGAAAGGAAGAGAGGGGAAGGGGTGTTGACAGGCAGGCCTAGGGAGCAGAGAGAGCGAGCGGCGAGTATGGCCGGTATGAGGATGTGTCGGCCCAGGGAAGGGGGCGGAAGTTTTAAAATTAAAAGTTTTAATTTTTAGAAAAATCTGAAAATAGAATAAAGCCTAGAAAATAGCAGGAAACTCCAATAAATCCCAAAAAATCCTAAAAATTCTATAAGAAGAGGGAATTTAAATTCAAGAAAATCCAATAAATTCCCCATAAATTACAAGAAATTTTGAGATGACACAATTGCTAGGGGAGCTAGCCACTCCCTTAGTCAGCCTCTTTCCATTTATACACGGAGAGAGATCGAGGGGGAGCAGGATGCAATGGTTCATTAGAGCAACTCCAGCAGGGCCCCTACTTGAGCCATCAAACCTCATATTTGAGGGCTTGAGGCAAAAATAGAGGTCCAGCAGGGCCCCTACTAGAGCCCTCAAATTTGAGGAGCCCCTCAAATCCCCCCTTCAGCCCTCATTCCCAGGGGCTCTAGGCCAAGCCCTCAAATTTCTGTTTCAGTCGTTTTTCCCTCCCGCGCTCCTCTTTCCCCGCCGCCTCCCTCCCCGCCTGCCTTTTTCCCCATCGGCTCCCTCCCCGCCTGCCTCTTTCCCCGCCGCCTCCCTCCCCGCCACTGCCACTGCCGGCCATGCGCCGACCCGCCGCCTCCTCGTCTGCGCCTCCGTCGTCCTCAAATCCGGGCGCCACCGACCGAGCTCCTCCACCGCCGGCCTCCACCACACGAGATCCGGCGACCCCGCACCAGATCTGGCCTCGGCGCCGTCGCTGCCGGATCCGGCCATCTTCGCCCGAGGCCGCCGCTCCCCGCCCGGATCTGACCGGATCCGACGCCATCCGGCGCCGCACGCCGTCTCCATCCACCTCACCAAGGGCCTCCCCCTCGGCTCCGGCCTCGGCTCCTCCGCCGCATCCGCCGCCGCCTCCGCCAAGGCCGTCGACGCCCTCTTCGGCTTCCACGCCGTCCAGCCGCCGCCGGATCCCGTCGCCGCCGCCGCCGGATCTCGCCGTCGCCTGGCCCTGGGGAGCCGCCTTCGCCCGGGCAGCCGGCTGCTCCTTTTCTCTCCCGTGCGCGGGTTGGAGTAAAGGAGTGAGAGATGGAGTGAGGGAGGGGAACGGTGACGAGAGAGAGGGGACGAAGAAATTTGTCAGGAGTGGGTCCTATGTGTCAGTGTGTGGTGAATAGATTTGAGGGCTTAGATTTGAGGGGTGCTGTTGGAGTAGAAGCAAAAAAAATTGGGCCCTCAAAAGTAGGGGGAGCCCTCAAATGAAAAGTAGGGGCTTAGATTTGAGGGCTACTGCTGGAGTTGCTCTTAGCGTAATCATACACCAACCTGAACTGAAAACAATGGGCATGATCAAATTGGATCGATTTTTTCTATTCTTTAAGTAGCGCACTATTTTCCCTCTTTTTCTAATGCACTATTTTTTTGGCAACTCTTTCTTTAACCTAGTTTAAATGGCATTAAATACTTATATGAATATCACTAGTAGTGATCAAAGTCGAATACACACATTCTAGAATAGTATCTAGTTGACAAGAAAGTAGGTAGGGTGAAACAAGAACGAAAATGACCAAGGTTCACTACTTCCCTACACATATAATAACATCTATAATTTTTAAGCAATATTATGCTAAATAGTAATATGTCGGCAATTTTTAGCATCAATACTTCAGTGACAGTGTATGATAATAAAGAAATAGTAATCGAAATACTTACCAATATGAACAAGCTTGATAATAATATTAGTTAGTTGTAGCAAACTAAAGGAACTAAAGGCGAAATCAAAGACAAAAATTGGTCAACATTGGTAAAATGCATCATCCTACCTCAATGACCTGTTAAAAGAGAATATAATTACTTAAAGTTTTCAAGTAAAAAATAGTAGACTGATCAAATGTAAGTTAATGCAATACCTTTTAGTATTTACGTTCTTTCAAGTTCATCAAGCGGCAAACCATAACATCATTGGTAATTTTTGTCATTGTTGTTTCTCCATATAACAAATATGTATATCATTCATTAAATCACCATCAATTAATTGAAAAGATCAATTAGATATTTATATGTTCAACAGTTCAAGAACAATATAATAGAAAAATCCGTCCAGTGGCTTACTTAACATTGTGATTAAATACTACAATTTTACCTTTGATTTACAACGAGTTAGGCCACTATTTCAAAAATTAAAATTAAAACTGTAAGTCTTAACTCTATAATTTGTTAAAAAATAATCAATAATCATCACATCAAAACCTTCCCCGGTTTTCAGCATTACTCTTTGTACATAGCGCTTTTTCCGTGGGTGAAAAAACATCTTATCAGCGATACTGACACGTTGATTCGTGGCCCCGGTTGCTAAAAACATCGACGTCATTTTTATGGCGCGGTGAATACGAGGACACAAATGACAAATTCTAACTTTTGAGATACAACTTAAATATTTAAATTCTAACTGTTATAGTATGCATAGAAAAATAGTCACATATAATTTTAACCGGTACAGTTGAACTTAAAATATTTTACCGTAATCTTTTCTATTAATTCTATCTTAAAAAGATGTATTATTTAAAAACTAGTTACTGTACACGAGATAAGAGATGGGTATAAGTCATGAATAAGCTACAAAGAACCGGCCGAAAAGGATTACGAGGTGCATCGCATATAGATACAGTAGTTTTACACACACCGTGGCTAGTCAACATTGAAGTACCCCACATCCATATCGGCAAGCGGTAAAACCTAGGACTGTGCATTTTTACACCGAACCAAAAAAACCGAACCGGTCAACTCGGTTTGACCGGTATTCGGTATTCGGTTCAGTATGTGAAAAAATGGCATATCAATGATTCGGTATTTATGGTATATACTGACTGAAAACCGAATGTACCGAAATAACCGAACAGCCCGACTCTCGGCCCACCAGGCCTCCGTTCTCCCTCACGGCCCGTCTGCCAGTGCCGATATGCATCTCTGATTTCTTAGCAATGCCTTGGCCTCTTAGCAACACCTTGCCGATCTATTGTGGCCCGGAAAATACAGTGGAGAGGCACTCGACTCTGTTGCCGCAGAAGATGCAGCCAGAAATATCAAAATACATGCAAGGGGATGATAGCAACAAATGGATATGCTAGTCCTTGCCGCTAATTACCAACCTGTCCTCTAAGCAATCCAGATGGATAATGCCGATATGCATATCTGATTTCTTGTATTCATATTTTAGGCTCCGTGATTTTTGCAGTGTATGAGAAATACTTGTTTTCCTGTGTTCTGAAGTTCTAGACTTCTAGCCTTCAAGGTGACCTACTAATGCATAGGCAATGTCTATTCTCTTCTGAGACATGCTAGACTTCCTAGAAATGTTGTTCCTTGACTCCTTCCAAAATCCCCAGATGATTCCTGATTTCCTGTTATCCTGTAGGCTGTAAGCCAAGGTGGACAGCACGCTACACAATCAAATGTGCCATCTAGAATGGAGAATTGGAGTCTTGGAGATGAGATTAACATTTAGCAATTCATGTAAACTTTGGTAAAATTGGTATTAACCGATACCGTACCGAAATAAGATGGTTGTTGTAGAGGTGGCCCCCACCTAAGCCCAGCAGGCCTGTTAAGAGGATGTAAGTTCCAAAATAGGACATGTGTAATGACATGATTGCCCCTGAGGGGAATACTCACGTGTAAGGGTATAATTGTAAAAGCACTCACCATTTGGTATATATATATATATATATGACATAGGCCACGGGGAGGAACCCTAAGCCATTCACTGACCAAACTCTCCACTACCACACTCTCTCTCTGTTTGGTCTGTAACCAGAACAGTTGGCGCCGTCCGTGGGGAGGACAAGAGCAAGCCTCCAGGTCTGAAGGAGGATGGCACCAAAGAAAGCTTCAACGTCGGCGGCGAAGAAGAGAAGGCAGAAGCGGCGAAGTCTCGCGTCAACACCAGGGCTTCGGCTTTAGCAGCCGCAGGTACGGGCGGCGGTGCAGGTGTGACGACCGTGAACATCGACGTTCACGACACGACGCCCGACCCCGCCACCGCCGCAACGGCCGACCCCGCCACCGCCGCGACAAACATCCCCGCCACCAGTGACACAACGCCCGACCTCGCCAACGTCGCCGCGCCGCCAGACCCCGCCAACACCGCCCCGATGACCAACCCAGGCGATGGTAACGCAGGCGCATCCGTTTTCCCACCCGGTGCAGAAGCGGCGAATGGTCCTAGCGGCGACGCGGACCTCGTCACCGGCTCCAGGGCCCTCCAAGACAATGCGGTAGGCAGCCTGGGCGCGCAGGCCGTGGTCGCCGCTGTGCCGATCGCATCGTCGGGTGCACCGGCGGCCCCAGCCACGTCCGCGGTGGAGACTGCCCTGCTGGCGACCCTCGGCGCATTTCAGCGGGAGCTAACAGACCCCCGCGGAGCTGTGCGAGATATACAAGAGGCTCGGAGCCAACACGCCCCCCCGGCGGTGGCATCCGAACCCGCTCCGGAGAGGGCGGACAGCCGCGACGCCCCTACGTCTAGTCGCGTCCCATTGCGGTGCGTAGACTCGGAGTCCCCGCTCTCCGCGGGCCTACAGCAGGCGGCGTGGCCTGAGGACTTCAAGTTCCCGAGCGTCATCGAGGCGTACAAGGGCGACTCCGACCCGTAAGAATTCGTGCGCGTGTATGAGACCGCTATCCCTCTCGCGTTACAAGGGGTGGCGCTGTCCTGGTTCTTCACCATTGAACCACGGTCCATCTATGCCTGGGAACAGATCCGCGATCGACTCTACAACAACTTCCAGGGAAACTACGTCGAGCGTGTCGATGCGGACCAGCTCTTCGTAGTCAAGCAAAAACCTGAGGAGAGGCTCCGGGATTACTTCAAGCGCTTCGCGAAAGTACGTTGCCAGGTCAAGGACGTCAACGAAACAACTGTCACTAACGCAGCAATACAAGACCTCCGACCGGGACCGATGGCCAAGTACAACGCGCACAAGCCCATTAAGACGGTCGTGAAGCTCTTCAACAAGATGGAAAAGTACGCCAGAGCGGAAGAGGACGCGCGGCGGCGACACAGTGATGACTCCGACACCAACAAGGCGGAAGGCTCGGTAAAGAGCGAAGGCTCGTCGAAGCAGGGCTCTTCAAAAGGTAAACGCAAGCAAGAGCAGCCGAAGGGCGCCTCCGAACGCAAAGACCCCCAACACAATGACCCGTCAAACCTCGTTACGTCTTTGACATCTAAGGCGGCTCCAAAGACAACGCCTCCACAGGCCGCGGAGGCAGAGGGCGCCGGGGCCGAGGACGGGGCGTGGCTGGGGTCGCGACGACAGAACCCGCGAAGCGTACAACGACCAACACCACGGGCAGTGGTGCGAAATCCATGGCCGAGGCAACCATGACACGCGTGCTTGCGCCACTATCGCAGCGCTACGACAGAGCGTCGCCAGGGACAAAAACCCGGAGGCATGCGCGCCCGTCGTGGCCCACGTCCAACACCCCTAGAACCAAGGAATACAGCCCCAAGAAGGCCTCCTGCGAATTCAGGCACATGTGGAACAACCTCGGGAGGGCCTCCTACAGTTACGAGCCCCGGAAGGAGCCCAGCGCATGATCATCAACGTCATTTCCGGAGGCTCCTCGTTGGAGTTCGCCTCGGCGCGGCAACGGAAGGCCTACGCGAGGAGGCTGCACCACGTCGCGGCATACCCGGCGCAGGCTCCGCCGGAATGGGCACAACACGAAGTCACATTCACGCCCGCTGTCGCCGAGGGTGTGGAGTTTCCCCACCAAGACCCTTTGGTCATCCGGATCCTTGTAGCAGGATGCGAAGTCAGGCGCGTCCTAGTCGATGGAGGAAGCTCCGCGAACATCCTGTTTGCTGCGGCCTTCGACCAAATGGGGATCCCTCGGAGTCGATTGGGCCCTTCAGGCATCCCGCTACAAGGATTCGGAGGGCAGCCTTTGCGCGCTTTGGGCCAGATATGCCTCCAAGTCTCCTTCGGCCAAAACGACAACGTGAGGAGCGAAGATGCCATCTTCGACGTTGTCGACATTGCATACCCCTACAACGCCATAGTGGGGCGGCCGCTCCTAAATACTCTCGGGGCAGTTCCGCACCATGGCTTCTTGTGTATGAAGCTTCCCGGACCGCGGGCCATCATCATCGTCCATGGCGACCAGGACATGGCTCGGCGCATAGAGCTTGGCGCCAGAGGTCCATGCCACACGGCTCGCCAAGGCACCTAGGTCGGGTGTGCAGGTGCGGAGCCCCTCGGGCGCCCCCGGAGAGCGTCTCGTGCTCCTCGGGCACAAGGTTGCCCCAGCAGCAGCGGCTCGTCAGCGGTCGCCCCGTCCTAACAGCGGTTAGTGGTCGGTATCTCCCCTTTTTTGTAATTGCTCACCCGCGCAAACGGGAATTTAATAAAGTTCACCGTTTGCACAAATTCTTGTTCTTCGAAATAAAGACACGCGTTCGCGCGTGCACTCTCTATCTAAGATACGGGTATGAGTATAAACAAAGACACGCGTCCGCGCGCGCACTCTCTGTCAAAGATACGGGTATGAGTATAAACAAAGACACGCGTTCGCGCGCACACTCTTTGTCAAAGATACGGGTATGAGTATAAACAAAGACACGCGTTCGCGCGCGCACTCTCTGTCAAAGATACGGGTATGAGTATAAACAAAGACACGCGTTCGCGCGCACACTCTTTGTCAAAGATACGGGTATGAGTATAAACAAAGACACGCGTTCGCGCGCGCACTCTCTGTCAAAGATACGGGTATGAGTATAAACAAAGACACGCGTTCGCGCGCGCACTCTCTGTTAAAGATACGGGTATGAGTATAAACCAAGACGAGCGGGGGGACGCCTCCGCACGCACTCTACGGAGTATAAATAAGACGTAGCGTCGAGGTCCGCCTCCGCACGCACTCTCCGGAGTATAACAAAGACGCGGATGCTATCCCTGCGCACTCTACGGAGTATAAACAAGACGCGAACCCCGCGCACGCATGGGCGTTGCCCCAGGGCGTACTCTTCGGAGTATAAATAAGACGTGGATGTCGATCCCACGCACTCTCCGGAGTATAACAAAGACGCGGATGCTATCCCTGCGCACTCTACGGAGTATAAACAAGACGCGAACCCCGCGCACGCATGGGCGTTGCCCCAGGGCGTACTCTTCGGAGTATAAATAAGACGTGGATGTCGATCCCACGCACTCTCTGGAGTATAACAAAGACGCGGATGCTATCCCTGCGCACTCTACGGAGTATAAACAAGACGCGAACCCCGCGCACGCATGGGCGTTGCCCCAGTGCGTACTCTTTGGAGTATAAATAAGACGTGGATGTCGATCCCACGCACTCTCCGGGGTATAAAAAAGACGCGGATGCTATCCCCGCGCACTCTACGGAGTATAAACAAGACGCGAACCCCGCGCACGCATGGGCGTTGTCTCAGTGCGTACTCATCGGAGTATAAACAAGACGCGGATGTTGGCCCCACGTACTCAGGAGTGTAAAAAAATGGGGGACGCAGAGGTTACCCTGGCGAATTCTACGTAGTGCAAAGTGCACCACAGGGACCCACTCCAATGCGCAGCCCGCGAAGTACCAAGGCGACACGTCAGAGGCTAGCTCCCGCGCGAGCGCACTTGCGAGCGAGAAACACCAGAGGCTGTCCTTGCATAATCTTGGGAAGGAGCGCTCGCGCGTCTACCTCGACTAAGGCGCTAGCTCCGCTGCCACCACTCCGAAGGGTAGGGGACGGAGCGCTCGCGCGTCTACTTTGACTAGGGCGCCAGCTCCGCTGCCACCACCTCGAAGGGTAGGGGATGGAGCGCTCACGCGTCTACTTCGATTAGGCGCCAGCTCCGCTGCCACCACTTCGAAAGCTAGGGAACGGAGCGCTCGCGCGTCTACTTCGACTAGGCGCCAGCTCCCTTGCCACCGCGTCGAAGGATAGGGGACGAAGCGCTCGTGCGTCTACTTCGACTAGGCGCCAGCTCCGCTGTCACCACTCTGAAGGGTAGGGGACGGAGCGCTCGCGCATCTACTTCGACTAGGGCGCCAGCTCCGCTGCCACCACTATGAAGGGTAGGGGACGGAGCGCTCGCGCATCTACTTCGACTTAGGCGCCAGCTCCGCTGCCACCACTTCGAAGGGTAGGGGACGGAGCGCTCGCGCATCTACTTCGACTTGGGCACCAGCTCCGCTGCCACCACTTCGAAGGGTAGGGGACGGAGCGCTCGCGCATTTACTTCGACTAGGGCGCCAGCTCCGCTACCACCACTTCGAAGGGTAGGGGACGAAGCGCTCGCGCATCTACTTCGACTAGGGCGCCAGCTCCGCTGCCACCACTTTGAAGGGTAGGGGACGGAGCGCTCGCGCATCTACTTCGACTAGGGCGCCAGCTCCGCTGCTACCACGCCTCAAGATAAGGGACGGAGCGCTCGCGCGTCTACTTCGACTAGGCACCAGCTCCGTTGCCACCACGTCGAAGGATAGGGGACGGAGCGCTCGCACGCATACTTCGACTAGGCGCCAGCTCCGCTGTCACCACTTCGAAAGGTAGGGGACGGAGCGCTCGCGCGTCTACCTCGACTAGGCGCCAGCTCCGTTAGGGGACGGAGCGCCCGCGCGCTTACCCCCACGCGCGTAGCACCCTCGGACCACCCCGCAAGCGCCTACTCTCCGTGGCTACTATCCTCCAAGGCAGGAGACCAGCGGCTTCGGAGCGCCACCCCACTGCTTGCCTTGTAGGCGCCGCCTCGGCGTGACAGCACGTCCGTCGGCGTTCCCCACACATCGTACCGGCGGAGGTTATGTCACGCCAAGTTTTGGCTTGTTCTCATAAACAGGCCACCTTCAGTGCATCAACATTCTTTCGAAAGTAATGTGCATGGGCTTGATCAGAAGCCCCGACTAAAGGTAAGCCTGTCTAAGAGAACAGGGCAAACCTTGCCGTTATATGCAGAAACACGGCACGAGCGCAACAGGTGCGACCAGTTACCGTTAACAGACGCTAACCAAGCTCCCGAGAAAAATAGGCCTCCATCAGTACATCAACATTCCCCGAGCCACGTAGTGCCGCCATGGAATGTGGATGCACTGAAGAGGCCCATTTTAGGGGAGCAGCACCTATCCGAGCACACAATGCAGGTACAATGTTGCACCAGCACGCTATATATACCCCATCAGTGGAGAAGCCAACCAGCAGAAGTCCAACCAGTAGGAGTCCAACCGGCGGGGGAGCGCCGCAGCATCATACCATCGCGATGCTTCAAGACCCGCGCCACGCCAACCATGTTCTGCCACGTGGACGGCCAGGAGAAGGAACGCCGCAACATGGTATCGCCGCGACCCCTCAAGTCTAGCGTCGCAGCGTCGTACCACCGCGATGCTTCAAGACCCGCGCCGCCAACCATGTTCCGCCACGTGGACGGTCAGGAGAAGGAACGTCGCAACATGGTATCGCAGCGACCCCTCAAGTCTCGCGCCGCGTCAACCAAGCCTCGCTGGGCAGGTTGGCAGTCACTTATCATCAAGGGCGCCCGACGCCGGAGGCGCGCGCGCGACGACTTACGACCCGCTCCGCCCACCTACGCCGACGCATTTGACTCCGCCAGCACCCCCAATCCGGCCCGGGCAATCACCGACCCCGCCAAATCGGAGGCAATTTCGGCCTCCAATCCGCCCCCTCGGTGGCGAGGCTAACCTCGACTTCGACCTTCGCTCCGGACGACAACCCCGACCCCGCCACGGCAAGACTCTGGCTGACGAAGCCTTCGCCAAGCCGCCTGACGCCGTACCTTCGCAATAAGGCGAACACTACACTTCGGCGAACGTTACAAAGGCTCACAGGCCGCAGGGACGGAGGGGGCCAAAGGGCTCGGCAACATGGCTTCGGCCCGTGAAGCTCTTCACCATGAGAGACTCCTGTTGTAGGGGTGACCCCCACCTAAGCCCAGCAGGCCTGTTAAGAGGATGTAAGGTCCAAAATGGGACATGTGTAATGACATGAGTGCCCCTGAGGGGAATACTCACGTGTAAGAGTATAATTACAAAAGCACTCACTATTTGGATATATATATATATATATATATATATATATATCTTTACTATATAAAAGAAGGAGTTGGTGGTTGGTGCGGCCTCTTCCATCACTTCTCACAAAAAGAAAAAACTGGCTGACGTGTGGCCCCACCCATCCCGTGTGACAAAACCGTGCGCTGCTTCCTCCCACTTCTCCCCCGTCTCCCCACGTTCCCCCGTCTCCCCCGTTCTCCGCGTCTCCCCGCCAACTCCTCGCCCCCGCACCGCCGCCGCCGCCTCCTCCCCCGCTCCCACCCCGCGCGCTGGACTTGAGGCTGAGCACCCGGAGCTCGGCGGGAGAGCGTGGCGGGCGGGAACGTCCCGTTGAGTCCGGCCCACTCGAGGACGAGGTGGGTGATCTGGCCGGCCGCGCTACAGGAGACGCCCGGGTGGGAGCAGGGCGAGGCGGCCAGGGGGAAGTCCATGTGGGAGGACGGGTCCGCCTTGGCGAGGAAGGCGGCGAGGATCGCCGCTGGGGTCTGCGGCCCCGAGGATAGCGCGGAGGGCGGAGGCACGGCTCGGGCCGGCGCGGGCAGAGTGGGCTGAGAGTGCGATGCGCCCGCACCTCCTAGAGTGGCGGACGGGGGCACCAGCATAGGGGTCCGGTGGCGGCGGCAACGCAGATTCCGGTTGTAACAGCTTGACGGCGGCTTGCAGCTCCGCGGCGCCGGAGCGTGCGTGCAGGCTTCGGATACAGCTTGGGTCCGTGGGCTTTGTTGCTACAAGTTAGAGCTCTGGTGTTGGTGATGACGATTCCTCTTGCTCGCTGCAGCTATGTTGGTGGGTACTTTCATCCCCCAAACGTTTGTTGTGAGTTATATTCAGTAAATAAACAAAATCATTACACACTCGATGGAGTTACTAATTGATTCCCTGTTTTTTTTCAGTCTCTTTGAGCATGTCCTCAAAGTTAAGGTAGTAGTACATTAACAAGGGGACTAAAGTGCAAGGTGATAAATCTTGCAATTTCTTTACCGAGTGATCTTTGTATAGAATTTCCGTGGTCTTTTTATCAGATTAGCTCAAGTTAAATGTTCTTTCTTTATCCCTTTGGTAATGAAAAACATTACATTTTGTACACCACCGTTCAGGTTTTTGAGCTGCATTTGGATGCATCTATGTTCTACCAGGCAACATCCCTTGGGTAAGAAATGCATATTTACTGCAAGGTGTGCTAGACACAATACTCTGTATTTGTAGCGTCATTGCCTGTATGAATTGTTTGTTAATTTGATACAGTAGGTTTCCTGCTTTGTTAGGTTCCTTGAGTTGGGTACAGTGGCGTTTTCTGATTTGCTCTTCCTTTGGAATGCTTTTAGGCCCAGAAGTCCCAATAGAAATGCAGTGTTTTCTCTAAAGAGGAGATCAAAGGTACACCAACCAACAATGCCAGCGCATTTTGGTTTACAATTTGATTATGTTTTTTTGCTCCTGCTTTCGATAAACTGCTTCTCCTATCTATAGGAAGGGTGTGATATTATATGCCATGCCTTTCTTGAGTTCGGTTTTATAGCTTCTTTGCCGGATGTCTAATTGTCCTTCTTCACTGCATTTAATAGTAGGACATCTCTTCTAAGCTGTAACAAAAGAAAGCTAATTACTTAGTATATTCCTTTCAAGTTTTATGTCGACTGAGTCAACCGGCTACCATTTTCTTTCTGGCTGCTTCTCACTGCAAGAAGCCAACCAAATATTTTTTTCATTTATAATTAGAGTTCAGATGTGGTATGTTTCCCCCAGCTTACAGAACTAGCTAGAAGCCTAGAACTATAGAAGGGCAATTTACCATCTTTCCTTAGATACAATTTAGTTATGATTATCTTTAAAAAGATAGATAATGACATATAATGACTTGATTTACATAAGCTTAAAAATATTGGTGCAAATATGTACTCATGGTCCTTAATTGATGCACATTGCATCTAATTGAATGCTCATCCTTACAGTTGCCTTACAATTTATCCATGGTAATGTAGTAATTAACCTGTCCAAATTAATATAAGGTATTAGTTCTGTAGGCTGTGCTTGCAAATCTAAAGCTTAAATTACACAAGCATAGATGAAATGCTATCATCCAATAGGGTGAGATTTTTTCTTAGTTTTGTTGGAGATGTTCTGGTGCAACATTTTGTATTTGATGCACCTGTCAAACTCTAGGAAATGACGTACTTAAAGGCCCAATAAGAACATCGGATTTGGAGTTTCGTTTAGGTTCTGCCAGTAAGGTCCCGTACATGGATATAAAGATGATAGAATTTGTAATGCATATCAAGCTAGCTGGAGTATGAGCTCAAAGGTAATCCCTTTCTCAAATTTTTGTTTTCTTTGACTTTAGGAGGGAAAATTGGTTAGGCAATTTTAGCTTACTTGAGTTCCTTTTATTCAGAGTGCTATTACTTGTGTTTCGCTCTAAACTCCGAGCAGATTATTACTTGCCTATAGTTGTCTGTTTGAATGTAGGTGTCGGAGGACCAGGAAATAGAACCATATGTGTCTTTTAAAATGAAAAATCAACAAGTTGGAGTATTATTGTGCCTCAACTTTCAATTTATGTTTTCCTTTGCTAGCTTCTCCCATGCTTGTTTGTTTCTTTTTATCAGTTCTTCCAATCACTAAGGAGGTTTTAACATCAAGTGGAGTATTAACCAGCCAATGGAAGGTCAGGCAACTGCATCTCACATTGTGATGGAATTAATTTCCTTCTTGCTGTAGTCTGTTTTTATCAATGTTGTGTTGAGTGTTGACCTGTTGGCTTTAGACATGCCTCATAAGCTGCAATGTATAACACCTACAGGCAGTGCAAGGTATGGATTGTTTATAATTTTCTTTTTACTTGCAGAAACAGGAGGAATTAGTTTAAGTGACTGCTTATGACATTCTCTTTGGTCAGGTTTGTCGTTTCTTTGAATTGACTAAATTAGTTCCACAGTTTCATGCATTTACTATAACTTTTTTTTTTCAAATCCTCTTCCTATGGAATGGTTAAACATGAATTTCGGGTTTGATTAAACACCTATCTTACCATTGTCCCTTATAAGGTGTTTGGAAGATGCTCCTTATGCAGAGTTATGTTTCGCTTTGACACATGTGAAACAAAATTTATATTTATTATAAATTTTAGAATCATGCTGATATTATATATCACCTTTTTTGAGAATCCGTTGCAACGCACGGGCATTGTACTAGTATATATATATATATATATATATATATATATATATATATATATATATATGACATAGGCCACGGGGAGGAACCCTAAGCCATTCACTGACCTAACTCTCCACTACTACACACTCTCTCTGTTTGATCTGTAACCATAATAATGGTATTTACCGATACCACATCGTATTCTGTAAAATATCATATTTTCTAAATTACTACAACTATATTTACCGATCAAATCGTATTTATCGAACTGTATAAACCGAAAAAACCGAACAAACATTTCTGGTAAAACCTGCAGTTTTAGCGCCAAGTTAGGTGCACTCTGTCCCTGCAGCCACAGCAAGCCTCGCCCCGGCCCCCACATGGCGGCTGCTGCTCGTCGTTGTCGCTCGCGTACGCGACAGTATCCTCGAGCAATCCTCCCTCCCAAAGCGTCGTTTATTGCGTCCCTAATACGGCTCGTGTTACGGCCGGATGGGCAAGGGGGCCACCCCACGTGCGCATCCCCATCGATCTTATCCACGCCCAGGCCCACCCTGCGCCACGCCATCGCTTGCATCCCCCGCAAGTCGCCACCTCACATGGGGCCATCTACATGGGCTGCATGGACCGGGTTCACGGGTGAACGTCCCATCTTCTAAGCCCAACTACTCCATAAATAAGCCCCTGCCGGCTTCACTTCCCCTCTTCTTCTTCTCTCAGATCGAAAGGCTTTGGTGTTCGACTGGTACTGGATCTATCAATAATTCTGTCTCAGTGGCAGTTTGGTAATTGGAGACGACGAGGGATGGGCCTCCTCGACAAGCTGTGGGACGACACCGTCGCGGGGCCCCGCCCCGACACCGGCCTCGGCCGCCTCCGCAAGCACGCCGCCCGACCTGCCGCCGTCAAGATCAACGGTGACCACCGCCGCTCCCTAGAAATAACGTCTTTACCCTTGCCGTGTGCTTGTTTCCTTCGATCTGACTCGTTGGTGGTCTTGCAGATGCGGCTGGGGACGCGGTGACGGTGGTCCCGCCGACGACGCCTGCCGCCGGCGAGGAGGCGCCGGTGAGGGTGACGCGCAGCATCATGATCAAGCGGCCGGCGGGGTGCCCGGCGTCCCCGAGGAGCGCGGCCAGCACGCCGCCGGCCTCGCCGGCCGGGTCCACGCCGCCCATCTCGCCGTTCGCTGGCGCCGGTGAGTTCCCGTTCTCCACCCCTCCTCCATGTCCTAACTTTTTGGTGGGGGCACTTTGGTCATTTCGTGGCCGCGTCCTCGTGTGTGACGGGGATGCCGTGATGGGTGGCTTTCGTCTATGTGGGTTTTGTCTGGGAGTTCGGAAGCGTCTAGACGGGGGCAGGGCCGTTTCGGACATTTCCGGCCGGGGTGGGTGCTGTAGCTCTCAGGTCCCTATCGTGGATTCATGGCTAGATACTATCGTATTAATTTTGAGAGCATCTAGCGGCATACAGCATTTTCAAACGATATACGGTGTCCCTCGTTGCCGCGCTTCTCTGGACAGCCTTCTCTGGACCTCTTTCTATGCTCGAGGATGGTGAATTCGTAGCGAGGAAGCCGAAGTTTCCTTCTTCGATGGCAGATCCGATGGTGGTGCCCCTCCAGTCTGTCGGATCAGCACGCGGTGAGGTGGACGGTGGAGGAGAGTTGTGGGAATGAGCTCGCAGCCAATCACGGCGGTTGGATACGAGTAGGGGTGAAAAACGGTAACAGATAATTCGTTTTATCCGATATTCGTATCCAAGAAAACGCAAATGTGGTAAACAAAATCCGTATTCGAAAATATTTGTATTCGTATTCGAGAATATTCATATCCGTATTTGAGAATATTTGTATTCGCATTCGTATTCAAGAATATTCGTATTCGAGATTATTTGATTCGTATTACCCGTTTCTAGAACCCATGAAAAATCCGTACGAATTTTGTGATTCAAAATTTGAATTTAGGCGGTTTAAAACCGGTAACCGGTCAAAAACCGGTGAAAAATCGGCAAAACCGTTTGGAATTTGTTTTATCCGATATTCGTATCCGAGAAAATCTATATTCGAAAATATCCGCATTCATATTTGAGAATATTCGTATCCGTATTTGAGAATATTCAAATTCGTATTCGTATTCATTTTAAAAATATGGACCCGTATTCGTATTTGAGACCATTCGATCGTATCCGATCCGCTTCCACCCCTAGATACGAGCTCATATAGCCAAACAGACTTTGGATGGGAAGGTCGAGCGGAGAGAGAGTGAGTGCAGTGAGTTGAGGAATGGGAGGCCGAGCGCAAAGAGAGGGTGAGCGGAGCGAGCGGATGGGACGTGGGTTCTTGTACAGTTGGATTAAAAAATGCTACAGTGTTTTTCGGCATTTCTCATTAATTATTCGATAAGTCACCATATGTGTCTTGAAATGCAGTAGCTACCTGCTCATTTCAGCTTCTGGCTTATTTTTCAATATTTATAAATTTTGTCCTTTTCTGATTTTTTGTCTTTTTCTGAACTTTTTTGTCGGTTCTTTTTTTCCCGTATTGCATTGTCCGTAATGAGCTGACATATTTTTTCTATTTTTAAATTTTTTTAAATTTAATTACGCTAAATAAGCCACCTTTAGCTACAGTAAAATTTCAGCTGCTACAGTGCGATTTTAGCCATAAGCCATAGCTTTTCAGCCCAATTGAGCGGTGCCTTAGTAACTATCTCTATAGACGTTGCTGTGCGAGTGCAGTAGCCTACAAATGGAAAATTGTTATGCCTTTTTGTTTATTAAATTAAATAATTAAAATTAAAATAGATACGACTTATCTGTATTACGAATGCACCTTCTTCATATAGTATATGGAGGGTGGTTGTTAGATCATTGTGTACACAGTGTTCAAGTAGACGCTAGGTGGACGGTAAGTAGGGGTTTAGTGCCTAGGCAGCCGACTTTGGCATGGTGCGTTGCAGGTGATATCAAGACATATGTGATATTTGGAGGAAGAATATTGTTACCTGGATTAACTTGTAATGTTGTAAATTCGATAGATGATGATAGACACTTCATCACTTGATGTAAATGCTTCATGTAATTATAAATCTGCACATTAAGAATTACACAATACATGAGATTCTTGATATGCAGGTAATACGATACAACTATTGTTCTTTAGACTTCTACGCAAGTATAAAAGAATGAAAGAAATAAGAAATCTCTGCCAATCTCTATAAAGTAATTATTAAACAAGCCTTGGTATAATGAATTCACAGGAGAATTGCTGGTTGTGTTGCTAATTGCTGTAAAGTAATATAAACTCCTCCCCAGCACTCATCTATGCCAATCTCTCTTTCTCTCGCCACTCATCTCTAGTCATTCGTTGCCAGCCTCTCCACCCCACCGATTATTTGCGTCCGGCATCTTCTTTGTCGGTTCGTCCTCGCCATCTCCGCCCTCTATAGCCACAGCGCGCAGCGGAGCAGAGCCGCGGAAGGGAGGCGGAGCTGCGGAGGGGGTGGAGCTGCGGGGAGGAGGCCGAGCTGCGGAGGGGGGCGCCATCGGGCGGAGGCTAGAGGGGAGCACCACCGGGCGGAGGGGAGGCGGATGAGAGGAGGGAAGAAGGCGAATAAGAGGGGAGGCAGAGAAGATGGTGAAAGGAAGGTGGAACGCACCTGGGAAATACGGAATTCGGCAAGATGGTGATGCGGCGCTAACTGGCGAGGTGGAATCCGGCGAATCGACGGCGGCTGACTTGTGCGCGCGTAGAAACCCTATTGCGCGAGATGCCCGACTCCAAAAGTCCAAAGTGGTAACCCTCTATTTCCCTCCTCCTCATATATTACCCTTGCGCACCTAGGCGACCGACATGACCGCCTAGGCGCCGTCCACCCGCCCGCCCCCGCCTGACCGCTTGCCGTGCCGAGGCTGTTTTTTACCATCTTTGACCGCTTTGGACCGCCTCCCCGCATAGCCGCCCACTCAACCGACTAGTGCCCGAGGCCCGGCGGTCCCCTGCCACCCAGCGCCTACACGGCACCTAGGTGACCACCCAAGCCGATTTTTGTATCACTGTGTGTACATGAGAAGTTGTCGTTAGGGTGTTGGCCTAACTGAAGCAAGTTGTATGTGGATGATTTTGATAGGGAAGACTTGTCAGCATAGGCCCAACAACACCATCTCAAAGGGCACCAAATCCATCAATGTTTATAAGGAAAACATATCATGGTGACCTGATATACCCGATAACCAAATGACTCCACTGTGTACCATGGATGGACTTAACTGACTAGATGCATATGTCAGTGTCATATTGTTGTTTTTCTGTGTTGGTTTGTTGACGCAGGTACTTTGTTATGCACCTAGATTCTAGTGTCTTCTTTTGGTATGGATCTAGATACTTTTTCTTTATTCTTTTGCTTGCAACGTAATTTATTGAAGCACCTTTCGTTAAATAATAAGTAGTACAAGTTAAGATAGGGGATGGTGGGAGGTGTAGATCATTTGAGAAACAAGGACACTTATAATCTTTTTGTTGTTTCAGTTTCCAAGTCCACAACTGCATTGTGTTTTGGTAGATTTGGTATATTCTTATTGGAAAATTTAATTCTTCAACTCGTCTTTATGCATGTTCATCCACTCTTTGGGATTGGCGAGTAGCGAGTTCGTATGTATCACTCTTTCGTGTGAAAGAAACAGACCTCCAGTAGCACAGTCAATTTCCCTCACTAGTTGTGGCACATGTACATCATGTCACTCCGAATGTTCTTTTGTATAAACTAATAAACATCATCTTTAGGGCCTGTTTGTTTCAGTTTCTGGCAGTTGCAGCTACTCCCAGAATCTGCAGCTCCCCCAAACAATCTAGATTTTCATCCAGATTCTAAGTAACCAGAAGCTACAGAATTCATAAAATGAACTAGTAGCCAGAAGCTGGGGTTATCCAGCTTCTCCAAATTCTGAGTAGTTGGATACTCACCAGCTACTTCTCAGAATCTACAGCTGAAACAAACAGGCCCTTAGTTATAACTGTATCTTGCCTAACATTTTGGGATTGAATTCACCAGGTGGTCGCTTTAGAAGGAAATCGTTGTCGGATGCATACGAGAGGGCAACACCTGGGACGACCAGCCACCCTCCCCCTTTTGAAGTGTGAGCCCCCGGCGTGCTCGCACTCCTTTTTGCTCCTTGGCCAGCATCTACTTCATACAAGGCAGAGGAGACATATCAAGATGGAAATGGAGAGATTTTGATGGTTGTCTTACCTCTACTGTGATATAATGTAGATGCCAGTATGTATGTGTAGTGTTCTGTGTCTACTATGTGCAGGCATGTATGGTCCGTGTAGAAGGTGTTGAAAGCTGCTGCTGGTGGTGTGCTGTGTTAGTATAAACATAGGTTGGCCCCGGGCTGCGTGGAGCTTGCTCTGCAGCCCGCAGCTCGTCGCGTGCGTTTGTGTCTCCTCTGCTACTATGTCGAATGGATGGTGTGTGTGGAGCATGGTGCTCTGCTTTGCAAGTTGTAACGTTAAGTAGGGGATGATGTGGAGTATGTGTAATTTTGCTTGATGTATTATCTCAAGTAGTAGAAGGTGTTTGCTTCAACTTTCCTGTATTATTCTATATTTGGCATGGTAGTTGGCTGTGCATGTGCGACCGTGTCATTATTAAGGGGTAATAACACTAGTCAATAGATTATTATTTGTTTGTTTGGTAGAATATCGCTTCAACAAATAATAAACCTATTAGAAGAGTGTTGTAACAGAATAATAATTAGAAATGTTACAACATCATTACAATATCATTATCACGCATAGCTATTGTCTAAAACAGAGCTTTGCAAGTTCTGCCTAAATATTACAATACTTAAAAAAATAGTTCTAACTAATAATTATACAAAACAGAGATGAGTAGATAGTTAGACACTAGTATGCTTGGTTCATGGAAACGGCTTTGTCAACCACTAGGAGACTTCAAAAAGCAACGACAATCATTCACCCCTTCTGGTTGCAGTATTCGATCCTACACCTATTAATTTTATGCTTATGGAGATTCAAGATGCTTAGTTTGAGACCAACTCCTAGCTAGCGGCTTCGACTCAGTGCGTGAGTGCACTTGAGCATCCATCCTACTCAACATATTCATAACCGGCATAGCCTTCATTGCCTCTCCACCATAGCCACTATCGCAATCGTGATCCATCCCCTAACTAATGGGGTTTTGGTATTTGATGCCAAAGGGGAGAGATCAAGGGGGAGCAAGATGAATGCAGCATGAAGTCTCAAGACCTCAAGACTTATGCTTTCCTATGTTATCTTAACTAGATATCTATTTGGTTTGATTTATATTTTGATTGAATAAACTTGTAATAGTTGAAGTAAAAGTTATGCATGCTTGAATAAATTTTGAAAAACTTGGTGCCACGCTATGTTGTTGCTACCTTCTTATGGTTATGCTAGTATCACGTTTATCATGTCCATCAAATGAATATGGTCAATTCATATTATTCAAATATTTCCTACATATCATATTATCATGTTTCCTCAAATTCAATAAATAAAAAAATTCTGCCAAAATTTCCTAAAATTATACACATGTGCATGAAAATCACTTCATGAAACCATATGCACATGTTTAGAGGGAATTTTATTTATTTATTGATTGACTTTGAAAGCAATTAATTCTTCCTATCCTTTGAGCTCATCTCAAGAATTAATTATGAATCAAAAGTCAAAACAAGAATATGCAACTTATTTTTGAACTTGATGTATATTCAAACCTTTCAATTCATTCATGTCATTTAGGTTGTCATTAATTATCAAAAAAGGGAGATTAAAAGTATCTAGGCCCCCTAAAAATAATTTTGGTTATTAATAAGGGCAATGATTAAAGGGACTAACATGTTTATTAGGATGATTAAAAGGTTTAGTACCAGAGTATGATGACGTCTTGAAAAAGACATGCAAAAGTGATTAAAGAATGATATAGATCAAGATAAAACTCAGGGGAAAGGTAAAATGTAGTCTAAGGACCTCTTTATAGAATTTTATCGGTCTTAGTGTTTGGATGAAAAGATCGATTTTTATAATAGTGTCATACTATGGTTAGTAGCTTGAATTTTAACTTGTGCCACTTGAATCAATACAATGTTCATGCATGCATTTGAAATTCTTTTGGAACTCTCACTGTACATTCTTTGAAAAACTGGTATGGCCGCACGTCTTGAATGGTAGTACCGCTGCTCGGTACTACCAGCCTTTACATACCGATAGTTGATTTCTAGAGATGTATTCTTTAGGCTTTCCTTAAAATGGTACTAACGTATGATTGGTGATACACCAGACTTCAGTAGTACCGAAATTTACATGGCAGTGGCTAATTTCTAGAGAGGTATGTTTAGAGCATTTTCTTTCCTCTAAAAATCGGAACTACCGCAATTTGGGTGTGGTACTACCACGCGACTGGTACTACCTAGCCTTGTAAGGGTGGTACTACCGATATTTGAAGTAACGGCTAGTTTCTATGCATTTAATGAATCTCAAATAAGCATTGAATAGTGGGTGTGGTAGTATCAGCCACTACATGGCGGTTGTACCACAAATCTTGTTTTTGGGGAATTTCAACCCCAACAGTCATTCTAGTTGGTGGGACCATAACTACTCCCCCACCAGCAGCAAGTGAGCTCTCTTTGCATTATTGAATATTTATTCAATACTCTTGAGTTCTTGCTAGACTCTTTTGAACACATTTACTCCATTAGCATATTTAATGGTTGTTAAGAGCATTCAAGTGCATTGCATTATTTTCTGATCCTTGTGGCACTTGAGAAACTTCAAGCAAACGTTGTGACTTATTATTTTTTGTGTTTGCCGGCACCTAGATAGCTTGGAGGAAGATTGTAAAATGATCTCTTCAAAGAAGGTTGTGAAGTGGCCCGACATCATTTATGAGTAGTTTGATGCTCGCCATCTCTGGAGTGGATGAAGAGCAACCCTAGTGGACCTGAGGTTTTTAGACTCAATTCATGGAGTTGTTCCAATCCTTTTGGGTTTACGTCAATGTGAACTAGTGAAGATAAGTAAGTCTTCAATACTACAGAAAAAAATATCGCATGTCTCCATTGTGATTTATCTCTAGTCTTTACTTTTCGCATTTACATCTCTAGTACTTATAGTTAATTGAATTGTGTAGCTAGATGTGTATCTAGTATTGACATTGCTTGTGGTACCTTATTGAAACCTAGCCTTTAATTGTACAAAAGGTTTTTTATTTGGTTCATACTTGCTAAAATTGTGAGCTAACCAAAACAATTTAAAAGCCTTATATTCACTCCGATTTGGTCAGTTATCCTTGATCCTAGAACACCCTACACAGTAGCTAGGACATGTAGACAATCGGTGGAGTCGAGTCGTTGAGAGATAGGGGATAATTATTATCTATATCTCCTTTGTACCTAAATAATTGTACTTAAGACCATAGCCCTGTGTGGCTAGCTGTTGTATTAAAGCACGATATCTAATTATAGTTCTATTGCATAACTCTTGTAAGACTTATTATTCCCTATTTCCTTGAAATTAGATACTAGTAATCTGTCACCTGGTATCTTGTTCTAAAGATAATGACATGGATCATCTCAGGCACCCTGTGCGACCGCTTCCACGCAAACCAAGCTCAGCAAGCTCGTCGTCACCAATGTCGTGCATTGCAACACAGGCACCCTGATTGACGTCGCCATTTCCCCAGCATTTCCAGGTATAGTAAACATGGCGTAGGTAAGTAGCATAACCTCTGCATGCATGGCTCATGTAATTGACGCTTACACATACATGATGTGCATGCCGACGCGCAAACACGAATGTGGAGCAGTGGTGCGGTGGCAACGTGGTGGCTGGCACAATGATGAACCACAACGGTTCGTTCGTGATTGAGATAGACATGGCCAACGTGCTGGCGGCGCTCGTTGGCGCCTACGAGCTAGTGGTGGGCACGCCGTTGGTCAGGTACGACGGGAAGTTCACAACTATAAAAAGTTTCATCATAGACGGTTCAAAATAGTCATCACAGATAGTTTTGAACCATCTGAATTTATATATTTATGATAACAAGTGCTTATCACAAACGGCTCTCAAACCATATGTGAAAATTACAACACATATGGTTTTCAAAATAACCATTTGTGATATATCATGTATCACAGAAGGTTCTTAAACATAGTCATCTATGATATCTGAATATCACAGGCGTCTAATACCAAAAAATGTCTGTGATATGTCATATATCACTGACGGTTGTCCAACAAACTGTCTGTGATATCTTATATCACTGACGGTTGTCCAACAAACTGTCTGTGATATCTTATATATCATAGACAGGTAATACTAAAAACCGTCTATGATATTCATATATCACAGATAGTTAGTTGTTGCAAACCATATGTGATAACTATTTGAATACCCATATTATTTACTATTTTTTGGCAAGCCTAAGGAAATGCTAGCCATGCCCTCTGAAAATAAGCAAAAATATCACATATATAGTACACGACAATCATTACACAAATCTCCTAAATGAATTAAACAATTGAATGAATTGTTTGATTAAGCACAATTGAGTTATTACAATTGTATCCAATGTTTCAACATTTAATTATCATCGCCGGGGTGAAACTCTTTAGTCTTGTTTATGATCTCTGCTATCAAGAATTGGGAGAACTTTCCTTGAATGTCGGCGAGTTTGTCAAGATCAATGCACTTTCATCGAATTCCACGCGCTGTCGCTAGGAGTGTTAAAGTCATTAGCGTATATATATAATATTATTTATAAGTTGACAAACCTCTAGATTATTCGTCTTAGTATCCATGATTTCCCCATATGACGGCAAACGTAGAATCCACATATGTTGCCCTATAGCTGCTAGTGGTACTGCAAACATAGAATTACATATATAGGTATTGTCAGTTCTAGAGGCATTATAACGAAGTGTGATATAGGATTGTTGTGTTGTAGCGGGAACCGAAAATCACGTCCTATGTCGCAGTGTGGCGCTAGATTCTTTGTGTCTCCCTCCTTGGGCAATGTAAGCACTGAACGACCTACGTGATTCTAAAACGTTAGCCTCAGCCATTGCAAACGAAGGGATGACTACAATAGAGTAAAGTATGAAAGAAATGAGTTTACCTGTCAATTGTTTGTTGCACACGGGTAAAGTCATGGTTGTTCCTAAGTAGGGAATCAAGATATATTACCTTGCTCCACTTTCGTTCAATCACAATCAGAATTCAGTGTGACCTAGTCATGAATATCGTTATAGAGATTAATCCTAAGTCATGTTATGTATAAAGTATAAATAACACTTGTATGACAACTAGTGAAATACTTATTCTTGGTTGAAGGGTACCGTGATATACTCCTTGTCACTGTGAGCAAGCAATCCCTCGTTATGTGATCTTAGACAAATGATGCATTATCGTTAATGGATTGCTCAGAGACTAAGTGTGGGTTGAGGAAACCCACCGGTTCTCAGCATCGTCGGACTTGTTGGATCATGGATCTATACATAAGTAGTGAGATATGACATTTATCGATATTTCATGAATGTAAAACATGACTGTACAATACACTTACAATGTCCAGCATCGTAGAAGTGAGGCGTCGAGTTCGTCAAGATTGAATAGTAAGAATAAGTCTTCGAAGGTCACGATGAAGTAGCATGAGTCATGGAGGAAATGCACCTCCGTATGTCTCATGGTGAATCCACTTTGTCTGTTTGACTTATGTTGAACCTCTGCATGTATCAGGTATATAAAGTCCTACAAACCGGTCCAATGCTAGGTAATTGTGACTCAGGGACCAACGACACTCTGAGAATGAACTTCTGTTGTCTAGAAGGCGCCTTAATCTTCTTTGGTTGGGCCTTAGCACCTCGCTTATGATACATTTTTAGCATCGTCTCCACGGGAGCCAATGTGACGGGCTTCTGAAGTGGAGCTTGAGCTAGAGCCATATGAGCCAATATGGTGGATCCAGGGCGATAGTCCCAATACTCTCTAGTCTCCCCTCGTGATGAGACAAAGGTACACCTATTAGTTCGAACTAAGCCATGTAATCGATGCAGAACTCAATGACATCTTCGGTTGCATAACCTTCAATGATGCTACCCTTTAGCCGAGATCGATTGTGTACATAAGACTTGAGAATTCCCATGTATCTCTCGAACGGGTACATATGACGTAGAAACATAGGGCTGTATATCTTTATCTCTTTCACAAGGTGGACAATGAGATGAACCATGATATCAAAAAATGACGGAGGAAAATATATCTCAAGATGGAATAGAGTCGCCACCACCTTGGTCTGTAGAGCATTTAGTCCATCGGGATCGATGACCTTCTTAGCAATTGCGTTAAAGAAATTACACAGTCCCATGATTGTCACTTGAATCTTGTTCGACAAAATACTTCTAATTGCAACAGGAAGCAAATATGCCATTAGCACATGATAGTCATGAGACTTCATACCAATTAATTTCAAATCTTCCATGGAAACAAGTTTCTTCGTACTGGCGGAGTGACCAGATGGAACTTTCACACCAGGCAAGCACTGGCACAGTTTAGTTCTCTCAAACTTAGATAGAGTGTAGCGAGCTGAGGAAGGTACGTCTAGCGATCAAGTCACGCCTTGTGTTGACAAATCCTTTGTTTTGTCACGAATTTTCATTAAGAGACCAATCAAACTATCACATACATTCTTCTCTATGTGCATGACATCGGTGCAATTGCAAACTTCTAAGTCCTCCCAATAAGGCAAGTCCCAAAATATTGACCTCTTCTTCCACATGTTCTTCTGACGGGTCCTCAACTTATGTCCCTTTTCAACACAACATCGATATCCTTGACCATATCATAGACCTCTTTCCCGCTAAAAGGCCTTGGTGCTGAGTTATTCTCTTTTTTATGTCAAATTATTTCTTTATCTTGCGGTATGGGTGATACCTTGGAAGGAACCTACGATGATGCATGTACATAGTTTTGTGCGAGTTGTTCAACACACACTCTCGGTATAATCTAATCAGTGCATACATGCTTTGGCTCCTTTTGTACTCAACCCGGATAGGTTACCAAGGGTAGAAAAACCATTGATGGTGCAGAACAACATGGCGCGTAGAGAGAAGTTCTCTCGTTTGTTCGCATCCTATACCTGTACCCATTCGTTCCACAGTATCACAAGATCTTCCACCAATGGTGCTAGGTGCACATCAATATCATTTCTAGGTTGCTTCGGCCCTTGGATAAGTAGTGACATCAAAATGTCTTTCACTTCATACACAGTTAAGGAGGAAAGTTGTACAAACATACAGTTATGGGCCAGGTGCTATATCGGCTGCTCATGTCACAAAAGGATTCATTCCATCTATACTCAACACAAACCTTATATTCCTCAGTTCCGCACTGAAATCTACAAACATCCTATCGATGTTCCTCCACTGGGTAGAATCGACAGCGTGCCTTATCATTCCATCTTTCTTATGCTGCTCCGAGTGCCAACGCAGCAATTTTGCATCCTTTTGGTTTGCAAATAACATTTCAAACAGGGAATTACAGGCAGATACAACATCTTAGCAAAATGTCCTTGCTTTACCTTGATGTCCTTCTTGTCATCAAAGTCATTTTTTCGCTTGTATCAAGATGCTTTGCACACCGGATAAACATGTAAGCTTGCATACTCTTTACGGTAGAGGATACAATTATTTCGACATGCATGTATTCTTTTTACTTCTATTCCCAATGGACAAAGAACTTTCTTGGCTTAGTAGGTGGTTCTTGGCAACACATTTCTCTCTGAAAGAATGTTCACTAGAAGACCTAACAATGCTATGAAACTCTTATCAGACCAATCATTACTTACCTTCAATTTCAGTAGTTCAAGAATGGATGATGACCTTGTGTATTACGGCTTGCAACCTAGGAACAAAGGTTTCGTCGAGTTTTCCATCAAGCCCTCAAATTTACCAAACTCTCTCTCACTACAGTTCCATTCTGCATCGCGTAGCATCTGATCCATTGTCATCCTGTGACCTATCCTCATCAAAAGCATAGTCCACCACTGGTGTATTATTATCTCCCTCGACGATGTTATAACTATCTTCCTGTATAATCATCTTTTCACCTTGACTGGTCCAACATATATACCTTTTTTGGAACCCTTTGAATCAAGTGAACTTAAATCTACGCTGAGTTAATAAACATCTTCAGATCTATGCTGAGTTAATAAACGAGGCTATGGGCCTTCGCGTGCCGGAACACGCCCCTCTGGCCCCGCAACATCAAGGCGATGGTGCTGCAGGGACGAAAGCGCCGTCCCGCAGGAGGGCCCGAACTACTGCGACCGCGCCTAGTGTGACAGCTGCGGCCGCCTCTATCGAAGCAGCGAACGCAAAATCAGATTCGGTGAAGTACGCCGACTCGGATCTGGAGGAGGGCGCGGGCGCCGGGAGCGAAGAGTCCTTGGGCGGCTCCAGGGACGGAGAGCGCTGCGTGGGCTACTGGGAGGGGGAAGTCCCGACGCCCACGACGGTCGCCGAGGCAGAACCGGTGTTGGCCAGTGGCACCGGGGCGGAGCCCTTGTCCGCAGCCACGACGGTGCTGGGGTTGCCTACTGCGGGGGTAAGTGCGGCGAGGCCTTTGTCGACGGTAGCGGCCGAGACTGAGATGCCTTCCGCGGAGCTTATGAGGGTGGAGCCTCCGCCCGCAAGCGTTGCAGTCGCGGGGGCCCCGTTTGCGAGCGTTGCTGCTGTGGAGGCCCCTTCTGCGGTGGTTACTAAGGCGGGACCCTCTCCTCCTCCAGCGAAGCGGCCATGCCTGCGATCCCCCCTTCACCAGACTTCGAGGGGGTTTGCCGTAGCGACCGGCATTAGGAGCCTATGGGACCCCGACTCACACACCGAAGTCCCTGTGCCTCGCGTTTCTCCAGCTCCTCAAGTCGTGGCGACTGTGGCGTGGGAACCGCCGGCTTCGGGTCCCCGTGCGAAGGCTCCACCAATCCCGGAGCCGACGCTGTCCACGGGGGTTGGTGCTGCTGCCAACCCGTCCGAGGCTGAGGAGGTGCTTACGCGAAGCCCACCGTCCGCCACCGAGGGTAAGCTACCTTGGCCTGCCTTGGCAGCGCTTCTTATGAGACTTAGACCGGTATCTTTTCTTGCAGCGATACGTATCCCGGAAGACGGGCAGCCTTCGAGATGTGGGGGCCTCGATGCTGGCGGCGCGGCCACCGCACGCCCGAGCCCAGCAGACTTCGTTCCTCCATCGGAGGCGCTGGGGGCATGGCGTGGGATTGCGGATGACGCGGCCGCCAGCATTGGCCAGCAAACGTTGCTGACCTACGAGACGGGGCGTCTTGGGGACACACTGGAGGTATCGGGAGTGAGGGTAAGTACCTGACCTTAGGACCACTTATGGCCGTATGAAAGTGTGCTGACCCCCTTCGTCGCGCAGACCCTCGTGCTGGCCCAGGCATTGCAAATGGTTTACGCCCGGGAAGAAAGGGCGCTACGGGTTAAGCTGCAGACCGCCGAAGCGGCGCTGCGCGAAGCTGCGGGGGCGCGGTCTGCCCAAGATGGCCACGTCTGCCGCCTGGAAGCCGAGTGCGCGCGTCTGAAGTCGCACGCCGAGGAACTCATCGCCGCGGCCCAGGCGTCAGCCGCAGAGGCGGCGTGGCAGGAAACTGTCGCGGAGCGAGACGGCTTACTGCAACAGGTCGCTGCGTTGGAGAGGGGGAACAGCGAGCTTGCCCCCTCTCTAGCGGAGCGGGATCGAGCCTTAGGCGACGCTTCGGTAGCTGCTTGGGACGCTATGTTGGCCCTGGAAGACACCCTTAAGGGGCTCATAGCCGAAGTGCCGGCACGCTCTTTAGGGCCCGAGGACCTGTCGCGATCTCTTCGGTGGATCGGAGATGCGGCCGACATTGCACGCGGTGCCGCGACGACCTTTGGCAACCACTGCACCTACGTGGCGTCGTGTCTGATATGCGCGCTCCTGCGCCTCCGCGGCTGTGAACATGTTGCCGGGCTAGCCGATCCTCGACTGGAGATGCCCGCCGGAGGCGGGGTAATGTCCGTTGCCGTGCGCGCCGTTCGCCGCGCCGTGAAGTTCTTCCATGAGCGGATATGGGAGTACTGCGAGCGCACCGTCCCTTACCCTTTGAAGTGGGGGCAGCGGAGCTGGCGCCTTAGTCGAGGTAGACGTGCGAGCGCTTCGTCCCCTACCCTTCGAAGTGGTGGCAGCGGAGCTGGCGCCTTAGTCGAAGTAGCCGCTCGAGCGCTCCGTCCCCTGCCCTTCGAAGTGGTGGCCGCGGGGCTGGCGCCTTTGTCGAAGTAGAGGCGCGAGCGCTCCGTCCCTTACCCTTCGAAGCGGGGGCAGCGGAGCTGATGCCTTAGCTCGAGTAGACGCGTGAGCGCTCCGTCCCTTACCCATCGAAACGGGGGAAGCGGAGCTGTCGCCTTAGCACGAGTAGACACGCGAGCGCTCCGTCCCTTACCCTTCGAAGTGGGGGCAGCGGAGCTGGCGCCTTAGTCGAGGTAGACGCGCGAGCGCTCCGTCCCCTACCCTTCGAAGTGGTGGCAGCGGAGCTGACGCCTTAGCTCGAGTAGACGCGCGAGCGCTCCGTCCCTTACCCTTCGAAGCGGGGACAGAGGAGCTAACGCCTTATCTCGAGTAGACACGTGAGCGCTCCGTCCCTTACCCGTCGCGCGGGAGCTAGCCTCTGGTGCGTCACCTTGGTACTTCGCGGGGTGCGCGTAGGAGTGGACCCCCGTGGTGCACCGTGCTTATGTCCCGCAGGGTACGTGCGGAGGTGAACCTTGGCGCTACACCATACTGAGGTCCGCAGACTGCGTGTGATCAACACCCACGTCGCATCTATACTCCGAAGAGTACGCCCAAGTACTTCGTCCGTGTGCGCGCGGAGTTCGCGTCTTGTTTATACTCCGCAGAGTGCGCGGGGATAGCCTCCGCGTCTTTTTTATACTCCGGAGAGTGCGTGGGATTGACATCCACGTCTTATTTATACTCTGAAGAGTACGCACTGGAGCAATGCCAATGCGTACGCGGGGTTCGCGTCTTGTTTATTCTCCAAAGAGTGCGCAGGGATAGCCTCCGTGTCTATTTTATACTCTAGAGAGTGCGTGGGATCGACATCCATGTCTTATTTATACTCCGAAGAGTACGCACTGTAGCAATGCCCATGCGTGCGCGGGGTTTGTGTCTTGTTTATACTCCGCAGAGTGCGCAGGGATAGCCTTCGTGTCTTTTTTATACTCTGGAGAGTGCGTGGGATCGACATCCACGTCTTATTTATACTCCGAAGAGTACGCACTGGAGCAATGCCCATGCGTGCGCGGGGTTCGCGTCTTGTTTATACTCCGCAGAGTGCACAGGGATAGCCTCCGCGTCTTTTTTATACTCCGGAGAGTGCGTGGGATAGGCATCCACGTCTTATTTATACTCCGAAGAGTACGCACTGAAGCAATGCCCATGCGTGCGCGGGGTTCGCGTCTTTTTTATACTCCGCAGAGTGCGCAGGGATAGCATCCGCGTCTTTTTTATACTCTGTGGAGTGCGTGCGGAGGTAAGTCTCGACGCTACGTCTTATTTAGAGTACGTGGACTGCACGCGAAGGCAAGCCTCTGCGCGTTGCGGGCGGTGAAATTGCGTGCGGAGGCGGACCCCAACACTACGTCTTATTTATACTCCGTGGAGTACGCAGGGATAGCATCCGCGTCTTTTTTATACTCCGTGGAGTGCGTGCAGAGGTAAGCCTCGACGCTATGTCTTATTTAGAGTCCGTGGACTGCGCGCGAAGGCAAGCCTTTGCGCGTTGCAGGCGGTGAGATTGCGTGCGGAGGCGGACCCCAACGCTACGTCTTATTTATACTCCATGGAGTGCGTGTGAAGGTAAGCCTCGACACTACGTCTTATTTAGAGTCCGTGGACTGCGCGCGAAGGCAAGCCTCTGCGCGTTGCGGGCGGTGAAATTGCGTGCAGAGGCGGACCCCAACACTACGTCTTATTTATACTCCGTGGAGTGCGCAGGGATAGCATCTGCGTCTTTTTTATACTCCGTGGAGTGCGTGCAGAGGTAAGCCTCGACGCTATGTCTTATTTAGAGTCCGTGAACTGCGCGCGAAGGCAAGCCTTTGCGCATTGCGGGCGGTGAGATTGCGTGCGGAGGCGGACCCCAACGCTACGTCTTATTTATACTCCATGGAGTGCGTGCGGAGGTAAGCCTCCACACTACGTCTTATTTAGAGTCCGTGGACTGCGCGCAAAGGCAAGCCTCTGTGCGTTGCGGGCGGTGAAATTGCGTGCGGAGGCAGACCCCAACGCTACGTCTTATTTATACTCCATGGAGTGCGCGTGGAGGCGTCCCCCCACGCGTCTTTGTTTATACTCATGCCCGTATTTTTCACGGAGAGTGCGCGCGCGAATGCGTGTCTTTGGGAAACAAGAAAATTTGTGCAAACGGTGAACTTTATTAAATTCCCGTTTGCGCGGGTGAGCGGTTACAAAAGGGGAGATAGCAACCACTGACCACTTAAGGACGGGGACGACCGCTGACGAGCCTCTGCTGCTGGGACAACTCGTGCTCGAGGAGTGCGGGACGCTCTCCAGAGTCGCCCGGGGTCTCCGCATCTGCACACCCGACCTAGGTGCCTTGGCGGGCCTCGCGGCATGGACCCCGGGCGTCGAGCTCTATGCGTCGAGCCACGTATTGGTCACCATGGACGATGATGATGGCCCGCGGTCCGGGAAGCTTCATACATAGGAAGCCGTGGTGCGGAACTGCCCCAGAGAGTTTAGGAGCGGCCGCCCAATATGGCGTTGTAGGGGTATGCAATGTCGACAACGTCGAAGATGGCGTCCGCAGTCCTCACGTTGTCGTTTTGACGAAGGATACTTGGAGGCATATTTGGCCCAATGCCCGCAAAGGTTGCCCTCCAAAGCCTTGCAACAGGATGCCCGAAGGGCCCAATCGACTCCGAGGGATCCCCATCTGGTCGAAGGCCGCGGCGAACAGGATGTTCGCAGAGCTTCCTCCATCGACCAGGACGCGCCTGACCTCGCATCCTGCAACGAGGACCCGGACGACCAGGGGATCTTGGTGGGGGAACTCCACGCCTTCCGCATCAGCGGGCGTGAACGTGATTGCGTGTTGTGCCCACTCCGGCGGCGCTTGTGCGAGGTATGCCACGACGTGGTGCAGCCTCCTCGTATAGGCCTTACGTTGTCGCACCGAGGCGAACTCCAATGAGGAGCCTCCGGAAATGACGTTTATGACCCTGCGTTGGGCTCCTTCCGGGGTTGGCAACTGCAGGAGGCCCTCTCGAGGTTGCTGCACATGGGCCTGGATTCGTAGGAGGCCTTCCTGGGGTTGCAATCCTTGGTCTTGGGGATGTTGGACGTGGTCCACGACAGGCGCGCGTGCCTCCGGATTTTTGTCCCTGGCGACGCTCTGCCGGAGCGCTGCGATAGTGGCGCAAGCACGCGTGTCATGGTTGCCCCGGCCGTGGACTTCGCACCACTGCCCGTGATGCTGGTCATTGTACTCTTCGCGAGTTCTGTCATCGCGACCCCGCTCACACCCCCACCCCCGGCCATGGCGCCCTCTGCCTCTGCGGTCTGCGAAGGCATTGTCTTCAGAGCCGCGCTCGATGTCAAAGACGTAACGAGGTTTCCTAGACTTGCGTTGGTCTCGCTTGGGCCTGTCGCCTGACGAGTCTTTGTGCTGGGTGTCTTTGCGTTCGGAGGCGTCCTTCGACCGCTCCTGCTTGCGTTTGCCTTTCGAGGAGCTGTCTTTCAACGGGTCTTCGCTCTTGGTCAGGCCTTCCTGATTGGTGTCGGAGCCGTCACCTTGTCTCCGACGCGCGTCCTCTTCTACCCTGGCGTACTCCTCCATTTTATCGAAGAGCTTCGCCACTATCTTGATTGGCTTTCGCGCGTTGTATTCGGCCATCGGGCCGGGGCGAAGGCCCTGTATGGCTGCATTGATAATGGTTGTTTCGTTAACGTCCTTGACTTGGCAGCGTACCTTCGCGAAGCGTTTGAAGTAATCTCGAAGATTCTCTGAAGGTTTTTGCTTCACTGCAAAGAGCTGATCTAGGTCGACTCGCTCGACGTAGTTCCCCTGGAAGTTGTTATAGAGGCGATCGCGGATCTGCTCCCACGCGTAGATGGAGTTTGGCTCTATGGTAAAAAAACAAGAGAGCGCCACGCCTTGCAGCGCGAGGGGGAGTCCCTTCACCGTCGTGGTGTCGTCTCCACCAGCGGCTTCGATGGCGGTTTCGTACACGCGCACGAATTCTCGCGGGTCCGTGTCGCCCTTGTATGATTCGATAGCGCTGGGGAACTTGAAGTTATCCGGCCATGCCGCCTGCTGCAAGCCCGCAGAGAGTGGGGACTCCGGATCCACACGTCGTAGCGGGACGCGGCTGGATGTGGGGGCGTCACGGCTGTCCGCCCTCTCCGACGTGGGCTCCAACGCGACCACTGACGGGGTCTGTTGGCTTCGAGCCTCCTGCATGTCCCGCACGACCCCGCGGAAATCCGTTAGCTCCCGCTGGAACGCGTTGAGGGCCGCCAGCAGGGCGTTTTCCGCTGCGGACGCGGGTGGGACTGCCGGCACTCCTGGCAGTACAGTTGAAGCGGTGGCAACCACGTCCCGCGTTCCTGGATTACCCGTCGCGCTGGCATGAAGGGCTCCGGGACTGGTGACGAAGCCCACGTTAGCACCGGAGCCGCTCGCCGCTCCTGTACTAGGTGGGAGGGCAGACGCCGCGCCGGCATGAGCGCCGACATTACCAGCTCTGAACGCCTGAGCGGCGCTGCTGGCGGCCACCGCGGTACCTGCGATGGGGTTACCTGCGACGCGTGTGGCGGTTTCGACGGTCGTCACGGCGAGGGTGGCAGGGTTAGTTGGCGCGGCGACGGTGGCGGGGTCGGCCGTCGCTGCGATGGTGGCGGGGTCGGCCGTCGCGGCGATGGTGGCGGGGTCGGTCGTCGCGTCATGAACGCCGATGCCGTCGGCCGCCATACTCGCGTCGCCATCCATGCCTGCAGCTACCGATGCTGAAGCCCGAGTACCGACGCGATGCTTCGCCGCGTCCGCCTTCCTTTTTGCCGACGTCGACGAAGCTTTCTTTGGTGCCATCCTCCTCCGGATTTTGCGGCTTGCTCCTGTCCTCCCCACGGACGGCGCCAACTGTTGTGGTTACAGACCAAACAGAGAGATATAGTATGGTAGTGGAGAGTTAGGTGAGTAATGGCTTAAGGTTTCTTCCCTTGGCCTGTGTTGTATATATATGTCCACATGAGGAGTACTTTTACCATTATACCCTTACATCTGAGTGTTCCCCTTAGGGGTACTTATGTCATTATACATGTCCTATTTTGGGTCTTACAATCCTCTAACAGGCTTGCTGGGCTTAGGTGGGGGGCCACCCCTACAACAGTACTGTTATATTTACGCTTTCGTATGATATGTATTTTGATGTTCAGTATTGTATCTGTGAGCACTATCTACTAATTCAGAGAATAGTGCAGTGGAATCACAGAGGATTTTGGATTGCAAAATCGGGTCCGACAGGGCTGGCATCAGAGCATATCGATTGTAGGTCGTGACCTAGTTAGCCTGGCTGTTAGTTTCATGACTAGAATTATTTCTTCAAAATCTATTTGAAAAATATAAGTATCATTGCTCATTCTCATCTCTCTTAGATGATTCCCCTTTATCTATATATTGTCTTAGCCATTGTTTTTGTTCTAAAGCTCTCACGTCCCGAATTCAGAATGCGAAAAATCCAGGACTCCTCTTGTGGTAAATAAACAAGAATGTTGGTGGATTCACGTCAATCATCGGAAGGAAACAATAGTGTGAATTCTAGATGAATAAATGGGTGGAGCCTAAAGGATTAGATTGACTAGATTGATGAATTGATTGATTTTTGGAGAAATAGGAAGTGTGAAAATAATTACTGGATTACAACATTGATAAATTATATAATTCCCAGTGGATGCTTACAATGGTGGAATAATAGAATATAATCGATTACTAAATGGATTACTGTACTCTTCACTCATATGGTTCTTAGTGTGAAATTAGATTATTAATGATACTATAGCTAACCAGCCTAGCTACTTATACACATAATTGTCATTCACCTTATAATAAATTATCCATATCTAAATTAAGTAGCTAACCACATATTCATAAAGCTATATATATTAAGCAAGAATATATTAAAGTAAACTAGGAGTACTGACCCATTCTTAAATTGGAGCAAACTACCATCTCACTCTACATCTAGCTAGATCTAAAAACCTAGCTATTACCTCTCTCTATTAGAAGTATATAAGTTATTAGAAGCAAATACTAATCTCTAATCACCATGAACAAATCGATCTACAAGCGGTATGTTTTTACCAAACTCCCCAAAGCCGGCCGTCTACTTCAATGCAGCGCAATGAAGACCGATCTATCAAGACCGCGTGGGCTATTTAATAACGTGGCGTATCCCAGATGGTTCCAACCACAAACTGTCTATGATATGAAACTATCACAGACGATTTTGTATTAATAACAGTCAATGAACTATCACAGACGGTTATTCGTATAAACCGTCGGTGATGTTTGCCATTATCACAGACGGTTTGTATCAATAACCGTCTGTGAATTATCATAGACAGTTATTAATAAGAACCGTTAGTGATGTCTTGCATTATCATAGATGGTTCGTACAAATAACCGTCTTTGAAAATATCACAGACGGTTATTCGTATGAACCGTCTGTGATATTCGTATGAACCGTTTGTAATAGTTACGTATCACAAACAGTACACGGTCACGCTTGTAAAACCGCCTGTGATAATTACAGTATAGACGATTTTCTATGAATCGTCTGTGATATAGCCGTACAGTATAATCATTTTTGTAATAGTAGATGCCGGCGACGGGGGCGCTGGTCTCCTACCTACAGAGCCCGCCCGCCAGGCTGCTCAACGGCGTCTTCGGCCTCGCCCCCGGCGGATTCTCCTTCCGCGAGAGCTGATCGACCCATCTATGCATGCAGCCTTACAACGCCTAAGTAATGCACGACAACTGGGAAGAGCATCACATACTACATACGGATGCCATGGCACAGTGATTGCAAGTAAGCGAATTGTACACTGATATTTATAACAGTACAAGTCTATATAATAAGAGTCCAAATTGTGTTTGTTGGCTTGGAATTAACGAGGACGAAGGGGAATTTATCATTCAAGAAATAAGCATCCACCCTAATCGAATTCGCAGTCTTTTGTGTTAGTTTGATACGCTGTCCTCACAGACCTGCTAAAGTCCGGGAATTAGCAGGCCAGGCCGACGGCTTAGTTGGATAAATGGAGGAAGAATCTTCAATCTTTGTCTAAGTTTGGGCCTAGGATGGGATTAGATTGGGTTGAGTTTGGGTTTGATCAAGCTTGGATTAGGTTGGACTTGGACAAAGTTAGATTGGGCTGGACTAGTTTCAGATTACGCTGGGACCAAGCCGAAAAGGTTGGGTTTCGTTGGGTTCACGAATGGGCCAAGCTTACAAGGCAGGCAATGACACAAGACGATTATTAGGCGCCTGATTTTTAAAAAATGAAAGCCGGATTTTCTACCCTTAGATTCGTCTGGAGATGTGTACGCGCTTCAGATGTTGAATGTTGATACGATGGATGCAAATTTTGCTTATCCCTAACAAAGAATAAAGGCATGATGCATAGGCACTGCAGGAATCTTTCACCAATATAGTGCAGATCAATCAGATGTACGCCATCAATGTTCTCTATTAGATAGAATCTAATTAGTTGTTCTCATGATGAGTGAACAATGCTGCAAGAAGTAGGGAGGGCAACGGGCGGGGGATCATGGGGAAGCCTCTGTTGCCCCGTCTCGTCTCCCGCTAGCCGGCCCTCTGCCCTGCCCCGCTAAGCTTTCAAGGGAGATGGCCCCTCGTCCTTGGTCCCTGTGGGTATCCAACCCCACAGGATCCCCATGGGGATTAAAGAAAACTTAATTTTTTTAAAAAAATAGTAGTTAGACTTTATTTATTAATTTATAATTACTTAAGCATATTTTTAAAATTTTAGCTTAAAAATATATATTCTAACATATAAATTCAAGTTTTAGTCTAAATATACAAGAAAATAATACATTTCTCATATTAAAAATTATAATCTATTACCAAAATATTTATTTTTATTTTTATCAGGTCTCCATGGGCCTCGCAGGGGAAGATGACCTCTGTCCCCACCCCGCTAGCATAGCGGGGCCCCGCCGCGTTCTCCCGTGGGAGGAGATCATCCCCTGCCCCTACCCCCATAGGGATATTCCCCGCGGGGCCCTGCCCCCACGGGGGAATTGCCATCCCTAGCAAGAAGCTGGACAAAGTTTGAGCATGGGCAGAGATCATGGAACAACAAAGGAATAAGTCTATTTTACCTCTAAACCCTTATGTTTATCTAACTTTTAGCTAGGAAGTGCAAAACCGAATATTTTACCCGTCTCAACTATTAATACCATTTATTTTACCCCTGAGGCTGACGAAAGGCAGTTTTAGCTGACGTGGCAATGGTTTTAACACGTAAGTCATTTTTCGATGACATGGAAACCAATCAGCATAACAAATAACCCATATGTCATGCTCCATCTCCTTCTCCCCCTTTCTCATCTCTCCTTCATCCTCTCTCTCTAGCTTCCCTCCCCACACCGGCTTGTCCTCCTGTTGCCTCTCTAGCTTGCTGCTGACGGCCACCGTGTCCAACCCTAGGGAGCTGGCCAAGCCATCATGTCCCATGTCGAAGCTCGCGTAGAGGAAGGAGAAGGATGAGGGACATGGAGCTCATTCCTGTGAACCCCTCTCTCCCTCGAGCCATGAATGGAAGAAAGAAAGGGACAAAGAGAAAGAAGAAGAAACTGGAGGAGGAAGGAGGAAGAGGCGAAGCCGATGTGGACATGATAGCTACTTGGGGAGGTCGTTGACAATGGTCAACAGGGCCGCACCCTAGACCACCACATCACCATAGGCCTAGGCTACCAACGATGGCCATGCAGACATTAGGGCTGGCAATTTCCTCCCCAAGCTTTACCTTGTCCACCACATCAATGAACTTGTCATCCTCGTTGACTACCACACCATCATCTTCTTCCCTAAGTTTAGCCATTGCGCCCTCGATCCAATCTCCCTCTCCATTGAGCTTCTTGCAAATTTGTTCACATCACTTTGTGTTCCCGAGCCTCATTAATCTTCCCACTCAATTAATTTTATTTCCTTACAGTCCATCACTAGAATCGAGCCCAACTTTGTCACCTCCATTCGAGTGCCACTATAAGCCCCACCACCACCGTCATTTCTCACATGAAGGCGGTTTAGGCTTGATTCCTCTCTCCTGGAGTGTCCCATCATGCCCCACAATCTGTTCCCATCTCTAATTTTATCCATACTTGCCAACGTCACTGTCACCACACTGTGCACCCCGTGCTGCCCCGGGTCTCCGCCGCCAGCCCGCTTCAATTCATATCCATCCTCATTGTCTACTTCAGTGAGTTACCCTCATCTTGTAGATGCCTGTGACATGCTCCATTTTTGCAATTTTGTTTGCTGTAGCCATCACCGCCATGCCAGTACATCAATGCAGCCTTTGTCTGTAGCCTTGTGCCTCCATAGGCCACCGTGTATCGTGCTACCGCCGCCCTTGAGCTCACGCTAGCCTCTACAACCCCTTTTGGCACTCACACACAACCGCCTTCGCTTGTTGTCACCGCTGCCAAGCTCGTCCATAGCCTCCCATGGCGCCTCCTTCGTTTCAGTCGGGAGTATTAAGGAGGAAGAAGGAAGAGGAAGAGCCGAGCTTAGGCTAACATGTGGGTCCACCTACTGCAGTCAGTCACCTCAATGACTCGTTCCATGTCATCCTAAAACCAGGTCACATGTTAAAATCATTGCCAGGTCGGTACCACATCAGTTAAAACCGCCTTCCATCAATCTCAGGGGGTAAAACAAATGGTATTGATAGTTGAGGGGAGTAAAATATCTGCTCTTGCACTTCCAAATTAAAAGTTAGACAAACGTAAGAGCTCAGGGGGTAAAATAGACTTATTTCTAGAAAAAAATAAATTGATCGACACAAATAGAAGTTCCTACCCTTAGTTTCAAAACAACTTACTCTGAGAGAGAGAGCGCGACTTTTTAAAGCATAAGCAGAGCTAAGAAACTTCTGCACAGAGCACGCTCGCAGCAACTTCCAGCGGCTTGTTGAAGCTTTGCTAGCTCCTTGTTCAGCATTCCTTCGTGACTTGAAGATTATCACCCTGCACAACTCTTCAGATTCAACTTAAAGTTCTAGGACTTGTCCTCCAGGACATCCGAACAGATGCTAACATCATAGAGGGGATGCTGCATGCAGATTCGCAGATTATCGGAGACATCAAGTTCAAACCCGAAAGATTAATTGATATCCATACACTATTCGATGGATACAGCACTGCACGTATTCCTGCAGCTCTGCATTGTCTTGTATGGTTCTCGACTTATCTTAACCATCTGCTTTATGGATGAAGTGCAATTCTACAAACATGGAGTTGAATGATTGCGTTCGAGGGACTATGTAGGAAGGTACATAATATTGTTATAATGAATCATTATAAGTTTATGAAGTTAGAATTTAAAATTTGTAGAATTAATATTTTGTTAGTGTTTGTTGTTAGATAAACTGGTTTGACCACTGGTTAGCCGCCGGTTTGACTGCCGGTGTGTTGCGTGGTGGTTGCAATTTTTTAGAACAGGTGTTTTGTGATGGACTTGACCGGTTAGACCGGTCTCTCGTTGGCGGTCAAACTAACCCTGTGAATTGGTTCTATGATTTTGGAAAATTGGTTATTGGATGCATTGAATTATGATTGGTCAGTGCATATATGTTGCATAAAGCATATTTAGTTAACACAGGTCAAGTTGTGAAGAATTTGTACCTGAAAATGATTTATTTGTCTTTGTATATACAGGGAAGCTTTGGAGTTAATCGTGATCAATGGCGAGGATCGAGACTATGCTTATGGAGGAGACGAGACCCCGAACTGTCAAGAATGCCAGGTGAGATGGTTGAGTTCAAGCATGGCACGAGAAATGTAGGAAACATTGAAAGGAAGGTTTGAGTAATAGGTTGCACTAAGTGACTTGGTCGATGCAAGTGAGGCATGGTCCCATAGAACTGCAATAGAAAAGATTTACCATACCTAGCAAGCTATTGGTGCACATATACGTAGCGAGCATGATGATTGCTTGCAAGGGAAGATGATGACTGAGTTAAGGCGACGGTATTTTGGTAATTTACCAAATATCGAAATCTTCATTTGATCAAAACTGCGGTGCTTAGAAAAACGGTTTAGGTCAAAGAGATGGTAAGAAGATAAAGTGGATCAAAGATTAAAGACTTAGCGAATTCAAGTTTATATGCTTTGAAAAGTGTGCATGAGTTAAGTGTGTAAATAAAACCCGTGTTGTGTGGGGTTAACCGGTTTTTCCTAAATGTGCTAGTAGATAGTACCATTTAAAGTTAGATGTAGGCTGATTGCCTACATTTATTTAACAGGTTGAAATGGAGGCTTCTAAACTAACCATCCAAGATTCCAATATTATGTTCTAGGGTTAAGTTTAAAGAAAAGTAGGTGTTATGTTGTGTTCTCTTGTTCTCTAGGTGAAATGGTTATAAAATATTCATCCTTAAGTAGTATTATATCAACTTTGCTCATTACTCATGGTATTTTCTTATTTTAGTTGACTTGTCTTGTTTTTGTTGATTTTGATCTCTTCTCTCTCTTTCTCGATCTTGCTGTGTGTCACGGACGTATAAGTGATGAAGATAACTCATAGAGATTATGTCTTATTCATCTAGACATCAAATCTTGCAGGATTTCGAGGTTGCCTAGTTTTGGCCTATTCTTGAGGTTTCTTGATCCTAAGGGTTTTGTTTTGAATCTTTGGGAGATTTTCCTTACTGTGACATATGAGAATATATCTAGAGCCATCATGGCCATCCTCTACCCACAAGAAAGTCATACCCCAAGTTTTTTGTTTTGTCTGATTTTGGTGCAACTTTGCTTATTTTTTTTAAAAAAATATAGGAGCTTGACAAGAATTCATACGATTCTTGGATGGAACAATCTCATTTGGACATGAATTTTGAGAGTTACATTAAAAGTGTTTAGACTCAAGCTGATTTTCTATTATGGAAACAAGAGAATGGTCGGACTGCTCCTTGGCTCGGTTAGACCGGCCATCTATCAGACCGCTAGCTTATTGCCGGTTGAACCGCCCATCGGTCAGACTGTCCATGTGCAAAAACTAGGCTCTCTGATTTTGAAGATGTTGATTTGTTTTAGGATTTTAATTAGTATCTTCATAACTCAATAACTACTGGAGCGACGAATTTGAAAAATTTTAGAGATAATTTTTAAGGCACCTTTCACCTGTTGCCATTGCGGTCCTACGGCATCTTAAAGCAACTAAGAGTAAGTGCTTTAGACACGTAAATATTAGTATCAGCAGATCGAAGATGCGATGAGCGGGGTAAATAATCGTCGATAATTTTCCTGCATGCGTTGGTAGCAAAGCAGAGTACGTAGCAAAGAAAGGCACAAGACGGTGAATACGGCAATATTGATCATTGTCACTGGAAGAACATACAAATCGGACAAGGACATCGTTTGCGGTTCGCGTCTACAGGCATGCATGCATCGCGCACGCCGTGAATCGCCACACGAACGGACCACACGCGCGCGTACCCTAGCTAGCTAGCTAATACCCTACATAGCTCCATGACAATCCACTGATCCAACTAATCGGCCTCGATTTATCATCATTTACCAATAATAAGCGTACCCTCACCTCACATTATACACCGTTCAGAAATCTCTAGCTTGGCATCTACTAGCACTCCAATAGTGCCCGTCAATTGATCGAGATTATTCTTGCTGCATGGACCATGCCTTTGGGCCAAGTTGATTTTTGCATGCATATGCCCGACGTGGACAGCATGCGTGTGCCGTTCGAACACTGCACGCATGCGCACAGTGAAGCCTGCACCTAGCTTCGCTAGCTGCTGCAGTAGCTCTTGGCATGCATAATTTTAGGGAGTTTTTAATCTGCATGTGGTGCGGTGTTGCAGCCACCTAGTCGTAAAAGACCGCGGCAACTTGGCCTCCTCGCACGGCTATAAATAGAGGATCCATGCAGCAGCATGAGCTACCACACTGAGCAGCGCATCCTCTCACTCGTACAGCACTACAGCAGGGGTCGAGGATCAAAGAAAGATAGTGTGTTTTGATAGCAATGGCGTCGATCAAGAGCCTTCTCCCTGCTGCTCTCCTCCTTGTCGTCGTCGGCTTCGCCCCGCACGGTGCGGAGGCGGCGGGCCCGATTCCCGTGGCCCTCCTCACCGGCGTAGTGCCATGCAGCACCGGGAGTTCCAACAACATGGCGGCGGTCCCGGTGTTCCCCAGTAAGGACCTATTTAATTCTTGCCTGAATGCCTCTTAATCAATGCACCTGATCTCCGGCCGTGTCTAATGGTTTGCTTGTGTTTGCTCCGGACAGACGCCCGCGTGCAGATGGTGTGCGGCGGCAGGGTGATGGCCGGCGCGACGGCGGACGGCAACGGAGCGTTTGTTATCAACATGCCGGTCACCTCCATGATGATCACCTTAATGGTTCGCAAGGAGTGCAAGGCGGTCGTGACAACGCCGCTGGCCGCTTGCAACGTGTCCCTGGCTGGCGCCACCGGGACGCTGACAGCGCCGCTGCAGCTCGTGGGCGACGACGGCGGCAGCGGCGGCCTCGGCGGCCTGATTGGCCTCATCGGCCAGATCATCAGCGGCCTCCTCGGCGGCATCCTTAAAATCGTCCCCTTGCCATTCTCCCTCGTCTAGATTCTCGGCTAGAACTGGCCGTGTCGATCGACGATACGACGGAGTTATAAATACGTACGCATAAATCAATACGTAGCAATGGACCTAATGGTCAATTACCCTGCTTTAGTTTGTATCTCGTCGCATCGTATGTGTTACCTACCCATACCATGCATACTTCTAATAAAGAAGCACATATATAAATTGCGTAATGCTATGATTGTCGCGTTGTTCGTTTGTGAAATATGAAGATGTGCGTGTGATTAAACTTACATCGAGCATACGACGTTGTCTTTTTTCTTAAAAGTACAGGGAGGATGTACACCACACGCATCCCCACACACGTGTGAGTCCACGAGACATGCTAGAAAATTTTTACGGAGGCTTCAGTGTCTTAGAGCAAGGCTAATAATACAACCTTCAGCTAGCTGTATAAACATTTACAGCCCACTTATCAGCTTATTTATATAGTAGTTTACAGCCAGCTAAAGGCTGTATGACCCACCCCTTTCTCTCACAAAGTTTCTTGGTTCTTGTGCTTCAGCTGACTGTAAACTTACAGCCCACTTCTCTTCTCTCTCCTCTTCTCTCTCCTCCACCTCAGCATACAGCCTACTAACAGCCTCTTATTATACTTGCTCGAGCAAACACATGTTTTTTAGACACACCATATCGATCCTAGGGATCAACATATGGGCGTGGGCATGAGCATGAGCTAGTCATGTCCATCAGTTGGACTTCGGTTCGGCTGAAAAGCTCATGGCTTATGGCTGAAAACACTGTAGCTGGCTGAAAAAAAGCACTGTAGCTGACAGCGGCTTATTTAGCATAATTAAATTTAAAAAAATTTAAAAATAAAAAATATGTTAGCCCATTACGTATAATACAAACAAATACGGGAAAAAAAGAACCGGCAAAAAAGCTCAACAAAAAACCAAAATTCAGAAAAAGATGAAACTTATGAATAGTGCCAAATAAGCCATGAGCACTGTGCATCAGCCACAATGATCGCAGCCGTCTCACCACCAAACACCTCAAAAGTCACATTTGTTCCTTAAATTATTTTTGAACTTGACATGGCCAGATCTGGTCCACCTACTTCACTTGAAAACTTGATTTTCATTGGGCATACAACGTGAACTGAGTGGGACTTTGTCCACCTTTATGGTGCGTTTGGTATACGTAATTTCACACTCCCTTATAATCTAATATTCCACTTAATCTGATTACCGGTAACATATTACCAGTAATTTAAGATTCCAATGTTTGCTAGGTTTGGTTCAAAAGTTTAATCTTGGACTTTTGAAAATTTTAATTTTAAAATTTGAGTTCGAATTTTAAAATATTCGAATGTATAAAATTTTAAATTTTGGAACTTGAATTTTTTAAATCCAGATTTTGCAATTTCAGATTTTTAAGATTTAGTTTTTTAAAAAAAATGAAATATAAATATCCAAACTTGAAAACTTGAATTTTGAAATCTAAATTGCCTAAATTATGATTATGAAATTCAGTATTCAAATTTCGATATTTTGGTTTTGGAATTCATGTTTTGTAAAAAATATTTTTAATTTGGATTTTGAATTCAAAAGTTCAAATTTTAACTATGAGAAATTAAAGCAAATGATAAAAGTGCAATAGCAAATAATCCTTTCCCTTGGTAATCCAAGCTAGACACCTTTTTCTATGGGAAAGTGATTCCTAGAAATCATGGTAATCTAGTTTTCAAGATAATTTTGGATTCCTAGTTTAGATTATTGATTGTTTTACCAATAAAATAATTTCATAGGATTACTAAAGTATTTCCGGGAATCCTCGGAGAATTTCACCAACCAAACGCATCCACTCTCCTCCTCCTAATGCCGAGCAGATTCCACACGGTGCCGTACCTTCTCCAACTCCGATGGGTGAGTGTAGATCTACAACCCCTATACACCAGCGACCGTGAGAGCTCTAAGAGCAAGTCTTATAATACAGCCTTCAGCTGGTTGTATAGATACTTACAGCCCACTTATCAACCTACTCATATAGTAGTTACAGCCAGCTGAAGGCTGTATGATCTACCCCTTCCTCTCACAAAGTTTCTTGGTTCTTGTGCTTCAGCTGGCTGTAAGCTTACAGCCCACCTCTCTTCTCTCTCCTCCTCTCTCTCCTCCACCTCAGTATACAGCCAGCTTACAACCTCTTATTATAATACTTGCTCTAACCACAACCACCATCGATCAGTCCCCACGTGCCTCCCTCCGATTCCAGTGCAGCTCAGCCGCCATGGATCTACCTTGAGACCACATTTGTTCCATATATAATTACTACAACAATCTAGTTCTTTAGAGACACTTTATTTTGCATTTCGAGACTCTTTTAAGGGTCACAAGCTTTTCTGGTGACTTCTTACGAAGTGTCACGGGAAGGGTCACAAGATGAAGAGTCATAAAAAATTTGGTGACACTTTAAAATATGACAGCAGTGTCATGCATGACACTTCTGCGATCATTGTGGCTTCGCTACAGTGCTGGAGGCTTATTTGGCACTATTCATAAGTTTCGTCTTTTTCTGAATTTTTGGCTTTTTGTTGAGCTTTTTTGCCGGTTCTTTTTTCCCCGTATTTGTTTGTATTATACGTAATGGGCTAACATTTTTTTTATTTTTAAATTTTTTTAAATTTAATTATGCTAAATAAGCCTTGTCAGCTACAGTGCTTTTTTCAGCCAGCTACAGTGTTTTCAGCCATAAGCCATGAGCTTTTCAGCCGAACCGATCACCCCCTAAAAGGGCCTCCAACCATTGTCATAATATTTTGTATGGGTGACCAATAGAAGTGTCACCAACTTTTTGAACAGATTTTAAATGGATATCATGGAGACTCTTCAAACAGTCACAAACTAGTGTCATACATTTGAATATGATGGCAATAGTTATGCATCCGTATATTTAAATTTTAGAACAACAGTTGATAAATGACTAATTATGAATGTCATTGTAAAAATATTATTTCAATTTTTTAAAAAATATTGAAGAGATGTTATTATGCTTATTTGTACTAGAACCGCAAGCAAATATATTAGAAAGCAAAAGGAATGCCAATGGCGCAACCAAGAACAACAATAGAAACTACCAAGTTCATTCGACTTGTCAACCAAGAAAATATCCAAGCAAGTTCTGAAGAGATAACATTTTGAATATGTTCAGTAGTCCCCATGGTACTCACATAGAATCAAACATGCATTTAGATGTACATATGTAACATTCGCAAAAGATATTATGTCGAAAAGTTCACCAAAAAAACTTTCAGCAGCAAGTAGTTCAATATGGATAGCAACCATTTTGGTTGAGAGGCACTGAAGATGTCATCATAACATTCATCAGGTGATCAACTTGAGCCTGCAATGTAGAATGCCTTGATTCTTGTTTAGTTTGTGCTTGTTATAGGCCCACGGCGTGGGCCTTGGGCCCAGACGGGTTATTATTAGGAATTAGAGATTGGTTTCTATTTGAGTTAGAGATTAGTTTCCTTATGTTAGAGATATAATTAGAGATATGATATTGTTAGAGATATGATTGAGATTAGATTCGATCTGTTAGGGGGAGCCCGTCTATATAAAGAGGGCTACCGCATGCTATTGGAATTAAGCAGAGCAACGTTTGGTTGCAGGCTTCCCTGTGGAATCCCCTCTATCCACCGCGATCTATCAATTTGGTATCAGAGCCGTTGATCCCTTCCCACGACTTCTGCTACCATGGTTTCTGCGATTTGTCCTGCTGCCGAGTCGTTGGCCATAATAAAAGCTAGCGCCGACAAGGTGGCCAGCATCGACAAGGGGATGGGGGACATCTTCCACAACATACATGCCCTCTTGGAGATAATCTGGAAGGAGCGGGAGAAGGCGCAGCAAGAGACAGGTCGCAGAGCAGAGGAGACGGCAGATATTGATCTGCCGGCTGTTAGCGAGGAGGACGAGGCTGTCCTTGCCCCCGTCGCTGAGATCACCAGCTATGGCAGGGGCTCCAACCTCCCCTTCTCCCTCGATGGCTGGTCCCTCGCCTCTGCCGATGGAGAAGAAGACTCGACGGTCAGACCAGAAGGAGAAGTGCGGTCTGACCGGGAGTGATGAGGACATCGCTAGTAATGAGACATCAATAACATGACCAATAACAAGAGCACGAGCCAAGAAACTACAATCTCAGGTGAACCTGCTCCTTAATGAATATGTCATTAATTTTAATGAGAATTTCATACTACCTAAAAACAATATTTTACTCGTGCTCAGGTTTGAAGAGTCAGCGATGGATGGAGATCAAGGATATGAGCTACAGAATTCAGCCCATGAACAGTACCGTGAACAGTACAAGGCCCATGAACAGTAACCGTACGGCCCATGAACAGTAACCGTGCTACAGTGCGCGTGAATAGTACCACATGGGATGTTTAGTGTTGAATAGCCTTGGGATGAGACTATATATTGAGGGGTAGACCCCCATTGTAAAGGGAACCACTTTTGATAAAAGATTACTCTTGTTCTTTCTGTTGGCCGAACCAACATGAGGGAATTGGGAGTTCGTTGAAATCAAGATCGTTCAACCTTTCCGCTGGGAATTGGGAGCGCGATGGAACTTCATCGGTGGTCGTGAAGTTCAACACGTGTGATTGGGCGAATTATAGAGTGCTAACTCTTGCATTGGCAACGGGGGATCACTACGATTCATCAATTCCAGTGAGTATCTTGATCCTACGTCGAGAAGATCGGGCGACCCCGTATCATCTTGGTATCAGAGCGCGGTTTACTCGGTAGGATTATTTACCCTTACTTTTAGATTGATTTATTTTTGTCCTATAGTCCATTAAACTGAAAATTGCAACAAAAATTAACCAAACCCTAGTTTTTGCATCTGTTAATTTTGTGAGTTTTGTTATGTTTTGATCCATTAGAATTTTTGTTTAGGTGCTGATCGTTCGTGTTTATTTGCGTAGCCTAATCTTTGTGTCTAATCCAAAAATCCAAAAAAAAATCTTGCTGATATTCTTTTCATCAATTGAGACTAGCTGTTGAATATTGCATCTAGGGCTGCTCTTGAGTACTTTACACCTTGCTGAATATTTGTTACCTGTGCAAAACCAAAAGAACAATTCAACCTAGTTTGGCCTTTGAAAGAAAAAAAAGGAAGTTGAGCACAAAAAAAACAGTGGAGGAAAGAAAGAAAGAAAGAAAGAAAGAAAAAAACATTGGCCGAAATTGGGTGAGTTCTTAATCCATAAATTCAGATTGTCTAATTTAATCTCTTGAGCAATCTCGTGCCCTTACATTCATGTCATTGCAATTGGCTAGCGTCTCTCCTAGTACTTGGTGCAAAACGAGCTTTCTAATCTTTAATTTCAGATTGCCTCTAGTTAGCTCATTCCTTTGTTTGCATCGAGTCACATTAAACTTTGCGTGTGCGTTCATATACTACACTTAAATCTTTTGGATCAGCACTTAGGCAAAGTATTCTAGCTTGGATTATTACTTAACTTTACAACATCAAGAATTTCAGATTGCTAGGATATACACTCTCATGCCAAGCTCCACCATATAACCGTTGTTGTGCAAGTAGTGAACACTCTTAAATTCGCTTGATCATCACTGTATTGTTGTCACTTCTACCAGGTGTAAGTTTTTATTGGCTTTAATTCACTTCGGAAGGGTAAGAACTTTACTTGGGAGAGAAAATAGTGAGATTGAGTGATTTCCACATATATATATGTTGCATAACTAACCATGACAGGATATTCAACAATTCGTTCCTCTTGGTGTGGACAAAATAGGAATGAATCTTCAGTATTTCGTTCCTCATGGTGCGATTCCAATCCCAACAATTTGTCTCTTTCGTTTTATGGAAGTGAAGATCCAGAGGAGTATCTTGAGTGGGTATGGCGAATGGAGAAAGAGTTTAGATTTCAGAAGCTTCCCAAAGACCAAGAATTGATGCGAGCGACTATGCAGTTTAAAGACTATGCTTATAGTTGGTGGCAACAATTATCTGGAAAACGATTCATTAGATCTTGGTCAGATTTGAAGGTGATCATGAGAACTGAATTGGTGCCAACCTATTATGAGCGGGAATTGCTTCACCACGTGGAGAGCATCACACAAGGGAGTAACACTGTTCAAGATTACTATTATGAGCTAAAGCATGCATTGCGACGTGCCGGTGTCACTAGTGCAATAAAAGAACAGGTATACTTCAAAGGAGGCTTGAATTATAAGATTGCTGCTGCACTTCAATATAAATATTTTAGTAGCGTGCATGATCTTGTGAATTGTGGTATTGAGGAGGAGAAGAGACTTATGGATATGCGTACACCACAGTTTCATCGAAGTCCATATTTCAATTCTTATGCCTCAACAAGTGTGGCACATGGGAAGATGACCGAGCATGGGACTTTCCCTTTGGTCAAGAAGACATGTAGTGCTGCCCCATTGCTACAAACAACACTTGAGATGTATCAAAACCCATGTAAGGATGAGTGCCACATAGCCAAATTGAGTGAGAGTGATAAAAACAATGAGTTGTGTGATTCCATCAAACGTGAGGTTGAGAGCATCCAAATGGAGAGTGAGAGGAATACACAAAAAGAAAAGAGAGAAAGAGATGATAGGAAAAGTGAGATTACTTTTTATACTAAAGACTTACTCTCTACTTCTAGTGTTGCTTCTCATATTGTGCAGGTTGATATTAAAGATGAGGAGTCGATTGTTCCACAACCGGTACCATTGGAAGTCAAAAATGAGAAGATAACCACAGTTGAAGATGAAGTACTTGCTGCCCCGTTGTTACATCATGACGATTTGATACCTACAGCACCTGCATCAACTGAAGAGAATGATAAAGGTAACCATATTGGTGCTGAATTTATTTGTGAAAAGGTGAGTAATTGTGAGAACTCATGTGTTCAATCGAAAATTCCATGTTCTGAAATTTCTTGGGTCAATTTACATAATGTGGAATTAATTACTCATAAGGAAGATCTTGATAGAATATCTCTAGATGATTCTTTATATTATATCATGTTCGATGATCCTAAAGAGTTATCTAGTGTGATTGAGGATGTTGCTGAAATTTCATGTTTAAAATCACTAGTTAGTAATTACGCCTACACTTTCAAGTTCAATTTGATTGGAGATTATGGTGTAGATGACAACTTTTATGTTTATCGAATATGCATTACATGTGATAAGATTGCTGAGTTGAAATTGCATATTTTGGACAAACAATCTTTTATACCACGTCATGATCACAATGAGATGAGTTTCAACAATAGTGCTTCATGTTTGAAAAGATTTCTTAAGCCTACTTATTCATTCTTTAATGTACAATCATGTACAAATAATCAGAGTAGCGCAGTTGAATCATGGAAGGCACTAAAACTTTTCTCCACCATATTTGAACCGTTTGATCTAGTTTTGCCCATTAATGACTTGTCCACGTACTTCGCAAAGTCGAGGATGACTTTTTCTTATGGGAGGGAGAATGGTGTGAATGAAAACATTGCAATGTATGCATTTGATAGCTGTTGTAGTATCAATTGGTTTGTGCAAAACAAAGAGAATGAGAATGACACAATAATTGATTCATACAAATACCACGCATATGTGTTGTTCTTTTTGTTTACTACACCTCCAAGTAATAATAATGTGAAAGACGGAAGGGGTGTAACTGACCAATACATATACCATGCATACACATTGTATTTTTTTGTTTAGTACAATTTCAGGCTATCAAAAGCCGAGGACGGCTTTTTTTGAAGAAGGGGAGTATGATGAGGACATCGCTAGTAATGAGACATCAATAACAGGACCAATAACAAGAGCACGAGCCAAGAAACTACAATCTCAGGTGAACCTGCTCCTTAATGAATATGTCATTAATTTTAATGAGAATTTCATACTACCTAAAAACAATATTTTACTCGTGCTCAGGTTTGAAGAGTCAGCGATGGATGGAGATCAAGGATATGAGCTACAGAATTCAGCCCATGAACAGGCCATGAACAGTACCGTGAACAGTACAAGGCCCATGAACAGTAACCGTACGGCCCATGAACAGTAACCGTGCTACAGTGCGCGTGAATAGTACCACATGGGATGTTTAGTGTTGAATAGCCTTGGGATGAGACTATATATTGAGGGGTAGACCCCCATTGTAAAGGGAACCACTTTTGATAAAAGATTACTCTTGTTCTTTCTGTTGGCCGAACCAACATGAGGGAATTGGGAGTTCGTTGAAATCAAGATCGTTCAACCTTTCCGCTGGGAATTGGGAGCGCGATGGAACTTCATCGGTGGTCGTGAAGTTCAACACGTGTGATTGGGCGAATTATAGAGTGCTAACTCTTGCATTGGCAACGAGGGATCACTACGATTCATCAATTCCACGTGAGTATCTTGATCCTACGTCGAGAAGATTGGGCGACCCCGTATCAGGGAGGAAAACAGCAGTCAAACCGGGAGATTAGGGTTTGCAACCGTCGCCGCCGGCGTCGCTGTCCTCGGTCGCCGGTCGCCATCTACTGCACGTCGCCGCCGGCCACTCCGTCGGCCGCCACTCCCTCAACCGCTGGCGTCGTTCCTGTTGCCACCAGCAACCTCCCGTTCGGCAGGACTGCAGGCGTCGCCTTCGGGCCCTCCACGCGCCTCACGGCTGCCGCCGCTCGGCACCCAAGCACACGCCTGAGAGCCGCCGCCGCCGTGGACTACTCGGAGTAGCCGCCGCCATCGGATCCGGCGTTCTACGCCGCCGATTCGCCGCTCCCCGCGCCGCCGTCTCCGTCCGCTCGGGCCACCGCCATCCGTGCCGCCTCCGCCCGGGCCACCTCCACCGCGCCCCCTCTGCGGCCGTTGCCAGATCCGCCGGCCCGCGCCGCAGGCCGTCGCTCCGCCTGCCGATCCGCCCCCGCTCCAAATCGGGACGTCCCCGACAGGGGCTTCTCCGCGCCACCTTCGCTCTGCTGCCGAGACGTCGACGTCGCCGTCGGGGCCACGTCCTCCGCCGTGGACCGCTCGGAGCCGCCGCCGCTGCGAGATCTGCCGGAGTCGCCGTCCCGGTCGCCATCGTCGCCCGGATCCCGGCCCGGGCCACCTCCGGCCGCGCCGTCTCCGCCTCCGCCCGAGCCGCCGCTGCAGCCGCTCCGCCTCCGCCCGCAGCCACCGCCGTCGCTGAGTCCGCCTCCGCCCGAGCCGCCGCCGCTCCTTCCACCGGCAGCTCCGCCGGTCGCTCCGCACGCCGACCGCCGCCGTCGATGCCGACCGGGGGGACCTCCGCACCGTGCGCCGCCGCTCCTTCGGTCGCCTTTTTGACGGGATGTGTTTGGTCGGTATTGGTCGGGTTTTAAAACCGACCGGTTAGGTAGGGCGACAAAAAAAAACAAAAAAACAAAAAAATCAAAAAATCAAAAAAATAAAAAAAAAATCAAAAAAAGAAGCTTTTTTTGCAGGCATTATATTTCCCGAAGGCGTTACACTTCGTCTAGCCTTGTTCCACGTGGATCTGGCCGGCCGTCTCCATCCGCTGCAGCACCCTGCCACCGTTCGTCTTCTGCATCGGCGTCGAAGGTCTTCCATTGGCCGCCGTCTAGCAGCTCGAGGACGAGCTGCATGTCCGGGAGGGGTGTAGTGTTATAGGCGTGGGCCTTGGGCCTAGGAATTAGAGATTGGTTTCTATTTGAGTTAGAGATTAGTTTCCTTATGTTAGAGATATAATTAGAGATATGATATTGTTAGAGATATGATTGAGATTAGATTCGATCTGTTAGGGGGAGCCCGTCTATATAAAGAGGGCTACCGCATGCTATTGGAATTAAGCAGAGCAACGTTTGGTTGCAGACTTCCCTGCGGAATCCCCTCTATCCACCGCGGTCTATCAGTGCTGCAATATACTGAGCTTCTATTATTAATATCTTTGCTTCATACTGACTTTGCATTTCAGCTGGCTTCAATTCGTACTGGCTTCTATCTCTTCTATCTGCTCCTGGATTTCACATCATTTTCTGACTAATTGACACCATATGACAGTGCATTTCTAATGTCAGCTTGCACTTCATTTACCTCATCCGATGTTACACCCATTCCAAAACCAGTCACTTTAGTTCCTTTGTCCTTTAACTTGGCATAAACTTGTTTTTCAATCTCTGCAACAGATTTTGAACATCCTGGAGTACCAGCTTCATTCTGCACCATATTATTAGCATCATCCTACAAAATAAGCAATGTTAGACTCTGGTATGGTAGACTCCACAGTTTTGTTTTGTGACATCTAAACGATCGAGGCCACATGCCATGCTATTGTACCAATGAAATTTACATTTTTAATGGTCCCCTGAGATGCCTCAGTTTCATATTTTGGTTACTTCAGTGTTAATGGATCACTAATTTATATCAGTGCTTATGAGAATGTGTAGAATGTACGTAAAGAAATGCCTTTTATGAGAATTGTAGTTGTTAAAACACTTTTTGAAAATGTACTCACTGAAACTTGCTGTGACATCTTGACTTTTGATTTCTAACCTTCAAATTCTCATTTGGAACAACACCGCTGTTTTAAACGCTATTGAACTTTTTTTTGGTAGCATCGGTGTATAGTACTTGCTACTTGTCAATTTGCTGTGAATCAAGCGTGTCAATTTGCTATCTTTTAGTATGAAATTTAGTCTATCCCAAACGACAAGAGTTTTTGTAAGTGCTAGTTGAAACCATTAGCCAACTCTAATCCATGTCTGTCTTGACTCATTGATGATAAGGGTTGAGAGTGATGCATTCTGAATGCCTGCGTACCTTCCTCGCTCTTCGACCCCCGCTTGCCTCTTTAGCAGAATCTATTGGGCTACACCACACAGGGATGGAATTGAAGGGCCATGCTTGCGAAGTGCATACAGGACACGCAAGGAACGTGCGCGTTAACCTTCCCATAAGCGTGGCGCGATCGATGGACGTTGTCCTGCAAGCCGACAAGTTGAAGCACGCGACGGTTAGCACACCACGCACCAGATCGATCGATGGCTATGTACATACTGTGCCTATGTACGGGACAAAGACATACATGATGTGGACGCATGCCACTTGACTTGCAGGCCAGTGAACGGCAGCTCTTAGCCTGTACAGGAGCATGCACTCGCATATATGGATCGAGATAGCTAGTCCTACACGTTTCTTGCTTGCGCGCGTGCAATGCAAACTAATAGGGAGAGAGAGAATTTGAGATACTACACACTGTAGTAGAGTACAAGATTCTGGATGGACAATCTGGGCAGCATGCGGTGAGGGCGGACGCAGACAGAAGGGAAAGCGAAGTCGGGATATCGAGCGTGCCGATCTACGAAAGTATCTGCAGCCCGATCTCGTGTGTGGGCCGGCCTGGCTGTGGGTTGGGGCAGAGACACGCCACGGTTCAGGCCGGCCCAGAACGATGTCCGCGCGGCCTGATCGACCGTAAAAGCGCAAACGGACCAAAAGCTGGAGAAAACCGAACGAGCCGGCCGTGCTCTGTCCCAGACGTACGAAAACACCGCGGGCCCTGGTCCACCCACGCCCAGCTGTGAGCGTGGCCTACACCCAGCCTGCAGACCGCGCGCGCATGGACCTACTGTGATCCGACCACCACGCCGGCCCATCGCACTCGCGAGGTGAGACGCGACGCGATCCCACAGCCCAGCACGCTCCCAGGCACACGTGCGCGCGGACCGGTCCCGATCCACCATCCCATACGCGGTCAAGCGGCTCAAGCTGGCAACGAACGCGAGCTGTCGCTGGCTGCTGGAGCGTGCACCGGCCCAGCTGCGCACGCTGTCCATCTCCTGGCCCCCACGCAAATGCAGCTAGCGCAGGCTTAAGCCCTCTCTTCTTTTCCGGCCATAACTTACAGTTTATCTCTTTTCTCAAACAAATAAATCATTGTTTTAAAATAATTTATTCGAACACTCTTTTTAACACATATGAGCGCTTGTATTACGATAAAAAACTTTCAACTACAGCCAAAAAGAACCCATCCTAGATAAAATGAAAATGTGTCTACGTGTATGTAGAATACTATACACACATACATACACCATCAGCCTATCACTTTGATGAGTAGGAGTCAGGGATTACATTTTCGGGCTGATATTCTCGAAATTTGCCGATTTTTAGTTTTCTTAGCTCACTCCGAAAGAAACCCATTCCGGCCAAAATATTCGGCCCACTTCAAAAAACTTCGGCCCATGGCCTACCTCTCCAGCGGTCCACCCTCATAAATCAAGAACTAGCATGAGGAAAACCCAGAACGGGGCAGTCGGGCGGCAACGAGCGGAGCGGGCAGCAAGCGACGTGGGAGGCAGGCGTCTGCGAGCGGGAGGGGGAGACTAGCCGGCTACGGAACGGGCGGCGACACTGGCCATTTGGGACAAAAATTGTATGTATTTTTTGAATTTTTTAATTCAGATAATATGTTTGAATATTTTGACCTAAATCTTTCGAAAAATATCTAAAATCTTTGAAATTTCCAAATTTTGGATTTGTCGGAGGAGTCGGAAAAATTTTATAAACCAAAAATGAAATCCCTGGTAGGAGTATCCATCGTCGTTCGTCTCCTCGTCAACCTTGACGCTCTCGAACTCGAAGCGCCCGTGCTACTGTAGGATGGAGTGCAGCTCCACGGGGGTGGTGGAGAAGACCTTACGATGTGCCCGAACACGTGGTGCGGCACCGACAGGGACGACGGCTTGGGCAAGCTTAGCACCTTGTGCAGCAGCACCCTCCTCTGCGCCATCTCCACCTGGGCCATCAGGTGCGCCCAGGGCGTAGCCAACGGGAGAGCTTAGTGAGGCTTGAGCCTCACCTCCCCCGGTGGCAACTTTATATATAGTAAAAATAGAGGGAGAAAGAGGGAGATTAACAAATCTAAAGAGAAACTAGCTCTCCTTGATGGGAAGTTTAACAACAAGCATGAAATTAAAGAAGACGACAAGAAGGAGGAGGAGAAGAAGTGAAAATCATAAAATTAAAGAAGAACTAATCAATCAATCAAAGAAAGAAAGTGAAATAATATATGTAAATCATAAAATTAAAGAGGAGGAAGAGTAGTGAAAATCATAAAATTAAAGAAGAGATAATCAATCAAAGAAAGAAAGTGAAATATATATGAACCTTCTTGAGTCCAGGGATGACGGTGAGAGCTCGATGAACCTCTAGTTGATCTTCTCCCTTCGCCGCCTCTCCGCGATGATGTGATCCTGCACGTAACCCGAAGGCACTGCCGCCGCCGAGGTGATTTATTTACACCGTTCTCGACCTAGTGTTGATTTTCGATGTAGGCTTCGCCATCGTTATCCAAGTAAGTCGGTACAATAAAACCCATGTAAATAAAATCTGACTAAGAACTTGTCAGATAAGAACAAAAATTAGAAAATTTAATATAGGAAGAAAAATAGAAAAAAAACTAAAAAAATATATAAAGTTACGTTTAGAAAAATAGATGGGTCTTCCAGCCACTCAAAACCGACAAGAATGTTGACGAAGAGGGACCAACGGAGGAACGACGGAGTTGGGGCCGGTGACTAGGGTTCGTGGCGGCGGCTCCACGGTACGCAATAGAATAGTTCGTCCGATCCTCGTGCCGTGAGCGTGCAGTCGCTGGTTCTTGCTGATGTTGCGTGTAGAGCGGCATGGCCGCATGGGGTGCGGCCCGTTAGGCTGGAACGGGGAAGAGAGAAAAAGCAGCCCATCGTCTACCAAAGAGGCCCATTAAACTAAGCTACAGCCCACATGGACCAGCCAGCCCATCTCCTGGGCGACGAAACCACCAAACCTCTTATCGCGCTCCTCTGTCGGAAAAGGGAGGGAAACCCCCGCCCGAACCCCCAAACTCCCCACCGGCCACCGCAGATCTCCGGCCATGTCGGCCGCCGCCGCCCCGCCCTCCTCTCAGCAGCCCCCGCCGCTCACAGCCGAATCCGTCCTCCACCTCGCCTCCCGCGACCCCTCCGCCGCGCTGCCCCTCCTCCCCGCGCTCCCGCCACACGTCCTCGCCGACCTCCTCTCCTCCCTCTCCGCGGTCTCGCCACCGAATCATCTCGTTCTCCTCCCTGCGCTCCTCTCCCTCTCGCCCTCCCCCTCCCCCTCCACCGCCTCTTCCGCCTTCTCCTCCCTCCTCTCCGCGCCCAGCTGGCCCTCCGCCACCCTCCTCGCCGTCGCCTCCCTCCTCCGCGACCTCCCCGCGCCCTTCCGCTCCCGGGTCCCCGCCTTCGTCGCCAAGATCCTCTCGCTCCTCCCCAGCGCCGACGCGCAGGACCTCCCGGCCCTTGCCTACCAGCTCCTCCTCCTCGCCTCCAAGCCGCTCCACCCCCGCGCCGTCCTCACCGGCCTCCTCCGCTTCTTTGGGGGCCGGTGCGGCGTCCGCGTGCGCGCACCGCCGTCCATCGTGCGGCAGGTCGAGGGCACCGTGCTGATGCACGTCGCCTTCGCGGTCAAGCAGGACCCTGCGCTGGCAAGGGAGGTCGTGGCAGCCGTCAAGGCCGACGCTGCGGGCGCGCTCAGCGGGTTCGCCGTGGCTGTGCTGCTGTCCGTGGCGCGCGTGCGGAGGTTCAACGAGGGCGCCATGGGTGTGCTCCGGGACGCAGCCACCACGTCGCGCCGGGATTATCGGATGTCGAGGTGAGGGGATTGTTGATGCTCTTCGAGGTATGTAGTTTAGAAATTTGTTCTGATTGGGTGGTTGCCTAATTGGTGTCATTTAGGCGCTGCAAGTGGTTGCCAGATTGCCTGAAACAGGAGTGCCTGCGGGCTGCTTATTGTGTTGAGAAGGCATTGCTGAAATCTGTGAGGAATTGACATTTCGAACCTGTGACGTGAATTGCGAAGTGATCAGAAAGTCAAGAATTCCTAATTCTTTTGGGGTGTACTTTGGTTTTTAATTTTCAGGTTGATGAGAGCATTGGTGGGAGGGAGCATGTTGTGCCGAGCATTGTCCAGGTGGGCTTTCTCCTGTTAGAGGCCTCAGATGGTGATCAAGGGGAGGAAGATGGCTCAGGCGGAAGGGTTATGAGCAGTGAAGAAGTAGGTGTTAATATGCTCAAGTCATTGTTTGAGATCCACGAAATGGCACGAACTGAGGTATGCATCTAGGCATTGTGGTCTTTGTGTTGATGAGTCAGTTATGATTAGCTGCCTGGTTCGTTTAATATGTTATAGCGTGCTTCTGTTTTGTCTACTTGAGGTCAGATAATTGAACAATGCAAGTTCCGGATTCTCTCAGCAAAGCCTCAGCAAAGTGTACCAGTTATGAGGTAATGGAAGCCTTGAATCCTTGTCAAATTTACAGAGTACAGCTTATAGCCTACAATTCAGTATGCACATTTTTATTTTTGAGAGGATATAACTTTCCCTACAGGTTGCTTGGATGCTTGGTTCGGAGTCATCCATTTCCAATACTCGAATATATTGCACACCTGAAGGAGTTGCTTGATTATTTTGCCTTCATGAATGACAAGATATCGACTGGCCTGATCAATTGCATCTTGCCACTCACAAAGTTCAGCCGTGATCTGAAGGTCTTTGACCTTAACAGTTCCATGTTTTTGTGGTTGTAAAAGGCAGTATGATGATTGTTGTAGAGTTTAACTTTACAGGATTACATAATATTGGTTGTAAGGAAGGCCATGTTCAAGCGGGATGATGCTGTCCGAATTTCTGCTACAAATGCTATAGTAGAGCTAATTATTACAGAATGCAAGTATAGGAAAAATGAAGCCAATCCTTTTCAAGATTCATCAAGTCAACCAAGCTCTAGCCAGCAACCTGAAACACATCTAGAGGTTGGTGGAGGTCTCTTTCAAGAACTAAGTGGAGTGCTTCGCAGATGTCTCTCGCAGCAGGTATCACTGCTTTACGGATATATTGCACCACCCATTTGTTCTATCCTTCATCACTAGCAAGATATATACAGTTCCCAACATAGCTATTTTGCCCTTACAGGCTAGAGCCAAAGAGGTCTTGTATGAAGGTCTCATACGAATTGTTATCTCTGATCCGGTTGTTGCAGACAATGTCCTTGATTTCCTATGGCCTCACTTCCTAAACTATTACACAGAGGTAACACTCCCTGACAGATTCTTGTGTCCATTTCTGTTTGCTCAATACTGTAGAGATACATCCTTTTATCAAGCCAAATGAAGTTGTTCTCATGAGTTTTTGTTGCCTGACTTGCTTTAGCATGCAGAATGCCCCCTTAAAATCAATTCATGCTTTCAAGTCGAGAATGCCAAAGTATGCATTGTGGAACCTTTAGATTGCCTACTGTCATGCGTCTCGTGCATTCTTCAAGTTCAGCAAAATAGTAAATGTGAGCGACCACGAGATGCATATTGGAAGTGCTTTGGTTTTGCTCCTTCACAGGATAGTGAGGTTTGCTCTTTACTCACTTCTGAAATCCATAGCGAAAGGCTTGATCATATTATATTTTCATAACCTGAGCTATTATCAGGTTGGAAGATCGTCATCAAGTGACTTGTTCATGAAAGCTTTATCAAACATCCGAAAATACTTGAGGAAATGCCTCACAGAAGGTTTGTGATACACCATTGAGCTTGAGTGCTTAAAAATATTATTTGATAGGACAATTATTTCTGTGTTTGCTGTTTGTATATTGATTCATACCAGATCAACGAGGACAAACCCAAGAAGCTGGCTCTCTTTCGTCACCTTTGGAGAAGGCTCATTGTCATAACCTTGCTATGCTTGGAATCATTGAGGTTTTTGTCTATTTTGCTGCTTCAAAACTACAGACAGCTGCTGATGAACCAAAGGAAATGTTAGAAAAAGAAATACTGGAGCTTGTTGTTGCACATGGTGGCTTTGAGAGGAAAACAAGCAAGAGCAGGGAGAAGATTGCGCGAAGAAGAGGGAATTCAAGTGATGCTACAGATAAGCAGACTAATGAACCCAAGGAAAATTCAAATGCTTCATTGCAGAAATTACATGAAAAGAGGGGGAAATTTATGGATTCATGTTTATATGAACTTGTAGTTATGTGTGTCAAGCAATGTAATGCTGATAACTATGATAAATGCAGTCAGTGTCCTAGCCAATCTAAATTGAACCTGTGCTCCAGTATATTATCTTTTGTACTGAAAGCCTGTCTTGAAATGTTCAAAGCTCTTGCAGCAAAGGGAGGTGGGGCGACTATTGGAAATGTAAGAACAACTTTGTATGAAGATGTGAAAAAGTTAGTGCAGCCATTAATGCAGCTCATATGGTGGCTTATGTTAGATTCAAAGCAAGAAAATGGTGGAATCAAGAAGAACATGACCCAAGGGAAGAAAAACAATGAAAACAAAAAGGATCAATTATATCTGGCATTGACATGCTTGACAGAACTGTTTAAGCTAAGTCTATTAAAAGATTGTTCTATTGATATTATTGATGTTCTGATATCTTCAGCTCCACCAAATATAGAGGAGATGATGGATACCAGCCAGCCTCTTTACAGGAATGACACTGCTATGGTTGATGATCCTGACATAAGAAGTGCCCATGTGTTTCTGCACATATTGAAGATGTTATATGTCCGAGTTCTTTCCCAGTCACTTATACGTGAATCTGAGGTAAATCTATTTGTAATCAGGGCAGGAAAGCAACATCTGATCTGATGGTTTGTTTTTGTAATAGATTAAATTAGTAGAAATAGGATGATCAGTTACACTTCGTTAGCATAATATAATGCACACTAGATGCTTCTGTACTGTCCATTTCCTTGTCAATATTCACGCAGGCACCTAGTTCATACATTCCCTGTTGACTCACTTATCTTTGTGGGCAGCAGTTACCTCACAATTCACTTCCAAGTAATATAGATGTATCTTAGTCTATCCTTTTATATTTGTGATAGAAAGTCATGGATAAAAAGGTTTGTACCATGGTGGGAGAAATTGCTCTTCCAACCTGGCAGTTCCCAGACTTTGAGCACTTTACTTCTCTTTTCTTTGTTCAAGTATGGAAAATGCCAGATATGATGTTCTTCTGTTGACAAATAACTATTTCAAAGCCGACCCTCATGAAAGAGAGATGCAAGTAATTTGAATTCAACGGTTTGCTTTGGTGGATAAACTGAAATTCTTGTTTATTCCTGTAGGTTGTAACTGAATTGATTTTTGGCATATCAAGAAAACTACATTCTGAACAAAGGCATCATGTTGGACATTGGGCTGCAGGCTTATGCAGAAAGAAAATTGTCCAAAGTGCAAGCACTGCACGAGAGGTGGTAAAACTTGCTGTCCATCTTATAGCAGCTCCAGCTGACATGATTCTTGTGCATGACATGACCACAGAATTGAAGAAAGTAATAACCTCTGGGGATGAGGACTCTAGAGATTCTTCGGAGGCATTTCTTATTATTAACTGTAAAACAAAGAATTCACTTGCTGCTGTCTTTCTTCAAATTGTTGAATCATCTCTTGCTGAACTGGACTGGGTATTTGGTAAGCTTAAGGCAGTACTTACATTAGGTTATGATGCTGCTAACATTGACGAGGATCAGCCAGCAGATGAAAGGATGCAAAGACTATACTTGGAGGAAGCACTCTACTCAAGATCAACATCAGTAGTTCATGTCCTTTCGTCTTTTGCACATATGAGCCTTAAGGGTAGGTTGTAAGGTACCAGAAGGCATCCCTTCTATTCAATTCCAACATGTAGCGTGATTTTACCTTTGCATTCTCAGATTCTCAAGCAGAACAGTTTTTGAAACTGACTGCAAAGTTCTACAAGATCTTGACTCGCATGACAAAGTCTCAGATTGCACCTAAGGGCTACCGGCAATCCATACCTGGTCTCCAGTTTCAAAAACTGGCAGAAGAAACTTGCAGGCTGCTTACTGCTCCACTGTACAACTTCGTCAGTCTACTTCAAGAGGTCTCTATTGTTACATAAATACATCATTGATATTTACTTTTTATATGACGTCAGTTTAGCTTCAACTTATTTACTTTCCTTTCTTTTTGGTTGCAGAATCAGCAAGCTTCCAAAAGGGGGATTCTCGCCAAGATTAAAAGAGAGAGCAAATGCATTCCTGATCTTATTTTCCAGATCGAAGATTATGAGAAGTATCTAATCCAGCTAAGCAAACTCACAAAGGTGAACCTTTTGAGGCATGCCAAGCGTAGCGTAGCAAGAGATTTCCAGATCCGACCAAAGGAGAAAGCTGAAGAAGAACAACAGGAAGGGGATTCTACTCCAGCCAGTGCTGCGTCATCTGAAAGTGAGCCTGACGAGGATGCGGAAGGTCCAGATGCTCCTGTTGGAACAAATGCTGATGAAAACATGCAGGCCACTGCACAATGTGATAATGCCGTCCAAGATTCTGAATCTGATGGAGAAGAGGAAATGTTAGCACGAAGGAAGAGGGCTAAGACAAACCAAATTGTGCAGGATTCTGATGAAGAAGCCGAAGGCGAATAAATTTTCTTTAGACAGTAATTCAAAGTATAAGTTCTGGATTTCGCCAGGCTAGGGAAGATAGAGCAAAAGTAATAAATACTAGACAACTTTGAACAATTTGTAGGTTGACATGTTGATTATAGATGATATACGGATGTAATATCAATTTTTATGCTCTTGGTTACATTTTTTTTCTTGTGAATTTAACATGGACGATTGTCATCATACTTCATTGGCATTGAAATGATTGTGGATTTCCCCTTCAACGAATCATCTACCTCTTTCTTATAGTAGAAGCTGCATGCTGTACATGTAGACAACTTCAAATATTGGCCGGCTTGTTTTTTATACAGCTCTTTCTCGCGAGGCGAGGGAAAATGCATATTATCCTGGAGTGGTCATTCATTTGGTAGTGCTTTTGGTTTCCGACTTAAAATGTACTGTAGTGGCTGTTACAGTGTCTTGCATTTTAAGTTCATGTGCCTACCACTTGATCAAGATCCAATGCTTCAGAATGAGTGCCACAGTAGCACTGCCACCGTCCCGAATAATGGTTGCTATAGTGCTAGAGACATCCCCCGCCTTTGATTTCTTTTGATCCAACGCTTCAATTAGTATTGCGCACCAATGTAGCACATGGCCTGTTTGGTTCATGACCAGAAGTTGCTTAGCCACAAGTTAAGCGTGTCACAGTTTTTAGGTAGCTGTTTGGTTCACTGACGCAACTGTGGCATGCCACACTTTCTTAACACCCGGCCCCACACGTCATAGACTCAGTTTCTTGCCAAACTTTGCCACAAGTATGGCTTCGATTTTGTTAGCCACACTTTCTGTGGCAGCCACACATTGTCTAAGCTTAGGCATGGCAAGATTTTGCACCAACCAAACATGCCCGTAATCTTGTTCTCTACCGTAGATGACATGTTTCCTCCACTATGGGTGGGGATAGAGCCTAGGACATCATGCAATGCACTATGTGCACCGGCACTCCAATATCTACTCGGAACTCATCGAGGTGAAAGATAATTATCTGTCTGACCTCGAATAAAAAGTCTTGTATACAATTTACTACTTTCTTAACCATGCTTCTTCCAAAGAAACAACTCATTTGAAGGATCTTTTTTTTTCCGAATAATTCATTTGAAGGAACTTACACTGAACTACTGAGGCTTAATAAACATTCTTACACATTAGGATGAGAGGAGAGAGCCAAGACGGCAACATCTGACCCAAGAGAACCTGCTCGGTTTGGCTTTTTACTGAAGGCTTAGGGCTTTTTTACTGTAGCGGCTGAAGGAAATACTGTAGCGGCTGAAGGAAGTGCTGTATCGGCTGAAATGAGGTAACAAGTGTTCCAATAAGCTGAGACCTCTGGAGCAAACACTGTGCAAGTACTAACAACGTTCCAAACGAAAACTACGACACCCGTTCACAACTACATTAATTTGGTCGAAATGCCGTACACATGAATTTTCTTACACGCGACAAAAGACCGAACATGTGCAGGGAACATACGAGAGACACATGTAGCTCTAAGCCACCAATGACGCTGCTATGCAATCACGTGTCATGTCCATCAACGCAGCGTTCATGCCCTGCAGCAACCCGGACGGGGGGGGGGGGGGTATGCGGGCGGTGCGGAAGGTCATGCAGCCTGCGCTGGCATGTTGCCGGCTCGCTACGTGGCCAACTCGTAGTCAATGAGAAAGTTGTGCAACGCCATGCAAGCTGTGAAGCGCATTGCCTGCGACCCTTGTACTTCGGAATCTTGTCGAGAATGTGTCATTTGCCCTTGCACATGCCGAACGCGCGCTCGACGGCGTTGCGTAGTTGCGAGTGATGGTAGTTGAATATCTCCTTCATCCCATCCGGCAGTGCACAACAGAGACATCATCACAAGCAGTGGGCAATGCAACAAACAGCAGTTGGCAACTGTTCGGCCACAAAAACAGGCCCGAGCAGCTAATACAGCAGTACAGGCAGCAGCCATTCGGCACAGCGCAGCAAATATAGCAGCCGGCAATAGCAGCAGCCATTCGGCACAACATAAACTCACAGCAGCCATTCGGCACAGCTCAAACTCACATAGCCATTCGGCACAGAGCACACTCGCAGCAACAGTTCGGCCACAAAAACAGGCCCGAGCACACATGAATCAAATAGCACCAAACAGGGCCGGTCCTGACATTTAGAGGGCCCTGGGGCGAGATAGAAGTCGAGGCCCTTTACTCAAACACAAACACATTTTTATATCAACTATTAAGTTAATGTTCAATACTATATAGCAAATATTCATGGCCTCATGTTACCATGTGCTCTAAAATATACATAAAAACACAGAAGCCATTTTTGTTCAATGAAACACCTGATAATTTAGATATAAGGTCCTATTTATGTTGCTGCCAGTCCAATGAAATTTTTGTTCGTAGAAGAAAAAAACACTGAAATCCCATAAGAGCAAGCAGTACAAAAAAGAAGCATGTGTAGCCGAAAGGAAGGATATCCGCATAGATACATCATGCAGTTCTTACCATTCTTGCTCAGTCCAGAACTTGAACCTTTTCTAGCTTCCAAAAAAGTCAAACAGATACCCAAAGAAATTACCAGCGACCAGTAGAGTATAAACAACCATAATGAGTGGATAGATTATGTTGAAGCTTCTCCCAAAGAAAGGAACAGCATCATCAATGTTCCCCATCCTCTACATAATAGTACGAGAGATGATTTGTCGAGCAGTTAGCTGTGAGATATTTATCAGGTAAGCAGTAAGCTTAAAAAAAGAAGCGGCATAACTTTTCCATTCAATATGAACTGTTAGCACCATGATACAAGAATATCAGAATTCCTACACTTTGCATGCGTAGAGGAAAAAATTTATCCTCGATCCACCTTCCCTCTAGATAATCCACGCCCCAGCGATATCGGCGCCGGTCCCGCGGCCGGAGAGGATGCGGAGGAGCGTCGACTTGCCGACGCCGCTGGGGCCCACGACGGCCAGGATACAGGAGTTGGAGGTGGTGAAGGAGACGAGGTTGAGGAGCCCCCCGGCGGCGGCAGGGTCGGAGGCAGGGGAGGAGGACAAGAAAGGGAGGAAGGCGGTCGTGGAGGCGCAGCGAGGGGCGGGGCAGGACCGCAGGAGAGGTTGGTGACGGCGAGTATGTACTGGCGAGTGGCGGCTGGGATTAGGGTTACGATTGGGGCGCGTGAGTGCAGCGTGGGGGACTGGTGTCTAGTGGGCTGGGGCGCTGGGCATTTGGGCCGAGGCCAATCGGCTGATTTCAAAAGCATGCGATTTTTTTGACCGAGACACTATTTCTTTGTTCACCACCAAAAGCAGCAAAATTTCGGACGAAATATTTTTTTCCCTGGATGCATATATACGTGGGCTTGGGCTAGGGGCCCCTAGTTTTCATGGGCCCTAGGCGGTTGCCTTTGCTGCCCAGGCCCAGGGCCGGCCCTGGCACCAAATAGGACAGAGCAGCAAATACAGCAGTCGGCAACAACAACAGCCGAAGCAATATCAGGCCGGAGCAGCAAATACATCAGTACAAGATATGTTTAATAGCAGCAGAAAACACAGGAATCAAATAGCACTAGATAGGACAGAAATCAGTACCACATGTTTAATAGAACAACACCTAGATAATTTAGAGCATACAGGACATGTTCAACACCTTATGCAAACTGCAACAGTTGGATACTCAGTTCATACAGTAAATAGGCCGTAATGTTTGGCAACGATGAAACAACACGATGAAACTCAATGCACAGCTAACGAAGTTCACGATTTAAACCAACGCGCAACGCTCAACGCAGTAGTTCGTACTCCTCACAGGTTACCAAATCTTTCCCAAGTACGCCTGATCTAGTTGAGTCGACCCTCGTTCGTTTCCATTGATAAGAAGCTGTCGCAACACTCTAGCATCATGAAAAGCTGCGATGCATAGTAGTGCTCATTGCTTCCTTTGGCCGCACCCACCTCTTTCACCATCTTCATCAGCTGAAGCAAGTCTTCCCTTGCATGTTGCTTCTGAGAGGATGTCACACTCGAGCTAGACAACCGGCTAGGTGGCTGCAGATTCCTCTCACAAAGGTCCACCAGGCACTTCATCTGCACATCACGTTCAGTGCGCTTACCTGATCGACTACTGCTCGGGTGCAGCGGTGTAGGGCGTGGCCTCTTGCTTCTGAAAGAATACGCCGATGCACCGCTGCCAGTGGCCTGCAATGCATGATGTCACATCAGACCGTCAGAGCGGGATCGGGCCCCACCGAAGTAATGCGAATAGCAATGCACTTCAAAATCCGAACTTACTCCATCGGCAGCTGCCCACCAATCGTCGGTCGCGTCGATGCAGCCTGTCGTAGGATCGACCCCAAGCCCCGTTGCACGAAGTTTCAGTTCCTTCCATTTGTTGTAATCACGACTAAGTTGCTCCCATTTGTTCTTCATCTACTTGCTTGTGTATCCTAAGCCGGTTTATTCCGCAAATTTCCGTAGAAGATTTTGCTTACCCTGAGTATTCAACCTTGAATACGGTCGGTTGTTTGCCTCCACCTCCTCAGCGCATACTTGCAGGAAGACATGGGTACTCTCATCAGTCCAGGACGCCGGGGCCATCTGCAGGATCGCAGCCAAGCGCAGTTGGGACATGGGGGAAGTTGCGCACGGTAGCTAACCCAACCCTAAACCGTAAACAAATCAGGGGTACGACATACAAGCAAGGATTGGTATGGGAGAAGCCAGTACCTCGATGTGGGCGTGGCGTTCACCCGGCTCACGGTGGCACAGCTCGTTGGGCAGATCCGACGGGGGCCTCGGGTGGAGCTTGGACGGGCACGAGTGGCTAGGCCGCGTGTAGGCGCCAGGAGACACGGCGCCCTGCAGCCGGCGGAGGTCCTGTCGTCGGAGAAGGCGGAGATCTCGGATTGCCGCTTCGCGAGGCCGTCGCGGACGGGCACGAGGAGGGAGCTACGATAGGTGGGGGAATGGCCGAGCTGGCTGCTGCCGATGCGGTTGCCACGACCGGTGGGCGGAGTGGCGACAATCGCAGGAGCTGCCGACCGGGGAGGTGCTTTCCACAGAGAGGAGCGATTGAGGGAGCACCGATCGGTGGGGTGTTGTTATTGCGGCTTCCGGCTCCAGACGGTTTCGGCTTCACGCTACGACTTTGGCTCCAAACACTGTAGCAGCTTCTCAAAGCCGGCTGCCGCAGCTACACTGAGCGGGCCCTAAACCTGGTGGGCTTACCGATTCGTGTCCAGTCCACAGCATCAGCCCTGCCCCTATGGCCCTGTTCTTTTCAGCTTCTAAAAGCTGCTTTTCGGTTTTTCTACAGTAACTAGCTTTTAAACAAAGTATTTTTAAAGATAAGGTCTACTAGTTAATTGTAGTACATACTTTACTGATTTCATTTATATCGGCAAAAATCGTACATGAGTTTTTGTTACTCTGTAATCTCTTATATAAAAAGCGTAAAAGTCATAAACCGCAACCAAAAATCACGGGCCGCAACCAAAAAAGAACAGGCCAAGCCTCACTCTCGTCTCGCCCGCAAAACCCTAGAACCCACCGCTCCGCCGCCGCCGTTCCCGCCGCATCACCGCCGCGCCCCGCCATGGTAACCTCTCCCCAACCTTTCGCCGCTCGTCTCCGTAACCATGAACCCGAGCTGACCCATCTCCCCTCCTCTCCTCGCAGGGCATCGACCTCGTCGCCGGCAGCCGGAACAAGAAGACCAAGCGCACCGCGCCCATGTCGGACGATGTCTACCTCAAGCTCCTCGTCAAGGTACGTCCCACCTCCACCCCGATCCTATGGCGTCTTCGCCATTTCGTGCTCGGATTTCGCGGAAAATTGCACATATACTCCATAGTTAATAGACACTTGTAAATTTACCCTACACTTGAGTGGCCTTGTAATTTTACCCCATACTTGACATACCTCCTTATTATTTTGCCCCATTGCCCATTTAGCTGCTATTTTAATTTCGTTTTTCATTTTTTGGGGCAAGAAATGACAGTAAAACCCTTTAATTGGTGAACCTCCTCTCTTAGCTGTGTGTACAGATGGACAAAAAGGTTTAGAAAATACAGTAAAAATATTTTTTTAATGTCATTTCCTGCCCCAAAAAATGAAAAACGAAATTAAAATAGCAACTAAATGGGCAATGGGGCAAAATAATAAGGGGGCATGTCAAGTATGGGGCAAAATTACAAGGCCACTTAAGTGTAGGGTAAATTTATAAGTGCCTACTAACTATGGGGTATATGTGCAATTTCCCCCGGATTTCGATTGTGAATGTCGTCGCGTCCCGATGTGTGCGCGCGCAGCTGTACCGCTTCCTGGTGCGGAGGACTGAGAGCCACTTCAACGCCGTGATACTGAAGCGGCTCTTCATGAGCAAGACCAACCGCCCGCCGCTCTCGCTCCGCCGCCTCGTCAGGTTCATGGAGGGCAAGGTATCTGTTTGCTCCGTATTCGTTTGGTTTGGGGTTTATTGGTGCATGCCCTGGGTTGTATGACCTTGTTCGGCTTTGTGCTTGTGGGGGTGAAGGAGAACCAGATTGCTGTGATCGTGGGCAGCGTTACCGGCGACAAGAGGGTTTACGAGGTGCCGGCGATGAAGGTGGCCGCGCTCAGGTTCACTGAGACGGCGAGGGCCCGGATTGTGAATGCCGGCGGCGAGTGCCTCACCTTTGACCAGCTTGCGCTCCGCGCGCCTCTGGGCCAGAACACGGTGATTTCTGCTGCCCAATTCTGTGTTCCAATGCTCTTAAGTTGGTGCACAGTTTGCATGTGATCATTGTAATGAGAGTCCAGTATTGTTTGTATAGTTAAGAATGCTTTACTGGGAATGTACTGTAGTGAGGGAATTCGCTGTATTCTTGTTCTGTTCTTTTAACTACCATATGGTAGTTATGGAGTAGGTTCTGCATTTTACTATCTTTGTTAGTAGAAGATTTCGTTGTTGAACTTATCTGACTGTACAATATTTCTGATACTCCACCTACATTGTTTAGGCTTGTTTTGTATTCTGCGCCTGAAGACATGGTACAAGACTAAAAGTTTATATGAGAAATTTGAACTATTTTTAAATGAACTCAGCGTCTGAGCCTTATGAAACGTATTCCCTTCTCTCAATGATGAGAACAAAGCAGACGGGCAGTCAGAACCTGATGCTGTGTTGAGTGTCCGCATATTTGCGCACTCCTTTCCAGGATTGTATCTGAGAGAACAAGTTACTTTACTTGCTTGCACGAGGGAGTTAATTGTGTGAAGGAGGTGCGGCTCCAGAATTTGCGGAGCGAGTTCAAGAATCTCCAGATGGGAGAGACCCAGTCGGTGGATGAGTTCGCTGGTAAGCTAATTTTACTGTATAATCAGATTAACTCTCTTAGCGACAAGGTCGAAGAATCTGTGGCTGTGAAGAAATACCTGCGCGTGCTTCAAGAGAAGTACATATATGTTGTTACTATGCTCATGTACTCCTCCGATCTGGACAAGAAGAAGATCGAGGATATCATCGGCTCCCTCAAGGCACATAAGGAGTTACTGAAGGGGTTTCGGTCACGTAACGAGCAGGGGTCCCAGTCTCATAACCAGCAGTTGTTGCTTAAAAGGAGATGCAAGGAGCGGTGGCTCATCAAGTAGTCGCGGGCGATGGCACGAGCAAGGTGGCTAGAGTGGTCGAGGCAGCAGAGGTGGCCATAGGGATAAGGCTGGGTAAGGTGGTGGTGACAAATCTCATGATAAGTCACATATAGTGCTTTGAATGTGGCGAATATGGGCACTACGCGTCAGAGTGTTGTAGTCACATAAAGTGTTTCAACCGCGATGAATACGGACTCTATGCTTCGGATTGTCTAGGCAAGAAGAAGAACAAGGAGGTGAACCTCACCCTGCTGAGGAGGACGAGTCGGCACTGCTTCTTTCCTTATGTGTCGAAGAGACGCCAGGTATGGTAATGCTGAACAAGAAGAACATAGTTCCTGAACTATGCAGGAGGAAGGTGGCCATGATCAGTCTGATCTGTGGTACTTGGACAATGGAGCATGCAATCACATGATATCGCTCCATGTTTCATGAGCTCAATGAGAAGATTTTGGGAAAAGAAAAATTTGGCAATGGCTCTACAGTGGAGATAAGAGGCAAAGGAATAATGTTGCTACAATGCAAGAACGGCGATCGGAAGTTGCTATCTGAAATTTATTATATACCAAGTCTATACAACAACATACTCAGTCTCGGACAGATGTCAGAAAAAGGATGCAGGGTGATGCTGTAGGATGAGTTCTTGCATGTTTACGACAAGAACGATGATTTGTTCATAAAAGTAAAAAGAACCCCAAACCGGTTATACAAAATTTCTTTAAAAACTATTAAGCCGGAAAGGAGAGATCAAGGTGCAGAAGATGTGAACAGATAAAGCGGCTAGCCCAGGAGACGCACACATGCATTCAGATGGCATGCGTGCAACTGACACAGGGGGGGGGGGGGTCAAAGCAGCGGCTCAGGAGGAGCCCACATGCGTGCGGTAGAAGCGGACATGCATGGGCCCTAAGGAGGCGGATGGAAGCACAGCGTGGAGGTCAGAACCATGGTGCTTCTTCGTGTATGTGTCCTGGGTCAAAGGGGCATCATGCAGTAGGAGCAGTTGGCTCGGGTGATCAAGCTGCAGTCGGAAGGTCTCATGCACAACAGAACGTTGTGAGCAGCAACCAGTGCGAGAGACACGTGCATATAGGTAGTGAAGTTGCGGTGGGAGGCAATGACCTAGCAAGTAGCAGTGCAGATAGTTAAGGTGGCGGGACTGGCCATGTGCATATTTCTGATGTTGGAAGAGTTTCCAGGGAAAGCAGGCATATTTGGTGCAAGAAAGAGAAGCGAGAGGCTCAGGTAATGATAAAGCTTAGGCAGATAGACAAGGGAGGACGAGTTTAGTCTAAGTGCAAGACGCGGTAAGTGTCGGATTGTGTGAGTCTCAGGATGGAGCAAACGCAGGCGGTAGGGCGGAGTCGGCCCAGGAAGGAACAGCGCACGGGAGTGCACGTAAAAAGGAAGAAGCAAAAGACAGAGAAGATTGGCGTGGTCAAGATGAAAAAACAAAATTAAGCGGGTGAATGATGAAATTAGTCTTATTTTTGGTAGGAAATATTGAGTCTGGGTAGGATACATAGTGTTTGCCGTATACATATACGTGTATGAGTCAGTTCCGTGTATGAGGCCATAGTAGAAGTCAAGTCGGGTTATTGAGTCTATTTATGAGTCTTGTAACTAGTCTTTATAAGGAGTAGCATAGTCTTGTAACGAAGTAATGAGGGGAAGAGAAAATACAGAAAAATAGAGTGCTTTTATGCCTAACATATTTAACAATATAAATCCAAACAGCAATCCAAAACAGCGAGGATCTACAAATTCAACACCTAACCGGTCTTATTGCCACTGGATGTGCGATCTGACTAGTTAGGTAACCAATCATCAATTAAAGTTGATGGGGGTCAATAGAACACGTGTCACGACATAATTGACCCTGCACGTAGCTATGTGCAGGGCGCCCTGCACCTGAGCCCAACCCTGTCGGGACCGAGGGAAAACTGCGCTTCTGCAACGCGAGACGACTTCTGCCGCCGAGAGATGGGGATCAAACTGATTTGATACCAATTGTTAGCCTAACTCTATAAAAAAACACATATCATATAAATTTATAGTAGAAGAAAAAAACAGAGACAATATAAGATAATTGCTTAGGCTATAACTACGTAGATGAATTTTATAAATTTCTCTATTATCTTGTTTCTCTTATTACAAATTAGTTATAAGCCTTCTTATTATATAGGTTAATACTCTCCGACTAATATACGTATTTAAACTTTAAGTTAGTCATGGCTTTAACTTAAGTAACACATAGACAAAGATTCTACTGCATCTCAAATTCGATTCAAACTCTAAATCGAAATTATTTTCAACCATATGAACCACTTTCTTGAAAAGATGCATATACCACCCGCATCCTATGATGAGGTACTAGCTTAGATATGAGCCTTGTCTAACTTGAACATCACATTGGCGTGGCCGTAATGCCATCGAAGCTCCACAGCTGAGCCGTCTCTTGGTGCTGGCTGTACACCACCGGCGTCTGATCCGCTGTTGTTGTCGACACCGGCAGGACGGCACCATCGGCACAGTCCACCAGCGCGTATGGCATGGCCGTAATGTCATCGAAGCTCCACAGCTGAGCCGTCTCTTGGTGCTGGCCGTGCACCACCGGCATCTGATCCGCTGGTGTTGTCGACACCGGCAGCACGGCACCACCTGCACAGTCCACCACCGTGTAAGGCTGCGGCTGGAAGAACACCATCCCCATGTCGACGGCGTCGTACTCCATCATCGTCACCTGCTCCCTCGAGGCCAGTGGCACGGGGGCCGCCACGGCCGAGTAGGAGCGGGAGGCGTAGTGGTAGTACTCGTCGGGCGGCGGCGCGTCCTCGTTGGGGAAGTTGACCTTGGCTTTCGTCCCGCGGATGCGGCGCGCGGCGCGGTCGTAGGCCCGCGCGGCGGCCTCGGCGGTGGCGAAGGTGCCGAGCCAGACGCGCTTGCCCTTAGCCGGGTCCCTGATCTCGGCCGCCCATTTGCCCCACGGCCGGCGCCGGATGCCGCGGTACAGCGTCCTGCGCTCCCCTCGTCGCTTCCTCGCCGGCTCGTCCGCGGCTGCTGTGCATGCAAGGCAAGAGCAGCCAATAGTGTGATCAGGTATACGTACGTACGTACGAACTCACTCGATCGTGCGTCTACGGGTTTAATCGTGCTTCATTTGTAGCAGTCGTGCGTTCTGCTTGTACTCCACATGGTACTAACTGCATGCTAGTAGACGTTAATTAGTGTAGACGTGGTGGGTCGACGTATTACCTTCCTCCGTTTGGACGACCGTGCTGCTCCTCATGTCGTGGACCGTGAACTCCTCATGTGCTTGGACGGCCGCTGCTGCAGCTGGCGCCTGCGGCCAGAGGTCGTCGGCGCAGAGGCTCCGCCTGCCGCCGCGGTGGCTAATCGGCGGGAGGTGATCCGATATGATCGCGCCGCCGCACATCTTGTCACGCGCGGGCACGACAGTTTTGGCAGGCAGCTACTAGTCTGTGTGTTGCGACTTAACCGTACGTGCGTGCGATGTAAGCAGCCGACCTGTGTTGTGGTAATGATCGAGGAGGGGATGCGTGCGCTCGCGCCGTTATATAGAGAGCGAGAGGCGCGTGTTGCGTGCGTGGAAGGCCATGTGCAGCTTCGTCGGTCAGACATGACCGTCGTTCTACCCACGCGTGCCCCGGTCAGCTATCATCAGGCATGAAAATTAAGTGCGGTATAAACGACTTTAGACTTGGATTTCAGGTTTTTTTTTGTTAATTTTAGGTCTAATAGGAGCATTTTTGTTAGGCTAATAAAGACACAAATGATAAAATTTTAACTGGTATAGAATATAAACTAAAAATTGAATGAAGTCCGTACCTCCACTGCCCTTTACTCAGAGTAATTGATGTAAGTCATGCATGCTTGGAGATTTACACCTTACGGGCCTGTTTGGATTCACCCAGATTTTAAGAATTTGGTTTTTAGAAACTGGGTGGAATACAAACAGACCAGTTTTTAGGCAGTTTTTAAAATCTACCTACTCAGATTCTTAAAAATCAAGAAACTGTTGATACCCAGCTTTTACCAGTTTTTTTGTACAAATACCCATTTACCCTCATTAAAGACCACGCGCAGACGCTTCCAATCATAAATGTAAGGGTATAATAGTCTATTAACACCAATCATAAATGAAATCAGCTTTTAAAAACTAGGGGATCCAAACATCCTATTAGTTTTTGCTTAGAAATCAGCTTTTAAAAACTAGAAGTAATAGCTGATTTTTAAGAATCTGAAACTGAAACTGATCCAAACAGTCCCTACGTTGATGCACGGTGCACCGGCAAGCTGTTATTACTGCGGTACAGAGTAGCCGGCAACTTATTTCGTTCCGTCGCTCTACTCAGCTGCTTGGGACAGTAATTCTGGCGTTAATTCCACCGTATCGATCTCGCTGGTCGTATCTCAGTATGTCAGGCACAGGCTTGGCATTGGGACAGTAATTTGACGCAGCGTCGACTTAATTGAGTACAAAAGGCTACTAATTAGAAGCTAGTACCCCCTTCCTCTAATAGCCATGAATAGCGTCGACCACGGTTTTACTTTTACCTGGCGCCCTGGCGGTTGCTTAAGCTGGCTGCGATATGCACAGTCTTATTGACAGGCTGTGTTGGCCTATTCAATAATCATGTAAACGTTACCGAGGTTAAACTACACGTGAATGAATGATGGCGTCAGATCGATAAAAGTATTGGCTAAGAGCAATTTCATCTATAGCCTTCAAAAAAATAGTTCATACAATAAGGTAGCTATTATAATAACTATTTGGCCACACGTGTAAGAGAGTAAAATGCATATTTTTACGTGCTATAGCTAGCTGTAATTTAGTAGCCAGCTTCCTTCTCTCTCTTCCTTTCTCTCTCTGCCACGTAAGATTTTGTTGATATTATATTTGCTATAGCCTGCTGACTAAGCCTTATTGTACCTGCTCTAAGATACGAGGTTCTAGATGATGAATTTAAAAGATACAGCAATAAGCTATAAGCCTTCGGCTAGATTCATTTGTACTTATTACTTATATACGGATAAACAATATTCAGTTTAAAATCGATACGTTTTTTAAGGTAAGGTCTACAGAAAAATCGTAGTATAAACTGTACCGAGATAAACTGTACCAGCTAAAATCGTATACGAGTATTTCGCTGTACGTACTGCCTCTCGCGAATATACCAAAATTTAAAAACCACAGCCATAAACTACAGCCCAAAAAAACTCACCCAAAGCTACCGATAGTAATAGTAAAAGAATACCCACTGATTCACCATCAAATCCAGCTCTGTGTACATCAAATGTGATTACTTTCTCTGCCTATAAATATAGATCGCCGTGAGCTCTGTGCGATCAAAATTTTCAAGTTTTAACCATTAATATATGTTAAAGTATATAAATTGACTATATAAAAATAATACCATTGGTTTTATCTTGCAAAATTCTTTCATAATATATTTTTATTATTTTTGTTAGCATATTATAATAATAAATAATAGTCAAAGTCTTACATTAAAAATCGTAAAAAATCTAAAATGATATGGTAATGACAATAAATTATATCAGGGCAACATCCTTTCTTTTGAGCGGACTGGCGACTATAAGTGCATGCCATGCAACTTGATGAAAAAGGGTCGGTGTACCGAAAGCCAAATGCAAGGGAAGACCAAGACCAGAGTCAAAGTGAAAGGGACAAAAACAACCAAGGATAATATTAGTTGCTAGAACAAAAGTAGGTAAAGACTACAAAAAGAGCAGGAAAAAAGTAAATAATAATTTATAATCCAATTGGAGGTGATCTTATCGAACCCAAATTGCTCAGCTCAGGAGTTAGGAATGTCACACGTAATTAGTGCGGCCAAAACATTGAATCCGGAAGCCGCCCACAGTTTGTTTCGGCCGTCTGTTTATGCAAGTGTGTGACAGTGTCACAAGTAGGCCGTTTTCTTTTAGATAGTACGACCGATCTAGTAGACACATATAATTCAGAAATGTAAAGCGTAGAAGCATCCCTTTCAATTAATGCAAAAAAAAAGGGGTTGATGATGCCAAGTGCATGCTTTCCTAAATCCTAACCGCGTACACTGATGTTCGCTTTCAGTAACCTCAATGCACGCCGCTCTTAAAGACAAAAACAAATATTTTAGATAAAAACACGAAGAGAGTTTCCTAAAAGCATTTTATTTATTTGGGTTAACTTATGCCATACATAATTTGAAAGGCGACAAATACTGATCTCTTTCCCATTTGTCAGGCTTTTTCCCAATTAATACAAGTTAGTGAGGTGCTACTGGCATCTCTACATTATCATTAACAATTATTTAATAGGCTAATAGCATATAAAATGTTGATTAAAAAAACCTACAAAAGGATGACAACACAAACTTTGCCATCACTCTTGTGCAACTAGGCTGTCAACACAACACACACCAGAATCCATATCAATTTGAACACCCATCTTCTCGTAAAAAAAAAAAAAAAGAACACCCATCGACATCGTAGCGAAAGGAAACTTGCTCTTATGTTCTGTGCGTGCGTAATCTAAGCGGCGACAGACCAGATAAGAAGAGAAGACAATACCAAACAAATCGTGGATGTGGTTAACACACGCCACAAGAATTTATTCACGCTAGTTTGTCTAGAAAAAAGCAACAATCGATTGGAAAAAGAGAAATATCTATTTTTCAACTTTGAACTTATTGTTCCGATTCAATTTTCAACTTTCAACCTTGAAATCAACTGAAACACAATCTTCAACTATCAAAACCAGTTCAATTAGCCCCTCGACCCATTTTATATATATATATATATATATATATATATATATATATATATATATATATATATATATATATATATATATATATATATATATATATATATATATATATATATATATATCTCCTGGTTTTGCCTCTTGATGTTGTTGAATTAAACTAGTTATGCAAATCGTGTCTTTGTTAAGTTTTGTTTTATCTTTGCATGGCGTTGTGCGTCGTTGCATGCGTAGTGCCATATTTGGTAGCGCCGTAATTGGCGTAGTTTGTTTTGGTAAGTGTTGTAGTTGATATGGCAAGAGGGATAAGCATCCTGTAATTGTAGGACTAACCATATTGTATTCCTTTGATGCCAATAAAATGAGAAGAAATCATAAAAGTTGTGGCAGGTGTGTAGCACAAAAATTCTCCTCTACGTGCTTCTTGCTCTTGAGCTTTACACTATCTCGCGTGTGTCTGTGTCCACGGGAAAAGAGTGTGTAACCAGGGCTTGATTTTCAACAATTGGTATCAGAGCTTGGGTGTTCTTCACATCTGAAGATTATGGCGGGACGAAGACTTGTGACTAAGCATGGAGAGGCGTTGGAGGTGAAGAAAGAGAGCCTAATACCAATGGTCTATCCACAGCTCACGTGTAACAACTACACCATCTGGGCTATGAAGATTCGCATCGTGTTACAAGCCTAGGAGGTGTGGGAGGTTGTAGAACTGGCTGGCAACAAATACAAGAAGGGCGACGTGGAATTTTGCAAGGATCGCCTAGCGTTGTCCGTGATTTATTAGACAATCTCGGAGAGTCTCATGCCATCCCTTGCTAGAAAAGACTCAACAAAGGTGGCGTGGGACGCGATCAAGACAACACATATGGGGTAGGAATGTGTCCAGGAGGCGAACCTACAAAGCCTCAAAAGGGACTATGAGGGACTGAAGATGCAGAACAATGAGATTGTGGATATGTTTGCCACTACGGTGTCATCCTTGGTGAGTGGCATTCGTGGTCTTGACATGAAGAAACAGGAAGAGATCGACATCATCTGATGGTTTCTTCGTGCAGCCTCGCCATGCTACATGCGGCATATCATATCGATCGAGCAGCATGTGGATCTCAGAACGCTCACAATCGAAGACCTCATAGGCCGATATAATCCTATGATGAAAGAGTCCGAAGTAGCTTCTGTGATTCAAAGGAGGGTGAACAATTGATGCTATCACATGTGCAATGGGAGGCATTATCCGCTCGAGGGAAAAAGGGTGATGTGAGCTCTGGTAACGACATGAAAAAGAGCTTTGGGCGCAGCAATGGTTGCAGCTACAACATGAAGGGCTGGCGAGGAGCCGATCAAGGAAAATAAAAATCTTCGAATCTCAAGTCCAAATTTGATAGATCAAGTGCTTTAATTGCAGGATCTACGGACACTTTGCATCCGAGTGCCACAAGCCTAAGAAAGAGAAGGCGTATGTGGCAAAGAAGGACGATATGGTCCTATTCTGCTGATGCTCGAGGTATGTGAGTTGATGGAGACCAAGGGATAGACCACTTATGTGGTGACACTCGTGGAGGCGAACGTTCAACTCCATCTCAAAGTGAACAAGAAGGACGATGGTAATGTCTGGTACCCAACGCGGGAGCTAGCAATCATATAACTAGTTGCAGGAAGTAGTTCGCTGAGCTTGACACATCGATTGGAGGCATGGTGAAATTCGGTGATGGTTTGGCAGTAACCATAGGCAGGTAAGGCACGACGCTGATCAAAGGATGCACAGGCGAGCTCAAGGCGGTGACGGATGTGTACTACATCTTGAAACTGATTAGCAACACAATCAGCTTAGGTCAGCTTGTGGAGCACAGCTATAAGGTCATGTTGGAAGATGGTCACCTGCACATGTTTGATTGCCAGGGACAACTATTGGTTCGGGTCAAGAGAGTGAGGAACATGTTGTACATCCTCAATCTTGACCTCGTGCAACGATGTGTTTGATGGCACATCTCGACGACGATGCATGGAGATGGCATGTGCGCTATGGACATTTGAACTTCCAGGAGCTACGTAAATTGGGCCAGGAAGGCCTAGTCAAAGGACTCTTGGTGGTGAGTTATGTGGAGCAATTGTGCGATGGCTGTCTCATGGTAAGCAATGCCGCGGATCATTCCCGTAGGAGGAAAAGTTCAGGGTAAGAAAAGTACTAGAGCTCATGCATGGCAACTTGTGTGGGCCTATCTCGCCCTCAACCTCGGCCGGTAACAAGTATTTTCTACTGGTAGTCAATGATTATAGTAGATATATGTGGATTGTGTTATTGAAATCCAAGGATGAAGCCTTACAAGCCTTCAAAAAGATCAAGGCAGCGGTCGAGGTTGAAGCAGAGGAAAAATTAAAAGTGATTCACATGGATTGGGATGGTGAATTCAAGTCAAAAGAATTCACCGCCTATTGTGAGGAGATGGGCATAAGAAGATACTTGACTACCCTGTACTCTTCTCAACAAAATGGGGTGGTCGAGTGAGAGACTGTTGTTGCCATGGAATGTAGCATGATTAAGGGCATAAACATGCTCGGTATGTTCTAGCCCGAATCGTGCACCAACCAAGAGCATGGTTGGCATGACACCGTATGCAGGCTGGTGCAAGCAAAAGCCGACAATACACCATCTTCACACCTTTGGGTGCATCGTGCATGTGAAGAAGGTGGGTAGCCACGTCGAAAAGCTTGAGGACCGCAGCTCCCCAATGGTGTTCATTGGGTATGAGAGCGGCTCAAAGGCGTACCGTGTGTTTGATCCTGCTACCAGGAGGGTATGCATAACGTGTGACATTATCTTTGAGGAAGGGAAGAAGTGGGACTAGAGTGCCATGCTGCAGGTAGAACAACTCCCATCCGGGGAGTTGTTTCATGTGTTTTATGAACACATTGAGCCTATAGGTTTCAATAAGAGCACCGGCACCCCAGGAGGACAACAAGCACCATCCACTCTGGTACATGGGATTGTACCAAGAGTTAAAGATGACACAGGGGTAGTCACATCGACGTTGCCTGCTACAACCATAGTGGCCTTGACGTCTGGCGTGATGGTGTTGCCTGCTCCAACCGCGGCAGCCTCGGTGTCTTGTGCCACATCGGCTACACCCACGGTGGCTTGGATGACTGACGATAGGCCAACCTCACCATGGCAGGTGTTGGCATGGATGCACACTTTGCACAATCTGTACAACACCACCACGCCGATCCAAGTTGAATACTTCAGCTTATGCTTGCTAGTGCAGATGACTTGGTGACCTTCCAAGAAGCCGAGAAGGAGGAGAGATGGCAATGTGTGATGTGGGAGGAGATGGACTCCATCCGGAATAATTAGACCTGGAGTCCAGTTGATCCTCCTGCTAGACAACAAGCCATATATAGGGCTCAAATGGGTCTATAAAGTGAAGAAGGACTCAGATGGTGTGATGGTGAAACACAAAGCACGCCTAGTTGCAAAAGGGTACGTGCAAAAACAAGGCATCGACTTTGGAGAGTGTTTGCTCTAGTTGCCAGGATAGGAATAGTGAGATTACTCATTACTCTAGCTGTGCATGAAGGGTGGCAACTACATCACATGGATGTTAAGTCAGCAATTTTAAATGGGGAGCTAGAAGAAGTGTATGTGAGTCAACCTCTTGGTTTTGTGGAGAAAGGAAGTGAGCACAAGGTACTGAAGTTGCACAAAGCTTTGTATAGCCTACGACAAGCCCCGACAGCTTGAAACTCCAAGTTAGACAGCACATTGTTGTCACTTGGATTTGAGAGAAGCCCCCCTTGAGAATGCAGTGTACAAGAGGGGTCGTGGTGAAAGTTGTCTCCTAGTTGGTGTGTACGTGGATGATCTGGTGATTACAAGAGCTTGTGGTGAGAATATTGTGAGGTTTAAGCAACAGATGAAGGAGTTCTTCAGGATGAGCGACCTTGGCTTATTGAGTTACTACATTGGCATAGAAATCCATTAAACGACAAGTGGTATATCTCTTTGTCAAGAAGCATATGCAAGGAAGATTCTTGAAACTTGCAGTATGAGTGATTGCAATTCAACTCAAGCTCCGATGGAAGCGAGGCTCAAGTTAAACAATAAAAGCTCATCATCACCAATGGATCAAACCATGTACAGAAGCAATGTTGGAAGTCTGAGGTTACCTCCTAAACACAAGGCCAGACTTGTCCTATTTGGTCGGCATTGTGAGCCGATACATGGAGTCTCTGACAACTGAATATATGGCTATAGTCAAGCACATACTGAGGTATGTTAAAGGGACACTTGATTTGGGCTACTACTATGAGAAGAAGAAAGAAGGAGAAGAATTGCACTTGGTAGGTTATAGCGATAGTGACATGGCCAGGGATATTGATGATCGCAAGAGCACGACTGAAGTCGCTTTCTTCCTCGACTCTAGCTTGATCAGCTGGTTGTTGCAAAAGCAAAAAAAATGTGGTTGCATTGTTATCTTATGAAGCGAAATATATAGTAGCAACATCTGCAGCATGTTAGGGTGTTAGGTTAGAGTGCCTTCTTGGCGATCTCATGAATCGAAACCCCAGCAAGGTGGTGCTCAACATTGAAAACAAGTCTGCCATTTCCCTGAGCAAGAAATTAGTGTATCATGATAGAAGTAAGCACATCGATACTCAGTTTCATTATATCTTGGAATGTGTGGAATAAGGAAAGATAATGGTAAAGCACGCCAGTACCAATGATTAGCTCACAAACATCCTAACCAAGCCTTTGGAAAGACTCAAATTCTTGGAGAAAGAAAGAATTGGGATGTGGGTTGTGAAGAAGAAACTACCAGCTTAGGGAGGTGAATGTTGTTGGACCGAAATGGCGACAGAGGGGGGGGGGGGGGGTGAATGTCGACTCTTTTAAAATCGACCCCTCAAAAGTATCCACTCAAAAATACTTCTCCGATAGCCACAGAAAGCTATGAAGAAATGGAAGCTTATGCCTACAAGAAATCCAAAGAAGGAAATGCAACTAAAGGACCAAAAGAAGCTGACAACAGAGAGGCACTCAGGCCAGGGGCCGGTCAAACCGCCCATATGAGGCCGGTCAGACCGCCTTCTCAGTGCCGGTCAGACCGCCTTTGGGTGGCCGGTCAGACCGCCCCTCGAAATCCTGAGCAAACTGCAAGCTGAAAATTTCAGATAAAATGTGGACTTCAAAACAACAGGGAAATTTGAGGCTTCCCCCTGATCTCCTTGGTCCAGAACAGCAGGAAAATAACTATAATAGCCAGAGGAGCCTAGAAAACCCAGAGATTCCAATTGAAGACCAAGATTTTAGGATTTGGGCTAAAATCTGAAAATAGAGAGCTGCGAGAGGTAAAAACCAAATTACTCAACAATCACACATGCTCTGATCCTGAGCTTTTGGAATCACCTTAGCAAAGAACTCTGGACTTCCCAAGCCAAAACTCATGGCAAGATGTGAAGGGAATCAAAATCCACACCAAACCCTAGAAAAGAAAAGATGAACAGAGGAGACCAAGAGGCAAAAACTGAAATCATAGATGGGCTCTTGGGATTTTAACTGATGAAATGATCTTGGGGCCTCATCTCATCATAGAGCAACCCATTTTGCTACTTATTGGCAAGAAACAACTCAAAAACGAAAATATCAGAAATTAAGCATAGGAAACAACGAAGAACAGATACCACCAGAGGAGCTCAAGAACTCAATAAAATTCAAACAAAGTCATCTCAGATTGATATTTGAGGAAGAGAGATACAAGATTACAGTGAGTATCAACTCATATCTTCCTTACAACCCCATACATGCTTGGATTAAGAGCACAAGCTACATGCTTCTCAAGAACTCAAGAACACATACCAACGAAGAAGAGACAATGGCCAACAGAACTCTGCCTCCTCACCAACTCATACCAACTAAAGCAAAAGAAGGCAAAGAAAAAACAAAACCCTAAAGCCTTAGACTACATGCAGGAACCTTGCTCCTTTTATAGCCTCTCACTAATGGGTTTGATGCTCTCTTTGCCCACTAAGCCTCCATCGACTCTAGTGCTTTATCCATAATCCGCTTCCTTTAGTGCAGCTTTGCGTTTTTACCGAAACACCCCTTCTGCACCTTCCGGGAAGCTTCCGCGTGTCTTGCCTTCCAAGCATCGCAACCACCTCAAGTCATTGCCGTCTTTGGCACACCTCGACCGTTCTGACCTCGGCACCGCCTGCGCCTAGTCTGGTCCTCCGTGCCTCGCCATGACTCCGCCTCGACGTCCTGCAGCCATCATAGACAAGAAACACATCACATAGCACCGCTCGATAACATGTAATCAACAGAAGCATTAAGAGTTATCTTAAGCAAGTAAAAGTCCAAACCCGTCGAATCAAAAGACTAAGCATCCTAAGCCCATACGACCAAGTTTGACCGAGTTCGACCGAACTGATTGCACCACGCAATGCTAGGGCACGAACCTCACAAACCAAACTCGACTTTCCTAAAATCGATGTCAATTACTCATCACACACTCGGGGTCACCTCCACATGGTCCATCAAATGTTGAATTAAGCTAGTCGTGTAAATTGTGTCTTGTTACATTTGTTTTAGCTTTGCATGGCATTGTGAGTCATTGCATGCATAGTGCCATTTTTGGTATGCGTATTTCTATATTTGGTAGCGCCAGAATTGGCGTAGTTTGTTTTGGTAGCTTTTGGTAGTTTTCGTAAGTGTTGTAGCTGATATGGCAAGAGGGATAAGCACCCTGTAATTGTAGAACTAACCATATTGTAATCCTTTGATGCCAATAAAAGGAGAAGAAATTAGAAAAGCTATGGCAGGCGTGCAGTACAAAAAGTCTCCTCCACGTACTTGCTCTTGAGCTTTACACCATCTCGTGTGTGTCTGTGTCCACAGGAAAAGAGTGTGTAACCAGGGCATGGCACTTATGTGTGAGTGGTTTTTGTGACATGATGACAGGTGTGACCCTTGCTGGCTTAACTTCTTCCACCAAGTAGTAGGCCCCGCATGTTAGTGACCATAAAAAGAAAAAAAATCCATATATGCTCTCGCGGGAGGCGAGCCTCTCGAGCTAGAGCGGCAGCTAGTTTTGGACTCTTGAGCATGAGCATGTTAGTTTTGGACTCTTGAGCATGAGCATGTCACACCAGATGTACGGCACCATGTACAATATCCTATACCAGCTGAAGATGGGTCTCTGGCCTTGGTGCCATCGTGCTACTCACCGTTGAGGTTCGAGGTATGTTCTCTCTAGCTGCTCTACCTCATCCATGGCGGCAATGAACTCGTTGAGAGGTCCACCCACCTGCCCGAGTAGGTGTAGTGCCGCTTCCACTATGACATCTTCACTGATGCATCGACTTCCTTGAGTGTCTTCTCCACATCTGCCACCCATGTCCTCTTGCCGCCGCCGGCCACCAAAATTTTGATGTATATAAGTACGTGTATAGAATATGATTGCTAGATAGCTACTGATCTATAAATGCATGCATGCAGGGAAGTTAGCAGTCACATGCTCTACTAGCTAGCTACTGATCTATGCATGCAGGGAAGTTAGGAGCCACCACATTCTACCATTCTTGGTAAGGTTTGTCTAGTGGCTTCTGCACCATGACTTGTCCTTCACCTCTCTATTGCCTTCCCCGCAGTTGCCATTGTAGCTGAACACCATCTCCCGCATGCATAACAGCTGATGCATACCTTCTTGTAGCCTTTCTCCTCGTCAAGTTTGCTACTGCTGAGCACCACCCTCCGCTTACCGCTCACCGCTATCAAACCATTCTGGTGCCACTCCAAAGCCGCCAACATCATCTTTGTTCTCGTGGTGAGTCATTGATGCCTATGCGCCCTTCCTTTTGCCTCGAGCAAGCCTTTTCCGCTATCATCACTGTTGCTGCCCATGGCATCGCCATAGGAGTCATCGCCACCACCATTCCAGTGACCATTGGTCCCTGAGCTGTGCAGTTCTGTAAGTTCAAGCTCTATTAAGTTGGTTTTGGTGATTATAACAAATCTAATTATGAGACTAACTTATTTATTAATTATGATATTGCTTAGTCTCATTTGGATGAAAAAGTGAAAATCATAAGAGATATGCTTTCAATATCTCATTCTTATATCTTATTGCTTTTCTTGGATCCAAAATATAAATTGAACTTCACCAAATAGCCTAACATAAATATGTGTATATGCTTTCACTATACATTCTTGTATACACACATTTAGGAAGAAGTTCACTCTATGTTTTGAGGTTTTATTAGTATTGATCCATGCTTATCTTTTCACATACTAAACATCTTTACTTCGAAATATATCCCTTAAGTATATATAGTTTGTGTAGTTCATATATACTAATAATCGGGTTATCATCTAGTTCTTCTATTATGTGTTAATGGTTAGATGATTAATGGTAACCGGATGAGCAAGCTTTGCTTACGAAGCTTATCTTAGAGTATACAACTGTTGTGTATATGTTGTATACTCGCAATTCAATTTCTATCTTATTATTTGTTGAAATTGTTATGAAATACCAAAAAGGAAATATTGTAGAATCTAGTCCCTCCATTATAAATTAATGGTGAAGTTTGGTAATTAATGACAATTGGTTTGTGGAGTAACATTTTCCGTGAGTTGGATGAATAGATTAGATAACACAAATAAGGATGACTTGGGATGACTTCATGTGTTGAAGATCATCAAGTCAAATGAAGGATACACCATGAGTTGATGCATGTCCAAGATGAGATGATCATGAGTTGGTCATCGAGTCAAGAGAAGGATGCATCATGGGTTAATACATATCAAGATGATGATCCGAACTTGAAATGAAGATGTGCATCATCAAGATTCAAGAAGATGCTAAGGCAAAGATATGACTAGCTAGGGTTGAGGATGTGTTCCTAGTCTTTAACCGGTCTTGATATTTGGTTGAAAAACCGGATTGCTAGTATAGGTTGCCATACTATTAAGAGGGGTCTTGTCTAGTAGCTTGAGTCTCATCATGTGTTGATAACTTAACCTCACTTGTTCTAGCTCTCCGCAGAATGATACATATATTTGTGAATGTGTTTTGCAAATAGTTATGCTCATATGCTGAATCATTGTAACATAGGACTATACATTGCAAATGTGTTTTGCAAATATTTGAAGTCCATGTTTCCTACTCTTTGTAGTATGAGGCTTACATTTGTAAATGGTTGAAGCTCATATATAATCCTTGTGTCATGGTTTCGAAAGTGTGCAAATATGTTTTGCAACTTGTTGGGAATTATGTTTAATTCTTGTGTGCATGATACTAAACTTTGCAAATATGTTTTGCAAAATCTGTTGAAATATATGCACTTGTTAGGACAATCGAAACTACCACAGTGTTGTGTGTGGTACTACCACTGGACGGAACTACCAGCGTTGCAATCATGGAACTATCGCATTTGTTGGTGGTTGCAAGATTGGAAAACTTATTTTAGACTTGGTTGAGTATATGTAGGGACTGGTGTAGTTGCACAATATGTCGGTCATGAATAGTCTCACTCGGGTCACCAAGGACCGAGTTTATGATATAGTTAGATCCAAGTTATCCGTACAACCATAAGTGCCTTTTATGGGGAAGGCCCTAATAACTTGTTTAGGTCTATTCTTGTATCCGTGATAGGTTGTAGTTGTGTAGGCGATAGGATGATTGCTCGAAGGGGATCCCTTCACTACGGTGTTGGGGCTAAAGCTTACTGACTCAACAATGAGGTTCCTTGGGGTTAATGAGTACCGACTCCCAGAGGCAAGAATTCATCAGATGGAGCTAGATTAGGGTTAAGCAATGTAAATGCCTTGTCACGATCACTCTCATCAGATACCTTTTTGGTATCTTGAGTCATGGTCGACATGGGGAGATGGCTGTGTCTTGGGGAGTAAAGTGTACAACCTCTGCAGAATGTAAATCTATTTGAATAGCCATGTCCCAGGTCATGGGTGACTTGGCAAATTCTCCACATTAGTATTTTTATGTTTTGCAACAGGTTTGACATGAGTATGGATGGGGAAATCCATGCATAACTTGGACCGCAAAGGGTTTGCCGCTGTTTCATTATTTAGGGGCAGCAAGCCTCTCATTTATTAGTTGTTAATTATACCTAACTATCATTTGATTACCAATGTCAAATGCTCTTACAAGTTTTGTTTGCAATCTATTGTTCGTTATTGCAATAGAAAACTCGCCTTGTGCAAAAATAGAAGAGTTGGTAGGACAACTAACTCTCTTGATATAGCCATGCATACTATATAACATTTGCTTAAAAGACTTGCAAAGTATGATTTCATAGTCACAATTGCTTGTTGAACATGTTTAGAGGATGTGGACGAAGACCTGCCGTATGGTTAATGTTATGCCATGAGTTTTAGCGATGAAGACACCGATCTCTAAGGTTCAATCCCAGTCAGTTGCATGTGGTTAGGCTGACGCATACTTGCAGGAATTTATGCCTCTTTTATTATTGTTCTGCTGCAAATTTTATGTTATGTGAACTATTTGGCCAGTCACCCCCTTTTCTTATAAAATTAGTCATGTATAGCTTAATTTCAATTGTTAATTATATCATGCTACTCTGTCTATTTGATCTGGTATGAATGTGATATGAACGTTACTGTATGTGTATGATAGCCATTGTTCATAAGACTAGCAATGTAAATATATATGATTGGGAATTAATTTTTCAGGTCCAACATATTGTTATGGATCTGTGCTTCTGTCTGGTTTTCTATCACTCAATCAGAACGATCTATTTTTATTTTGGTTGATTTTAGGTTAAGCTAGATTGATTTTGTTAGTGGCTTTATTTGAGGTAAGTCGATGCAGAATCATAGAAGCCTCCTGCTGACGGGTTGAAAAGATCGATATTTGCTACTTACCGGCCAAAGCATTGCCGTTGCTGAGTATTCGGATCGCTGAATAATGAATCGAATTTTCTTTTGGAATTGATTTAACGTCCAAATCCAGGTGTTCGAAGTGAGTATACGCGTCTGAAATCCTAATGCTTTGCTTTGTTTTGTCATTTGTCACGAGTGCTTGGTATGATACGTCCATCCTTCCGTGTTACGTGAATCAAATTAAAATTGCTGGTAAAAGCAGCCATGGCTTCCAAGTGCAAAATAAACGGTATTCTAGGGGGATGTACCCACGGCCGGACAGCCCTCTCCTCATCCTAGATTCCTAGTTCTTCTGCAACCTATTAAGTAGGATGGGTCCTTGGCATAGAAGCGATTTGGCATAACAGTTTCTTTAGTGCTCCTTAATTCAAGTTTCTTTAGTGTTCTCGATTTCAACTTTCAAGTTGCTCGTTGCTCGGCCAATATTTCAAGTACACAGATGAAGCGCAAAGCTGTTTCAGAATCAGTAGTCAGCAACGGTGAGATGTTATCTCTAATCTTGTTCTGCAGGAAGATGCTCTGAATAAATGAAACTGTGCAGTCTGAAATCTGTGCAGTCTTCAGGCGTGGAATAGTCTGAAGCTTTGGTTGTTTTTCTTCAGTACCTGGCCGGGCAAACTGCTGCTAAATCAGAGTAGGTCTCAGTCAGTGAAATAAGAGGAAGTCTGCACTGGTTTCAGTCCAAGCGTTGTCTTCAACTTGTCTCCAGTTTGGCTGCTTCAAGTCTGCACCGTATTGCCAGCCGAATGACCTTCAGGACTGCAGTTTGGTCAGATTACTTTAGTGATCGTTTTCTGTCATTTTTTGTGTAGTCAGTCTGTGATCCGGGGTATTAGGATCGTGGACCAACGTAGTGGTTAAGCTGTTGCAAAACTTTCGGGTGTCAGTTAGCTCTCTATGCATTGAGTCAAGTCTGTATTCCAGTTTTCGCTCGAGGCACTGTAGCATGTCCAGAGTGCGTTTATTCAGAGTTTGAGTAAAAGAAAATCTCTGAGTTCATAGCCAATTATCGTGTGTTTTCCTTCTCCATTTGTGTCTAGATTTTGTGTGATTGCAGGTCTGGGATCCTAGATCCAACATTTGGTATCAGAGCTTGGGCTGGTGAAGGAGCAATCACCGGCGGATGCCCAAGTACCTGTCGACAGCGGACTCGATGGGAAGCAACAGCAAGCAAAATTCGGTCGGGTTGCCATATCCAGTATTGACCCGATCGAATTTTTCTGCGTGGTCTATCAAGATGCAGGCTGTAATGGAGGCCAATGACCTTTGGGACGTGGTAGATCCCATTGATCCGAGAGAGCCGGTGGATGCAAAGCAAAACAAGATCGCCCGTGCAGCCATATTCAGTGCAATACCTGAGGACATTCTCTTCCTTGTGGCAAAGAAGAAGAGTGCTAAAGAGGTATGGACTGCATTGAAGAACATGTTCCTTGGAGCTGAACGTGTACAGGAGGCGAGAGTCCAGTCACTCAAGGAAGAATTTGACGGGCTCAAGATGAAGTTCAATGAAACTGTTGAAGATTATGCCTTCAAGGTTGGTACTCTTGTCAACAAGATCCGAGAGCTTGGCGAAACCATGGAAGATTCATATATTGTCAAGAGAATGCTACGGTCTCTTCCCAGCAGATTTTTGCAGATCGTAAGTTCCATTGAACAGTTCGCTGATCGCAAGACGATGGCTGTCGAAGAACTCATTGGGCGTCTTAAAGCCCATGAGGAGCGGCTGCGCAATGCTAAAAATGAAGATGAAGAACACGTCCTCCTCACAAGGGCTCAGTGGAAAGCCAAGGAGGAGAAGAAAAAAGGTGAAGCTTCTGCCAGCGACTTCAGAGGACGCGGTCGCGGTCTTGGCGACGGCGAGCGCGACAGCGAAAAGGAGTTCAAATTCGACAAGACAAAGGTGAGATGCTATAATTGCCAAAACTATGGACATTATTCCTCTGAGTGCAAGTCGAAGAAGAAGGAGATTAAAGCACACCTTGTTGAGAAGAATGATGATGAACCAGCGTTGTTGATGATGCAAGCTAATGAGGGAATGCGTCACACAAACATCCCAACTGCAACAGTTTTTCTCAATGAAGAGAAGGTAATTCCCAGTCCAGATGATGAGAATGCCACTAAGAACCTCATGTGGTATCTTGACTCGGGTGCTAGCAACCATATGTCTGGAAGACGTGAAGTATTCACAGAGCTAGACACAACGGTGGCAGGTACTGTGAGGTTTGGGGATGGATCGATAGCAGAAACATGTGGGCGTGGTTCAGTTCTTTTCCAATGCCAAACCATGGAACACAAGGCATTGACTGAAGTATACTATATTCCTCAGTTGAAGAGCAACATAATTAGTTTGGGGCAGCTTGATGAGAATGGATGCAAAGCTGTAATTGAAGGTGGAATCCTGAGGATTTATGACCAGCAAAGTCAGTTGTTGGCAAAAGTCAAAAGGACCAGCAACAGATTGTACCTGTTGAAACTACAACTAGCAGACCCGGTTTGCTTGATGGGAGTGCTTAAAGAAAAAGAATGGCTTTGGCATGCAAGGTTTGGTCACTTGAATTTCAAAGCCTTGAGGGACATGGCAAGGCAACAGATGGTTGATGGCATGCCTCAAATCGAGCATATAGAGCAGCTTTGTGAAGGCTGCTTGGTTGGCAAACAGCACAGGTTGCCTTTCCCCTCTGCAGTAGCTTATCGAGCATAATCACCTTTAGAGCTGCTGCATGGAGACTTATGTGGACCCATCTCTCCAGCCACACCATCAGGGAAGAAGTATTTTCTGCTATTAGTAGATGATTGCACCAGATTTATGTGGATTGTGCTCATTAAAACAAAGGATGAAGCATTGGCTGCGTTCAAGTCAGTGAAGGCAAAGGTGGAGCTGGCAACCGGATTGAAGGTGAAAGCTTTGATGACAGATAGAGGAGGAGAGTTTACCTCAAAGAGTTTCCAGAATTTCAGTGATGAAATGGGTTTGAAAAGGTACCTCACGGCTCCTTATACTCCCCAGCAAAACGGAGTGGCCGAGCGGAGAAATCAGACCATTGTGGCAATGACAAGAAGTCTTCTGGAGAGCAAGAATATGCCAGGAGTATTTTGGGGTGAAGCTGCAGCCACGGCAGTGTATTTGCTAAACCGAGCGCTGACAAAATCGGTTGTCAGAAAAACGCCTTATGAGGCTTTGTACAAGAGGAAACCCCAGGTACATCACTTGAGAACCTTTGGATGTGTGGCACATGTTAGGACTGCTGTTCCCCATCTCAGTAAGTTGCAAGATAGAAGTATGAAGCTGGTTTTCATAGGCTATGAAAGTGGTTCTAAAGCCTATAGGTTTTATGATCCAAAGAACCGGAAGGTGCACATTAGTAGGGACGTGGCATTTGATGAGGAAGCATCATGGCCCTGGGAACAATACACAGATGATGGCACAAGGCAGGGAAACCATGGAGATTCTTTCACAATCCATGTTGAGCAGTTTGGTGAAGCAAGTCAAGAGCAGAATCCAGACCAACTAGTGCCAAGTTTGTGAGGTCCTTAATCGTCATGCATTAACCTTAACCCTAGAACTGAACAAGAACACCTAGGCATGGGAGTTAGGGGAACTCACGGTCGCCGATGAATGCCATGAGCGAAGACCCGTGCCTGCTTGATGCAGGCGTGAGGAAGAGTCGGTAGAGATCGCCGGGGCACGGGGAGTCGCCGGCGAGGTGCGGAGGGTCGTCGCCTTCTAGGACCTGCAGTAGTGGTCGACGACCTTCCCGTTGCCAACAGCACGAAGTAGATCGGTTCTTTAGGGTTTGTATGGAGTTTTAGCTCTCACGGGAATCAACTCAATCACGGGAGAGGCCGGACTCCAACGTTTATATTGCGCTGTGCAACGGGGGACCGTAACCCTAAAACGGTTAGCCCCCCCGATCAGGGCGCGTAGACGTGGGTGACACCCACGTCTCCCTCTCTGGCCGTTTGGCCTAGATCAATATCCAACATTCTCCCCCTTGATCGTAAGGCTAAACATCATAAGCCCTTTCTCAATAAAAGTTCACACCAAAGTAATGTTTCACAACAGTCAATTAAGTACCGCTGGACATCAGTACTTATAGTGCTCCCTTCTATATCGATCGGATAACATAACTCTTCATGGGAGTTGGTTACTTTATATGGTCCTCTTATTCCAGGATCACAGGCTCTCCATTAAACCCATGCCGGCAACATGATCACGAAAATTATTGGGTGGTAAGCCTTTTGTGAGCGGATCCGCAAGCATAAATTTAGTTCCAATATGCTCAACCTTAATTGTTTGATCCTGGACTCTATCTTTCACAACATGATACTTTATGTCAATGTGCTTGGCAGCTGCACTTGACTTGTTGTTACTCGAATAGAAAACTGCGGGTTGATTGTCGCAGTACAAAATGAGTGGTCTAGAAATGCTGTCTACCACTCTCAATCCCGGGATAAAGTTCTTAAGCCATACAGCCTGCCCGGTAGCCTCATAACATGCCACAAATTCAGCCTGCATTGTCGACGATGCAGTAAGTGTTTGCTTTACACTTTTCCATGATATTGCTGCTCCTGCGAGGGTGAAAATATAACCTGATGTGGACTTCTTAGTGTCTTTACACCCCGCAAAATCAGCATCAGAATAACCGACAACCTCAAGGTTATCGCATTTTCTATATGTGAGCATGTGACCTTTAGTGCCTTGCATATAGCGCAGGACTTTCTTAACGGCTTTCCAGTGGTCCGGTCCTGGATTTGACTGATATCTGCCAAGTATCCCGGTAACAAAAGCTAAATCAGGGCGCGTACATACTTGAGCATACATAATACTTCCGACAGCAGAAGCGTAAGGTATAGCCTTCATCTGATCAGATTCAAAGTCATTCTTTGGGCATTGAAATTTCCCAAACTTGTCGCCCTTAACAATAGGAGCAGGCGAGCCAGAGCATTTATGCATATTGTATCTCTTTAGTACTCTGTCAATGTATGCCTTTTGTGACAAACCTAATGTTCCTTTGGACCTATCTCGGTGAATTTCAATACCAAGAACATAAGATGCTTCACCGAGATCCTTCATATCAAAATTGGACGAGAGAAATCTTTTAGTTTCCCGCAGCATGTCCACACTGCTGCTGGCCAATAATATATCGTCCACATAAAGAATTAAGAAGGTGTAATTACTCCCCCTGAACTTAACATAAGTACAATTATCAACATCATTCTCCTTAAATCCAAAATTCCTTATGACTTCATCAAATTTAAGGTACCATTGCCTAGAAGCTTGCTTCAGGCCATATATGGATTTCCTTAGCTTGCATCCCAAATGTTCCTCGCCTTCCACAACAAAACCTTCCGGTTGTGTCATGTAAACGTCCTCATACAAGTCTCCATTCAGGAATGCAGTCTTAACATCCATTTGGTGCAACTCTAAATCAAAATGTGCTGTGAGCGCCATTATGATTCTAAATGAATCTTTGGTTGAGACAGGCGAAAAGGTTTCATTATAGTCAATGCCTTCTCTTTGTGTAAAACCTTTCGCTACAAGTCTCGCCTTAAACCTTTCGATGTTCCCTTTGGAGTCACGTTTTGTTTTGTAGACCCATTTGCAGCCCACTGTTTTGGCTCCATTAGGAATTTCTACTAAGTCCCATACACCATTATCGCCCATAGACTTAATTTCATCTTTCATAGCATCTAGCCATTTAGATGAATCCTTATTCTTCATTGCTTCCTTATAAGAGCTAGGATCATCTGCCTTCCCAAGATCATCCTCATTCAAGTAAACCTCATAATCACTTGGGATAGCAGATCTCCTCACTCGTTGTGATCTCCTGACAGGTTCATTAGTAGGCTCATTAGGTTGTTCATTAATTGTCACAGAGGGCTGTGAAGGCTCAGCATTAGGTATTGCACTTGTATTTTCAGAGCCCTCAACAGAAGGAGTAGCCACAGAATTAACTGGAGATGCAACAGGAGTTGCAACTACAGGATCAACTATGGGCACAACCACTTGGGGCACAGGAAAATCAGTCTGTCGGATTACCGGTGAAGCAACATAAATCCGTTTCTCCTCAAGATCAATTTTCCTGGGCTCCAAGTCCCCACTGATGCCATCATTTTCCAAGAACACAGCGTGTCTTGTTTCTACAAATTTTGTGGTACGATCTGGACAATAGAATCGGTACCCTTTAGACCTGTCAGGGTAGCCAATAAAATGGCAACTCACAGTCTTGGGATCTAATTTCCCAATATGTGGGTTAAATATTTTAGCTTCAGCTGCACAACCCCACACATGGAGGTAGTTCAAACTAGGTTTTCTCCCAGTCCATAATTCATAAGGTGTTTTAGGCACCGATTTACTAGGAACCCGATTGAGTATATGTGCAGCGGTCTTTAATGCTTCCATCCATAACTTTACAGGCAAAGTGGAGTAGCTCAACATACTTCGAACCATGTCCATAAGTGTGCGGTTTCTTCTTTCCGCAACTCCATTTTGCTGGGGATCACCAGGCATTGAATACTGGGCGACTATACCATTTTCTTGTAGAAACCTGGCAAAAGGACCAGGAATCTGCCCATAAGTTGCGTGTCGCCCATAATACTCTCCCCCACGATCCGAGCGCACTACTTTAATCTTTAGATTGTGCTGATTTTCAACTTCAGGCTTAAATATCTTAAATTTATCAAGTGCCTCCGATCTCTCTTTAATAGGATAGATATAGCCACAACGTGAGTAATCATCAGTGAACGTAATAAAAGAATCATAGCCATCCACTGATGTCACAGGGAAAGGACCACATATGTCAGTATGAATTAATTCCAAAATTCCTATGCTTCGAGTAGCACCTTTCTTTATTTGCTTTACATACTTGCCTTTGATACAATCGAGGCAATGATCATTCGAATCATTAAAGTCTAAAGGGTGGAGAATTTCATCTTTAATGAGACGTTCAATTCTCCCCCTCGAAATGTGGCCTAAACGACAGTGCCACAATTTCGACGAAGTTTCATCAATTCGCTTACGTTTTTTATTCTCATCACATACATTCATGGATATAGGAGAATCTTGCAGGGATAACATATAAAGCTTGTCGTGTCGGATGGCACGGCCAACATTATCATTATTGAAATAAATCAAACACATTTCGTGTCCAAAATTACAAGAATATCCATCATTATCTAATAATGAAATGGAAATTAAGTTTCTTCTCATCGAGGGAACATAAAGAACATCATTAAGTTTCATTACAAAACCATTATTCAAAACTAAAGAAACCGATCCAATAGCTTGAATTTCGGCTTCCATCCCATTAGCCACTCTAAGGCTTCTTTCCCCTCTGAGACTTCTCAACATATGGAATCCCTGCAAGGAATTCGTAACGTGCACAGTGGCACCAGAATCAATCCACCAAGAATTTATAGGAAAATCAGCATAAAATGCTTCATCAACAAAAGTGATTTCATAAGTACCTTTCTTGGCGAGCCATTTCAGCCATCCAGGACAATCATATTTGAAATGGTCCTTCGACTGACAAAAGTAACATTCACCACTTTTCTTCTGTTCATTTGAGCTCCCAGGTCCTGAAGCATTTTTAGGCGCCTTAGGATGCTGTGGGTGCTGTGGCTTCTGTGGCTTCTGATAAGGGGAGTAGGTTTGCTCCTTCTTTCCCTTTCCTTTGTAGCCACCTCTATTTCTAGAGGGACCAGCCTTATTTGATGAGCCGACTTGATTCACAAAATCAGTAGCCCCCTCAGCTTTGAGCCTCTCTTCCTCCTGTGAAACATTAGCGATCAACTCGCTCATGGTCCACTTGTCCTTAATGGTGTTGTAGTTCACCTTGAAAGCTTCAAATTGCTTGGGAAGAGACATCATAATGTAATGGACAACAAAACCATCAGAGATAGCCATGTCCATTGTCTTAAGTCTGGCAGCAATATTGATTATTGTCATAATGTGCTCACGAACATTTCCAGTACCATTGTACTTGGTGTTCATGAGCCTGTGCATCAGTGTGGTAGCATAAACTTTAGAGGACCCTTTAAAATGATCCTCGATGGAGGACAAATAGTCCTTTACCCTTTCCTTTTCAGGGATTGCTCCCCTTATTGCCTCACTGATGGAGTTTTTCATCACAGCAAGTGAAACACGGTTAGACCGCTCCCACTTCTCAGCATTAGCTTTATATTCCTTCATTTTGTCATCATAATTGTCCTCCCCTTCAGTAGGAGCGACAGGCTCATCGAATCTGAACGCGTAGTCCAGATCCAAGAGCTGGAAAGTCGTCATAAGCGTAAACTTCCATTTCTGAAAGTTACTACCATTAAGTGGCTCAATAGCATTTACATGAGCGGAAACAGAAGCAGCTGAAAAAATTTAAAATTTACATTAGGAAAGCGCATAATTAATTTTCATGAAAATTAATCTTACGTTGGTATGATTAACAACATGCTCATAAGAATTTTTCGCATCACCGTTGGGCAGAAGCGAAAAATTTAACATAATTTATCGCATGCAATTACAATTAACGTTGGTCAAAGAGTAATAGCATGGCGAAAAATAAACATAAAAATGAACATAATTGATTACATGCAATTACAATTAACGTTGGTCAAAAGGTAATAGCATGTAAAATTAAATACAGCCCTCCAATTGAATTTCCCGTTGGTTCCATTCAATTAGGGACAGAACATTACGCAGCGGAAAAAGGGCATAATATTTTTCAGCAGCTTAGCAACATTATCCGTTAATAATTTCATAAGAGACATCATTAATTAAACATGAGATGTACCATAAAAACATGAAATATATATACTGAAAATAAAACCCAATAGCCTGAAAAATACATCATAAATTTCATGTATATATATATACCTAAATATATGCATGAAATACACAAGATATACATGAAATAAACACTGAAATATATATAAAACACATAAAGTTATGGCTGCTGGGCCAACAACACAAAAGCATTTTAGCCCATAAAATTCTGGGGGGGCCCGCGAGCCTTGCGGCTCTACCAGCCCATCAGGGCGCCGGCTCCTCAAAACTCCCTCAGCTCCCCCCGCAAGATCTCGGCCATACACCAAAATCCGACGGCTCGGAGAAAAAATCGCGTGAACAAAACCGCCGGCGGCCGGCTCCCCTCAAACCCTAATTTCATTTGCCCCTTCCCCTCCCGAAAAACACTGGCACAGGCGGCGGCAACCCGCGCGGGGCGACGCCATGGCGAAGGCGTGGCGGCGGCGGCCGGCCCTGCTCCCGCGGAGCGGCGGCGGAGCGCGCGGGGCCCGCGGGGCGAGCGGCAGCGCGGGGCGGCGGGACGCTCCCGCGAGGCGGATCGGCAGCGCGGGGCGGCGGGACGCTCCCGCGAGGCGGATCGGCAGCGGCAAGGCGGCGACGTGCTCCCGGGGCGGAGCGACGGGCGGCCCCGCGGGGAGAGGCCGCGGCGACGCGCGCGCACGGCGGTCCAAGCGGCGCAGTGCGGCGGCGGCTCCCACGGTAAGCCCGATCCCCTCCCCTTCTTCCCCCTTTTTTTTTTGATTCTTGCCGCTGCCAATCCGAAGATGGTTCAATTGGTTTTGGGGATTTAAGGGTTCGGGGTTTGGGATTTGGGGATCTCTTTAGGGTTTTGCATAAATTGATCGATTCCCCTCCTTCTCTTATGCTACCCGAGCCAATAAGCTTTAGATCCGAAAATTGATACATGAATCCGAAACATGAATAGCAGCTAGGGTTCTAGGAGACTAGGGCATGGCTCTGATACCAAATGTGAGGTCCTTAATCGTCATGCATTAACCTTAACCCTAGAACTGAACAAGAACACCTAGGCATGGGAGTTAGGGGAACTCACGGTCGCCGATGAATGCCATGAGCGAAGACCCGTGCCTGCTTGATGCAGGCGTGAGGAAGAGTCGGTAGAGATCGCCGGGGCACGGGGAATCGCCGGCGAGGTGCGGAGGGTCGTCGCCTTCTAGGACCTGCAGTAGTGGTCGACGGCCTTCCCGTTGCCAACAGCACGAAGTAGATCGGTTCTTTAGGGTTTGTATGGAGTTTTAGCTCTCACGGGAATCAACTCAATCACGGGAGAGGCCGGACTCCAACGTTTATATTGCGCTGTGCAACGGGGGACCGTAACCCTAAAACGGTTAGCCCCCCCGATCAGGGCGCGTAGACGTGGGTGACACCCACGTCTCCCTCTCTGGCCGTTTGGCCTAGATCAATATCCAACAAAGTTCAGATGATGTTTATGAAGATACAAGCACTGGGAATGCAGGAGCAGCTGGAAACTTTGGTGGAGATAGCAGCAGTGAAGAACATGTGCATGTGCAGCATAGCAGTCCACCATCCACGCAGGTTGTTTCGTCTCCAAACACACCAGCGGGTTCAGGTTCAGCAGCACCAAGTGATTCATCAAGTGAAGGGCCAGTTCGACATCGATCACTGCAGGATATATACAATGCCACTGCTCCAATTCAGCTACAACCGGAGCAATTAGAATTCTGCATGCTGACAGCAGAAGAACCTGCTAACTTTGAGGAGGCAGTGAAAGAAAAATGTTGGAGGCAAGCTATGGAAGATGAGTTAAAGTCCATTGAAGATAATGAAACTTGGAAGCTTGTGGAGCAACCAGGGAATCAAAAGCCCATAGGTTTGAAGTGGGTATTTAAAGTAAAAAAGGACCCCTCGGGTGCGATTGTCAAGCACAAAGCACGTTTGGTTGCGAAGGGGTATGTTCAGCGACATGGAGTGGACTTTGATGAGGTTTTTGCACCGGTTGCAAGAATGGAGACCGTGAGATTGCTTGTGAGCTTGGCAGCACAGTAAGGTTGGGAAGTCCATCATATGGATGTGAAGACGGCATTCTTGAATGGCGAACTCATTGAAGAAGTATATGTGTCACAACCCCCTAGTTTTGAGATGCAAGGTCAAGAGCATAAGGTTTTGAAACTGAAGAAGGCATTATATGGGCTTCGTCAAGCGCTGAGAGCTTGGAACATCAAATTGGATTCGAGTTTGACAACACTCGGATTCTAGCGTAGTCCATTGGAGCATGCGGTGTACAAAAAGGTAAAAGACTCTTCAGTTTTGATAGTTGGAGTATATGTGGATGATTTGATTATCACGGGCTCAAGTAATGTTGAAATTGCCGAGTTTAAGAATCAAATGCAGCAGCTATTTAGCATGAGTGACCTTGGTTTGCTTAGTTATTATTTGGGTATCCAAGTTAAGCAAACGGGAGAAGGGATCACATTGTGTCAATCAACATATGCAAAGAAGGTGTTGAGAGAAGCAGGGATGGAAGGGTGTAATCCTTGTGCCACACCCATGGAAGAGAGACTCAAGTTGAGCAAAGAGAGTAAGAGTCCTCCTGTTGATCCAACCTTGTATAGAAGCATTATTGGAAGTTTGAGGTATTTGGTTAATACCCGTCCTGATATTGCATACTCAGTTGGGATTGTTAGTCGGTTTATGGAGAGTCCAATAATTGAGCACATGACTGCCGTGAAGAGAATTCTGAGATACATAAGTGGAACACTTCATTTTGGGTGCTTCTGTGGAAGAAAGGGTAGCAGCGATATGGAATTAATTGGGTATAGTGATAGTGATCTTACCGGAGATGTAGATGATAGAAAGAGTACCACCGGTGCCGTGTTTTATCATGGTTCAAACTTGATTGCTTGGATCTCACAGAAGCAAAAGGTGGTAGCTTTATCTTCATGCGAAGCCGAGTATATTGCAGCGACAACATCAGTTTGTCAAGGCATATGGATTGCACGGTTGTTGAGTGATTTGTTGAATCAAGAGCAAAGGAAGATCAAGCTGTTAGTTGACAACAAGTCGGCCATTTCATTGTGCAAGAATCCCGTGCACCACGACAGGAGCAAACATATTGATACGAGGTACCATTTCATTCGTGAATGTGTTGAGAGTGAGAAAATTGAGGTGGAGCATGTGAGAACGGAAGAACAGCTGGCCGACATATTAACAAAGTCACTTGGCCGATTAAAGTTTCTTGAAATGAGAGAGAAGCTAGGAATGGTGGATACAGCAAAAGGGAAACAAGATTAGGGGGGTGAATGTTATCTCTAATCTTGTTCTGCAGGAAGATGCTCTGAATAAATGAAACTGTGCAGTCTGAAATCTGTGCAGTCTTCAGGCGTGGAATAGTCTGAAGCTTTGGTTGTTTTTCTTCAGTACCTGGCTGGGCAAACTGCTGCTAAATCAGAGTAGGTCTCAGTCAGTGAAATAAGAGGAAGTCTACACTGGTTTCAGTCCAAGCGCTGTCTTCAACTTGTCTCCAGTTTGGCTGCTTCAAGTCTGCACCGTATTGCCAGCCGAACGACCTTCAGGACTGCAGTTTGGTCAGATTACTTTAGTAATCGTTTTCTGTCATTTTTGTGTAGTCAGTCTGTGATCCGGGGTATTAGGATCGTGGACCAACGTAGTGGTTAAGCTGTTGCAAAACTTTCGGGTGTCAGTTAGCTCTCTATGCATTGAGTCAAGTCTGTATTCCAGTTTTCGCTCGGGGCACTGTAGCATGTCCAGAGTGCGTTTATTCAGAGTTTGAGTAAAAGAAATCTCTGAGTTCAGAGCCAATTATCGCGTGTGTTCCTTCTCCATTTGTGTCCAGATTTTGTGTGATTGCAGGTCTGGGATCCTAGATCCAACATGAGAGTCAGGAATCCTCGCTTCACAAACAGAAGCGTAAAATCACAAATCATGGAGTAGCTATCAGCCTAGCACACGAAGCTGAGATTGAAAAGTGCTGTCCACCAGAAACTAATTTATTCTTGAACATTCGTCTTCGTCGCAAGATCACGACGCGAATGTCAATCATGTCTATTTACAACCCTAGTCCCTGAAATATGAACCACTTTGTTGAAAAGATGCATAAACCACCCGTATCCTGTGATGAGGTACGTACTAGCTTAGATATAAGCCTTAAGCAACATAAACCTACGCGCAGACCTGACAAGTTTGTCTAACTTGAACATCATCACATTGGCATGGCCGTAATGTCATCGAAGCTCCACAGCTGAGCCGTCTCTTGGTGCTGGCCGTACACCACCGGCGTCTGATCCGCTGGTGTTGTCGACACCGGCAGGACGGCACCACCGGCACAGTCCACCACCGTGTAAGGCTGCGGCTGGAAGAACCCCATCCCCATGTCGACGGCGTCGTACTCCATCATCGTCACCTGCTCCCTCGAGGCCAGTGGCACGGGGACCGCCACGGCCGAGTAGGAGCGGGAGGCGTAGTGGTAGTAGTCGTCGGGCGGCGGCGCGTCCTCGTTGGGGAAGTTGACCTTGGCTTTCGTTCCGCGGATGCGACGCGCGGCGCGGTCGTAGGCCCGCGCGGCGGCCTCGGCGGTGACGAAGGTGCCGAGCCAGACGCGCTTGCCCTTAGCCGGGTCCCTGATCTCGGCCGCCCATTTGCCCCACGGCCGGCGCCGGATGCCGCGGTACAGCGTCCTGCGCTCCCCACGTCGCTTCCTCGCCGGCTCGTCCGCGGCTGCTGTGCATGCAAGGCAAGAGAAGCCAATAGGGTGATCAGGTATACGTACGTACGTACCAACTCACTCCATCGTGCATCTACGGGTTTAATAGTGCTTCATTTGTAGCAGTCGTGCGTTCTGCTTGTACTCCATATGGTACTAACTGCATACTAATAGGGATACAAACGGATCGAATACGGACAGATAATATCTCTATCATATTTATTTTCATATTTTTTTCTTGGATGCGGATACGAATACAGACGGATAATATCTCTATCATATTTGTTTTTATATTTTTTTCTCGGATGCGGATACGAATACGGATACCTCGGATACGAATACAAATATGAATAATATCGAATACAGATACGGAGCGAATACGAATCAAAACGAATATGGTCACGAATATTTATCGGAACATGAAAAACCCCTTAAACTATATATCCAAAATCAATGAAAACACATAAATAATTTATCTTATCAAAATATTCATGAAATCTAAACAAGCATAAGTATTTTTATCGACAATAGTCATACCGCTGTACAAATTTTTAATCTTCAAGTGGCAGTTAATTTTTTTCTAAAGTCCTAAATAATTCTTAATGGATTTCTACCATTTACATGTGACTAATAAATTAATTAATTATTTAAATTTGTATCAAAATGATTTAAACAGGAGTACATCAATTAATCGGTATAATATGACTAAGGAACCTAATACCTAATGGTAATGGAGGCTTATGGCTTGGTTGAGCTAGTGGGTTGGTGGCAGGGGAGATGAGAGAGGCTGACTTGGGCTGGGTAATGTTGGGTTGAAATCCCGAATATCTGTTTTCATATTATCCGGATAATCCGTATTCATATCCGTATTCGTCGGATATCAGGCCTACTGTATTCGTATCCGACAAAAAAAATCCGTATTCGTATCCGATCCGAGAATTATCCGAAGAAAATCCGATCCAACACAATCCGTATCCGTTTTCATCCGGATTAGTCGAAAACTATCTGATCTATTTTCACCCCTACATGCTAGTAGACGTTAATTAGTGTAGACGTGGTGGGTCGACGTATTACCTTCCTCCGGTTGAACGGCCGTGCTGCTCATGTCGTGGACCGTGAACTCATGTGCTTGGACGGCCGCTGCAGCAGCTGGCGCCTGCGGCCAGAGGTCGTCGGCGCAGAGGCTCCGCCTGCCGCCGCGGTGGTTAATCGGCGGGAGGTGATCCGATATAATCGCGCCGCCGCACATCTTATCACGCGCGGGCACGACAGTTTTGGCAGGCAGCTACTAGTCTGTGTGTTGCGACTTAACCGTACGTGCGTGCGATGTAAGCAGCCGACCTGTGTTGTGGTAATGATCGAGGACGGGGTGAGTGCGTTCGCGCCGTTATATAGAGAGAGCGAGAGGCGCGTGGCCGCGCTGGTGGTCGTGTTGGTTGGTTGGGACGTACGACGTTGCGTGCGTGGAAGGCCATGTGCAGCTTCGTCGGTCAGACATGACCGTCGTTCTACCCACGCGCGCGCGTCGGTCAGCTAGCGCCGCTGCTTTAGTTTGGCCGGCGAGAAGAACCGCTCGGACAAGTCATGCATGTTGGAGATTTACACCTTACGTTGGTGCACGGTGCACCGGCAAGTTGTTATTACCGCGGTACAGAGTAGCCGGCGACTTATTTCGTTCCGTCGCTCCACTCAGCTGCTTGGGACAGTAATTGCGGCGTCACTTCCACCGTATCGATCTCTCTCATCGTATCTCAGTGTGTCAGTCACAGGCATTGGATTGAGACAGTAATTTTACGCAGCGTCGACTTATAAATGAGTACAAAAGGCTACTAATCCGCACAAAGCATTAGGCGTGGCCCACGAGCACCCCACGTCCTGCTGGCGTGGTCGCGTAACGCGTAAACGATTGGTGTGGCACCTGGCCGCACGAGGTGCCTCTCTTGCGCAGTCAAAGTGACATGGCCAAATTATTGTAATTGAAATTCCGTGGTCGAAGCGTCGTGATCGAAGTCAAAGCGTCATGGTCGAAACCGTGGTCGAAGTGCCGTGGTTGAAGCGCCGTGATCGAAGCTATGGTCAAAGTGCCGTGGTCGAAACTCCGTGGTCAAAGCGTTGTGGTTAAAGCATCGTGGTCGAAGCAGTCGAGGCATCTCACGTAGTTGGGAGCCACACCAGGGTGCTGGCACGCTCGGGGGCCACACCACGTGCTTCGTGCAGTCGGCGGCTGCACGAGGGGGCCAAATGGAGAATTTCTCAGGAGAGGGGTCAAAGAGGGAATTTCTTTGCCACGGGAGACAAAAATGACTAGATCTTGGAGTCGGGTTGGTCTTTTCTGGGCCAGCTCAAGGCCTGGCCGGCTCGGCACAGCCCAAGAATGGCATGGCCGCACCACGTGGCAGCCCAGGCTGGCACGGCACGGACGGGGGCCGGGCTGTCCGTAAGAAAATTGCTAAATTTATTGTTTTCGAATATCAACCGATTAGGATGGGTGAAAGTCACGTATTTGAAAGAATGATCCAATATAGCTTTTGCGCATAGTTCCAATATGTCAGTAGGAGAACTACCACATATGATATTTTACAGATCTATTGTAAGGAACTAACAAAACTAAAAGAACTATTCTAACAAGTTCAACTCTCTTTTGTTGTTACTTTACACATTTGGACATCATTGCACCAGAGAAGTGACTACCTTAGTGTTGTAGCTCATTATTTATACGGCGATTACAAGACAAACAAGAGAGTCATAGGGTTTAAGTTATTTAACGAATTGCATATGGCAGAGGCCATTGTCGAGTGTATACTAGACATACTTGATAATTTTAAGATAGATAATATAACACATCGACAAATGCGAACATCCTCACTCCAAGGTTGCAGATATATTGGTGGTTATGTTTTTCACCAGAGATACGTATGTCATATCTTGAACCTTGTTATGCAAGCAATTAACGAATATTTGAACAATATCCGTGATGCCATTTGTTATCTCATAAATTCCTTACAAGTGATAGCTAGGTTTGTAGAGTACTGCACAACCAATGGGAAGGAGCCAAAAAATTTGGTTTTAATATGAAGGTGAGGTAGAACTCGACATACAACATGCCGAAGAAGATACAAGAGTACGAACATATTATATCTATTTTTATCAATGTTAACTCTCAAAACAATGAATTGGTAGTTTCTAATTCAGATTGGTAGATTACTAGTTATTTTCTAGAGTTTTTAAGATATTTTTATAAAGCAATAAAGGTTTTATCCAGTGTTTATTATCCTACATTTTTCTTAGTTATAGAATTTGTTTGGTTAATTGTAGAAAAATTGCAAAATCTAGGGGATCCCCTTTTAGGTCGTACTATTGCAGTAGTGGAAAATTTTATTAAATATTTTGGCTCTATTTCACACATGTATTGCTTTACTATCATTTTCGATTCTATGAAAATGTTGGCAGGTTTACAGATCGGTATGGAGGAAATAGGTGAATGCATCGGTCTTGATTTCTCATAACCTTTTGAACATATGAAAAAGAGCCTTTTCGTGTTTCGCTTGTATCATGATAAGCTTGGCAGTAACATGAGATCAGAGGCCTTAAAGCAGACGTAACAAGGAAAGACAAGCTTGACAGCCCACTTGTGGAAGAATCTGAAGGGCAAGTATAGTTCTTTGTCCACTTAATATCAAACAACCCCCAAGTGAAATTATGTCTCTAAGTTGAATCACTATTTGGAGCATGATTTTGCAAGCACCAATTCTAATCTTGCTGAAGGAGGCAAAATAGACTTGCTCAAGTGATGGAAGAATAACAAGCAAATATTTTCTGTGCTGTGCCATTTCGCACGGGATGTTCTCTTGGTTCCAGTGTCCACTGTCTCCTCATAAACGACGTTTAGTATAGTAGAGGGAATAATTGAAGAAAGGAGATCATCTCTTACACCTACGATGGTAGAGGCAACAAATGCGCCAAGGATTGGAAATTAGCTAAAGAGCGAAAACAACATCAACTAGAGGATCCTGAGATCGTGCAGGCGTACACTGACCTCGAACGCATGAATGAACTGGACATTAGGAGTAGTTAGTATGTACACATGTTGTTATTGTACCCTTTTCCTTACTCGGAGAACCCCACTCTAGAGTGTAAGATTTTTAACAAGACAATAACATTGTATCTATAAAATATAAAAAAAATCTACTTTTCCCCAAAATATTTACATGCCAAATCTACCTTTTTTTCTCCCCTCCTTTTCTTGTCTACTCTTCTCCTCCCTTTTCTTATCGTGGTTCATGCCGTCATGCACAACTATGCCTGGTTCCCCATTGTCTTCCTATCTTCCCCTTTTCTTTCCAATCCCTCGTCCATCCTCCCATTTCTGGCCTCCACCGCCTCCACCAGCCTCTGCCCTCCAGCATGCCACCTGCACCGACTGCCTCCCACGGCACCACCTCTACCGTGCCACTTCCCACTGCGCCATGTCTGAGTCCAGACTGTCTAGCTTCGAGTCGGACATAGCCACACCCCCACTCGCATTGTAGTGCCTGCCGCCCCACATCCTCGTCATCCGACATTTGTGGGAGTTCGAGTTCTAGACTGAGCGGCGAGAGAGCATATTCTATGGCCCTAATACGTACCTGGGGGCTCTAGCTGGCTCGCATGGGTTCCACCTTTACAGTTGGCAGGAATGGCATCAATGCTTGACCACGGTGGCAGAGACATGGCGGAAGTGGCCGAGCGAGAAGCCACAATGCTCGTGGCTGTGGATGAGCAAGGCTCAACGATTACGGCACCGGAGACGCAAGCGCAACATACAACCACAGGTCGAGGGGAATAAAGATGACAGCCGGAGCCACCTCCGCTGTCTACAGATACATAGGGCTAGGCCAGCACGGCACAACGTTAGCCTATCGTGCTTTGGGTCGTGTCTAGGCCTCGCCGAAGATAAATTAGATTTGCACAGCATGACACGACGGAATAACCGTGCCAGACTAACATAAGCCGACACGACTCAAAGTACACTAGGCCGGCCGGTCCAACTCCCAGCTCTTGTTGGAATACTGCTGCCTGAAATAGCCTGCGTAGCGTCGACCACGGTTTTACCTGGCGGTTGCTTAAGCTAGCTGCGATGTGACAGTCTTATTGACAGGCTATGTTGTCCTATTCAATAATCATGTAAACGTTACCGTGTTAAACTACACGTGAATGAATGATGGCGTCAGATCGATAAAAGTATTTGCTAAGGTACAAGGTTCTAGATGATGAAGCGATAGTAGTGGTAAAAGAATACCCACTGATTCACCATCAAACCCACCTCTGCGTACGTCAAATGTGATTACATAGCAACACGTCGGATCGAATGGTAATGACAATAAACTATACCTTTCTTTTGAGGGGAGTGACGACTATAGGTGCATGCCATGCAACTTGATGAAAAAGGGTTGGTGTACCAAAAGCCAAATGCAAGGGAAGACCAAGACCAGAGTCAAGAGTGAAACAAACAAAAACAACCAAGGATAATATTAGTAGCTAGAACAAAAGTAAGAAAAGGCTACAAAAAGGAGAAGGAAAAGAAAGTAAATAATAGTTTATAATCCAATTGGAGGTGATCTTATCTAACCCAAATTGCTCAGCTCAAGAATGTCACAAGTAATTAGTGCGGCCGAAACATTGAAGCCAGAAGCCCATAGTTTGTCTTGGCCGTGTGTTTATGCAAGTGTGTGACAGTGTTACAAGTAGGTACCAAAAAATGAAGAGAGAATTATACTATGTGGTTGTCGACATCGAGTCGCCAATCTTACAACTAATATAAAACAGATAGCTGAATTCCTTGAAATGAGTCAGTAAGAGAAAGGGATGATCTTTATTGTTGTGAACTGGTTACAGAAAGAGCTTACAAAAGGGACTTAACTAGCCCTAATTTATAATCTTCCCACTGCTTGGAAGATTTTGATTGCCTTGACTTGTTCTCTAAATTCTCCTCTGGATTTGAGATCGTGGATTACGTATTCATCAATTCCTTCTATCTTCTCACATCAACCCTTAAATACCATTGAAGGGGCGCCGGTTATCCATTTGAGGAGACGTTTCATGGAATCAACACATCTGATTAGAGGGGTGGTTGCTATCAGAGAAAGATATATGATAATAACTAATCTTCGGTTGTTGTCAGTAGGAGATAATCCTGGGAACAACTGCATGGCAGTTATTGTTAGAGATATGGGCTGAAACATCATGCTGTTTGGGACAGATAAAGTACATGTTTTATCCATTGCACGGGAGGAATCCCCTGGAAACAGGCCCTCATACTAGCTCATGAACTATCCGAGTAGTCTACTGGTTGGGCAAAGTATATAATAGTCCTCCAACCAAGGTACTCGGGAAACAACTTTAGAAAGCTTATGACCACGGGGTCTTAGGACCTTTAAGTATTAAAGCCATATTTAATGGATTATTTAATCCTTGTTAGCTAGCCCCTGAACTTTAAGTGAACTTATAATCTAAATTTTTTCAATTGAATTCCAATTCAGAAACTACTCTTTTAATGGTAAGAGTAAAGAAACAGTTTTCATTCACTTAATGTTGAGAAAACTAATTGGGACAACTAAAATGTTTCGTGTCTGTTGGGCTTTAGATCGGGTAACTAATATTTTGCAATTGGAAAAACCCTTATAAAAACCCTGGCGTGGTACCTGTTGGCTTCACACTTTCTCGAAAAACCTTTCATCCTCTTGAATTTCTTCTGCCCCTTTCGTCTTTATGCTTGTTTGACTGTAGCCTCGAATCCTTCCAATCCCCTCTTCGATTTTCAACCACTATAGCCAAAATATTGGATTTGATTATTGATTGGCCAGTGTCTGAGCTTGGATCAAAGAAGTTGAAGGCCATCGAAGAGAAGGGGATGCTCCTCGACAATATTTTGGTCCCGTTGAGGCATGCAACTAAAGAACTTCTCGAGCAGAACGGATGGTGAAATCGCAATCTTTCAAGCGTACATAGAGTGCAAATTTAGGCTGCTGGCACATCCATTCTTATTGGAGGCCCTAGAGTTCTAGGGGATCAAATTGGTTAATCTGACCCCCAATTCAATCACCAACTTGAGCATCTTTATCCAACTCTGTGAAGCGTACTTGGGGATTCCAGTGAATTTGGAGCTCCTCAGATACATCTACAAGATGACGGGAAGATCTGGGAAATTGATGACATCACCTGGGAGTTGCCCTCTATGGCTCCACGATGGGAGAGCAAGGGAGTACATTCCAATGTACTCCAAGTCCTCGTGATCTTTATGGAAGAAACTTTGGTTCTACATGACACTCAGCAAAGAAAACATCCTCTCCTTTGTCGGTCAGATGGCAATCGAGAATCCAAGGTGGATGTAACACCTCAAAACACCTAGTGAACAAAAATGTGAAAGATTTAAAACTTTTGCTTGTATTGCTTGGCCATTTGGTTTTTCTTGGCTTTTGGTTTGAGTTCCTATTGGACATAATATATGAATATAAAATGGTGAAGAGAAAATAGGATTGACATGGTTAAATTGAGTTAAAAATTAAAAGAATGATTTATTAAAAAGAGTCATGAGCTAAAATGAGAGAAGTGGAATTTTAATAAAAAATCCAATAGATAATATCCTAAATGCTATCCAACTACAAAATCAAGTCCAGTTGAATTTAAAATAGGGGATCAATTTAAGAATTGAGAACTTCTTGTGCCCGTGACATCAGTAGACCTCGCCTGAGGTGAGCCACAGGGACTACCAGGCTCTACCGACTCTAGGGGCAGGGGCGAGCCCTCTAAGACCTCACGAGGGAGCTTCACCCCCCGTCTAGACCCACCATCCTCATCAAAGGGTGGGCGAGCAAGCACAAGCATGCCGAGCATCTCACATACGTGGTTACGGCAACCTTCTGTGACTAGGTCCTCCACCGTGCCTTGCTCGACGCTCGTCTCATGCCCAAGTAGGACCATAACTGCCATCTTCGCATGTGGAAGTGTCAAGCCTGCAAACCCAAGTTAAAGAAAGGTTGAGGATCGAGCAGACATCATAGTGAACCATAAAGAAAACTCACATTGGGACTTCGTGAAGCTGTGGAAGGTGCGAATGCCCCCAAACACATTGCCCTCTGTGAAAGACAAGCTCCAACCTTGATGAAGGAGAGAGATCTTCAGCATGCAAAACTCTTCAATGAGGTCGCACATGCTGAACTTCGCAGCAAGTCCCTACAGTAGGTGTCGGTGCGCCTTGTTCTTTGAGCCCAAGGAAGGCGACAATTGCAGCGAACTATCCACCAATGGCTTCTTTTCTATGCTGACAAGGCTAGAACCCTGGGCAGGGTAGTCAAACCACAAGTCCCTCCATGATTCCCAATTGGCATTGTGTGCCTTGGTGGAAAACTCAACTTCTAGTGGCTGTCGTGAAGCTAGAAGGCTATCACCCCGTATGAAAGAGCATAAGTTGTCTTTGGTGTACACCACTAGACGTGAAGCGTAGTGGAGGAAGTAGAAGAGCTCAGCCGAGGGGTGCTTCATCCCTAAGCTCCTCATCACCCACCCATACATCAAGAGACGAATGAAGGAGCCCATGTTGAAGTGAGAGATCTCGAGGTTGAATATGTTGAGCACATCCTTGGGCAGCCCAACGGGAGGGATGCAAAGGCCAGCCTTGAATTGAGTGGCAAAGATGATGATCATCCCCGGTCCTGGGTTGGGATTGTCCTCATCGGCATTGGGCAATACAGCTGTGTCAGCACTTTCAATCTTGCCCTCTTTCTCTAAGAGTTCCAGGAGGCCCATCGTTGCATTGGAAGGGCCTAGGTAGCGCGAGAACTGGATGGCCTTCTCAGGTGGCCTCCTCCCATTGGGTCACCGCCTTTACCCTTCGTAATGGTCTTGCCAGAAGTGAGTGCATCAACTTTCTTGGCGGAAGGTCTAGCAGAGGCCCTGCCTTTTTTTGTTGTTGTAATGGTAGGGGCTGCCCACGCGCAAAATGGCAACCTGGAGCAAGCGAGGTCTGGGATGGCATGTGCGAGTAAGGAACATGGAGCAGCACACGAGAGTCATAGTTTGGGGCACCCGGAAGTGGTCCAAAGGGGTAGTAAGCCTGGATTGGCTCACGGGCATGGAGGCGATCTGGAACACCTAGTGGCGGTCCAGAGGGGTGGTGAGCCCAAATCGACACACGAGCATAGAGGCAATTCGAAGGGGTGGTGAGCCTGGATCAGTGTGCCAGCATAGAGGCAGTCGCTCGCTCGGCTATGTACACTTAAAGTGCAAATGGAGCGGATACGAACGGATATTGCTCATTTCGTATTTTTTTTATATTTTTTGTCGGAGTCGGACATGGATAGTGCTAGATACGAATATGAATACGGATATTTTCGGTCACGAATACGGAGCAAATACATGCCACTCCGAATACAGTTAGTTTCAGTCATAAATATTTAATCGGATAATGCGCAAAAGCAAATTTCACATGGTGACAGGAACAAGTTAAGCAACTAGTAAATTCTAGCTAGCAAAGTAGCAAGTAAATGATAGAGACAAGTTAAACAAGTAGTAGCTAACTAGCTACATGTCACATGGTTCAAAAGCACTAGCTACAGCGTACGACAGTTGCAATTTCGGAGAAATTCGTTTACGGAATGCATACTAGTCGTTACTGAACCTGTTTCGTAGGTCACTTCAGATGGAGTGGGCGCAACGCATCGCAAGCGCGTCCGAGATCGCCCTCACTAGCCTGGACACACCACCGGCCATGCAGAATACTTTGAAGTATACCGTAAAGCAGGTCAAAAAAATACTGCACAACTTGAGCTGCGACCGTTCGATGAATCACACCATGCACATCGGGCACCCAGAGGGGGCACCATGCCCACCCGCTAGGTCGTCGCAACCGAGCGAGTCCGGCTGGCCATCGCAATCTATCGAGTCTACCCGACGTCGTAGTACTAGCCGCTGATCATCCGCGAGTCATATCGACGAGGAGGTAACTTACGTACAAACATAAATTTTATTTTTCTGTTAGGCCTTACGTTCCACTAACATCAAGGCGTTCTCTCACCGTAGGTTCATCATCGAGATGTATCACTTTTGATGTCCGCACCACCTACACAGACTACCATTCCCCGTCGTTCATCTTCACTGCACATCCGAGAGATATGAGATTCGCATTGTATATCTGGAATATTTATTGTGACTAACATTGTTTCATCTTGCATCCTCCAATTCAACATAGGGGTGACGTTGAGTCCACCGACGACGATACAGGCCTCCCGAATGCTTCCAGAGACCGGTACACAGCGCTAGGGTTTGCAACGTACGCAGGGCAGCGCTCAGAGTTCACACCATACGCAGGGTTTGGAGACTTCGATGGGTAGAGCTCCTCCAGCTTCGTTGCCACGTCGTACGGTCATGGCGAGAGCTCCTTCGCACCACGAGGGGGGTTTTTGGAGTCCTTCGTTCATGACATTATTGCTGACGGCTCGCAATTCGGCATGTCTCAGCTGGAGGACATCGACCCTTACCGGACCCAGCTTTCTGTACCTGAGCCTACTGGACCACCGCCAGCAACTGAGCAAACAGAACGATCTCCATACCTCCTCCGAACCGAGGCGCAACCTCCGGACCAGCTGACATACCCCACGAGACATGCTCGTGCTTAACGAAAGACAAGGCCACACACGGAGAGGCAGACGCGGCGAGGAGATAGCAGTGGCTTAAATGAGTGAGCCATATCGCATCCCGTGCGATGCTTTTTTTGTAATGTTTATTATGTATGAACTGCAAAAGTGCAGAGCGTCGTTAATTTCATGATTAAATTAACATGAATTAATATGGTAAATTCGAAGCACATAAAATTATGAAAAAATTACACAATGACTATCACTATGTCAGAGGCTTTCCACAAAATTTCGTAATTTTTGGAGCTTGTTTGCTATATATAACAACTCCCACAAATATCAAATTGTACGAATTTTTGAGCAACATTCACAGCCGGATAAAAGTACCAAAAAATTACATAGCTAGATACGTTGTGTCAAGAGGTTGCACATAAAATTTCATAATTATTGAGCTCATTTGCTATATTTAAAAATTTAAACAAATAGTAAGCAAAAAAATTAGCGTAATCAGCCGGCTTAATCACCTGTTGCTTTGCCACGGGACGGCAGGCCCCTGCTGTCTAGTGCTGGGATGGCAGGCCGCCTGCCGTTCGGCCACGGGATGGCAGTGGCTACACGTCAGCCCACAGGCGTTGCCACCTGACCACCGGAGGCAAAAACGCCATGTTTATCAATACACTAGATATACGGCTATTTTTATAAATACAGTGACAAACAGTGCCGAATATGCTAAAAAGTCGCTCTAATGAACCATCAGCTACCCACAAGTTGTAGAAATCTCCAACATTAGCTTGTATCTCCTCAAGGATAATAATAGCTTTTATCTGCCAAAGGCACAGTCCTACCTAAATGGGTAACTTATCCTATGCACTCAAAACTATGATGCACTTATCGTGTACCTTAACTAAAAAGTCACAAGAAATTCTAAAAAAAATTACATGTACTTCTAAACTTATTTTAACTATGCATAAAATTTTAAGTTCAGATTCATTATATGTTAACGGTAACAAAAAAGAGAAAATCTAACAACGATTAAGGGTTCAAATTTGTTGAATTTTTTTTTCTTGTTGCTTTTAACATAGAATGAATTTGAACTTGAAATTTTATATATAGGTGAAATAAACTATAGAATACATGTAGAAATTTTTCAGAATTTTTTATGACTTTTTTAGTTGTGTACGATAAGCTTAAGTGCATATGAAATGTTGCCACCTAAATGATGCATGGAAGGAAGAAGAATGGATTTCTTATAACCATATAGCGTATGACTGTCAAATAGTATGGTACCAGAACCTAAGTTCTAAACTTCTAATTTAGCAAAGCATGAATACCTGAGGGAGGAAAAATGTTCAAAGAACACTAGCAAATGCTAATGAGCATTGCAAGACAAGAGTTCAGACATTCATCAAGGTGTGAAATAAGGCAATCTATGTAAAAGACCTTTTTCTCGAAGAGCGGAATAGTTTTATCTAAAGGTCATATCAATACCATTATGTTGCCAAAACATCACATACTTTCCATCCAACCATGAGAAAGGTTGGAACAGAAGACCTCAATGCCGTAAAGTAATAGCTCTTGAAGTAAGTTTCATACAACATATGATCATACAAATCAAAGAATATACTGTATGTAAAGATATAAACACACTAGCAGATTATTCCCCCAAAGCCACAAGTATAGTAAAGCAATTCAAGGTAACTCACAGTTCTCGTGTCAAGAATGAATTACAGTGGTAGTACATAAGGGCACTAGAAAAAACATCTCTAGCCAGCCATCTTGTTCAAGCGATGAATCGTACTCCTGGCAAGCCTATGCCCAGGATCAATCTTCAGAACCAAACGCAGGTCCTCTGCCCCAAGCCTATATTTCTCAGTGCTCTCGTATAGGAGTGCACGCTGCACTAGCACCGACACATTCTCCTTATCTTGCTCTAGCACCTGTGCAGGACATAAAACCAGAAAAAATGTCATGGGAGCAACCCCTAATATGTCACCAGGTACCAAGTGCATTACAGAGACCATGCAATACCTTCGAGCAGTCAGCAATAGCCTTCTTGTACTCGCCAACCTCCTTGTAAGACGAAGCCCTTGATGACAACACCTCCACAATGTCTGCTTCTTTCCCAGTCTTTTCGATGAGCGCAACAGCCCAAGACAACCACTTGATGGCATCAGCATACTGCCCACCCTTGTAATTATCCATCCCTTTTGCCTTAGCAGCCGACGCCGTCAACCCAGACGGTGGCGCTGGGAGCCCCTCCAGCTCTGTGGTTGTGCCACCGCTATCACCACCACCGAATTCCGCCTCCACATCCACCCAACCATCCATCTCACCAAACATGTCACCCCCACCGCCACCATTACTCGCCGCAGAGGCAGTCGGTGCATCTGTGGTCGAAGCGAACAGGGAGTCTAAAGGATCCACACCAGAGTTCACCGTCGCAGCAGCAGGGGCAGCAGCTGGAGCTGGTGCCGGCGGAGGCGTAAAGCTGGCAGGTTTCGTGGCACCGGAGCTCTGGAAACCACCGAACCCAGCGTCAGCGCTCTGGAAGCCACCGAATCCGGCGTTGACACCCGAACCCGAAGCTCCGAATCCCTGACCCGACTTGAAAGAACTAGCCTGCTTTGCAGCATTCATAGACCCAGGCTTCGCCGCGAAGGGATCTATGGAGCCGAAAGGATCCTTCTTCTGCCCCATGGGCTGCGCCGCGGCTGCCGACGCCATACCCGCCGGCTTCATCGGCCGGCCACCGACACCGTACCCACCGGAGCCCATCGGCGCCCCGGTCGTTTTCGGGAGCGTGCTCGCCATGCCGCCCATCGAGAAGGGAGAGCTGTTGGTGCTAGGGTTGGGGTTGGGGTTGGCCGGTTTGGAGGGCTGTGGCGCCGCGGATCTGAGCGGGGCGTTGGACTGGGAGCGGGTGGAGGAGCTGAGCGCGGAGCCGACGAGGTCGCTGAAGAGGCTGGGGTTGTTGGCCTGGGGGATTCCGATCCCAGAGGAGGGCGCGGCGGAGGACCAGCTCCGGCCGAAGATGTCGCCGACCATGGTGGTGGGCCCGGATCCTGCCGCCGCCGCCGCTGCAGGGGACGACTGGTGGGTCCAGGACGTCTTGGCGGGCTGGTGCGTCCATGTGGTGGTGGTGGGCCTCGGGGAGGGGTTGGTTGCGCCGCCTGGCCTCTGGTCGCGGAGGGGGCGTAAGCCGGAGGAGGAGCGGGAGGAGTTGATGCCAAAGTCGAACTGGTAGGAGTCGAAGGAGGTGGTGGTGGGGCGGGTGGAGGAGCGGTCGCCGGAGTAGGAGTTCATGGTGGCCGGAGACGGGGGCAGATCTGCGAGGAGAGACGAGGCGATGGGGGTGGCTCTCCTCTTTTTTATTTGTTTTTTTCTTTCTCGGTATTTCGTTGTTTCGAAAGAGAGGTGGAAGCAATTATAGGGCTATGGGAGCAATTATAAGCCTACGTCCAATGCAATGGTAAACGGAGAGAAACAACGCTGTATCACACAGCGTTTAGTGAGCTCTTCTGAACTATTCCCCGCTTATTTTGGCTTGGCTTTTTATTTCTAGCTTATTTTTTATTATTTTTAAATTTATCTCTTTTTTGTTTTTTTGAAAGTTTAACTTTTTTGCTGGTTCTTTTTTTCCTTATTCATTTGTATTATCCATGATGGACTAACTTGTTTTTTCTATTTTTAAAATTTTTTAAATTTATTTACGCCAAATAAGCCACTATCAGCTACAGTAAAATTTCAGCCAGTTACAGTGCAATTTCAGCCATAAGCCAGCTTATTTCAGCCCAACCGAGCAACAGATTCAAAATTTTAAATTTTGATTGTTCATGAGAGACACTACATAGAGAAAAATAGTTGCATGCGATTTTGGCTGGTACAGCTAAACTCAGTCCACTTTTTACTGTAATCTTTCTGTTGACCCCGCATTAAAAACGCATAATTAAAAGCTAGTTTATAAGCCAAAGCTAAGCCCATCTGAAGAGAGCCGTATGTAAGAGCCCCAACCTCGAGAAAGTTTTTGTGCAACGGTTACACGGATAGATTTGTGTAAGTACTGTAGAAAAGAAAAGTACTATAGCATTTTTTTGGGATGTTCAATTGTGTTTTCTCTTGTTATAGTGCTCAACAATATTTGCTACAGTGATCTGTGACATATGCCAGTCTCTGATTAGATCGTTACACAAATCTATCTATGTAACCGTTGCACAATAAAATTCTCTCCAACTTCCAATGTGAATAACTATTTTATATATGCTTATATAATTTGAGAAGTTTAAGAGCTTGTTTAAACATTTACTTGCTCCAATACAAACTGGGCGCACCAAAATGACATCTAGAACTCTCATCGTTATTTTAACTACCACCTGTTACTAGTGGCAGAGCCAAGATAATTTGGAAGCATAGGCGAACTTGACCATAGGCAGTAAGCACAAACAAGTCAATATATACATGTTAAAAACAAAATTGATTACCATAATAGTTTTAAACTAAAAGCATGATCCAATACATATGTTAATTGGATAGATGAAATGATAAGAAGATACAACAACAAGATTAGATATGTCAATATTTGCAACTGGAGAAATATTTAGCCAAATGAGAATCAATGCATCACTAACCCTGTCATGTTTACAGGCACCATTTCTGAAAATGTCTTGCTTACTACAAAGAGTATCCTTTAAATTTTGCTTCAACTTTAAGGTATTCTTTGTGATTTGAAAATAGGAAGACAGTCATATTCTTAGGGGGAAAAAAGACATGCAAGCTTTTTTGCTAAAAAAAAGTAAAACTAATAGATAAAACTATTCCCTACATCTTGACTTGTCCAAGCTGCAGGTTGAAACAATGCATTCTATCATAGAAGGCATGGTATTCAAGTCTAGATCATCAGGACTTTCTTCCTGAGTAGAAGAACCGATGAGATCACGACACTTTGAACTTAACAATATTTAGAACACATGTTTCAACTATAAGTAAACCCTACCAAAATTGTTAGAGTTTCTCTCTTTCCATACATTTTCGGCAGCTTGATGCAATATTTTGTGTAGCAACTTTTGCAAGTAACCCGAGAACAAACAAATTGACAAAGCTACAATTTACACCATTGTACACTATTGACAAGGATACCAAGTACTAACACACCTCTCGCAATTCATATCTTTTGAGAAAAATCTTCACTTCATACACGGATAGTTCATGAAAAAAATTCCAACCTTAGGACTTTCAGATATGCAGCATGTTTATCTTTAACCTATTTTTAGATGCAACAAAACCACATGAACGCATAACTCAACGGATAAGCATTGATGAAAATAAGATGTTGAAATTCTTCAGGTACTTTGTCTATGTTGACAATATAGCCCCCATTTTGTTGAAGGTGGTTTGTACACTTCAATGAGAAGATCAACTACACATTGTCACATGGAACATAGATCAGAGAAACAATCAAGTTTTTCACAGCGATGAAACGAGTGAAAAGATGTAACAAAATTATAGTTGATTCACAAAATTAAGCTATAAGAATCTAAAGGCATACACATACATATACCATAGCCTCTTGGGCCTTGGTGCTTGCCGCCTCCCTTCCCCTTGGTTGTCGGCTGCCGCCCCGTCCGCCCGGCGACCCGCTCGCCCTGCTGCCATGCCAACTGCAATGCTTGCGGCCTTACCAGATCACTGGTTGCCACCCTTGGCACCTCCTGCACCGACTTGTCAGTGAGATTTGAGAGAGGGAGCTGAGGGAAGCAGTAAGCAGGGAAATGGGGATTGCCAGATTGGGGAAGGAATTAGGGTTAGGGGAGGGGAGTGACTGCTTTGGGATGGACTGATGAAGGGTGCGGGGCCAGGGCATGATGGCGTGATGTATGGGCCGCCTCATGTGCCCATTACCCATGTGGCCCAACCTGCCAGCCAAGTCGCCATGGTGCTTGGGAACTCATCCATAGGGCTATGCCGGTGCAATCAGGAAGCCCTGAATCCCCCATTGCTCTTCGCCAGCAAGCTCAAGGAGCCGCCTAGGCTTATCGGGTGGTGCTTCCATCCCTGAACTTTAGAGCCATAATATACCTCACCTCTTCTCTCTAGCTCTATGCTTAACTCCAGACCACCATCCCCTTCTCTCGCCAAATCTGGCCCCTCCCCTTCCTCCAGCGGTCAGGGGTCCTCACTGGCAGTGTTGCTCTTGCCACTTGAATCGAGTAGTTGACATCTGATTGCATTCACAACCACACTCCATCTCTTTCTCTCTGCCTACCTCCATATTGTCCTCCCTTTTTCTTGCCAGATCTGACCCCCTCTTCTTCCTCTAGTGGTTGATGTCCTCACCAGCGGTGCTGCTCCTACCGTTTGAAGCTAGTAGCTAACTGGCATGATGGACGATGGTGGCATTGAGGAGATATCTGGTGAGGCAGAATGGTAGCATTGTGCTCAAAGATGAGATCCTCATTGTGGTGCTCCTCATGGTGGAGCTACAATGCTGCTCTATCCGCCTTTAGCAATAGTTTGGCATGAATGGTGTGCCTACAACATGTGCGGACCTAGTCACAGCATGCCCCCATGACCTCCCTCTTCCTCAATGGCACCACCCTCAACGTTGCATCCACCCAGCTCTCCTACGCTAACTATCCCAACAAGGGTCAATTACCTAACGACTAAGATGAGTACAACTAGTGATTGTGGATTGTGATGCTAATTTGGTCGTGTAATTTTTTTGTCTAGTTCCTGGTTGCAAATTTGGAATTTCATTATGTTTTTTGTGTGGACTGCTCCTAGTGTGTTCTTCTTCTTCTTAACTATGCAAGCCACATCCTTTGCATAGATTATGGAATTGGGATACCTTCTTTGTTTAGATTATGGAATCAGAATGTGTATTATTTTTTAGAAGTGTCATGCGGGGACAATACGATAAATTTGAGTATTAATTTCATGTTTTTATGTGTGCATATGAGGAGCTCGATGAATTGCCTCAAAGAAATTCCAATTAACTAGATTCTACAGTTACATGCCAAAGTTTGAGATTTTCAAAATCTTTTATTTAAAAAAGGTTTTATAAATTTTCATGATTTTCTTGAAGTAAATTAAAGATCAAATTGATTTTTTTAGAAATTAAAATGATTTAATGTGATTAATCCAATTGTCAACTAAATACAAAATAGTTTTATTTGAGTTCGTAAGGCTCCAAATTATTGTATGGAATTTTCTAAAGTCTTTTGCTATTTATTTGGCTTTAATTTGATTTCTAGCAATTTCTTAAATAGAAAAGCAGTTGAAAAATTGAAAATCCTCTTGGGTCGAATTCTTCTCCTTGGCCTAAATTCCGTCTCTCTCTCTACCTGGGATACTGCCCATTCTCCCTCGCCCATTAGCCCATCTCCCTTTTCTTTCCCTCCAGCCCACTTCCACGTCAGCCAGCCTACCTCCCACTCCACATCACGCTCGTGTGTGCCACGTGTTCTGTCCTATCGCTGTTCTGCTGACTGGTAGGCCCCACTTGCCAGACAACATTGTGCATCTTCTCCAGGAGTCCAACTTCCTCACAATGCCGCCACCGTATTCGTGCTGGACTCTGTTTCCTTTGTGTGCATGCCATTGCCACCTTACCTATTTAAAGGTTGCCATCCCCCTTGATTTGAGTACCCTGAGCTGTCTCCTTCCTTGCCCTTCCTTGCTTGTGCAATGCCATCGCCAAAATTGTAGATTGCATCATCGCCCACTGTAGAGACCGAATTTGTTGATCCTGACTCTCCTGTGTATTCTGCACCAGTCCAGGATTACGCTAGTGCACATAATATAAACAAAGATGAAATATCGACCATATCACAATTCACTAAGAAAAGACTCAAATATTATTAATAATTATCATAGTTACGACCTTATGGCCAAGCTTACAAATAATAATCTGAATGGCTTAAAAAACTTGCAGTGAAAAAATAGAAATAAGCATAGTGGTCATTCGACATGCCCATAGGCAATCGACTGAGGAGCGAAGTCCTAATCCGCGTAGTTGTGGAAGTATCCTCCTTCAGGTACCTCCTGTTGATCTGGGCCTTCTTCCTCAACTAAGAAAATGTGGATATAGCTGTGAGTACATAGAGTACTCAGCAAGTCGTTTGTAACAAAGAATGCAATATAGTATGCAAGGCTTACCAAAGGATGGCTAAAAGGTTATTTTGTAGAAAGCAACAATTTAAAGTAAATACAATAAATAGATTTAAAGTGAACTTTGAAAATGATTAATAAATAAATAATCAAAGGAATTGAGAGTAACTACAAGTGAACTGACTATTCACTCCAATGAACCACCCGTGAACTAACCATTCACGTGATGAACCACCAGTGAACTAACCATTCACTTTCCACCTTAACCCAACTATATTTTTAAGAAAAACTCTACCCCTGGTGTGAAATCACCGAGCATTGTCCATGACCGAAGACATAGCTATTCGAATAGTTTTACACTCTACAGAGGTTGCACAACTGTACCCACACCATGTAATAATCCTCACGTTAAAGAAAATCACAAAAAAATTTTTACAATGCTCCATTTCAATCCGATCTCGCACGTTAAGGTTTCGTCGTCGAGTAGGCTAACCACCTAGTTGATAATTGCCCCCACTTGCGCCAAAACAACATCAGTAGCGAAATCAAAGTTGAAACTTCATAAATTATTATACCAGGTCTATTCCATACTAGACATGTGATTTGTATGATAAAGCTCAAATCAATGGCACACAAAGTTAAGTCCTTAAATTTAACTAGGCGAAACATTCACATCCCTGAAGTGCTAACCACACTTCCCCCCTTTACTATACGATCATTCACCCAAGTGAAAACCAATTTTGTAATAGCAAAACCAATGACACTACCCACGTCATGGCAATCAAATTTTATAACTGTGGCTGACTACCATGTTCCAATATATCATTAAGTCAAAATTGATTAATTAATCACATGTAATGATAAACCCAACGTTACTATAAGCATGACTAAGCCATTTAAACATATAACCCATGTGACAACTAATATTGCATCACTAGATAATTACTCATCCTATTGTGATAATGGAATTATAGCATTCAATTTATCAAGGAGAAAATTATTCAATTTGGACAATAACTACCAAATACAAGAGTTTGTAATGAAATATCAACGCATGATAATTTAAAATAAAATAATATATAATAGATTTAAAAACTAGGTTTAATATGATCAAAGGACATGACTTGCCATGGCTTTGCTCTGTTAATGGTTCTTAATCATCAAATCTTACTTCAGCTCCTTTGAAAGCATGATCTAATGAGAGAGAAAATGAAACAAAATATAAAATAAATTTAAATAAAATACAAATGAACTCCAAAAACTTTAAAACTAAAACTAAAAGATAGAGCTCAATTTTAGATAAATTTAGGAAAAAGAATCGGATCAATCGGAGCTAGGACGCAGAAGATGAGCCCTCAGAAAATATAATCTAAAGGAAAGGCTGAAAATTGGGAAAACTACTGTGCTGTGAACCGAGTGCATGGAAAGGCTGGTCTACGGTGAACTTGGCTCATGGAAGAGTGCACGTGTGACTGGGCTGATGATGTGCTGGATAGGGTTGACGTGGTAGGTACGTGGCGTGACACCTCGGATCTAGGGCTGAGGTGGCATTTGACATGGCTGCTGACTCAGCTAGGGTTGATGAGGCTCGGTCCACTGGTCTACCGCATAGTGCATCTGACGTGCAGGCCCCGGCTGTTAGCAGTACGGTGCGCGGTGGATGGGGTTCATGGGAATTCGAAGGGACGTAGCCGGTGTGGTTGTGGGGTGACGCGGCAGCTCACGAACTAAGGAAACTGGCACGCGAACCAAGGTGATGACACGACTAGGTTGGACAGCACGAACGGCAGATGGGCGAGACAACTTGACCGGAGCAGTATCTCACCGGCGGTGGCTCGACGGACGGCAGCCGGAGCGGAAGATGATGACGAAAACAATGACGGTTGTGAAGGCGAAAATGCTCGGCGAGCTCAGCTGCGGGATGCGAAGATCGAGGGGGTGGCTTGGCTATTTATACTCGGACCTCGAGGAGTTCACGGCGGCATAGACGCCGAGTCCAGAGTGGAGACGTGCGGACGCCGAGACAAACTCGTCCAGTGCATGGCAGCAGGAGTCCACGAGGAAGACGATGAACAATGCCTGCACCGTCAGATGGGCGACGTGTGGCATAAGGAAGATTGAACGGTTGATAGCAGACCACATGGATGAACAGTGCTTGGGCGCACGGATGCGTGACAGGTGTCATTGGAGCGATCCAACAACCCGTGTGTGGCACGACAAGATGGCTGACACATGCCAGGCACGACAGAGTGGGCTGGGTCGGCGAAGTAGGCTAGAGGGAGAAATGGGTTTCATCCCAAAAGACTTTAGGGAATTTTTTATTTTCAGAAATTCAAATAAAATCTCTCAAGCTCCAGAAAATAGCAAATAAATCTAGAAAAATCAAAGAAAATTCCAGAAAAAACCTTGAGACTCAAGGAACTCAAATAAAATACTTTCACCAAATGTTAATTTTTAATTTAATCATGTTAAATCCTTTTAATCAATGAAAATTCATTTTAAGCTTGAATTAATTCCAGAAAAAATCCAAATGGTGAATTTTGTTTTAAAAACTTCACAAAACTCTAAAAATCAGGATGTTACACCTACCTTAACTCAGACGAGGAATTCTCTAAGCTTCAAAGAATCTCCACCATCACCGATCGCCATGCCATATTAACCAAGTTCTACACTGCCCTTCTGCGTCGCGCTAAGGACCGAGGAGCTTTGAGCCACAAGATCATCATCTGACCACTTTGCTTCATTGCAGTCAAGCTCTGATGAGCAATTCCTTCACTAGCGATGAGCCCTCGACCTCAGTGTTCTCGTCCCTAGCTTCGTTGTGCCGAGTGCTTCACCTTGGTGCCCTCGCCTCTGCTAGAAGATCATTGTAGCATGCCATTTGACATGGACCAATCTAATTCATTGCTCAAATCTCACCGTACAGCTTCTCTAATGACTATTGGTCCCAAAGCCAAGCTGGATAGCATCGCGTTGATCCCAAAAACACCATGCAAAGACATTGAGCCCAGTCGAGGCTTCCTCGCAAGAGTTCAGCGTCGGTCATGCTAGTTCCGCCACCTCTCTCACCGCTGACCACAATGGCAACCTCATCAAGTCAATTCGAGTAGCTAGATAGCCTCACCTTAGCCCAAGGAAGCTAGAATTGACATTGTTGACCTCTAGTTCACTGTCATTCATCACTGTCGGAGCTGAAGCACCATCACCATCGATCTATCCCCATCAGTAGCCTACGTGGCAAGCCACGCACGCACCAAGTCAGCTCAGATTGCCACCCCACGTCACCATGACCTTGCCACATCAGCATACCATATCATCAACACTTTAGTGCCACATTGGTGCCATGTTATCACTTTTAGCCTATGTGTCTACCACATCATCGCCACCACATCATATTTTTGCACACATGTCATCTTAGTTAGCCACCATGCCATCATACAGCAACCCCACTGTAGCACTGTTTTGTAGACCATGTCCACTGTAGACTAGCCTCTGTCCATGAGTTTGGTCCACAGCATAGTAAAACCTAGCACAATCCATTTTCTCTTTTTCTGGATTATCTCAACCGATCCGACTTCCAAGAGCCCATTCTCTCTCATATGATCTCCAATTGAGCCTGTTCAAGTCTCTAAATTCATCTAAAATCAAGGATAGTTTTATGGTGAATTTTAGGAGGCATTCATATTGTCTTTTGCTGATGGTTTTTGGTTGTGACTTATAGCTTTTGGCTGAAAATGAATAGTAATAGTAGAAAGAAATAACTTTTAGAAGGAGAGATACGTGCCCATGATAAGAGAGAGAGGAGTTGGATGTGTGATGCACCTGTGACCCCTTGCCTTATCCTTGGAGCAAGACGGTAGCGAGAAGAGTGGAAAAGCCGCTTCGAGAAGCTGGGTGTTCGTATTGGTTTTTGGCTTTTCAAAGCAGAAGCCAATACAAACAAGGCCTTAATTATTTTTTGGAGTTTGTTTTCTCTCTGTATTGGTTTTTATTTTGATTTTCTCTCTCGTTATACATCGACATTCTAGTAGTCATTTGAAGGAGTTGAAGAGCAAAGAAGCCGAAGGACAAAGAATGGGAGAGTGAGGAACATCAGCATTGCTTAGGAAGGCAAGTTGTGCAATCTTGATCATATTGATTCCAGTTTTTATAAATTTATTTTGCATTTAAATTATTGTGCATTGCTATTTATTAAAATTATCTGGAAGGTAGTTATTGTCCCAATTGCTATTTATCCACCTTGTCATTTATATGTCATGATCCATATATATATATATATATATATATATATATATATATATATATATATATATATATATATATATATATATATATACATATATATATATATATATATATGGTTAAGATTTGTATATTCGAGTCCTAAAATCTTGTTGCACCCTTTGGAATGCAATTCCAATTAACCAGAAGGTTGTGATTTTGTTCATACACTACTTCGTGGTATATATAGAAACGAAACAAGCTAGCTTCCCAACGGCGCTACTGCTCAACTAATCACCAACGAATTAGTCAGTTGCATGCATGCATGCTTACTGGTTCAACTAAGAGAAATTTGATAATTTGCCCCACCTTTGTTTGCAAACAGCTCATTTACCCCATAGTTCATATTAATTGATTATTTGCCCCATCTTTCAATTTCCAGTTGATCATTTGCCCTCTTTGTATTTTCAGACCATTTTCTATTCTGGCAAAGGTAAATTACTATGGGAAATGACTAAACTGCCCCTGCTTTGACCAGGATTTGATTCGATGGGTTATTGTAACATCCCAAATAGGGAATTACTGTAATTATGAAAAGTGTAAAATCTTTTAATCATTTTCTTGGGTATTTCAAAAATCTTTGTCGGTACTCGAATCTCTCAAATTGGATTTTCTTGCCAAAAGCCCAATTAATAAAATTCAAAATCTTGGGATCAAGAACCAAGTTTGAAAATCTAACGGAGAAAAACCAAATCTTCTTGGAAGACTTAATTTCAAGTTTGAATCAAAATCTGGAGATCTAAAACCAAGGATAGAAATTTAAAACCAATATAAAATCCTTCCCTCCAACTTACATATCCAGAAAATTCAAATTGTAAGAATTTAAAAGAATTATTTCTCCGAAACCTGATAAATTTTAAAGTTAAATTGTAAACCCTAGAATTTGAACCAAGATTTCAAATTCAAAACCTAATTACAAATCTAAATCTGAAAAATTAAAAATTCAGAAAATATTATTTTCCCCAAAATCTTTCTTGGGCCTGGGCCATTTTCTCTCCTTTCCCCGGCCCATTTCTTTTTCTTCCGCCCGGCCCGTTCCTTTCTTTTCTCCTGGCCGTTGGCCCACCCGGCGCCGTGGCTTCTTCTTCCTCCCCCTGTCTTCGCCCGCCTACTTCCCCTGTTCATGGCGTCACCCCCAGGCCGACGGCCCGGCCCGCCTGAATCCGAGTGCCGCCCCCGGTTTCACTCCATACCGCCTCCGTACGCCCCTACCACCGGCCTACTCCCCGCGCCACTCCCCTACCCGCGCACGGCGCCATGCTGGCAGTACCCCGCGGCCATGCCAGCGGTACTCATCGCCCATACCCGACGCTGCTCAACTTGCGCTGTCTTCCCTGGCTATAAAAGAAGCTCTCGGTTTGCCTCCTCCTTCCCCCCATTTGAGCTCGCTCAAGCCGTCGGAGCTCGCGTCGATTCCGCCGCCTCGGCCATCCCCTCCACGAGCCAACCGCGTCGCGACACGCCCCCTGTAGTCCACGGCCTTCCCACGCAAGGAATTGAGAAATCGCCGCTTGAAACGGCCGCCCCTCTCCGTCTTCTCTTCCGGCCGGCCGCCGCCATTGCCGCCGCCGCTTCTTCCTCAGTCAGTCCCGAGTCAATTCAGCGCGGTGGGAGTGACACCTCCACCACCCGAAGCCTCCCCAACCACCGGCTTATGCTCTCCTCCGCCGACGCGACCCCGCCACGGTGGCCTCCCCGCGCCGCCGCCTGAGCTCGTCGCCGACTCGCCTCGGTCGCCCTCCGGTCGAATCAACTGCTCGGGTGAGCTCCAGGTATCATGCTCATACTCACTCGCGCCCTTGCTCCCTCCCTCTCCTCTCCGGCCACCGGTGCCCAACCGGCTGTCCTCCGCCGTCCGCATCCCCCTGCTGTCGGCACGCCTTGGCGTCACCTCGGCCGAAGCTGCCGCCTCCACGAGCTTCGTTGACGCCGGGGCAACCCCTTTTCCCGGTCGCCGTCTCCTCCCCGGCCTCTCCCCGCCAGCGACACCGCCACCCATCCCCGGCGCCTCCCTCCTCTGCTTCGGTTCCTTTTCCCCTGTGCTGCTCTGGCCTCAGCCGACAGCCCCTTTGTCCCCCTCTCTTCTGACATGTGGGCCCAACCAAGGGAGTGAGCTGAATTCATGTGTAAGAGATGAATACTGACTTGTGACTCCCTTTTTAGGCTAAACACTGAAACCTTGTGTAAAGAAATGTCCATGCATATATCAAAATAATATGTGGGTAATAATAAGGGTGAGAACTTTACTAATAATTTCATAATGAAAATACTGATGCAATTAAGTTAAAACTTAACATGCTAACTATATTTCCAATTGAGATTAGTATACTAATCCTCATGTAAAACTAAGATAAGTTTATGCATGATCTATTTCCAGACAGCAAATAATGGACTTGAATTCAATATATATGGACTAATTAAAAGTTTCTCTTTTATGAACCAAGAATACCAAAAAGTCTAATCTTGAATAATTACATATGCATATTTGAAGCTTTATAAAGATAATCTCAATACTCATGAATTTGACGGCAAACAAATCAAATATTATTATCACATTCTATTAAATGCTCAAGTGATCTAAGTGGTATCTTCCATTTCTCGATCAAAGCTATTAGTACAAACTAAGTAGATCAATTTAACAAGATTTTGCCACATAAAATATTAACCATAAATCGCTCATCTCAAGAATTATGTCATCTCACTCATTAGTACTTAAAATAGTCCTTGCCTCACATCCGAGCCTCCAACATTATCTCATAATTCAAATGTAGTAGTTGAAAATAATTAATACTAAAAGAAATAGCTTCATCGAGGTAATCCATGTTAATTCATGACTCATTCACTCAATAAAAGGCAGACCGTGAATAATAGATTGGTAATCAATAAAATAACCAACCTTGTCCATAATAATAGTTGGTTAAATGATTAACTCCATACTTTAATTAAGTTATTAAAAATATTGATCCATTAAATTGGCAGTTGCAATCTTGGATAAATAGTGTCACATAAAATATCAAAGTCACGCTGAGTATTTAAAATTATACTCAACTCCTGCAAAGCTTCTGCATCCTAAAATCACAAAACTCTGTCCCTCTTGGCTATCTCCATAAGTCCTGCCTGACTCCCGGGACATCCTTGATAAATATAAATTATTAAAGAGAAATTCACCAACTAAAAGATCGAGCCTCACCCTTCCCCGATCGGCTATGTTTGGCCACTTTCTTTTCCCAAAGTGGATAATTCCTGTAGATACCCCTTCACCTCGGATCCCTTCTATCCTAATTTTCCCTCATGGTAAAGTTACTTAGACAATTCGTTCTCCGGCCCAATTCAGCTACCGTTGTGCTTATGGCACATTAATCCGAATCATCCTTCTATTCTCAAAACATAACAAACGTATAATTTAAATCAAATCGGGCATTTAAAGTGTTTGGATTTATTTGGTCTTTCTTTTCCTTGCCGCGTATTAGAATCTGAAGACTCGACGAGGCGACGGATTCGAACAAGATCAAGACTCGGGTAGAAGCGACTACTAGGAAGTTAAGATGACTGACTGAGAAGGCTTGAATTAGGTCAATCAAGGCCGTGGTACACCAAGCAAGGCAAGTCATCACTTTGATCATATTGATCCTACATTTTATGCAAAATTATGTTCTTTTAAACTATCAACTTGCATGCTTAATTTACTATGCAAATATATGTCAAAGCTTGAGGTAGCTACATGCCCACTTGATGTTGTATTAAATTTACTATGCCATCCCTTGATATTTGAATCACCTGATCCTTGTCACCCTAGATATTAATGATAACTTTATTAGCTATACGTCATATTAAATGTCATGCTAGTCTTGTCAAAGTCCAGGGCACTAGTTGCCCTGATCATCAATCTTTAAAACATAAGAATTTTTTTGGGGACAGTCATGGGATGTACGTGGCTGAGTATTTTGCTACAACTGTTTTATGCTTCTCAAAACCCTAAAATCTGCTTTACCTGTCTGGGCGGTTGGTGAGAGTGGATGGTGCTGATATCGCACAAGAACCCGTGGTTTGTGGTAAGAATCGCCTGGACAAATTAAGGACTGAATCTTGTACTGACCTCCTGGTGTAAAACAGTACAACCACAAGTCTATATGGGTACGACCTAGCTGATTAACTTGCAAAGGTTTAGTTTAGATATCATCACGGAAGATGGGTGCCAGAGCACTGGTTTACTTATACGGCGCAAGAGGGGGCTTCTGACTGTGGCGGATGTAACCCTTCAGCGGTGAAACCTCAGCGGGGTGAAATCTAGCTAAATCGGAGTAAGGTAAAGGCTTTGTGATAAACCATCTAGGTCTCATGCCTAAGGAAGCATGTTGGCTATTAAGATGATTTATCTCTTGTGGTGAAAGTGTACAACCTCTGCAGAGTGTAAAACTGTTCGAGCAGCCGTGCCCACGGTCAAGGGCGGACACGGGAACCTACTTGAGTTAGTTCTATTTCCAAAAATATTTGTGGGTGGGATAAAACCCATCAGAGAGATATACTCTGACCATGAACTTTTCCTGGAGAGATGTACTCCAGCGGCGAAAACTAGCATTGGTGGAGGTAACCATGCACTGTAAAAAGGTGGATGTAACCTACACTACAATTATTATCGCATTCTCACAATCAATTTCATAAAACATGTTTCAGTTAAAATTGTTACGTCTCAGGAGATTTTTCTTACTTACTGTAATTCCAAAACAATGCTTTTAGCAAATAAAAGAAACTCAAGTCTCCCTTGATAGCTTTGCATCTATTATTACTGCATCCTGTGTGGTGGCTTGCTGAGTATCATCGTACTCATTCTTGCTTAACTACCATCAATCAGTCAGAGAGAGCAGGAATGCCAAACCTTGCGACGCCAAAAAGGGGTCGACAGAGCTGGAAGACGAAGAGGCCATGGACTAGGTTGCGAACCCCAGTTGGCTGCCTGTGGGCAAGTTCTGCGGGTCCCACCCGTGTGAAGTTCCGCTGCTGTATTTTATTGTTTCGGCCTAATCGGCCCATGAGTAAGTATTACTGTATTATTTACGCTTCCGTATGATATGTTTTTGATATACAGTAATGTATCTGTGAGCACTATCTACTGATCCAGGGAATAGTGCGGTGGAATCACAGAGGATCTGGGTTTGCTAACCCGAGGTCCGACAGCCATCTCTTGTTTCCAAGTTGTTTGGGATTTCTTCGAGCACAACACAAAATGGAGTTCCTGGAGGGAGGTGAGGAGGTGAAGGACCTCCTCTTGCTCCTCTGTGAAGCACTCCACCTCTTCGGTGAGGGAGGAAGAGAGAAGGAGGCTGCATATGGGCGCAGCAAGGACTCCTGTTAAGAGCTCCCGGAGTTTGGAGGAACGACGAAGAATCTCTTGTTCATGTGGCCGTGTTGGCTCGGATTCGATGAAGAATTTTGGGGTTTCATACATGAGTAATACGGTGAGGTGGCCTTGGGCAAGCAGAGGCCATAATCCCTCGCCTCTTAAATCTCCGCACTCACACATGTGTAATCAAGTGAGAGAGGTGAGGTTTGAGAGAGGCGCCAGTGTCTCCATGCCCTCCACACTCACAAGATTGAGCTCTTCCAGGGAGGTTGGGAAAGGGAAACGAGGAAAGGACAAATAGGAGGAGAGGAACTTTAAGCAATTCCGAACGTGCGATGATCAGATGGAGTGCAAACCTTGGAGCCCTCCTGCTGTGTCGTCGCCATGTGAATTGGTGTGGAGGCTCAGCTCTGGGATGTTTCTGGAGGGGCAGTTTGGTCATTTTTCATAGTAATTTACCTTTGTCAAAATAGAAAATGGTTTGAAAATGCAAAGAGGGCAAATAATCAACTGGAAATTGAAAGATAGAGCAAATAATCAATTAATATAAACTATAGGGTAAATAAGCTGTTTGTAAACAAAAGTAGGGCAAATCATCAAATTTCTCTTCAACTAATCACCGACTATTCCTATGCACAGCTGCTGGCACAAGCACCACTTCTCCTGGACACGTATGAACCGTTCCAAGCGCCGGCCTTCAACTCAAGCTGTGCCTCCAATGTATTTGTATGCGATGGCGTCCACCGTGGAAGAGAGGCAGTTTTTTCCCAAACGCCCGGTAGTATGACCCCACGTTGGGCATGGCCTAAGGCCCTGTTTGTTTCCACTTAAAATTATTATAATCTAACTTATAATTATAAGTGGAAACAAACAACCCAGATTATAAGGTAACTTATTATAATCTAATAGCCCAGATTATTGTAATCTAATAAGCTCAAAAAGGAGCTTATTTCAGCTTATAGATCCACTTTTTATCTTAATGATCATAAAACTTTAGAAATATTACCCACCTTTGCCATTCATCCATCCCCCAACTCCCGTACCTCTCTCTCATGGGCATTGTGGTCTTTAAACATTCGAATACAACAATCCATAACTCTGATAATCCAGGCTGCCAAACACCTGACAGCTTATTTTCCACCAGCTTATTATAAGTTAGCTTATATAATCCCCCATCTATAAGCTAGATTATAATAATCTTAAGTGGAAACAAACAGGGTCTAAGTAGATTTGGAGGTACGTGTCGGGAAGCCTGCGTTGTCGGGACTAGTTGGGCTCGTTTTTATCTTATGTTAGTTAAGCCCGTGGAATGACCACGGTGGCTGTTGGAACGGAGTCCCGCCGAGTCCGGCCCAACCTTGATTTCTTTTTTCTCCTCTTGTTCTCTGTCAATACACAACAGGTTAATCTCTTTATCTTTAAAAAAAAATCTTATTGCCCGTTTGGAATGTAGGGAATGGAGAAAAATTCCCGTGCCTGGTTTTTGCGAGCATGCTGCAACTGTAGAAGAAAAGAAAAACTGCAGAGCAGAAATGTTTTTTAAATGAACATAACACTTGAATGTTGAGCAGATTACAAAACGCATTGCCCTGAAGACTCAAGCAGTTTCCAGGCTTCCAGCCGACGAGCCAACTGCATTCTTTCACGCGCAAAGTCAAGGCAGACCTGTCGTTCAACCTTCACGACTTCACTCCATGGCAAAATCCCGAAGAGCTATAATACGCCGCTGTTTTGATGTCACAACTCAAAACCATCCTTCGCGGTGTTGCAAGTGCCCTGTATTCTTGAGCACGACATGATCACATGAGCATGATCAGACCTTTTTGTGGCTATTTTTTTCTCTCAAGGAAAAGAAAGGGGACATTTTGATAGCTAGGTTTTGGTGATCACAAAATCCCCCAGATCAAACGGCTATGAAAAAGTCGAGTCGAAATCAGCTTTCAGCTCCCTTTGCAATGGGTCTGGATAAGCTTTAAGCATTCAATAAGTTAACTTCCCCTTCCTGCTTTACCAAGTGCCGAGTGCCAACATCAACCAAGTACTCCATCCTCTTGTCCAGATCCAGCACATCTACTTTTTGCTGTGCGTTTTAGAGCAAGTACAACAATGGTCTTATAGCCAAGCTAGTCAGCATTTTTGCTGATGTGGAGGAGAGAAGAGAGGAGAGCTTGGCTCTCATGCAAGCAACAAGCTGCACACGGGAGCCTATGCAGTGGTGGGTCCAGATAATAAATGTATGTGAGGAGGAGTAGGAAAGAGAATGTGAGACATGGTATCACATAATAATAAAAAAATCTTTTATAGACAAATAGAAGACAGATTATTGTATAACTTGGCTCTTATAACTTGACTTATAGCCAAGCACTTGGCTCTATTATTGGACTTGCTCTTACAACAGAATCCATGTCTCGTTACAACCGCAGCCGTAGCTATCAGGAGACGAATATCTTGCATCACGGACATTAGCCGGGGAAATATCTTCCGTCATGCATAAGCCGGCGGCAAGTCCATATAGTGGTGGAAAAAAAATCTTAAGACTTGGCTCGACTCATGGCATAAATGAGCTGAGCCGAGCCGAGTCGAGCCAGAGTTTTAGCTTGGTCGCCTAACGAGCCGAGTTCGAGCTGGCTCGCGAGCCGCTTGCTAGCTCGTTAGGCTCGGCCGGTCCAAAGCCCCAATGCATGGAGACGGAGTCGCCCAAATCTCCAACAGCCAATCCATTAGCCATCGTCTCCATCCATTCCATTTCCTATCCCCTTCGCCTTCAATCAAACCCACTGACCCCTCGATGGCACGACGACTATGAGTAAGAAGCGGAAGAAGCAGCGCTGCTACCACGCACGAAGGGAGGCCGCGACGCTCGTGTGGGCGGTTATGGAGACGCTCGCCGCCGACTCCGAGGAGGAGCGATGCCTCCACGAGGTCCAGGAGGCCAAGGCTGACGTGTCTGAGCGTGCGCAACGGGACTTCAAGGCCGCTAAGCACCGATGGCTCGGGGCCACCGCCGCGTGCACAACGGAGAAGGCAGCCGCCGCGGCTGCTGCTACGGAAGAGGCGGCGATGGTTCACGAAGCCTCCTCCCAATCCCGAAGAAGTAGAACCCTAGAGCCACACACCCCACGTCCCCACCTCTCTCTCCGCTCTCCTCACTCGACGCCGCCAGTGCCGCTGCCCTTGCCGGCCTCCTTGCCTGCGACCTCGCGCTGCCACCCTCTTCTCCTCCCCCAACTCCTCTGTCCCAGGTTCAAGGCGCAGGCTCCGCCACTGCTAAGGCCGCCGGCGCCTCGACGGTCCCTCTGCCTCGGTGATGGAAACCCCAAGGGCCCTACTTCCCCGGTCTTACTCTCCGTGGTGTAACTTCGGATGACCACCTACTCTCCAGGTTTGGCTCCCTTATCTCTAGCTCCTAAATCCTATTTGGCCAAGTCATGGATGATGCATGGATAAATGGGGAATATCTAAATTGATGCTTGAATACTAGATAATTGATGCCTAGAAATATAGATAGATGATATGTACATACATTTGCATCATATTTTTTTAGGATAGCAGTGAATCTGATAGATAAAATAGTAACAAGCATAATGAGCCAAGCTTGAGCTTCCTATGATCCTATCGAACTAAGCCAAGCTATCTTTTCAGCTCGTAACCAGCCAAACTGAGTCGAGCTGTTTTCTAACGAGCTTTCGTGAGCCGAGCATATCCACCCCTAAGTCCATACAACGGCGGGGAATGAAGCGACGCACCGCTCTCGTATGCGGTCGACGTCTCCAAGTGGATCGTACGTGCGTCCACTTGGAACAGGCGCAGATAGCCCCCGCTCAACAGGTCCATCTGCTTCTGCTCATCCCCAGATAAAGCCTTTTGAGCTGACGAATTCTCTCCGTCTCCGACCGGCGTTTTGAACTTCACCATCTCAAATTCTCAATCCCGGTTGTATTAACTCCCCCGAATTGAGTTTGCATTCTTCAAGGGAAGACAATACAGTTTTGGACTCCCTCCATCCTAAGCATAAGTCAGGTGCAGACGACGTGCAGTCATACTTTTAAAACTCTTGCTACAAATAAATGTAACAGAATCTAGATGGTTATATAAAAGGAGTACCAGTGCATCTGTCAATAACAAAATACTTGCACAATATACTTTTACTAAGGTGTTATGATTGAAGTTACTAATCAAAATTGTGTCTCGCAGATTGTATTGACGTCATAATAAAATACATCTACGAGTATCTAATGCGGTTCACATATATTATTGTGTAAATATTTTGAGTACCACCCAAAAGGCAAGAGCATCAGTGTCCATCTTAGGTCCTGCTCGATTGGGCTGAAAAACTGCGCCTTATAGCTGAAAATGCATTGCAGTTGGTTGAAATTTTACTGTAGTTGAAGGTGGCTTATTTGGCGTAATTAAATTTAAAAAAATTAAAAATAGAAAAAATATGTCAGCTCATCTCGGACAACAAAAACGAATACAGGAAAAAAGAACCGGCAAAAAAGCGAAAAAATCAGAAAAAGACGAAACTTATGAATAGTGAAAAATAAGCCAGAAGCTGAAGCTGAAATGAGTAGGGCAGCCTATTTTTTTTGGGATGTGTGATGCAGTTTATAGTTTATGGTCTAGTTTTTTTTAATTTATAACTTATAATTTTCTTTAAACAAATAATAGGGTGATTTTTCGTTGTTTTTCTAAAGTAGCTTATCATGACAGTCTTTTCAAAATAATTTATTGGTATATTTATATTTAATTTATTTATATAAATACTTATATTAAAATTAAAAGCCATCCGCCACATTCAAAGAGATCCCACCCTTGTATTGCTCATTTGGGCCGTTGATTGAGCTACTACTAGTTGGAATTGTCTAACACGTGCCTCTGTTGTTTAGCGGACCAGAAACCAATAATGGCTTGACTTGAGACTTCTTGAAAACAGATGACACTGCGAAACTGATTTTGGAAAATTGTGCGCCAATAGATAAGTGCAGCGATAAAAAGGCTCGTCTTCTCTCTCAAGAAGGCAGAGAAGAAAGGGATGTATAATGTGTTATACTTATCCATAGAAATGACATGACATGACAAAAGAGCTGTGGTAAGAAGGGACTATATATACAGGACACATAATAATTTCTGACCCTATAATTTTTTTAGCATATTTAGATCTACTATGTTTGAATATTATCCTTTATATCTATTGTCGCCGCAAGTCCACTAGTTGCCCGAGAAATCTAGAGCTGAGCTTGATGAACTTTTGTAGAGGAACTAGTGACGACAAAGCCGGGTTCTCTACCTGTTTTGCTGGCGGTAGCAGATGTCTATCATTATAAGGGAAAATTTGATATATCCACTAGTCAGTGTCTGTTTTAGAGATATACTATCTCTTAGTTGATTCTTGAAAATTTACCACCGCCAATTAAAGTTTCTCTTATAAATGCCATTACAGAGGATTACATGTCATTGCCCTCTATTTTCGAATGGACATAAGTGCCTTTACCTTTAGCTGCATTGGTGCAGTTAACTCGGCTTTTATTTGCCCCAGCCTGACCGAACCAAATCAGATCGAGCTAGGGATGGCAATGAGGTGGGGAATTGCATGGGCAGCCCGCTCTCCGACCCCCGCCAACCTTGCCCCGCCCCGCAAAGCCTAACCGGGAGAGTGCGCCTCTGTCCTCCATGAGGACCTCCATAGGGATTAAAAAACATTCATTAATTTATAAGTATCTAGGTGTACTTTTTCTCAAATTATATAGCTTCAAAACATAATTATATAGAGAAAATCGATTTTATGTCACTGAATAGCATCCGGTTCTATGATCTGCCACTAAATAACACTCCCTCTATTATTGACCATGGAATTGCAAAACTGTTCTATGATTTGCCACTGCCGTTATAGCACCGTGAGCATCCATTCCATAGGGCTGTCAGGAATTTTAAAAATGGTGAAAATGCCCCTGGTCCACAGTTTTTCTAGAAGACTTGATCTATTCAGTCGGTGTCTCCTACCTATTCCGCCCCAAGTCAGAGCACGCCATCGGTCGAGGCTACCTCCCTGCTGGCCCCTCTTCTCCAGTCACCATCTCCCCATGCCTCCCCCTTCCTGGTGCCACCGCCCTCCTAGATCTGGAGGCTGCCACCACCATCTTTGACGCCACCACCGCTGTCCCAGATAAGGAGTCTGCCACCACCATCCAGAAGGACGCCGCCGTCCCAACCTCCAGTCGCCGCTGCGCGTAATTCCCAGACTTCGGCGCTAGTAGCATCCAAAGGTGTTTCTCCTCTCCCAACTCCCTCCATCTCGTGTATGAACCCATGTTTATGCTTGAATTCTTTTTTTTTTGTGAGGAATATCAAATGGCTACCCCAAAGACAATTATCTGTAGATGAAATTTGGTTAATGTTATCTATAATATTATTGGGCTTGTATGTGCTCATGCTAATTATACTATATTTAGAATTGTGCAGTATAATTTCCCCTTCCCAATATAGCTTCAGCTTTCATCGTGTAATTGTGTTAAAGGGTCGATCAATATGCGTTAATTGATTTGTGCTGTGATGGAAAACATTAATTTGGGGATGTTTCCATCTTTGAATAACCAAAGACATCAAAATGACTGAATATTTCATTTGCTTGAGCCATGCTTTATGAACTTTGTGTTGCTTAAAAGTTATTTTGTAGACTCAAGTGTAATTGTTCATGTGATTGTGTCACTCTTGGCATTCATTGTGCATCCACAGGATGGACCCACATTCAACCTATTTGCTTAAGGTTCGATACATGCGTAAGAATAGTAGGCAGGAGTTCCTAGTAGGGTTCACATTCAACTAGCAAGTTGATTCGATCATCACCAACTACAAATATTTGCCGGTCTTTCCTTGTCCGCATCGAGGTAAGGCCAACGAATTGGACTAGCTCCATAAATTAAGTCAAGCACCTCAATTCTACTAGTAGTAGCTCTTTTTCGCTCTAGGTAGGTGGGCTCTAATCTTCTTAATACACTGAGCCTCTTCACAATCTTATTTAAAGAGATCACCAGATACTACGCCTCCAACAAGTCTAGGAGTTAGTAACTTCCAAGAGTAACAAGTCAAGATGCTTGCTTGACTCTCACCAAGTTCAACAAATGCACAAGCTCAAGTGGATATTAAATCCACCTCTAGATGCAACACATGTAACTAGAGACTTCTCTCGTTACTCATAAGGTGCAACATTTGGACAGTTGAGTGGAGAGGCTTACACTAGCTCAAGAATGTAGAATAGGGCATCAACAACATATCTGCAGGATCGAGTATGGCAACTAGAAGGGGGTAAATAGGAGCCCAAATTCAATTGAAGTCTTTTCAAAATCCTTTCCTTTAAGTGGAAGTAAAACTCTTCACTCCAGTAGCTATAGAAGTTAAGAAGATCAAAGACAAATAATAACAAGGAAAGATCTGAGCAAAATGTGATTTGAAAACCCCCGGCGGTCTGACCCCTACATACATAGTGGTCTGACCACCATGGATGGGGCGGTCTAACCTCTATAAGGTTAGCAGTCTGACCGCCATGGTGGTGGTGGTCTGACCTCCATTAAGGGGGCAGTCTGACCTCTAAATCAGGGTATGAATAATAATTTTAGCGCTATTTAAATCCAAAAATCCATGCAACTTTTGATCCGTAGATCTAAATGACATGAAATTTTGCAGGGATCTTCTCTAAGTTATCAAGAACCTATTTCAACAAATGATAATGAAGATCATGGCCAAAAAATGACTTTTTTTAGTTTGAAGGAAAGGTGCACCGAAACCGAGCTAAAACCAAAATCGGTGAATACAACTTGCTCGTGGGTGGACGATAGCCAAGATGACTTTAGATATATTCCCACATGTCCTAGAAAGTAAGAATACTGAAGAAATCACTCTAAAAACCCTTAGATCAAGAAACTACTTAGAAAGTTAAGAACGTGCAAAAACTGTGTTTCTTGATAAACTTGCTACCAACGTGGCTAGATAGTGGAGGATGATTCCTAAAGGATCTCTCCATCTCTTATATGTCCTTGGCATAGCAAGATCAAGAAAAGGGTGAGGGGAGAGAAAAACCAACTAAAACAAGAGCAAATCAATCAAATAGAGAGATAGCCATAGAGAATGTCAAATATTGATTCTATTGCTGCTTGAGAAGAAAAGTTTGACAGCCAATCCCTTAGGATAGCAGAGCTCTAAGCCTAGAGAGTGTGCGTGTGCGCGCACACACACACACTCTCTAATATATCTCCCATGGAAGGGAGGAGGAGTTAGCCACCAAAAGACTTAGCCAACCTTCTCAAACCCTAGCCATTGCATCAGGTTTTACTCTTTCATGCATGCTTATCAAAGTAGCTTGCAACTTATTAACCCATTAGTGAATCAACACTTGATCCATCTCACATTTTTAGCACATACAAGACCTAAACCACTTAGGCCAATGCCGCGGTTTTGCACACTGCCACTTTTTTGTATTGGACAATTTACCAAAATGTCCCTCTACTGTTTTCCTCGAAGCTTCCCACTTCCCTTACCACAAAGTATCGCCATCTTCCATGTGACCCTAATGACTTGCAACCAAGCCTCTCACCCATCCGAATCCCATCGAAGCGTCCTTGCATGCAAATGACTCAAGTAACTTGGCGCACCACATGCTTCTTCTCGCGCATGACAGCACCCCGCTTCCTTAACCGCATAAGACCTCAACTCCTCTCTAAGCCTAGTCTCGATCCACCTTGCCGTTGCCCATCATGTCCATCACCGGTAGCTCCTTCTCTAGTTCCTCGTCGTCCTGGCTTGTAACCACCCTGTAAGCCTATGTCATCTTCGATGTCTCCCTGATCATTCTGGACCTCAGCACCACCCTGTACCTAGTCCCAATCCTCCTACGCCTCGCCTTGATCTAGCTCCGACGTCCTACAACCAACAACAACAAGTAAATCATCACGTAACACCATATAATACACAATGTCATCACCATGCAAAATGTATGCAACAAAACCATTGATCCTAAGCCTAGGACCAAACATTAAACTCATATTCACACAAGCAACAACACCCATACCATGACTACATGGTCACCCCAACTCAAAACTCCACAAATATGAATTCTGGCTAGGAATCCCCTTCTAGACATTCCTCAGCCAATCAGACCGCCAATCCTTGGGTGGTCAAATCGTTGGTACCAGTCAGTCAGACAGGTTGCACAATGTCGGTCTGACTGGCCTTCCCCTAATCGACCAGCAATACTGCTATTCAAATTTCTAACTCTCCCAAATTGCAATGGTTCATCACACTAAAAACTAGGACCATCTCACGTGATCCTTCAATGTCTCCCTTGATGAACCCATTGGCAATTTATCAAAACATGCAATTAGGAGTTGAATTTTAGACAAAGAGAGGAAAATTTGCAAATAAAGCACCAAATGGTCAAATGAAGAATGCACTGAGCTGAAAATGACCATTTGAGGTAGAAATGAATGGAAGCTATTGAAAATGACAATTTTGCACAAATAGCTTCAAATCCACCAAATGAGTCAGGAAATCTCACTCTAGATCCATATGAAAGAACAATTATTCTGTTTAAACTTGATCATGGCGAAAAAAGATCAAACACTCCAACTTAGCAAAAAATTGCACAAAAACTTCAAATCATGCTTTAGATATGCATTTTTACTAATCTTTCACCCCCTTTGATAATGAAGTCATCAAGATGCATGGAAGAAGATAGAGCATATATGAAATGAAGTAGCTGTGTGTTATTCATTGTGAGCATTAGAAGCCATGAAGATTATCTAAAGTGACTTTCAAAGGATTACACCAAGCTATAAAAAGTGACCATTATAGTATGTCCATCCTGAAGTCCAGAAGCATGTATGCACTAGTTATAATTTTTAGATTTGCATTGTGCTATAAATCTTTTAGTATCAATCTTACAATTATCGAGCTCAAAGTCAGTCTTAATAGCATAGTGTCTAATTGCTTTCCTTAAAGTTACCATATTAGGAAACAAAGCCTTCTCCTGCATAATAGGGTTCTCAAGGTCATATGTAATGATTTGCTCACTAGGATCAACATCATTTATTTTTGCCTCAAGAGGCACAACCTCAATAGCATTGGGCACATAAACAACAGGAATAGGATCATTCTATTGTACAACTATGGCATTGATAGGTTGTTCTTTATGATCATCATATATGTGCTCATCATCGATGCATAAATACTCATCACGATCATCACATGGATCAGTTGGTCCTGGGGCTTCAATGTTCTTAGTGCTCTTACTACCAACTGACTCTCGTGCTAACTGGCATGAACTAGATTGTAAAGCCCCAAGTTGTGAACAAAAATATGCTACAAATTTTGCCTCCCAAATCGGGTTCAAGGCACTCACGAGAAGGGGATCTAGGGAGGGGGGCTCGATACTACCTCCTAGTGCCCACTCCACACAACGATCCTCGCTGCCTAGGTCACTGCCTCTCCATTGCCTCCTAGCACGGTCTCGCCCCCTTTCTCATACCGCCACCTCCACACAACCTGCCTTGCTACCTCGCTCCCTGCCTCCTACCTTGTCTCCACATAACCTGCCTTGCTACCCAGGTCACCGCCTTGTCCCTGCCTCCTACCATCGCCTCCACACAACCTGCCTTGCTACCCAGGTCGCTGCCTCACCCTTGCCTCCTACTGCCTCCTCCACACAGCCTTCCTCGCATCCCAGGTCACCGCCACACCTTCTGCCTCCTGCTGCTACCTCCACATAGGGATCCTCAATGCCTAGATCACCACAGCACCCCCTGCCTTACCACCCAGATTGTCAAGAAGGATGTCGCCCAGGCCACCAGGAAGGATGTTGCCTAGGCCACCAGGAAGGTTGTATGGAGCATCGCCTACTAGTGCAGCTGCTGGTGTACACATTACGTTGAATTGATTAGGTGTTGTTTGGTTACATGCATGGGTCGAGCCATGTCTTCGATTCAGTGAAGGCATATTTGTCCATATGAAAATGCAAAGGCAAATATATGGCCGTATTAGGAGGTAAATTCATGTAATCCTGCATAATGGTATATATCAAAACAATCTCACTTGACAAAGGCATATTTCGAAGAATCAATTAAAGGGTGGTATATATCTAAAATAGGCACTGAGGTGGTGGTATATATCAAATTTCCCTTATACGAAAATCCAAAATCAGATTTTCCCAAACTTGAAAAAGTTTGTAAACAAAATCTGATAAAGGCATGGCATAATGAATTGTTTGTTAGAAATAATCTTGATTTCGAGTCCAAGATGTAGTAGAGTCTGTTTCCGTGTGTAACTCAAGTTGAAATTGTGTCCAACTTGAAATCCGAATGCGTATGCTAGTAGGAGATTATTAGCCTATATATTAAGGAGGCTTGTAGCTAGTTTTGTAAAAGAAAAGCAAGGAAAAGGGGGAGCAAATAAGATAATAGAGAAATTCAAAAATTCTTCTGTGTTCTCTCAGTTTATTTGCGATGTGTGCGTTTTCTCCTGGATCAAAGTTTTAACAAGTGGTATCAGAGCCTAGGTGAGAACCGAGTCGTTGGAAAAATCGTCTCGGTGATTCCATTTTCAGCGCGTCTCACACAGCGCTCTTGAGGCACACGTTGCTCGTCTTCGCACAACTCTCCTAGGAAAAAGACATGCATGGTACGTCCTTCCGTTCCCTCGGTCCAAGAGCTACTTCAAAGTAGCCCGAGATCTTGATCCGTGCTCAAGATCATGTCATGTTCTCCAGAAAGTGGTGTCACAGGTGACGAGGCATCATCCAGTATGATGGCAAAGGAGAATTCCGCTGTCTCGCTGCATTATCCGATGCTTATGACGAGCAATTATGCAGCATGGGCAATCAGGATGAAGGTGTACATTAAGGCTCAAGGGGTGTGGGACGCGATCGAGAACGTCCAAACTCAAGCAAGGTGAAAAGGAATCGAAACGTTGAGGAGATGTGTCACCGTTCTGTGTCAAGTATGAGTTTAGTAAGTCGTAGTTGAGACTGGTTGCCTCAATGTTTTAGAATCTTTGCATCCAGATGAACCTATGCCAGCTAAGTTGAGTTCCTACATGTAGCTTGCATTTAGAATGCTTCATGTGGAGGCATGGTTGGTAGTTCATAATGCATTGAGACTAAAATTAGAGTATGTCAAGTCATGATTAAGGGGGAGATTGTTAGAAATAATCTTGACTTTGAGTCCAAGACGTAGTAGAGTCCGTTTCCGTGTGTAACTCAAGTTGAAGTTGTATCCAACTTGAAGTCCGAATATGTATGCTAGTAGGAGATTATTAGCCTATATATCAAGGAGGCTTGTAGCTAGTTTTGTAAAAGAAAACCAAGAAAAAGGCGGAGCAAATAAGAGAATAGAGAAATTCAGAAATTCTCCTGTGTTCTCTCAGTTTATTTGTGATGTGTATGTTTTCTCCTCGATCAAAGTTTTAACATTGTTCCACCAGGATCCCCTCATGAACTCGATGGACCTTAGGTCAAGTTGAGATATTAATTCCCCTCGCTGTAGAGGGAAACCTCCTAGAGGTGGGTGCAGAGTAGAGGAGAGGCGTGAGCGTAACACAATCAATAACACGATTCAAAAATATGCGGTCTCTAGAAGGATGTGTTGTCCTACTTTATGCATGGTGGACAAAAACATGTGGTAAACTCTGTTATTAGACATCACATAAACATATTTTTTGAATTGTAAGTAGGTGAATAACATGGATGAGATAGGAAGGAAAATTTACTTCGTGACATTTCAACACCTAACATACTTGTTGGGAACCAAGCATGCACCACTATTGCAAAACAAGCTATACTGGATGCCTAATCACAGACAGTTCTGTTATTATCATGGATGGTTTTCTAAGCGTAACCATGTACTGTCTGTGATACACAACTATCATAAACAGTTCTTGTTAATAACCGCCTGTGATAGTTCATAGACGGTTATTTGTGATAATTACAGATATCACAGATGGTTTTTAATTAGAACTGTATGTGATAGTTTATAGACAGTTATTAATACAAACTGGTTGTGATAGTTGCATATCACAAACGGCTTGTAGTTGGAATCGTCTATGATATATATTTGTATGCATGAATGGCGCTTTGTCTCCCCGAGGCACACTTCGATTGTTTCGGCTTCCTGATGCGTCTCTTCATCTCACTCGTTGGATCTATTCCTTGTTGTATAAAAATGATTGTCCACCACCGGAGATTAATTCCCACATCGCTGATCCTGTACGAGCACCTCGTCGGCCTCCCGCCTATCTTTCTTGTCTCTCAAGAACAAATAAATGGCTCTCTATTCTTTCTTGTCGCAGCATTGATGGCCAACCTGACCAAACTATACGAGCACCACGCCAACTATACGCTAGAAGATGCTGTGGAAGGACACTATGCCAATAGTGTCCTCCCTTCTATATCCAAGGATTTGCCAAAGCAGTTGAAGGCTACCTTCCTCCGTCTTGACATCCTCCTCTGTCGCTTCTTTTGGTTGGTCTCTCGCTTCTAGCGAGCTAACCTCACCATCGATGTGGTCCTTCACAACGACATTGCATGTCTCCGGAAGGCTTGCCGTCACTTAGAGTGCTTAGTCAAGGTGGCGGGCAGCCGAGTCAACCTTGCTGAGACCCCTTAAGAAAGGGAAGTGAGTCTATGGGTTCAATTCGACTTGATTATTCAGTCGGAGGGTGTTCAGAAGACACTCAAATGAGCACGTCAGTAGGTGGATGCATTTCAGGCTTCATTCACTAATGATCCTGAACCATTCGATGATGACCATGTCATCTATGAAGTTTTGAAGACGAAGATATCATGCAAGGTCCACCACTAGAAAAACTTCGAAGCAATTAGGTTTCTACTTTTTTTTATCTTTTCTAAGAAGTGACTAGCCACGCTATTTGGACATATGTAAATACAAGCAGTTGAATTAGTATTTACTGTCTTCTATATATGTAAATGGTCTTGCTATAATGACATGATCGACGACATTACTGACTAGTAAAAAACAACAAAGTAATACATATTTACTCCCAAGGCATTACTAAATTTGCATTTATGTATATTCGAATTTGTCATATATATATATATATGTATATATATATATATATACATATATATATATATATATATATATATATATATATATATGTATATATATATATGTATATATATATGTGTATATATATATATGTATATATATATATATATATATATGTATATATATATGTATATATATATATATATGTGTATGTATATATATATGTATATATATATATATGTGTATATATATATATATATGTATATATATATATATATGTATATATATATATATGTATATATGTATATATATATATGTATATATATATGTATATATATATATATTTATGTATATATATATTTATGTATATATATATATATATATTTATGTATATATGAGAATGCATTTAGAACAATATGTAGTGTATTTATCACATACGGTTTTACTTTAGAACCATCTGTGATGTATATTCACATACATTTATCAATACAAACCATCTGTGATAAATAATTATCACGGACGGTTCGTAATAAAAACCATCTATGAAATCTATCATTATCATAGATGGTTCTTAATGAGAACTGTCTGTAATAATTAGGATACACCGCGTTATTAATTAATACCTAACCAGATCGATCCCGACAGATCTATCTTCATTGCGCTACATTAAAGGAGGTAGTCAGTTTTGGAGAGTTTGGTGAAAGCATTCCGCTTGTAGATTGATTTATTCTTGGTGATTAGATGTTAGTATTTGCTTCTAGTTATATACCGTGTAATAAAGAGAGATGATAGCTAGGTTTAGATCTAGCTTAATTGGTACTTTGCTCCAATTTAAGAATGGGTCACTACTTCTTGTTTACTTCAATATATTGTTGCTTGATATATATATTGCTTCATGAATAGTATGTGGAGATGAATGATAATTATGTGTAAGTATTAGGCTATAGCTAGCTATAGTAGCATTAATAATCTAATTTAACACTAATTTCTTACATGCGTAGCGTAGATGGACTGAAACTGGATATATGTTGAGAACCGTGTGAGTGAGGAGTACATTAATGGCATGTCTACTTTTAAAAGAGTGGTCGAGCAAGATATGTTGAAGAAGAGGATGCAATATATGTACTGTTCATGTATTGATTGTGATAATCTGAAGATGTTTACTAACTCAGCGCAAGTTGAGGCTCACTTGATTTGAAGGGGTTTCAAAAAGGGTTATACATGTTTGACCAGTCACGGTGAAGAGAAGATTATATAGGAATGTAGTTATAACATAGTTCTAGAGGTATAATGATATACCAGTTATGGACTGTGTGATGAGGATAGGTCACATGACGACAATCTGGATTAGATACTACGCGATACGGAAGGGAAGTATAGTGAGAGAGTTTGGTAAATTTGAGGGTTTGATGAAGGACTCGAAGAAACCTTTGTTCCCAGGTATCAAGTTGCAATACACAAGGTTATCATTTGTTCTTGAACTGTTGAAATTGAAGGCAATCAATGGTTGGTCCGAAAAGAGTTTCACGGCGTTGTTAGGTCTCCTAGCAAACATCTTTCTAGAGAGAAATGTGTTGTCGAGAACCACTTACCAAACCAAAAAGGTTCTTTGTCCATTGGGAATGGAAGTAGAAAGAATACATGCATATTTGAACAATTGTATCCTTTGCCATAAAGAGTTTGAAATTTGACATGTTTGTTCGGTGTGCAAAGCATCCCGATACATGCGTAAGAATGACTCCGATGATGATGAGGGTATCGAGGTGAAATAATGACCTCCTGCTAAGATGTTGTGGTATCTACCTGTAATTCCCCATTTGAAGCATTTATTTGCGAACCAAAAGGATGCAAAATTGCTGCATTGGCACTTGGAGGAGTGTGAGAAAGATGGAATGATATGACACGCTGTCGATTCTGCCCAGTGGAGACACATTGATAGGATGTTTGTAGACTTTAGTGTGGAACCAAGGAATATAATGTTTGAGTTGATTTCAAATGGAATGAATCCTTTCGGTAACATGAGCAGCTGACACAACACCTGACCAATGAATGTATGCATATACAATCTTCCTCCTTGGCTGTGTTGAAGTAGAAGTACATTTTGATGTCACTACTTATCCAAGGGCCGAAGTAACCTGAGAACGATATTGATGTGTACCTATCACCATTGGTGGAAGATCTTGTAACACTATGGAACGAAGAGGTACAGGTATGGGATGCCGACAAATGAGAGAACTTTACTCTGCGCACCATGTTATTCTTCACAATCTATGCTTATGTAATATTGATAAATGTCATATATAACTCATTGTTTTTCCTTGACCCACGATTGGTCGCCATAGATATCATCATGAAAGATGCATCATTCGTCGAGAATTACATTACGAAGGCATTGGAGGGTCACCGCGACAAGGAATTCATACTTATGCCCTACAGCCAGGGGTAAATGCTACACTAGTGCTATATTTGTTGATTGTACTTTATAAGCAACACGAATTTAGGTTTAAGGACCATGACATACTTGTGTAGGTTTCACTGGATTCTAATTGTACCAAAATGGAACAGGATACTATTTGTAGTAGAAACCGTCTATGATATTAATATATCACAGACGGTTTGTAGTTGAAACTGTCTATGATAAACCATATATCATAGATGGTTTCTACTACAAACTATCTGTGATGACCTCATATTATTACTGACTCATAAACTTAAATAGCTCATGAAACCATCTATGATGACGTTTTTGAACCGTCTGTGATGACCTGTTGTGCACTAGTGAACCATGGTCAACGATGATGATCAGAGCTACGCTCATGGAGGAGCAAAAACACAAAATGATAAAGGATGGCGGGTGAGATAGCTGAGCTCAAGTATGACATAAGGAAGGCAGAAAATATTGAAGAAAAGGTTTAAGTGACGGGTTACAACATGTGGCTTAGTTGTCCAAGTGAGCCATGGTCCGGTGAAACTGAAACGGGTGAGACTTACCGACGTGTGGCAAGCCAGTATTGCACCTACACGTAGCAAGCATAGTGATTGCTTGTAAGAAAGATGAAGACCCGATCAAGGAAATGTATTTTGGCAAGATCGCCAAATACTGAAAACTACCTTGGATGAAAATCGCGATGCTTGGGAAAGCATTTTAGGATAAGAACAAATTGAGAAGATCAAGTTGGATCAAAGGCTAAGGACTTAGTGAATCCAACCTCATGTGTTTTGAAAAGCGTGCATGAGTGAAGTGTGTGAGTAAAATCCATGTTGTGTAGGGTTAACGGGTTTCTCGCATATGTGCTAGTGGATAGTATCCATTAGGGTTAGATAGGGCTGATTGTCTTATCTATTTAACGGGTTGGGATTAGAGACTTGCTAATTAACCATCCAACCCCATATTCTAGCAAAGTTTTTGAGGGTTAGGGTTTAAGAAGTGTGAGTGCTCTAGGTGGAGTGGCTGTAAAACATTCATTCTCAAGTAGTAATACATCAATTTTGTTCATCTCACATGATATCTTCTTATTTTGGTTGATTTGCTCTTGCTCTTATTGGTTTTGATCTTCACTCTCCTCTTCTTTATTTTGCTGGTTGTCAAGGATGTATAAGTGATGGAGATGGCTCATATACATCAATCCCCATCCATCTAGACATAAGGTTTGGCAAGTTCTTAAAGTTGTTCGGTTTTACTTGAATTTGATCCCATCTTAAGATTTCTTGATCCCGAGTTTTTTGCCTTCAAATATTTGTGAGTTCCTACTTCCTGTGATATGTGAAAATACATCTAGAATCATCTTGATCATCCTCCACCTACAAGCAAGTCGTACGCTAAGTTTTTGGTTCTTGCCCGGTTTGGTACAACCTTGCTATTTATTAAGAAAGCTTTGAATTTTGACAAGGATTCAAGTGATCCTTGGATGGAATAGTTTCATGAGACCTCAAGCAAGATGTGTGTAAAATATCATCTCTTTTGACCATGAATTTTTAGAGTTGCACCAAAAGTAATTTCAATTTGGGTTGATTTTCTGCTTTGGAACAGTGGAGTGATTAGACCGCTATCCCACCAGTCAAACCGCCAAGAGGCCGATCAAACCAACCTGTAGTCAACAGTCATACCATTCAGTCATTGGTTGTAGCCAGCGGTCAGACCACCTAGGCACGGTCAGAACGCCTTGGCTTCAATTCTTCGGCTCTCAGGTTTTTGAATTAGTTGCTTTGGTTTTAGTTTCTAGTCCTGATCTTCATAGCTCAGTATGTACTGAGTAAAGGATTGGCGAATACTTGAAAGAAAAATTTTAAAGTCACCATTCACCCCTTCTATTACCATACTGATCATACAACAGATTATTATTATTATTTTGCAAATAAGCTAGTAATCCATAAGCTGAAAAGAACTCGCCATGTGTTTCTTCACATTAAAATCAAGTGTCTATAGTACAGATTTACACACATTTACTACACGTGTGGCCACAAAATATGTCGCGTGTGATGTCTCATATTTTGGTAAGTAGACTGGTAACTGGGCAGTATATCCTTAGGGCATGTACAGTAAGGTGACATAATCTGTCTATAAGGTGTGGGTTCTTTGGGCTTATGGCTTAAAATTTGAATTCTGGCTGTTCGCGAGAAGTAGTACGTATAGGAAAATAATTACATACGATTTTGGCCGGTATAGCTGAACTCAGTACACTTTTTACTGCAATCTTCCTGTTAACCCTGTCTTGAAAAAATGCACCGTTTAAAAGCTACTTACTGTGGTCCATACAAGCATAAGCCGGCTAAAAGTGGAAAAGAATCTAGCCAAGAGATGCCACATAGAAAGTTTGCTGAGGTGGATGAAAAAGAAACAGGAGAGGTAAGAAGTCAACTATAATTCTATAGATGGTCAAAACACATGAAAATAGCCTACTATAGACATATTACGTGTCACTGTATCAATGTTGTCTATATTTTACAGACAATCTATTGTAGATAATTTACAGACAACCAATTTTAAAGAAATATCTTTAATGTTATTTACAGATGACATAAAATAATAATATAGATAGTAATTATCTATATCACTGTACGCATAAGCCGGCTAAAAGTGGAAAAGAATCTAGCCAAGAGATGCCATATAGAAAGTTTGATGAGGTGGATGAAATAGAAATAGGATAGAGAGAAGTCGATTGTAATTCTAGATGGTCAAAACGCACAAAAATAGCCTGCGATAGACAAATTACGTGTCATTGTAATAATATTGTCTATATTTTACAGATAACAATACAAACAACCAATTATAAAAAATATTTTTAATATTATTTACAGATGATATAAAATAATAATAAAGATAATAATTATCTATATCAGTGTAAACATACCTACGTGCTCTCCATCCCGGCAAGGAGAAAAGAAAGCGTGAGCTCGTCGCCTTCCAAAACTCTCTAGCGGTGTAACCTGTGCTCTGCACTCGGACACTACCGTCCGAGTCAAAACGGTGACACTATCTCATCCATTATCCGCCCACGTGGCTCGGGAGATATGATGAAACTGCCATCTTGGTTTGCCGTCCCTTTCAGTTTGTTTCCTTCTGGGAACCGTCTGGTCATATGCCGTCGTGGCCTCCTCAGGCTCCTGCCCAAGAACCCCACAAAATAAAATTCTATTTTATTTTGACTTTTTTTAACTTCAAAATAAACTGAATAGCTTGAAAGCTTTTTAAAGTTGCTTTTTAAAACAGTTTTCTAAACCTCAAACTATATGTAATTCTACATCCACTGCTGTTTCAAAAATTCCAAACAAAAATCATTCAGAACAGTTAAAACCCATTAAACACAGCAAAAAAACCAAGGCAAAAAGCAGCTTTCTGCTGGGCAAAAGAAAGGAGAAAAGAATCGAGGAACTATCTGGCGGTTTCAATGTTTGGTTTGCCCAAACCCAAGGCGCTGAGCTGTAAGCTTTTAACTGTTTGTCACTAGCACTAGCTTTAGCTAGTAATAAAGCTGTACTTTTGACCTAGGGTCCACCAGTCGGTTACCTTTTGTCCACGAAGACCACTTGTCAGTGAGACGAATCCTAGAATTCTTTCTAGACGTAACGCAACCGCCGCTGCCTTCTCCCGTACGAAAAAACCAGAATCCACCTTCCTAGTCACTGGCGTCTGGACCCCACGTATGCGTGGACCAATCGGCTCAGTGGGAGCACGAGCCCAGGAACCTTTTCCGCTACGCGTCCACAGGACGCTAAACCGTGCGCTTACCCCCGAGTGCATTGCATCTTATAAAGTTGGGCATCATCTCCTGTTCGCCTTCCTCACCAGTCGTCACCACACAACGCTCGGCACGCTCGCCGGAGCACACTGCACACACGAGTCGGCAGCCATGGCGGCTCCCAAGCTGGACCGCACCCCGAGCATCCGCGACCGCGTCGAGGACACCCTCCACGCCCACCGCAACGAGCTCGTCGCCCTCCTCTCCAAGTGAGCGCGCGCCTGATCACCACCACGCCCAATTGTTCGCTCCCTATGTTTGTATGCCTCTCTGAGACTTTTGCTTCGGTTGATTCTGCTGTGGCGGCGGCAGGTACGTGAGCCAGGGGAAGTGCATCCTGCAGCCGCACCACATCCTCGACGCGCTCGACGAGGTCCAGGGCTCCGGCGCCCGCGCCCTCACCGAGGGCCCCTTCCTCGACGTCCTCCGCTCCGCCCAGGTGCGCCGTCGCATCGCTACACTAGACCTACCGTGGAGGTTTCCCTTAATAATTGTGCCGTGTTGTGTGCGCGTGGTTCTCGTTGCAGGAGGCGATCGTGCTGCCGCCGTTCGTGGCGATCGCGGTGCGGCCGCGGCCGGGGGTGTGGGAATACGTCCGCGTCAACGTGCACGAGCTCAGCGTCGAGCAGCTCACCGTGTCGGAGTACCTCCGCTTCAAGGAGGAGCTCGTCGACGACAAGTATGTGCTCTTCCCCTGCCCCTGCTCTCTGCTTTCGCGGGAATTTTATGGTGTTATCCAGCTAGGGGTCTAGCAGTTTCGCATTGTACCAGTGGTTGTGCGGGGTTTGGGCTTGCTCGTTTCGCTGCTGCTTTAGTAAATTTTTAGTGGGAGGGGCATGGGGGCGATTAATTGGGCGGTTAATCGTGGTCTTTGAGAGGGCGCCATAACGGAATTAACATGTATTGGTGCAGTAAAAACTGTTTACTGAGTTGCTGATCGTTTGCTTAGCTATCTGTTCACGATTGCAGTCATATTAACACTCCAATTGGGTTGTGGACATGGCAAATTTCTTGTCCCTTTTTTAAGTGACGCACATCCGAGAACGAAATAATCTATTGACAAACTTAACGAAGTTAATTTTTTAGATTAATATAGTCAATTGGACGGTGTAAGTTAGTAGCTTTCAGGATTGCTCTCTGCTAGAGCTTTGGTTTGGGCTTCCGGACTGTACTGATATATAATATCAGCATTTTTTTGTCCATATTTTCCTGTTGGTCTCACTTTGGAAAACTATGCCGTTCTTACTTTATCAGAAAAGCATCTTAATTGGCGCTATTTGAGTTTTCTTATCTCCATATTTTTAATTTGGATTAAAAATGGCAGGTACAATGATCCGTACATACTAGAGCTTGATTTTGAGCCATTCAATGCTTCAGTCCCACGCCCGAATCGGTCATCGTCAATTGGTAATGGTGTGCAGTTTCTCAACCGGCACTTGTCTTCGATCATGTTCCGGAACAAGGATTGCCTGGAGCCCTTGTTGGATTTCCTCCGGGGGCACCGGCACAAGGGGCATGTGAGCTGTGCTGCAGTTGTGAAAATTTTGGTTGTAACTTTGGTCTAGTTTTACGTTTGGTGTTAATTTTGGTAGCTATGCATGTGTGGTTGCAGGTGATGATGCTAAACGACAGGATACAGAGTCTGGGAAGGCTTCAGTCTGTGCTGACCAAAGCTGAGGAGTACTTGTCGAAACTCCCAGCTGACACACCATTTTCACAATTCGCTTATCAGTAAGTTCGGCCTATCACATTGTGCTTAGTACTTTAGCGGTCTGGAAATTCTTTCAAAGGTTTTCCGTTACTTTGTCCATGTCAACAAACAATTCAAAATACCTCGACTTTTTCAGAACAGCCTTTATTTGTTGAGGGGAAACGAGTCCAAATTGAAGTTGATGTTTATATTGGCCAAAGAAGTAGTTCTGCATAAACTTCATATTTCCAGGAGGAGTCATTTTTAGCTTTTCAATTTGGGGGTGGGGTTTGAGCTTTTCCAGGAAGCACCTCTAGACATGGCCTTTTGGAGGGAAATGAACTATTAATAACTATATAAGTTCAGGTTGAACTCTTAATGTATGTTGGTAATGTTGAGTTGGCACTCCTTTGACCAGTTTTGCATGTGTGGATTTACTGATAAATGCTGTATGACATATGACAGCTCTTTCATGTTATTCAATGATATGTAATAAAGTGCAACTTTCATAAACAAATCACATTCTAGAAGAATAATATAGCTTTAACACAACAATATAATTTTTTCGGCAACATTCAGGTTTCAAGGATGGGGCTTGGAGAAAGGTTGGGGCGATACAGCTGAACATGTCTTGGAAATGATACATCTCCTTCTGGATGTGCTCCAAGCGCCTGATCCATCTACACTAGAGACTTTCTTGGGGAGGATCCCAATGATCTTCAATGTTGTGGTAGTATCCCCTCATGGATACTTCGGCCAAGCTAATGTGTTGGGCTTACCAGATACTGGAGGACAGGTACCAATTGATGACATGGACAGTGATCTTTAGCTTGTCATGGACATAATGTGCTTCTTCCTCACCTTTCCATTTTGTACATTTTTCTCCATCCTATTCTTTTAATTCTCATGTCCTTGGTTTATATTGCTTCTGTCCAGATTGTCTATATATTGGATCAAGTCCGTGCATTGGAGAATGAGATGGTTTTTAGGTTAAAGAAACAAGGCCTTGATGTTAGCCCTAAAATTCTCATTGTATGTGTATTTTCCTTCATCCCTTTTCTCAATTTTGGCATCTGTTAGCATGTTATGTTCTCTCAGTACATGCTCCAGTTGCTTTGCTTTGCTGAGTCATTCCATTATTTTCACACGCTCTTGCATATATATGGTATAGTTTGTAAGTCTTCGTTGCGACTCTTTTGTGGAAAAAGGAGCACTGCTAATCATTGGCTTTATGTGATTAAGGTTACTCGGCTGATACCAGATGCAAAAGGCACATCATGCAATCAACGGCTTGAGAGAATAAGTGGAACACAGTATACTTACATATTACGAGTGCCCTTCAGAAATGAAAATGGGATACTCAGGAAATGGATATCAAGATTTGATGTGTGGCCTTACCTGGAGAAATTTGCAGAGGTGAATATAATTGATGCTTCTTTGCTTGTAGAAATTCCAGAGATGGCCCTGAACTATTTTTCTTCTTTTATTGAAAACTCTCAAGGAAAGAATCTCTGTGCTTGCATGACATAATAGTGTAAAATATGAATTATCTATTAGGATATTACTTTTTTTATCATACACTTATTGAAACAAGGGCTTGTGAGTTGATGGGTTACATGCAAGTTGTTTCCAGTGTAATTACTTATGTAGAACAGTAACAGAACTCTGGAGGACCATTTTTCTCATTAACTACAATTCTGCATATGAGCACTTTCTCTGTGTGTGAATTTGTCTTTAGTCTCATGTCATGTGACATTTGCTACTATAATGCAGTGCTTTTATCTTTTTTTTGTTGACGAGAAGGCACTAATACAATATTTGTATTTTTATACAGGATGCAGCTGGTGAAATTGCTGCAGAATTACAAGGTACTCCAGACTTCATAATTGGAAACTACAGTGATGGAAACCTTGTGGCATCATTGCTATCTTACAAGATGGGAATTACCCAGGTATGCGTTGTTAAATACTTATATTATGCTTGAAGTCTGCACCTTTTCCTTTGCTGATTATCTCAGCATGTTCTTTGCAGTGCAATATTGCTCATGCTTTGGAAAAGACTAAATACCCAGATTCAGACATATACTGGAAGAAGTTTGACGAGAAGTATCATTTCTCTTGTCAGTTCACAGCTGATATAATCGCTATGAACAATGCTGATTTTATAATCACCAGCACATACCAAGAAATTGCTGGAAGGTTTATTCTCTTCTGCCTTGTTGGCCGTTAAAGTTTTTTTCCCTATGATTTCAACATTGGCCAATTAAATTGCTCACATGTAGTAACATCTTGAAGCATGTTATTTAGGTGTGCATGGAAGTCATATGTCGCTGTTAAGATTTCTGTTGATTGTTACCAGGGTAACATGGGCAACCGTTGCATTTCATGAATAAATCTTGCATGGGTACTGATCATACATGGGCTTTCCTTAGAAGATGCTGATACTTTTACTCTTTTTTCAGCAAAAACACAGTTGGACAGTATGAGAGCCATACCGCTTTTACTCTTCCCGGCCTGTATCGCGTTGTCCATGGGATTGATGTTTTTGATCCCAAGTTCAATATAGTATCTCCTGGAGCAGACATGTCTATATATTTTCCATACACTGAAAAGGCCAAGAGGCTCACTTCTCTTCATGGTTCAATTGAAAAGTTGATTTACGACCCAGAGCAAAATGATGAACACATGTGGGTACTCTTATCTTTTTTTGTTGTACTTTAGGAGTTAAGTTGGATGTCCTTCTCAATACTCTTCTAGCTTGAAGCCCCTGCTGATTGTATGGTTACCAGTTGTGCCTTTTTTAGATTTCACTACAACCATAAATGGTGGGATAGTGTCTTTTTGACACAATTTTAGTGATACATATAATTATTGTGTGGAACTGTAGATATTGATGACATGCGACTCTTTTATTGTTTATGCTGATAATTATTGTCTTGTTTGCAGTGGACATCTGGATGACCGAACAAAACCCATTCTCTTCTCCATGGCAAGACTTGACCGGGTTAAGAACATAACAGGACTGGTCGAAGCTTATGCTAAAAACGCTAAGCTAAGGGAGCAGGTAAACCTTGCTGTGGTCGCTGGCTATAACGATGTCAAGAAATCCAAGGACAGAGAAGAAATCGCGGAGATAGAGAAGATGCACGAACTTATTAAGACTTATAACTTGTTTGGCCAGTTCCGTTGGATCTCTGCTCAGACGAACAGGGCTCGCAACGGTGAGCTCTATCGCTACATAGCTGATACTCATGGTGCCTTTGTGCAGGTGTGGTTGTAAGTTGTGACTTATTGGTTTTATAGACCATGGGTGGTCCAAGTGACTTGCGTACTGACTAATAACTTGTTAACTACAGCCAGCTTTCTATGAAGCATTTGGTCTCACTGTTGTGGAGGCCATGACCTGTGGCCTTCCTACTTTTGCAACACTCCATGGAGGGCCTGCAGAGATTATAGAGCACGGAATCTCGGGTTTCCACATAGATCCTTATCATCCCGATCAGGCTGCCAATCTGATGGCCGACTTCTTCGAACAATGCAAACAAGACCCCAATCATTGGGTTAAAATATCTGACGGAGGCCTTCAGCGTATTTACGAGAAGTTAGTAATGCCAATCGTGTTTTAGAGTGGGTGAATATTGGTGTGTACCATGGTCTCATTTGATATTTGTTTTCTCCGTGATGTATAGGTATACATGGAAGATATACTCCGAGAGGTTGATGACACTGGCTGGCGTTTATGGCTTCTGGAAGTATGTTTCGAAGCTTGAGAGGCGTGAGACAAGGCGTTACCTCGAAATGTTCTACATATTGAAGCACCGTGAGCTGGTACGCATCAGTTTCACCCCCCCCCCCCCCCCCCCCCTTTGCTCACGAAACAGTTACCAGATGAACTGTGTTACAGCATGTCGGAATTGAATAAAACAGAGAAGCACCTGCAAGAAGTGCATTTTGATTGGCTTCTCTTTTCCCCTTCATGCAGGTGAAGACTGTGCCGCTTGCAGCAGATGAGGCACACTAATTGCTCCGTTCTCGGTGCTCATGGCTTGCTGAACTGTTACCCATGCGCCTATATCTGTGGGGAAACTCTTAAAATGTTTGATAGGGAATAAGGTGCGGTGGATGATAGCTAATAAAATGAGTTTATGCATCCGTCTATCTTGTGTTGAACTTGGTGTCCCCGTAACTGGATTTGCTGAACATCTTGGTTATGTAGATAAAATGGTTGATGCTCTTTTGTTGGCAAACTGTACTTCGTTGCTGTTCGCGGTCTAAAAGCTGTTGCTGAAATGATAACTTGGTTGCAACGAACAAGCACTGCTCCTGCTCATATGACTCGTGCTGTTGAAAGTGAAGACACGTTTTCCTGGCATTATTCTCTTGCTTTTGTCGTTATATGCGGAAAATTAACGACCCAAATTAACTTTTTTTTAGATAACGGAACTAAGTTCCAGTCTCTACCATCCGGGATGGTACACAGCTGAAAGACCCAAATTAACTACGACAGTGATTTGCTACGTCATGGCACATAACTGTTGCAGCGTTTCAGTGATTTGCTGTTGAATTCTAGTACCACTATTTCTTTTCTTTTTGTGTGTGGCTGAAAACGCTTGCAAGTTGCAACTAACAGCAACAGGCTGCCTTGTGGTCTGCTCGTGTAGGGGGTGTCAGAATTTGCTGTGGTCAATGGTTTTTAGCTGATTGATGAATTTTAAGTGGTATGAAAATAAGGGAGAGATATGTGTAACGGAAAGAGGGGAGTGGTGTGTGATGCTCTCATGACCTTCTGTTTTATCCTTAAAATGATATATGAGTAAGAGAAGTACAGAAGCTGTTTTGAAAAGTAAGAGTTTATATTGGTTTATAGTAGAAAACCAATACAAATAACCCTTAGTACGTGAGCTGTCCATTCAAATAAGGGAGAAAAAAATGCTGTCAATATACTGTTGCTTCCGTGATTGCCACACAATCGAACACAAAAACACAATTGCATGATTTGTCGATTTGTACATAATTGCCGCCGTAATTTCCATTTCAGAATCAATCTTCTTTACCGACGCACGCGACGAGTCATTGCCACACGTGCATATGATCAGCCGCTACAATCTTGGAGCTTCTCCGGCGCCTCGCTGATCGGCGACTGCGCCCACCACCGCGGCGCCGCGGCAGAGCGGGCACGTCGAGTTCACCCGGAACCACTTCTCGATGCACTCCGCGTGGAAGCCATGCCCGCAGCCCGGCACGAGCCGCCCGGCCTCGCCGTGCCCAAACGGCCAAACTCCACCAGGCACACCGCGCACTCCGCCTTCTCCGCGCCGGTCACGTGGACGAACACCGGGAGCGGCGACGTCTCACGCGCACAGCACGCTGCCTCTCCCGCTACGCAAGCCGTCCGCGATGGGCAGGACGGCCGTGGAGCGGGCAAGGACGAGGAGGTGGCGGCGGGGCCGATGATGCCGCCGTTTCTCGGCACGTGTTTCGTGTACGGCCAGATGAAGCACCATAATAGGTAGAGCAGGCCGAGGGCGACGCTGACGGCCGCGAGCGCCGACGAGGCGCGGCTTGGGATGTGCCCGCCCGGGCCCGGCGACGGCGAGGAGATGGCCGGCGCGGGAGCAATGTCACCGCCGTCCATGGGTAGCTTAGCCAGAGATGCAAACTAGGAACTATTTAAGGACGTGCAGTGCTAGTGTGGTTACACTAACTAGCTACCACTAGTTGGTTGTTTAAGCCAGCCACTAATCCTAATTGGCCCGCCTCTAGCAGTCTAGCTTCTCCTGCGAGAAGTAGTTTAATACACAATTGCGTCCATGAACGTGCTTATTCTCACTACGGTAGTTACCAACGCCCATGCTCATGCCCATGCCGTTGGGTTGGAATTTGGAATTCTTATATTTCTGGAAAATTGAAATTGAACTACTGCTAGTACTGTAAATTGTTGGGATTCGCCAGTTCAGATTATTTTCTTTAACAATTCTCGAGTCCTAATATATTGCGTTGATTAGTCAGCACGATGTCTCGATCGAAGCACAGATCTGCAATGTATCTTACTTTCTTAAGCCCGTTGAGTGAGGAGGTTGTACTAGTACAACCATGCTGAGGTAGCTCTCGATCTTGATTCGGTGTGGTCTCGTCTACTGGCTTGGCGTTGACCATGCTTTCTTTAACTCGAGAACCATGAGATACAAGATACCGTGACATTCTTGGTGATTTTCTCTGAAACTTCAATTATAATGGCTCCATCATCCATGGACTGGTTCTTTCAGATGGATCATTCTATTGTTCTTGCTTGAAGATTTTTTTTTTATTAATTCTATCTGCTGCGCTGAAGTTAAGGAGGACAGCTGCAACTCACAGCTGCATAATTATCTAGCATTTAGAATGGGGGAGAAATCGTAATTTGATCTTTCAACTTTGGGGGTTCTCGACACTCGGCACTGAGAAGGAGGACCAAGTGGGGCCATACGGGAGGACGTGGACACAAAGCCAGAGTGGGCTAGGGTGACGACGGAGCGGGTGCTAGGGGTTTAGTATAGGCCTTACACCTCCACTGGATGTACTTTTGTTCTTCCTGTAATACTTACATTTCTTACTTACTATGTGATGTTTGCAATAATGTTGCATTCTTATTTGTACTTCTTTGTATGATGTTCGTTTGTTTGATCCATATCGACATCTCTAGTTCAATGCATGTGAAGCACTGCTGGAACAGTCTACTCAATAAATGGCAACCGAACGACGCGTAAACCATTCAATTACATGCTTTAGAATATTGAACATAACCGCGAACAATAGGGGAGAGTACTATAGTGCAACCTTGTCCATGCATGTCTACTGGTATAATGTGCCTCACGCTACCCACATGGAGTGTTGTAGAGGGGGCACCTCAGATGTGGCTAGCTGTCGTTGTAGTGGCATGCACATATGCAACTAGGATTTGCGTAGTAGCATGTCGAATCATACAAACTTCTTATGTTAACAACCTCCTCGTTGCCCCTCTCACGACGCATCTGCTGATGGAGGTCATCATTCTCCTCTTTGAGACTTTCAATCTGCACCTCCAATTAAAGATTTGCTTCCACAATGTATCCATGTACCTCACAACATAGCATTCATGGGGAGGACGATCTAACGGACAAAGTCGTATTTCACCATCTGCTACAAAGGAGTGTTAACATCGAAACTCTATTAGCAGTAATATAAAATAAATGATTACCTATTTGTACCTTAGAGTATGGGCATTGGAAAAAACATCGCCCGCCATCGAAATGGCCTTCTACGACCTGCACGACCACATCCTCCCTGTGTCTGCATTTCAACTACACTGGTTGAGCATACCTGTTTGGCATCAAGCGGTAATTAGTGCCGAAATCCTCCATCATTTCCAGGAGAAGGTCTACCTTTGGTGACCCATGTTCAACTGGCCCCTCGGCGTCTGCCATGGTAGGTTACTCTAGGACAGAAAAGGTCGTTCTTCCTATGGTTCACTACGTTGAGTGCTTCTACTCTCAAGGGGGTGGGGTGTGTATTTTATAGCCCATGGGGGGAGGAAGCATGCTTTATGACAAACTGGATCATGTGCTAGCTTTGTGCAGCTTTGCCTCAAAGAGAACTAGCAATACTATACATCCTTAGCTTTTCAGACCGAAAAGAAAGTACTCGGCAAAGTAGGACGTGACAAGACAAAAGGTGTGCAGCTTTGCGCAGTGACAAGATCAGACAGGGCAGCTTTACACAGTGACAATACCAGATAGGGCAGCTTTGTGCAGTGACAAGAATAAAGGGTGCAGGTTTATGCAGTGACAAGACTAGACGGGGCAACTTTACACAGTGACAAGACCAAAGGGGCAGCTTTGCTTAGTAACAAGACCAAAGGTGGTAGCTTTACGTAGTGATAACACTAGGTCTCGCCAGATTTTTAGATCGACATGACAACACTACACCTCCTTAGCTTTTCACACCGAAAAGACATGATTCTGTGAAGTATGATGTGACAACTCTTTGCACCATGCCAACCCTTTGGCTTATAAAATGAGGTGGAAGAAATCTAAGAGAGAACACTACACAAACAAACCCAACACTACACAAAAGCTTGGTTCACCACATCGGGATGAACAAGAGGCAGAAGAAGCAATGGGACAAGATGATGAAGCAATGGGAGGAGACCCGCAAACTAGCAATGTCTACTGCGGCCTGTGACAAACAAGCAAGCGCTGCAGCGGCCCGTGACAAACAAATCGAGCGTGACAGGAGGGCACCTCCCCGCAATAATGCCCCCGTAGCAGCAACCCTCTCCTAAACGTTCCAACCAAGCGTTCGCTGCAACACCCCCTAAGGGGGAGACGCCGCCCCTCTGTTGGTGTAGGGACACATGTAAGTTCTTCAAGTCTAAACAACAGCTCAGCTGGGGCATGCATTATTAGGGTTACGCAAACTACTCCTATGACTATCCCAACTACCATTGGGACACGAGCAGCTATCGACAGTCGGTAAGGACTAGTTGTAGTGTGTTCCCCTATTACTTATTTTTTAAAGTACGCACTAACAACCTCTCCTACCTACCCGTAGTCTCCAAAACTGCTATGTGGCTACTGCAAATGGATCGACCTAGAGATCCACCCACATGACCAATGGACTCTCGACTACGAGGAGTGGAATGTCAAAAGGGCCTGCAAGATCTGGGAGGAGGAACGCCGCAACGACGAGAAAATCGAGCGTATACATCAGGAGACGAAAGCTTATCTCGAGACGTGCACACGCAGGGAGTATGAGAAAAAGAGGGAAATGGCGGCCAAGGCTAAAGAGGCCTCCAAGAAGTCCAACGCCAAGCTCGCAAGGAAGGGAAAATAGCCTTGGTCCACGCAGTAGGTCGGGCCATTCCGCACTAGTTCTCCGAAGGTTGAATTCATTTCCATTTCAAAAAGACGCATATGTATCATACGAGTACTTCAGTTTGTTGCATCGTGCAGGATGTTGTTTCTTATGCACGTAAACAAACCCTATGCATCGTGTTATTCCCATCTTATTATGAAGACTATTTTAATTCACAACATCACATATCGTCGTCTTTTCGTGTTCAATTCTTCAGTAGCAAGGCATCCAACAACATGAAAAAATAAGTTCTCCATGTGTGAATTCTCTGTTGCATCACAATATCACTAGCCATTATACTTAACAATCGTTGCTATCTCAATTGTCCTCGGAAAAAAATTCTAAAAATTTCTTACACTACAACAACATACAACGATCACAAAATGTTATTACGAATCTAACAGATTTTGTACCATTCATAATCTACTAAAATCACAAATGGATCAACCGATATTGTCTACCTTTTTTTTAAAAAAATACAACTCACAGACAAAATTTGGTAAATGTCACCTACCTACAACAATTGTCATTTACGCCCATGCGTGGTCGGGGGGGGGGGGGGGATTGCGCAAGAATGGGCTAAGGTGGCAATCGTGGAATGGTCGGGTGATTGGACATGTAGGCACCCAACAGTTGGGCGATAGGTCCTAGTCGCCCGACCATTCGGCGACTGGATCCTATCGCCCAACGGCCCACCAATTGCCTATGTTTCGTTCGCCCATTAGGCGACAGAGTCTGATCGCCCAACGGTTGTGCGACTAGAGGCCATTCCTGTAAAAAAATTGCAACGGTATTGTTGTGGTTACAGACCAAACAGAGAGAGAGTGTAGTAGTGGAGAGTTGAGTAGAATGAATGGCTTAGGCCCCTTCCCTCATGGCCTATGTCTTATATTACATCCACATGGGGGGTGCCTTTACAATTATACCCTTATACATGAGTCCTCCCCTCAGGGGTACTTATGTCACTATACATGCCCCATTCTGGGCCTTGCACTCCCTTAACAGGCCTGTTGGGCTTAGGTGGGGGCCACCCCTACAACAGGAGCCTCTCATGGTGAAGGGCTTCACGGGCCGAAGCCATGTTGCCGAGCCCTTTGGCCCCCTCCGTCCCTGCGGCCTGTGAGCTTTTTCATCATTCGAAGTGCAATGTTTATTGCGAAGGCGTGACGCCGGGCGGCTTGACGAAGGCTTTGTCATCCACAGAGTCCTGCCGTGGCGAGGTCGGGGTTGTTGTCCAGAGCGAAGGTCGAAGTCGAGGTTGGCCTCGGCACCGAGGGGGCGGATTGGAGGCCGAAGTCGCCTCCGATTTGGCGGGGTCGGTGATTGCCCGGGCCGGACTGGGGGTGTTGGCGGAGTCAAATGCGTCGGTCAAGGTGGGCGGAGCGGGTCATAGGTCGTCGCGCGCGCGCACGCCTCTGGCGTCGAACGTCCTTGACGATAAGCGACTGCCAGCCTGCCCAGCGGGGCTTGGTTGACGCGGCGTGAGACTTGAGGGGGCGCGGCGATAGCATGTTGCGACGTTCCTTCTCCTGGCCGTCCACGTGGCGGTACATGCTTGGCGCGGCGCAGGTTTTGGAGCGTCGCGGTGGTACGATGCTGCGACGCTCCCCCGCCGGTTGGACTTCCGCCGGGTGGACTTCCGCCGGTTGGACTTTCACCGGGTGGACTTCCGCCGGTTGGACTTTCGCCGGGTGGACTTCCGCCGGTTGGACTTTCGCCGGATGGATTTCCGCCGGTTGGACTTTCGCCGGATGGACTTCCGCCGGTTGGACTTTCCCGTTGATGGGACATATATATATATAGCGGGCTGGTGTAGTCTTGTGCCTGCATTGTGCGCGCGGATAGGTGCTGCTCCCCTAAAATGGGCCTCTTCAGTACATCCACATTCCATGGCGGCACCACGCGGCTCGGGGGATGTTGATGTACTGATGGAGGCCTATTTTTCTCGGGAGCTTGGTTAGCGCCTGTTAACGGCAACTTTCTACACTTGCCGTGCCCGCTCTGTATTTCTGCATACAACGGCAAGGTTTGCCTTGTTCTCTTAGACAGACTCACCTTCAGTCGGGGCTTGTGATCAAGCCCGCCTTCCGAGAAAATCTTGGTGGACTTAAGGTGGTCTGTTTATGAGAACAAGCCAAAACTTGGCGTGACATGACCTGCACCAGCGCGGTGTGTGGGGAATGCCGCCGGATGTGCCACCCCGTGGAGGCGGTGCCTACAGGACGAGCAGCGGGGTGGTGTTCCGAGACCACTGTTGCCTTGGAGGATAGTAGCTGCGGAGGGCAGGCGTTTGCAGGGTGGTCCAGGGATGCTGAGCGGTGACTGACGCCTAGTCGAAGTAGACGCGCGAGTGCTCCTACCCTTCGAAGCGGTGGCAGCGGAGCTGGCGCTTAGTCGAAGTAGACGCGCGAGCGCTCCGTCCCCTACCCTTCGAAGTGGTGGCAGCGGAGCTGGCGCCTAGTGCCTAGTCGAAGTAGACGCGCGAGGGCTCCGTCCCCTACCCTTCGAAGTGGTGGCAGCGGAGCTGGCGCCTAGTCGAAGTAGACGCGTGAGCGCTCCGTCCCCTACCCTTCGAAGTGGTGGCAGCGGAGCTGGCGCCTAGTCGAAGTAGACGCGCGAGCGCTCCGTCCCCTACCATTCGAAGTGGTGGCAGCGGAGCTGACGCCTAGTCGAAGTAGACGCGCGAGCGCTCCGTCCCCTACCCTTCGAAGTGGTGGCAGCGGAGCTGGCGCCTAGTCGAAGTAGACGCGCGAGCGCTCCGTCCCCTACCCCTCGAAGTGGTGGCAGCGGATTCGCTGGGGTGAGCACCTCTGGTAGTGCGCTTTAATGGCTCCGGGAATCGCGCCGACCCCTGGGCTGACACAATCGGGCTGCTATATCCGTACATACTTGTCCATTCAGGATGAACACGTGGCGGGTCATGATAATTGGTGTGCCAACGGGCCGTCCGCGGTCAAGCCCCTTCCCCCGAGGGGCGGGGCACGTGGCGCGGCGCTGTAGGTGTGCCGCCCGCTGGCTGCCCCATTTCCAACGCGCGTCACCGGCTGCGAGAGGTTGCGCTGCTCGCCGATCCTCGGTTGCGCCTGCCGCGTGGACTTGCGGCTGTCCGCTCGGACAGGTGTGGCCAGGGTCGGGGGTCCGCGCCGACGCGTGTCGAAGGCTATGCGGGGTCGCGCGACCTGCGTTTATTGCTTGCGTTGACCGATGCGCGGCGGGACGCTTGTGGCGCGTCGCGTGGTGACAAGACTCTGTACGACCACGGTCGTGTGCTGGCTACGTGGACCGCCGCGACGCCTCGACTTCGCGCGTGGGGAGGTGAGCGGTTGTCGCTTCGCCGTTTGCGCTTACCCACGGTGGGAGGCGGGGGGCCTTTAAGAACCCCACGTGGTGTTGTGCCCACGCCTCCTCGCGCTTTCTGGTTGTTCGCGTTGCTTTCCGCATTCGCTCACCCTGTTCCTACGCTCCTTTCCTGCCGCCGAGTTCCCCGTGGATGCCGATGGCGACTTGCGACGAGCGTACTCAGGTGGGCGGCTACGCCATCCGCAGGCGGTCCTCGCCGCTCGAGGTGAAATACACGCTGGGGGAGTGCGATCCGCCGGCAGCAGACAAGTGGTGGGCGGTGAAGAAGAGTCAGGGTTCGTACTCTGGCGAGTTGGGCCGCACGCTCGTGACGGAGGACACCATCCAGTCACTGCTGCGAGATGGGAAGCTATCGGATCGCCACGCGGTGCGGTTGCCCGGCGATGACGAGACGGAGCCGCGCCCTGGGAAGTCAGAGGCGATCGTCTTCGTTGCCTACTTCGAAGCCGGGCTTCGCATTCCGTCCGCAGCAATTGTCGGGGCGGTGCTGCGGACCTTCAAGTTGGAGTTGTCACAATTGACTCCGAACGCGGTGGCCCGCCTTGCCGTGTATAGCTGGGCCCTGCGCTCGGAGGGGTGTTGGCCCAGCGCTACCTTGTTTGCGTATCTGCATGAGGCCCGGTGCCAACCGAAGGATCGGAAGGACAGTACGGTGTCGAAGTTTGGCAGCGTCAACTTCATCCTGCGGGCGTCATGTGGGAAGCTCTTCCCGGCAAACGCGACCCGAGGGAAGTGGGAGGTCAACTGGGCGAGGCAGTGGTTTTACCATCGTGTGACGAGTGGCAGCGGCCTTGAGTGCATAGGCGGGCCGATTACATTCAAGACCGCTCCCGGCTTAGCGCTTGACCAAAAGGATAGGCTGAGGGCGCGGAGACTTGTGGGGGTCGCCGCCCGCTTCAATATGCGCGACCTCGCCGAGGAGTACATGATGCTCGGTGCAACGCCGCTTACCCACGGTTGGCGCTTCACAGCCGGTGAACGTCGGGATGATAACGTCCGCCCGTCCGTTTGCTCGTTGCCCGTGCCGATTGACCTTCGTAAGTCTAGACCATACCTTCCTCGTTATTCGTGCGTATTGCATTTATGTAAATGTGCTGTCTGGGGCAGGGACTCGCCTTGCTGACGCGGAGCGCGCCGCGCGCGTGTTCCTCGGGCCATACACCGGCAGAGAGCACGGGCAACGCGTGGCTGCGACTGCGGAGGCCGGATTGGGGCGGATAAACCGCGTGTGTGAGGCCTTGGGGCTTCCTGTGCCGGATCACCCCCCTCTGGACCAGCAGCATGAGGATGATGGTGCCGCGAAGGCGAAGGCACCGTCCCGCAAGAGGACCCGGAGCACCGCGACCACGGCCCGTACGGCGGTTGCCACTGCTCCTGCCGGCGCGGCGAGCCCGGGGTCGGATTCGGCGAGGTATGCCTAGGGCTGTAAACGAGCCGAGCTCGAGCGAGCTTGACCTGGAAAGCTCGAGCTCGGTAGAAACTCGAGCCGAGCTCGAGCGAGCCTGAGATCGACATCGAACTTTAAGCTAGGCTCGAGCTCGGCTCAGACAAAACTCGAGCTCGCTCGAGCTCGGCTCGTGTAGATTCGGTGGGGAGTAGGGAGGGAGTACCTGCGGGCTGCGGAGCCGTGGCCGAGGCGCCGAGCTATCGGATCCGGGTTGAGGAGGGGCGGCGCCGCCGGGGGAGAGGAGGGGTGCCGGGGGGAGGAGAGGCGGTGGCGGGGGAGAGGAGGGGCGCCGGGGGGGCGAGGAGGGGCGGCGGCGGGGGAGAGGAGGGGCGCCGGGGGGACGAGGGGTGGCGGCGGGGGGCGAGAAGAGGCGGCGGGGGCCGAGGAGGGGGACGGGGGGCGGCGGGGAGGAGAGGAAGGGGACGGGGGGCGGGAAAGGGGGGCAGCGCCGGGGAGGGGGCGAGGAGGGGCGCCGACGGGGGGAGGAGGGGCGGGGGGGAGAGGAAGGGGACGGGGGGCGGGAAAGGGGGGCAGCGCCGGGGAGGGGGCGAGGAGGGGCGCCGACGGGGGGAGGAGGGGCGGCGGCGGAGAGGAAGGGGATGGGGGCGGGAGAGGGGGTCGATGGCCGGGGGGGCGAGGAGGGGCGGCGACGGGGGAGAGGCGGAGGGCGACGAGGGGGACGGAAGTGGGGGGCGGCCGGCGGCGGGGGCGAGGAGGGGCGGGGGGCGCCGGGGAGGGGGCGAGGAGGGGAGGGGGCGGGAGAGGGGGCGGCGCCGGGGAGGGGGGCCAGGAGGGGCGGGGGGCGGCGAGGAGGGACGGCGGGGAGCAGGCCGCAGGTGGAGGCACCGAGGCGGGTGGGGGAGAGGCGCGGGGGTGGGGAGTGGGGGCTCTGGGATTTTGAGAGGAGAGGCGGGAGGGAGGCCGGAGGGGGTGTGGGGAAATGGAGAAGGGTGAAAAAATCTTAAGCTCGCGAGCTATTCGAGTTCGGCTCGTTAAAGCTCGCAAGCTTAAGATGAAGCTCGAATTCGGCTCGTTTGGAGCTCGAGCTAAGCTCGAATCGAGTCTAGAGCGAGCCAAGCTCGAGCAGTTCGCGAGCCTCCAGCTTTTTTTACAGCCCTAGGTATGCCGATTCAGATTTGGGGGGCGCGGGTACTGAGGGCGAAGGCGCCGGCAGCGGAGGGCGCGCCGCGGAGGCCTTGTTGCCCGCGACCGTTGCCGAGGTGGTGGTGCCGGCTGGCGACACTGGTGCGGAGTCCTCGTCTCCGAGCATGGCTTTGGCGGGGCTGCCCTCCGCGAGAGCGTGTGGAGCGCCGCCTTTGCTAACCGCGGTGGCTGAGGCCAAAGTGTCGCCCGCGGAGGCGGGGGTACCTCCCGCAAAGGTGGGGGTAACCCCCGCGGAAGTCGTGGGGGTGAAGTCCCCGACTTCTAATGTCGCAGCTGTGGAGACCCCTTCAGCGGATGATGCAGCCGGAGGGGCCCCTTCTGTGGCGGGTACCGCGGTGGTATCTTCGGCCCAAGCGAAGCGGCCGCGCCTGCAGTCCTCCCTTCCGCGGACTTCGCGAGGGTTTGCTATGGCGACCAGTGTTGGGAGCCTGTGGGACCCTGCTTCGAGCATCGAGGTTCCTCCACCTCGCGCCCTCCCAGCCCCTTGGGCCACGGTGACCGTGGTGCGGGCTCGGTTGGCGCTAGGTCCTGACTCGGTGGTCCCCAGGCCTTCCGAGACAGCGCCGTCCGTTGGGGCCGAAGTGGAAGCGTTCCCGCCCGCGGCTAGGGAGACGTCTCCGCGAAGCCCCCCGCCCACGACCGAGGGTAGGTTATGGTGGTACTCCTTCGATTTTTTTAACGCCTCGTGACATGTGTAATTCCTCTTCGCAGCGACACTTATCCCGGAGGAGGAACCGTTCCTTGAGCGCGGGGGTCCCGGTGCTGGCGACACAGGTGCCGCGCGGCCAAGCCCGGCGGACTTCGTCCCTCCGCTGGATACTCTGAGGGCATGGCGCGGGATCGCGGAGGACGCGGCCTCCAGCTTCGGACAACCGGTGTTGCAGACCTACGGGTCAGGGCGCCTTGGAGATGCATTGGAGGTGTCGGGGGTGCGGGTAAGCGTCTGTCTTTTAGACCCCCTTGCGGCCGCTTCGCGTTTGCTAACTCCTGCGTCGCACAGACACTCGTGCTGGCCCAGGCCCTGCAAAGTGCCCACGTCCGCGAGGGAGCAGTGATACGGAGTAGGCTGCGGGCCGCTGAAGAAGAGCTTCAGGGAGCTGCGAAAGGGCGATCCGCCCAGGATGCTCGTATATGCTGCCTAGAGTTGGAGTGCGCGGAGATGAAGATGCGCACCGATGGGCTCGTTGCCGCGGCGCGAGCCTCGGCCGCAGAAGCAGTGTGGCAAGAGGCTGCAGCAGAGCGGGACGGCCTTGCACAACAAATCGCTGCTCTGGAGGGGAGAAACAGCGAGCTTGCTGCCTCTCTCGCGGAGCGAGATCGAGTTCTCGTGGAGCGAGATCAAGCCTTGGGCGACGCTTCGGCAGCCGCCTGGGACGCCATGCTGGCCCTGGAAGACACTCTTAAGGGGCTTGTCGCCGAAGTGCCGGCGCGCTCCTTCGGGCCCGAGGACCTGTCGCGGTCACTCCGGTGGATCGGAGAGGCGGCCGGCGTTGCACGTGGCGCCGCGGCGATCTTCGGCAGTCACTGCGCCTACGTGGCGTCATGTCTGACGTGCGCGCTCCTGCGACACCGCGGTTGCGAGCACGTTGCGAGGTTAGCCGATCCCCGACTGGAGATGCCCGCAAGGGGCGGCGTAATGTCCGGCGCCGTGCGAGCTGTACGCCGCGCCGTGAGGTTCTTCCATGAGCGGATATGGGAATACTGCGGCGAAGCCGCAGCCATAGTCGAGCTACGGAACAACTTGTACGGCGAGGGGAACGTTGGCCGGTTTCTGGACGAGGTCCCCCGGCGTGACGACGATGGCGCCGCGGCTCCGGAGGACACCGTGGATCCCCAGGTGTGATAGGAGGTTGTCGCGTGTTGGTGTGCGTTGTAACCGAAGCTCGGGTTGTCTTTGTTTTGTGTTCGCAAAAATACGGAGTTGTTTTCCGCTGTTCTAATTCCTGCCCCCTTGTCCCGAGCAGCTACCCAGCCGCGGCCGGCTGCTGATCTCCGACCTTGCGACCCGACGGCGTCTTCGGCGCTGGCAAAGAGCCGAGGAAGTATTGGATTTCTGGGCGAGTCGGGCGTCTTCGAGTGGGACGTCGGTACAGACGGTACGGGCGCGTGTTAAGGATGAGCCTGCCGAGTAGCAGCCTGGTGCGCTGGGGGTGTCTGTGCGCCTTTGTAAGCGTCCTTAGCGAATACAAAGAACAGTCTTGACCAGATCTTGCAAAGTGCATCGCAGCCCTCCGGCTACATTGTCCCATGGTAAGCTCGGAGGGTTTCTACGTGCGCCCGTATGCGATGAGTTGCGCCCTGCGGGGGCAGTGTGATCGGGGTATACACGTAGTGGCGATGACCGCACACGCTCAGCCCGATATCCCCTCTAAGCGGCGGCGGAGCTGGCGCCTAGTCGAAGTAGACGTCGAAGTAGATGCGCAAGTGCTCCGTCCCCTACCCTTCGAAGCCGTGGCAGCGGGGCTGGCGCCTATTCGAAGTAGACATCGAAGTAGACGCGCAAGCGCTCCGTCCCCTACCCTTCGAAGCGATGGCAGCGGAGCTGGCGCCTAGTCGAAGTAGATGTCGAAGTAGACGCGCAAGCGCTCTGTCCTCTACCCTTCGAAGCGGTGGCAGCGGGGCTGGCGCCTAGTCGAAGTAGACGCGCGAGCGCTCCGTCCCCTACCCTTCGAAGCGATGGCAGCGGAGCTGGCACCTAGTCGAGGTAGACGTCGAAGTAGACGCGCAAGCGCTCCATCCCCTACCCTTCGAAGCGGTGGCAGCGGGGCTGGCACATAGTCGAAGTAGACGCGCGAGCGCTCCGTCCCCTACCCTTCGAAGCGATGGCAGCGGGGCAGCCTCTGGTGCTTCTCGCTCGCGGGTGTGCTCGCGCGAAAACCAGCCTCTGGTGCTTCTCGCTCGCGGGTGTGCTCGCGCGGGAACCAGCCTCTGGTGCTTCTCACTCGTGGGTGTGCCCGCGAGGGACCCAGCCTCTTAACACGTCGCCTTGGTACTTTGCGGGCGGCGTGTGGGAGTGGGCCCCCGTGGTGCACGTTGCCTGCCGTGGAATTAACCGGGGTAAGCTGTGCTCTGAAGTACGTGGGGGCCAATGCCCACGCCTTGTTGATACTCCGAAGAGTGCGCGGAGACAGCGTCCGCGCCTTCTTTATACTCCAGGGAGTGCGTGGGATCGGCATCCATGTCATATTTATACTCCGAAGAGTACGCACTGGGGCGACGCTCGTGCGTGCGCGGTGTTCGCGTCTTGTTTATACTCCGTAGAGTGCGTGGGATCGGCATCCACGTCCTATTTATACTCCGAAGAGTACGCACTGGGGCGACGCCCGCGCGTGCGCGGTGTTCGCGTCTTGTTTATACTCCGTAGAGTGCGTGGGATCGGCGTCCACATCCTATTTATACTCCGAAGAGTACGCACTGGGGCGACGCCCGTGCGTGCGCGGTGTTCGCGTCTTGTTTATACTCTGTAGAGTGCGCAGGGATAGCATCCGCGTCTTCTTTATACTCCGGAGAGTGCGTGCGGAGGCGAACCTCGACGCTACGTCTTATTTATACTCTGTAGAGTGCGTGCGGAGGCGTCCCCCCGCTCATCTTTGTTTATACTCATGCCCGTATCTTTGACGAAGAGTGCGCGCGCGAACGCGTGTCTTTATTTATATTCTTGCCCGTATCGTTGACGGAGAGTGCGCGCGCGAACGCGTGTCTTTGTTTATACTCATGCCCGTATCTTTGACGGAGAGTGCGCGCGTGAACGCGTGTCTTTGTTTATACTCATGCTCGTATCTTTGACGGAGAGTGCGCGCGCGAACGCGTGTCTTTGTTTATACTCATGCCTATATCTTTGACGGAGAGTGCGTGTGCGAACGCGTGTCTTTGTTTCAAAGAACAGAAATTTGTGCAAACGGTGAACTTTATTAAATTCCTGTTTGCGCGGGTGAGCCATTACAAAAGAAGGGGGAGGAATACCAACCACTAACCACTATGAGGGCGGGGCGATCGCTGACGAGCCGCTGCTGGTGGGGCAACCTTGTGTGCGAGGACCGCGGGACGCTCTCGGGGGGTGCCCGAGGGCTCCGCATCCGCCCTCCCAGCTTAGGTGCCTTGGCGAGCCGTGTGGCATGGACCTCTGGCGCCAAGCTCTATGCGCCGAGCCATGTCCTGGTCGCCATGAATGATGATGATGGCCCGCGGCCCGGGAAGCTTCATGCACAGGAAGCCGTGATGCGGGACTGCCCCGAGGGTGTTTAGGAGCGGCCGCCCTATTATGGCGTTGTAGGGGTATACGATGTCGACCACGTCGAAGATGGCGTCCTCGCTCCTGACGTTGTCGTTTTGGCCGAAGGAGACTTGGAGGCATATCTGGCCTAAGGCGCGCAAAGGCTGCCCTCCAAATCCTTGCAGTGGGATGCCTGAAGGGCCCAATCGGCTCCGAGGGATCCCCATTTGGTCGAAGGCCGCAGCGAACAGGATGTTTGTGGAGCTTCCTCCATCGACTAGGACGCGCCTGACGTCGCATCCGGCTACGAGGACCCAGACGACCAAAGGGTCTTGGTGGGGGAACTCCACGCCCTCGGCGTCAGCGGGCGTGAATGTGACTTCATGTTGCGCCCATTCTGGCGGCGCCTGCGCCAGGTATGCCGCGACGTGGTGCATCCTCCGCGCGTAAGCCTTCCGTTGTCTTGCCGAGGCGAACTCCAGCGAGGAGCCTCCGGAGATGACGTTGATGATCCTGCGCTGGGCTCCCTCCGGGGCTTGCAACTGTAGGAGGCCTTCCCGAGGTTGTTGTACATGTGCCTGGATTCACAGGAAGTCTTCCTGGGGCTGTGCTCCTTGGTCCTGGGGGTGTTGGACGTGAGCCACAACGGGCGCGCGTGCATCCGGGTTTTTGTCCCTGGCAACGCTCTGCCGTAACGCTGCGATGGTGGCACAAGCACGCGTGTCGTGGTTGCCCCGGCCGTGGATTTCGCACCACTGCCCGTGGTGCTGGTCGCCGTACTCTTCGCGGGTCCGGTCGTCTCGACCCCGGCCACGTCCGCGTCCTCGGCCTCGGCGCCCTCTGCCTCCGCGACCCGCGGAGGCGTTGTCTTCGGAGCCGCCCTCAATGTCGAAAACGTACCGAGGTTTCCTGGACTTGCGTTGGTCGCGCTTGGACCTGTCGCCTTGCTGGTCATTGTGTTGGGGGTCCTTGCGTTCGGAGGCGCCCTTCGGTTGCTCTTGCTTGCGCTTACCTTTCGAAGTGCCCTGTTTTGGCGAGTCTTCGCTCTTGACCGAGCCTTCGGCCTTGTTAGAGTCGGAGTCATCACCGTGTCGCCTCCGCGCGTCCTCCTCCGCTCTGGCGTACTCTTCCATCTTGTCAAAGAGTTTCCCGACCGTCTTAATGGGCTTGCGCGCGTTGTACTCGGCCATTGGCCCCGGTCGGAGGCCTTGTATTGCTGCGTTGATGACCGTTGTTTCGTTGACATCCTTGACTGCAGCGCACTTTCGCGAAGCGCTTGAAGTAGTCCCGGAGCCTTTCCTCGGGTTTTTGCTTGACTGCGAAGAGCTGGTCCGCATCGACGCGCTCGATGTAGTTCCCCTGAAAGTTGTTGTAGAGTCGGTTGCGGACCTGTTCCCACACGTAGATGGACTGTGGTTCGATGGTGAAGAACCAGGACAGCGCCACCCCTTGTAACGCGAGGGGGAGCCCTTTTGCCTTCGTGGTGTCGTCTCCGCCGGCGGCTTCGATGGCGGTCTCATACACGCGCACGAACTCTCGCGGGTCGGAGTCGCCTTTGTAGGCCTCGATGACGCTCGGGAACTTGAAATCTTCAGGCCATGGCGCCTGCTGTAGGCCCGCCGAAAGCGGGGACTCCGGGTCTACGCGCCGTAGTGGGGCGCGGCTAGACGTAGGGGCGTCGCGACTATCCGCCCTCTCCGGGGCGGGTTCGGATGCCACCGCCGGAGGGGTGTGTTGGCTCCGAGCCTCCTGCATGTCCCGGACGGCTCCGCGGAGGTCTGTTAGTTCCCGCTGAAACGCGCTGAGGGCCACCAGCAGGGCAGTCTCCACCGCAGGCGTGGCCGGGGCCGTCGGTGCGCTTGGCGGTGCTACCGGCATGGTGGTGACCACGGCCTGTGCGCCCAGGCTGCTGGGGTCATTCACCACTTCTGCGCCGAGTGGAAAAACGGGTGCGCCTGCGTTGCCACCGCCGGGGTTGGTCGTCGGGGCAGTGCTGGTGGGGTCGGTGGTTGTGTCGGTGGCGGGGTTGGTCGTCTCGTCGATGGCGGGGTTGGTCGTCGCGTCGACGGCGAGGTGGGTCGTCGTGTCGACGGCGGGGTTGGTCGTCTCGTCGATGGCGGGGTGGGTCGTCGCGTCGACGGTGGGGTTGGTCATCGCGTCGATGGCGGGATCCTCGGTCGCACCTGCACCACTGCTCGTACCTGCGGCTGCTAAAGCCGAAGCCCTTGTGTTGACGCGAGACTTCACCGCTCCCGCTTTCTTCTTCTTCGCCGCCGACGGTGAAGCTTTCTTTGGTGCCATCCTCCTTCAGACTTGAGGCTTGCTCTTGTCCTCCCCACGGACGGCGCCAACTGTTGTGGTTACAGACCAAACAGAGAGAGTGTGTAGTAGTGGAGAGTTGAGTAGAATGAATGGCTTATGCCCCTTCCCTCATGGCCTATGTCTTATATTACATCCACATGGGGGTGCCTTTACAATTATATCCTTATACATGAGTCCTCCCCTCAGAGGTACTTATGTCACTATACATGCCCCATTCTGGGCCTTGCACTCCCTTAACAGGCCTGCTGGGCTTAGGTGGGGGCCACCCCTACAACAGGTATATTTCTGTAATTAAAAAATAGATTATTAAAAAATTCCATATACCTGTTGTGATAATCCACAATCGGTAGAAAATACTAATTACTGCTCGGTGCGGCAGGTGTGATGGGGCCGTAGGGGTCACCGTGCACCAGCTCTAGTCCGCGCTCGGCAAGGTAAGGCGAGGCCTAAGGGAACAAAGCCCGGTGCTACTTGCCAAGAACGCAACCATCATAGAATTGCTCTACGCGATCGATCATGGCACGCTATCCACCATTCTCTTGGTGGTAAGATTGTGAAGCACGTGAAAATGCAGGTGGCCATAGCGCGCATGCCGGTGCCACACCACTTTGTCCGTCTTTGCTAGCAGACGCACGGTGCAATCAGGTTCAGAGCCAACGTGTATAGCTTTTTCTTGGACCACAGCACCCACGCTAGCAGAAGTTGTTCTTGATCAAAGATGCACAGTTCTCCTCCCTCGATGATGATATTGCAGCCTCACTTGTCAAGCTATCTGAGGCTAACATTGTTGCTTCGGAGCCATAGTATGAAGTACACCTTGGTGAGCACCCGGTGCTCCTGGTTCTTGCACTGAAACATCACAGCACCTTTGCTACAAATCTCCACCACCGAGTTGTCTCCAAACTTCATTGTGCCCTTCACCATCTCGTCGAGTGATGTGAGCATTGACCAGTTGCTTGTCATGTGGTTGTTGGCGCCAGTACAAGAACCCCATGGAAGCTTCAAGTGCTGCTGCTCCCATGCACCCTCACGAACTAGGGTTTCCTCCTTATTTCTCCCACAACCAGCCTCCCTCTCCTCCCTCTCAGCTATGACATGGTGTTTCTTTTCTTCACTAAAAGCAACACCCAAACAAGATATATTTTCATATTGGGACTTAGGGTCACAAACCAAATTAGCAACGGTACTTGGGCCGCATCAGGGTCTTTATCATTCAAAATTTTTATATTAAAACTCTCTAAATTCTACTTATGTCTTGTTACTGGAATCCCCTTAAAACTCAGCTCCTTTGACCGGGAGAACAGCGTATTCGAATACCATTTATTATACTCTGCAGAGTTGCCTAACTTTACCCACAAGATATATCTGACACACAATGTTAAGCTATAGACACGCAATATGATAGCGTACAACTGAACTGAGATAGCAAGGTCATTTCACTGCTCTTTTCATTCTAACCTCTACCAAATAGGCTCAGGGCCATTCAACCTTGTGAAGATTGGCAAGTGGCACAACAGTTCCAACTTCTATCTCGCCCCTTTCTCGTGCGCTATTCAGACGAAACTAGGATAACTATCACCCTATAGATGTTCGATCGAATCAAGAAGTGTAATAGACCAGATTGATAAGTCAACCTTGTGGTTGAGTGAGTCCTGTGTTATTTACTTGGCACAAGGGTTTAATCCTTACAAAACTATCATTCATATACTATGTGCACACCGGCACCACACCTTCATATCCAAACTAGAACCTCAATATTCAGGTGAGGAAAGAGGCCCTATCCATCTAGTGGCTGCCCATTAAGAATCCTCATACTTCGCTTTGTTTTGAAATCTGTTGGCACTAGGCTGAATAATCCATAACAGTATTTATATATTCAAAATTTTGGGTTGTTTCACAAACTGTACAAAATTTGCATCAGATTGAGGAGAGAGGGGGGCTACATCCAGGGGAAAATTGCACATGTACCCTATAGTTAGTAGACACTTGTAGATTTGCCCCACGCTTGAGTGGCCTTGTAATTTTGCCCTATACTTGACATGCCCCCTTATTATTTTGCCCCATTGCCCCAAAAAATAAAAAACGAAATTAAAATAGCAGCTAAATGGGCAATGGGGTAAAATAATAAGGGAGCATGTCAAATATGGGGTAAAATTACAAGGCCACTCAAGTATGTGGCAAATCTACAAGTGCCTACTAACTATGGGGTATGTATGCAATTTCCCCACATCCCAGATAGTATAATACAACACACATGCAGAAACAACTCACAGAATACTGGTTACTAGGGGGGGAAAACACTTCTGCTTATCCCACAGCTCACACTGCCGCCTGCACCTTAGGGTCGGCCTCGCCGGAGCCGCCGTCCGCCACGACGGCGCGGCAGAACGGGCAGGTGGCGTGCGATTGGAACCACCTGTCGACGCACTCAGAGTGGAACCGGTGCCCGCACCTCGGCAGGAGCCGGCCGGTGTCGCCGTCCCTGAGCTCGCTTAAGCACACTGCGCACTCCACCTTGCCGCCGCCCTCCTCCGCCGACGCGGCGTGAACGTACACCGGCAGCGCCATGAGGTCATCTTTCCTCAGCCCGGTCGCCCGAGGTGACGCGCACGGCGAGCTCGCGCGGGAGGAGGACGCGTCCCCCGCCACCCCGCTGCCGTCGGCCCCCTCGGGAGCGACGGCGCCATCTTGATCTTTCGTCGAGAAGAAAAGGCGCCAGACGATGGCGACGAAGAAGAGCACCGCGACGACGACGTTGCCGGCGATGGCGACCTTCACGGCCGGCCCGTGGAGGTCCCACCGCAAATACGACGCCGGAGGAGCCGCGCCGGTGCTGGCCGTCGTCGGGGGCGGCCCGGAGTTCGACGTGAGGCATCGCCTGGCCATTGCTTCTTGTTGGATTCTCCCGGTTGATACGAGTAGGACGTTAGATGCCAGACGCAGCCGGAATGAGATGCTTATTGACTGGTTTGGCACAAGTTTGACAACATTGTTATGGCAGATATTCACTGCCGGTAGTAGAAAGGAGCATGAACCAGGAACATCACCATCACAATTGGAAAAAAAAAGGCTCTTCTTTAATGTTTTTGTTTTTGAAGAGGTGGAGGTTTGATTTCAGTTAAATTTTCTCATAGGAATATACTCCTTACATTTTGAATTCTCTTTATTCGTGGATTTAGATTCTGAGGCCTAAATAAACATGGGAGCTTGTGAAATTTAATTAGCATGGGAGCTGAAGACAGTGGTGAGATCCAAACTTTGTTTTGTTCGACAAAAAAACTTCAGTAGGTTACGAACTTTGAAAATTTTGGAAATCCAATTTACGTTTGGGAACATTTAATTTTATGATGGGAGCATAGTTGTATGCGTGTAGTATGAACGGCAATATTTGAGGGTGTCGTGCGTTGGCGGTGTTTTGGTTCTTTTTGGGGTGTGCGCGTGGGACAGGTGAATAGTTGATGTATTAAACTCCATTCCTTGCATCCGTTTTAAAAAACCAACCACAATATTTTGGCGCTGGGAGATTGTTACCCGTGAATTCTCGAGGAAGACAAAGGAAAGCAATACTATGACCTTGTGTATTTGCTACACAATGTAAACGGAAGCCTAACCATTCCCAAATTTGTTTTCCAAACAAACATTGCAGCTCATACGATAACAATTGATGTAGTTTAGTGTGGTCCGCCTTACGCCAATTAGGAAGCGCTCTAAAAAAACAGCCTCGGTTGTAACCTACATGATGCCAATTTGGCGATCTACTTCATCCATCCATGATCTGTAGACCATAGACAATAGCCCGTGCATGCCGCCTGCAAGCTACTGAAGCGTATCTAATAGTTGATGATGACACCCGAAAAATAGTTGAAGCGAGAAAAGGACATTTTGTCCTTCGAGGTGACAAAATACAGTGTTAATCCACTCTCGCACAAGACCGGCACGCAGATAGCGATATCTGGGAGAGACAATGAACAGCAACAAGAGACACTTCCGAAATTCCTAGATGGGGCTAAGGATCCCAGAGTATACCTTGTAATAGGAATTTCGTATCAGGAATTCAGGATAACATTGACACAATAGCACCCAGAGTATACCAAAACTACACATCGATAATCGAATTTCAATCGATCAGTCACTCGGTTACTTACCGCCTAACACGGCATCTCTCCGTCAATTCCAGGCTTTCAAGTAATCGAGTCGCACATCGTCTCTGACCAAATCAAAAAATTTGATCCAATTTACGACCAAATGGACGTGGAATGGCATTTCCCAGGTCTATGCAAAACAAAAGCAAACGCACAGAATAGCGCCTCGTCGCAAAATGACTACGAAGGAATTGCAGGTAAGAGAAAACTACTTCAGAATAGTAGATATCACCTTTTTTTTTAAAAAAAAGAAACTTTGCATAAGCATCTACTACTACATCCAGCAGCATGAAACATAATATCCAGGGTATCTGGGGTAAAGATACTGAGTACTGAACAAAACGGTTCATACTTCAAAATTCAGCTAACACTTCACTGCTTTCACTAAGCAAACAAAACACTTCGTCAGATTTCACTTCTTTACCTTCTTTGGTGCCCTGTAACATTGGGAAGTAGCATAACATCAGCCAAATCGAAGACGACCTATGATTGTAAAAGAAAGGTTTTGCATTGCTTACGCTGCAGTTTGGGCGGGAGCTGCTGGTGGTGGTGGTGCTATTGGTTCCCTTGGGCCCTGTTTGCATAATGACTAGAAGATTAAACCATATGAACAAACTCATGACAAAACCTAACTTAGCAAGCTAGCATTATACCATTACCATTCAATAACACCCCAGCCATTGACCAAATCATATATGAGCATCAACAGACTGCTTAGTTAATATATCAACCCATTTTTACAACCCAATAACTTTTAAATCAAGTTTCATGTCTAATTGTGAGGCAAGTGCTAAATAGGACTCACGCATCAGTTCCATCCCAACAAGAAACTAACTTTGAAACCACGGAACATATCTCACCTGAGCCAACCTCTCCTCCCTCCGGGCAATCTTCCTTTCACGGCTTGCCTTGCTCTTGGCACGCTTAGCCTCAAACTGATCAGAAAGCGTCTTCTCTCTCGCCTTCTCAGCCTTAGACTTGTGGATGCTTTCCATAAGCACACGCTTGTTCTTGAACATGTTACCCTTGACCTTCATGTACATGTCATGGTACATATGCTTGTCAATCTTCTTGGCCTCGCGGTACTTGCGCAACAATCGCCTGAGCACACGCATCCTCCTCATCCACAGGATCTTGGTGGGCAGCCTAGCCTCCCTGGTACCCCTACGCTTACCTGAAAAAGAACATATTAAGGTAAATATACATGCTCACAGACTTGCACTGACTTTATTCGACATACCATATCCTGAGTGACGCCCCTTCTGCTTGGCCTCATGGGCTCTGCGTGCACGGGACCTTGAGTGGATCTTCTGGGGCTTCTTGATGATGAACCCATCCTTGACCAACTTCCGGATGTTCTGACCTGCAAGCTCAAAGAAGAAAATCATTATGTAACTCTCCTAGTGTTTTAGGCATGTCCAAAAAAAAGAACAAGAACAAAATCAGCACAATAATATAAAAATATCCCAAGGAGTAAGCATATTCTTGTCATTTTTCTGAACATGTTATTCCCAGCAAGAAATTTTCAGGAAATGAAGTTAGTACCTACAACAGTTAAACTAGTTTTGAAACAAATAGTTCATTTATCAACGCAAATCCATGTTTTACCCTACCTTGTAGGAAACAACCTCGCAAACATCTTCAATTGAAGATAGCAAAACTCACAATACGCCAAGGCAGTTCAATACAGAAAATGAATAGCCAATACTGATCTATGGCTCTACAAATGGTGGTGTGAGAGTAAAAGACATCATTGTGCTCAAAATTATATATGTAAAACACGTGAATATGGCCTTCAATAAATTCAGTTCCATTGAGGTTCCGGATAATCATTCGGGCACGAATCATAGCTTCTAAACTTGAGATAGGTGACCACCAACTCCTACAATACGATACAGCAAGTAACCACAAATCCATCGGTATCACTACTCTTAACAGGTAAACCATGTATTAAAACAGCATTAAACGGCATGACACACATCCTCAGCACAACACTAAGGTTATGCCGTCCTTAACGGAAATTTTCACGCACAGTAACAACCTCAATCACATGCGGCACACCAGGCCCTACCAACTAGGATCAATCTAGTGTTACACACCGTAAACACAGCCAAGGTACGAAACTAATCGAGTCCTTACAAGGTGTTAACAACTCACTTCTCGAGTGCCATTTCTTAATTGTTTCCAAGAGAACAAACAACCATCACAACAATCTAATCAACCTAGAAAATTGAACCAAACAAGCTCCAACCCCAAGCTACACAGACCACTGCTACTAAATCACCGTATACCAACCCTTTAAAAAACCCTAAAAAAATCACCGTATACCATAGTATCACACGCAGCAGATATCAAAACTACTCGCGCTAACCTAACAAAAAAATTCTCCCTAGAATCAACATAGGAACAGGTTTAGAACATAAATATCGTAATAGCACAAGAGAGTCAGATCTAAAGGAAGTGCGCGCGCACCACATGGAACTCCGAGATACGACGCATAGATAGGAGGTAGGGGGCAAGTGAGAGGGGGTTCTCACGGGAGTTGGCCATGGAGATCTCGTTGACCTCATTGGGGTCGAGCCAGACCTTGCCCTTGCCGCACTTGAGCACGCTCGCTGCGAGCCGCTTCTGCAGCTTCAAGGAAACCATCTCCGCCGCCGCCTCTCGGCTTCCTCTCCTCCCTACCCTACCTGTGCGAGTGTGTGGCGGTGGGGGTGGACGAGCGGGGGGTGCAAGGGTTTCTGTGGTGCGGCGTGGGCGGCTTTTATAGCTGGGGGTGCTAGTGTTTCGTCGTGGCCTTCCTGGGCCTTCTGTTTGAGTGCTATGGGCTCAGTTCCCTGACTGCGGCCCATTAGTTGCTCTTCGGCTATGAATGTTCAGCGCTTAATATGAACAATTATGGGGCACCGCCGGTCGCAACTCCGTGGTGCGTCGCTGGCCCCTCTCCCCTGTTCTCCGGAGTTACTCTTGGTATTGAGTGGGTGAAAGAACCGATGATTTTCAGAAGTGAACTTTTATTAGTTTTTCCTTGAGTTACTCGATCAATTTCTAGTTTTGTTCTTATTTGATGAGTTCCTAACTAGATTTTTGTTATTCTTTATGGATTCTATCGTACCGACTCACCTTGGCGATGATAGAGGTGTCGACACCGGATATTGACATTGGGCCAAGTTAGGTGCAAATGAATCATCTCTTATTTTCTTTCGACGCACAATACTGCTACCAATTCGTAGGTCCTATATACCAATAGAGATCATTAACAATCTACTTCCCGCTGTCATGATCGTCAGCTATTATGACACTATTGTAAGATACAGAGCCTACCACGAGGAAGATAAAGAAGTTCAATACGTTCATCGATATAAGGATTTGATAGTAGCATGTTATTCATCTACAATCTTTAATGTAAAAGTTAAGGTACATATGTATTTTATCATTGAATTATTAACATAAATCAGTGGGTTTTCTCTGGGGATGGCAATCGGGCGCGGCGGGTACGGGTAGTGCTCGCCCATACCCGTACCCGTGACCCCGATTTACACCTACGGGTATACCCGCGAAGGACGACGAGCGAAAAACCTCGCCCATACCCGTCGCCCGTGGGTATAACCGTTTACCCGCAAACTAAGAGTCATCATCTGAGAGTTGAACTAATGACAGAGACATATAAGCAACAAATGTTGCTAGGAAATATAATAGCTATCAAAAAATTTATAACAATCAATAGTAATTAGAGATATAGAAAAGTTTATAACAATCAATGGTAATTAGAGATATTGCTAAGACTGCACCACCTGTCAATATATATCGCGGGTAAACGGGCGGGGTGGGTACGGGGAGAGCTTACCCATACCTATACCCGTTTACCCGACGGGTAGAGTGTTCCCCCTATTTATTTACCCGTGGGTAAAGAAAATATCTCATACCCGACTCTATTAGGGTATTTACCCACGGGTATACGGGTAAACAAGCACAATTACCATCCTAGTTTTCTCAAACAAAAAAAAGCCTGTTCAGCACGCAAAAGTCTCTAGTGAGTAGACGTGTGTGACGGTGGACGGATGACGTGGAGAATTGTTCGTGCTAGTAGGGCCGAATTTTTTGTATTTAAGCCCTTTTTTTGAAAAATATTCACATTTAGACCCCTGGTGGTTTTAATTCCGTTTTTGGACCCAGGAGGTCGGCGCCGTGGATCACGGCGCCGAGGTAACACGTCTCGGCGCCGTGATCGATGGCTCCGAGGCCCCAGGCCGGCACCAGCGTGGCGACCCGCGTGGTGCCGACGTGGCAGAAGCTCGGCGCCGTGATCAATGGCTCCGAGCTCGGCGCCGTGACTCGTGGCTCCGACCTCGGAGCCGTGGATCTTGGCGCCGAGCTAGCGGCATTTGCCCAGGCCAGGCCGAGCCATTTCGCGTCGCGTCTGCCCTCAGCCCCCAGCCCCCGACTCCTGCCCCGCCGCCTCCCCGCCGCCTCCCCGGCCGCCACCGCCTCCCCGGCTCGCGCTGCCAGCGCCTCCCCGTCCCGGCCGCCTCCCCGCCGCCTTCCCAGCCCCCGCCGCCTCCCCGGCCGCCACCGCCTCCCCGGCCCGGCCGTCTCCCCGCCGCCTTCCCGGCCCCCGCCGCCTCCCCGCCCCGGCCGCCTCCCCGGGCCGGCAGCGCCTCCCCGCCGCCTCCCCGGCCGCCTCCCCGCCGCCTCCCCGCGCCCGGCCGCGCCTCCCCGGTTGCCTCCCTGCCGCCTCCCCGGGCCGGCAGCGCCTCCCCGGCCGCCTCCCCGCGCCCGGCCGCCTCCCTGCCGCCTCCCCGGGCCGGCAGCGCCTCCCCGGCCGCCTCCCCGCGCCCGGCCGCCTCCCTGCCGCCTCCCCGGGCCGGCAGCGCCTCCCCGGCCGCCTCCCCGCGCCCGGCCGCCTCCCTGCCGCCTCCCCGGGCCGGCAGCGCCTCCCCGGCCCACGCCGCCTCCCCGGCCGCCACCGCCTCCCCGGCCCCCGCAAGCGTTCAAGGTGAATCATTGCGGATATCGTGAATTTTTTTCCACATATGTTACACTGTCGCTTAATGTTCACTCCATATCTATGGTACCTACGAGAAGGCATAATGATTTTAGACTTTTGGTGTGATTAATACAATATCTAGATAAATATTGGTGGTTCTGTTTGACTCCAAAAAAGACATTGTAGGCTGCATATTATAACTGAAAATCTCATATGACTATATCTGGATCGTATTAGATATATAGATGTTTGAATGGGAAAGGGTTCATTGAGATATTGTATTGCTTAAACAAGTAAGCATGTGATTTATCCAAAATTTCGCTTAAAGGTATTGAGTTTGGTTTTGTGTATGAACTAGATGGACAACGTAGTAACCCTATATCATGGAGGCAGTGTGACAAGTGATGATTATGGAAATGTTCAATTTGTTGAAATGCAAAGGGTGCCTCTGATGTTCAGTGATCGGCCGTCGTTTAGTGAGTTGGTTGCTAGGGCCCGGGAGAAGCTACATTGTCATGGAAACGAGGAGAGCATCACAGTTGAGGGGTTACTTCACTTCGGTTCGAAAGACACAATTCTCAGGCGGTTGATCTTAATTGGTTGTGAGGATGAGTGGGACAAATATGTCAAAGTGGTTATGAGGAATGAGTTAAAATGTTTGGACCTTGTTGTGCGGAAGGTGTCCATTGAACCAACCCCTCACGGTTATTCACCAGAACTAGGTGATCAGGCACCCTTTGACCCTCCGTTACTGGATCTTGCGGTGGATGTGGAAGAAGTGCCTGAGGTGCCCGATGCTCTATCTGCCCCGAACGAGGTTCAGATTTCTCAACCAGTTCGAGTTGACTGTCGGACTGATGATGTCGTGGCGGCCCCTCAGGAGATGGGATTGACCCAGAATCATCCCAGTAAGTGTCGAGCAACACTTTAGCCTTTTGTCGTCATTGCTTTTTTTTTGTCTAAATCCCATCGTTTTCGTGCTTATGATGCAGGAGACATTCCTGATAATGTTGGTGTTCCTCCCGTTGCTCCATCTAGCAACGTTGAAGAAGTCTGCAGGGACTCCAATAGTGTGGATGTTCAAATTGTGGATGAGCTGCAGCCTTACGAGATCGCAAGGGCCGTTGAATCTGACGATGATCGCCCTTTTGGAGAGCTGACCGAAAGTGATATTGAGCTGATCAGGCGTTATTGCCCTGGCCGGGATCCATCAGTTCATGAATTCAGCGATCTTAGGCATTCTCATGGGGCTTATGCAGAAGGAAGGGATGACGAGCTGCTAGATGCTCCTGAGGCCGGTTCAAGCATGACAATTGAGAAGGGCATGATGTTTGAGGACTTGTCTGCATTGAGAAGGTGGCTGCAGGAGTATTCAGTGATTCGTAAAAGGCCATTCAAGGTGAGGCATTCTTATGTGGAGCGGAGGTACACAGTTGTGTGCGAGAAGGAAACATGTGAATGGAGGGTTTGTGCTAGGAAACAGAAGGACACGGGAAAGTTCAAGATCACAAGAATCGTTGGCCCACACACTTGTGCCGAAGCAGAGCTCAAACAGAAGCATCGGCAGTTGACCTCTACCATTATTGCCAAGTCACTGTGTCACATAGTAAAGGGAGAACCCAATATGAAGGTGAAGACACTTGCTGGGATTGTTAAGGAGAAATTTGGATACGAGATAAGGTATGGAAAAGCATGGAGGGCAAAGCAACGCATCTGGAAGATGATATATGGGGACTGGGAAGATGGGTACTTGCAGTTGCCAGCACTTTTCAATGCAATCAAAGCGGTTAATCCAGGCATGCATTATGAGTACGTCCCGAAACCAAACGAATGGACTCAAGATGGGATGCAGATATTCTTCCGTGCTTTCTGGTGCTTTGCTCAGTCCATCGAGGCCTTTCGGCATTGTTGTCCCGTCTTCTCCATTGACGGTACGTTTCTTCTTGGCAAATACCAGGGCACACTTCTGATAGCCATTTCGTGTGACGCAGACAACACGTTGGTTCCTTTGGCGTTTGCTTTGGTTGAGAGGGAGAACAAAGACAGCTGGGGATGGTTCTTGCGGCTCGTTCGGAGGCACGTGGTCGGCCCTGGTAGGGAGGTGGGTGTCATATCTGATAGACACCAGGGCATACTTGCTGCCGTACAAGAGCAGATACCGGGGTATCCACCTTTGCACCACCGTTGGTGCACTCGGCATCTTGCCGAGAATCTACTCCGTAAGGATTGTAGGAAGGATAACTTTCCTCTGTTCGAGGAGGTCGCTCGAATGCTTGAGGTCAAGTTATTCCAGGAGAAGTTGGAGCAGCTTAATACTGCAACAACCGCAGAAGGTAGACAGTGGTTGTCGGGATTGATGAGAGATGTAGACAAATGGACAAGGGCTCATGACGATGGTGGCTGGAGGTACGAGTTTCAGACAAGCAATATGGCCGAATCCTTCAATAACTTGCTTAGGGGTATACGTGGTATGCCAGTCAATGCTATAGTATCATTCACCTTTTACAAGCTTGTTGCCTGGTTCAACGAAAGACACACACATGCAATGGCGCTACAGAGTAAACAAGAGAGATGGGCGCCAAAACCGAAGCGTCACCTTGAAAAGGCAAAGGCGAGGGCTGAGGCACATGAGGTACAGTGTTTTGACAACTCTACGGGCACTTACGAGGTTGTAGAAAGGGGTGGTACAACGACCGATGGAGAGCTCCGGCCGACGAGGAAGCATAAGGTTGTTCTTATTGATTTCTCATGCACATGTGGTAAACCGAGGCAGTACCACTTTCCATGTTCTCATTATGTGGCAGCAGGGAGGCATCGCAACTTTGACTACGAGAGCAAGATACCTCGGGAGTTCAGTGTTGACAACCTTGTGCTTACGTGGTCTCCCCGTTTCGAGCCTTATCGGGATGAGGGAGAGTGGCCACCGTACACCGGGCCCAAATACATTGCGGATACGGGTAGCCGTTGGAACAAACGTGGAACCAGGAAAAGGACGAGACACAAGATGGTTATGGATCAGCTTCAAGGAACAACGAGGCGAGGGAGAGCAACCCCCTTTCTTACTAACCCCGAGCAGAACCAATGTAGCAGATGTGGTAGACTTGGCCACAATTCACGCACATGCCATTGGCCACTTAGTCAGGTGTGAGTGCTTGTTATTCGTTATGTTTCATAGTTCGTCTAGTTATTTTTTCATATGTAATTTGTTATGTTTCTTATTTAATTTCTTATTCTTTCCATATTTTATGCATGTTCAATTTTTTGTTTACTTGTATGTTGGACTGACAAATTCAATTTTTTTGTAGGATGGCGCAATTCCACCTGCTAGACCAGTACTACGAGGAGAGCCACCGAGGACGGCTCACCGCGGAGGGGGGGGTATTGCCTTCATCACTTCCTGTACAATTTGAGTTTATATTGATGCATTAACTACATAAATTGGTCTATTCTATACAGGATCTGCCCATCCTTCGTCCTCGAACCCATGACGGGTTCCTGGACATGCGGTACGACGAGAGGTACACTCCCTTCCTGGAGAGGGCTGGCCTAGACGCCATCTCTTACCAGGTTCGCCGTGGGTTGCCCACCTTGAACCCCCCGGCCATCACTGCACTGATTGACAGGTATTCTCCTAAACCATTGCTCCACTTGCATGTTCATTGTTGGTCGGCTATGTGCGCCTCAAATTCTCTGACATGTAGTCCTCTTTTTTGTATCATGTAGGTGGAGGCCGGAGACTCACAGCTTCCACCTCCCTTTCGGTGAGATGACTATTACGCTCCAGGACACTCAGAAGATACTTGGTGTCGCCATTCACGGTCGTCCAGTGATCGGACCGTGCGTGCCTGCTGGTTGGAGAGCCCGAGTAGAGGCCTTCCTCGGGACAGAGCTTCCTGCTGAGGCAGTCCATCGCAGTTCTGCAGTTATGATCACATGGCTCCGGCAGACTTTCGCAGAGTGTCCTGCACACGCGGACGAGCAGACCGTTGCGTACTACTGCAGGTAGGGGTGGATATCGAGCCAACTCGTCGTACAAATCGAGCTTTTTGATTAAATTGACATAGTTTTATTTAATATCATTTCACATATAATTGCAGGGCATGGATCCTGCACTTGTTTGGCTGCGTTCTCTTCCCCGACGGAACGGGGGACAGCGCGTCGTGGATGTACATCCACTGCCTCACCGACTGGGACACGGTGGGGCAGCACAGCTGGGCTTCCGGGGTGTTGGCGTTCCTTTACCGCCACCTCTGCGAGGCGTGTCGTCGGAGTTCGCCGAACGCGACAGTAGGTGGTTGCCTCTACCTCCTCCAGCTGTGGATGTGGTGTCGTCTACTAGTTGGTCGTCCCACAGTTTCGCCTCCTCGTCCGTGGTTCGCAGAGGTTCCTCCTCGTCGACGTCCGACACTTGCATATCTTTGGGACCAGGTCTCAGTGCCCTTCGCCCGGACGAAGAGGGCCTACCTAGAGTACACGAACGAGCTAGATGCGCTCACAGCCTCCAGTGTAAGTTAATTCCATTTGGTTTCGTGATTTTCAGTTGTTAGTATATGACCTTAAACGTTAAATTATTTCAATGCAGGTTAAGTGGGAGCCGTACGCCGAGCCGGAGGTGCAGGCCATTCAGTTTAGCGCACTATGCAGCATAGACGAGGCCCTCTACAGGAAGAGGTGCCCTCTTATCTGTTTCTATGCTGTTGAGTATCACCTGCCACATAGAGTTGCACGCCAGTTTGGTATGAGGCAGATGTGGCCAGTAGCGCAGTTCTCCACGTCTGTGGCCTTGCACAAGTAAGTGGCATGCAATTTCAATTCTAACCTTGGAATCCAAGTGCACAGAGCTTTTTCTATTTTTAACGTTTGGTTTACGTGACATGCAGATTTGATCGTCGGCGACAGAAGAAGGTCACAGATTTCGAGCAGCACCACCACGTGTACGTTGAGGAGTGGGCACACTTTCAGGACCACGTGGACGACAACGACGAGCCGCACAGCAACGAGAACTTCCGGCGGTACCAAGTTTGGTACCAGCGTGCGACGCGGTCCAAGCTTAAGGGCCAATGGACTCAGGATGACTACGCCGACATTGCGTCCTCGGGTGACGAAGACACGCCGTACGACCAGTCGACTCGCCTTGGGACGCAGGTGGAGACGGCACCAGTCCTGGACCGTGTGGTAATGTTCAATCTCATTGCTTATTTTCCAATAAATATCACTACATATAGTAAATTATCCATTATTTTGCTTGTTTGCAGGGCAACACCCTGAAGCAGTCCGTACAGGACATAGAGCATTTCTCCAGGACAGTCGGCGACGCCCGGATGCTTACCTTCCTAGAGGTATGCTTCGACAAAGCCACTTACAAAAATAGTACGTAATATCTTCGTATCTTGTTGGTTAACAAAATGTTGGATGACAGAGGCTAGCAGGTCGGCTACGTCGTGCGGCTAGTCGTTGTGGGTGCAGCACCGGCGCGGGGAGGGACGTAGACGTGCCTACGACACGACTTTCAGACCCGACGCGGCGAGGGTCTTACACGGCACAGAGCTCATCCCCCACGAGCGACACTTTCCCTGACGAGGGGGGTGAGGACGACGACGAGGTGGAGCAGCAGACTTACGATGAGATAGGCCCGTCTCAGCTCGTAGGCGCTCCTGAGACTCAGCCTTCACAGCCTGTACCACGCAGACGCCGCCGGGAGCCTAGCCGTTACACTCCAGGCACCGACGCCCTTGGTAAGGGTAAGGGTAAGGCTAGGAGGCAGTGATATTTATGTGTAGGCTTATGGGTCATGTTGTAATGAGCTACTTGTTTGTATGTATGTGTATATGTTATATTCATGTGATATTTGTGTTCGAATCCGTAGTCTGTACTTTGTTGTTCTATAATTCCTGCAATGAATTTATGCTTCCTGAAAAAGCACAATCGGCTGAAAAGGCAAACGACCTAAAATAAAACAGCTTTGCCCAGTCACAACACGAAACAACACATAGATTGCACGTACATAAAATATAGCAAGTACTACAACCATCAACACAGCAACGACGGTAAACATGGAGGGTACCAAAAAATGACAACAAAACCAAGTACTACAGCCATCAACACACCAACGAACACAACAACTAAAACACAACACAACCATACACCTTCTTACCTACATGCCAAACGAGTCTCGTGGCACCCACATGGAGAAATGCTGAGGGGGTCGCCTCGGACGTGGTTGTCCATCGTGGTAGTGGCATGCACATATGCAGCTCGGGTTCGCGCAGCAACATGTGGGATCATAAGAGCTTCCTATATTCACGACCTCCTCGTTGCCCCTCTCGCGTTGCATCTGTTCGCGGAGGTCGTTATTCTCCTCAGTGAGATTCTCCATTCGGTACTCCAAGTCCCATATTCGAGCCCATAATGTACCCACATAACGATCAACATACCGTTCGTGAGGAGGGTCGATCCAGTGGGAGAAGTCGCATTTGGCCATCTGCACAAAAAATGACGGTAAACTTCGAGGGTCCATAAGCAATACAAAATGTAACATTACTAATTTGTACCCCGGAGCGTGAGCATCGGAAGAAACGTCGCCCGCCATCGTTCGGGGAATCCAAGATCTGGACGACCGCGTACTCATTGTGTCTGCATTTCGGCCACGGTGGTTGAGCACGCCGGCTTGGTATCAATCGGTACTGCGGACCGAACATATCCCTCGTTTCTAAGGGAATGTCGTCCTTCGGTGACCCAAATCCCACTGGCCTCTCGACTTCAGACATGGTATGTTTCACCACGAAAGAGAGGGTACTACTTTGTTCGATTCACAATGTCATGAGACCCCAACCCTGCTACTTATAGCCAACAGGGCAGCTTAATGCAGTGACCACCAAAAAAAGAGGCTTTTGCTCAGGGACATGACAACACGCCCCTGCTTTGCTCAGGGACATGACACAAGAGGTCAGCTTTTCCTCAGTGAGATGACAAAACAGGGCAGCTTTGCTCAGTGACATGACAAAAGAGTTCAGATTTTGCTCAGTGACATGACAAAACGAGGCAGCATATGCCAGCTTTGCGCAGTGACGGAGTAGGCCTTTAGCCTGTACACATATATGGCGTAGGTCTTTAGCCTTTACAGGAGTAGGCCTGTACACATATAGGGGCGTAGGTCTTTAGCCTTTACAGGAGTAGGCCTGTAGGCCTGTACACATATAGGGGCGTAGATCTTTAGCTTTCTAGGCTTTGAATGGTCCAATCTCTGAAAAGGCTACACTGCAATTAGGAGACTATAGTCTCTGAAAAGCCTACATAGGGTCATTTATTGCTACACTGGAATCCAGGAAAAGCGAAAATATCCTCTCCATGGACTATGCCCACTGCACCAGATAACCTGCCTACATAAAGGCCTCCCTACTATGTCTTCCATACCACATCTCCTCCTCAAGGCATCACAATACTACTATACAACAATGTCTTCCTGGAGGTCCGACCCATTTGGAGTGCCGGAGTGGCATGAGCGCCCGAAGTGCCATTGCGGCTTTAGGACGATGTTGGGAGTCTGGACTGATCGAGTACAACGAGCCAAATACGGCCGTAGGTTCTTCAAATGTCCTGACCTGGATGACGACTTCGTGGTAACGACCACAACTAAATCATTTGTTTCTCGTTATCTTTTTTCAACTTGATCGATGACATCTACCACGCCACACATAGGCTTGCAGGTTCATCGAATGGGTGGATCGGGTGTCGCCGGCATGGCCAAATAACCGGGCAGAGGAGGTGGAAAACAAAGCACAATACTTTGTCAAGATGACTCAGGCTCGCGAGGTGGAACGACAGATGCGGCTTGACCAAGAGCGTCGCGTGAGGGTGGACCAAATCCGTCTGAAGGGCAAGGAGGATGAGCTGCAAAGGAGGCGGGAGCAGTTAAGTCTGCGTGAAGCTGCCATCAAGCGTCAGGAGGAGGAGCTCCAAGCTCGGGAGCCAGCTCTCAAGACCAAGAGTGACAGGAAGAAGGATGCAGCGGAGCCTTCTTCAGGGCGTGACAAAAAGGGGAAACAACCACGCTACACCCAATAGACAAAATGTAATAGACCCAGCAAGTTATTTTCCCTAAGGCATGCATGTTAGGACTAGTGGTGGAATTCTGAACATTAGAAGTACAGAGTTGCACACATGCCACATGCCTGCCATGTCAAAATATCACTCACCTTCGAAATATCACTTACCACTATATGCATCGATATTTCTACGCTCAATCCTTCGGCAAAAAAATTTAGCTTAATTTGGTTTGCATGTCCAACCTGCAATGAACATAAATTTTTATTACGACTTCATCAGATTCGTTCCCATATTACAACTACAAAATAACAAACCTTGCAAAAACCACGGGAATCAAACCTTAAAAGACACTTACCATTTTATATATCGACCGTTCTACGCACAATCATTCCTAAAAAAATTACCATATTTTTTTATGCATCTACAACGAGCCAATCAACATAAACTTGTTTTACAATTTTTTCAAATTGTTTTGTAATTCACAACTACAAAATTAACAAAACTTATAATCATTACAGTTCAAATTAACAAAATACAACTAGTAATTTTTTTTGCGACAACGTTAAAGCCTGATCGGTGCAAACCCTAGACGCCGAGTGTCTGCAGACGTGGCAGGGAGCTCGGCGCCACGTGGCAGCGAGCTCGGCGCCAAGATCCACGGCTCCGAGGTCGGAGCCACGAGTCACGGCGCCGAGCTCGGAGCCGTGGATCACGGCGCCGAGCTTCTGCCACGTCGGCACCACGCGGGTCGCCACGCTGGTGCCGGCCTGGGGCCTCGGAGCCATCGATCACGGCGCCGAGACGTGTTACCTCGGCGCCGTGATCCACGGCGCCGACCCCCTGGGTCCAAAAACGGAATTAAAACCACCAGGGGTCTAAATGTGAATATTTTTCAAAAAAAGGGCTTAAATACAAAAAATTCGGCTAGTAGGGGAGTGATCACCTTCATGGAAACCTGTTCACTATTGAAAGACTTTTTATACTGCAAGTTTTCTAAAAGAAAATTATCCTATTAAATGCGTAAAGACGTATAAATTGAAAATTTGCAATCAACAAAGTTGAGAAGTGAGGCTTAGGACCACGTGTAGTAACATCTCGATGTTATTTTCTAACTTGCATTCTAGTAGTAATACTTGGCAATTTGTCGCTTTCCCTTTGAGTAAAGCTAGGATGCTATCCAATCTCTGCCTTTCGAAACTAAGGAGGTATAGTCTTACAATGTATATGTTTTTTTAAATATAATATATATGGTTTTAAACTCTCAACCCTACATGGTTTTCAACTTTTTAAAAGTTTTTTCTTTCATCTACTTCACGCTACAATATCGTACAAAATGGAACCATCAAAGAATACAATCAAAACAAGAAAAACAAAATTTAGTGCATACTTTCATATAGCAAAGCAGCTTAATGCATGTTAAAACCAAAAAATTGTTGCAAAATTCCTATCAAATCACTGAACAAGTTTAGAAAAAAAAAATCAAGGAGCAACTCTTCAAAAGCAACTCACAAAAAAAAAAATCAAAAACCAAATTGTTATATCTCCCTGTTCAAGAAAGGACACAACTAACATACAGTTAGCGGGATTAGAACTAAGCGTTTTAGCCACACACCGATTGTACTAATCATCCGAATCAAGCTTAATAGCTTAAGTGTGATTGAAAAGATAAAGGCTTCCCATGTTACATAATAAGTGAAGTTTTTTATTTCATTTTCGTAGTCTCAGAGATGCAACCTTGATCATAATTTACATATCTATATACTACTAATAATTATTGAAAGAGTAAAATACATGGCAGGTCATGCAACTTGTTCAGGTGTGTCATCCAAATCATGGTACTTCAAAAATAGACATCTAATTTACTGATGTGTCATAAGTTGGTCATTAGCCTATACTAACTGCCTAAGATAGCAAGTAGTACACGTCTAGCATGCCATATAGGCGTCACTACAGGTGACAAGCATGTGACCACATTTGAAAGGTTAGATGTACGCATAACACATATTTTTTGCAGAAAAAACGAATAGGATCCGATGCTCTAACGGTGATGGCTTGAGTGTAACAAGGAGACTCGATAGTGCTGGCCTAAGCGCAATGAGTCCTGCAAGAATGGGGCCATCATCCGCTACTGTCGTCACACTCCTTCTCTACCCTTCCATCTCTTATAGATAGAGAGGGAGGATAGAGATCTTTGGTCTCCCTTCCAGTCAAGAATTGGTGTTTCACGGTTACTAGCCAATACCGTCCCTAGGGTTATTATCCCAAGATGATAGAGTAAGAAAACTAGCTCAAGTTAGACGAGTACCATGGATACGATCTGATTGACCATATCCAGATAGGGTTAAATGCCAAATATATTGTATAGGTTTTTTTTTACAGTTTCCATACCCAACCAACGTGCAATGACGGCCACCAAGCATACTACACATAATACTTGTCAGTTTAAATAGTTATGATGGGCTAATGACCTACTTATGACATATCAATAACTTATATGTGTATTTTTAAAGTACCATGACTTACATGACACACATGCACAAATTTAGTAACCTGCCATGTATTTTACTCTTATTAAAAAAGTACAACCATAGAACTACTAACTTTTATGGAATTGATCTTAATACATGTATAGATACACAGGTCTGGGAAACTGGATGACCTGAAATCAAAGGAGGCTCGGTTCCGGTTTCTCGGCGAAACCAGTCAAAACAAGGCGCATTTTCTTTTTTTGAAAAATTAAGACGAATTTAATTGAGTTTTAAGAGAGTGAACCGAAACCAGTGTAAAACCAAACCTGACCGTTTGACCAGTTTTCACCGCTTTACGGAGCCTCGTATGCATGGCAGCTTTTTTTGGGTAATTAAATTTAAAAATTTTGAAACCAAAAAAGTTAGCATAATGCAAACGAATACAGAAAAAACAAAAAAAACAAAAACCCTAAAAAGGCAAAAATTCAGAAAAAGACAATTTAAAAAAAGTAAACTAAAAAGTCAGAAACTGAAGCCGAAACGAGCGACGCTGATCATATCTGCTGCCAATCATATCTGCTGCCAATGATGAAATAGTTTTGATGACTTCTTTCCACGACTCCAAAATTTGTGTAACAGGAGTACTTACGCCAGAACAGAACAAACTCAAAACTTTAGCACACAAACAATTTCACAAGATTGGAGGTAAAATACATAAGCTAAAAAATGGTTAAGGGAAAGAAGAAACAAAAACATATTTGCATAAATTAATGCCTTGCGGCTATAGGCGAAGAGGAAAAAAATTCTATTGGCATTCTCGTTTTTTTAAAAGCGAAGATGATAGAGACAAAGGAAAGTATATAGCTCATTGAAAATGAGTAGGAATATCTTTGTTCCTTCCCTGTTCTGAAGATGAGGGGCCCATTCGCCATTCACTTATTACATGGCTGCCATATCACTTATTACATGCACATTCGCCAGTGTGCGTGCTGGTGTCAAAGAAATGGAAATCACCTGTTCAAATAAATCAAAGTACAGTATTCCTTTTTCAATAACAGGAACAAAATTTTGTTTTCTCCAGCACCATTAGCAGTGCAAAATCAACTCTCCAATGAGGCGCGGAACTGAATATGTGAAATCTAACTATACGGATGAGCTACATTTACGAAGTCCGCAGCAAAAGAAACCACAGGAACCACAAAATGGCAACCTGAATGCCATAAACATAGCTAACAAGATGCTATCAATCAGACGGGCCAATCATTTTCTCTGGAACCACGAGTTCATGGAATTCTTTTTCCGTCAAAACTCCAAGGCTTAAAGCAGCTTCCTGGAAAAAGAAAAAAGGATTAATATAATCCATAACAGTACATTAACACGGAAAAAGCACACTATGAACACACATTAGAATTTACATGGAGATAAGAACATTGAGTATTTTCTTTTCAGCTTTAGACTTTTTTTATAGTAAATGACTTTTCTACAGTACCTAACATTCAAACGGAATGTCTTTTTTCAAGGCAAGGTCTACTAGTTAATTATATTAGGCACTGTGGTTACTTCATTTATATCAACCAAAATCGCACGCGAGTCTCTCCGTATAGCTTCTCTAAAAGCTGTTACTATTCATCAACCATAGCAAAAAAGAATAGGCCCATTAACTGGTGACTAAGGGTAATGATAGAAAAGAGAATGAACTTGGAGGTCAACATATTCAGCATCCTGATCCAAATAACATGATCCTGGGATTTAATGCCTTAAGAAATTCCATGGTTCTGGCATTCTGGCCAAGAAGTAAATTTATGTTGTGCACACATCACCTTATGGCCCTGTTCTTTTCAGCTTCTAAAAGCTGCTTTTAGGCTTTTCTACAGTAACTAGTTTTTAAATGGAGCATTTTTTCAAGATGAGGTATACTAGTTAATTGTAGTACATACTTTACTGACTTCATTTATATCGGCAAAAACCGTATGTGAGTTTCTATTACTTTGTAATTTCTCGTACAAACAGCCCAAAAGTCACAAGCCGCAGCCAAAAAGAATAGGCCCTATAGTTATAGCTAACGTAAAGCATATGCGGTACAATGCTAGACCAAAGCAAAAAGAATAAATGCAATAATCACCTTCAATGTGGTTCCTTCTTTGTGGGCTTTCTTAGCAACAGCTGCAGCATTGTCATAGCCGATTTTCTGCAATAATAAGAGAGAATTAAGCATGAATGTACACAGGTTTTTACAACGAAAAATGAAATAAGAGCGTGTAACAAATGCATTTTACTTACAGGGTTCAAAGATGTCACCAACATCAAAGACTGGATAAAAAGGCAGAGAAATTAGTCAGGCAAATTATTAAAAGTCTGTATGCAGTGTTTCTGTTTATTAGAAGTCTGTATGCAGTGTTTCTGTCTTTCTGTAATGCATAGTTACCTCGTGCAATAATTGTGAAATTCTCTTATGGTTTGCTTGAATTCCCCTGACACAGTTTTTCTCGAAGGACACAGATGCATCCCCTAATAACCTCAATGACTGTTAAAAGAAAGGAATGATGCATCAGTCAAATTGTAGCAGGCTACCAGTAACAGAAAACATGATGTTAAATTTAGCAACTCACTGTAAAAAGATGTACACAGATTTACAAGAGGTTCTATTGTGGTTATTCAAAGAAAAGTTGATACATTAATAAAGCAAATTGAATTATGGAGAATAGAGATCATACTCGAAGCAATCCAGCTGCGATCATAGGCTTAAAAACATTCAGTTCAAAATGCCCATTCGAACCACCTACTGTAACACCAACGTGATTACCCATAACCTGTTATATCACAAATCCAAACAGAAGTTATTTGGAATATTCAGATATGAACAAATAAGTTAATTGCATATTTTACAGAGAGAAAAATACAAAAAGGAAAAGTGATGTAATATAATTCAGACATAAGCACAGTCATGTATCATTGTATCAAATGCATGGTTTATTTACAGGAAGTAAAGTTTAAGGGCTTCTCTTATACAGAACACAGTGATGGGACATGCTATAATAGTAGCATGCATTTGTATGTAACTTGTAATTGTTTTTGTTTGTCATTGATCCCTATTTAGATGCTCAGGTTTCTTCTCAAACTTCAGTTTTTAAAGCAGGGTAGAAGGACATTGTATAAACAAGTTACCTCTCTCTATTCTTTCCTGCAAAAATAAGGACTGCTCATCCCTCAAAAAGTCTTATTGCACATGTAAAGACAGCCAGAGAGTAAAACAAGCAATAAAGGGATGAGATGAATATGTAGTACTGACAAGGAATATGGGATGCAGATTGATAAAACCACTGAGTATCATAATTATATATGACTAAGCAAATGACTTAACAACCAATGGGAAATAAATGATATTTTTCTAGATCTTTCTTGATTATATATATTTTTATTTTAACAAATTAAAAATTAAAAAACCCTAACCTTTTTCTATTATCTATTAATGTAAATCTGTCCATAATATTTTTGAATATTAAGCAATACTTGTCCCACAAAAGCATAGAGCAAATCAGAAAATCATTTGTACTAACAATAAGTAGATTGGAATTTGGATTAATTAAATTGAGAAAATAAGTTACGAGTAGCGTACCTGAGCACAAACCATGGTCAAAGCCTCACACTGGGTAGGATTAACTTTTCCCTGTATTATAGAAGTAGTTCAAACCAAAGCTTAACAACCATGTTCTATGTGGTAAACAATTAAACAAGCTGAAAGCCTAAAACAACCAATGTAATACAGCAATAGGCTGCTTACAGGCATAATGCTGCTCCCTGGCTCATTTTCTGGTAGGATAAGTTCACCAAGTCCACATCGAGGGCCACTGCGAACGTATTGGAAATGTTCAGTGCATGTAAGGGTGGGAAAATAGCACGAAACTTACAAGCTAGCTTGGCTCGAACTCGGTCCCTTAACGAGCCGAGCCGAGCTGGCCATTTAGCTCGGTCCCTTGATGAGCCGAGTTCAAGCAAGCTCGCAAGTTACCCAGTTAACTCGTTTAGCTCGCTTACATTTCACCGATCACCATTCACCAGGCGTCGCTGACCCAACCCAGTAGCAACCGTGCATCGGTCCCAACCACAGCCAGGCCTAGCCCAGTCCCCGCAATCCCAGGCGTGACCTTAAGTCCCTAACTCCCTTCCCTGATTCACCCCATCCCCATAGTCTCACACCCCTGTACCCCACGCGGCCGCCGTACGGCCGCTGCTTGCCCCCATTGGCTCTTAGCCCTGCTCTAGTCCCAACCTCCTGCTTCTGCCACCTCCTGCTCCGGTCCTGGCCTCTCGCTTCCTCCGCCTCCTAGTCCGGCCCCATCCTCCCACCCCAGTGCCCCTAGCTGTCGTCGCTCGCCTACCCCCGTTGGCTCTTGGCCCTACTCCGGTCCCGGCCACCCGGTTCTGCCACCTCCTGCTCCGGTCCCAGCCTCCCGCTTCCTCCACCTGGTCCGGCCCCAGCCTCCCACCCAGTGGCACTAGCGGCCGCCGCACGCGCGCCCCACTGGCTTCTGGCCCTGCTCCGATCTCAGCCTCCCGCTTCTGCCACCTCCTGCTCCAGTCCCAGTCTCCCGCTTCCTCCACCTTCTGGACCAGCCCTAGCCTCCCACCCTAGTACCACTAGCGGTCGCCGCACGGCTACTCGCACTACCGCACGCCCTGCTGGCTCCAACAACCAATGGATCAACAACCGAGCCTAGAGTCCAAGAACCGCGGAGGGAGGAAGTCATCCGCCTCTGACTCTGTTTCACCCTCTGCATCGGCATCGGAGTCCGCTAGAAAGCCGCCTCGCCCTGGCCAACCAGCAGGTCCGGCACCGGCACAAGTATGAATCCTCTGATCTCAAGGATTAGTATTAGTCTTATCAATTGAATGAAATGTTGACTAGCATTTTGCATGCATGGTTTGGTCCATCTGGTTGTTAAGTTCTTGAAATGTCATGTTATAGATATGTCAGCCATCAATGGACACAATATAAGTCTATAAGATAAGCTATTGTGCTAATATGAATCATAAATGAAAGCACGTAAGGAAATGCCATGTTCTGTATCTGTGCTGGACTCCGAATATAGTGATTTCAACATTTCTTATGGCTCACCAGAGGGCGAACCTTCACATGTGTCCATTGATGCTGTAACTCATGATGAGAAGATGATGGTGGAGTGTCAAAGAGAAGAGCCAAAAGACAGAAGGGTATTCCAATGTCTCCTTCCAAAAGGAGCCGAGGAAAGTGTTCAAATTGTTGGGAGCTTTTTAAGGTAGTTAACATTCCATCCAAGAAGGAGAAAGGGAAGACTGAGACAAAGGCAAAGTGCAGGTTTTGCTATAGGCTCTTTGCTTACAAGCCAGGGGGATCAACTTCAACTCTCTTAAGACATATACCAAAGTGCACACCCTATTTGAACACAGTGGGGAGATAGAAAGCTCAAGGTGTTAAGGGTATTTAGGTCTTTTCCCATATGTTAGGGTTTGTGTCCTTATGTCCTTCGTATTATATATATGCCCCATGGGCTATTGCAATACACAAGATCTATTCCTCCTTACATGGTATCAGAGCAAGGTGGTTAGGGTTAGGGCTAGCTCAGCTCAGCTCACCTCCAGCCCGCCGCTCCCACTGCTGCCCCCGGGAGGAGCTTATCCCGAGGGCGGCCATCCACGCCGGCCGCCACTGGCCATCGTCTCTTCCGCCCGGCGCCACCGCCACGGATTCGGTGACCGCCGTCACGGATCCGGCCGCAGCCGGTCTTGCCGCCCGGATCCGCCCGCCTCCAACCAGATCCGGCCCTAGCCGTCTTGGATTCGGCCGCCGGCGTCCGTCGCGCCTCAGATCTGGCCGCCGCCGTGCTCGCGCCTCCGCGCCCGCACCGCCGCCTTCGGACGCCGCCGCCACCCCAGGCCTCCGGTCCCGTGGTCGTCCGCGCCGGATCCGATCGAGCTTGCCCGAAGCCGCCGCTGCTCCATCGTCGCCGGCCCGCCTCCATTGCGCCGCTGCTGGCCCGCGCCAGATCCGCGCCGATCTGGGTCGGATCTGTCGTCTTTGTCGCCGCCGAGCTTGGATCTGGCCGCCTCCGGGCCAGATCCGACCGTCTTCCGCGTCGCCGGCCCGCGCTCGCGTCGGTGCTCCACTCCGCGCCCACCGCCCGAGCCGCCGCGCTCGCGCCGCCGCCACCTCCTCCTCCCAGCCTCTGCGCCGCCTTTGCTCACGACGCTCTCACTGCCTTCTCCGCGGTGTGAGATGGATGGGGTGTGTTCTATATCAGTCCTTGAGGCTTGAGTCTATTGCTGCTGCTATTGCTTACTGTTGCTGCTGCTAGTATGAGTCTTTAGTCTAAGTGTTGCTACTGTCAGTCAGTCATGAGTCAGTCTTCGAGTCTTCCGTTGCGTCCATCCAAATCCGTAGCTTCTTCTTCGTATCGTCAAAGCTGTGCGAGTCTACAAAAAATTCTGTCAGTCAGCCGACTGCTTTGCTAGCCACGGTTCATCCTCTTGGATGGGTGTGGTTCTCTCCTTCCTTCGCATAGTCGCAGCCGTTGCTTTTATCTTTGAGCCGCTACAAATCATAGAAGTCTCTATGATGCCGCCGCCCCGAGTTTCTAAAGCCGCTGCGCTTCTTTTTGCACCGCGCCTCCGTTGCGTGTCTTGTGCATTGCGCCGCCACCATCTCGGGTTTCGATCTGTGCCACTATGCTTCTATCTCCCTTTTCGGCTTGATTCGACACAATTTCTCAAGAGCCGCACGCAACGACGTCTTCAAGACATGGATTTTGGATTTTCCCTATTTTAGTGTCAACCTTCCAAATGCAATGCTATTGCATACGCTTTGCATTTGAGGGGGGGTGTTAAGGGTATTTAGGTCTTTTCCCATATGTTAGGGTTTGTGTCCTTGTGTCCTTTGTATTATATATATGCCCCATGGGCTATTGCAATACACAAGATCTATTCTATAAGCCAGGTTCATCTCTTGTTGTTACTCCCAATGAATATGATCATGAGGAAGAATATGATCATGAGGAAGCCCGTAGAATAATTGCTAAGATGCTAAGGGTGTGTTTGGTTGAGCTGTGGCTTCTAAAAAAGCTGCTGTGAGCTGTGGACTGTGGAAAAGCTGCTGTAGGTTGTGGGCTGTAGAAAAGTTGTAAGCTGTTTGGTTCAAACAAGTATAAAACTTACCTCCTATATCTATTTTCCTTGAAACAACTGTGAAACAGCTCTCTATTTTCACCATTTCAAAAAGCAGAAAGCCAAAAGCCAAAAGCCAAAAACAGGATCCAAGGTGCTTTCAAAACTGTACTACCCAAAAGTAGCTACTTCTGAAAAAGCAGCTTCTGGTTTCCACCCCTTTGGTTGGCTTTTGGCTTTTTGGAAGCAAAAGCAGCTCCCAAAAGCTCAACCAAAGGCACCCTAATTGTCCATGAGTATCCATTTAAGATAGTAGAACATATTTGGTTTAATGTGTTGATGAGGTATATGAATGCATCATATCAGTTTATTGGTAGGAAGACTATAGGTGAATACAGAAAGGTTTATGAATCAGAGCAATCACTCCTTAGGAAGAGTCTCAAAGATGTTGACAATATAAGTTTAACTAGAAATTTATGGACATCAAATCAAAACCTTTGCTACATGGGTTTGGTCGCTCATTACATAAATGCGAATTGGGTTATGCAATGCCGTGCCTTGAACTTTGTTGAGTTGGACCCTCCACACACAGGAAATGTGATAGCTCAGGCAATGTTTGAATGTATTTCTAAATGGAAAATCGAATATAAAATTATGACTATCACTCTTGATAATGCATCCTCAAATAATGTTGCTGCTAAGAATCTGATTGGCCAAGCTCATTGCTAGGAGAGGTTCATTCGTAAATATTTTCATGTTCGTTACTGTTGCCATATAGTGAATTTGGTAGTGAATGATGGCATGGCACCATTGGAATCTTTGATAAGCAATCTTAGGGAATCAGTCCAATACATGAAGCCTCCATCCCGCATGCACAAATTCTTAGAAGTTTGCAAATCTATTACTCTAGAAGTTGGAAAAGGGTTAAGTCTTGATGTGTCAACAAATGGAGTTCAACATATAAAATGTTGTCTGTTAGCATTGCCTATAAGGACACATTATTGTACTACGCTGATTCGGATGCTAATTACAAGTGGCTTCCTTCGAGTGAACAATGGGCTTTATACAACAAAATTCAGCCAATATTGAAGGCAGAGGTAACTACTGCATTTTTAGGATTTCTACACCCCACAGCAAACATTTTCTATCCTCATATAGTGAATGTTAAGATTGCACTAAGGACCACAAGTACTTCTAATGATCAACATTTGAGTATGGGTAAAGCAATGTTGGATAAGTTCAACAAATATTGGGTTGAAAAAACAATGTTATGGTTATTGTTATTATTCTTGATCCAAGGTTCAAGATGAGATTTGTTAGTTGGTGTTTCACACAGATGTATGACTCATCCAAAGCCGCCAGTGAGGAAAGTGATATCCGTGATGAGTTGTTTGATCTCTATGCCCAACATGAGATGCAACATCGCCACAACAAGGCTACCAACAATAGGGCTGAGGCCTCTTCAACCATTGATAGTAGTTGCTCATTAGTCCTTTTTGTGATCTACTTTTACAGAGCCATCTAAATCAAAGTTACTCATCTATCTAGATGAACCAAATCATCCTTTAGCAGATACGGGTTTTAAATTGCTTGATTGTTGGAGATTGAATACTCATAGGTTCCCGGTTGTGTCAAAGATGGCTAAGAAATTCTTGATGGTACCTACGAGCAACGTGTCCTCTGAGTCAACCTTTAGGGCTAGCGGTAGAGTTCTTGATGATTATCGTAGTGCTCTGCGCCCATCTATGATTGAGGCATTAGTTTGTGGTTCTAGCTGGATACGAGGTTCTCAAAATGACATGGCACCTCAATGTTTGTGGTACATTTTCCCATACTAACTATTGTCCTCTTTCATATCTTGTTTGTTAATATTATATCTAACTCAATTATCATTTTTCTCAACAGGAAGAAAACGATGAGGATGGTGTAGAATCTGTACCATTTCCTGAGGATGTGGTGTGTAGCAACTAGTTAAATAGTAAGTTGTTTTCTATAGAGCTTTCATATTTGCAATATTGTGTACTTGGGATGTTTTACAGAATCTGTACCACTTCCATAGAGCTTGCTGTGAGTTTAATTCCTTGGGATGTTTTACAACATGAGTATCTTGGACCAAGATCACAAGTTGGCAAGACCTTTTGTTTGGTGGCCAAGTTCATTCAAGAATCAAGAATGCTCAAGACCTTTTGTTTGGTGGCCAAGTTTATTGATATGGACTGCATGGATGTTTAGTGCTTTGCATGCATGCTTATTGATCTGGAGTGGACTGCATGTATTTGGAATGCTATGGATTGGCTTTACATTCAAGGATCTCGACTGACAACTGCATGGTTGATGGATCTGGACCATTTGGTCATCTGGATCAGGAATGCTTTGCATGCATATTTTATGTTTATTGATCTGGACTGCATGGATCTGCATGCATGTTTATTGCTTGCTATGGATGTTTATTGATCTGGAGTCTGGACTGCATGGATGGATATGTAATGCTATGGATGTTTATTGATATGGACTGCATGTCTGCATGGATCTACAATGCTATAGATGTTTACTGATGATTGTGAACTTGTGATCTGCATGGATGTTTTGTAATATGGACTGCATGGATGTTTATTGATAACGAGCCTAATGAGCCGAGTTCGAGCTTTTTAACGAGCCGAGCTGAGCTTGGTTTTCTGCTCGTTAGCTTAACGAGCCGAGCCAAGCCGAGCCGAGCTCATTTTCTTAGTGAGCTTTACCGAGCCAAGCCGAGCAAGCTCGTTATCCACCCTCAAGTGCATGTCCCCAGAAGGTCAGAATGTTAGAATAAAACATTTGTCATCTAAAAAGACTAGAAGATTGGATAATGACCTTCCTAGCAAGCGTATGTCATTTGCAATCTTCATAAGAGATGAAGAAATTGTGTTTACAGCACCACTGCTCTCAACAAAGGCATCATGCGCTGCCTACTTAAGAAAAAACAATGAGATTAACACATAATGATGAAATATTTGAAGATAGACCGACCTGAACAACATTGAACAAAAGTTACCTGAACAACATTGAACAAAAGTTAGGGAGAGAGAATGAAATCAAAATCCATATCTAACTGCATTATCCAAGTGAGAAAAGGAAGGCCTTTGCAATCAGAGAATAGATCATAACTGCTGGCATCAAATAAAACAATTAAAACTAAGGGATTTCTCAAGGGCCCTGGGTTAATAATTGATAAGGATCTTCAACGGATCTTCAACAAATCATCTTTTATAAACAAATGCCCCAAATCCACGTTTCTAAAGTTTACTATAAACTGCTTGAAATTTTCTGCAAATATAACAAATATGCTTCATGGACAATCTAACCTATGTTCAACAATGCAATTACAGAGTTCAGTTTCAGTCATGTAAAATGAATTTCTGTGGAAGTTCCAACCCCTATCAGCAATTTCAAGAAATGCTTAAGTGTGCATATAACCACTAACCAAAGCTTCAAACTTGTTCTCTGCTGTCACGAAAGGTAGATCTGTTTCCTCGGCAACTGCAGCAGCAATTTTGACATCAAATCTGAAACAAACAGGTACAATTTTAACTAAATGAGTAAAAGAGAGGGAATGAAAAAAATAGATTAAGAAATGCAAGCAACTAATAATCTGTTTAAAAGTCATCGTAAATCAAGAAACAATAACATATTGTAATGGTTAAACATATATAAGAGAAAACCAATTCAAATTCAGGACAATACTCACTTTAAGTCAATCTTCACATGTCACTAATTTTAAGCCAGAAGTACCATATAAATGGTTTGACAGCAGAGGTTAAACTGGAATTTGATAGTGGTGAAACTACTTAAAATTTACCGATTCATCTGGATTATGGCCATAACACTCTGGATGATAGGGTTACATGGATTCTCCCCCCACGGAGACAATGTGGTCATAAACTACTAAGGAATTGTGGGGGAAAACCAAGAATTTAGAAAAGACCACAGATCAAAATGAGTTAATAAAGAGTATCAATGTAAACAAATTATCTCAAACATAAATTTGAAAATTACCCTTTCTTAGTGTTCAAGCCAGTTCCAACTGCAGTTCCACCTTGAGCAAGCTGCTCACAAAGGAAAATGATCAGAAAATGCTCATTTTATGTGTACCATTTGAGAAGAGAATGAGCATTCGTATAGTACCTGATACATCCATGGTAAGGTACAAACAATGCGATCAATTCCATATTTCACCTGCACAGAGTTTAAAACAGTTAATAACTCTCTCTGTCAATCTGGGGTGCACGGTAAGAATAGATGCTGAAACAATGCTTACCTGTGTAGCATAACCACTAAACTCTTGGCCAAGAGTCAATGGGGTGGCATCTTGGGTATGTGTACGCCCAATTTTAATAATGTCTTTAAACTCATCGGACTGTGCCACCAAGTTAGCAAATTTATTAGAGCAGTGTAGTTACTATATGCAGTATGAACAAACAAACTGTATGTCATTTAGCTACTGGACTTGCCCACCCAAAATGCTAACATGCCATCCAAACCAGATTTAGCTTATTGTAAAATAAGGGAAAACATTGATCAGCTGGTCAACATATTTGTTCTATGGGTCTTTTTACAGCTTTCACTGACAAGCAAGTTTAGTGTTTAATAATTAACATGGTCAGTTAATATGCAGACAAGCTCTTATGTCTCAAGTGACAACAGAAGCTTAACCCAGACACACATTTCTGTTTTTAGTCAATTAAGAACAATGTCAGGTTCAACAGACAGATGCACACAAAGAATAGATAAAAGGCAGATGTAGTTTAAAATCAGACAAGAAAAGGCCTAACTGATGGAAGAACAAAAGATATAAGGATGGTATAATACTAAAAAAGGAACAAAAAGGTACGAGAAAAAGGTAAAAATCCAAGAAAAATGCATAATTCATAATTTGAACTTTGAACAATGATTGTCACCAACTTTTGGTTCTAATGCCGCTGTAGTGGGGAACAATGATTGTCACCAACTTTTGGTTCTAATGCCGCTGTAGTGGGCATCTACAGAGCTTGTATGGAGTTAGCAGCCACTATGTAGCCGGCAATACATGTGCCCAAGTAATGTCAAGTATCCAATGTTGTCAAGATAAAAAAACTAAATACTCTAAATTTATAATGCATCTGTCTTGAATCCCTTACAACGGGCCCAAATGCACAGTAGAGTAGCTGAGATAAGATTACATGGGACTTTTGAACATAATTGTGATTTACGAAGCAGATTGCTACAATTGGAACCAAGCTCATAGGTGAAAAGACAGGCCATAATAACTACATAAATGCTACAAGACAAGTATGATCACTATAGTTCCCACAAAAGGAAATTACAAAATTTCACCTTTGAATGAAGTGACTTATGCAACTGTTGTAGACTGGGGATAAACCTCGAATTGATCTCTATGGCTGCTGCTATGTGCATAACCTGGAAATGTCAACAACATGAATCATAGCATCTGCAGATGTAAAAGTGTATTGAAATGAAGATCACAGTAGCGAAAGCTTACAGTGGGAAATGTATCATTTGAGGACTGCGATCTATTCACATGGTCATTAGGGTGTACAAACTTCTCACCACGCTTATGTCCAAGAATCTCAGCTGCCCTATTTGCAATTACCTAAATTGGAACAACAGACCATAACCAATATGGCACAATATATGAATATTAAACTGAGCTCGCAACAATTTTCAGATGAGAATTAGCTAAATGGATTAACAAGATAAACCAATCAATAAAGTAGAGAACAGAGGGAGAGGGGTTTAATTTACCCCACTGTTTGGACAGTAAAACGTTAACATTTAACACTTTGGTAGGGATTACCAACTTGAATTATTATTAACAAAAGTTATAAATAATTTAATATTAGCAAGTTGGATACAAGAATCAGCATAGTGCATGTGTAGGACCTCATTGGCATTCATGTTGCTTTGTGTACCACTGCCAGTTTGCCAGATAACAAGCGGAAAGTGATCATCCAACTGTCCATCTGTGACCTCCTGAGCTGCCTGCATTATTGCCTTCCCAATTGTTGGATCAAGGCCATATTCCATATTCACCTTCAAAAGTCAAATGACCAATTAATAAGTCCTCTAGATATACATGATACTTAAGAACCCTACAAACCACCTAGATGAAATGTTGGAAATACTCAGAAGACTTCAATCTGCACTAAATAAGATTTCTAATTGTTATTGACAGTGCATCTCAAATTTGGCTAAAACAAAATGTGAACCATTTATCTATAAGGCACTCAGTTAACAGAAGCGCAAAGTTAGCAGCAAACAGAAACGTAGCAGTAGAAAGTATTATTTTTGCGCCATGTACTCTGTGAAACAAAGTATAAGTTGTAGTAAAACTAGCCTATCTCATTGTAGCTGGGAAAATGGGAACACCTAGTGATTCCATAAGAAACAGAAAACCCAAAATAGTGGTCTCCTACTCCAAAACGCTATAATAACCACCCAACTGTTTACAGACGAAAAACAAATTTGGGCACATCATGCATTTGTTTACCACTACAACTTTTCCTTCCATGACATGCAGAAATCGCTTTCCATGCTTGCGGTCCTCTACAAGGACAAGCAGTCAAATGCCTCCATCCATCCACCGCCACACGCAGACATTAAAAAACAGGCTCGCTTTATACCTTAGCGGCGCACTTTTTGAGCACGCCAAAGGCGCGGATGATGGGCGCCGGCATCCGCTCGCGCTCACCGCCAATGTCGAAGTTCTGCAGCGATCTCTGCGTCTGCGCGCCCCACAGCCTACCAAAACAAAACACAACAACAGCCATCTCCAGATGAACCACGGCACAGAAGCGGCCACAGCGCAAACAGATCAAAACACGGAAACGATACGCGCGCAGGCGAATCCCATAGATCAAGCAACCAAGCTCCTAGGGAATCAGGGGGAAAACCACTTACTTGTCGTTGGGGACGCGGATGGGGCCGAACGTGTCGCGCTCCTCGCGGAAGTCGGTGGAGATCGGGCGGGTGAGCGCCGACCGGAGCAGCAGCGCGGCCGCGGCCGGCGACGGCGAGCCACCGGACGCGCCAGCGAGGCGCCGTAGAACCATCGCCATCTCGGGTCCCCTCTCCTAGGTTTTCGCGCGGCACGGAGGGAAGCGGCTGCTGGTGAACGTGGGGGAGAGAGAGGCGGGCGGGTGGTGAACAGATGGGATGGAAAAGAATAAAGTAGGAGGGGTTTAATGGGGGTGATCTCGCGCGTGCGTACAGCATCGGGCGGTGCGGGGTTGTTGACATGTGTTGGCCCTGCACTTTTTTAATCTATCACTTAATGGTTTATAGCTATCTTAAATAAATAAATAAGATATTTTTTCGTCGCTATTTTGAAATAATTTATTAAAACAGTTTTTTAAAGTAGCTTTATCAGTATTTGATTTGTTTACATAAAAGCTCATGATAAGATTAAAAAACACCAATCAAAGCCGAAAAAACTCACACGGGAACTGATTGGCTTTGCTCGCTGAACATTCCCTGTTAAGACTTCTTTCTGCAAGTGACAATTCTTGGTCAGCAAACTGCTGTTGCAGTTCTTTATGGATTTTGCAAAACAAATTATATTTAAGATTCTAGCTCAGACTATATTAAAGTTGTGTCTCCGTTCGATGTGCTCAAGCTGTCATGTGTAGGTTCTGTGGTGCCAATTCTCTCTTTGGTTAGCTAACTATATAGTAAGACCATACAGTAATGCGATTCAGTGATTCACTATGCCTGGTTTGTGACCATAATTGCCCTACTAAATTTTGGTTATCAAATTGGTTAACCTTTTTATTTATTTATTTTATAAAAAATGAATGAGACAAATAGAAGAGAAGAATAGGCATGTACATAAACGGCGTGAAAATTGAGATGGAAATTCAGTATGAGTCAGGTAATGAACTTGAAGGTAGCAAGTGGACCGATGCAGGATCCCTGCTCATTTCACATGCAAAAGCAGATACATGAACAAGTTGCAATAGGCCAATTCCGTTTTCTCGATTCTTTAGAGGAATGCCGCCCTGGATTTAAATCTCTGACCAAGTGGAAGCAGCCCCCTGCATCTACTATACCATTACATGATGTAGGTTCTTTCAAAGATAAAGAGTAAATTTCAGTTGCTAAACGCGGGCGAGGATGCCCTATATATACCACCCCTTGCAAGTGCTGGATGAGACTTCAGAGGCTCAGAGCTTAGAGAGTACAATGTCCATCACACCAACGAAGAAATCTACGTTGATCGGCAAACAGCACGATTCAGTTCATGTGCTACAACTGGTTAATTAGCATGCAGAACTTGAACCGAGTTAATTAACCTACCAGCATCTTCCATGGTGAAGCACAGTGGGGACTGGGGAGTGATCCTGAAAACGTTTCCGTAAAACCCGCCTTTTCCGACCAAAACGCCCATTTCTGCACGTCAAACTCTCATCAGAGTAGCATCAATCATTTGCAGTAGTCTCCAGGCACCCAAATTCCAATTAAGTTTTCAGGTTATCATCAGGTCCATGTACCTTTCATGTGTTCCACGGTGGCATGGCAAATCTCGTCTTTCGCCGGGGTCTTCAGCTGCCGATCGGTCACAAGCTCGACGCCAAGCATGAAACCAGTTCCCCTCACATCACCAATGACTGCAAGAACGAAACGAATCAAGTCACTTCACTGTTCGAATCTCCCAAGTTTTTTGCAAAACCAGGTCAGTCAGATGCACAAACTTCCGTGCTTCTCCTGGAGAGCGCGGAGCCGGTCTTTGAGGTACGATCCAACGACGAAGGCGTTCTCCTGGAGCCTCTCTTTCTCGAGCACCTTGAGAACGGCGAGCCCCCCCGCGGTGCAGAACGGGTTGCCGCCGAACGTGTTGAAGTAGCAGCGCCTGGTCAGCACTTGCGCGATCTCCGGCGTCGTCAAGACGGCGCCCAGAGGGACGCCGTTGCCGATGCCCTGCGCACCATCGACGATCGGTAAAGGGCCAAATTCTCAGGTTCTCCGTCGTGAAGGTAGCTTCACGGCACAAGAATGGAAGAAGAGTGACAAGAAGCCATATGTAGGTGTGCATGTCGTGCAGAACCTTCGCCATGGTCACTATGTCAGGGATCACGCCGTGGGTCTCGAACCCCCAGAAGTGGCTGCCGACGCGCGGGAAGCCCGCCTGGACCTCGTCGGCGATGCACAGGCCGCCGGCCTTCCTCACCCTCTCGTACACCATGGGCAGGTAGCCCGGCGACAGCTCCATGATTCCACCAACACCCTACATCGATCGACCAGCATACGAAAAACTTTAACTTTGCTCACGTAATTTTCCACTTGCACTTTTGTCATGAGAAGAAGTGCTAGTGCGACTGAGTCAGTAGTACCTGTACGGCTTCAGATATGAAGCCAGCGACATGGCCAGTGGTGCCGAACTCGATGATCTCCTGCACGTCTCGGACGTACTTCTCGGCGTCGGAGCCGAAGGCGCCTCTGTAGGAGTCCGGGTTAACGGCATGGTGCACACCACTCCTCAGCAACAAAAGAACGGTTCAGAATTCAGCACTTCCATGTTAGTACCATATGGAGTATTGTGCTATGTACTGTGCTTCCGGTGATGGCATTCGAGCATGTATGTACATATACCTGAATAACATTGAACTTCCAGTTCTTCTGCGCGGTGGCGCCCATGGTGCCAGCGGCGTTGCCGTGGTAGGAGTTCCGGAGCGATATCATGTCGTGGGAGCCGGTGTAGAGCCGCGCCATCATGATAGCGAGCTCGTTCGCCTCCGTGCCGGAGTTGGTGAAGAAGACAACCTATAATTAATTAATAGACTCCGTCAAGAAGCGAGCAGCATTACTACTTACTACGCGACAAATGCTACACAAGTACAAGCGAAGTGCGCAGTTTGTTTCTATGTGCCTTGAGATCGCCGGGCATCTTGGAGGCCAGCGCCTCGGCGAAGTCGGCGATGGCGTGGTTGAGGTAGAGCACGGTGGAGTGCTGCAGGCGCTTGGCCTGCGCGGTGATCGCGTCGACGACATCGGGGTGGCAATGGCCGCAGCACACGGTGGCGATGCCGGTGAACGCGTCCAGTTAGCGCCGGCCGCGCTCGTCGTACAGGTACTGCATCTTTCCCACCACGATGTTCAGCTGCGAGCACGTCGCAGAACAACACAAAAGAAACAACGTAAGCCATTGTTGAGAAGAGTTTTCAACTGAATCGATCCTAGCAACGGAATAGAAACTAAAGAGAGAGAACAGACGGGCTTGGAATAGAAATGGAACAGGGACGGGCTGAGGAACTTGGCACGCTTCCAGGCGATCTCGGCGGCGGTCGGCCCGTCGTAGGGCAGCGGAACGTGGTCGAAGGCCGGCATTCTCGGATCGGCCTCCGTCTTGACCGCCGCGGCGAGCCCAAATAATCTCCGAGCAATCCTAGCCCCCTGCATCAGCGCCGAGTAGTATCTACCTACCTGAAACTACATATTCTCCCCTCGTCCTCGGTCCTCCTCCTCTATATCATCTAACGGTAATCACTTCTCTTGGATTAATTAGGAGAGGAGGGGAGGCTGGCAGGTGTGGGAGAGAGACGGACGGGAGGGGTTTATAAGGTGGTGCAATTAACCCGAAAATTAAAGATTTCGCTTCTTTTGAAAAGGAAAATTTTGCGTCCCTCCGTCCAATGGAACATCGCAAAGTATCGGCAGCTGATGACGATTTGGAGCGTATCTTTTTTCCTTTTCTTTTTAAGACTGGTTTTGAGCGCATCACAATCTCTTCCCGCGAAAATTAATACTGATTTGCAGGAACTATTTGCCTTTCAGAATCAGGAGGTATTAAGGACATGTTCTTTAACAGTTTCTAAAAATAGATTTTGATTTTTAATATAAGACCTAACTTTTAGGCTGTGATAAAAATAGCTTCAACTTCTGGCTTCCGGCTTATTTTTCACTATTCATAAAATTCGTTTTTTTCTGAACTTTTGACTTTTTGTTGAGTTTTTTTGTCGGTTCTTTTTTTCTCGTATGTGTTTGTATTATACGTAATGGGCTAACATATTTTTTATTTTTTTAAAATTTAATTATGCTAAATAAACATCTGTCAGCTACAGTGCTTTTCAGCCATAAGCCACAAAAAAAGCCCAAATGATCACCACTGTACCAAGTATTCAAAATAGAGTCTACAAATTAACTGTAGTACATGTCAAAAGTCTAACATCTGTATCAACTAAAATCGTATCTCTCCGTAATCTCCGTCATAAACAGATAAAATTTAAAAATTTTAATAAAAAATTATAAGTCATAGCTATGTTAAACAGGCAAATTAGGCAATGCGCGACGCTCCAGCTGGCTGCTCCCGTGAATCCGGACCTTTTTGGGTTAACTGTGTTCAAGCAGAAAGAATAGAAGACGGTGGTCTAATTTTATCTAATGCAAAAGTGAGTACCTAACGAACGCGAAACTCCTCACTGGTTCATTGAATCTAGACATATAGGCCGGTAAATTAATGGACACATGGAAAGAGAAACAGAAGGGAGAGAACTATTTTCTGAGTGACACAACTGATGGCCTTTGTTCCCTGTGTCTTTTTATGCGTCCTAAAAGAACACTCGTTCAATTTGCTTAATTTGGACATACTTTTTGTTCTCTTTTTCTCAGGCTTATTGAAAATGATTAAAATGAAATCCTATCGCCGCGTTCGGTGCTGTGACACTTTCGTTAACCAATTTGACATTGCTTCGTGAGAGATCACATGAAGGAGGCCCTGTTTGTTTCCACTTAAAATTATTATAATCTAGCTTATATGTGAGAATTATATAAGCTAGCTTATAATAAGCTGGTGAGAAATAAGCTGTCAGATGTTTGGCAGCCTAGATTATCAGAGTTATGGATTGTTGTATTCGAATGTTTAAAGACTACAATGCCCTGGGAGAGAGAGGCACGGGAGTTGGGGGTTGGATGAATGGCAAAGGTGGGTAATATTTCTAAAGTTTTATGATCATTAAGATAAAAGTTGGATCTATAAGCTGAAATAAACTCCTTTTTTTGAGCTTATTAGATTACAATAATCTGGGCTATTAGATTATAATAAGTTACCTTATAATCTGGGCTGTTTGTTTCTACTTATGATTTATAAACTACATTATAATAATCTTAAGTGGAAACAAACATGGCCTAAATATGTTATGGATGAATCATTGTCATTTTGATTAAGTTAAATTTAAATTTTATAAAACCTTTAGAAAATCCAGATTTCAAGTTGGCCTATTAGGGTTTAGACGTTTAGTGATCTGACTTCCATGGTGGCGAATGATTAGGCCAGCTATAGACTTTTTGAAAATTAAACACCAAACACTAGTGCATACTTATTTAGGGATAAGTTTGCACTTTGTGCCATTAGAATTGAAAATTAGAACTGAAACTAGATAAAGTTTAACCAAAATTTTAGATAGAGTGTTTTTCTGGTTTTGCTAAGCGATCAGACCAACTAGTGACCAGCGGTTTGACTGGTGTGGTCTGACCACCATGGGGAGTACGGTTAAACTGGTGGGTACAGTTAGAGAGCAATGAAAATGATTTTTGAGTTGTATGAGTATGTGCACGGTATGGGTGCCATTGGTTGGTTGTGTAGTGTTGCATGATGTATGATTTTAACTAACGCGAGTCAAGTGCATAAAACTTGTGTTCAAGATGATTGCTTGGACTTTCGATGTGTAAGTGGCTTGAAAAATGTTAGCGATCGACTGCAATAGACCAAGACTAGGTGAGGAAGCTAAGGTACGAGCGGTCATGTAAGTTCGGGTGAGGCTACGTGGTTCAAGTGGAAAGCATAGATAAATCAAGGATCGTAAAGAGACAGGTTGGTGCATGTAGTGCACCAAGTGGCAAGGTTGATGTACGTAGAGACGGTTCGAGGCAGACCAAATGTGTGAAGACATGACGGCTAGTTATCAGACACTACGAGCAATATGTCAAAGTGTGTCATCGGTGAGACCAGTCTTGTGCATGTGGTTAGACTAGACGTGGCGGTCAGACCGGCCCATACATGACGGTCTAACCAGTTTTTGGCTAAAGGTTGTTGATTTTCTTGGCTTAGGTCTCTAGACTTGTTTTGTAAAGTATAGTTGGTGCAATTTAAACTTAATGACTCTTATAGTCACTTGAGTGAAGATTTTGAATACTATTAAAGGCAAAAGTTTAAACAATTATTCACCCTCTCTGATTATCGGCATCGGTCCTATGGGGCGCATATAAGGACTTTCATTTAGATTAAGTTCATCTTGCCTTGCTAAAGAGATTCATGTCTGTGCATTTGAGTGTAGACGTACGCAAATTGAGCTCTTTCCACACATTTCTGATATATGCATCTATGTCATTTGTGTCACTTAAGTGTTTCTTCTGCTCGATCGTGCTGTGTCGACTGTCGAGGGATGTGGATGTGCTGATCAGAGTCTCGGCTGTCTATTGAGGAAAGTGGCTGAAAGGCAAGAAATTGTTCAAATCGACAAACACGGCAGCAATTCCCTTACACAAATCGATGGATTGCATCCAGACAAGACTAATATGGTCTGATAGTGATTACGGAACGAACTGTTGTGATCGTAATCAAGCAAATATGGTTTAGTTTGTGATGAGACATATCGAAACAATGGCATACGCAAATTAATAAAAATAATAATATGTCTAGGTATGTGCCTCAGCCTTGGGGTGGATAGTGTTGGGAATTTTATGTGGCTTTCAATATTTATTGTAGTTATTGTCTACTTTACTCAGTATGGAATTATTCATATTATTGATGCAAGTGATAGGAGATATTTTGGTGCGGAATTTAACTTGAGGAATTAATACTTGAGGTGACGAGGACGGCTGTGCTGGAATTTGGTAGACATATTGTCGTAGGGGTGGCCCCCACCTAAGCCCAGCAGGCCTGTTAGGAGGTTATAAGAACAAGAATAACATGTGTAATGACATAAGTGCCCCTAATGGGGATGTACGGATGTAAGGGCATAACTGTAAAAGTATACCCCATGTGAATATATATATCAAGATGAGGGGGAGGGTGAGACAGAACACTCCCACCTCTCCACTACCATCTCTTTCTGTTTGGTCTGTAGCCACAACAGTTGGCGCCGTCCGTGGGGAGGACAGGAGCAAGCCTGAAGACCGAAGAAGAAGGATGGCACCGAAAATAGCTTCGTCGGCGGCGGCGAAGGGAAAGAAGACGGCTGGATTGGAGTGGCGCGTGAATACCAGGGCTTCGGCATCGGCCCCCGAAGGAGCTGGCGGCGGCATAGGCGCGGTGGTCGCGGGCGTCGACGCTCGCGCTACAACGACTGGCCCCGCCAGCGCCGCTACAACGACATCCAACCCCGTCGCTGGCACTGCAACGACAGCCCCCGCCGCCCTCGCCGGCAGCGCGGATCCGACGGCCGGGGGTAGCCGCAACGAAGCATCCGGCGGATCCGGAGATCGTGCAGCGAGGGTCCCTGCATCGACCTGCCCGCTGGGTGTTCCGGCGGCCCCGACAGCACCTGCGGTGGAAGGCGCCCTACTAGCAGCCCTCAACGCGTTCCAGCAGGAACTAGGGGACCTTCGCGGAGCCGTCTGAGATATACAAGAGGCTCGGAGCCAGCAGGCCGCGCCACTAATCGTGCCCGAGCCCACGCCGGAGGGGACGAACAGTCGCGAAGCCCCCGCGTCTAGCCGTGTGCCGCTGAGACGCGTAGATCCGGAGTCCCCGCTTTCGACGGAGCTGCAGCAGGCGGCATGGCCCGAAGACTTCAAGTTCCCTAGCGCCGTCGACTCGTACAAAGGCGACACGGACCCCCGTGAGCTCGTGCGCGTGTACGAAACCGCGATCGAAGCCGCGGGCGGAGACGACAACACGAAGGCGAAGGGACTCCCCCTCGCGCTGCAAGGAGTGGCGCTCTCTTGGTTCTTTACCATAGAGCCGGGCTCCATCTACGCGTGGGAGCAGCTTCGCATCCGCCTTCACAACAACTTCCAAGGAAACTACGTCGAGCGAGTCGATACGGACCAACTCTTCGCGCGTGAAGCAAAGACCCTCGGAGAAGCTTCGAGACTACTTCAAGCGCTTCGCCAAGATCAGATGCCAAGTAAGAGACGTTAATGAAACCACCGTCGTCAATGCAGCCATACAGGGCCTTCGTCCGGGCCCGATGGCCGAGTACAACGCGCGGAGGCCAATCAAGACAGTCGCCAAGCTCTTCGACAAAATGGACGAGTATGCGCGGGCGGAGGAAGATGCGCGAAGATGCAGCATTACTGCCCTCGGCCTCGCCCATGAGGAGCGCCCCCCGTGCGAGGGGGGGGGCGGGTGGTCCCTCCTCGAAGCAGGATCACAGCCGAGAACCCCGGGGAGGCCCTCCCCGAGGCAGCGCTACCGGTGTACAGGAAGGCCCTTCAAGGAGCGGGCACAAGCCTCGGCGCCGCCAGCGCAGGTCACAGGCGGCCCATCATGTCCTCAACACCGTGAGCACCTGCCAAGGACCCGACCCCGCCTCATGGAGGGGAGACCAGGGATCGGAAGGTGGACTTGATTACGATGGCCAACCCCACGCAGAACAAGAGCTCCTACACTATGGCAAGTGGTGCGAGGTATACGGCTACGGCGATCATTACACAAGGGCATGCGCCGCAGTCATGGAGCTGCGGAGGGTGATGGTCGGGTCTCGGGCTTTGCCTCTTCGGCCCCTCGCTGGAACCCACGCGGGGCACCCAAGGGGTAGCCCCATACGAGCCACCGCAACGGAGGGCGCGCAGCATCGCACCGTCGGCGTCATCACCGAAGGCTCCTCCTCAAAAGCCCCCGGGGAGCAGCCGCAACTGTGGATGCCGCCCCGCAACATCACCTTCGACTTCAACGACGCCAGGGGTGTGGAGTACCCTCACCAAGACCCTCTAGTCATCCAGGCCCATATAGCACGCTGTGACGTCAGGCGCGTCCTTGTCGACGGGGGAAGCTCCGCGAATATCTTGTTTGCAGAGGCCCTCGACCGTATGGGGATCCCCCGAAGCCAGCTAGAGCAGCCAGGAGCTCCACTTCAAGGCTTCGGGGGTCAACCGCTGCAGGCCTTGGGGCACGTGTCCCTTCCGGTCACTTTCCGTCAGGAGGGCAACAAGGGTAACATCCGGACCGAGCATGTCATCTTCGACGTCGTCGATATCCCACATCCCTACAACGCCATACTGGGTCGACCCGCCATCAACTCTTTCGAGGCGATCCCACACTACGCTTTTTTGTGTGTGAAGCTTCCGGGCCCGGAGGGTGTTATCACCGTCTTCGGCGATCAGGACCTGGCCAGACGTGCCGAGGTTGGCAGCCGCGTTCCGCATCGCTCGGTGCATGCCCTCTCCGGCACGCTCGGCAATGGGCCCTCCGCCCCCGGATGGACGCCCAAGCCTCGGCCCGAGGGCGGAGTCAAGAAGGTGCCGCTCCAGGCGGAGGGGCAGTTTGTGTCCATCGGCGAGGGGCTCCCACCGGGGGTCGAACGGGATCTGCTCCGAGTGCTTCAGAACAACGTTGACATTTTCGCATGGTCCCCGGAGGACATCAAGGGCGTAGACCGAGCAGTAATCGAGCATCGCTTGGCGGTCCGCCCCGACGCCAAGCCGGTCAAGCAAAGGCTTCGGCGTATGTCGATGGATCGGCAGCAGGCGGCTAAAACAGAGGTGGCGAAGCTTCTTCACGCCGGGGTCATCCGCGAGGTCCACCATCCAGAGTGGCTCGCTAACCCGGTGCTAGTCAAAAAGGCCAGCGGGGCCTGGCGTATGTGCATCGACTTCACGGCACTCAACAAGGCGTGCCCGAAGGAGAATTACCCCTTGCCGCGCATCGATCAACTGGTCGACGCCACTGCTGGGTGCGAACTCATGAGTTTCCTGGACGCCTATTCCGGCTACCACCAGGTATACATGGCCGAAGACGACGAGGAGAAGACCAGTTTCATCACACCACTTGGGACGTTCTGCTTCGTCAGAATGCCCTTTGGTTTGAAGAACGCAGGCGCTACCTTCACCCGTCTCGTCGCCATTGCCCTGGCCGCCCAGCTTGAGAGGAACGTCGAAGCTTACGTCGATGACGTGGTGGTCAAAACCCGGCAGCTTGCTCTGCATGGCCGGGACCTCTAGGAGACCTTCGACAATCTCCGGAAGGCGGGCATCAAGCTCAACCCCGACAAATGTGTCTTCGGGGTGCAGGCGGGCAAACTCCTAGGTTTCCTCGTGTCCGGACGGGGCATCCAGGCAAACCCCGACAAAGTAGACGCCATCCTGGGCATGGAACCGCCCAAGACAACGAGGGAGGTCCAGAGGCTGGCGGGCCGCATGGCAGCATTAAGCCGCTTCCTATCCAGGGCGGCGGAGCGGGGCCTGCCATTTTTCAAGACACTCCACGGGTGCGATGGATTTTGTTGGGACGGAGATTGCGCGAAGGCCTTCAACGAGCTCAAGCAGCACCTGGCAAGCCTCCCCACTCGGCGGAGGGGCGGTGATCGTCACGCCCGAAGGACAGCATTTGCTATACTCGGCGCGCCTTGCCTTCCCCGCCACCAACAACACGGCTGAATACGAGGCACTGCTCTTTGGCCTGGCGAAGCTCAAGGCAGTCGGCGCGAGACGGGTGTTGGTCCGCACCGACTCGCGCTTGGTGGCTGGCCATGTGGACAAGTCATATCAAGCCAAGGACCCTGAGTTGGCCAAGTACCTCGCGGCGGTGAGGGCGAGGGAAAGGCACTTTTTGGGTGTCACCATCAAGGCCATCCCCCGCGCGGAGAATGACCAGGCCGACGCCCTCGCTAAGGCGGCCAGCCAGCAACTGCCCCCTGAGGGGGCGTTTTACGAGATATTTGCGCAGGCGGCCATCGCGCAGGACAACCGGGACGCGGCACTCGTCCACCGCATTGATAGGCTAGGAGATTGGCGAGAGCCCATCTTCAATTTCTTGCAAGGCATCGCCGAGCCGGAGGACCCTGCCGAGCTTCGGCGCTTGCAGCACCGCGCACGGTCCTTCCAGGTGTTCGAAGGGATACTCTACAAGAGAGGGGTTTGCGCACCGCTCCTGCACTGCCTCTCGACTGAGGGGGGAAAGGAGCTCCTGGCGGAGATCCACGCGGGCGTGTGCGGATCCCACCTGGCACCGAGGTCATTAGTCGGCAAGGCGTTCAGGCAAGGCTTCTACTGGCCAACTGCCATCACCGACGCCCAGGACCTCGTCCGTCGGTGCCAAGGGTGCCAGTGGATGGCGCGCATCATCCGCAGGCCCCCGACGAGCCTCAACTCCATTCCCCCGGTGTGGCCACTGGCACGCTGGGGCCTTGATATAGTAAGACCACTTGCCCGAGCTCCAGGGGACCTCCGGTTCGTGGTAGTCGCGCTGGAGTATTTCTCCAGATGGCCGGAAGCGGTCGCCCTGGCCAAAGTAACTTCTGCGGCCATACAGTGCTTCCTATGGCAAAACATCATATGTCGCTTCGGTGTGCCCCGGGAGCTCACGGTTGACAATGGCCTGCAGTTCGACGCCACCCTCTTCAAAGACTATTGTGACAGCATGGGCATCACCCTCCGACTCGCCTCGGTAGGGCATCCCCAGTCCAACGGGGCGGTCGAACGGGCGAATGGCGCCATCTCCGCCGCCATCAAAAAGCGCCTGGTCGGGTTGCCGAAGGGCAAGTGGCCAAGCGAGCTTCACAGCGTTCTATGGTCGCTTCGCACAACGGTAACGCGCCCGACGGGATTCACGCCGTTCAAGCTCCTTTTTGGTGACGAAGCGGTGACGCCCGAGGAAATCAAGGCTGGCTCGCGGAGGGTCCTCGTCCAAGCACCCGAAGAGGAGCGCCGTGTGTCCTTGGACCTCCTCGACGGGATGCAGGCAGATGCAGCCCACCATGTCGAGAAGTATGCGCGGCAGACAATGCGTACTCGGGACCGCTCTATATGCCCACGGGGGTTCAAGCATGGGGATCTCGTTCTCAGAGTGGCGCTCCAGGCGGAGACCGTTGGCAAGCTGGAGTCCAAGTGGGAAGGCCCGTACATCGTGATGGAGGCATTGCCGAAGGGGGCGTACCGCCTCGCCACGCTCGAAGGACAAGCCCTCCGGCACACATGGAACGCGGACAGGTTGCGGCGGTACTACGCCTAGAAGCAGGACAGCAAGCTTAGAGCCACCAGCCCTTTGTTATGCGATGCTCGCCCGCGCAAACGTGAGTTCAATAAAGGTTGCTGTTCCCAGAGCATCCCCTGTCCGCGCTGAGCAGAACAAAGTCCACGGACTTTAAATAAGACGTAGCGTCGAGGTTTGCCTCCGCACGCGCGAGTCTCCGGACTATAAAGCAAGACGTAGCGTCGAGGTCCGCCTCCGCACGCACTAGTCCACGGACTTTAAATAAGACGTAGCGTCGAGGGTTGCCCCGCATGCGCGAGTCTCTGGACTATAAAGCAAGACGTAGTGTCGAGGTCCGCCTCCGCACGCACTAGTCCGCGGACTTTAAATAAGACGTAGCGTCGAGGTCCGCCTCCGCACGCACTAGTCTACGGACTTTAAATAAGACGTAGCGTTGAGGTCCGCCTCCGCACGCACCAGTCTACGGACTTTAAATAAGACGTAGCGTCGAGGTCCGCCTCCGCACGCACCAGTCTACGGACTTTAAATAAGACGTAGCGTTGAGGTCCGCCTCCGCACGCACCAGTCTACGGACTTTAAATAAGACGTAGCGTCGAGGTCCACCTCCGCACGCACTAGTCTACGGACTCTAAATAAGACGCAACGGGGGGACACCCTCGCGCGCACCAGTCTACAGACTTTAAATAAGACGTAGCGTTGAGGTCCGCCTCCGCACGCGCGAGTCTCCGGACTATAAAGGAAGTCGTAGCGTCGAGGTCCGCCTCCGCACGCACCAGTCTACGGACTTTAAATAAGACGTAGCGTTGAGGTCCGCCTCCGCACGCGCGAGTCTCCGGACTATAAAGGAAGTTGTAGCGTCGAGGTCCGCCTCCGCACGCACCAGTCTACGGACTTTAAATAAGACGTAGCGTTGAGGTCCGCCTCCGCACGCGCGAGTCTCCGGACTATAAAGGAAGTCGTAGCGTCGAGGTCCGCCTCCGCACGCACCAGTCTACGAACTTTAAATAAGACGTAGCGTTGAGGTCCGCCTCCGCACGCGCGAGTCTCCGGACTATAAAGGAAGTCGTAGCGTCGAGGTCTGCCTCCGCACGCACCAGTCTACGGACTTTAAACAAGACGTAGCGTTGAGGTCCGCCTCCGCACGCGCGAGTCTCCGGACTATAAAGAAAGTCGTAGCGTCGGGGTTCGCCTCTGCACGCGCCGGTCCATACTTTGAATAAGACGCGGATGCCCCCCCTGCGCGCTCTACGGAGTATAAACAAGGTGCGGAGGTCTTCTCCCCTTCGCGCTCGGCGGCAGGTAACACCAAGAATAAGGTACTACTTGGATTCATTGCAAAAGCAAAGGGGTTACATGGTTACAAGCGTAAGAACCAGTACATCATCCCCCTGCCCTACCCGACCAACCGCTCAGCCTTGGCGCGGTGCGGACGAACCCGTGCCGTCGTCGCCGTGACGCTGAAGGACCCTTTCGAGCCACTGGAGGAGGTCCCCCTCCCCATGCAGCGTCTGCTGCACGGCGACCCTCGCTGCATCTTCCCCGAAGCGGCCCCAGATCCGTTGATGGAAGTTCTGCAGGCTAGGCCCGATGGAGCGGATGGCGTCCGACATGACCTCTGGTCGGCCGGGAAGATCCAGTTGAGAATTCGCTAGCTCATGGGTATGTCTACACCCACGAGTGTGAAGCAGGGCGAGGGCGAAGCACGCACCAAGATAGCCGCAGTGCTCGCCTAACGTTCTGGCGCCACGAAGAGCAACGCCGGCCCCCTCCTCAATCAACCCGAGCGTCTCCGACAGGGCCTCCGGCCCGTGCGTAGTGTCCGGCACTCTGATGCACAGATCTCGGAGGGCCTGGTTCAGAGACTCCATGGCCCGCCACGCCGACATGGACGCATTTTCCAAGACGAGGCTATTCTCGGCAGCAGACGCAGCCAGCTGGGCGTTCTCCCCTTCTAGGACGGCGATCTGCTGCACGAAGGCGGCGCGCTCCTCAGCCGCGGCGCACTTGGCTCCGTGGCCTCGAGTTCTGCGGCCGCCATGGCGCCCTCCAGCGCGCGAAGTTCTTCATCCTTCGCGGCGAGAGCATTGCTTGCTTCACGAAGGCTGGCTTCCAGAGCCCTCCGCTCCCGAACGCGGGCCTCGTCAAAGGACCGGCTGAGGGCAAGCGTCTGGCAAAAACAACAAATCGGCAGGCGTCCAGCAGTACCTTACAAGCTGAAGCGCACATATTTACCCTCATCTCGGAGGCCTGTAGCGCGAGCGCTAGGAGTTCCCCCTCGCATGACGACAACATCTCTCGGTCGAGGCCGTTGTCGGCACGCTCCGCGGCCGCGGTGAGGTCGCAAAATATCTCTGGGCGAGGGAGGAAGTCCGAGCGAGCGAGCCCCGGCCCCAACGCGCCAGGATTTACCGAGGCCACGGCCACGTTAACAACAGCGGACACCTGCGGGGCACCCTGCACAAGGCTTCCGACTTCGCGCATACCTCCGCTGCTCGATCCTTCGCCACGTCCGGGAGACTTTGTCTCGCCTGATGTTGGCAGAATGAGCGAGCAGATCGGAGAGAGTCTCGCGAAGTCAGGTGAAGAAAGGGACTCACGCCTACCTCCTGCGCCCTTGTCGCGGTAAGAAGTGGCGCCGGTTCGACCACCCAGGGGGAGGCGGGCGCCTCGACGGTCGGTGAGGAGGTCTTCTCGGCCGCGCCAGACGCCGTAATCCCGCGGCAAGGCCCCGCAACGGCGTATCGACCCCTCGCTGGCGGCGGGGACTGAGTCCGAGGGCGCTTCGCCTGCGGTGGCACAGGCGATTCTTCCGCGGCAACACCAGCTACGGTTACCGTCGCCCCCACGGTTTCCTCTATAGGGGGCGCGCCCTCGCCGGCCGCTGCGGTTGATAACGCACCTTCAACCGTGGTTTTCTCGCCAGGAACGACGCCACCCCCCGGGTTGGCGAGTTCCAGCTCAACGATGGCCGCGAGCACGGGCTCGTGGGCGTCGGTAGAAGGTGCCGGGGGATCCGAGGCGGCGCGCTCCTCCGAAGCAGTATGGCCAGGCCCACCGCCGGTCGCACGCCCCGTCTCAGCTGTGCTAGCCGCCGAGGGGGCTGCCGGGTCGCATACGGCAGCCAGGGAACGGGCCCGGCGTCGCGAAGATAACACCCCCGTAGGGCTATCACCATCCTGAGCGCCCGGAGTCCCGGCGGGAAGCTCTTCCGGCACCGCGCGCTCGGGCACAGTAATGCCCAGAGCCTCGCAGGTGCGGTTTACCCGCCCTTGCTTAGCCGCCTTGACTGCGGCCTCACGAGTCTGGTGCTCCTTAAGCGTGTATGGGCCGAGGAGCGCCGCAACCGCGCGCTCCGCATCTTCTAGCTGACCCACTGCGCAGGAGATCACGTCAGTCAGGCGGAGCCCAAACGAATACAATGGCGCGCCTAAAACGCGCTGGGTGACTTACAAGGAGCGGAAGGCGGAAGCAGACGAGATACGGATGGGCTGAACCCGTCCCCACGGGGGCCGTTCTGTCCAACATACTTCCCCTGGGAGGAGAGTGGCGCCGCTCCATACATCGTGAACTCCTCGGCCAGGTCGCGCAGGCTCATTCGACGGGCGACACCGACAAGACTCTGTAGCCTTTGCGTGTCGTCAATCTCCGCCTTCAGACTCGGCGTACTGTTAAACGAGATCGGCCCACCTCGACATTGCATCCCGCTCTTGTCGGTCACGGTGTAGTAGAACCACTGTCGAGTCCAGCCGGACTCCCATTGCCTCGGCGAGGCTGGCGCGGGGAACAGCGTCGCGCACGACGCCCGGAGCACGAAGTCCATACCACCGAAGTTGGACACCGCCCCGTCAACTTTTCTGGGTCGACAGCGTGCGTCGTGCAGTGTGGCGAACAAGCTCGCGCTGGGACGCCACCCCTCTGTCCGCATCGCCCACGTGAAGACAGCCAGGCGAAGTATTGCGAGGGGCGTCAATTAGGCTAGCTCCAACCTGTAGGCCCGCAGGACCTCGCCCACGAACAACGTGGAGGGCATTCGAAGGCCGGCGTCGAAGAACGCGACAAAAACAATCGCCTCCATTGCCCGGGGCTTCGGTTCCGTCTCGTCCCGACGGGGTAGGCGAGCCCCATCGCGATCCACGACCTTCTTCTCATCCACGAGTCGCTGCTGCGTCCCTTCGGTCATGCGGCTCTTCCCCAACACGCGGGAACAGCAGCCTCCCGCGTGCTCCATGGCGTCCCACCACTTGTTGGCGCGCGAGCTCCCCCGCGGCACCAGCTCGTACTTCCTGGAAGAATGGGGCACCTCGCCCTGGCTAGGCAAGGAACCACTGCGGGGGTGGTAGGTGGCGTCGTCATGGCTAGCCATCGCTCTTTGCGTCCAGGGAGGAAGAAGCAAGCAAGGGAGCAACTGGCGTTACAATTAGCACGGGCGGAAGCAAAGCGGCAGATCAAAAAGCAAAGCAGGAAAGGGTGCCTCCACCTCAACACTAGCACCTTATAAAGGCCGCTCGCCTCCCATGCGGCTCGAAGCACAGACAGATCACATTCGCAGCGATTCGGCTGCCCAAGATTTGGAAAGAAGAACCGCCGGGGCCTAGAGGGCCGTGCCGGGTAGGTGGCCAAGCAGCGCACAATGCCTCCACGCCTTCAACACGCGTCCAACTTCCCGGGGGCCGAGGCGAACGGCCGCGGTCACGCAACCGCTCACATCCCACGACGCACCAGTCGTGAGTCGCCACGTGTCCCACCTGCAGAATGGCAGACTGCACGACGCGACAGCCTGACTTCTGCCAGGCCAGGCGTCGGCGTGATTTCAGCCGCCATTAAAAGCGCACTACCACACTGCAAGGTCACAACAGCCCCAAAGCACAACCATATCGGCGCCAAGCTCCAATCTCAGCGCGGGGACGGAGCGCGCACGCCTCGGCTTTGACTTAGGCGCCAGCCTCCACTGCCACCCGTTCGAAGGGTAGGGGACGGAGCGCGCGCGCGTCTACTTCGAGCTAGGCGCCAGCCTCCGCTGCCACCCGTTCGAAGGGTAGGGGACGGAGCGCGCGCGTCTACTTCGACTTAGGCGCCAGCCTCCGCTGCCACCCGTTCGAAGGGTAGGGGACGGAGCGCGCGCGCCTCGGCTTCGACTTAGGCGCCAGCCTCCGCTGCCACCCGTTCGAAGGGTAGGGGACGGAGCGCGCGCGCGTCTACTTCGAACTAGGCGCCAGCCTCCGCTGCCACCCGTTCGAAGGGTAGGGGACGGAGCGCACGCGCGTCTACTTCGAGCTAGGCGCCGGCCTCCGCTGCCACCCGTTCGAAGACTAGCGGACGGAGCGCGCGCGTCTGCTGCAACAAGGCACCTTCCATCCCAGACCTCAGGCTCCCCAGCCACAAGCTTGGAGAAATTCACAGGCCGCAGGGGACGGAGGGGGCCAAAGGACTCGGTGACATGGCTTCGGCCCTGTGAAGCCCTTCACCATGAGAGGCTCCTGTCGTAGGGGTGGCCCCCACCTAAGCCCAGCAGGCCTGTTAGGAGGTTATAAGAACCAGAATAACATGTGTAATGACATAAGTGCCGCTAATGGGGATGTACGGATGTAAGGGCATAACTGTAAAAGTATACCCCATGTGAATATATATATATCAAGATGAGGGGGAGGGTGAGACAGAACACTCCCACCTCTCCACTACCATCTCTCTCTGTTTGGTCTGTAGCCACAACACATATTTTTTGAGATCAAGTCTACTGGAATTTGATATGCATGCATTTGTTTAATCTGGGTATAGCACAGGGCGGAATAGCTGGGTTTGTTTTGCAGGATCGGCTCTGCAGGTTGTTGACCCACATGATTAGATTGGAATTGATCTCATAAACAATTTGATCATGGTGTATGATTCACACATGTGTGTTTGGGACTAATATATTTTAGACTCATTAAACTGGCCTATATGATCTTGGTTGGTGACATAGTTCAGGAGTCTCACGGAATACCAGAAATAGGTGGGTCACTTTATAACACCTGGAAGTGGAGTCTATAAATAGGTCCCTACCCTCTAGCTTCATGATGGATTGTGAGCGGCACCACAGATAAGGCAGAGGAATAGAGGGTAGACCGAAAGTCTCTATGGAATCAATCTAGGGTTTCAAGAAAACCCAACAGATAGTTGTGGATAAAGAGCTGGCTTGGCTCGACTCGCCAAAGCTCGGTTGACAATGTAGCTCTGTTCAGCTAGGCTCATTAAGCAAATGAGTTAATATGATTGCTCGGCCCGACTTGTTTAAAAAGCTTGAGCTGGCTTGCTAAGTTTGTTATGCTTGTTAACTGTTATACTCAACAACTAAATAGGGAGGCAGAGGTGGATGCAAAGAACCGATGGGCAGTGTGAGGGTGGCGACCGACGATTTCGACCCCTACTCGCACACACATGACACGAGCATTATGGTGGAGGCAGACAGGATGGGCAATGGAGGCTAATGACTAAGGGGGTAGTGTGAGGAGGATGGTGGTGATTTCTTCCACCTGAGCGCATGGATGGCATGGTCGTGTCCCGACTTGAGTAGCCAAGCATTGAGGTGGTGGATGTGCATGTGCTTAGTGCGATCAAGAACCAATACAATCTAGGGCTGTTGTTGGACTGCCCACTGTGCGTCTGTAGTCTGTGGACCTGGCTTGCTAGCTTGCTAGGTTGGGTTTTATTTTGATCAGCTTAGCTCGTTAACTTAACTAGTAGAAAAAGGCGCTTTGCTCGGCTTGTTAGGTTAACTAGTAGAAAAATGCTTGGCTTGGCTTGCTTATTCCATGGGCTTGAGCTGAGCCCTAAAGAGTTTCAAGGTTTTTTCACCCCTGCCTCAGCATCATATGGACTACAGTGATTACATACATTAGGCAATACAATGCTGCACACCATTTGAAGAAAGTTTGGACGACTATGTGCAATTGCAAATTTGATTCACCTGTATTTATTTGATATGGTCTTGAAAAAGATGAACAACACTGTGGGCCTATTCTTTTTGGCTTCGACTTATGTCTACGGTTTATGGTTTTTGGTGTTCATGAGTGCAAAGTACAGAGTAAGAGAAAGTCACGTGCAGTTTTGGCTGATATAAATGAAGTCGTTACAGGGTGCACTATGCAAACTCTACCTTGAAAAGATATTCCGTTTGAAAGCTAGTTACTGTAGAAAAGCTGAAAAGTAGCTTTTAGAACTAAAAAAGAGGTCCACATATTTGTTCCACTAATTCATTGTCATGTTTGCCTTTGAAAAGCTAAACAACTTCTCTTTAAACATATGTTTGCATCCTCTATAATGTTTTAGAGTACAATGAGGACGCACATCACACCCACTATAGATGTTAGAAATTTTGTGGATACTCCAAGGCTTCACAGAGTGTAGGCACACACTTTAACACCAAACAAACATACGTATGTATACTCAGACTAAATAAGACACATTACGCCGATCCTAAGGATTGAACCCAGATAGGTGGAAACGAACACCCTCACTCGTGCCACCAGACCACTGGCTCATCCTTGTTTGCATCCTCTATATAATTATAAGACCTTTTTCTTTCTAAATTTTAGGATAATGTATAAGCATATCAGCTCTTTGTCGTTCTTGTGGAAATAAATGCTGTGAGCAACTAGCTGGTGACATTGTTAGCTCAGGAGTAGTGCATTATTGGTTCACGGTAGTGTGTAAGTGTGTATGCTTGAATCCACATGGAATCACACTTTGGTCCTTATTTGATTGTAGAGTAGCTGATTAGCTTGCTTTGTTTAAGCTTTCCGTTCGAAGATGAGATGTGATCAAGAAAACAAACCCCCAAGGCTTGCTCACTGACCGTGCCTGCCTCCTCATGCACTCATTGACTGTGCCTTCTCCTGGCGCCCTACAAGACCATGCCAGCTGTCTTCTTGAAGTGGTGGGTGAGCGCACAATGCGCCTTGGAGCACCACCCGTCCGCACCAGGCCCCCAACCCCCCGGGGCCTCGCCGCTTGGCACCTTGTCGTCTGCCTAGCCCCCAGCAAACTTCACCTGTCTTCACGTTGTGCCCCCCACGTTTCCCCATCTGCCAACTGTTGCTTCAGCATAAAATGGCCATGGTCGCCATTTTCACTTCACCGAGCCCCAAACAAGAAACCGTGATAGCAGAGAACAGAGGAAGGAGAGCCATAAAATCAGAGGATTTTGTAGTGGTTGTGTTTTCCTGTTTCAAGCTTACGGAGTTAGAGAAAATTGTAGATCGGCTTTGCAGCATATGAAAGAGGTATTTTTCATCGACCTGTGCTATTATTTATCGCAAGTTGATTAGCGTGTAATTAGGGAAATAGTAGCTTGTTACCATGAAATGATGGTGCATGCTTAGCGTAGTGTTATTGGTCTGTGCCCTTAGTTTACCCGTGGACACAGCATTGTTAATGTTGCTAATTACTTAGTAGTCATGCTAATTACACACATGGCATTTCTTGTGCATAGTCGTCATTATCACCACCATTAGCATTTAATTAGGAAAACAATGACTTGTTAGCATGAAAAGGTGGTAGGTAGTCCTGTTTAGTTGCCCATTGGCCTTAGTTCATGTCAGAGAATCAGCATTGTTAGTGTCGTTAAATCATCATTCGTCATGCTAATTATGTCACTGTCATTGCCTCTGCGTACGAATTTTTTCTATGAATTTTATAGTGGTACATATGTTGTATATTTAGTGGTGCGTATTTTAGCAATGGCAAAAATAGTGATAAATAGGAAAATACTGAATATTTGTGTTTGCATAGGGATTTATGTTTGAAAAAAATAGTATGTGCCATTGTTTATGCATGCAATATCACTTATGTTAGACAAAAAATAGTGTGAAAAGGTGTACGTCAATGTTGGACACTCCATGGAATTTTTTAAGTTAGTTTGGATGGGGGATAAACTGTGAAAATTGCATTGAAAATGTGAAAAATAAAAATAGTTCACACTCTAAGAAATGCAAGTAATATATAAGTCACTATTTCTACCATTTTGTGATTTATGACAAATTAACATGTAATAAAGAGGAAAAATATTTAAAAGGGACAAACAAGCAAAAGGCGAAAGGCCCGATTTATTTAAAATAGCATACAACCTCCAAAAATTATGAAAATTTATAGAGGGGTCATTCAATTTGTTAGTCACGTACAAAAATATTTCAAGGTAGTGTTCAAACAAATTTGTAAGTTTTTTAATGTTGAAAATATTTCAAGGCAGTGTTCAAATAAATTTGTAAGTTTTTAATGTAAATGATAATTAAGGCTACTACTTACAAACAAAGACTAAATGAGGTGTAAAAATTCTAAAAAAAATTATCACATGCTTATGATATGTCACATAGAACCATAAAATTTTGATTTTGTAATTAGTACAGTTAATATGTCCTGATTTAAGAAAATATCTCAAATTGGCTGATTTTGGAGTTGAATTTAAAAAATAGATTAAATGGAATTGTAAATTCATGAAATTTAATATTTGCATTGTACAGTACTAGAATGATCAAGGAAAAAGTTTCAATATTATTGGGTAAGGCAATTTGCCCTTATAAATTATTTATGTTAGTTTGCATGGGGTTTACTTTTATATTCGAGTTGAAAATGTGGAAGTGAAAATGGTTTACACTCTGGGGAATTTAATTCATATGAAAATGTCAAAATGAAAATGGTTTATATGTTCCTTTGTCTCCCAATTGGTTATGCATTTACTTTCAATTTTTCATATGTTTTACTTGTAATTTGTTTTTTTGTACATCACGTTTTGAGTTCGGACTAACTTTATGTTATACTTTTCACAGGACATGGCGCAACTTTCAGTTGACCCTGCATATGAGCTGCTTGACCCATGCTGGGATGCCTGACACTGCTGTCGTCTCAGGGCCCTAGAGAGCACTGGACTAGCGGTACGTCCTACTACTGCGATACACGGGGCTCCAGCCCTTTGCTCGCTTGTTGGACATACCACATGTGTTTCAGTTGGATGCATCACTATTGTCTGCGCTCGTGGACCGTTGGCATTTGGAGATCCACACATTCCACTTTCACTGGGGGGAGATGACCGTTACTCTCCAAGATGTTGCCATTCTCACAGGTATACCACTCCATGGTCCTACAGTAGTGCCCCTTCCCAGGGAACCATACTAAAAGATACGAATGGCCGACTGATTCAGTTACCTAATCCCTGAGAGATCATGGGGGGTGCCACATGAGTGGCTACGGCAGTACATGACGTGCCCCATCGACGCGACCCAATAGGTGGTGCGTACACACTACCTCACGTACTTGTTGTTCTCATTTGGGTGGGTGCTATTTCCTACGACCAAGGGAGACTGTGTGTACCCTAGGTACATCCATCTAGCAAGTCATTGGCGGACGCATGGCCCAACCAGGTGCCACAGTACAATTGAGGCTCCACGATACTTTGCGCTACACATCGAGGGTTGTACGATGCCTCACAGCGTAGCACCGGTTAGGAGCCAGTCCACATAGTGTGCTACACCTTACTGCAGCTGTGGTCATGGGACCATTTCCTGATGGGACAACTGTACTTCTATACAGTTATGGAGCTTTCCAGTTGAGCCCTAAGTTCTACTCTGATGGTGCTAGCGGGGACCCCGTTGATAGGCCTACAATGGGCACGCGTTGGACACGTGCTCACTTAGGGTGGGCCAGGGAGAGACCTAGGCATGTGTACCCCGAGTTTCATAACATGTTCGAGACTTTCCACGAGAGTGAAGTCATTTGGTGGCCGTGGAATCCAGAGTTCCTTACAGCCAAGGCCCCGTACAGCTTGTCCTCTCAGTGTTTTCAGGATCACATGTACTGGCTTACGATCTACCACCTGGTATTCTCCCACATGGTCGAGCCATACAACCCTCAGCAGGTCCTTAGACAGTTCGAGCTGTACCAGCAGGTGCCATTGCCATGGAGACGACTAGTCGAGACCAGGCGCACAGGGGTGTCCTCATTTGTTTTCATTCGTTGCCCTATTTCTTGCATCTCTCCTTTTGATTTTGCGATGTCCGTTCTAACTTGCAGGCAAACAACAAAAGGCTGAAAGAGCGATGACTGGACCTAGGCTCAACTATCGTACACAACATAGTGGGCCGAGTGGGCGACGATCGAGGTTGTGCAGGAGGCACGACCGTACGACGTGGAGACGTACGCTTTGTACTTGATGTAGTACATTTTGTGCACCAAGAGCAGGCTTACTGGGCCAACGCCGCACCGTCTAGTTAAGATCATGCACGATGATGTTTGTACGAGTGAGTCCAGTCGCTCACTAGGCAGCATGCCGTGATGAGATGATATGGCAATCTTCGTATAATTTTTCGACGGCAACACATTTCTAACTAGTTCTCCTTTTCCTTACAGTACAACCACCTCAACAATGTCCACTGCGAGGCTACTGATGTTCTGTGCCATGGGAAGAACACTACCATCGACCTGCTCCTGGGTATGATACATTCCATCTACGACCATGTAAGGGCGGGGAAATGATCTATCAGTTGTGGTCGGCACAACAAGTTGCCGTGCTATGACACTAACACCGAGGACAACCTCCACCCCCACCGCTCTCCGCGCCTCCCTTCGCATATCCATCGCACTCTGGTAGTCATCGTACCTATGGTCGTTCCTCCTCTATGCACTTCGGGCCAGCGGCATGGGAGTTCACATATGTTGTCCTCTATTTTTCTTTGTGCACTCCATTGCAATGTATCTCTTACTATTGTTTCTTCTTGCAGCATTTGACAGGGGCCAGCACTCTACTACATCCATCTTCATCATAGAGGGAGATGCATGAATAGACTTCCTTGCCGAGCCGATGGTAGCCAAGTACATATAGTGACCCTGCCTTTCTATTGTGTCGAGTTGACGCGTTGCGGATGTTCGCACACGAGGCTCTGTTCGACCTATGCGAGGGTGACCCCCGGTTCACCTAGATGTACCAAGGATATACTGTGCAGCACTACAGTGGTGATTGAATTGGGGGATCATTGTCCGCACAGCAACATACACTGATACGCTGTAACTACATAACATAACATATGTCCACAATGCGCCGCACTAATACATCACACAAAATCCACAGGTCTGAATAGAGCAGCTCGGTCATCAAGGACAGGGTTCATCGTCTGCACTTCCCACTCCCTGGTACATGCCTTCCAACAGTACTACGCACTACAAACATTACAACGTCTGCCCTAACGCACCTGTACCATCTGTGCAGGAAATTGACCCATCTGCGAATGACTGGCTCAATACCGTTTTTGGCCCTTCGCCGTACCCATATGCGGAGTTGTCTGCAGCCCCTCCTCCGACACAGGCCTCGCACTATGACCTCTAAGACGCACGCTAGCCCCCGCTAGGTTTACCCTCTCCGAGACTCACCTACGCCATCCGAGGTCGCGGTGGCCAAATGCACCATGAATTCATGTAAACTCTCTTCATACCGTCGTGTATTTTTAAGTATATATCATTTTTAATTTAACTTGTATTTTAAGTTAAGTGTGAGTTCATACGTTATCGACCTTTAATATCATAGGCCTAAAAATTTACATTTTAATAGAATCTTGTACTACTTGTCATACCAGTTCTAATTAACTATTGACGGTGTGAACTATATCTCAGAAAGCATGTTTCAATGGAGATGAATACTTCAACTTAGGTGCTAATTATGTCTGAGAACTAATTAACTACATTCAAGGTGATATTTGAAAAGGGATTTATGACTTTTTTCAGACATAAAAATAACGGCAACATTTTATGTGCTCTCATTTTATATAGAAATAGCAGTTATATTTTTATGTGGTCTAATCTTATATCAATTAATTCCATAACTCCTTTTGTTATTTAAGCAATTCAAAATTTAATTTACTACATATTATTTTTTTTTCAAATATAGTTTTAATAGAAATTGGTAATAAAAACAAAAAAGGGTGCAAAGTTCGCGTGGTGGGTGACCACATCTCTTTCTTCCTCTCCCTTATTCCATCTCTCTTGTGATTTGTCCTCTCCATTCTCTGAAGCCTAGAGCTCTCTGCCAGGGATGACCATGGTGACGTCTCCGGCAGTGACTTCGGCAATGGGGACCGCCTCAGCTTGCTCCCCGATAAAGTCCTCCACCTACCCTCCACCTCCACTGCAGCCCAGACCAGCCTTGTCTCCTGCTGATGGAGGAAGCTCTGGTGTGACATCACGGAGCTCTCATGCCTCCTCCCCACTGTTGACTCCGACCATGCTTGCATCGCTTTTCTCCACCTACGCCTCGCCAGCCCTCCTCCGCCTCTACACCAATTCGTGGGATGCTGCCTTTGATGCCACAACCACCTTCCACCTCTTTGCTGACCGACCGTGCTGCTTTGAGTTTTGCCGAGCTCTTCTCCGACAACGCGACGCCCTTGACGTATGTTTGAGCAAACTTTTATTGATTGGTGCGCCCGCTTAATCTGTTCATGCTTGAATCCTGAAACCTCTCAGACCCTAGATGAAATGTTCATGTTCTTGTGTGACTTCAAGCACTAAATCTAACATCTGTGAAGAAGCTAATGGATTATGATGAGAACCTGCCATCTATGTTCTTGATCACATGCAATTTCATCTTCAATTGCAATGTTACTTTAATTGTGAAGATTCTGAATCACTGCCTACAGATCAAGCCTCCTTGTCCCCCAAGTTCGGCCACTACACCCTCGCTCCGATCTCCCTGTTCGGTGATCTCCTTCCAAAATCGTTTGTGTCACTTTGTGTTCCCGAACCTCCTCTCTCATTCCCCTAAGTTAATTTCATTTTCATGCAGCTGTTTGCCAGAATCGATTCCATCTTTGTCACCTCTGACTGAGAACTGCCGTCGGCAAATTCGCCCTCTTTGGTGAGCACTTGCCATCATCAACCACACTACGTCTTCCTCTTATCGCGTTCTACGCCATGCTCATGTCTCCCTCACCGAAACTTTGCCGGAGCACCACCACCACTGTCCGTCTCTACCTTAGTCACCGCCTGCTGTCGCCAACATCACTACCATGCTTTCCTTCCCACGATGCCACTACCTATCCCTTCCCCAAGGTCTGGCCAACCCATTTTGGTCTTTGACTGAGCCTGCTGGATCGCCGTTGTCGCCCAGAGTCACCATTCACACCAACGAGGACACATCTGTGCCACGTCGGCTTAAAACCAGGTGTTAGAGGGTTAAATGACCTATTTTTGCTACTTGAGGGGGGGGGAGGGCAAAGTGAACGGTTTCATACTTGAGTGTATAGATTGGACTTGCAGCCTAAGTTGAGAGAATAAAAGTGGACATCTTCCTAATATTTAAGGTTACATACAACTTAAAGATGCACCTTAGATTTTCTGCAACTTGGGCCACAGTAATTAAAATCTAACCTTGCCTTCTCCAAGAAAAGAATAGGTGCTTATCGATCGGGTGCATGTGGTGGAGTCATGCTTGTTAGTTTCATGTGTAATGATGTGTAAATGTTTTAGGTTTGCATTGATTGGCACTTGACGGTGATCGGTAGTGACGGGGGGAGGGGATAGGTTGATAGTGCTCTTCGCTTTTGCAATGAGTCATGCTTTGATGTAGGGGTGAAAACGAATCAAATACGGATCAGATAGTGTCCAAACCATATTTATATTCGTATGTGTAAAATGAATACGAATATGAATAATCTTCTCGAATTCGAATTGAATATTGTAACGAATTCGAATCGAATATCTACTTAATTTGGTCGGATTCAGATATTCTCATAATTTATGTAGTATGAAGACATTAATGACATTTTATCCTTGTACAATCAAGCTTAATCATTCTAATTCATTCACTTCACCTAAAGAAACACGAATTCATGTTCAATTAAAAAAACTTGTCCAACTAATTAGTCTTATTGCAATAAAATATGCATATTGCTTCGTCGAATATGAATACGGATAGTCCAGGTAAAATAACATTTTGGATGGTAAAAGTCTATACCATATTCGCATCTATATTTTTATACAAATTCGAATACGAATAGAATAGAAATTGTTAATCGGATAGTCCAGGTAAAATAACATTTCTTATGGCAAATCAGATCAACGCATAGGGGGCTCCTGGTGAGTATTTCCAAAGACCAATGCAAAAGCAATCAATGCAAATGTTTCCCTCAAATTAAGTACTTGAAAATCGAAAGGGTAGTTTCATCTAAAAAGGAAATTGAAAGGGAAATGTGCCTAGTATGTTCACTTTACAATACATATAGGGTGTGTTTGGTTGGGTGAATATGGACGGCCGGATCCCGGATGCACCGTATATTGCGAAAATATCGAGTGTTTGGTTGGGTGAATCTACTGTAGCAGCCTGTATCCGCTCGTCCCGCATACGGTGGCGATCCGGGATCGGGAGTGAACCCCATTTCGGCCGAAGCTGGCAGTCCAGGACCGACGGAGTCAAGAAAATGGTGGGCTAGGGTTACCTCTCGCGCGCTCGGCGTCGGCAGCAAGTGATCTCCCTCTCCTCCCTCCTCCGGATCCGGCGAAGGCCTTCGGGAGGCGGCGCGCGGCGGCACCGGCGGCACGCGGCTGACGCGGGCGAGGCGCGGCGGCCCGTGGCTAAGGGAGGAGGCGGCGTAGAGGGGAGGCGCGTCGGTGGGGGCGACGCCGGAGGAGGAGGCGTAGAGGGAGTGGACGGCGGAGGCACCGAGTTGGGGTGGAGGCCGGCGCATCGGTGGAGCGGCGCGGTGAACTGAGGCGCGGCGCTGGGGGTAGAGGAATCGGGAGGGGCGTGAGACCAGGGGAGAGAGGCGACCGGGGTGAGGCAGATGCGCGCGGCGCGGCCGGGCGAGGCAGGCGCATGGCGGCGCGGTCGGGGGGAGCCGAGAGGAAGAAATGGGGGGAGGGGAGGAGAAGACCAGGGGTGGCGGTCGAACCAAGAAGAAAAGGGGCACCGGGCTGAAGAAATGAAGAAAAGTTGATTTTATTAATGTCTTTTGATTTAAAGTAAAGTTGCAAATATTTAGTCAAAACATATGTTCATACCAAATAATTGCATGTCGCATTTCCCCCCTGATATACATCATCATATTGTCAAATACGTTCTTTTCAGAAGTTAAAAAAAATTAATATGTCATACTGTAAATAAATTACTATTAGTTTGTGCAAAAAACTGAAAAACATGTGAAGGGGGTAACCACACCACCTCTCACATTCGAGGGTCACTATACCCCACTATACAGCCAACCAAACACCTTCTCAGCCTACTGTATCCGCTCATACAGCCTCATATACAGCCTACCAATCACAGACTCATTCAGTCTGTATCCACAGATACATCGAACCAAACACTCTTCTTTTTCAAAATACGGCCCTCCTCATCCAGCTTCCCCTCATCCAGGATATACGATCCCACTACCCAAAAGCAACCAAACACACCCATATATCATTACTCAAGCGTAGTTATCCATAATCATTTGGACGGGGAGCCAAGGTTTGCGTGGCCCTCGCAACACAAAAGAAAAAAAGATCGTGTGGGCCATTAATAAGTTGAGTATATATACATATGTTTATTTGGCCAACCAGGTAGTTTAGCACATCTAGTGTAGTGGCATCATAGTACCCACCCACTGTACGGACCGGGTTCGATTTCCGGATGCTCGAAGGCTTTGATGGAGTATAATTAATTAGTTTTTCTCAAGTTTGTTTGCTCGATTTCTCAGAGAAGTGCAGATTGATGCTATATTTTTCGAGCGTATTTTTAATCTACCGAGTTGAGTTGACATACAATTGAAAGTTGAATGAAATCTAATTACTTTTTTGCATGGGAAATGAAATGTATCATTAAAATATCAAAATTGGCTATACCGATGAGGACATATTGATGAGACCCTCGGTGCAACAACATCAATTTGCATATATTAATTGAGAAAAATTTTGGTGTAATAATGGTATGAACTTTGCTGTCAATCTCTGATGTAGAACCAATTACACAGTACTTCTCGCAAACGGGGAAATAGAAAAGAGAAGTGCACATTGTGGCACAGGCTGATGTATGTGGGCTGTGACTACAGCCCAAGAGATATTGACGTCATCAATGGGCCTAGTGGTAACTGGACTGCAGGTGATAGATGTCCGTGGACTTCCACTGCTATGATTGAAGGTTTGGATTTCATCAGGTACATTAGAGATCTTCATAGGCAGTAATTCAGCATATTCCATCGAAATTGGCGTCTCCCATGCTTAGGTTCAGAGTTATATATACTTCTGGACTTGAGAATCCATTTTGCATGCATGGAGCAATTTGCGCGCGACAAGTTTCTCTTGTTGCCCCCGTGGATTCCCCTGAAATTTTCAGCTCGTCCATTCTATTCATACACTACTTGAATTAATTGTTGGGATCTGGAAAAATCCGTCACATTATTTTCAAAAGAAGTAGTTACAATCTATTTTAGTAAACCATACCTCAAGATTCATGCTCAGGTTAGGGTTTTGTGTTCACTAAGCCCCACCCAACCAAAGAATTAGGGTGGTTCGTGCAGCATTGAAGCGAGGTGCAGGCAGTGGCATACGACTGTGGGTGGTGGGGTGGTGTTACTGTTGATGCCTGTGGAGGGAGAGAGGTAACGGTACTTGAGAGATTGGAGGTAGTTTAAGGTTTACACAAATCTTGACGTGATCGTAGGGTGTAAAAATCTATTATATGATAAAAGTTAATGGTAGTTGATCTATAGCTGCTTAAAAAAAAGAGAAACATGATTGAAATTCTCACAAAAAGAAAAACAGATGTCACTTAATTTGGTAAACACTAATTTCAAAGGTTTAGATTTGATTGTTGTCTTAAGAGATATAAGAATTAAGAATTTGAATAATTCACACATAATAGAAAAACATCTAGCCCTTAATTTGGTGAATCTTATTTAAAGGCCTAAATTTGATATTGGCTTAGAGATATATTGATTCAACAAAAGATAAACAACACTACCTATGATCCATATGTTGAGGGCGTGTAAATTTGCTAGACGAGGCCACCTCCAAATCCTGTCTTTCACATAGAGGAGACAAATCTCAAAATACATTACGCTAATTAAATACAAAATAAAATATCCAAATGTATTTTGTTTGTGAAACATGGATTTCGACATTTGGAATTCGCATACTATACCATATTGCGCCGCGCAATTATAGGGGCCAATCGGCTATTTTTTCGATAAAAAGAAATCTGGTGCTTGATGTCTGGACAACACCTTAATTGTTTTCCAACTATACAATATCATGCATGCCATTATATAAGCCATAAAAACATATATATAAGGGTATGCCAACACGTACATTTCACTGCCTGTTGTGTCTGTGCTAGCTATATGTACGAAGGCAATAATTAGCTACGTACCTAGCTAGCAAGTGGAGCCACTACTACAAAAAGAGTCATCATAAATGGTTCCTAGGCACCAACATCCGATAATTAGCTACGTACCTAGCTAGCAAGTAATGCACCATGGTGCCTAGGCACCAACATCCGATACACGTGTATGATTGATAATTTTTTTGAGTTTGGGTATGAAAATGTTTTATACCCTTGATATATTTATAGTAAGTTAGTTTTGAACTCAGTTCAAACTAGTTTGAACTACTTTTGAGTTCAATGCAACTACAGTGAGTATATAACATAAAAATAGTTCAAACTAATTAAACTGAAGTTGAATTTAAATTTTTTCGGAGTTTGATATCTCAAATATACTTTTTATGGGTATATGAAGATACCCACATCAAACGTTGCGAATCTCGAAGCAAATCAACGGGTATTGATATTGGTGCCTAGGCACCATGGTGCATGAAACACTCGTCCTATATATATATATATATATATATATATATATATATATATATATATATATATATATATATATATATATATATATATATATATATATATATATATATATATATATATATATATATATATATATATATATATATATATATATATATATATATATATAGTGTTTCATGCACCCAGGTGCCTAGGCACCCATATCAATACCCGTTGATTTGCTTTGAGATTCGCAACGTTTGATGTGTGTATCTTCATATACCCATAAAAAAGTATATTTGAGATGTCAAACTTCAAAAAAAATTAAATTCAACTTCAGTTTAATTAGTTTGAACTATTTTTATGGTATATACTCACTGTAGTCGCATTGAACTCAAAAGTAGTTCAAACTGGTTTGAATTGAGTTCAAAACTTACTTACCATAAATATATCAAGGGTATAAAACATTTTCATACTCAAACTCAAAAAAATTATCAATCATACACGTGTATCGGACGGTTCTTGATGTGGGTGCCTAGGCACCCAGGTGCCTTATGTAATTTTCCTATATATATATATATATATATATATATATATATATATATATATATATATATATATATATATATATATATATATATATATATATATATATATATCGGTACAATGTAAATAACTAGTCTCAAAAGATGAAATAGAAAAGTTTTATATGACTTATATAAGTTCGTTTGAAAGGTTTTGATGTGATGTCTGCCACAGGCGTTTTTATCATAACCGTTTGTGAATTATCACAGATGGATATTAATAAGAATCGTCTGTGATGTCTTGCATTATCACAGACGGTTCGTGTGAATAACCGTCTGTGAATATACCATAGACGGTTATTCGTATGCACCGTCTGTAATAATTACAACATAAATAATTTCTGAAAACTGTCTATGATGTAAGCGTCTAGTATAATCTTTTTTTGTAGTAGCGAGCAGAGCGTAGCAGCAGTCCATACCATCATCCCTACGAAGATGCCAATGCAAGCTACGTACGGCAGCAGCTCCGTGGAATAGTATGCACGCAGCGCACGGCAGGCTCCCGGCCAAAACCCCGGCCTGGCATCGTGACCTTGTCCCAGTCCCAGAGCGCGCACGCAGCGCACGCAAGCTGCCATGCATATATCTCATCACGCATCACACTGAGCTCGGTCATTGTTCAAACACGCACGCATGCGTCCATGCATGTCCACAAGACATTTGCCAGCCGATCCATCGATCGCGCGGACGCAGATACGATCCATCGATGCAGCAGGAGAGAACGACGACATGCCCACACGCGCACACAAACACCACCACTCGAAAACACTTATACTTTAATTGACCCCTTTGCTCAGTGTACATGCATTCTGCCAATCGCATGTGAGTGTACTTTCCAAAGTGCGCCTCGTCGCTCGATCGCCATCACGTGAGCTTTGGGAGCTAGTTTACCACCCCAAGAATCCTAGACTCTTACTATGTACATGCATAGAGCCTACACGTGATCGATCTGATCAGATGCATGTACGTATGCCTACGTACGTAGACGTCATAGTAGACATCAAAACGTAGGACAAAAAGGAGCCAGGGACGTTTCTGCTTTAGACAGGTGTAGTATATACGTACGTACGTCGCTATGCAAGCGCATGTGTACACTGCATTAGAGAATGAGTTGGCAAAGATACTGTTACGAGCTTATAATTTGCTAGCTAGATAGGGCCTACGTACCTAGGAGCTAGCAAGCAGTTCACTTATTGAAGGGACGGGCTCGTTTTGTATCTGTATACACGTGCGTATATATCCATATTGTACCGAACGTAGAAGCATATTAATTTCAATCCTCTACTTCTTTTGGAGATACCAGTGTCGAACAAAAATATTAGTAATTGCCTAGCTAGTTCCATATGCATGGTTTCCAACATTGTAGGATTTGCATGCTGGCCAGCGCTGCAACAACAAAAATCCAGCTAACAAGCATTAAAATTGTCAAGATAAAATCACACTGTTGAATAGGATACACAAGACAACGTTCAATTATATGCGTGGACTTTAGGACAAATATTTGTTGGAAAAAAGCTATATTTGGACAAACCACACACGTCTTGCTTCCTGCAAATTGCATTTGTCACTCTCTCATCTCATCTGTATATGTATGATGATGTTCAATAGCGCTTGCAATTATTGCTTCCCTAGCCGTTAGTACTAAGCATCAGAAAGAGCCTTTGCCCCCTGTCTTACAATATCTAGCAAGGAACACAAGCCATGTATGTATGTTTAATCTTGCGGTGGTTACATTTAACTTCGTTTGCGTGGTAAGCTTTACATTATGTTTGTACAAATACAACGCGTAGGCCTGTGACTTGGATGTTTACTCACGCGGTAGCCAGTGTGGGGCTCCGCACGGCTAGGCGTGGTAGCAGCGGAGGTACGTAGTTGCCATTCCAAGTATGCTTGAGTGGCTCCCTGTCGAGGGTGGTGAGGTGGTACAACCTGCTATGAAGGAAGTCATTATATAGGGCCCCTCCTACTTCGACTCTAGCTTCGCTGTCGTGGTGGTGTGGAGAGCCCTCTTGAGGATGAGGTCCCATACTGCGAGTTACCGTAGCCTAACCCTCTTATTGTAGGAAGCCATAGTCATTCAAAGGTACTTGGCGATATTGTTGGTTGCCTGGGTCCGAGCCTTGTCAGCAAGGTTCAGTGATAGCTAGCATTCCTCAGGTGGTGTTTCCACTACCACGTGCTGGGACTTTGCTTTGAACTCTTTAGGCGTCATGGCCTCGTCGTTGAAGAGCAGTCTGAATAGGGTGAAACCGTTAGGGTGCATGATCGTGGTGCGCATGGACCAGAGGACTTTGGGCGACTCCTCCAGCCACTTGCCCTTCGGAAGTCCAATCAGGCACTTCTTTATTCCGTCTGAGATGGTGCCATTGGCATGTTCGTTGGCCCAGTTTAATTGTGGGTGGCCCATGGAGGCGTAGCATATCTTGATGCCCATGTGTTCATAGAAGACTGGAAGGCTGCTGCATCAAACTACAAATCGTTGTTGATAGTGACCTCTCTAGGGACTCTGAAATGGCATATGATGTTTGGCTAAAGGAACTTCTGTGTTGCCGTGGATGTGATCCTGGTGAGGGGCATTGCCTTGACTCACTTCGAGAAGTAGTCATAGGCCACAATGACGAACTGTAGGTCACTAGGAGCGTGGGGGAGTGGCCCTATGATGTTGAGCCCCAACACGCTAGTAGCCACACCGATGATATTAGCTAGAGGGGGTCGATAGTGGGTGCACAAACCTCCTCGTCCACTGACACCTTGGCAGCGTTTGACTAATTTTCATGCATCTGAGACTACCGTGAACCAGTGGAAGCCCTGGTGTGTTGGGGCCAAGTGCGAGCTGCAAAGACCATGATAAATCTCCGTGAGGAGCTCTTGGTATTCACGGCGTGACGGGCATCATTAGAGTGGGGTGCATACACCCTATTTGTAGAGCACACCATATGCAATGTCGAAGGTCCTTGCTTAGTGCACGAGTCTCTAGAGCTTCTGTGGGTCGTCTGGTTCCTCAACCCCCTAGAGGAAGGCGACGATGGGCACCCTTCAGTCATCTTCCTGGCCAATGTGCAAGACCTTGAGGGGCTCCGCCTACTCCTATGGAGTAGTAGCGGATGTGAGAACTTCAAAGAATATGCCGGAGAGGGCTCATGCCCTTGGCGGGTTGCTTTTGCCAAGGCGTTTACTTCTGTGTTGTCAGCTCTCAGTATTGATTTGACAGTGGCACCCAGGAAGTGTTGCTTCGTTGCCCTGACCACAGTTAGGTACTTTGTGAGGTTAGGATCTTTGGCCTAATATGATTTATTGATATGGCCCAGGATTAATTGTGAGTCACTGTGAAGTAACACCCTTCTAGCTTTGAGTGCCTTCACTTTGTAGAGGCTGAACAATAGGACCTCATATTCTGCCGTGTTGTTGGTGGTTGGGAACTCAAGGTGCGCTACGTAGGCTAGTTTCGGCCTTCGGGGGGTTGTGACGATGACCCGTACCCCAGCCCTCATGGCACACCACACGCCATCAGTGTGTAGGGCCCACACCCACTTTGAGGGCAGTTGATAGCTCAGCTAGCCTGTGGGGGTCCATTCCGTGATGAAGTCCGCCAGGATCTATGACTTTATTGTGATGCAGACGATGTAAGTGATGGAGAAGGGCACCCAGGAGCAGCTCATGGCCACTCATTTATTGTGCGATCTATGGACTTCTTGTTCTGCAATATTTCCCCCAAGGGAAGATGAGGTTACCATGATCTTGTGAGCTAGGAAATAGTGCCTCAGCTTGCATGAAGCCTGCTTCCTCAACTCCGTGTATCCCATCTTCGCTCCCTATAGCGGCTCAGAGACATAGTACACTAGGCGTTGAGCATATCCTTCCTCCAGTACCAAGACCGTGCTAATGGCCTATGAGGTTGTTGCCAAATATAGTAGGAGTGGAGCCTTTGGTGTGGACATGCGAGGTTGGGAAGGTTCGTGAGGTATTCCTTTAGGTCTTGGAAGGCCTACGCACACTCGTTGGTCCACTGAAAGTCACCAGAGTCACAGAGGGTTTTGAAGAAGGGTAGCACTCGCTCTGTGTCCCTTGACTGGAAATGGCTAAAGGTGACAAGGTGGCCAGCTAGCCTCTGGACTTCCCTGACAGTCTTGGGAGCTTTCATGGACCGTATGGTGTCGATTTTGTCAAGGTTAGCCTTGGTTTCCCTACCAGACACCAGGAAGCTGAGTAACTTGCCTGCCTATCCAGAGACATTCTCCTCATTCTTTGCTTGATGAGCTTCGCATCAGGGTGCACCACCAACTTGTGTTCAATGATAGACCGATCTACTCCTATAATGTCGACGGGGGACCATGCGAAGATGTTCAAGTTCTTGTGAAGGACCTCCAATAGGCTCTGCTCTACCTCCGGGGCCAAACCGCATCCCACCGAGACCTCTTTTGATGGGTCAACACTGTTGAGTGGTACTCTTTTGACCTCGTCGTCTGGCCTCGGTTTTAGCGTCCACCCTGGCGTAGAGGGAGGGGTGTTGCTAAGGGAGGGGCAAGGCCTTCACTTACTGCGTGCACCTTCTAAAGTGGGCTTGATGAACTTGATTCACTTATTCTGAGCAAGGGCTTGAAGAAGCTACAACTACATAGCCATCATCTGTTCCATGATGGGTGCTTGAGCTGGTGGTGGCAGCTGAATTGGAGCATTATTTCTTGGCTGAGCTTTGGCTCCACTACTATTGTCGATGTTACTCCTTGTGTTCACCATCTGAAGTGGTAACCAGGGTTAGTAAAAGGAAAGAGGGAAGAAGCACAAATAAGAGATCAGGGAACAACTAAATGACATATCAAACAAACACCTAAGAGAGAAACAAACACCAACTAAAAAAACTTAGCTAAAAAAATAAAATAGTTTTGAGGATGGTTGTACCACAAGTGCACAAAGGCTTGGTATAGTCCACCACCAACTAATAATATATAAGCGTTCTAAGGACGTAACACTTTATTTGGATACTACAGACTGAAGAACTACTCCTCAGGGTCCTCATCTGGGTCATCCTCATTGAACCATCTATATAAAATATGGAGAAAAGGGGATCGAATTATCATTCCAAAAACGTGAATGAGTAGCTAGGTAGGAAACAAATGCCATGACGAAGGAAAGGATTGAAAGACAAGAAAAGGTAAAGATAGCATATTATTAAACTTTGTATTATAAAATAAAAATTTCAGGTTTTTTCTAGTGATGACAATTCTAACTAGGTCACATCCTACAGTCAAATTGACTATGATACCACCACTGTTGGGACTGAATTTCCGAATCAGAACCCTCTGTGTATTACTGCACTAGTCCCAGACCAAAGCTAGTGCACATAGTTAAACAATGATGATTATAAAACCAACGATGATTTGTTACCATAATAGAGTAATGGCATTAAAGCCACTTAGTACCAAACAGGCTACAAAACCTCACTGAAAATACAAACTCAAAGTGGAAGCAAATAAAATAATCTTTGAAGATAGCCCATCAATTCACCACATGCAATTGAGTGGGGAAGTGCAACCTAGACCTTCGGAAAGCCTTCGTCAAATTTGTATGTGAAGTAGTCCTAGTCTCCTTTTGCATCTTTGTATTCCTCTAAGATGATTTGTAGATTGTAAGGTGAGTACATAGAGTACTCCGTAAGTCTTGGAAAAAATGAAATTATATGCAATGTTTAACAAAGGAAGAATAATATGGTTCTTTAGCACAAAGTAGCATTTTATTTCAATTACCATTATATATTTTTCAAAGCATCAATTTTATAAAGAAATTGCAATAAATGGAACTAACGTAAATTTTTTTAGTGAAGGTTCCAACCATCTACACTAGTAGATAGGCTCTAACCGCTAAAGTTCAAGACTATGGGTTCCATCCACCCACATTGGCTCTATCCATGAAGACACACACCCGAGAGTTCTAACCACTCCCAAGTCCCGAAACTTTTACTTTGAAACCAAAATCAAGATCTACCATATGAAAGCGTACATTGCCCACCCTTGACAGTGGGCATGTATATTTGAATGGTTTTACACTTTGTAGAGATTATACAGTTTTACCCATAAGATATGATGATCTCATATTGCCACACAATTATCACACTTCCTTAGGTATGCGACAGAGAGATCATGATAAGGCCTTAATAATGCGCTGACTCAACTAGACTCTGCCCGCAAAAGTTTCACCGCTGAAGGGTTCCATCCACCTAGTTGGAAGCCCAAACTTGTGTCATATGGGACAACTGTCTCCATCTGACACTCATACCACTGGCGAATTCTAAGCTAAGCCATTGCAAATTAATTAGCTAGGTCATACCCATTTATGCTTGTGATTGTATGGTAGTGCTCAGTTTGGATAATCACAAGCGTCGGTCCTTAATTGACTAGGGTGGCACATTCACGATATAAGATCACGTGCTCAATCCGCACCAAGCCAAACTTACCATCTGCCTATGTCTAAATTATTTTTTTATCATTTTATTTTACTTTAAAAACAACAACAATACCTGTTGCCACAAAGTTACGAGAATTAAATGATTAAGACATATGATAATAATTTTTTATCCCTAGGTTACAATGACCGAATAGCTTGTCTAAGTAGTTCTACCATTCTAGAATTATCAAACTATATTGTAATCTCAATACCGAGACAAGAGAATTCTAAGGTGACAAAGGTATGGGGATTTCAACAACAAATGAGGGTATAACAATGTTGGTATAACTAACAACCTTAAGACAAGTTATCATTTTATGTGAAATAGCAACTCATACTAATTTAAAATAGTCAATATGTTTGATAAAACTTGGATCAATATGTTCAAGAAAGACTTGCCTTTTGTGGCTCGGGTCTCTTCTCGTTGGTCAGAAAATTCTTCGAGAACTTCACGTTCTACGCGCAAAATGAGATAAACAAATAAATAAACAAATACAAATAAACCTAAAAAATAAAATATATATTGGAAGAACTATTATGATTTTATATGAATTTATAAACTCAAACACTAGATTCAAGGTTCAGACAACGGAGAAAGAGCGATCAAAAGATAGGAAATTCTAGAAAATTCACAAATGAGGGAATATTCCTTGGATTCTTTTTGGCTGGATTTTTGATTTATATGTGAGTGTGATGTGTGGGGCCCACTCATCATTCACTCTAGGTAATCAAATGAAGAACTACAGAGAGCTTCTCTGTTGGAGAACTGGGAGTAGTATGCACAATATGCAGGCAGCTCAGGCGATGGTGGCTCACCGGCACGGGAAGGCCAATGCAGCATGGGGAAAGGCAAAATGGGTCTGTAGCTCACTGGAGGATGGCTGGCAGTGGCGGCAAGAACAGCGGTGATAAGGCTTGACAAGGGTGATGACACTCATGCATGGAACGCGAGCAAACAAGGTGAGCATCAGCTTTGCTTCAGCTCAAGGAACGCGATGGAACGATCGGTTCGGCTGGTGGATGGACAGAATGGCCTAGCCATGACAATGACCATGAAAAGAATGGGGGTGCTCCGGTACAGGACTTCCTCGGTGATGCATTGGAAAAACAGAGGTATGGAATATGAAGAGGGTGTGATGGTGATTGTGTAGTAGCAAGGAATTAGGTTTTGACTCACCAGATGCGATAAATCGATGATGTAGGATGCAATAGATCGGTTTCATGAAAAACTTGATTCCCATCAAATGGTCACATGAAAATCAAATTAACTTCACATGAGGGTGTAAGATACTCAAGAACATGAAGTGACATGAAAGAAATTCGAAGAAAATCACCAGAGTGCTTGGAACGTGAGTTGGAGCAATCAGCAATTTCGAGAATAGAGGGCGCTCAATGGCGGTGGTGTTATAGGGTTCGAGGAGACTTAGCAGTGGTTGGGAAGGATTAAGAGGGGACAATGGATCATATACAAAGGCTCAGAAGAGTTGAAAATGGACTCAAATTCATGGGATTCAGTTTTGAGTTGGTTGGGAAAATACAAGACAAAAGGCAAACAGATGAACAAATCGTGAAGAGATCGGAAGTTTGGATTCCTTGCATGATTTGGAGCATTTTTCACTTTGGCAAGACATTGAGATGAGGTCCAGTTTGAAAATTGGCTTGGGTCAGAAGTAGGAGTTGTGGCCCTCTGTTTCACACTACAGTTCAATTCGGCTGAGAAGACGATGAACAATATGTGTGAACAGTACCGTAAATAGTGACAAAGGTAGAGAGAAAAAATAGGAGAGAGAAAGAAAAAGGAAAAAGAGGAAAAATAAAAGATAAGTTGGGTCAAGAAAAATAGATTAGACCTAAAAAATAGAATGGATATTTTTTCTGGAGACTCGGATTTTGGAGATTTGAATTTGAATTTTTTGGAAATTTTTTGGATTTGATTTTTTTGGAGATCAGAATTTTGGCTTGGAATTGGAATTTTGAGATTTCTTTCCAGATTTACACATAAAATGCAAATAAAAACCAATTTATATCTAAACACTTTTAAAAAATTAATTTGGAATTAAAACTTTAAAGACATTGAATTTTAGGATGTTACAAAACCCATCCTCTTGGCCTTGCTCCCGTCCACAACTGTGACCCTTTATTCTGCCATGGCTGCTAACTTTGGGGATAGAGTGATCACTGCCGCCCCTTCGATGCTAAGCGCGTACCTACCGACCCCTTTTGTTGCTCGTAGTTTAAATTTGAGCACTCCTTCGGGGCCATGGGGGTACGCTTGGCCTCGACAATGGGCCTCGTGGCGTCGACTTCCCGCCTCATCGCGTTCTCCTCGGCCCTCGCATATTCTTCTATTTTGTTGAAGAGCTTAGCCATCATTCTTATGGTCGTCTGGACATTGTACTCCACGAGGGACCCCCTTTTGAAGGCTACGGATGGTGGTATTGATGATTGTGGTCTCATTGACATCTTTCACCTAGCATCTAACCTTCACAAAATGTCTGAAGTAGTCCTGTAGCATTTCCCCAGGGGCCTGTTTTATTGCAAAAAGTTGGTCAGCATTGACTTGCTCCGTGTAGTTGCCTTGGAAGTTTTTATGCATGAGGTCACGGTCCTGCTCCCACACATAAATGGAGCAGGGAGTGATCGTGAAGAACCAGAACAATGCGACCCCCTATAGGGCGAGTTGTAGCCTTTTCTCCTTTGTCGAGTCGTCTCCCCTGCGGCTCCAATGACTCTCATAGATGCGCAAGAATTCATGGGGATCAGTGTCACCCTTGTAAGGCTCCACCATAGGTATTTTGAAGTCCTTCGGACAAGCACACTGCTATAGGCCCACGCTGGGGGGGGGCAGGGGCGGAGCTACAGGGTGGTCCCTATGGGCCGCGGACCACCCTGCACTCGGTCCAACCAAAGCCCATTGATAGAGTCCGCACTGGAGAATTCAGCATGTATGTCGCTTGACGCTTGGCCTTCTGCGTTCTGCCTTCAGCCATAGCCCATCGCGAGAGATCGAGAGTTCGCGTGGCCGTGTATTCGCGTCAGACTGCGCCCGTTCGTATTCTTCTCCGTGCGGCCGTGCGGTGCAGCCGTGGGGGCGGGCGACGCTGCGACAACGAGCGCGGGTGCGGCCATCGAGCATCGGCGCGGCGACTCCATGAGGACCACGACGGCAAATGCTGAGCAGTGAGCAGCAGCCCAGCAGCCAGCAGGTACGTACATCAAAATCTTAAGATGAAGACTCAATTGCTAAGCCTAAGCCAAAGCCCTATTCTCCTTTAGTCACGTACTCTGTACTCACGTTTCTCCTTTTCCTTTCAGCTTCTCTAATTTCTCCCCTAGCGGCTAGCGACTAAGCAAAATAGAAGCCAGGATCAACGGTGATAAGCCACGAACAGGAAAAGTGCACAGGCCCACAGGGTATGTAAAACTGATTTAATTTCAATTATATGTTTTTTTGCAGTATTAGATTATTGGTTTGGTAAATTGAAACTTTATATAATTCTCTTGCAGATTTGTTAAAACATGAAGAGGAGTGGTGATATTGCCTCTCTTTTTCAGAAATATGCATCAAAAAAGAAGGCTTCTTCTCCATCTCCTTCCGTGGCTACAGCTATTTCAGAAGAGCAAATTGAAGAACAAGAAGGTGGATCGGATCAAGATAGAGTGATTGAAGAAAATGTGACTCCAACTCCAATGCCTCCAAGTATTATGGGATATCTTCTTACAATTGAGTGAAGAAGAGATCATCAACACTTTTATGGCTATTAGAAGGCGCAGGCCTGACAAGAAGAAGAAGTAGTGACGTACTGTTCTTCAACTATTATGGGTATGTAATATTTCAATTCTATGTTAAGAAAGCTATATTCGTCTATTTTATGAAGTTCGTATGTCCTTTTTACCTTAATTGCATTTCGTAATTCATATACTTGTGTACCGACATGTTAAATTTATAGCAATTAAATAAATTTTAGACAATGGACCACCATAGCTACAAATCCTGGCTACGCCACTGGGGGGGGGGGGGGACTCAGGGTCCACCCACCGGGAGGTGCTGCGAACGCCAGTCATGGTATCCTATCTCTCTATCCTTTTGGTGGCCACCTCTGTTGCGATGGTGATGGGGATATGTTGACTTTGCATCTCTTGTATCTCATGCACAGCCTTCCGTAGGTTTGCCAGCTCCTACTGCAACATTCCATAGATTGCCTCTAGGCCGCTCCTACCTGGGTGAAGCATTTAGGCTCCTAAAAATTGATTTTAGTAATTAATGATGACAATGCTTAAGGGACTAAAATGTTTGTTAAGATGATTGAATGGTTTAGTTCAGGCTTTGATGATATGTTGGTGAAGGCATGCAAAGATGACCAAGGATTGACATGGCTCAAGATATGGCTCAAAGCAAAAGTATAACTAGCCTAAGGATCTCTTTTATAGCTTTTATTAGTCTTGGTGTTTGGTTGAAAAAGATCGAATTGGTAGAATGGACGCCTTACTATAAAGAGTGATCATGGTTACTAGTTTGAAGCTAATCTTGTGTCACTTTGATGAAATCTAGTACATGCATGTATTTGGAAATTCATTTTGGAACCCTCTTTGATTTTGTTTTGAAAATCGTATGACCATAGTAATGTCAGTGGTAGCACTGCTACATCAGTACTACCAGACTTTACATGCCGGTATGTTATTTTCAGAGAGGTGCATTTTTGTCTTAACCTGAAACAGTACTACCGCTGTTATCTGCAGTAGTACCGCAGTGATATGATCGCACTTCATGTTTGGTACTACCGTAGGGCGGTATGACCGCACGTTAATTGGTGGTAGTTAATTTCCAAAGAGGTACATTTTGGGAGATTTTCTCTCCTCTGCAAATCGGTACTATAGCAGCTAAATTGTGGTACTACTGCAGAATCGGTACTACCAAGCTGTGTGAGTGCGGTACTACCAATATTTCTATTAACATCTAGTTTATGTGCATTTAATGAACCTTAAGTAGCAGTTGAGCCATAGGTGTAGTAGTACTGGCGATTACATGGTGCTAGGACCACATACCCTAGTTTTTGGTTATTTCGTCCCCAACGGTTATCCTGGTGAGTGGAGGCTATAAGTACCTCCCTACTAGCAGTAAGCAAGAACTCTTGGACCTCATGGAATACATTTGAGCTCTTGCCTTCATCTCTTCAACCCATGTTCTTCATTTTCTCATTGAGATTGCTAAGAGCATTCAAGTGTATTGAATCATCTAGTTGATCATTGTGGCACTTGAAACCTTCAAGTGAGCATCATTGGCTTATTACTCTTTAGTGATTGCCAACACCTAGATGGCTTAGGGGATATTACACAATGATCACTTTAAGAAGATTGTGAAAAGACCCAACACGGTTGTGAAAGGTCGGAGCACACGTCCTGGAGCGGGAAAGAGCTACCAATGGTGGATTAAGGAAAGACTAAAGTTGCGAAGGAGCTAGCTTGATTAGTTCAAGCTCCCTCAACATGGATTATGGGAGACCGGCAAGTCTTTAAGATCATGAAAATAATACTCGTGTTGTCAGTGTGGTTTAACTCTCTTGCCTTTACTTTTGGCACTTATATTTCTAGCAATTAATTGATTGAGTTGTTTAGCTAGAATTATATCTTGCCTAGAGATAGGTGTGTGGTGCCATAGCAATACATATAGACTTTAGGCTTTGACTTGTGTAAAACAATTTTAATTAGTTCATACTTGCTCTAAAATTGTGTTTTATCCAAAATAATTTAAAACCTCCCATTCACCCTCTCTAGTCAGTCATCAAGTGGTATTAGTGCTTTGTCTCTCTTTATTAGGCTTCACCACTTAGAGAGCAAGGATGGCTATGAGGGTATCTCCCTAGGAAAGGCACCTCTATTTGGTGTCTCAAATTATGCATATTGGAAAATTCGTATAACAACTTATTTGAAGGCCATGAGCTCGAGTATTGCAAGAATTGTTAGTGAAGGTTTCATTATGCCTCTTGATCCTACACATCTCATGGATCTTGATGAGTGAAATTCTTACTACAAAGCTCAAGCCATGAACTTAGAAATGGCTCATGAGATTTGGACTATGCTCTTAGAAATTCATGAGGGCATATCCGTGGTCAAAGAGGCCAAATTGCGTGGACTTCGGAGCAAATATGATATATTCATAATATTGTCGCAAGAAAACATCAACGAGATGTACTCACGGCTCAACAACATTATGAATAAACTCAAGGGCCTAGGTACTACACTAACGGATGTTGATATTGTTTGAAAGATGCTTAGAGCCTTATCGAAAAAGTATGATGCATAGGTGACATTATTCCTCAGCTCATCTGAGTTGCCAAGAATGACACCAACTGGCCTCTTGGGCAATCTCATCACGAATAAATTGTACAATAAGGACAAGAAGGTGCCCTTGAAGCAATCCTCCTTTAAGAAGAAGATTACCATTTTCAAGGTGAAAGTGGAATCAAGTGATGAGATGGGGGAAGGTAAAGATGATTTCGAAGAGGAGATGGCTCTCCTTGTGAGGAGAATGAAGAGATTGTGAAGAGGTGCTCAAACCAAAGCACTAGCCTTGACATGGAAAGAAAGGAGTAATCCTAAAACAACAAGTGTTATAACAACATTCATTGTTATGATTGTGATGAGAAGGGCCACATTACCTCTCATTGCCCTACCAAGAAGGATGACAAGACCAAGCCATCCAAGAAGGAGTACAATAGCAAAAAAAAGCTTCAAAAGGATGGCAAGGGCGAGGCTCATATTGGAGAGTAGAACACTGATAAGGAGTACTCTGACTCGATGATGATGGGTCCTCCAAGAAGATGGGACTTGTTGGGATCACCATCAAGGGGGCTCCATTACTTTTCTCCACACCCACTTGCCTAATGGCAAAAGGGAATAAGTTAAAAGTTAATGATGATAATTTGCTTAGTATCTAAAATTGGTACTTTCACTTGTGATAATTTGCTTGCTATGCCATGCTATTCTAAAATAGATTCTAGCTCTTGTGCAAATAATTCAGGTGATTCTTTGCTTGTGATTGAAAATAATGAGCTTAAAGAGCAAAGTCAACAAGCTAAGTAAGAGCTTGAAGAGATGCTTCAAGCGTAAGGCAATCCTTGACAAAATCTTGAGTGAGCAAAGGTGCTCATACAATAAGTAAGGCCTTGGATTTATCCCGAAGAAGGGTAAGAAAGTAATTCACAATACTACATGGTTTGTGAGGGAAAATGGCAAATTTTGTCATAAATTTCATGGTGTGGGACTTATGTCTAATTCATGCCATGTTGGTAAGATCTCCTCTCTCAGTGTATATGATTGTTGCTATATGCTTAGAAAATATAAGGTTGGTAGAGTAGTAGCATAATTTATTGGCACTTCTACACTTGGTACTAAAAAGAATTTCATTTAGATGCCCAAGCCTTAGTTACTAATCTCCATAGACCCAATCAAATTTGGGTATCTAAAAGAGCTTAATCTTCTTTTGTAGGCAAACTACAAAACTGGTGGAAGGCATTAGGTGCTTGATAGTGGGTATACTCAACACATGACCAGTGACTGAAAGATGTTCAACACATTTGAAGCTGGGAGTGGAGGTAATGACAAGATCACTTTTGGTGATAATAACAAAGCCAAGGTAATTGCATGGGGTAAAATTGCTATCTCAAATGATCTTTCAATTTTATATGTATCTCTTGTAGAAACATGGATTTTAATTTGCTATAGGTTGCCCAATTGTGTGATCTTGGCCTTACTTGCACTTTTTCTAAAGATGGCGTTCTTATTTCAAAAGAAAAATAAAGTGACTTAGTTTTTAAAGGCTTTTGATTTACAATTTCTATTTGGTGAATTTCTCTTTGAATGAGACTTGTTCAAAAACTTGTTTAGTTGAAAACCCTCTTTGGTTTGGCTTTGGCATAGATGGCTAGCTCATGTGAGGATGATTTAACTCAAAATGCTTTTTAAACATGACTTAGTTGTGGGCTTGAAAATGTGAAGTTTGAGAAGAACAAGCTTGTAGTGCTTTCTAAGCTAGGAAGTAAGAAGCAAATTCTCATCCATCTAAAAGTATCATGTCCACTTTTTAGGCTATTAGAGCTATTAGAGCCCAAAATGAATTTGATTTCAAAATAAAGAAAATCTGTAGTGATAATGATTCCAAGTTCAAGAATACTAAAATTGAAGATTTTTATGATGAATTTGGAATAAAAGATGAACTTTCCACAACCTACACTGCAAAGCAAAATGGAGTTGTAGAGAGAAAAAATCGAACATTAGTTGAAATGGCATGGACAATGCTTAACGAATATAATATTTTTGATAATTTTTGGGTAGAAGTAATTAATACCACTTGTCATGCCATAAATCAGCTTTATTTGTATCGTCTTTGGAAAAAGACTTCTTATGAGCTTCTCATTGGAAGAAAACTAAATATCTCATATTTTGAGTTTTTGGTTGCAAGTGTTACATTACGACCAACTTCATATCACTCATTACGACCGGTTATGCCCTCCATGCAAAGTCCGGTCGCTAGCTCATTGAGTACTTGAAGACACAAGTACCTGAGAAATACTATCAATCCACTCAAAACATTTGGGAACCACAACCATCACTACTGACCATCAAATATCATTGTTTCATTGAGTACTGACTGTCGAGTACCAATCACAACATCTAAGAAACAAGATCGCTAAGTCAAAGACTACCGATCCCAAAGTCTACAGCTACCCATCACCGACCAGGTATTGTAGCAATAACTACCGAGTACCGAACAGATACTGTAGCATCGACCATCGAGTACCCACATAGTACTGTAGTACCAACCAATGACCAGTAACTGTAGCACAGACTACCGACTGAGTACTATAGCACAAGAATTATTCGAAAGCACTTGAAGTCTACAACTACAACAACTGACGGCAAAGTCTATGACTATCGATCACCAGCCAGGTACTGTAGCTACGACCAGTTGATTGATCATGATTGAAGTTAACCAATTACCTGCTACGATCAAAATATTGTGATCAATTTTCCGTGGTCAATACCTGATGTGGTTGAAAAGCTATGGTCAAATTGCCGTGGTCAACAGACCTTGATCATTTACCATGGTCGATGGCCGCCTTGAAAGCTTCAGTAACACAAGTGCAACGACAAGCATTTTTACAAATGCAAATTCCAATGAAACCCAAATATCAATTATTTATCATCATTGAAGACATGATCACCACATGGTCTTCCAATCTCCCCCTTGATGAATACATTGACAACACCTCAAAATTTCCTGAACGAAAGTTCTCCCCCTTTCTTAGTTCCCCCCTTTCATCTAACTCCCCTTTTCTGCTAACTTCCCCCCATTTGGCAATGAAATCATCAAGAGCTCTAGAGAGAAAATAATTCTAAAAAAAAGCAATGAGAGTAAACATCCAGAAGTTTTGTAGATTATCCAATTCACTTTGCATTGGTTTAATAATATGTCTAAGTGATCTTGTTGAGTAGATCTCCTTAGATCATATAAAGTCAAATACCACAAAGCAAGTCTAAACAGGTCTTCTGCATGATTAAGCAAATTGGATTAAAGATAGGCATCTCAACTATAATCAAACTGATCTATAAAAGTACAAAGGGACATTACACCTAAAAGAGTAAACCTAAAAGCAAAGTAAGTTTTAAATCTAGTCGAACTAGCAGTCTCATATAACAAACTATAGCTCCATACTCATTTTTTTCTAAAGTATGTGGCATGCTTGTAGCATACTTCATTTCATAATTCCGTCTTTGTAGCACACTTCTTTTGAATGGTAGCACACTTGAAGTGTACTTCTTTTCGATCAAGCACGTTTTGTGCCACCATGGTATACTTAAAGCATACATCTTTTTAATATTTCTCTTTCTCTCTTTTTTTTATTTTTATCATAACATGCCAACTCGAGTAATCATAAAACAATTGCAATATGAAACATACGAGCCTCATGGCCTCGATTTAAATGTGGACTCACAATCAAACTAATCCTTTTTGATGAACATCACAAGGTGCTATCTACAATCAATCTAGTCAAGGTCTTCAACCATGTCGTGTTTTAATTCAAATATAGCAAATTAATTGCAACCTGTTTTGACTTCTACTACAAAGTAAATAAGTAAATATGATAAAGACAGCTCTACTATACATTATTTGACATCAAAAATTTAGACTTAATGTATTATTTGACAAGTATAATAGACAAAGCTTCCAAAATATTTAAATACCAAGCTCCCCCTCAAAATAATCCCATAGGATGCAAAACACTCAACTCACTTCGCAAGCGAGCAAAATGAGAAGAATCAAGCGGTTTGGTATCAGCAACATGAAAATCGGAATCAATGAAATATAAGATAATATCTCCCTTTTCTACATGGTCTCTAAGAAAATGATAGTGAATATCAATGTGTTTGATTCTTGAATGTTGCACAGGATTTTTAGCAATACAAATAGCACTAATGTCATCACAAAAGGGTGGAACACTATCCAATTTTAAGTCAAAATCCTTAGGAGTAGTTGTCATCCAAAGCAATTGAGAGCAACAAGAAGCAGTAGCTACATATTCAACCTCAACAGTGGAAAGTACAACTGACACCTGTTTCTTAGAAGCCCATGAAACAAAAGATGTGCCTAAAAAGTGACATGTTCCAAAAGTACTCTTCCTATCAATTTGACAACCCCAAAATCCGCATCTAAATAAGTTCTAAGGGTAAGACAAAAGAAAGAAGAGTACAATAAGCCAAATTCCAAAGTTGACTGAAAATACCTAAAAATTCACTTTACCACTTGACGATGTGAAGCACGTGGGGATGCTTGAAAGCGAGCACACAAACACACAATAAAATGTATTCTAGCCTTGAAGCAGTGAGATACAAAAGAGAGCCAATGATGCTTCTATATTCCTTTTGATCAACAAGTTCTCCATCTTCGTTAGGACCAACACAGCTGTAGACCCCATGGGTGTGGAAATTAGTTTGATTGTTCCCATGTTGAAATGACAAAGTAAATCCTTGGTGTACTTAGTTTGATGAACAAAAGTACCCAACTTTGATTGCTTGATTTGAAAGCTTAGGAAGAATGTGAGCTATCCCAACATGCTCATATTGAATTCCCTACTCATAGTATCCGAAAGCGTAGAAACAAAAGCATAAGAGGAACCACCAAACATGATATCATCCACATAGATCTGTACGAGTAAAAGATCATTGCCATACTTGAGAGTAAACAAGGTCTTATCTACCTTGCCCACTTGAAAGTCATTTTTAGCTAATATGATTTAATCCTATCATACCATGCTCTAGGTACTTGTTTCAGACCATATAAAGTTTTAGACAATTTATAGACACGATCAGGAAACTTATGATTCTCAAAACTAGGTGGTTATCTAACATAAACTTCCTTAATATAGCCATTAAGAAAAGCACTTTTCACATCCATTTGATATAGTCTAAAACCCTTTGATGCAGCAAATGCTAATAGAATTATAATGGCTTCTAATCAAGCAATAGAAGCAAATATTTCATCAAAGTTAAGACCTTCTACCTGGGTGAATCCTTGAGCCACAAGTCTAGCCTTATTTTGACCAACAATACCATCCCCACTTTGTTTGTTCTTAAATACCCATTTAGTTTCGATCACGCTATGGCCATGATGAGGTAAAACCAAAGTCTAGACTTTACTATACTCAAAGTTTTCTAATTCCTCACGCATGACATTAATCCAAGACTCATAAGATAAAGCATAATTTACATCTTGGGGTTCAAAACAAAAGACAAAAGTAGAATGATCATATGAGACATTGGAGTTATACCTACTGTGAAGAACTCTTTCATTTAACTCACTGATCACTTGTTCAGGGGGATGACTTCATTGAATATGTAGAGAAGTCTGTGAAGTGGTCATAGATGTAGTTGAAGGGGTTGTAGTGGTCATAGCGGCCTCTACCCTATGAGTTGTTGTAGGAATAATAGGTGTTGGAGAGTGACCTAGGAACTCCCTGTTGTTGTTGGAGTCATAGAAGATGTCCTCGAGTGACCTACATTCCTGCATTATCGGGTTTAGTACTAGGAATAGCCTCATCAAAAATGACCTCACAGGTCTCACGATTTTGTTAGTTTCTAAGTTGAGTACATGATAATCTCAAGTGTAAACTGCATAACCAAGAAAGATGCCATTTGAGGATTTAGATTCAAATTTATCAAGATTGCCACGTTTAAGTATGAAACATCGACATCCAAACACCCTCAAGCAAGAAACACTAGGACAATGACCAAACCGAAGCTCATAGGAGGTCTTATGCAATTTAGCTCGCAAGAATACTCTATTTGAAATGTAAAAGGTAGTCGAAATAGCTTTAGCTCAATATTTCCTAGGAGTAGCATGTTCATATAACATAGTTCTAGCCATTTCGATCAAAGTTCTATTCTTATGTTTGACCACACCATTCTGTTGAGGTACTCAAGCTGAAGAAAATTGATGGTCTAAACCCCTTTTAGCATAAAAAGAAGCAAATGATGTGTTCTTGAATTCAGTTCCATTATTACTTCTAATTGCTCCAAGTGCTCCTGGAAGTTCATTAGCAAGTCTAAGAGATTGCTCTCGAAAGTGACCAAAAGCTTCGTTCTTAGAAGCCACAAAATATACACAAGAGTATCTAAAGTAATTGTCAACAATAACAAGAACATACCATTTATCTCCAACTGACTGAACCCTAGCAGGACCTACTGAGTCCATATCTAACAATTGACCCAAAGAATTAATCCTGATAAGAGTGAGTGGGGGATGAGGCGGTGAGACCATCTTACCATATCAACAGGGTGAACAAATTAGATCCATTGACTTTTCGATCTTAAGACTAGAAATTCCTCTAACCATATTCATGTTACTAAGCTGAGCTAGATGATCAAAGCCAATATGACCTAATCTATAGTGATAGAAGAACATATATTTAGAGTCCAAAGAAATAAGACACCTAAGATCAGAAGAAGCTAAACATGAGAAATCACTCTTAAACAAGTGACCAAATTGACTAATTTTGCATACAAGATCACTAGATGAATCCAAAATACAGCATGAATGTTTTTTAAAGTTTGCCTCAAGATTATCGTCTACCAATTATGAAACTGAAAGCAAGTTATAGCTCAATTTACTAACGAGAGCAACGTTCTTTAATATGAACTTGTCATTGACGCACACGATGCATTTAGCAAGAATTCGTCCTTGAGTGTTGTCCCCATAGTGATCATCTCATCACTAGGGGCACGTGTGAGGGAGGAGACCCATAGTGAATCTCTGATCATATGGTGAGAACAATCAGAGTCAATGAACCATATATTCTCCTTCCTATTGCAACGAGCCTATAGAGCACAAACAATCATTAGTACCATAGTACTGGGGTTAGACAACAAAGATTTAGGTGTGCAGTATTGAGGAACTCGACGAACAGGAGAAAAAGCGTGCGCTGATAAAGATTTAAGTGAAGCATTAGCATTTGACATATTTAAACCAGACAGTCGATGATATGTTGGTTTGACCATGGAGTGATCTAACGTCCTAAGTAGAGCTGGTCTGACCACCAACCAGTCTAAACGAGTAGTAAAGCTGGTCGAAATTGACTTGACCCTTACATAAAGCTGGTCTAACTCTCAGCTGGTCTAATTGAGCAGAGAAAGCTAGTCAAAAGTCTCTTGAGAAGTTAGTCTGACTGTGAGAATCAACTGATCGAAAACCTTGTTTGACCACACTGATTCGACCATGAGAAACAACTGGTCAAACGCTGAGTCTAGCCTCACTTGTTCAACCTTGGGAAGCGATTGGTCGAAAATGCTTCCTCACCCTGTTCTTTTTCTCTTTCTTTGCTTTTGTAAAGAAGAATTGAACCAAATAACCATCTTTACCACAATGAGTGGAGTGATATTTGATTTGATGAGAGGTCGTATCAACCGACTTCACAACACTTAGTTTGGAAGAGAATTCTTTGTAATACCAGTTGATCTAAAGATAACTTGTTTTGGTTCAGACTCTACTTCAAATTTTTCTACTTCGAGTACCTTGACAGCTTTAGGAGAATTTTTCTTATCATGCTCAATGAAATTAAATCCTAGACTATTATTTTTCACACTAGTTTTTAACTTGTCTAAGATCATATTCAAGTTCTTCTTGTCGAAAGAGAACCTCTCTAGAGTGTTTTTAAGGTACTCGTTTTCTCTAACCAGTGAGGGATAAGTTGTGCAATTTATGGAATCTACCACAGGATCCTTGGAAGCACTAGACTGAGCCAATCTTTCTTTTTTAGTAAATTCCTTCAACTACCTAGTTAGAGCATCAATTTTAATATTTAACATAGGACAGTTAGAGCAAGAAAGATTTTTATGATAGAGTATTTATTGATTTGATTCCTGAGATGAGTTAAGTCTAGCTTGTAGCAAATCACACTTAGAACATGCCTAAGAAGTGTTAGATTTAATGTTTTCAATTTTATCATTAGCAAGTTAAGTTTTCCATTACAGAAATCATGTAACATTCTTAGTCGATCAAATTTATCAGTTACACACTAAGTTGAGTTAGGTTCGTTGCATTAACAGATCTAACAGTTTCCAAGTTAGAATATAAGACTTGACAAGCTTCGCAAGAATCATCTTTAGTAATAGATGCTCTAAGTCTATTATCCTCAGAATTTAATCTTTTGACTACAAAATTATTTTCTTTCAATTTCTTTTGTCTTTTTCAATTCAATAACAAGTTTAACTAGATCATCTTTAAGGTCGCCGTATGATGGTTTTACCTCATCGGGATCACTGTAGTTGTTGTCTCTATTGCCTGCCATGAAGCATATGCCCGTGGAGTCATTAGTGTCCTTCTTCTTGCCTTTGACATTCTCACTGTCGTGGTCATCATCGTCATAGCTCTCAAAATCTCTGTCACTCAAGTCAAGGCGCTCGATGGCTGATAAGACTTTTTCAGCAACCATGCGATAGAAACTTCCACTCTTGATATTATTCTTGGATGGTCGACGACGATAGTTTCGGTCTTCCTTGACCCCTTTCCCTTTGAGTTTGGGGCAATCCATCTTAATGTGGCTTGGCTCACCACACTCGATACACCTGATCAGACCTGGAACTCCACCTCGTTTTCTTGTCCTTAGATTGTTGAGAGCCTTGTATGCTTATAGGGATATTAAGACCAAGTCCTCGTCACGGAGCTGCTCGAACTGATCTTCTGAAAAATAGAACAAAGCAGACAAGAGAACACAAGGCAAAGTACTTGACGAAGTAGCCTGCATGGAGTTAGTCACAAGTGCTAAAGATGAAAATTTTCAATCTTAGATGGTAAAGCTTCTATCTTATAGTTTTTCAATCTAGAATACAGATTATCCATGGTAAGAGTATCTAGATTGACGGTTTGATTAATAGTCGTGACGACCATCAGCCACTTTGAACCTAAAGACCTTAAAATTTTAGTGGAATTATCTTTATCAGTAGGAATAACACTAACTCCACGCAATTTACTCAAAATCTTTTCAAAACGAGCAAAAAGATCATCTATAGATTCACCAGGTTTTATAGCAAAATCCAAGTACTCTTTTTGATAAAGATACTTATGCACTTTTTTAATCTTGGTCATTCCTTCATGATAATCACAAAGAGTTTTCTAGATTAAATGAGTAGAAGCAATATGAGCTACATGATCAAATTCTTTGTAAGAAATTCCTTAAAAAAGCAAGTTACGAGCACATGCATTCAAACCTACATCTATTTTATTTTTGGTAGTAAGATCAACACAAACCATATAAGGTTGAGAAACCTTTTTCTAAATATCACTACTTTGAGCCCCAATGTAAGCTTGCATACGACACTTCCAAAAAGCAAAATCAGTACCATCTAGCTTGGGGGATGATTTACATTCCTCTCGGATTCCATCACTACCTGCTCTAATACCACTTGTAGGATTGAATACTGCAATCAGAGGCGGGTGAATAATTGTCACTACCTTTTGAAGTCTTCTGACAGTCAGTGTTGCTTTTGACTGCTTGATGATCAATCACCTGATCAATCACTCGCTTCAGTCAATAGATCTGTTTGATCACTTCGCTCGAACACTTTGAACGTGGTTGTAAGATTAAAACCACCAGCAATCACTATCGCACTTTAAGCAAATCAAGAATCAGATTGATTTAAGACTATCTTTATTGCTAGAAATTCATGGATTTACAAAGTGCCCTCACAAGCACCCCTAAAAACCTAGCCAAAAGACTAAAGGCAAAACCTTCTCAAGACTCTTCAAGAATGCAACAAAAGCCTTGCAAAGGCTGTATCAAAAACCGTATGTTAACCTATAGCATCTCCCTGCTTTTATAAGTACTGACTACCAAGTATCGATCGCAACGTCTAAGAAACCAGATCGCTAAGTCAACGACTACCGATCCCAAAGTCTATAGCTACCCATCACTAAACGGTATTGTAGCAATAACTACCGAGTACCGAACAAATACTGTAGCATCGACCATCGAGTACCCACTTGGTACTATAGTACCAACCAATGACTGGTAACTATAGCATAGACTACCGATCGAGTACTATAGCACAAGAATTAAAATATTCGAAAGCACTCGAAGTCTACGACTATGATAACCGATGGCAAAGTCTATGACTGCGGATCACCAACCAGGTATTGTAGCTACAATCAGTTCACTGATCGTGATCGAGGTTAACTAATTACCTGCCATGATCAAAATGCTGTGATCGATTTACCATGGTCAATACATAACATTGTCAAAAAGCTGTGGTCGAATTGTCATGGTCGACTGACCTTGATCATCTGCCATGGTCAACAACCCCCTGAAACCTTCAGTAACACAAGTGCAACAACCAACACTTTTACTAACGCAAATTCCAATGAAACCAAAATATCAATTATTCATCATCATTGAATACATGACCACCACATGGTCTTACAATGATTAGAGAACTTAGTTATTTTCTTGGACTCCAAATCAAGTAACTCATGGATGAGATATTTGTGAGCCAAACCAAGTACGTGAAGGATTTACTCAAAAGATGTGAAATGGAGGATGCAAAGCCCATCAAGACTCCCATGGTTACCAACGGTCACCTTGATCTTAATGAGGGAGGTAAACCGATTGATTTAATGCTTTATAGATCCATGATTCGTAGTTTGCTTTATCTTACCTTATTGAGGCATGATATCATATTTAGTGTCTACATGTGTGCATGCTTTCAAGCTTCTCCAAAAGAGTGCCATTTAGTGGTTGTTAAAATAATTCTTAGATATTTAAAGCATTCCTCTAACATAGGCTTGTGGCATCCTAAAGGTATTAAATTTGATTTAGTTGGATATTTGGATTTAGATTATGTGGGTTAAAAAGTGGATAGAACTAGCATCTCTAGTAGTTGTCAACTACTAGGTATATCACTAATTTCATGGTCCTCCAAGAAACAAAATTCCGCTACCCTATCCACCACCAAAGCGGAGTACGTCTCTACGGGTAGTTGCTGTGCTCAATTACTTTAGATGAGGCAAACCTTGATGGACTATGGAATTGAATTCAAAAGTATGCCTCTTTTTGTGTGGTAATGATAGCACCGTGAAGATAGCCAATAACCTGGTCCAACATTCTTGAACCAAATATATAGATATCTATCACCATGTTCTAAGAGATCATTTAAGTAAGGGTGACATCGCTATTAGCCACATAAGGCTGATAATGAATTAGCGGATGTCTTCACCAAGCCACTAGAGGAGATCCGCTTTTGCAAATTGAGTGATGAGTTAAATGTCATATATTTTTATAATGTTGCTTGAACTCATGTATCATGTATTTGACCTCATTTGGAGTACTTGAGGTTCTTGTGAAAAAACATGTTTTAAAATCTTTTCCAAAATCTCAAAATTATCTAATTTGTTAAAAACTATGTTATTTGGAGCTTTATAGTCTTTCTTATGCATAGTGATCTTGAAAAGTCTTTAATTGATCGTTATATTAAGGATCATTTGCATTCCTATCCTATCCCTGTTTTCTTAGAAAAAGTGGTACTACAACTATTATACCGCTGGTACTACCGCATCAGACTGGTGGTCCCAAAAACAGTTGTGGCCACTTCATTATCTTCTCCCCACTAATCTCCTTCGGTCCAGTCACTCCTTTTGGTTCTAAACCACCAAACCACCATCTCTGTTACTCCTGCCTCTTTTCCCTCAATCCCAATCCTCAAGGGATCGACTTGGAGCAAGAATTCAATCCTTTGCAAAAACCAAGTTCTTGGCAATCCCTCTACTCCATTCCCCTAGGTAAATCACTTAAAGATCACTCCCTCCTCACCTTTTCTATCTTTTCCCATTTCTGAGGTTTGAGTAAAATGTGCATGAAAACCTCTATTTTAATTGGGCAAAATTGTTGAAACTTGTATTGGTTGACTCGTCATGTCATTTCCATGGATTACTTCGTGCCAAATATAAGTTAAACATGATTTGGATCATTTGCCCTAAGTGTGCTCTGCGTGTGCGGTACTACAGCACGAGGCATAGTGGTACTACATGTGTGCCAAGTGTGATCATACCGCTCCTGCAGAGGAGTTCAGAATTTTTATGCACAATATTATGACCTCTTGTTCTTCTTTATCCTCATTATCTCTTATCCTTGATCTAGTGATCATGGCTTGGACCAAGGGATCTGCTCATAAGAATGCTTCTCCTGAGGGGGAACCGGTGGGGAATTATAATCCCTAAGAAGGTCCATCTTCTCACCGCAAGCTAGCATCTCACAAGTTAGTTTATAAGAGGGCAGCTCCTGTGCCTCAAGAAGACAATGATATGGAGACTGCCACATTCTTGCAAGAAATGAGAGCCCATGATGGAGGGCAAGCTACTAGAGAAGAACAAGCCAGAGAAGAACCCGTCGACAGCTAGCGCCGTATGTAAAACCTACTATAAATAACTATAAAGTTAATCGAGTTTTAGTAGATGGAGGTAGTTCTCTCAATATCCTATTTATGTGAGCTTTAGAACAAGTGCAAATTCCTAAGTCAAAAGTAAAGCATGTGAAGTGTGCCTTTTATGGCATAGTCTTAAGATCCTTGGCCAAACCGATAGGGCATTTTCCCTATCAGTTATGTTCGAAAGTCCAGATAACTTTTGAATGGAAAGGATCTCATTCAATGTGGTAGACTTTGAAACCACATATAACAGGATCCTTGGTTGACCGACATTGGCCAAATTCCTGGTAGCCACGCTTTACGGTTACCAAAGTCTTCAAATGTGGGACCAAAAGGGGTCATAATGGTTTGAAGGGGTAAGAAGATGGCTTATGCATGCGATCGTAAATCTTTAGAACTAGTCGATGAACTTCTGACCAGGAATGCTAACCCATCTTCTATGTAGGCCAAGCACTCAAGACCAAAAGTGGCCTCAAAACCCTCCGACTAGGTCAAGGAGGTTCCACTCGATAAGGACAATTCTCAAAAAAAATGTGAAAGCATCATTTGGACTAAAAAATGCTACTGCCAACTTCCAAAAGATATTGGTTAGGGTAGAACTCGACTCCAACTAAGAAGAGTCACTCATCTCCTTCCCCCGAGCAAACTTGAATGTATTCGCTTGGCAAGCATCCCATATGCAAGGTGTCCCTAGGAAGGTGATTGAGCACAGCCTAGCACTCCGGCCTGACAAAAAATGACCGAGCAAAAGTTAAGGTGCTTTTCACCCGACCAGAAGGAGGCAATCTAGTCGGAGGTCGACAAGCTTCTCAAGGCTGGATTTATTTGTGAAGTCGACCACCTAGAGTGGCTCACCAATCTTGTAATGGTTAGGAAGAGTAATGAAAAATGGCAAATATGTATAGATTTCATATATCTTAATAAAGCTTGTTCGAAGGATGACTTTACCTTTCTGCGTATTGATCAGCTTGTTGACTCTACTTCCTGGAATGAATTATTAAGCTTTTTATATGCATATTCAGGGTACCACCAAGTTGGTATGAGTAAAGATGATGAGGAGAAAATTTCCTTCATCACGCCATACGGGAATTTCTGTATGTGAAAAATACCATTTGGTCTAAAAATGCTGGTGCTACTTTTCAAAGGTTAATGCAAAAAAAACTTTTAGTCCACAGATTGGTCATAACTTAAAGGTCTATATTGATGACTTGGTTGGGAAAATGTCAACATCGGAGATCATATTTTTGATATGTTAGAAATGTTCACTAACTTAAGAAGTCATAACTTAAGTTAAATCTAGAGAAATGTGTATTCAGAGTTTTCTCTAGAAAACTTCTTGGTTTCCTAGTTTCACCTAGAGGAATCATGGCAAATCAAGAGAACATAGTGGCCATCAAGCAGATGTGTCCTTCGACCACAAAGAAGGAAGTCCAAAAACTAACTAGCGGTATGGCAGTATTACGTGGTTTCCTAGCACAGTTAGGAAAAAAAGATTGACATTCTTTAAGCTTCTTCAGAAACATGAAAGTTACGAATGAATTAACGAAGCAAATAATGCCTTTAAGGAAGTTAAAAGGTGCCTAACGAGTGCCCCGGTCTTAGTCTTTTCAAGACCAAGAGAAATCTTGCTCTTATATCTGACTGAAACACCACAATCAATCAATGTTGTAATGGTCATTGAGCATGACAATATCCAACGACCAGTATATTACGTAAATGAAGTCTTACGTGGACCAAAAAAGCGATATCCAGAAATACAAAAAATTGTTATATGCCCTCCTTATGACTTCAAGGAAAGTAAGGCATTACTTTCAGAATCACAAAGTGGTCATACCAACTAGATATCCTCTAGGTCAGATTCTCCAAAACAGAGAATCATTAGGGCATATAGCAAAATGGGTGGTCGAACTTGGCGAGTTTGATCTCCATTTTATTTCACGAATAGCAATCAAGTCCCAACTTTAGCAGAATTCATCGTCGAGTGGACAAACCCTGAACCCACTCAAGGGTCTAAGTACACAAATTACAAGTAGTGGACTATGTACTTCCATGGGCCTTTGACAATAAAGGGCTCGAGGGCTTAGGTAGTCTTGGTTTGTCCTTCTAGAGAAAGCATAAAATACACCATCTAGTTAAACTTTTGTGCTACAAATAATATGGTAGAGTACAAAGGTTTACTGATAGGACTCTGAGTAGCCAAAGTGCTCGAGATTCATAGATTACTAGTGAAAGGGATTCTCAACTAGTAGCGAATCAAATCAGGAAAGAGTATTAAAGCTTGAGTACCGTGATGTCATCTTATCTAGTGAAAGTAAGGAAGCTCGAAAGGCATTTCTTCAGTTTTGAGATCCAACATATTCCTATAAAAGGAAAACTTTCTAGTAGACCCGTTGACACAGATGACTTCCTCAAGATCACCCATCTCGCCCAAAGTATTTCTCGAGCATCTCAACGAACCCTTAGTAGTTGAGCATTCCAAAGAAAATCCAGTGGAGGTCACTCAGATCGACCCCAACAATGACTGGATGACATCAATCTACGAATGTCTTCAACATGGCAAACTTCCTAAAGATGACGTAGAGGCTGATCATACAACTCAAAAAGCTAAGTCATACACTCTGATTGAATGTACCTCTACAAATGAGGAACTCATGGAGTGTTGATGATATATATATATATCTCAGAAGACTGGTTTGAAATTACTATCTGAAATACATAGAGGAATCTGTAGAGCACATCATTCCTACATAACTCCGATTGGTAAAGCCTTCCGACAATGATACTATTGGCCAACTGCCATCCATGATGCAAAAGATCTCATGTCCAAATGTGTATAATGTCAGTTTCATAGCTGACAAGTACATCAACCTTCACAAGCTTTACAAACAATACTGCTTTATTGGCCTTTTGCAACCTGGGGTCTAGACATTCTAGGACATTTCCCAAGAGCACCTGGGGCTTTAAATTCCTTTTTGTAATGATTGTACATTCACAAAATGGATAGAAGTTGAGCTAGCTGTTAAAATAACAACTAAAGCTATCAAGAAGTTCATCACAAAAAAACATAATTACAGGCCTGTTCTTTCTAGCTATGGCTTTTGGCTAAATTTTTTGTATTTTGGCTATTTGCAATAGAGATTACTAAAAGAGAGATACTCGCATGTGATTTTGGCCGATATAGGTGATAGGCTTTTAATGTGTATTACAATTAACTTGTAAATCATATCTTAAACAAAATACTCTTTTGAAAGTTAGATATTATAGTAAAAACCAAAAGCTTCCCACAAAAGCCGGAAAGAACAAGACATGATTTGGTGTCCCTAGTCGTATAATCATAGACAACGGTACCCAATATTCTAGCTGAAATTTCCAAGAATTCTGCGAGCATCTAGGTATCACGGTATGTTATACCTCAGTGGCTCACCCAAAGTGCCAATGGCATACTAACATAAGGGACCAAGTGCCAAGTATTCGACCAATTAATACAATAGTCAGGGGCTTGGGTTCAAGGACTTTCCTCTGTATTATGGGCTGTTCAGACCATGACCAGTCATGTAACCAGTGAAACACTCTTTTTTCTAGTTTACAATGCCAAAGCCATGCTTCCTCCAAAATTAAAGATTGGCTCTACTCATATAAATTGTTATAATGATAATGATCAAATAGGCAAAGGATCGATGGCATCAATTTTCTTGAATAACGATGAAATGCAGCGTTAATATGATTGGTAGTCTGCCAATAAGCCATACAAAGGTACAACAGTCATAAAGTATAGCCTCGTAGCCTACGTGAAGGTGATATAGTTCTCAGAAAAAATTCAACAGTAGGCAAATCATAACAAACTTTCACCTAAATAGAAAAGTTTAACTGTGGTCGAAGTCACTAGACCAAGCTTGATACGACTGACCATGTCTGTGTTATTTCTAATTCTGAGAACATCGATTAATTATGTAAGTTTTATGTGTAATGTGCTTTTATTTCAATATTTTAATAAAATTGCATTATATTCTTTCTTTTTCGATGAGTATTCTTATTTGTACTTCATTATCTCAATTTTGGTAATATACTATTGTTGTCTTAGCTACTTGGAGAGATATAATTTCCTCCAAAACCCCTTCCAAGGGATGTTTTTACTTCATTGGCTTTGATATTTTCGTTAAATTTCCATGCAGATTGTAATCATAACCTTCACAGAGATGGTTTTTATGATAATATACACTCCTTCCTCAAAGGAAAACAAGTAAAAAAAACAAGACAACTGACACAGTTATTAAACCGCTCGGGAACTCAAAGGCTTTCTTTCTTACATCTACATTCTATTCCTTTCTTATTTTAACTGGGTCAAGACATGGAAAATCTCCTAGCTAAAATCTCTCCTCTCTGCATGTGGTCACGCCCATAGGAAGGAGTTTTCTAGTGATGGTCTTTTTCCTACGATCTTTGCTATCAGTCAGAACTCGAGAGTGAATATATTTCGAGAAGTATTATCCATGTCCTTAGTCCTCAACTATCTTATGACCAGTTCAGATAGCATTTACAAATAAAAACACTTATCTTTTTCTTGCATACATTCTTGCATAGTTTTTCTTGTTCTTCATGTCAATGTGTTTATGTCATAGTTTTATTCTGAAGTTTTGGATTATCTTGATTATGAAAATAATATCTAAGACTAGTCGGTACCATTCATTAGCTCTACCCACTAGAAACTACTATATCATTTCTACAACATAATTGGAGTTCACCGATCGAAATAAAGTACGTCTTATTCTTGGTCTACTGCTTTTTTTAGTAAGTTCTTCTACCAAACAAGCAGTCAGGAGCTAGGAAAGATATGAGTACTCATTAAATTGAGAAAATGGCATAAACTTTATTGATAATAAAGGTAAGTTTTTTACATGAAAGTACTTCATATTACATTTATACTAAACTACTACTCAGAGCCACCAGACTGGCCACTATGCGATGGGGACCCTATCTTCATCTCCTCTGCTATTTGGTTCCCGAAGGGTTTTATCTCTTTGAAGAACTTAGCAGCTTCTTCCTTCGAGTAGTCAAACTCCATTCCGAGTGCTTGAAGATCGAGATTAGGGTTAGCAGCTTTAAGCTTTGCTAAAGCAAAACTTACTCCATTAGCAACTACATCTCTTATAGTCTGCTCATGGTTACTTCGAGAAGTGACCAACAGACTTTGAAGGTGTTTGAGTTGTCGACCAAGGCAACTCACCTTCCCGGTTGTTTCTTCTGAGGAGAACACAATTGCTTTCGAGCTAGCCCACCTCATCAAGCATACTATTGAAGAGGGCAATTTTGTCTTGAAGAGATCCCTCAATCTCCTTCCTCTTCTCCTCGAAGGTAAGAGAGTTCTCCAATTCTTCATCTTTTAGAGCTTGCTCTGTGCAAGTAATCCAAAGTTAGACACAATAACTTATAACCAGAGTAAGATTGGTTAGGATTTTGACCAGTTACCTTGATTCTTCTTCTCAAGTGCTTCAACTACTTCTTTATGTTGAAGGGTGTTGTTTTTAAACTTGGTCAACTAGTCTTCAATCGATTGGTCTCCAACTTTAAGCTTGAGGATGACACACCCTTCGCCTTTGCCTCTACTTCATAGTCGTCTAGTTCTATCAACCAAGACAAAGAATAGAAGTGAAAATAAGCAAAGTCAAGGAAGTAACAAAAAACAATAAAAACATACTGACTTCTTAGTTGCAAACCTTTTTCGTCAAGAATCTTAAGGAGTTGCTCATTCTTGGTCAAAGTAGACCCAAATAGCTCACTCTCCTTCTTAAGAGTTACTTCGAGCACCTTAACAGTGCTCCCTGACTTGTTGATATAACATGTGAGAAAAATGAAGTATAAAAATTCACTACCAGAACATATTGAGAAGAAACATCATTACCAATCGTTGAACTCTCGATGGATGGTAGCCCTTTCTTTCTCTAAGGCTAATGTTCGTCTAGTCATCTCCGACCAAAGTGATGCTCTCCATCATGTGTTAGAAAAGAAAAGAGGAGAAAAAGAAACTTAGAAAAGTTTCAAAAATCCAAAAAAATGCATCTTAGAGTGGTCCTGAGAACTTACCTGGACTGCTTTATCAGCATACGAAGAGTAGAGCACCTCGGGACCTGTCCTCAACTCACAATCTGAGATCCTCCTCCACCAAAGCTCTGAGAGACTTTGGTTGTTGAAGATCTGAAGATGGACGGGGATGTCCCTTGGGTGTGGAGACTTCCTGATCAAAGAAAGGCTTTCCATTTCAGGCCCTCCAAAGAAAGGAGAAATGATATCCACTACCTCCTCTTCGACCACTTTCTTCCCGGTGGTGACCAAATCCTGCTGAGACTTCTCCTCTGCCTCTACATCCTTTGACGGGGTCGGGGTCACCAAAGATTCCTGAATCATAGCTGCTGCTATCAATTCCTCCATTTGCTCGGGGGTTGCCTCGACCACTTAGGAGCCTCGCTACAAGGAATACTCGAATCAAAACTAATCGGAGTACTAGAGGTGTTACAAAGAAAGAAGAACAAGAAGGAAGAAGTAAGGACTTCAAAACACCAAAAAACCTAAAGGTATGAATTTACATGAATTTTTCTAGCATATACCCGATCCTTTTCGTTTTGAAGTTAAAGCGCCTTGGAGCATAGTCCAGAGCGCTTGCCTTCTTCTTTTTCTTGTCAACCGACTTCACCAGTACCACACTAGTAGGACTGGTTGGACCCTTTGAGTCCTCCAACTGGATATACTTATCCTTAGTCAGATCCTCCATGGAGCGGTCGAAAATAGTTTTTCTGACCACCTGCTCGGAAGATAGAGCTCCCTCAACCACTGGAGCATTGTCACCTCCAATTTACCTAAATCTTGAGCGATGGACACTAGGGCTTCAATCTGGTCAGTCATGATTGTCTCAAAACCCACAATCGGTCAAATCGGTATCGCCATTAGCTCTACGGTCATGGTGGCTCTGATTAGTGGCTCTTTCTTTTCTTCCACCTTGTCACTGACCAAGGTGAGCTCGACGACGAAGTCTTTCATCAAAAATATACTCCGATCGATGTGATTTCTCTGTTCTCCTTATAAAAGAAGGTGTAGGCTTATAAGCAAAACTCTTATAGTCATAGTAGAAGCCTACCTCTGAGGGAATTTTTGTCTTAGAAACTTACGCGGTCGCAGGAGTAGTCGAAAAGGCACTCGGAGGGACAGTCAGGGTAGTGGTCGATGGAGCATGATATGATCCTGATGCTTCATATAACTTCTTCATGCTTTCCATCTCTTGGGACTCGGAGGAGCATCCTGTGAGCTCTCAATCACCTCACCACTCTCCGACCTGATCATCTACACATAATAAGAGTTTTGCAACACACCAATCAGAAAATATAAAATCGATGGAGAGAATTATTATTTTACCTTATGTATTTTGATCCTGTCTTCTGGAGAGGTAGTGGCTAGGATCAAGGGCACTTTTCCTTTTGCTTGGGCTCCCCGACGCAGATCATCTTGACCATTTCTCTCACCCCAGCAGGAGATCGGGCTATGAAATCAAAGAAGAAGAAAAACTTTAAGGTCAAAAAACATAATCAATCAAAAAAAATTGACTAATCTAAAATTTCGATGCTTACCTTCCAAAGAATCGCTAGTCGAGTCTGTTGCGCACTCATACCAGAGCATAATGTGGTCGTGTGACTTTAGAGGATTTATACAGCGTATGGAAAAATCTTTTACCAAATGCCATGAAGTTGGTTCTCTATCCTTGATATAAACGATGTCATCAACCTATTACCTTATCTTCCCCTCCTTTGAGGAAGACCTCCACCTTGGATTCTTGACTACAATCCAATCGGTGAAGGAGAGGCTATCTTCTTTGCTAAGCATCATATAGAACCACAACTTCTTCCATGATAACCATGAAGACTTAGAATGCATTAGAACATATTCCCCTGCCTTCCCATCATGGAGCCACAAAGCGCCACCCTCGGGTGACACTGCTAATTTCCTAGATTTCCCCATCATCTTGTAGAAGTATTTGAGGAGATCCAAATTTGGTGGAATCCCCAAATATGCTTCACAGAGATAGATTAAGATGCTCAACTTGGAATTGACAATCGAATTGGGGGCTAGAATAACCAACTTGATTCCATAGAACTCCAAGACCTCCAATAGGAATGGATGCGTGGGCAATCTGAACCCACACTATATGTATGCCCAGTAGACTGGGATTTCACCGTCGTTCCTGCTCAGAAAATTCTCTCTGATTGTTGACCTCTACAGGATCAAAATCGTGTTGGGAAGTAGCCCTTCCTCTTCCATAGCCTTCAGCTTCTTCGATCCAAGCTCAGATGCTGGCCAATCGGTGATCGAATCCGACATTTTGGCTAAGTAGTGAAAAATCAAAAGAGGATTGGAAAGATTCAAAGCTACAGTCGAAGAGCGCTAGGGTGGAAAAGGAGATGAAAGGTCTTTTCTAAAAGTGTGAAGCCAACAGGTAACACGCTAGAGGGTTTTTAAGGGTTTCTCCAACTGCAAACAGTGGTTATCTGATTTGAAGCCCAACGGACACAAAATCTTTCAATTTCCTAGTTAGTTTCTCAATTTTAAATTGAGTGAAAAATGCTTCTTTACTCTTGCCATTAAAGGAGCAGTTTCCTGATTGAAATTCAATCATAAGAAATTCAGATTATAAATTACTTAAAGTTTAGAGGCTAGATGATGATGATTGAATAAATTCTTAATACACCTTTAATATTTAATTTAGGCCGAAAGATCCCCATGGTCGTAAGCCTCCAAAGGCTACTTCCTGAGCAACCAGGTTGGAGATCCACCGTAGTGAGTTATCCGACCAGATGATCATTTGGAGAATCTATGAACTAGTACCTAGGCCTACTTCTAGGAAGATCCCTCTCATATGGTGGATAGAATATGTGCCTTATCCACTTGAAACAATACAACGCTTTGGCCTCGAGTCTCCAACAAACAATCACCATGCAATTGTTCCTCACGTTTTGTCTCCCACTGGCAGCAACCGATGATCAGGCATTCTCTCTATGACAACGACCACCTCCTCCAATCAGACGTGCTGGTTCCATAAGGCTTCTTCCCAGTCAGATAATCGATGCCTCTTCAATGGTATTAAAGGGTTGACTAGAGAAGACTGAAGGATGATTTGATTGAACTTAGTGCAATTCGACAATCAATCAATCACGCAAGATATGCTCTTCCTCCAGTGAGAAGAACACAGAGATTAGGGTTATTTTTATGCCTTTGTAAAGGTATCCTGTAACCAATTCATAATAATAAAAAGCATCCCTATTCATTCTCAAGGAATTCAACCATCTTTCTTGTATTATTTCATAAGATCAGCGACTCGATTGTTGATAGGTGTAAAGTATGGCTGATGCTCAATCTCAACTCAAGCCTATTTCATATATTCAAAATATTGTCCCCCCTCCTCATGGTGCTATAGGGGTCATATTTATAGCCATAAGAGAGATTGTTTACACAAATAGCCTCTAGTGGGCCGATTCGGCCTTAGTGAGGGCCACCCCCAAACAAATCTCCAGCATGCAGAGCCATGTTCTAACCTTTGTTCAGCATTTGTCTCCACTTTCTTTTTTTTTCAAATATGTGAGGATTACCTTCCTCCCAATGGGGTCTTATGTACATTAGAGCAACATGCGTGGAGCCTAGCTAGTATTGCCCTTGCTAATCTGATATCTTCTTATAGATGAACAGAGAGAGGTCTCATTTTCTCATAAGAAAATCAAGAAAAGTAAAACAAGACAAATCCATTTCATGCAACGATACAAGCAAGAGCCAGACAAAAGGTCAGAGTTTGCAAGGATATGCATGCATGGGCCTAACGTGAGTACTTGCCAATCTATGCATACACACAACAAACCCCAACAACAGTCCGAGTTCACGAGATGTTTGTCAAAACTCCATGCAGCCAAACATCACCACAGAACTCTGCCACTCCCTGCCATCTCTCTGTCTCTCCAGCTAGTTACATGGTATCGGCTCGGATCTTTTTTCTTTTGGCTTATCACGTTCTATTACTATATATTTTTTAAGACGAGATCTATAGATAGATTTAGTAGGCACTATACTAAGTTCAGTTATATTGATCAAAATCATATGCGGCTATTTTTCTCTGCGTATCACGAATAGACATAATTCAAAAACCATAATTAAGTCAAAAATCAAATCCATAACCCAATCGCGAGCTTCCCTTTGAGATAGTTATCACCACTAGCTTATCATGGTAGGGCTATATACAGGGGCAGAGCCACACTTTGGACAGGGTAGGCTTCAGCCCGAGGTGTGGAAAAATATCTAGTATACATCCCGGGTAAATTCAGTCCAGTCTGAGTAACATTTTCATAATCCAGCCTAAATAGCATAGATTATTTTATCACTGAACCTGAGACGTAACTAAATGTTATGGTTTATTAATCAGAAATAATATTTATCCTGGATTAATCAGTGACCACTGCATGCATGATCCAGTTAGTACATTTAGTTAGTAAATTTTATTTTAAGTGAGACTAGGAGGCTGAGATCTCTTAGAGTGGGGCCATGCCTGTACAGCTCAGCAACATTTTTCCTGCCCCAACATGGCGAGATACGGATGCCCAATATAATAGGGGAATGTGTGGAATGTTGCTGCCGCCAAAGACAAGAGAAAAAGGTCATATCAGGTTGATGATGTGAAAATTTCTGTGTGAGGGGCGAGGGACGGAGCAACCACATTCTCTCCTACACTACTTTCGATCCAATAAGACCGTCCTCATTGTCCACTTATGTGATGAGGGCATCAATCAAATCAGGTAATAGAATCTTCTTAATTACTACCTACATTCTCCTTTCTACTTATCTTTTTGAATATCAATATGATCTACATATATCTTCTAACTATTACCTTTCCTAATTAATTATATATTAGAAACAATAAAAATACAGTGATATAAGTACTTTGACGATGAATCTAACAGTACAATTTTTATATAACAAATCTAAATGATTGCTAAGTCAAATATCAAGTTGTAAAAAATAAATCGAAGTTATGTAGTATATTTTACGAGGCCACACCGTACAATTGCACGGGCTAAATGATCATGTTAAGTCAAATACATGTAACTAGTAATAATCACTTTATGCTATTCCTCTGGTACTAAATAGATTTTAACGTTGCGCAGGAGGTGACACATGATCTCTGGTTTACATGCATATTTGGCTATTAATTTTTCAAGTAATATGTTGATAAAAATTATACAGTGATACCTTAATTGGTGTATATTAGTGGTCAAGGATTAAAGTCTTTGACCAGTACGTGCATTTTAAGACAACGACTATTAGAATTGTCATCAATGTATATATATGAACATTGAGGCAGAAAAAGCTAATTAAGGGTATGTATGTATATATGCGTCCTGCAGGAGAAAAAAACAGAGGGGGAATTATGATGAACAAATGGAATGCATGTATTTATGTTAGTCCAAACAAACACTTGTAAGAGATCAGCAATCTTCTGCCACGGTTATCCAAACAAACACTTGTAGAAGATCAGCAATCTTCTGCCACGGTTATCCATTTTTTTTCTGCACGATGTATCCGATTTATTCATCCAGACGAAGTCGCAGACCAAATGACAGGCCGTACGTAATGGCAAGGTAGCACATGTGAGATATATATATTTGTGTGCAGGTACAACTTACAAATTACAGTTCGTAAGCGATGAGTACATGACGGAGGACCAGAAACAGTCCGTACGTACAGTATTGTCCTTAGACAAGCAGTGTGTACCTGTAATTAAGTAATCAAAGATAGTTGCAAACTAGTCTGATTAATCTAGGTGGTGATCGGTTCGGCTGAAAGCCTCATAGCTTATGGCTGAAAACACTGTAGCTGGCTGAAAAAAGCACTGTAGCTGACAGAGGCTTATTTAGCATAATTAAATTTAAAAAAATTTAAAAATAGAAAAAACATATTAGCCCATCACGTATAATGTAAACAAATACGAGGAAAAAAAGAACCGGTAAAAAAACTCAAAAAAAAGCCAACAGTTCAGAAAAAGACGAAATTTATGAATAGTGCAAAAATAAGCTGAAGTCAGAAGCCGAAGCCGAAGCCGAGTTGATCAAGACGCAAGTATGTATAGTGTAGATATCGATCGAGCCGAACCCTATTAATTAAGGACTACAGTACTCACACGTAATTAACGAGAGCTGGCGTAGCATATATGTACACAACTACACAACACAAGGACACCCCTGGCCAAGAGATCGAGCAGTACTGGTGGGGAGAGAGTGCATGTGAGTGCATGGGCTAGCTTCCAGTACGAAGGAACGAGCGTTACGTGACACTCCCGTGGCAGCGTGGCATGGGGACAAAGGCGCCATCCCATGCCATGCATCGGCCACGGGCGTCGTCGGGAACGGCACGGCCGCGCGCGCGGGGCATGCATATGATTTCGATCGATCCGGGCCCCGCCCCCGCGCGGGCACCGGGCCGCGCGGCCGGCAAAGGGGGGGGCCTCGTCACGGGGCGCGCGTACGCATGCATTAAGCGCGCGCGCGAGCATATTTGCACGTCTCTCGATTGATCGCAGCATGGGCGCTCGCGCGCGGCCAGCCCGGGGGGACTGCAGGCGCGCGGTGCGGTGGACATGCATGGCATCGGAGATCTAGTCACGAGACGGCTCTTGACGAATTGGCGTACGTGTGCACGCATCATGCATGTGTGGCTGCGCGCGCGCTAGCTTGCGTGCATGCTCGATGGGCAGCAGGCAGGCCGGCCCGGGGCACGGGCGGTGCCAGTGGGCGGACGACGGTTGGGTCGCACTGCAGTGGCGGACAACGCGCGGGACAAGACGGCCGTACGTACTAGCTAGCGCTCGTACGGTGGGGGCCGTTAAGCTGATCGAGGCCGCCGCGCGCGCGAACTACCCGTTGCCCCGGCGCGATCAGCAACCCAGCCGGGGGTATCTTTCGTACAGATAGATAGATCCACTGATCCACAGATAGTTGCGCGTGCTGCATCGGTCCATGCCATGCACTTTGGCATGTCACTTTCCATATGTTTGTGTAGGAACGTACCGTACGTAACCGCCCCATTTTTAGGAGTAAGGCTGTCGTATATCCCAGGAGTTCAATTGCGAAAGGTCGTAACCCTAACATGAAGGGTTGAAGTATCCTTTCCTCTTTCAGTATCTATTCTGATGGAATTAAGCAAGATTGAGTACACTAGATACTCAACAAGCTACATGGAAAAATGATATTTAACTAATTGCTAGTATTTCAAGAGATGGAATGTGTCGAGTTCATTATTATTATATATTTGTGGATGCAAGTTTATTGGTAAAGAACCTTATATTTTTAAAAACACTGAAACAATATTTAATTAACAGAAAAAGGTTTTGTTATCCATACTTTCCATTACCAAATCCTCAAAATCTACTTATGCCTTGTTATCAGGAGCATGACATATTTTGTAACCAATTGTCTGCACTCAGTGGCTTTGTTCCTGTTGAGAGCTTAGGTGGTTGAGTCTTCAAAAAGGTTGTAAACTTGGATGCAGCCGTATTTGATGCTGACATTGATTCTTCTGGCGATATCTTCGTGGTGAACTATTGCAATAGCTTTGCCTATTGTTCTAGTGTCTTGGCTTGCCTTTACTCACCTTCAATCTGATTTCTCTTGATGATGGCTAGGACTTCCATCAAGCTAGGTTGTTTTTCAATATTTCTTTTCTCTATCTATGGTGTTGCTGGATCTTCAATTTGTTTAGTGGTATTCTGTAACCGAAATTTAGGAATCAGTCTTGTAACATTTTTGGGCTTAGCAAAGGAAAGTTAGACTGAAATAAAGATAAGAGCAAGAAGAGGTAGGAGAGGAATGGACTAGGGTGAAATTAAATGAAATAACAAAAAAATATCTCAAAAAATGTCTATAATGATCGAATGAAAATGCCAAGAAATTCGCATTTTCTCGTTATTATATCTTTCATATATATTATTCTTTTCTATGTATTAGATTACTTGTCCGAGCCATGATCTTCTTGATTGCTTTCCTAGAACACTTATCTTCAAAACTTCCTATACACTTATAAGGATAATCCAACATCTTCCAATATTCAAACATCACTCAATGCACTAGTTAACTTCTATTTTACTTCTATATACAAGCTTAGAGTCCAATGGCCTTATTAATTTTAACTTCTACTCCTTGCTATGTATACCTATGCTATCTATATCACTTAGGCATGGCACCATCGTTATCTAAAACTCCAATACGACAAGTGTTATCATTTATCTAATCCTCTGAACATATAATTTCCATTGTATAATCCACAATGTCATTAATCAAATCATGGTTGTCTAGATCATCACATGATTCTCAACTTCCACCAAGAATCCGTAACCTTAGATATGCTATTTTCTAAATATACAATTCTACATTCTAGTGATAATTTGATATTCTCTTCTTTTTTTTCCACCGATATCATTTATATCAATATTTCCTTATAATCCAATCCTTTCCATTGTTAATTTATAATCATAATATGTTCATCCAATAACCAACTATACTTTCCATTATCTACTTCCAAACAAATTTACTATTATAAGCATCCACCAAGTATATGCTATTGATCAAGCCTATAATCCAATAATTATTATTGCCTTTTCCATATCTCCAAAGTTCGATCAATCCATCCGTCTACTCAATTTGATCCTATAAATCCCACCAATTTATCCATTCAGAATTTGCACTATTAATCCCTGATTATCACCACAATTCCACCAACAGACTTTGTGGGTATAGATCAATCCACTTATTGCAATTAGAAATTGACAATTAATTTCCTTTGTGGTTTAGAGTCTAATAGGTAAGGGAAGAACAAGAACAGAAGAACATAGGTAAGAATTGAGATGAAATGTGGTAGAAGCAGAAAGCTTTGAACATAATCTTTATTTAGAACCAAAAATTAGTTTCGTACAAATTACTTATGTAACAACCTAACAGGCTGATAGTGCAATTTGGCTATTATTACAATCAGAAAAATTTTGTCTACTCAAATAGTTTTACCCGTTGCATCAAGGAGGCCAAACAGATATTATTTGCTAACTATTCGAGCGGTGACCTTATAACTTTTCAAAAGAAAAGTTTTGGTCAGGGTATTCGCACTATTCTTCCTAACATCATCCTTAGCACTTATTCTGCTTGGGTTAGTTTCATTCCACTTGGTCAATTCCTATAACAAGAAGTTAGTCTAAATATCTACACATGTTTTTGAGATTTTGATACATTCAAATAGAAAGCTTTTAATACATGTATAGAAGATAGAAATAGAAAAGATGAGATAGCAATAATACTTATGGTTTTTGTAATTCTTTGTATTAGAAAATAGGTTTTTATAAAACTTGTATTCTTATCGAAACCAAATCTATACTTGAAGTCACAACCTATAGTCAAGACTACTCTGATACAACACTATAACAGCCCCATTTTTGGGAACAGGGCCATTGTACATCCCGCAATAGCCCAAGAGTTCAGTTGTGGATAGAAAGAGTATCATACCTACTCATGAACATTTAAGAAGGGTTAATTTGATTAAAATAAGACATAATAGTCAACTTCAACAACAATACAAGTGTTCAAGCCCAAAATTTAACTTACAATCAGAAGAACCGAAGAAATCTTTACAGGAACCCTTGAGTGCGGTTGTAACCTATCTTTGCTCTTCTGATATCTGTTCTGATGAAATTAAGCAAAATTGAGTACACTAGGTACTCAGTAAGCCACATGAAAAAATGTTATTTAACTAATTGCTATTATTTCAAGAGATGGAATGTGTTGGGTTTAGTATTATTATATTTGTGGATGCAAGTTTGTTAGTAAAGAACTTTATATTTTAAAAAATAGTAAAACAATATTTAATTAATAGAAAAGGGGGTTTGATATCCGTACTTTCCCTCAAAATCCACTTATGCCTCATTATTGGAATCATCCATGAAACACAGCTCTATTTACCAGGAGCACTGCATACATGAATATCATTTATTATACTCTGCGGAGTTACTCAATTTTACCCACAAGATTTCTCAAACTCTCAATGTCCAGACACGTAATAGGTATCGTGTGACTGAGTTGAGAAAACAATTTGTTTCACTGCTCTCCTCTTTCTAGTCTTTACCCAATAGGTTATGGATCACACATTATTGGGTATTCACTGGCCAATGCGGAACACTTTCATCCGATTCTGAGTGGACCTACCATTGTCAAGTATGGTTTTACCGTTCCTATACTACTCCCCATGTCCCTGGGCCGTTCCCACACTAGGAACCCCACTATCCTGTCCTGTAGATATTCAATTGATTTGAGCAGTTACTCTACCAGGTTTGACAAGAAAACACTTGTGTTTGAGTGATTTTTATGTCCTTTACTCAGCATACGGTTCTAGTCCTTACTTTTCACCATGAGGTAGTCATCCACAACCAGATCCCCGGTGCTCTACGACACTACCACCAATTCATTCCAAGCCTCCTTCCTAGGGTAAAGTCGTGGACTCCAACCATTTAGTGGCTCTCCATGATTCATCCTCAACCCTAGTATAATTTTATAAATCTATCAACAAAACACCAAAATACTTAGTGGTGTAAAACATTTGAAATCCTAATCTACTATGGTAAGTTTTATAGTAATCATTATTACTAAGATTTGTCAAGGTTAATATGGCCATCAAATAAAATAGGGTTTTTCCAGTGTTAGGACATAACTAGTCATCAAGTTATTCTAAATAATTATTTTTAAATAAATAACATTGTATAAATAAAGAATAATGGAAGTACTAATAATTAAATAATTAAAGGATGTAAGTTTAACATGATCAAAAAACATGTAACTTGCCTCTTTATCCATAGTCTCTGATTATTTTACTGTAGCCTCCAAGCTTAAGCTAATTGCTTGATGGCCCCTATACCTCTTCTATTGACCAGCTAGCCGAATCTGGACACTAACACAAAAGAACGAATTTAAATAAGTTCCTGCTTTGCAAAATGCAAGATGGAAACAAAATGCAATGAAATAACCAGAAAAAACATAAAAGGGAATGGGTTTAGGTGGTTGAAGTTTAAGCAGTGCTTGGGTTGGCGGAACAGAGTTGGAAATGGGCTAGATGAGTTCAAGATGGTTGAAATGGCTATAAATATATTGGACAGATTTTGAGATGAATAGTAACAGGCTGATATACATATAGTGGTGGATTGGTTTTGGAACAGTGTGGTTTTGGGTTTTGTCGAGATCTGAGTTGGCAAAATGGAGGTCGGAATGATTTAAAAGGGCTCAAAATGGTCAAAAGAACATATATATGTTATTGGGTCTACTGATGAGCAGTAACGGGTCAGGTACTATTTATTTTGGGTCGGTTGTGAACAATGGTGGGTCTAGAACAATAAATGGGTTAGGTTTCACTGGAAATGGGTTCGGCTAATGAACAGTACCACACAATAGCTACAATGTTGGGCCGGCCCGAACTGAATAGTGTTTATGTGGCCTGGTTAAGTTTAAAATGAAAATGGCCTCTTGGGCCATCTATCTCAGCACAGTGCGCTCATGGCCACTTCGGCCCCATCACGCATGGCGTGTGCATGGCCTAACACACACCCCTTTATTCAACCTTTGGCTACACCGGCGTGGGAACAGGAGAGCATTGCTACCACTGCTAAACATCACCGACGAGCTCGCCCAATAGCGGTGAACAGTACAGATGGACTCTACCAACTACAATGGTTCCATTTTATGGCTTGGAGGTTCTTAGGCATAGGTGGTGATGGTCGGCCGTAAGGGGAGAAGCTACGGGTTCTACCATGGCACAAGGGCTCTTTGGTAGTTCTCTGGTGAATTGCATGGTCGTGTGAGCATCTACAGTGAGTAGGAAGGTTGGTGGTAGATTAGGCTCAGGCAGCTCCCACTGGGCCATCCACGATGAGCCCTTACCACATGGTGGCGAAGGACGACGCTGGGGAAGATGAAGCTAAGGCAAGGTCTGGTAGGGCTCACTATGGGTTTGCGGTGGTCTACAGACCCTTTGATCATGAGGAATTGAATTGATTTGGTCGAAGGTAAAAGATCAGGCGAGCGGCCTTACCGGAACAGGGGAAGTTGGTGGTGGCAATTGGGCGCGAGGGAGTTCGAGGGGGTGGCTCAGTTGAGCAATTGGCAGTGGTGTGAGGTGATCCTAGGAGTTGGCCAAGCTATAAAGTGCACGGGAGGTGGTGTGAGTAGGAAACTGGGTTCAACGGTGCTGGCGCATGGAGGGAGCAGTGGCGAGAGGCGTGGTTGGCGAGGCAAGCTTGTAGGCGAGGTGACGAGGAAGCATACTAAGGCCTTTGATGGCTTGAGAAAGATGACGGATCGAGGCTGGTATGGCGGGGAGCACGCATCGACCGTGAGACACACTGAATTGCAGCTGTGGCCGAGTCTACTTGGCACACAAGACGAGGTGGGGCAAGGACGACAGGGTGATGCCCAGGAGTTGACATGCGGGGTTGGGCTAGCAAGACTGAGAGAAAGGGAGTGTGAATGTAGAAGAGGTTTAATGGGAGATGGCGATGCAGGTGGCCCCCAGCTCGGTTGTACAGAGAAAAGGGTGAAAGGACAAAGGCGCCGGCTAAGAGGTGAAAGTGGTTTTTGGATAAGAATTTACCAATTTGGCAAGAACTCAAATTCAAAAGAAATTCAAATTCATTTTGAACTTTGAGATGTTTCACGTACGTTTGCCTTGATGAGTTTACAGATGATCTCTTTCTCTCTACCAATTTGTTTGCAGTAATCCCAAGGCTAATACAGATGGTGTATAGTTCGTTACAACATTGCATGACTGCTCTCATAGTCTTGAGCTTGAGCTTCGACTTAAACAACTCTCCTAGAAGTATAATCCCACGATCCCAAAGCAAGGCGCAAAACAAACTAGAGAGAGGCTTCGCTCTCAAGGAAGCTTAACTAGAGTAGTATGTTAAATACATGTCTGATGACTCTTGTTACACAGCTGGAGTAAAGGCAACTCAATCCCTATTGCACCCCGTTTGGATGTCGAATTAGAGGTTGAATTGGGGAATTGCAATTCCAATTCCAATTCTCAAATTTTGACCCCAATTCCACGGTATTGTATCTTAGTTGAAGTTGGATCATTTCCAAATTAGACCTCTTGAGGAGGTCTAATTTACATGGAATCGGCTCTAACTCCACCTCTCTCCATGACTCTACCACCGATGGGTCCATATCACTGTCGGGCTACAAGGCTGCCGATGCGGGGCTCCACAAACACTAAGCTCCATAGCAGCCGAGCTCCACAGTCAAGTTCCATGGCCATTAGGATGGCCAAGATCATCGGCCACCATCGGGACCACCACTGCCACCACCAAACTATGGCCACCGACTCCCTCGACCACTACAGTAGCCACCTCAAGCTTTCTTCTTCCTCGAGTCTAGTGGTGGCAAGTTTTTGATTGGCCTTGTAGATCCGCTTGGCCACCCACCACCACCATGGATCTACTCGGCCTTCTTCTTCTTCATCTTCCTTAAGTCCTGTATCACAAGCCACCACCATAGATTTGGTCGGCCACATCTTCTTCTCCATTGCTGGCCAACTATAGCCATAAGACGATTCAGTGGGTGTGATTCTTGGATTTCTCATATGTCTGCAACCAGACACTAAAATTGAATTTGGATTGAAATTCTTGTTTGCAATTTTGCTATCCAAACACTAGACTTGGAATCATACACAAATTCCATTTCAACATGAAATTGAATTAGAGCTCCAATTTTGTTGACCCAAGTCAATTCCACAAACCAAACAGACGCTTATAGTTTACAGCTTAATAGCATAACTGCACTGTTAGTACTACACCACAATTTGCAATTCTCACACTATCATATATACGCATTTACACTGCTATAAATTACATGTAGCATCCGTCATTCTTATACATGCACCATTAATTGTTACAAGGATTTAATTCCTTCAAGTACGTACCAGATATTACAGCTAATATATCATGTCTAATTTTCTCAGTTGGAAATGCTCTGGTTAATCATACAGCTAGCTAGCTGTTTGTAAATATACATCGTTTCATACATTGACATACAATCTCCAATATGCACATTTTTATCATTACGGTTTCTAATTATATGCTAGCAAAAAAGTGTCAAATCAATGATATGAGAGTAGTTTTGATGACAAATTTATATAGTACTTATTCCCTGTCTCCCTCCAATCCAAAACACTATATGGCATTTTAAGAAGTTGGTTTAATTTGGTTTGCAAATCGGTGTTTCGAGGCAATATTTTGCACCAAACGCCATGTTAGTTTCTTATTGAGTAGCAGTGTTAATTAATTATAGAGGTAGGTAGTATAATATTCTAGAAATATTTCTTTTGAGGACATGTGCGTAAATAGAGAAAAGATGATACGTGAAAAATAGATGTTCAGAACTTTAGAGGGGAGTTAGTTTTTTTGGAAAGTTGTTCCCTAGAATGAGTCGTACGGGGAATTAGGATCGGATTAGATCCCGTGCCTTGTTAGAGCATCTCCAGCAGGGCCCCTATTTGAGCCCTCAAAACCACATTTGGGGGCTTGAGGCAAAAACAGAGGTCGAACAGAGCCCCTACTAGAGCCCTCAAATTTGAGGGGGCCCTCAAATCCCCCCTCCAGCCCTCATTCCTAGGGGCTCTAGGCCAAGCCCTCAAATCACGGTTTCCTGCGCGTGCTGGTCCCGATTCTTCCCCCGCCCGACTCTTTTCCCCTCCCGCGCCCGCTCCTTCCCCCGCCCGCCTCTTTCCCCTCCCGCAACCCGCGAGCGCCGCTCGCCTCTTCCCCTCCCGCAGCCCGCCCGCGAGCGCCGCCCGCCTCTTTCCCCCGCCCCCGAGCGCCGCCCGCCTCCCCGCTCTCCTCCGCAATCTCGCTCTCCTCCGCATCGCCGGTCTCCTCCGGCCTCGACCGCATCGCCGGCCTCGACCGCATCGCCGACCTCGACCGCGACCACCACCAGCGGTTCCAACTTCGCCGGCCGCCAACCCGGACATCCTTCACGCCAGGTTCGCCCGCTGCCATCTCCTCCTGCGCCACCTCCACCTCCGTTGCGTCACCTGTATCCCCTCCCCTCATCCTCCCGCAGATCTGCTACGCCGCCGCCGGGTCAATGCAATGTCAATGTATGATATATGTATGTATATATGCCGATGTGCTTTGTGGGTTGATAGCTTAGATGCTGAAATATGCCTTGTGGGTTTATCAGCTTGAGATTGGGATTAGGATATGTATATGTGATTCAATTTGATATGTACATGTGATTCAGTTATATGTGATTCAATTTGCTAAAACAATTTGCTAAAACTTTTTCTATATGAGCTCCCTAAACTGAGCCAGCCCTCCACCCTTGTGGAAATTAAATCCACAATCTTGTGTACAACAACAGAATGCCTTTCTCACCTCAGGCAGTGAGATCAAGCCATACATATTCAAGGAAAAAAGTCACAAATATACCTTGATCACAAGTTTGTACAATTAACCTCCCAATAATAGACAAAAGCTAAGTAAACAATCAAAAGAGAAAACACCTAGCTAATTTCACCTTATAAGCACCAACATTTCTAAGGCTATCCAAACATTTCTGGTAGAATGTTATCGTGCAAAGTTACCTGGTGTGTTAAAGCATATGCCATTGCTCTTAGCAGCAGCTTCTTGCCTTTTTAATACTTTAGCTTGCATTTTTTCTACCGAGCCAATACTGTCACACCAGCGTTCCTGCATGTTAAAGCATATGATAATTGAGAACGAGAGAGATGACGACGATGTTGGGGGATATGACTATGATCAAGATGGGGGTGAGGCGCTGAGGCAGGAGGAATACCAACGCTGTAATCCAAATGTGTTATCCGAGTTTCTCAGGATACACAATGAGATTGAAGATAAAGAGGGACATGAGAAACTCCGAAACGATCTTGTGGAGCATTTGTGGGCGCGACATGGCGCACGTTAGTTGTTTAATTGTTTTGTCGGACTATATGTTTGATGATTATGTCATTTGATTTGCAGAGATGTGATGAACTATGTTGTGATCGACTATCATTAAATTCGGACCAAATTTGTCTTTGAATTTAAATTTGAATATTTGTATTTTCATTCATAATTTTAAGTATAGTGCTTTAGAGTTATAGTTTAAATAAATTATTATATAATGTGATGTTCTCAAATACATATGCATATAGTGTGTGAGGAAATAGAGGGAATTGAGAAGTAGAGGCCCTGTTTTGAGGGCTCCTGCTGGGGTGCAGCTCAGAAAACAGGGCCCTCAAAAGTAGGGGGAGCCCTCAAATTAAAAGTAGGGGCCCTGTTTTGAGGACTCCTGCTGGAGATGCTCTTAAAGAGGAATGTGGGGAGCGGAGACCCTAAACCCTAGTTTCTTTTGTTTCCCACCCGCCGCCTGAAGCCCTTCTACTGGAGAAATTTTATTGTGCCCCCGTTACACAGAGCGCTGTGTGTCACGAACGAACCGAGAGCTGACACGTGGCAGCAAGAAATAAAAAATATTATTTTTTACTGTTTACACTGTAGCAAGTCAATAAAAATGTATTATTTTTACTGTTTGCTACAGTAAAACAGTACTAATATTTTTTATTAACCTACTACAGTATAAAACAGTAAAAAATAATATTTTTTATTCTTGCTGCCACGTGTCAGCTCCTGGTTCGCTCGTGACACATAGCGCTCTGTGTAACGGGGGCACAATAAATTTTTTCCTTCTACTGGCATTGATTTCCTCGCGCAGACGCTTCATCCTACTCTGCCACGCGCAAGCCTTCACCAGAGTGGGCCCTACCATCGCCACGCGTCATTTTTCCTCATGCAAGGCCACCTGTCCATGGTTCACTCGCTTCATCGCCGGCTGCCCGCGTCACCTGTGCCCGCACGTCGTAGCTAGCTATTAGTCTCAGTGGGAGTTTCATGGGCATTAAATACGCTGACATGGCATTGTATTGATGAAGAGAGAGATGATAAAAGTTTCATGGGAGTAGAGAGGGTTTCATGGGGATGAAACTCTTCTGCACTGTTTCCAAAATATGGGTGTGTTGGAAACTGGGACATGAAACCCACTAGCGGAGCTACAGGGTGGTCCGTGTGGGCCGCGGACCACCCTGCGCTCGGATAATGAGGTCTTTATGTATTTGATCATAATGCAAAAACTTGTTGAATCACAGCTACATTTTACCTCCCGTTAAATCATTTAATTTGCTCTATATGTGTCAAGCTAATGACACGCAACTTGGGAATCTAGATGTACAGTAATCGTTGGCTAGCTTGGCATCTAGATGTACAATAAAATCGATGACTAGCTTGGCATGTTCATATTGAACGACAGTTGATGGTTTTTAGCTAAAATAAATAGTAAGGACTAAAAAAAGCTTTTAGTGGGAGGATACGAGTGGTGGGGAAAATAAAAAAGAGATGCGTGTGCGAGACAGGAGCGAGAAGAGTGAGGTAGTGATATGTCTGTGTCCCATAACTTATTTTCAGGATGAGAGAAATAAAGAAATTATTTTAGAAAGTTAAATATTTATATTACCTTCTTTCTTCTGTGAACAGAAGTCGGTGTAAACGGTCTCGTAAATTTGCCGAGGTAGGTATTTGTTGTCTTAGCTTGCGTTTGCTCCAAATGCGGCTTTCAGGAAGTTACCCATGCAAGCAAACTCTTCTGATCTACTCCTTTATAAAATGTATTTTTTAAATAGCTTTGTCCATAAATATAGAATGTATTTAATGTTCTAATATAAAATTAATGTGATGTTCTTTTTATATCCTGACAAGAAGAAGTAGTGACGTACTGTTCTTCAACTACTATGGGTATGTAATATTTCAATTCTATGTTAAGAAAGCTATATTCGTCTATTTTATGAAGTTTGTATGTCCTTTTTCCCTTAATTGCATTTCGTAATTCATATACTTGTGTACCGACATGTTAAATTTATAGCGGTTAAATAAATTTTAGACAATGGACCACCATAGCTACAAATCCTGACTACGCCACTGATGAAACCTCTATTGAGACTGGCCTTAGCAACTGCATTGCCACCCGCACTGAGCCTGCCTTGCCTACCCAATCGGCCTCTAGCATTGTGCTTGCCCTGCTCACATCACGCAATGTGCCTGGCCACCTGCTCTACGCCCGTGTCACATCACGCCAGTCGAACGCCCAAGCATGCTTGCATTGCGTGGGCGGTGGCTATCAGGAGACTTCAATGCACTGGGTCCTATGTGTGCATGCCAAGTAGCCGAAAATCCTGAGAGCGGCTGCAAGGGACAAGCCACGAGAAGGAACAGAGAAAGAAAAAAGGAGCAGTGGGACAGATTAGGAGGGAGAAGAGAAGGGAAAAGCGATAAATAGATTTCAGTTTTGCATTCGTCGCTTGGGTAACGATCTGGATATTTTCTCTTTGTTTTGCTACAATTTTATTTGAGACTAGAATCAAGAATAGAGAAGGAAGTAGCAAGTGTTTGTCAGGGGAACAGATAGTAGATCAGTTTAATCTGTTGTATTGTTGCATTGTGATTTTAGGGATCTTATGGGTATAATTTGGGAATACCATCTACTAGAAAGTTATAGATAATTTCGATAGTTGTCTATAGAATCATTGTTTATGTCGATCGGATGAATAGATTTTGAGTTATGAATTTTGTAAGTCTACTGTCTAGTAGAATTGTCATCTATTGGTAGCATGTATTAATTTATATATTAAAAATAGTAGCTGAAATATTTGAGGATTTGATCTATGTGAAAATGTAGGGATTTGTTAGGAATTCCACAAAGTCTAAGAATATGATTTTTTTTACAAGTAGAATAGAAGTTATGAATTTTGGCATACTGGTGTCTAGAACCGTGTTGCTACTGGACATAGTCGTAGGAAAATATTAATTGGACTATTCAGATGGCAGAATTGAATTTTTGGCATCACCAAAAAGTGGTAGATAATTTTCTGTAGTTTCTTAAAATATCATGGATTACTATATTTGCATGAGTAGATTAATAGATATGAAAATATTAATTCAGTTGTTCAAAAGATGACATATATGTCTTTTAAGTTAAAAATAGGTGATTAGATGATTTAAGCTGAACATGTGGCAAACACAAAAATTGTGTGAAAATTTGTGTAGGTTCCAGAATTGTAAGATTTTCTATGATAGGACCTGTGAGGCAAAAGTTATATTTTTAGTATCGGGAAGTAGGATTGACTATCCAATAGTAGGGGAGAATGGTAGATTTGGGGAGCGTGCAGGAGCGTTGTCATTTTTTGTTTCCTTGTATTGTTGTAGCCTACATTGAGAATGAGTAATTGCGATGGCAGGAATAACGTCGAGTGTGTTGTCATCTCCTAATCAAACCAGTCATCACAACTAAAAAAACAAGTGCATGGTAGAATAGTAATTGAGTGCTTTGAAATTGTGGTTAAATGAATACTTGTCTTGATTATTCAGATGATAATACCTATTTTATATTGCTCTCATACTTATGATAAGATGATAATGATGAAGAAGATGATGACGATGATGATATGGAATGTGGTGGAATAATGATTATAGCATTTGTGTAATGCTGAAAATGAATTAAAAAATATGAACATTGCATTGCATGTTGAGCATTTATGATGGAAAGATATGACCCATGGGAGTGGGGTGAGATCTCCAGATGCAAATATGAGCAATTGGCCCCTGCATGAAATATGATGGGCAATTAGTCCCCGCATAGAAGAGTGCAAGCAGAAGATGAGTTGAGACATGTGCATTGCATTCATAAAAATTGAAAAGTGATTTCCGATAAGGATACATGTGAATGGGAACTGATGAAAATGAACATGACAAATTGAGTAAATGATAAATGGATATGAATTGTTAATAAAATGATGCCACGATTGTTACTTTGCTTTCTACTTACTGAGTTATGGACTTATCCTTACTTTATTGTTGTTTTTAGGTGATCGTTGAAGGCGACATGTATGTGTGGAAGTAGAACATGTGAACTTGTACTTTTGTAGCTCTTCACTCCACATGACGATCTATTACTTATTGTTATAATCAATTTAGTGCTATCCATGTAATAATTAGATGCTTAATAGTTTCCCTTAGCTCTACATGGTTTAAATTGTTACTACTTGATGTGTTCCTTGAATAGCTTGATAATTGATTTAACTGAGGGATTAATTGGTTCATCTTAAGTTGAAATTATTAATTATCATGTTACTGAAATTTCTGCTTATTACTATGTTGAATGATTATTCTTAAGGCCTAATAATTGGTAAAGCTTGACTAAAGGTCTAAATTGGCAGTGAGGGTAGATGTGGATGATATTTTAGGCTTTTGATAAACCGGAGTGTTACAAGTACAATCCATAGGGGCAAACCATGTCAAACAAAAGTATTAACTAATTCCTTGCTTTGTGTGTACCAGCTACAACTAGAAGTAATTCACACCAGAGGGTGTAATTAGTATCATTTTAATGTCACAAATATAAATACTTTTTTTTGTAAGAATGGTTGAAGTCTTAAAAATATAACTGTAAGCATTCTAAAACAAAATCTACTTATAAACATAGGGGCATAATTTTGTTGGATCAGGAATAGTAGGTGAGATATGATACTTAAGGAAAATACCTATTTTAGATCATGGTGTTCGTTATCTGTACTATATATAGATTGATTTGGGTGCCTACACACTAAGTTGCATGAAACACTTGTCCTATATACTCCAAGGTGGTATATCATGGGTGGGAATAACCACACTCGGGAGTAGAGAGTAGAATATATATATATATATATATATATATATATATATATATATAATCAAGGTACTGATAAAGTGATTAATTTCAAACAATCAATTACCAGGAGAAAGCTAATTTTCCCTCATCTCAGATGTTAAAATTGTAATTGTGAGCTCTTGATCAATATCTGCCACCTGCATATAAATATTCAGTAGTAGTTCACAAAGTAATGAAATAGCTCATTATAAGATTATAGGTTCTAACCTTGAAGGCTGAAGCAAATACCCATCCAAGATGTTCCAGAACAAGGTCCTGACCAGATGATGCTTGAAGTATCTTGGAGGCTTTGATAACAACAATTTCCTCACCGACCTTTTTATCAACCAAAGTTTCAAGAGAATTAGTTTTAGACAAATCAGCATGATCCTTCCACAAACATGTGATGTAATTCCTGGTTAAGATATGGTAGATAGCAAGAGCTTTGGAGCACATTCCTTTACTGCATACAATAATGCAAGTGTCCAAACCCTAGCTAAGAGGGTCAAGGGAGATGGCAGTGTAGCGAGGAAGGTGGCGGTGGTGGAGGGAGGCGGCGCCGTCGGTCCAAACCCTAGCCGAGGAGGGTGGATGTGGTGCGGGCGTGGAGGCGGTGGCGCAGTGATGGAGAGCAGCACTCGGGGAGGAGGCCGGGAGGGAGGCGACGACGCTTAGGGAGGAGGGTAGGAGAGAGGCAACGGTGCTCAGGGAGGAGGCCGAGTGGGGGGCGATGATTCTCGGGGAGGGAGGGGTGAGGGAGGAGGGCGACAGCGCGTCAGAGTGCCCTACCCGGTCAGGTATGAGGAGAGAAGGGAAGGATGGGGAGAGAGGGGTGATCTGGAAGGAAGAAAGACTAGCAGGGGGCTTTATGCAAGACGGCATAAGTGGAATGGGGTGTTCCCCTGGCTGGATTGTGGCCGTCCCAGTTAGATCGAATGGTCCTGAGCGCTATTAGCACCTTTCACTGAAATGGGAATTAGCATTGGATATATATATATATATATATATATATATATATATATATATATATATATATATATATATATATAATTCAGAATAGTACAACCGTATGTATATAGGAAACCTCTTTTCTACTCCCGAGAATAGTTACTCTCTATGTCATGTCTTACAACGTAGGAAGTATCTTGCATAAAGAAAGGTATGCATATATAGTATACGAGTATATAAGATCTTCTAAGTGGTATGTATATTTTTTTAGACATACTCCTTTAGATATGCGTGTATGAAGGTATTTACAAAATATGCTAAAAAGTATAGACTCCCTTGCAATTTTTTCGTGTGGTTCATATTAAAGTATCTTACAATTAGTATATAAAAAACCCAAAGGGATAAAGGAGCATGGCAAGTTCGTGTGGGTGGTATATCAGAGGTGGGAGTAACTACACCCATGAGTAAAAAATATTTTTCCTATATATGAAAAATACATTCTACTCCTGGGTATAGTTACTCTCACCCATGATATATCACCTGAACATTCTCTTTTATCACCTTAGGTATAATTATATATATACTAATTTCAAGATACTTCAGTGCCAATCCCATGAAAAAATTACAAATGTGCATATAGTTTTAAGCATATTTTACTAATACATTCATATTCATATATAAAAAGATGTTCAAAAAAAATATACATATCATCTTTAAAAAGTACTAGATGATCTTATATATATACTTAGATACTATACGATACATACTCATTGTTGCGCAAAATATACATGGTATATCTAGTTTCTGTGATTTGTAACATGGTACGATAGAAATTATCGGTGACAGTAGTACCTTGAAGATCATGTCACTGGAAAAAAGAGTTTTATATTTGCAATCAGAGTGACTTATATCTATAACAAAAGTGCATAATCAACCATGACAACTTAATTATCATGCACTTCTAATACTCAAATACGAAAGATAAGCAAACATTACCGCTCAATTTTGTCCGCAGACGCATAATCTGATTATACTACTTCAAGCGGTTGTCCCCCATCGCAACACAACAAATTGTTGCTAACTCATGAGCACTACATTATTTTTTTCTGCCAACCATTTGTAGCGATTGGCACGTGTGGGCTGGCGCCAACACAAGGGAAGCGGACAAGGCTCGGCGGCAAAATCTCCCCGTGAAAGCATTTCTTTTGGAGCCTTGCATGCATCCATCTCATCGCTTCCGAAAACAAACAAGCTCCTAGTATCATCACTTTATGTTCAACTCTCATGCTGTTCAATGGAATGACAAAATTCCAGCTAGCCAAGACATTGAATTCTCTAGAAATAAGCCATAACTATTGAAGGAAATGTATGTATGTATGTATGTATGTATGTATGTATGTATGTATGTATGTATGTATGTATGTATGTATGTATGTATGTATGTATGTATGTATGTATGTATGTATGTATGTATGTATGTATGTATGTATGTAATGCACCAAAAATCAAACATATGTGTACTATTCATGTCCTCAAAGAAGTTCCTGTCAATGTATATATTTTATTTATGCCAAATTTATATATGCACGTGTCTAGTCAAGCACAAGTTAGTAGGTGTAATCTTATTTTCAATAAGAATCTGAGCTATAATTAAGACTTGCTAGACCATCAATAGCAACATAAGTGGATGAATAGTGCATTCTCAAATTTTCCTCTATGAGAAATCTTTTACTTCAGAGCTAAGAAACTAAGGAGATCATATTTCACACCCTATAACTAAGCAAACCCGAAACAACAAAGAGCACAGTTCTACACCTGGCAGGTCTGACCAGCCACAGATCAGTGATATGACTGGCATCAAGCTAAAGGTCTAACAGGCAACTAGTCAGCGATCTGACAAGCCACCAGTCTAATCTAGCCTGGGAGTGGTTTGAGCGCTCCCCTGTTTCAGAATAGAAAATCAGTTCGAGTCCAAACTACTTTCAGTGCAAACATCAAAATACATTATCAAATGAGATAAAATTTTGCATACACCTCGCTGAAGGTCTGAGAAACCTATTCCATCCAAGGGTCGGGATGATCCTAGCCAAAGTCCCGACCTTTCCTCAAAATACGCAAGATTGCATCAAAACCAGACAAATCTCATAATCTTGCAAGACATCTTGTTCGTGCGTTAGGAACAGCCAAGATGACTCTAGATGTATTCCCATATGTCACAGCAATCAAAACCAACAGACAAATCAAAGCCAAAACTCTTAGATCAAGGTTTCATAAGAAAGGCTTCAAATCATGCAAGAACCAGGCAGCTTTGAGGTCTTGCAAACCACAGTGATTAGATGGATGAAATTTGATCTACGTGAGTCATCTTCATCACTTATATGTCTGTCACCAGCAACATCAAAAAAGGGATAAAAGAGGCAAAAAAAAACAACAAAAATAAGGGCAAACAACAAAGACAAGAAGGATTGCTACTTGTGGATTAAGATTTTACAGCCACTCCATGAGGAGGACAAGGGAGCACACACAACACTAACTCTTCTCTTTCTCAAACACTAACCCTAACTCAAGAATAGTTCGATTGGTTAGAATGCAAGCCTCCATCCCCATCCACTAAATAGATATAGCAACTAGCCTACATCTAACCTTAATAGATACTATCCACTAGCACAAATAGTACAAACCCGTTAACCCCACACAAAACGGATTTTACACACACTTAACTCATGCACGTTTTTCAAAGCATATGAACCCGAACCTACTAAGTCTTTAGCTTTTGATTTATTTGATCTTCTCAGCATCTCCTTGACCTAAACCACTTTCCCACACACTTTTCAAGCATCATGATTTTGATCCAACGAAATTTCTGGTATTTAACAAACCCAGTCTTCATCTTTCTTTGCAAGCAATCGTCATGCTTTCCAAGTCAAGATGCACCAATAGCTTGCCACGCGTCAGCAAGTCTCTCCCACTCCGGTTCCACCGGACCATGTCTCACTTGGACCAACTAAACCACTTGGTGCAACCCATCGCTTGAACATTCCCTTCAATATTTCTTGCCTTCCCTATGCCACAGTTGAGCTCAACCATCTCACCCCATATTCTTGAGCTAGTCTCAGTCCTCGCTGTTGACCATAGTTGGCTCAAAACTTCCCTACACATCAAAATAGAAATCAATTTCGGACATAAATTCTTCACAACTTGACCCATGTTAGCTCAGACATGCTTCATGCAATATGAATGCACTAAGCTAGGACCAAAATACCCTATCCATAACCAATTTCCCAAAATTTTAGAGCTCACTGCCGAAATCAGAGGGCGGTCGATTTGACCGATATCCCCGGCTTGTCTAACTACTTAGTTGAGCTGATCAAATTAATATGCCCAGGCAATCTGACCAGTATGGTCGATCTAACCGCCAGGGATAGAAACATGGATAGAAATTCCAAATCTTTTGCAAGTTTGAATTTTAACTCCACAGACATTAGCAATGTTCATCACAAATAATCTTGAACCTTCTCACATGGTCCCTCGATCTCCCCCTCGATGAACACACTGGCAATTTCTCCAAAAATGCACATTTGAGTTATTTAGAGATAGAAGGGAATTTTGTGAAAGAAAGCTCAAAATGGTCAAAAAGAATTTCAAAAGCGGGAACTGATCATATGAGCCAGAAATGGAGTGAAGTAACTAGATAGAACAAGTTTTCCATACAAAGCTTCAGCTCCACCAAAGAAATTTGAAAATCTCACTCTATGTCCATATGAAAGAACAATTATTCAATTTGACTTTGGTCATGGTGAGAAAATATCAAAGTTATCAAGAAAACTATAGCAAAGCATACAAGCTCCAACTTAGCAAGAATTCGCACAAAAAATTTATTTTTTTCTCTAAATCTGCATTTTTTTGAAATCTTCCCCCTTTGACTATAAATTTATTAAGATGCATGGTAGAAGGAAGAGCATGTAATGGAATGAGGTTGCTGCATTTTATTCATATTTAGCTTAATCAAGAGCTTTAAAAATTATCCAAAGTGACTACAAGTATTACACCAAGCCATATTATGAAGTAGTTATCTAGATCATGGCAATCTATATATAGCAAAGCTAAGACAAATGAGCAATAATCTGAAATTAAATAGATCTCTTAGCACATTAAATTTCTCAAATTCTTAGTTTGGCCAAGATATCCAAAAATAAGCCAAACTATATTAATAAACTAAATAGAACCAAAAAGCTACAACTGAGTCAATTTAGAGTGCTACAAGTTCAATATTGAATCATTTTGTTCAAGTACATGGATTTGAACACAAATAGCACATTTAACACTTTCTAAAACATGTTTTGGTTTTATCTAAGTAAAGCAAATCCTGGACTAAGAGAAATCTACAACTGTCTCCTTAGGTTCAACCATTTTTCACAATTCTTTGAATAAGACATGTGATAGATCTTAAGCCTTTGCCAACCAACCCAATCGATAAGCTTAAAAATATGGTCATGGTAATCGAAAACTCTTCTAACTTCATGCCTAGTGCAATGACAAGACATCTCATGAGAAAGAATTGGTGAGATCAATTTTTTCACACATAAAAGAGATCATTTTTATTTTATTTTCTTAATTCAGGAACAATGAGTTAATTACTCCTGTGCTTGTAAGCAATACTCGACCTGAGCCGCAAAAGCCTAGGAGAAGTAAACTCATGCTTCAACGATGAACTAGCATGGCACACTTTAGATTCTAGACTCAACTTAGTCTATTTGACATGGCATGAATCATAAAAGGATCACTAAAGTAAAACTAGTGTTAAGATCCAACATTGACATGTTTTAGTTTAAGTTTTTTATATTTAATCGAGCTAGCATGGAAAATCTAAGATATACAGAAAGAGACATGATTAATCTAGCAAGAGTATCACAAGACATGGTAAGTTGTAAAGCAAGATATCATGTCACACAGGGATAATAGTCAAAGCTCTATTAATATTTTACAATGCAAGTTGCCGAAATGAAAATATGCAATATGATACAATAGATGCAAAAGACCCAAACTCTCTCTCAAATCAGGCCAAAAGGATAAATAACCCCCAACTCACCTCGCAAAGAAGCAAAGTGAGAAGAATCGAGCACCTTGGTGAAAATATCCGTGACAAAGTGCTCAGACTCTACAAACTGGAGAACAACATCACCCTTCTCAAAATGGCCCTAAGAAAGTGATACATAATGTCTATGTGCTTGGTCCTGGAATGCTACACTAGGTTTTTGGCTATGTTAATGGCACTGCTATTATCACACTAGAGTGGAACACTACCCGAAGCTAACCCATAGTCTTGCAGAGTATATAAGATGCAAAGAACTTGAGAGCAACTACTAGCAGCAGCTACATACTTTGGTTTAGCAGTTGACTATGCAATAGAAGATTGCTTCCAAGATGACCATGAGGCAATAGATGTGCCTAAGAAGTGATAGGTTCATGGTGTACTCTTTCTATCTATTCTACACCCCACAAAGCCTGTTTTGCAAATGCTCAGAGAGAAAGCAAGGAAGCAGAATAATACCAGAGTCCAAAGTCAAGAGTGGCTTAAAAATACCTGAAGATGTGACGCACTACTTGATGATGAGAGGCATGAGGGGAAGTCTAAAATCAAGCGCATAAACACACAATAAAGTGTATGTCCAACCTCAAAACGGTGAGGTAGAGGAGGGAGTTGATCCTACTACAGTACTCGTTCTAATCCTGACTCGCCATCCTCACCAAGATCCAAAACTATAGAAGAGGCTATGGGAGTACTGTTAGGCTTGCTGCTTCCCATGTCGAAGCACTGAGGAAGGTCTTTGATGTACTTGCTTTGATGAATGAAGGTACCTTCCTTTGATTTCTCAATTTGAAAGCCGAGCAAGATTGTCAGTTTACCCATCATACTCATCTCGAATTTCCTGCTCATTGTATCTGAAAATATGAACACCAAGGCATAAGAAAAACCACCAAAAAATATGTTATCTACATAAATATGAACAAGAAAGAAATCACTGCCATGCCTAAGAGTGAATAGGGATTTATCTATCAATCATATTGTAAAGTTAATTTTAAGTAGGAAACTCTTAAGCCTATCAAACCAAGCTCTAAGGGCTTGCTTTAGTTCACATAGTGCTTTTGAGAGTTTACACACATGGTTTAGAAACTTGAGATTTTTTAAAACCAAGTGGATGCTTGACATAGACCTCTTCTTTTATGAAACTATTAAGAATTGTACTCTTGAAGTCCATCTGAAATAACTTAAAGCCCTTAGACGTAGCAAATGCTAGTAGAATGCGAATAGCTTCTAATCCAGCAACAGGTGCAAAGGTCCCCTCAAAGTCTAAGTCTTCTACCTAGGAGAAACCCTAAGCTACTAGTATAGCCTTGTTCCAAACTACTAACCTATCGTCACTTTGCTTATTTTTTAATACCTATTTTGTTCCAATGAAATTATCACTGTGAAGGGTCAACTAATGACCAAACTTTGTTTCTTTTAAAGTTCTCAAGCTCTTCATACGTGGCATTGACCCAAGAAGCATCAGATAAAGCATGAGTAACACTTCAGGGCTCAAAGGATGCAACAAAATCGGAATGAACACATGAATTTGGAGAGGTAAACCTAGATCAATAACTCGTTTATGAAGATCCCCAATCATCTGCTCCAGTGAGTGTCATCGTTGAATATAAAGTGGTGGTCTTGGTGCTGTCGGACCCCGGGTTTGAACCAACCCAGAACCCTCTGTGAAATCATTGCACTATTCCCTGGATCAGTAGATAGTGCCCACAGATACATTGCTGATTCATTTCATACACGACACAGGCCATAATATTACAATACCAAAGTACACAAGTCCCATATAAGGACAAGTGTTACAAAAGGGCCTTCGGGCCACAAAAGTTCAGAGTACCATTGCATTATTGACGGAAGCAAAAGGGAGGGGCTCATCTCCCCACAGGCAAGCGACCGGGATAACCTAGGTGCGCTTAATATTACCCAGAGGACCTGGTTAATGTTAAGGGCACCTTCCAATTAGATTGGTCGGCCCGACTGTAAGGAGAGATTAGATCCTAGCCTAGCTATCACCATCTTCATTCCCTTCGCCAGCCGGGTCCTGGTAGTAGTCGTACTGATCCTGATTGGCAAACTCTGGAGAAAGGGGGGTAGATAGCGAGCGTGAGCACACACAACCGTGCTCACGAGCCAACATACAAAATGCAAATACTAGTATGCAAGGCTTTATACAAGGAAGATTTAGGCTCTTTTATTTGCACAAAGCAACAGTTGCAAGTAACTTAATTACAAATCCTATGTTCTAGCCCTTTTTAATATCCAAATCATGGATGATTGAAAATTGTGCAGTAAGTATAAGACGGTGCTGGTTCCATCCACCAGTTTCATGGCTCCAACCACCTATGCTAGATTTTTAGTTTGGATAACCCATACTAACACTGGAGTACTTCCCTCCAAGAAAGATTCAGAATTTGGAGTACTTCCCTCCAAGCAGTTTTCTTCCCACCCACAAAAGGTTTTTCAAATAGAGCTAACTCGAGTGGGTTCCCATGTCCGCCCTTGACCGTGGGCACGGCTATTCGAATAGTTTACACTCTGCAGAGGTTGTACACTTTCACCACAAGAGATAAGTCATCTTAATAGCCAACATGCTTCCTTAGGCATGAGACCCAGATGGCTTATCCCAAAGCCTTTACCTTACTCTGTTTTAGCTAGATACCACCCCGCTGAGGTTTCACCGCTGAAGGGCTACATCCACCACAGTCAGAAGCCCCCTCTTGCGCCGTATGAGTAAACCAGTGCTCTGGCACCCATCTTCCGTGATGATATCTAAACTAACCCTTTTGTAAGTTAATTAGCTAGGTCGTACCCATATAGACTTGTGGTTGTACTGTTTTACACAAGGAGGTCAGCACAAGATTCAGTCCTTAGTTCGTCCAGGCGGTTCATTCCACCAACCACGGGTTCTCGTGCGACATCAGCACCAACCACTCTTACCACCCGCCCAGACAGGTATAGCAGGTTTTGAGGGTTTTGAGAAGCATAAAATAACTAGTTACAAAGTATTCAGCCACGTACATCCCGCAACTGCCCAAAACAAGTTCTCATATTTGTTTAAAGATTAATGATCAGGGTATATGACCCTGGACTTAGACCAACAGCATGGCATTTTAATTTGACTTATAACTATTAAAGTTAACCTTATTTTCTAGGGTGACAAGGAGCAGGTAATTCGAGTTATCAAGGAATGGCATATTAAGTTTATTATAATGTCAAGTGGGCATGTAGCTACCTTAAGCTTTGACATATATTTATATGAAATAGCTCATGCAGTTTCGACTAATTTAAATGAAGATAATTTTGCAGGAAATTTAGGAGCAAAATGATCAACATGCTGACTCGCCTGGGTCTAGAGTAGTAGGATCTTGCTGGTCCTGGAGTGGATCTTCTTGTGGCTCGGGGGCAGCTTCAAACTCTACTCGAACAGGAAAACCCGAAGCACACCCAACAAGCAAAGAGAACAAAATAAGCATAAAATAATAAGCAAAACAGCTCAAAAATAAACCAAACCACAACCAACAGAAAGAGCTTGAATTTAGAAAAATTTAGAAACAAGTTTCACCCGAATCGGAGTTACGATGAGGGAGATAGAGCTATTCGAAGTTTCATTTTCAGGAAAATCCTAAAAATGAAAAGGGGAGAGAGAGTCCACTCTCTGACAAATGGGTCCCGCCGGGTTTTATTTTATTTTCAGATTAATTTTTATTTCGGAAAATCACAGTGTATGACATACGGGGCCCACGGCATTTTAATTATTTTCTTTTCTGAAAAACCGGCCAGAGACCGACACGTGGGGCCAAGTTACTGTGTGAACAGTGCCTCGGATTAAGTTTTAAAACCACCGGGCCCACTTGTCAGTTGGTGGATTAACGGCCATTAACCCCAACGGTTAGCGGTTAACCGTGGATTAGCGCGGGAGCAGGGGCTCCTCCGGCCGAGCGACGGTGAGGTCCGCCGGCGGCGAGGGAGGCCATGGCCGCACGGGGAGATGCCCAAAACGGAACCCCCAGCCCCGTGCGCATCCGACGGCGGGGGTGAATCGGCCCGAGGTGGGCCGGGAGGTCGCCGGCGGCGAGCTAGGCGGCGGCGGAGCCAGGGGACGCTCGGGAGGGCGACTCCGGCCACAGGGGTGCAATTGAATGGTAAGGGAGCTTCTCGAGACGATTAGAAACTCACCGGAGAAGAGAGCGGAGCTCAGGAGGCTGTGGAGGTGGCTGGCGTCGGTGAGCTCCACGGGCGGTGGGGGTCGATCGATGCCGGAGAAGACGTGGCGGCGGAGCTCCCAATCGATGGCTCGGTCGAGTTCCTGGGGTGGCGAGGGTGCTCCTTGCGCGAGGAATCGGCCGGGGACCCCTTGGATTGGCGGCGGCGGAGATGGCCGGAGATGGGGGAGAAATGGGGGCCGACGACTGCAAAGAGAGGGGGAAAACCCGATTAGGCGCGAGGGGAGCTTCTAGAGAAGGTAAAAGGGTCGGGGAGAAGGGCAGTGCCGCGCGGGGCTCGCCGGAGGATGCTGGCGACGGTGGCGGCCCGAAGAACAGCCGCCGGTGGCGGTTTTTGAGGCGGAGAACGGGGGGGTGAATGGGGGAGACTAATGGCAATTTGGGGGGGGGGGGTTTATAGTGGCGAAAAGGCATAGGGGAGGACGGGGAAGGTATGGGCGACGGAGCTCCCGCTCCTGTAGTGTACTCGACGGTGACGAGGCTAGCGCTGGCTAGGGCGGACGGACGGCATGGGCGAGGTACCGCGCTCTTACGGCTGCACAGAGGAGGCATGGCGAGCGGGTTTGGGCGGTGCTGTCCGGCGGCTACGGCTTGGGTACGGCGGTGCGGCGGCGCGGCCACGGGGCGGTGCGGACGGCGAGCAAGAGCGCCGGGGAGGCGGGGAAGGACGTGGCTCCACTGCCGCCCATTGAATGCGACGGCGACGGCCATGCCTGAGGTTGGCGAGCGGTGACGTGGCCAGGACGACGAGACCGGGGGCGGTTCCATCGGGTTGCCATGGCGACAAACGGGGAGCCGACGCGCGGAGCGCCTACGGTGAGGGGGCCGGGAGCCTAGGCCGGCGGGGGCCCCGGGGATTGTGGCGGAGCTGCCACGGGGAGGCACGGGGTGAACACGCTCAGGGAAACCACGGGCGACACAGTGGTTTGGCTCGGGCGGAGAGCAGGCAGCGCGGACGGGAGAGAGAAAGAGGGAGAGAGCGCGGCCACCGCGAGGAAGAAGACGGGGAGGGGGGCCGCGCTGGGCCGGGCGAAGCCCAGGAGAGAAGGGGAACGGGCCCCAGAGGGAGCAGGCCGGCCGGGAGAAAAAGAGAAGGGGCCGGGCTGGGAAAAAAAAGAAAAGGGGGTAGAGAAGGCTGGCCCACCCGGGAAGAGAGGAAAAGAGAGGAAATTTAGGTAAGGCCAAAAAGGGTTTTGGGCTAAGATATTTAAATTTAAAATTTGAATTTTTGAGATTAACTTTCTAATAATCAAGTAAAATGAGGCAATTGACCAAATTAAAAATGGGTGTCACAGGTGCAGACGTGGCCTCTACCTCATGGGCTGTGGAGGTAGGAGCAGAGCCACTCGTAGTGCCGATGAAAATGGGAGGAGGCGGCTCAACTGACACTAAAGTAGTGGAAGCATGCTCTCCAATCAACTTAGGAGTAACCTGAGGAGGGATTTTATCCTCATCCTCTGAGTCAGGGTCGTCATTGAAGAAGATGCTCTCCTGATCACCGTGTACCTATGTACCTGCACTATCGGGTGTATCGTACTAGGTCTAGCCTCATCAAAAGAGACTTCACAAGTCTCCAAGATTTTATTAGTATCCAAATTTAAATCATGATAGCCACAAGTATGAGAAGGATAACCAAGAAAAATGCCATCAAAAGATCTAGATTTAAATTTATCTAAGTTGCCATATTTTAGAATGAAACACTTGCAACCAAATATCTTAAAATAAGATACGCTAAACATACAACCGAACATCAACTCACAAGAAGTCTTGCCTAAGGATGATCTCAAGAACACCCTATTTGACACATAGCAAGCAATGAAAATTGCCTGAGCCCAAACCTCCTAGCTATGTTCATCTAACATAGTCCTATCTATCTCTACTAGGGTCATATTCTTTCTCTCTACAACTCTATTCTATGAGGGAACTCTAGGAGAATAGAACTGGTACTCTAAACATCGCTCAGTACATAAAGTGGCAAGAGTTGAGTTCTTAAATTCAATGCCATTATCACTCCTAATGACTATCAAAGCTCTTGGGAGATCAATAGGTAATCTAAAGGCTAACTCCGTAAAGCAACCAAAGGTCTCATCGTTGGAAGAAAGAAAATACACCTAAGAATACCTAGAGAAGTTATGTACAATGACAAGCACATACCACTTTCTTCCTACAAACTGGACTCTAAAAGGACCAATGGTGTCTAAGTGCAAGAGCTGTCCAGGTGTATCGGTCATCACTAAAGTAAGAGGTGAATAAGAAGCAGAAACCATCTTACCATATCTATAGGGTGAGCAGACTAGGTCCTTATAACTCTTAAGTCTAGGTAAACCTCTAATAAAATCGATGCTACTAACTCTAGTCAAGTGATTGAAACCTATATGACCAAGCCTACAATGCCACATTACTAGATCATGAGAACCAAAACTAGAAGACACCTAGGGCTAGAGCTGGAAGCGACAATGAAATCAACACTAAAGATTTTCACCAACCTAGAAATCCCAAACACAAACTCACCAGAGGAATCTAGAACCCGGCAGTCACCTCTCTTGAACCTTACCTCTAGACCCTCATCTAAAAGCTAGGAAATAGGAGGCAGGTTATATCTCAGCTTACTTACCAAAGCAATATCTTTGAGCATGAAATTGTTGTTGACGCACACAGTGCCCTTTGCCATCATAGTCCTGGTACAACATCCATGAATGTGATCAATTCGTTGCCGGATGCTCAAGCGAGGAAGGAATCAATAAAAATCTCTAGTCATGTGTCGAGAACACCCTAGGTCAATAAGCCACATGTCCTCCTTCCTCACTCGACGGACCTACAGGGCAGAAGCAGGAAGCATCGGTGCCACGATACTGGTGTTAGAAATAAAAGACTTAGAAATCTAGTCTAGAGTAACACAATGAGTAGAAACAACAGTAAAAGTAATAATAGAGTAGTTAGTCTAAAATCATGAGGATGCGCATGACAACCACCTAAACCTCTCCGAATCGGCCTACCAAAAGACCAGTACTCCCCTGTCTAGAAGCTACTTGTGGTCTACCCCCACGAAATCCTAACCCATGATGTTGCCTAGCTCCACCAAAAAAGTCAAAGAAGGAATCTACGAACATAGGCCTAACTCTAGGAGCACTTGAAACTATAGGCCTAGCTCTAGAAACACTCATGGGTGAAGGGACTTCTCTAATGGATGTCCAGGCACACACTCGCTCTCTCCTCTCAAACTTGACCTTGCGGAAGCAAAACTCAACAAAATGGCCATCCTTGTTGTAGAAGGTGAATTAGTACTTGATCTTTTAAGGGGGTCAAACCTGCTAAAGTAGAAGCACCTGACTTACTAGAAAGGATTTGGGAAAATCCAACTGACTTAAACACAATCTTTAAAGGGTCAGGTAGTTTGACCTCAAACTTGACACTCTCCACAACTCTCACTGCCTTATGTGGATGGTTTCCGGAATGCTCTAAGGAGTTAAACCCTAGACCTCTATTCTTCATACTCACCTTAGATTGTTTGAGAATCATTTTGAAGTGTTTCTCTCTGCTAGAAAATCTTTCAAGAGTTCTCTTTAGGTATCTTTAGGTAACTATTTTCTTTGGCTAGGTTGACACAGGTAGTGCACTCAAGGTTCTTGGTTGTCGTAACATACCTCTCTTTATGGATAGCTAGCTCTTCCTTTAGAGCCTCACAAGACACACAAAAAAACATCCTTAATCCTACCCAACTACTTCTCAAACCTGACTCTAAACACCTCATGAATCTCATCTAAATCATTTCCAATCTAATCGCAGTATACACAAGCAATATAACCAATAGAATGCTTAGATGCAGTCATGGATAAAATTTTCCTATTTTTATCTTCGAGTGTCTTGTTAAGAGCTTCTATTTCATTAATAAGCTTGGGATAATTTTCTTCCCCAAACTCACAATGAGAGCATGAATATTTAGAATTGAATTGAAGCAAGGTTTTAGTGGCACTATCAAGTTTTAGTTCAAACAAGGCACAGTTAGAGCAAGATGAAAGAATAGCACCTAAAGCAACAAAACATATGCTAATATGATCATTGCTAGACTTGAGTATCACTAGATTATCCTTAGCATCTATAAGCTGGCTAACAATAGAACAATGAGCAATCCTAAGCTTATCCAACACAGAATGTGAGGCAAGGCAAGCATCATAGGTTTCATCTTCAAGAATAATGTATTTGAGCCTAACAATTTTTAGGTTCAAGTTGTCAATCATGATAACCTTATGCTCAATTTTCTTAGCCTTTTTCCTAAGTTCTCTTTTAGCTAGAACAAGAGCACACTTCATATCCTCGGTCGAGGGACATACCTCATCGAGATCACTGCAGAGAGTGTCATCGTCGATGGTGTCATTGGTGATCTCCTCGTCAGCTATGAAATACATGTCAGTGAAGTCTTGGCTCTTCTTACCTCTGGAGTCATCCCTATCGCCCTCCATCCCTGAGTCCATACCTCTCATGTTGACAGTCTTGAGAGTGGTAAGGACCTAGTTGACAAACTTGTGATAGTTGGTCTTCTTGGGCTTCATGTCGTGAACTTAAGTTCGCCTTCAGAAGTCCTCCTTGCCCTTGAGCTTGGGACACTTGGCCCGAATGTGGTTTAGCTCACCACACTCGAAGCAGGTGAAGGGGCCACTCCTCTTACAGTTCCTCACATTGTGATAGGCTTTTGTGAATTTGGTGGATATGAGTGCTAGGTCCTCCTCTGGGAATCTCTCTAACTACTTATCACTAAGGGAATACAAGACACAAAGGAAAACCCCAAAGAACCAAAGTCAGAAGGACTAGAAGAACTGCTCTGAGTAGGGTTGACTACAAGAGCCATCGACTCTGTTTTGGGGATACACGAGATGAAGTCAATCTCAGGTATCTTCAATCTTGAGTAGAGCTTATCTATGGTAAACCCACTCATGACAATGTTACCATTAATGGGTGTACTCTTCATTCTCCAAATCTTCACATATAGGGCATAAAGTATTTGACATGCATTCTCACACTCAAAATAAGTCAAGCCAACCGCATGCAAGTTACGGTGAATCTCGATGAACCTAGAACATAACTTATCCAAAGATTCATAGGGATTTTGCTTAACCTTTGAGTGCACTCTCTTGAATTGATTCTATTTCACTTTCTTGATTGCAGTGGAGCCCTCATGGTAATCAACGAGGGTCATTCAGATCTCATGAGCAGATATCAAGTGACATACTCGATCAAACTTAGATCTACCAAAATGATGGTGTTTTATCCTGGTATGCACACACAAGTGTGTCTATTCAGAAAGCATGTGCCTACGCTCGACGAGGATGATGATTCATCTTTGGTCTCCACAATTTCGAATGTGCGCAATCGAGCACACTCGTACATGTTCATGCATGTTGTAGTGTGTATGCATGTGTGTGCGTCCACCTTTATTTTTATTTCTTGTTAAAAATCATAAAGAGTACACACCTATTGTTACACTCTGATACCCCTTCTTATGCACAGCAGCCCCTGATCATATCAGAGTTTGTAAGATACGGTATGAGTGTGCATAATATCAAGAACAAAGAAGATGAATCTCGTAGAGGGAACCAAAAGAATGATGTTGAAGCAACCATGACAAAAGAGGGATAACCTCAAAAGAGTAAAAGAGATTGTCGCTTACTTACAACCCTCTCGAATCCTTTAGGACCCTCGAATCCTTGCCCTATACAAGAATCTTGTGCTAAAAAATATCCTAGCCTCTAATCCTTTCGTGCGGCCTGAGCTTTTGATTAGTAAGCTTGATTGCTTAGTTCCTCTCCATGGTTATCCCCATGGTTTATATAGTCCCTCCTAGCCCTTATCTAATTTAGAGTAGGAATCTTAATCCAAATTGGAGTAGGAGTCCAAATACTCATTTATGACTCTTTATAGCACACCTTTCTAAATCATAAAATACTAAATACGAGTCATCCTAACTCAATAATCTCCACCTTTACTCTTATTTATTAAAGTCACAGTGCTCCTCCAAGAATTCGCTCCAAGTCGACAACACCTTTTTTATTTTTTTTCCTCCCACCTTTGAGGGTGACCCCACCATAGGGTCTCATACACATCATTGCAATGTGTGTGTTAGTGTCTGGGCTACGCTGCATGAATCCTTTACTTGAGAGTTTCTTTGTTGTGTAGTTTTATTAACCACACCTCTTGTTCCTACAACCTTCCTTGCTATAGGTTTGTATCGCCTCCAAGCTCCACTTGCTCATCGGTACTGCGTGTTTGGTCCATCATGTCTTCCTTCTTCCAACAATTCACACCTTCTCCTTTGCGTCTGCTAGATTTTATAATTATCTTTGCAATTCCGCACATAACTGCAGATGAAATATAAGTACTTACCGTTGATGATACGGTTTCCTTCAACTGAACAGGATTTTTATCAGACCTTCCATTGGTTGCTCCACCTTTATGATTACCCTTTAATCAGTATCCTCTATTATTCCAGATACTTTTCATGATTACTTGCCGTTGGCAAGTAACTCGTATGACTCCACCTCACAGTGATATCTCACAACCTTCGAGTTCAAACGACCTCACTAATATTAGATTTTTCTTTAAACTAGGAGTATATTGAACTCCTGTCAATGTATGATGTGTTCCATCATATATCTCTAATGTAATCGTTCCCACCTCAGTAATTTTGTACTCCCTGCAATCCGCTAAATGAACATTTCCACATGCCAGACATAGAGATCCTTTGTCAAACATTTTTTTTCGCTGAATACACACACACACATACATACATATACATATATGGAAGCAACAAATTGAATCTAATATCTATCCCTGAGAAGTACATGATTGACTAACGACTAGTATGTCCAAATCATATTTTGCTACCACCACTGAGTATGCACCCTTCGTTTGCTTCAAACTCAAACAGTCTTTTATCATGTGACGTTTGCTTCTGCCTATAACACCTACTATAGCCAATGCTTCATCCCTCAAGGACGAAGATTCCGATGGCTTTTTCAATGACAATAGATATGCAACTACCTCATTGAAGTTGAGAGTGATTTTTCTGACAAGAATATTCATCAACAATTACTTCCATAATGCTGGTAGAGATGATACTAGTATGACAACATTGTCATTCTCCTCAATTTTGTCATCCACAATAGTCAACTATGTGATAATCTTATTAAAGACATTAAGATAGTCAACGAACCTTGTACCTTCCTCCATGCTCAACCTATACAGTTGTCACTTCAGCACCCACCAGTTTATCAGCTTTGCCATAAACAATCTATGTCATTCCATAATTTCTTTGGCAAATTCTTCTTGATCACCGAGTACTTTACTTCATCGTAGAGATATAGATGAATTTTACTGATAGTTTTCTTCTCCATCACCTTCCAGTCATCATCAGATGTTTTTTTGGTTTGACCCCTTCAAGAGCATTGATTGCCCCTGTTGGAAAAGGACATCATTCACCATGCATTGCCACATGCTGAAATTTTCTCCACCGTCAAATTTCTCTACTTAATTCCATATTATCGACATCGATCTTGATTTTGTGCCACATGATACTTTACCGACCTTCTCATAAATTAGATTAATTTGGCTTGGACTTCGATACCACTTGTTACACTCTGATACCCTTTCTTATGCGCAACAGCCCCTGGATCGGATCAGAGTTTATGAAATACAGCACGAACGTGCACGGTATGAAGAACGAAGAAAATGAATCTCGTAGAGAAAACTAAAATAACGATATTGAAGCAACCACAACTAGAGAGAGAAGATTTGGCGAAACCGATCGCAAATTTCTTAAGGATAATCTCAAAAAAAAGTATAAGAGGTTGTCATTCACTCACAATCCTTATGAATCTTTTAGGACATAGAATACTTGCCCTATACTCGTGTGCGCTCTACTTTGGATGAGTATACTTGATTGCTTAGTTCCTCTCTATGGCCACTTCTATGGCTTATATAGTCCCTTCTAGACATTTTCCAATTTATAGTAGGAATTCTAATCTAAATAGGAGTAGGAGTTATAATCATAGTAGGATTCATCTAAAACTCTTTATAGCATACTTTTCGAAATTCTAAAAGACTAGATATAAGTCACCTAACTCAACACCTATGTGTCATCACGAATGACGATGAGCTTCACAAGGTCGTCATGATATGATATATATGAGCTCCGTTCCGGTCGATCGAGAGCGCGCGCACATGCGCTAGCTACCAGGCGTTCAATCAATGAAGGCATGCACATATCGTTAGCATGCCACTGGCGTTATATGTGTGCATGACCTCTGCCATTGTCGTCCTCCTCTAATGCTGCCGCTACTGCCACTGTTGTTAAGCCCACTCCGGAACAACGCACCCCTGGTGCCCCCCCTCCCCCGGGTTCACGAGCAGATTCCCTCGCCCTCCCCGTGTGTTTGCACCACCCACACACACACACGGGGCACCACCCCTCTCCTGCACACACGCAAATACTCCATTGTTTAACGTTTTTACATGTACGTATATATACACAATACGTCTTCTCTGCAACATATTAGTGGTTGCAGCATTGCAATATTGCATGCACCAGCTGATGATATATAGCATCATGGTTTGGCTCGCTAGCTAGCTTCTGTTGTTGCCACATTCGTACTCACATAATCACATGGTAGTGCGGTGGTTACCCAATTAGCCTCTCGATCTTGTCGTCATTGTCAGAAAGGAAAAATAAAAAGCTTATCTCGTCGTCTATGCCTCTTCTGTCGAGTGCAGGGATATATAGCAAGCTCCAAGGTGAAAGGCAGCAAGCAAGGGGCGCGATCGATGCAATCCATGCGTGCATGCAGACATGCAGAGGCAGTTAGCAGCCACCTCATTTTTTAAAACTAGCCCTGTCCTGGCAAGTTGAGCCGCCAAGAGGACAGTAAACTATACTAGCCTAAGCTAATGCCGTGGCAAGTTAAGCCGCCAAGAGGACAGTAAACTAAAGTAGCCTAAGCTAATGCCGTGGGCTTCCATTCCTTTTGTCCTAGCTCTTTGGGAATGGCCATACGGCATATACATATATGAGAATGCTTGGCGCATGCATGCAATGCATGGTTGCCATCTGATGACTAGATCTTCCTGTCTATCGAGGAAGAAATTTATTCATGGGAGGACCAACTATATATTACTACTAAGTACTACTATATGCAGTAACAGCGTTTTTTGGACGTTGGATATTTGTGTTCCATTATGGTGAGCATCCGAGGTGTGTATGTGATATGCTACATCAAGTTGTTCATATACATACACACACATACATACAAATATATGTATGTATATGTGTGTATAACATTTTCCGTACTCCTAGGAGTACATACTCCCTCCTCTAATATACCACCTAAACAGATATGTTATATTTATTTATCACTTTTGGTATACTTAAATACTAATTCTAAGATACTCCAATACGATTTGGCTAAAAAAATTTATCAAAGTCATTTATATTTTCTATACATAAAAGTAGTGATACACAAAATATGTTATAAAAAGTGTACTTTGATGAAAAAATTTTAAGTATCTTATAATCATTATTAGAGTATACTCAAAAGGATAAAGATGTATAATAACATCATTTAAGTGGTATATAACACGTGGGAGTATGTACTCCCAGGAGTATGGAATCATTTTCCTATAACACACACACACACACTAGTCATTGGATAACAATTAGTATTTTATAGGTGATTGTACCGAAGGCGGCGACTAGAGGGGGGGTAAATAGGAGCTCACTCTTTTTCGATATCAAATCGAACCCTTGGGTTGTCTACATCTTCGAAATACACAGTGGAAGATCAAGTACACACTACTATAGACGGTGTTATCACAAACGGTTCAAAACCGTCATCACAGACGGTTTTTGAACCATCCGCATTTATATGCTAATGATAATAAATGGTTATCACTAACGGCTCCCAAACTGTCTGTGATAAGTTAAAACACAAACGATTTTTGATATTAACCGTCTATGATATCGTATATATCACAGTTGTTTTTAACAACTGTCTGTGATAGCAGAATATCACAGATGGTTTTGTTATTAACCGTCTGTAATATCGTACATATCACATACAGTTATTTTGAAAAACCGTCTGTGATATCTATATATCACATACAGTTTGGAACACCAAAATGTCTGTGATAGCTATTTCAAAAGCTACGTTATTTTTAGTTTTTTCAATTAGCCTCAGGAAATACTAGCCATGCCCTCTGAAAATAAGCAAGAAGATCACATATATATATAGCACAGGACAATCATTACACAAATTTCATAAATGAATTAAACAACACAAGAAGATCACACATATAACACATGGCAATCGTTACACAGATCTCACAATTGAATTAAACAACTAAATAAATTGTTTGATTAAGCACAATTGAGTGATTATAATTGTATCCAATGTTTCAACATCTAATCACCATTGCTGGGGCGGAACTCTCCAGTGTTGTTTATGACCTCTGTTATCAAGAATTGGGAGAGTTTTTCTCGAATTTCGGCAAGTTTGTCAAGATTGATTGCACTTTCATCGAATTCCACACGCTGTCGCTAGGAGTAGTTAAAACCAAGCCAAATCAAGAACTTCAACTTGAGCACAAAGAATTGGACGAATTTGGTGGATCTATTGATACTTGGAGATGAATTATTATAACCACTCCATCATGGAGAACAGAGCTGTAAGTCTGTAACTCTAGAACACTCACACAAAGCATCCAACATAAGAAAACCCTAACCCTAAAGTGCCTCACTAAGCACAAGAGATATTTTCTCTCAACACACGCAAGGGCCTATATAGTGGAGGCTCTTTACCTCACATCTAACCCTAACAATCAGCACACATTTAGTGAATACAACCATTTATAAATGGAAAAACCCAGTAACCAACACACTAACGGGTTTACACTTACACACATGCACGCTTCTCAAAGCGTAACTTCCACATGGCTGTAATAGCCCGATAAGTTGCTCCATCCACCAAGATCTGACCTAATCCACCTTAAGCCACTGTCGTAATTTTTCAAACTACCTCTCCACCCAGTATTAGACAATTTACACAATTGCCACCCACCGGCTTTCACGATGCTTCTCCTCGAAGCAAATTCTAATACAAAGTCCATGATATTGACTTGTTGTCAAGCCTATATGCCTCCAGCCTCCTCTCAGATCCTATCCACTTGAAACAGCCCAAGTCCAATAGCACATCACATGTATGTACTTGTCTCATCATGATCTTTGCCTTTCTCCGGTGCATCTCCACTTAAGATGAAGCTTCACCGGGACTTACACAACCTTTTATGGCCTCGGGCTTCTCCCCTAGCCTCGGTCTTGCTTTTGACCGCCAACAATCACCAAGCGTCCTGCACATCGAAGAACAAGTAATAGTCCCGAGCACAAGTGACATGCACTTGACTCTCATTAACCAACACCACATAGCACTCCTGGCCATGATTAACACAATGTATAGACTCCTGTCATGACTAACATTTGTATGGACTCTTTCCATGACTAACAACACGACCGAAACAAAACTCAACTCACATACTTCAGTAAAGGCCGGTCTGACCGCCAACTAACAGCTAGTCAGACCACCGATAACCGACTCAAACTTCTCCTTGTAACAGGGGAGACAATGTAACCGCAACAACCATGCCAATCAGACTACTTGACACACCTCTGGTCGGACCGCCATCATACGACTGATCGTACCGCTCTCAAATCCTTCGCACAACAAAATGAGGACATCTTTGGAATAAAAGTACCGCCAACTACGGGCCAGTACAACCGCTCCCCGATCAAACCGCCGCTCACGGCTGGTTAGACTGCTCCTTGCAAACAACTCTCTAGAAAAACACTATCGTCAACAAACCGTCGGTCCGATCGCACCCATCGGTCAAATTGCTCTTCAATGCCAATCAGACCATTAATCACCTAACAACAAAACTAGATAATGTAAATGATGCAAAATCAAACTCAAACTTTGACAATAAAGGACAAACAAAATTAAATATTCATCACACAACATGGGGTGATGGAAAATCAGTGTATTGGATCTTGGCATGCAGATTCGTCTAATAATCAGCTAGCTAGCTCGATGATGCACAGTCATGCGGCTGGCCAAACCACATAATATCCACGTTCCATCTAGCTACAAGAATGATCTTATCGCTTAGAGTAATTCATTTCATCTCTTCTAGTTTGAGCAGTACGTATTCCACAACTTGCTATAATATTGTTGTGTTGTAATTGTACATAACACGAATGCCGAATCTTTTTACTGTTTAAAGCATGCTTGCTCCCCGGAAAATAATCATATGTACTGCACGTATGAATTGAAATGCTGAGTGCTTATCTAACAGTGTCAGAAAAGAATCGAAAAAAACAATTCACCAAACCCTATCTTCCACTTGCTCCAACACAGCAACTATAGGTTAGTCGATCTTATGTTGTCCTTTCGTATATAGATGACAGAGATATAACACAGCATATGTCCAATGTTTCTTTTCTTTTCTTTTCATTGCTTTTGCTCTCTCTCTCTCTCTCTCTCTCTCTCTCTCTCTCTCTCTCTCTCTCTCTTCTTTTCACTTGTTTTCTATCTAAGAGAAACAAGAAGGATAACAACAATATATAGGGAAATGTCACGTGAGTGGCCACCGGGAGACCATTATATAGATATGGAGAGGGCTTCTCGGTCCTCCATTTAAGCTAAGCTGCTCCTACCTATACTATTACTACTCTCTCTATCTTTCTCTCTGCTGTCTCTCTAGCTATCTCTCGCTTCGATTGGGCTGTCAGGCTGTGTGTGCGCGCGCGCTAGCTGTGTGTGAGAGAGGCAAAGAAACAGAGAGAGATGATGCCGAGGGAACGCAAGAAAGCAGCCGCTCTACAGGAGAAGCTGCAAATCCTCCGCTCTATCACTCACTCCCATGCTGTAACTAATCTCCTTCTTAATTTTCGCTTCAATCCTCCATACGCTTTTCTTTGCTCTCCAAAATATGTTCCCCATGTGATGCCATGCGTCAGTTCTGCAATCTTTAATTCTTTCCTAGCCTGCTCGTTTTGGGTGAATTAATTCCATCAACTCGATGGTGTGTTTCTGCCATGGCTTCAGCTAAGCAACACATCCATAATCATGGACGCTTCGAAGTACATCAAGGAGCTGAAGCAGAAGGTCGTGAGGCTGAATCAGGAGATCGCTTGCGCCCAAGACGCGCTCCGACAGAATCGGGTAGGGATTATACTATACTTAATTTGCTTCATACTAGCAAACGACTAGTACCAAAAGAATGGTAGTACTCGCATGCTAATCAGTTAATGAAGTTTAGATTGATCAGTACGCACGTAGGGCCATATGTACTTACATGCATAAAGCTTCCAAGCCTGCATTTATCAGTTGCTTAATCTGATCAATGGATGGATGGATGGATGCAGGTGACCGTGGAAAGCCTTGGACACGGGTTCCTCATCAACGTGTTCTCCGACAAGAGCTGCCCAGGGCTGCTTGTTTCCATCCTCGAAGCCTTCGACGAGCTGGGCCTCAGCGTCCTCGAACTCGAGACCACAGCCTCTTGCGCCGATACCTTTCGCCTAGAAGCCACAGGAGGGGAGGTAATTAACTAACTAGCAAACTAAAACTTAACACAGCAACATAATTAATCATTCCATTCTTATATATGCAAGCTCAGTTGTTCACTTGTATTTCCATAAATATATAGGATATATAGAATATGGAGTAAACTAGGTGACACTAGCTCATTGATCTTCTCCAGAGTGCAGATATATAGTTTCCATCGATCAAAGCTAATGGCACAACACAGACATCGTAATTAATCGCCATATCGTGCTCCTGCAGAACCTGGTGGAGAACGTGGATGAGCACGCCGTGAAGCAGGCCGTGCTGCAGGCCATAAGGAACTGCTCCGAGAGCGGCAGCGAGCACGACGACGAGTAATTAAATAAGCAACTACACAAGCCTCTGTCGTCGTCGTCGTAGAGCAAGCATCTCAACATTTTACTCAATCTGTTCTATTCCTTCTTCCTTCTTTAATTTCTTTATTTTCGTCTACCGGTGGTGAGATGCACGCATGGCTCCTAATTCGGTCGCTGAACCAGCACCATTAATTTCCTGTGTAATGCTAAATGGACGCATGCATGGCTCATAATTTTTATATATGTAGTATGACAATAAGATCATGTAACATATGATGGGAGGTTTAGAAGCAAAGCTAAATGGAGCTAGCTAGCTGGCCTTCTATGTACTCTTGATGCAGTATAACATGTCCATATGCATCCCTTCTCCGGTTCTCCCACTAAACAACAGCTCCATGAGATTGACGAGAGATCACCAGTGTTTATAACCATGCATGCACGAGCGCAACAGTTGGTGCATGCATCAGCTCTCTAGCTAAGCTCTGATCAAAGCAGAACATGGAGCCCAATGCATGGTTCACTATAATGCGCACAGGACTTGATTTGTAACTAGAACCAATCAGTGCTGTATCAGCCCCGGTAAAAAGGAGTATCAACGGGTTCCAAAAACCGTGGAAAGCAGCCAATGAGAAGCCTTGGATCGGCCGTGGTCGTGGTGATTGATCTTTTCCAAGAGCGAACAAAGTTTTAACTCGCGCAGCCACCTTACACGCCCCCCTACGTTCGCAACGGCGCAGGCACGGTGAGAACTAGATCGATCTCAAGGAAGCAAAGAGATGTCGTGACATTTCTTTAGGGGACACGAGAGCAGCCATCCTGCTTTGCCACTATGCTCTCGTGATACGTCGTGGATGCTCATGCCCTCCACACCTGCGAGTCGCCCCAAAACAAAAACATTCTGGCGATCGTCGGACGGACGGATCGATCGGACACGGCGAGGAGAGACGGCAGGGTACCACGTCCTTCCGCACCGCCGGGTGGGGCCAGCTCAGCAGCGTAGCCACCTTATCAGTGCAACAGTCTCCTGCTCCGGCGTGTCCAGAGCGCAGCCACCGAGACGAGCCAGCGACTGGCCAGGGTTGTACGCGGCTAGCTTGTCGCCTGCTCGCACGGATGCCACAGGGGCTGTTCTTTTTAGCTGAAACTTATAATAACTTTTGGTTATGACATATGGTTTTTGGGATGTTCGTGTAAGATATTACAGAGTAACAGAAATTCACGTGTAGTTTTTACCGATATAAATGAAGTCAGTACAGTACATACTACAATTAACTAGTAAATCCTATCTTAAAAAGATACTCCGTTTAAAAATTAGTTACTATAGAAAAATAAAAAAAAAACAATTTTTAGAACATGAAAAAAAACAGGCCATATTTCCCCTGCCGTGATGAACGAACGGACAGCACTGGCACTGGCGACGACAGGTTACCTCCAGAGAGGGCCAGTCGCGCGCCCTTACGCCTCACGAGAGAGATTTGCGCGCAGCGCGAGGCTCGATGTCGTCGGTCATGGGAGAGGGTCCGTCCTCCTCTGACGCCCAGATGTGCAGCCTCTTTCCTGTCAATCTCGGACGGGCTTTGGCCAGATGCAGACTGCTGTTGCTCATGAGGCGACAATTGGAGCGCTGACGCACTGAGGCTCTGCACACGTCATTGCCCGGGATGCTGATGAGACTTCCAGTTGAAAGTTGAAACAAGGATCAGGATTAGCATCCATATGAAATCAGCAGAGGAATGTATATGATGGTTGGAGAGACTCCAGAGTCCAGATGATTATACGAAATGAACTGAGCAGTGCATACTGCTTGATGCACTGCAGATGTGCAGTGGGTGATAAAAGGACGAGCAAGGGCAACCAATGGCGTGCTAGTTTTGAAAAGAAAAAAAAACCGCCACTAGATCAAACATACTCTTGGTGTTGCATGAATTCTTATGCAAGTCTGTGATGCAAGGGAAACAAAAATTCAACACTTCAAATCTGCAGGTTGTCCCGGTCTGATGAATCAAATAGCTCAGGCTCTCACATTGTCCCCGTGGGTAACCCTAGCTCTTGTACGAAGAAATGGCTGAAAAGGGTAACTTTAATATTCACTTCAGTAAGGCATTTGGTTTAGTTCCTCGTCTACCTTGCGATCAGCTTGATAAAAGAAATTAGCCGCTGCTGGCACTCTTCCGAGCTATTTTTACCCGTTCGTAATCCTCTTTCCATACTCTGTAAGCCTTCCTAACTTCATCCAACTGTGAATCTGGTATGCTGGTGAACTGGTCCAAGTTCTCCACCCATTCTTTCCATGGAGGAATGGAGGCATCCAAGAATTTTGCTAGTTCAGGTAGAAGAGCCGCCTTGTAGAATTCCATAACCCCCTTCCTAATTTCTGCAGATTCATTCATTGACTGGATCGCAGGGCGAACAATACTCCCTTGCTGGTTCCTCAGGCAGAAACTATTATCTCTAAGGATCAGAACTTCAGAAGGAGCGATTGGTAAAACGATGCGAGAAAACTTTGCAAGAGACAGTGCTATAATATCTTTGGGTAGTAATCCACGCTTCACTGCCACAGCAGTACCAACCATCTTCCGGATCTGAGGTTAAGAAAAGGAACAGCATCATTGCATAGTCCTAGTTCCATGTATGCAATATATTCACTGTTACGACATATATTGATTTCACACTTCATACTAATTGGGTATATCAACAGTCAATTGTGCACCCTGAACCGAAACTAAACTGTTTTATCGACCATGCATACTTCTCAGAACTTAGAAGGGACTAATTTATTGACAGTGAATACCAAATACTACTGTTTAAAAACCATAAATACAACTTAGAGAACTGGTTAGTCAAGAGGAGCATTCGGAAAATCCAGAATTCAATTCCCTTGACAACACAGAAAAATTACTAGGTCTAGAGAGACATTTCAGAATTTAACATAATCTTGTGAAATTTCAGTGTTCACAAATGGATTCTGCATACCTGATGTAGCATGAAAGATACTCCGCATATGGTCAATTCCACAAACTGAGTTCCTGATGAGCTCTGCAAGTCTCCACAGGAGCAGGTGAGGATATCTCTGAAGTGTGAAGCATTTAGTCTATCATTTTCATCAGGCTCATGGAGCCACCTAGCTCGAATCTGCACCCCGTTCTCAGAAAGTTTGGGATTATCCTTTTTATAATTGTCTTCTGGTGCACTAGAATCGATTATTGATGAAAAATTCAAGTCTTCTTCATCCTGGTCTGAAGTAGCACCCTCATCAGAAGAGCTTTGGTCCATACCCATTTCAGCGGGCATGGAATTTACTGTTGAGCCCGTTACTTGGACCCTTCGGCGCCTTCCTGCTACGACTTTCCTATACTTGGCGCGGGCAGTGTAATTATGAAATGGATGGTTTCCCTACAAGTAGAAACTGTACAATGAAGCCAGTGCATATGCAGAACAAATATTGAATGAGCAAAATTACTCTTTCTGCCATTACTGTGTTGTATAAAAAGAAAACCATTTGCATGACAAATAATTAATCAATCATGGTTCAGGAAAACAGCAAAACCTGGACTATATTCAAGATGTACCATGGGAAGAAGCCAAACGTGAAAAATGAAAATATCATCAGAACTGACTGTGTTGGCCTTACAAATTTACATTAGGTCTAGCAACTGTTATGCAAAGAGTATATTCAACCAGATGTCTTCACTTGTTCCGTACACGTAACTGCACCTAATTCTTATACTTCAATTTTAGTCTGGTAGTGGTAGGTAGCCGAAGTTGTTTAACTGTTCATTGCAGTCCATCCATTGGTGAAGTAACTGAAAATGACAAGGTAGGCCACAGTGAGGCTACTGCATATTTCTTAATTATGCAATTACCTTTCTGAGCATGCTTAATTGCGCCAGTTAGGTCAGGTGTTTCCTTGTCATATTCTTTTTGTCTCTTGAATTGAAAGCTAGGCAAATTCAGGAACATGCCAGACTAAAATTCAAATTTAAGGTCCTAAGTGGAGCAACAGGGAAAGTTTGATGGCCTCTGGTGGACATTACTCATTACACACACTCATGTCTCATTCTTATTGATCTATATGAATATATCTGTATATCCCCCTAAACATGTATCTGTTATCAGACAATTCATCAAAGATTCATATGTCCGCTTCACGAACATACCTCAAAACCTTTCAGTATGCTATTGAATTCCAACAAGTGATCCTCTAGTTCTTCAGAGCTACAACCACCTTTAATCCCAATAACTTCAGCAGGCAGAAGATAGAAGTACTCCCGGTACAAGCATTCCCTCCTTACATCAAAACTCCTACGATGGAATGCACACCATGTCATGATTTTAAAAAAAAGTGGTTATTTATGTACAATTCAATCAATCAGCTGATATGATATCAATGATTTCAGTAAAACATCTCCCTTACCTTTGTGTGGGCAAGACACTGAAAACTCTGACATTGTTTGGTAAATTTGAGTTAATGAAATTCACAAGAGCAATGCCATTAGGATCATTCTCCCATGCTCGATCAGGGATTTCCATCTTTAGAGAGATCATCGTAGCCAGCGAATGTACCTGAAATTAGTCCATTCTAAGCATGCATACAAGCATTTATTAGCCAAAAAAGGAAATTAAAGAAAACACATTTTCAGAATCCTTTATACAATTCAAGAGGGCAGAGGTTAAATTGATAAATCCTACCCCTTTATCAGTTCGGCTACTCCTTTCCCAACCAACTTTTTGCAGCTTTCCATAATTACTCTCAAGAATGCCCCCTGCCTTGAAGATGGCAGATTCCAGGACTGACTCAATGGCTGCAGAACAAGATCGGAAAGTTTAATCAACATCTACTAATCCTCCATGATGATACGTGACAAAAAGAACCAGGGTCAACTTTAGAACCTCCATATTTTGGCATCTACATAACATATAGGAGTTCATGGTGCAATGATTACTGACGAGGATATAATAATCCTCAATTTATTATTTATCTATAAATAGTATTATCACAACATTCCGCTCCTTAAGTATACCCCTTATATTCGTAAGCGAGAGACCTAACCATGTGGTCATAAACCTTTCCACGACTGCTTCATGATCGTAAGTCTTTCTACGAACATGACATAGTCATAAATCGTTCTACGACCACCCTGTGGTCATAGACTCTTCTACGAGTAGCCTGGCTTCGATAAGCTTGTGAACAACCTGCTACATTGCGGGTCTGTCTGACAAGACAGTTAACGTATGCAGTTGTTCTCTGGAATAACCGCTCGTAACTTCCCCCTGCCTTTAGCGATAACCGCCTGGTGACGTGGAGGTATCATGTCACTGATAATAACCTCCATCAGACAATTTATCATCCAATACATTGAGACGCCTCTTGGCATGGAGCAACCGCCACCTCTTCGTACGCTATATAAAGGCTGACATCAGGGAGACAAAGGCAGGCAGCAAGCAAGTGGAGAAAGGAGTGCAAGACATCTAGCTTTACTCTTTTTCTTTATTGTAATTAGTACACGTAATATAGCTACACAAGAGTAAGATTGTTATTCTCTCTGGAGAAAGCCCGAATCTGTATAAAATCTATGTGTCTTTCAATGTGTTGTCAAGTCTTGGAGAGATCTCCAAACCAAATAATCATATGTAAGATCGGTATTAGAACACCGATAATTACGATATTCACCAAGGCGCTAGTCGGACGATAGACCGACACCTAGCGCCTAATCGTCGCCTAGGCGGGCTAGGTGGCCGTCGACGCGAAAAAAAATCAGCTAGACAGGCAAGGCGGGAGGATGGCGCCTAATGCCTAGGCGGGCTAGCTAGCCACCTTGGATAACACTGAATTATGATTATACTTGTGCTTCATAAATGACATGCATTTTATGTAGTGTCAGTGTTCATAATCAACTTCCCATAAGATTACAAAACAAAACAAAGTAAAAGATCATTCCCAATCTTTCACGGTAATGGTAATACTAAAAATACTTGGCATTGGAAATAGACTGTTCTTTAGTTGATTGTGCGGGCGCACACACGCAGATATAGGACACATTCCACGCAAGCATTAGGGGTCCCAATTTCCAAGAACGTGTGACAACAATTCAGTGCAACTATAATGAAACGAGCTATCTAGTTCTCGCACACTGCTTCCGCAATTCAAGTGTTCAATCGTATAGAACAAAAAATTAAGCTAGCATAGCAACAACTCGAACGCATTAAGCAATTAAGCAACAGAATAAAAATTAGCGCTTACTCGAATCCGCACTGAGCTCCCGCTGCTTCTGAAGACCTGCGAAGAAAAAATCCATCGCATTGAATCAACACCACACGCGAAGACCAGCCCATCACTGAAATAGAAACCGACGAATAGTAAACCATCCAACCTCGATAGTTGGTGCCAACGTAGCCGACGCGGAGCACGACCCTCTTCTTCCGTGCGGACTCCCACCTCATGCCACCGCCTCCATCGCCGGAGCCGGTGGCAAGCGGAGGCAGGGGCGGGGGTGGTGTGGTGGAGGATGGGGCGGAGGCGGAGAAGAAGAGGGTGGTACGGAGGATACAATGGCTTGTGCGGCGTGAGAGGAGAGCCGAGGAGAAGGGTCTCCGGAGAACCCACGACGACGTCGCGGCGGCGGCGGCCATCGGCGAGGCGGGGTGGGTGTAACAAGCGGAAGGGTTCGTCGTGGGGGATAAGTTGTGGTGGGAGAGGGTATAGCAGTTAAGGGCTTCTTGGGCCGACATTGTAGTGGGCTGTTCAATTGGGTATAAGATCCAAATAAATAGCTCATTTTGTTTTCTCAAAGAAAAAGTGAAGCCCATTTAGTTAGACCGTATCCGTATGTGGTAAGAGAATCGAGACATTGATTTTATTTTCTATCGATAAAGAAAAAGGCGCACACACACTATGACCTATGTTGGCCTGAGAAACGTCTCTCTCTCCTTTTATACTTCAGGCCTTTCCTAATAAACGTCAAATTTCGAGAAGTGGCTTCAGCCAAATAGCCTAACTCAGATCTAGAGACGAAAACGAATCAGATAGAATCAAATAATCTTAAATACAAATATGAATCTATATTTTTAAAATGAATACGAATATGAATTTAAATATTCTCAAATATAAATACAAATCGAATGTCGTAACAGATACAAATTCAAATCAAATATGTATTTAATTCAGTCGAATACGAATATCCTCTTATAACTTCTGTAACAAATCTCAATAGGACAAATTCCTCGCAGTTTTGCCGATTTTCACCAGTTTTTGATTGATTACCGGAACAGTTACGGGTTTCAAACCGCCTGAATTCAAATTTCGAATCACAAAATTCGTCCGGGTTTTTTCTGGATTCTTGAAACAGATCGAATATTATTCAATACAAATTGAATAGTCTCAAATACGAATACAATATAAATATTCTCGAATACAAATGCGAATACGAATATTCTCAAATACGGATACAAATTCTCTTGAATATGAATACGAATATTTTTGAATTTTCGAATACAGATTTTACTTACCACATTCACATTCACATTCTCATATATAAAAATCAAATAAAATATATTATCCATTCCCGTCTCCCACCAGTCAGATCCTCCTCAAACGTTGACGATGGTCTGTTATGTACGGTGAATGGATCAGGAATCCTATATATCTATACAATCGGTCTCCACTAGCCACAGTTGTGCTAATTTTCTCCTCTCGTGACCCATGTCCATCAAACTTTTGGCCATCCAACCACCTTGTTCGCTAATTTGAGGTAACCCTCACGAATCACAACTCAGGACATCCTCCACACGAGCCGCACTCCTCTCCCTTCTCCTCAGTCCTCACTCCTCACACACACACATGATGCACTACTCCCCACTTATAAGAATGGCAATTGTACCTATTTACCCGTATACCCATAGGTAAATACTTTAATGGAGTCAGGTATGAAATATTTTCTTTACCCACGGGTATGAAAATAGGAGGAACACTCTACCCGTCGGGTAAACAGGCACGGGTATGGGTAAGCTCTACCCGTAGCTGCCCCACTCGTTTACCCGTGGTATAGATTGACAGGTGACAGTATAGCAATATCTCTAATTACTATTGATTGTTATGAACTTTTCCATATCTCTAATTGCTATTGATTGTTATAAACTTTTTTGATATCTATTATATTTCCTAGCAACAGTTGTTGCTTATATGTACTTGTCATTAGTTCAACTCTCAGATGGTGACTCTCAATTTGCGGGTAAACGGGTATGCCCACGGACGACGGGTACCCGCGGGCGACGGATATGGGCGAGGTTTTTCACTAGTCGTCTTTCGCGGATATACCCACGGGCATAAATCGAGGTCGCGGGTACGGGTATAGACGAACATTACATGTACCCGCCGCGCCCCATTGCCATCCCTACCCACTTAGTTCTCAGACGCGACACACTCTACTCGTTGCAAACCACCTCGTAGCTCCACGCCGCGGCTGCCGCCGTCGCCCCAGCGCAGCTCCTTCGCTCCCCTTCTTCGCCATCTGTGCTTCCTCGCCACTCGCCGACACTACCACAACCGCTGCTCGATCACTCTTGCAACCATGAGTTTCTCACGGTGAGGTCGACCTCAAATTAGAGGTCCTCGATGAACCATTATCTTAATTTCGAGCCTAACCCACTAGTATGGTTCGAGGAATAGGATTGGTTAGTCCATCGCCAGCTTATTTCTCGTAAACACAAGGCTAATAGGAAACGAGTGATGGATTTGTTGGTATTGATCTCAGGCCAAACGGCCGAGACGAGGGAGACGTGGGAAAAACCCACGTCTCTGAATTTCAGCGCCCTGATTGGGCGTCCCTGATTTTCAGCGCCCTGATCGGGGGTACCCAATCAACCCATGGTTACGGTCCGCCGTCGCCTCACGCCACTTCGGGGTCGCCCGTGCCTCGCGCCGCTTGGGGGCCGCCTGTCGCCCCGCAGCTCCGTGCCTGCCGCCGAGCGCTCGTGGCCGCCGCCGCCGTTCCGCCCCTCCACGCGGGCGTTGCCCTGGGAGCCGCCGCCCGTGTTTTTCGGTTGCAATAGGCCAAATGGCCTTTTTAGGGTTAGGGTTTTTTTAGGGGCGGCATTTTGTTCGGGCGAAAATCACTCCGCACCGTCCGATTGAATGGATGGCTGTGATCACGCGTGGGGGGAGGCGCGGGGCCAGTTGGGCCGGCTGGCGCTGCATGGGCCGCGGGAGCGAACCGGGCTGTGCCTTTTTTCGCCCTGTGCGGGATTTTCTCCCGTGCGGGAGATTTTCTTTTGGGCCGCGCTAAGGGAAGTTTTGGGCCGACTTTTGGCAGCCTGTGCGGCAATTTTGGTGGGCCATGAATGTGTTTTTTGGGCTAAATTTTACTTTGGTCCAGCAACGCATAATCTTATGTTTTCAGTATATATATTTCATGTATTTATGATATATCTCATGTTTAATTAATGACTATTTGATGTCCCTCATGAAATTATTAACGGATAATGTTGCTAAGCTGCTGAAAATTATTATGCCTTTTTTCCGCTGCGTAATGTTCTGCCCCTAATTGAATGGAACCAACGGGAAATTCAATTGGAGGGCTGTATTTAGTTTTACATGCTATTACTACTTGACCAACGTTAATTGTAATTGCATGTAATCAATTATGTTTATTTTTATGTTTATTTTTCGCCATGCTATTACTCTTTGACCAAAGTTAATTGTAATTGCATGCGATAAATTATGTTAAATTTTTCGTTTCTGCCCAACGGTGATGCGAAAAAATATTATGAGCATGTTGTTAATCATACCAACGTAAGATTAACTTTCATGCAAATTAATTATGCATTTTCCTAATGTAAATTTTAAATTTTTTCAGCTGCTTCCGTTTCCGCTCATGTTAATGCAATTGAGCCACTTAATGGTAGTAACTTCCAGAAATGGAAGTTTACACTTATGACGACTTTTCAGCTCTTGGATCTGGACTACGCGTTCAGATTCGATGAGCCTGTCGCTCCTACTGAAGGGGAGGACAATTATGATGACAAAATGAAGAAATATAAAACTAATGCTGAGAAGTGGGAGCGGTCTAACCGTGTTTCACTTGTTGTGATGAAAAACTCCATCAGTGAGGCTATAAGGGGAGCAATCCCTGAAAAGGAAAGGGTAAAGGACTATTTGTCCTCCATCGAGGATCACTTTAAGGGGTCCTCTAAAGTTTATGCTACCACACTGATGCACAGGCTCATGAACACTAAGTACAATGGTACTAGAAATGTCCGTGAGCACATTATGACCATAATCAATATTGCTGCCAGACTTAAGACAATGGACATGGCAATTTCTGATGGTTTTGTTGTCCATTACATTATGATGTCTCTTCCTAAGCAATTTGAAGCTTTCAAGGTGAACTACAACACCATTAAGGATAAATGGACCATGAGCGAGTTGATCGCTAATATTTCTCAAGAGGAAGAGAGGCTCAAGGCTGAAGGGGCTACTGATTTTGTGAATCAAGTAGGCTCCTCAAATAAAGCTGGTCCCTCTAGAAATAGAGGTGGCTACAAAGGAAAGGGAAAGAAGGAGCAAGTCTACTCCCCTTATCAGAAGCCACAGAAGCCACAGCACCCACAGCATCCTAAGGCGCCTAAAAACGCTTCAGGTCCTGAGAGCTCAAATGGACAGAAGAAAAGTGATGAATGCTGCTTTTGTCAGTCGAAGGACCACTTCAAAGATGATTGTCCTGGATGGCTGAAATGGCTCGCCAAGAAAGGTACTTATGAAATCACTTTTGTTGATGAAGCATTTTATGCTGATTTTCCTATAAATTCATGGTGGATTGATTCTGGTGCCACTGTGCACGTTACGAATTCCTTGCAGGGATTCCATATGTTGAGAAGTCTCAGAGGGGAAAGAAGCCTAAGAGTGGCTAATGGGATGGAAGCTGAAATTCAAGCTATTGGATCAGTTTCTTTAGTTTTGAATAATGGCTTTGTAATGAAACTCAATGATGTTCTTTATGTTCCCTCGATGAGAAGAAACTTGATTTCCATTTCATTATTAGATAATGATGGATATTCTTGTAATCTTGGACACGGAATGTGTTTGATCTATTTTAATAATGATAATGTTGGTCGTGCCATCCGACACGACAAGCTTTATATGTTATCCCTGCAAGATTCTCCTATATCTATGAATGTATGTGATGTGAATAAAAAGCGCAAGCGAATTGATGAGACTTCGTCGAAATTGTGGCACTGTCGTTTGGGCCACATTTTGAGGGGGAGAATTGAACGTCTCATTAAAGATGAAATTCTCCACTCTTTAGATTTTAATGATTCGGATGATCATTGCCTTGATTGTATCAAAGGCAAGTATGTAAAGCAAATAAAGAAAGGTGCTACTCGAAGTACAGGGATTTTGAAATTAATTCATACTGATATATGTGGTCCTTTCCCTGTGACATCAGTGGATGGTTATGATTCTTTTATTACGTTCACTGATGATTACTCACGTTATGGCTATATCTATCCCATTAAAGAGAGATCAGAGGCACTTGATAAATTTAAGATATTTAAGGCTGAAGTTGAAAATCAGCACAGTCTAAAGATTAAAGTAGTGCGCTCGGATCGTGGGGGAGAGTATTATGGGCGACACGTAACTTATGGGCAGATTCCTGGTCCTTTTGCCAAGTTTCTACAAGAAAATGGTATAGTTGCCCAGTACTCAATGCCTGGTGATCCCCAGCAAAATGGAGTAGTGGAAAGAAGAAACCGCACACTTATGGACATGGTTCAAAGTATGTTGAGTTACTCCACTTTGCCTGTAAAGTTATAGATGGAAGCATTAAAGACCGCTGCACACATACTCAATCGGGTTCCCAGTAAATCAGTGCATAAAACACCTTATGAATTATGGACTGGGAGAAAACCAAGTTTGAACTACCTCCATGTATGGGGTTGTGCAGCTGAAGCTAAAGTGTTTAATCCACACATTGGGAAGTTAGATCCCAAGATAGTAAGTTGTCATTTTATTGGCTACCCTGACAGGTCTAAAGGGTACCGATTCTATTGTCCAGATTGTACCACAAAATTTGTAGAGACAAGGCACGCTGTGTTCTTGGAAAATGATGGCATCAGTGGGGACTTGGAGCCCAGAAAAATTGATCTTGAGGAGAAGCGGATTTATGTTGCTTCACCGCTAATCTGACAGACTGATTTTCTTGTGCCCCAAGTGGTTGTGCCCACAGTTGATCCTGTAGTTGCAACTCCTGTTGCATCTCCAGTTAATTCTGTGGCTACTCCTTCAGTTGAGGGCTCTGAAAATACAAGTGTGATACCTAATGATGAGCCTTCACAGCCCTCTGTGACAGTTAATGAACAACCTGATGAGCCTGCTAATGAACCCGTCAGGAGATCAGAACGAGTGAGGAGATCTGCTATTCCAAGTGATTATGAGGTTTATTTAAATGAAGATGATCTTGGGAAGGTAGATGATCCAAGCTCTTATAAGGAAGCTATGAAGAGTAAGGATTCATCCAAGTGGCTAGATGCCATGAAAGATGAAATTAAGTCTATGGGCGATAATGATGTATGGGACTTAGTAGAAATTCCTAATGGAGCCAAAACAGTAGACTGCAAATGGGTCTACAAAACAAAACGTGACTCCAAAGGGAATGTCGAAAAGTTTAAAGCGAGACTTGTAGCGAAAGGGTTTACACAAAGAGAAGGCATTGACTATAATGAAACATTTTCTCCTGTCTCAACTAAAGATTCATTTAGAACCATAATGGCACTCACAGCACATTTCGATTTAGAGTTGCACCAAATGGACGTTAAAACTGCATTCCTGAATGGAGACTTGTATGAGGACGTTTACATGACACAACCGGAAGGTTTTGTTGTGGAAGGCAAGGAACATTTGGGATGCAAGCTAAGGAAATCCATATATGGCCTGAAGCAAGCTTCTAGGCAATGGTACCTTAAGTTTGATGAAGTCATAAGGAATTTTGGATTTAAGGAGAATGGTGTTGATAATTGTACATATGTTAAGTTCAGGGGGAGTAATTACACCTTCTTAATTCTTTATGTGGACGATATATTATTGGCCAGTAGCAGTGTGGACATGCTGCGGGAAACTAAAAGATTTCTCTCGTTCAATTTTGACATGAAGGATCTCAGTGAAGCATCTTATGTTCTTGGTATTGAAATTCACCGAGATAGGTCCAAAGGAGCATTAGGTTTATCACAAAAGGCATACATTGACAGAGTACTAAAGAGATACAATATGCATAAATGCTCTGCCTCGCCTGCTCCTATTGTTAAGCGCGATAAGTTTGGGAAATTTCAATGCCCAAAGAATGACTATGAATCTGATCAGATGAAGGCTATACCTTACGCTTTTGCTGTCGGAAGTATTATGTATGCTCAAGTATGTACGCGCCCTGATTTAGCTTTTGTTACCGGGATGCTTGGCAGATATCAATCAAATCTAGGACCAGACCACTGGAAAGCCGTTAAGAAAGTCCTGCGCTATATGCAAGGCACTAAAGGTCACATGCTCACATATAGAAAATGCGATAATCTTGAGGTTGTCGGTTATTCTGATGCTGATTTTGCGGGGTGTAAAGACACTAAGAAGTCCACATCAGGTTATATTTTCACCCTCGCAGGAGCAGCAATATCATGGAAAAGTGTAAAGCAAACACTTACTGCATCGTCGACAATGCAGGCTGAATTTGTGGCATGTTATGAGGCTACCGGGCAGGCTGTATGCCTTAAGAACTTTATCCCAGGATTGAGAGTGGTAGACAGCATTTCTAGACCACTCATTTTGTACTGCGATAATCAACCCGCAGTTTTCTATTCGAGTAACAACAAGTCAAGTGCAGCTGCCAAGCACATTGACATAAAGTATCATGTTGTGAAAGATAGAGTCCAGGATCAAACAGTTAAGATTGAGCATATTGGAACTAAATTTATGCTTGCGGATCCGCTCACAAAAGGCTTACCACCCAATAATTTTCGTGATCATGTTGCCGGCATGGGTTTATTGGAAAGCCTGTGATCCTGGAATAAGAGGACCATATATAGTAACCAACTCCCATGAAGTATTATGTTATCCGATCGATATAGAAAGGAGAACTATAAGTACTGATGTCCAGCGGTACTTAATTGACTGTTGTGAAGCATTACTTTGGTGTGAACTTTTATTGAGAGAGGGCTTATGATGTTTAGCCTTACGATCAAGGGGGAGAATGTTGGTATTGATCTCAGGCCAAACGGCCGAGACGAGGGAGACGTGGGGAAACCCACGTCCCTGAATTTCAGCGCTCTGATTAGGCGTCTCTGATTTTCAGCGCCCTGATCGGGGGTACCCAATCAACCCATGGTTACGGTCCCCCGTTGCAACAGCGCTATATAAAGGATGGGTACCGGCCTCTCCCGTACGTCGTTGTTCACGTGAGAGCCAAAAGCCCTGCACAAACCCTAAAGACACCCGATCTACTGCGCGCTGCTAGCAACGGGAAGGTCGTCGCCGCCGCCTCTGCAGGACTCCGCCGGCGTCACTCCGTACACCGGCGACACTGCGGTCTTCGCCGACTCGTCCTCACGCCTGCATCACGCAGGCACGGGTCTTCGTTCAATGGCTTTCATCGGCGACCGTGAGTCTCCCGACCCCCTCTAACCCTAGGTGTTCTAGTGCTGGACTAGTGGCTTTATGTGATGATATGCATGATGATTAAGGAAGTTAACAGGATTGTCCCAAAAATCATAGGATTCATCCTAGCATGCATATTCCGCGAACAACCAGAACTCAACAACCAGACTGGTCAAAAAACTGGTTAATGGAAGAAATGTTGAATGGATCATGCATATTCCGCGAACAACCAGACTGATCAAAAAACGAGTGATGGCTAGCGAGTGCTTCGCGTAGTTTTCGGTAATGTTGAATGGATCAACCAGAACTCAACAACCAGACTGATCAAAAAACTGGTTAATGGAAGAAATGACTAGGGAAACCACTGCACGGTGGGATGCTGGAGTTGTGGCCCACTAAGGTTTAAATTCTAGTGTCATACGTGAGTGTGTCTTAGCAGAAACTTTATGAAGTCGATGATTTATCCTGGTCTCCATATTTTTAGACGCATGCTAAGAGAGTGTACTCGCATGCGTTTTGCATGTGGTGTGTGTGTGTCTTTCATTTAATAGCAATTTTTTTTTGAATAGGTAAGTGCTTTTTCAAAAAAAATATAGAAATGATGGGTACTTCCTCTGTCCACAAATTTAGGTTGTTGTGGGTTCTGTGTGGTTAAACTTTCAAGCTTTGACTATTAATATATATATATATATAATATAGATTGACTATATGAAAATAATACTATTGAATTTGTGTTACCAAATTCTTTCATAATATATATTTTTATTAGTTTTGCTAGTATATTATGACAATAAATTATAGTCAAAGTCTTGTATTGGAGATCGTGAAAAGTTAAAAACGACCTACATTCATGGACGGATCGATGGAGTACTTCATAAAGAAAGAAGGAAACCATGGGCTGCAGCTCGCAAGACATGGCTTGGCTACTCAAGTCAGACTAGTCTAGACTGGAGGAGTGTGTGCCAAAGACATGTTCCTGCTGAAACTGATGTTTGCCGAACTCATTGGTCAAATCAACGATACACAGTAGCGAATCTAGAATCAAAATTAAGGGAGCTAAAGGGACTTGCTCACCGGTTTGCCAAATACTGAGTTGCCGGCATGCGGTAGCCTGCCGCACTGTTGACATGCCGCCTGCCAGTGTTGCCTACCGGAGTGCCTGACTGCCTCCTTACAGTAGCCGCGTGCCGCACACATGTCTGACACTCCTACCTTTGCCAACATCATGTTTTAGAACTGAAGATAATGCCAACATTACTATGCTTGATATCCATGTGTTCTATGTACATGCCTCACTATTTCTGTAGTCAAGTTTCATATCTTGAATATACCAAGTTAAGGGCAATGCCATGATAGATATTCTCATGTTTCCAAGGATCATTCACTAGAGATGAGTCGATCTTATAGCTCCTTTATCAAGTATCCACAATACATGAAAATAGTGTTGTCCTGAAGATGCTATGTCATTGTCATGATTCAAAATTAATTAATAGAGCTCAATGGTTACATTATCAGTTTGTATGGCTGATTGGCTACACTAAGGACCAAATCATGAAAGTGCAATTCAAGATGAGATGATTAAACATCATGCTTATGTTATAGCAAAATGTGATTGTTCATGTTTGAATGACGTCTAGGAGCATGCATTCATACATCTAGAAATCATCTTAGAATCATCTGTCACACATTCATTACGCATCATGCTCTCATCCAAATCATCACAGCATAAGCATACATGTTGCACAATCATTCAGTAAAATTAAGAGGGGGAGGAATTAGACTTACCGTGCGAGGAGAGCACCACCACCGGAGTGGCTAAGGTGCTTGGCACCTCGCCGTCTCGACGACGGCGATGGTGGAGCTGGAGCACGGCAATTGGCCTTAGGTCACCACGCCATAATTGGCTTAGGGGCATGGTGTTACACGTCCATTTAGTAGAATTGAAAGTGAAGTATTCAGACCTACCAGTGAAGAGTGCACCAACATCGGAGTGGCTAAGGTGCTTGGCACCTCACCATCTCAACGATGGTGATGGCGAAGCTAGAGCACGGCAGTTGGCCTTGGGCCACTACGCCACAATTGGCTCAAAAGCATGGCCACGGCGAGGATCGAGGAGATCTTGGCATCGCAAGCGCATGGGTGTGGCATGAGGGATCATCAAGCTCCAATGAACGTGAATCAGCGTTGCGCCGGAGTAACCGGGGCAAAGGTGGTGACATTCAAGCAACACATGACAAGGTGGAGGCGGTGGGTTGGAGAGCACCAGATCCGATGATAGCGACCGGATGGCACAACAACGATGGAGGGCGGGCCTACCACTACCCCTACTTCCCACTTGCCACTACGATGGCATGGCTCCTCATGACGGGTGGGTTGGAAGTGCTAGGGGGTAGGCCGATGGTAGCCCCCCATTGCAGTGGGTCCCCCTGATGGTACACAAGTCAAATTACTTCACTATTACAAAAAGCCGTATATTAGACACCATATCACAAACGGCCCCCCAAAACTGTCTGTATTAAATACAATTATAGACAGTTTTAGTTTAGAGACCATCTGTGTTGCTGCTAGCCCTAAAAACCATCTGTGAAGAGGAAATATCATAGACATTCATGGTTAAAACCATCTATGAAGTATCACAAACGGTTATTACCAAGAATCATTTGTGATATTTCTAAATATCATGGATGGTTTTTTATTTGAACCATCTGTAATAATTAAGTTATCATAAATAGTTTGTATAAAAAACCGTATGTGATAATTTCACTATATTAATTGCGCACAAACCCGTCGACCCTCTGTCTTAAATTCCAGATCTACGTTGTTGCTTTGAGCTGGAGACAGGGCTTTGAGGCAATTTGATAAAAGGAGACTATTTGGCAAGAGTAATTGTAGATCCACTAAGTTTTTTTACTACCTATGGTTAATAATTTGTTCCTAATTGCATTATAATTTACATTTATAGCTTTTTGTGAAAGGAGAATTAAAGATTGTTGATCTAGCTAGCTTAATGTAGAGAGCAGATTATTTTACATCTAGCATGGTTTAGGGTTTAGCGTTTAGTCAATTTATAGTCTATTTCTACTTAATTCAATTTAATTAATTATTATTGCTACATATAGTTACTTAATTTAGATCGTACATATATAGTATAGTAATTAATTTATTGAATATATTATGCTAAATTGTTATATGAGTAACATAGGACTGAAGCTGGATGTATGTTGATAACTGTGTGAGTGAAGAGTACATTAATGGTGTTTCTGCTTTTACAAGAACTACCGAGAAGAATATGTTGAATAAGGAGGTGGAATATATGTATTATCCATGCATTAACTACGAAAATCTAAAGATGTTTAAGAGCTAAGTGCAGATTCAAGTGCACTTAATTTGAAGGAGTTTCAAAAAAGAGTATACATATTGGACCAGTCATCGTGAAGAACAGATTACACAGGAAGGTAGTAATAATGACATCGCCGATGAAGTCAATGATATACCGTCTGATGATTATGTCGATTGTGATTCTGATTCGAATAGACTGAATGATGACAATCTGGATCAGATGCTTCGCGATGCAGAAGGGAACTATGATAAAAGAGAGTATGTTAAATTCCAAGGCTTGATGAAGGACTCGGAGAAACATTGTTCACATGCTACAAGTTAAAGTACACAAAGTTGTCAGCCGTACTTGAACTGCTGAAATTAAAGGCAAGCAATGGTTGGTCTAACAAGAGTTTTACAGCACTATTAGGTCTTTTAGTGAATATGCTTTCAGGGGAAAACGAATTGCCCAAAACCACCTACAAAGCCAAGAATGTTCTTTGTCCATTGCGAATGAAGTAGAACGAATATATGCATGTCCAAATGACTGTATACTCTACCGTAAAGAGTATGCAAACAACATATATGTCAATTGTGCAACGCATCCTGATACAAGTGTAAAAATCAATTAGACGGCAGCGAGGGAATAGAGGTGAAGAGAGGACCTCCTGCTAAGGTGGCATGGTATCTTCCTGTAATTCTCTGTTTGAAATGGTTTTTTGCGAACCCAAATGAGGCAAAACTACTGCATTGGCACTTGGAAGAGCGTAAGAATGATAGAATTCTAAGACGACTTACTGATTCTGCACAATGGAAAAACATCGATAGGAGGTTTGCAGACTTTGGTGCAGAACCAAGGAATATAAGGTTCAAATTGACTACAAATGGAATGAATCCTTTCGGTAACATGAGCAGCTGACATAGCACTTGGCCTATAACTCTCTGCATTTACAACCTTCCACCTTGGTTGTATATGAAGCGAAAGTATATTTTGTTGTCAATACTTATCCAAGGGCTAAAGCAACCTGGAAACGATATTGATGTGTACCTACCACTATTGATGGAATATCTAAAAATACTAAGGATCAAAGGGGTATAGGTATGGGATGTATACAAACGAGAAAACTTCACTTTACGCTCATTATTGTTCTGCACCATAAATGATTATCCTGTCCTTGCTAACCTATTGGGCCAGAGTACAAAAGGGGCCAAGCCTGTACTCACTGCTTAGATGATACCGAGAGTATGTGGCTAAAGTACTTGTGCAAAACCATATACATGCGTCACCGTAGGTTCCTTCGGAGACCTCACCCATACCGCAGGAAGAAGAAACAATTCGACGGAGAGAACGATGATAGTTCTGCTCCAAGGCATTTAATTGGAAAAGAGATATATGATATTGTTAAGGATTTAAATGTTATACTCGGAAAGAGACGTAAATCGACGACTTATGAGAAGAACGTCTGGAATAAGAGATCAATATTTTGGGATTTACCTTATTGGGAGCACCTAGAAGTTTACCACTGCATTGATATCATGCATGTAGATAAGAATGTATGTGACAGTTTGATTAGTCTCTTACTGAATATTCGTGACAAAACAAAGGATGGTATCAACGCACGGCTTGACATGGTTGATATGAACATCAAGCCTAAGTTAGCATCGACAAAGACTGATAAAGGACAAACTTACCTTCCCCCTACTTGTTACACTCTATCTAAGACTGAGAGAACTGAACTGTGCCAATGCTTGCATAGTATGAAAGTTCCATCTAGTTACTCTGCCAACATGAAGAAACTTGTTTCAATGGAAGATTTAAAGTTAATTGGCATGAAGTCTCATGATTGTCATGTGCTGATGGCACAGAAACTCCCTATTACAATTAGAAGTATTTTACCGATGAAGATCCAAGAGACAATTATGAGGTTGTGTTATTTCTTTAACACAAGTGCTCAGAAGGTCATCGATCCCAAAGGACTATATGCTTTGTAGAACGAGGTTGTGACGACTCTATGTCATCTTGAGATGTATTTTCCTCAATTATTTTTTGATATCATGGTCCATCTCATTATTCACATTGTGTGGGAGATAAAAATGTGCGGGCCCATGTTCCTACGTAGCATGTACGTGTTTGAGAGGTTCATGGGAATTTTCAAGTCCTATGTATGGAATCGATTTCAGCCGGAGGACAGCATCGTTGAAGGTTATGCAACCGAAGAGGTCATTGTGTTTTGTGTTGATTACCTAGCTCAAGTCGAACTGATAGGTGTCTCTATCTCATCATGAGGGGAGGCTCAAGGGTATCGGGACCATCGAAAGGAAAATAATAACTCCAAATATGGATATGTATGCTCAAGCCCATTTCACGGTCTTGCAGCACATGACTAAAGTGTCCCCGTATATTGATCAGCACAAGGGTGTGCTTTTGTAACAGAATTCGGAACGATCGGATGTTTGGATCGCGAGACAACACAACAGTCAGTTCAACCAATTGTTGAAGAAGTGACTCGCTAGTAGCTCGTCAAGTGATATGCTGACATGGTTGGCAAATGGGCCAACATTTACAGTTGTGACATGGCAAGGATATGACATAAATGGCTACACATTCTATACACAGGCTCATAATGTAAAGAACACTAACCAAAATAACAGTGTCTGCATAGATGTGTTCAGTACCAATGGGTTGAGGAACTCCTACTATGGGTTCATAGAGGAGATTTGGAAGCTTAACTATGTGCTTTTTAATATCCCCTTATTTCGGTGTTGTTGGGTCCATCTCCCATAGGTGAAGGTCGACAAGTACGGTATCACTACTGTGGACCTCAAAGATGAACCATTCGTACTCACTAACCAAGTTGTTCAAGTTTTCTATAGAACCGACCACACAAATAAGAAGCGTCACATAGTTCTTCATGGAAAAAGAAGGATTGTCAGAGTTGAGAATGTAGTGGACAAGGAAGAATACAATCAATTTGATGAGTTGCCTCTTTTCGGAAACGGCATAAGGGTAGAGGAAGAGCGTGACGAAAGTAGCTACATACGCGTCAATCATCATGAATGGCTAATTTTTAAAGGAAATAAGCAAGTGGACTAATGAACGAAATGTGTATATGATATATGTTCTATATTTGCATTTATATATGTACATGAGAATGTGTGATATATATGTGAATTTGCATTTATGTATATGACAATGTGTGATATACATGTGAATTTGCATTTATGTATATGACAATGTGTGATATATCAATAGGGAACACACAGACGATTTTAAAGTAAAACCATCTATGATATATATATATATATTCACGGATGGTTCTATATTAAAACCGTCTGTGATATTTTGTTATTATAGACGGTTTTAAATAAGAACCATTTGTGCTGATAAATATCACAGACAATTCTTAAATAGAATCGTTTGTGATTATTCACCTATATATATTGCGCACTAGGGTTTGTCTCCATTGTATTGCTCACTAATGTCGCCGCCTCACCCCAAGCCCATCGCCCTCCTCCTCCCAAGCCCATCGCCGCCTCACCCTGAGCCCATCGCCCTCCTCCTCCTCCCGACGTCGTCGCCACCTCCTCGACTTCAGCAGTCCTCCTCGTAAGATCTAACACTGGGGGACTTTGCATAATAGAATGTGCACTTTGTAAATGCTCGATGAGGATAACTTGTCAGATTGAAACAATGTGACTAATGAGGAAGTATTCAACTAGCATTGATTTATCATTACTTGATAATGATAACTTGTCAGATTGAGTATTATATGCATTATGTTAATTACAAATACTCATGTTTGTGCTCAATTTATCATATTGTCCTTTGGCTTGATTACATTGTTCATATTGAGATATAATAGTTTGTTCTCTATATATTGTCAGTTTAAAGCATAATTCCACCAGCATTTAAATGATAAAATAAGCCTAATTAGCTAATAAAAGGAGCATATATTCTGAATTTTAGAGATGACATCATGAATATATTATTGATATGAATGTGATTTACTTAAAGTAAATAGTTTTGACAAAATAACACTGTTGCTTGTCTTCGGATATTCGGTAAGATAGTCTAGAATTCAAAGCCTGACTAATTAGAGAAATTATCACATAAATACGTGATCGTATTCTAAATTCACCAAGAATTGGCTCAGGAATTGCTCACTTTTATTATCTTTTGAAGATGTCATCTGATCATTCTTCGATATCATCGCTATATGCTTGTGATGCACCGTCCTCTAGAAAATCCCAAAAAGGAATAAAACTATCGAAAAGACCCGAGGGCCAATTTACCATCATGGATGATGCGTCTGGGACCCCTCTCAATCCTCACCAAGCAGTGTTCACATTCCATAGAATAGTCAGAATAGTTGCAGGGAACGGATTGAGATCATGTTCGTTTTGTAGAAGAAGGTGACCAAAGTTCGCAAAAGTCAGCTGCTGACGGAAGTTTTTTGATCGTTCAAGATCCCAAAAGAACACTAGGCCTCCGTGCGATGGCATGCATTTCTAGCAGCGTGCAAAGCGTGGAAGAACTTCAAGAGCCTGCTTGTCAAGCAATACGTAAAGAAGGATTTAACGCCCTTTGACAAGTATCTATTTCTGGAACCGCAATGGCAAGAGTTTGTGGCAAAGAAGATGACAGATAATTTTAGGTGTGAAAGCATGGTGCACAGAGCCCTCCAAGCAAAAAACATGCTGCCACAGACTCGGCGCCGCTGGGTATGCGAGTAAAATCCCGCAATGGCGGTAGGAGGATGAGCAGGCAATCCTGTGGGAGACCTCCCTTCCATTTTCTATTATCATTGATGAGCACGCCCAAAACTGGATAAGAGCGAAATCATCTATCATGTCGTCGAGGGCAATCTCCTTTCAAAACTCTACAAACGAGGAAGTGTCCCACCGTCTGGAAGCGCTGAGTGTAGAATCTTTCCAAGGCTCATTCGAGGCAGTGAGAGAGAGAGATTTACTCTCCGCTGCCCTGGGAAACAAGGAGTACCTGGGTCACATGAGACGCATTGGTTTTTATGTTTCTTGGAAACATGGCTTCCTAGAGGACTCCGAAGCTTGCTGGAGTAGAAAGAAAGCCAAAGCCAAGCGCGAGGCACAGCTATGAGAGGACATTACGATAAAAATTAGAGATGAGATGCAAAAGTTGGTCAGAGATGAGATTAGATGAAAAAGTATAGAGAAAATCAACTGGAAGCCCCTGCTGCTCCTGTGCTAGGCAGCCCTCAACCGTCGGAGTAGCTGCGCGTCCAACCCTACCACGGAAAACGACCACCGATTTCTTAGCGATGACATCCTGGTAATAATTATTATCTCTAAAACGCTTGATTCATTGATAGGCCTGTTGGAGTACCTAATTTTGTATCATTATGTAGGTGGATACAAATTGCAAACTCTAAGTGAGATATACCTTCGTTGCCCTGTGCGCTGCTTGGGGCCAAACATATCCATCCGGGCTTGAGGTCTTGGTGCACAGTGTATCTCTAGTGCCAGGTTTCATAAAAGTGAATGTGGATAGTGTTCATGCCAATTTCGAGGTTGTCCCGCTGCAAATGCCCCAATGATGAGGTCATGATTCTAAGGCAAGCTATTGGTACATTCATCTAGTGGTCCAAGAGCGATATCTGCCTGGAGGCTCCTGCATCTGTGCCAAGTCCACGAGAGCCATATGCACTTGTGTCAAGTCCACTCGAGCTACCTGCACCGGTGCTAAGTCCATAGGATCTATCTGCACTAGTGCTAATTTCACAGGCGTGATTCGCACCAAGCTACCTGCACAGACGCAACAAGGGCGCGATGCATCTACATCTTATGCCTGGTCGACTACCGTGAAGTCGACCTACAGCCGAGGCAGCAAGGGTAAACCAAAGAAGATGAATGGTGAGATCCCATACTTACCGTTGGCCCCAAAATTCATGTTAGGCGAGCCATTGGTCGTCCTGAAAGAGCACCTCCTAACTCTAGGAATATCCTGCCAGAGATTGCATATGTATTACATGGAACATGCCAACAAGCCAGAGAAACAACGGTGCTCGAGTGTCTACGTCAAGTTCATGTCGCATCATCTATAGCGCAATATTCATGACTGTATCTTCACGGTGACCTTCGAGGACATATTCTTTCTCTTCACACTCGATGTTCTCGACGCCTCACTCATTCGATATTGGATACTGTAAGTGTGTACAATCACGGTCTTCATTTACGTAATTCTGATAAATATCGTATACAACTCATTGTTTGTGTGTGTGTGTGTGCATCTCTCTCTCTCTACATACATACATACATACATACATACATACATATACATGGTGAGTGAAGTCAAATTAACAAAATCACCGATTAGTTTCCTCGACCCACGCTTGGTCTCTATAGATATCATCAAGGAGGATGCATCCTTCATCGAGAATTACATTACGAAGGCATTGGAGGGTCACCGCGACAAGGAATTCATACTTATGCTCTATAACCAGGGGTAAGTACTACACTAGTGGCTAAACTTGTTGATTTGTACTTTATAAGCAATACGAACTTAGGTTTAATGACCATGATAAGCCTATATAGGTTCCACTGGATTCTAATTGTAACTATACCAAAATAGAATAGGGTAATATACCTTGATTCCCTAAAGATGAACAAAACCGACTACACAGTTGTCCAACAAGTAATCGACAGGTAAATACATTTTCTCTGTAGATAACTTTATTGTAGGATTTCCTTTCTTCCCAATGACTAAGGCTAACGTTTTGGAATCACGTAAGTTGTTTGCCATGTACGTTGCAAAGGTACGGAAATCCAAGGGAAGAATCGATGCCCTGCAACATGTTCTACATTTTCTGGTATTCTCTAGTACACATTAATCATATACAACACTTCGTAGTAATGCCTATCAAACAAACAAATTCTATTTTTGCAGTGCCACCAACAGCCAACGGGCAATAACACCTGTAGATTCTATATTTGCCACAACATGTAACTACTCGTCAGTTTCGTGAAGAACAATCCTAAGGTTTGTCAATCTTGCGATAATTATTTCATACTTATCAATTTATATATGTATACACGACATTGATCTTCATACCGACAGGTTCCGTCCATCACTACAACGTCGTTGGAACAGGCCGATCTCAAACATATTCAAGGAAAGTGTTCGTACTTCTTGATGTCTAAAGTCATAAAAGAAAATGGAGAGTTCCACGATGTAGAATGAATTTCACTAGGATAAAATTGAGTTAATTGTTCATGTGTGTATTTGTGTTTCATTTCTGTTAATTGATTTATGAAATAGATGTTCTTGTTTCTGAAATGAATGAATGTGAATTTGATGTATATATATTATGTTGATCTGCTTGTTTCAGAGGGCATGACTAGCATTTCCTGAGCCTAGCCAATAGAAATAGATTTAGAAATAGAAAATAATATCACAAATGGTTATTAACTTATAGCCGTCTGTGATAGTTAACTATCACAGATGGTTTGTAGTAGAAACTATCTGTGATATATGGTTTATCACAGATAGTTTGTAGTTAAAATCGTATGTGATAAACCATATATCACGGATAGTTTCTACTACAAACTGTCTGTGATAGTCGACTATCACAGATGATTTCTACTACAAACTATCTGTGATAGTCTGCATCACAGACAGTTCGAAAGCCATTTGTGATGACTTCGTATTATTACTCACCCATAAACTCAGATGGCTCACGAAACTGCCTGTGATGACTTTTTTAAACCATCTGTGATGATTTGTTGTACACTAGTGCTTGGAGGATGGTCTCAAGCTTACATGCTGGTTCTAAGGAATAAAAAATAAAGTTGACATGTAAGGGAGAGAGAGTGTGTGTCTAGTGCGAGGGATGCTTTTCTTTCTTTTAATATAATCTTTATGGATCCCATCTTAGTTTATAAAAGAGGTTTTTATGCATTGCAGCAAAGTGAGATACCATCAACCTGTGAGTCCCACCTTAGAAACGTACAGAGGTATCCATTCATTGGAGATGCCCTTTGCTTTGTATGATTAGGGATTCAATAGTACCTCGAGGAACTAAGCTGTCGAAAAGGAATTACTTCGATCCAAGATAGATGTTGTTCAAGAATACATGCAGCTAGAATATGGATACGGCATATATTCCGTCTTGAATCCTTCGGATCGGTTGCACCCGTCATGGAGAAAAGGAAATGAACGAGATAAATCAATACAGGCTTGTGGTCTTGATTTCATGGGGCCGAGCGCGATTTTTGCATCCATACATGCATGCATGTGCAGCGAAATGTGCAAGGTCCCTACTGATCGAGATGGAATATTGTTTCTTGTTAAGCTGTCGAATTAATTGATCGTTGTGAGTAGTTGTTACAAGCTAGGACTGAACTGGCATGGCTGGCTACAGGATCAGAAAGAGAAAGAAAACGACGGATTAGTAACGTTATTACAGTTCACCTTTTGTTCATGATCAAACATGGGGGGCAATCGAAGAAAGACATGATCGAAGACACTGCTGCACATGAAAAGAAAAATCATGTTGGAACCATGCACATGCACGCACGCCTATTTTTCATTTTTTTAATTGGCATTTAATTATATTGGCTGAATTATTGTATGCACTATATATGTACATATTGATTATTTATTTCATATGTTCAGACGTATATATCATTCAGACAGGCAGGCACACATGTGGTTCCATGCATACCATTAATTCTTCCGAGACTAACCACCTGATCATCACACTGTTTGTGTTCGTTTAATTTGGATTCTGTGCGTACATGTTTTCTAAGGAAGCATGCATGTTTACTGATTAGTACACCACTACAGAAAAAGTCATCACAGACGGTTCAAAAACATCATCACAGACGGTTTTGTGAACCGTCTGAATTTATGGGTCAGTGATAATACGATGTCATCACAGACGGTTTTCGAACCGTCTGTGGTGCAAATATCACAGACAGTTTTTAACTAAAAACCGTCTGTGATTATAACTATCACAGACGGTTTTTAGTGATATTCCCTTCTACTCCTAAACCTATTTCTGTTTATTGGCTAGTCTCAGGAAATGCTAGCCATGCTCTCTGAAGCAAGCAGATCAACATGTACATGTATACATCCAATTCACATCACATCTCAATTCATTTCACAAACATAAAACATCCATTTTTATTAAGATTAGGGCTTACCATTACAATATCCCAAAACAACAAGCAAGTTACACAACAAGAACAGAGAAAAAGTAAAGATCCTCTATGCCTTTTCGCTCCTGATGCAACGCATGAGCTGGATGTTTTTGACGCCCACCATCGTCGGCGTTGATTGAACGTCTGCACAGTTGCTTCTACGGTGTCTTGCCTCCCGTAGACTTGTGCGTCGTCTGCAAGGAGGAGGACAGCAAGGAGGAGGAGGAGGACAGCAAGGAGGAGGACAGCAAGGAGGAGGAGAACAGCAAGGAGGAGGACAGCAAAGAGGAGGAAAATAGCAAGGAGGAGGACAGCAAGGAGGAGGACAGCAAAGAGGAGGAAAATAGCAAGGAGGAGGACAGCAAGGAAGAGGGCAAGGAGGCTGGGTTTTGGTTATATTTATAGGGGAGGGAGAGGGAGGGAGAGGCGAGGGTTCGAAATTTTTGGCGCGGGAACGGAGAGGCGGAACTACGATCCGTGGGGTGAGGAGTGGTGGATTTCTATTGGCTAGGATTGGGTTGAGGAGGATCGACGGGCCCAGCGGTCAGATTATCATAGACGGTTCTATATATAGAACCATCTGTGATGAATGAATATCACAGCTGTGAATTAGAGTATAAAATTTTATATACCGATGCAATATAAATAACTAGTCTGAAACGATGAAATAACAAAGTTTTATATAGCTTATATATACTCATTTGAAAGGTTTTGATGAGATCTACAACTTTTCAGTTGAAGCAAAATCCAAATTCCGAAAGGAAGACCAAGAAAAAGGGCAAAAACAGAAACCAAAAACTTGCGACACAGGTTTAGGTCCAAAGATGGCCGATTTTTGGGGTCTTGGAGGGAGACTAGCTCAAGCTCATCGTTTTTGGATCGGGCTCGTCGTTAGCTTTCCAACGAGTACAAGAACGTCGAAAACGGACACCGTATGCAAAAGTTATGCCCGTTTTACTGAAGGTGTCTCAAAACTGAATCATACTCGGACTTAAGCGGGAAAATATGAAATTTTGAGAGATTGCAAGGCAGGAAACGTATCACAGACGGTTTTTATTATAAAACCGTCTGTGATAATCCAGTATCACAGACGGTTTATAATCTGGAATATCACAGACAGTTTTTATTATAAAACCGTCTGTGATATTCCAGTATCACAGATGGTTCAATGGTAAGAACCGTCTATGATACTCCTTTTTTCCACCACAAATATCACAGACGGCCTCCAAATTAAAATCGTCTGTAATGGTGTATATCACAGACGGTTTTACAAAACCGTCTGTGATTTGGCGTCTAATATTAGGCTTTTTGTAGTAGTGGTACTATGTACCGGCCAGCTAGCTGATTACAGGCCACGTCCACTAATTCAGTCAGGTCATGCTGTTCTTCCATAATTAGTTGAGCTTGTAGCAGTGCACTACAGAGAGATGCATGCAGCACGACAGGTTGATTAACCAGCTACCAGACAGCCTGGGGACCACAGAGGTTTGGAGCTTCAGCTCACATGGCGTATAGTAACACACCGCTAGCTGCTCGCAAGTGCGAAGTGGCTATATATATATATATGCATGTAAGGTGCCTGCATCGATCGCTATATCAACCGATCATGGCTTCTTCCACCGTCACCGTCGTCTCAGCCGTGACAATCTTGCTGTTGGGCCTGCCCGCCGCGGCGTTGGCTCAGCTGTCGGCGACGTTCTACGACACGTCGTGCCCGAGCGCGCTGGCGACAATCAGGAGCGCCGTGGCGGCGGCGGTGAGCAGGGAGCCCCGCATGGGTGCCTCCCTGCTCAGGCTTCACTTCCACGACTGCTTTGTCCAAGCAAGTCTCTGCCTCCGTATACCTCTTCAGTAATTCAGATGCACTGTGCATGCATGCAATTCAATAATCTGCCGATGTATAGTACTAGCTTCTGCATATGAACTCGATCGCGTACTAGTGCTTTTTAGAATTTCGATCGATCGTTGGATGCTCATGCTGCTTCCGTAGCTAACTAGCTAGCTTGATGTTGACCATGCATGAGAGATGTTTAAGCTAGTATAGTACTACAACAGCTAGCTGTTTGACTTAATTGTAACACTGGGTGGTGTATTTGTATGATGCATACTGTCATGTGATTTACCCTGTAGTGAGAGCTAGCTGGCGTGCATGTTGTGGCTTGACTGCAGGGATGTGACGCGTCGGTGCTGCTGGCCGACACTGCCAACTTCACGGGGGAGCAGGGGGCGTTCCCCAACCGCAATTCGCTCAGCGGATTCGACGTCGTCGACGGCATCAAGGCGCAGGTCGAGGCCGTCTGCGCGCAGACCGTCTCCTGCGCCGACATCCTCGCCGTCGCCGCCCGCGACTCCGTCGTCGCCGTAAGGCCACTAAATTAATTGAACTCCTATAGCTGCAATGCAAACGAATGCTTCTATATCTGCAAGACTGCAATCATCCACAGATATTCACTTGCAGCTAGGAGGGTCGTCGTATACGGTGCTCTTGGGCAGGAGGGACTCCACTACGGCGAGCCTCTCCGTTGCGAACAGCGACCTCCCTCCCCCGACCTCCGACCTCGCCGATCTCATCGGCAACTTCTCGAGGAAAGGGCTCAGCACCACCGACATGGTTGCACTCTCAGGTACACGCATATATGCACCTACATGCATGCAGTATAAACTGGGAGATTTTGGTTTATTTTTCACAAAAAATGCTCAGTAGCAAGTAGATAAAGATGCCGTGTCCCAGTAGAAAAACGACATGCATGTGCTGTAATCTAGCTGCTCATCTCTGAATTGACCAACCAACTAACAAGGCTACAACCCAGCATAATACGCTGTAAAGTGACAAGCTGCTGACAACGACAAACCCTACGCAGCGTATACACGTACGTACGTATATACGCTGTAAGCAAGTACTTACGCACGTATATACGCAGGGGCCCACACGATCGGTCAGGCGCAGTGCACCACCTTCCGGAGCCGGATCTACGGCGAATCCAACATCAACGCGACGTACGCGGCGTCACTCCAGGCCAACTGCCCGCAGTCCGGCGGCGACGGCAACCTGGCGCCGCTCGACGCGTCGACGCCCAACGCCTTCGACAACGCCTACTACGGCAACCTGCTCTCGCAGCGTGGGCTACTCCACTCCGACCAGCAGCTCTTCAACGGCGGGTCCACCGACGCGCTCGTCCGCACCTACGCGTCCAGCGCCGCGCAGTTCAGCGCCGACTTCGCCTCGGCCATGGTGAGCATGGGCAATATCGGCGTGCTCACGGGGTCGCAGGGCCAGATCAGGCTCAACTGCTCCAAGGTGAACTGACCGAGAGAGACAGAGAGAGAGAGCCCAAGACCGCAGACGCAAATGCATGGAGCCAGACCAATACATGCAACTGCCAAGTTGGGCCAGTAACACGAAGCCTATCTATGTGCTTGTTGGGCCCTTTCTTGGATCGTCGAGTGGCAATATCCGTACTGCGTGAAGTAATAATGTGTGTGTGTGAAGAGGCCTCAAGCAAAGGCATTCATCAGGATTTCCTTTTCCTTGTCGTGTCTTGTAACATCGTGTAGCTGTGCCTTCCAAGTGAAATACCGGCCAACCACATTTCCGGTCGAAAGCGTAGTGATTTGTTTAGCATGTAAGAAACTCTTATATGAAACATTGAGTACTGACCTTTTGGTCAGAGAGAGGAAAAGCAGAGTCAGACACAGCTACTACGCAAGTCATTCCACTCAAAAACTACAGCAAGTCATAGCGACAGTAGGTACTAGTTGGTCCACCTACTAAACACATTCAGAACGCCTATAAACACCACACCTGCAGAACACCTATGCAGTATACACACACTCATGCTGCCTGTGAAGATGATTTGGGCACACCAACATTACCAATACGATGCACATTGTCCCCCGTCTCAAAGATAAGATAACGGTTATATTCTTTTTCAGCTTATAATTTATGGTTTATGACTTTTTTTGAACAAATAAATAAGATGACTTCCTCGTCGTATTTTTGAAATGACTCATCAAGACATGCTCTTTGAAATGGCTTGTTGACATTTGATTCGTTCGCACAAACACTCACTCTAAACGTAAAAACCATCGGCTACAACCATAAGCTATCAATAACAGTCGAAAAGAACAGCACAACGATATGCATAACTGCATTTTGTGGTAGTACAATCTTCCATGTGGTTGTTGTGTGCTTAGTTCGTAATATTTTAGTTGTATGTTGAGCTTGGAAACCATTTTGGTTTTAGTACTATCGATGTTTTAATATCGATCTTACGTATGATTTGTTTGAATTTGGGGAAACTTTAAAAGACTTGGTGTATAAACATGCAGAGTAGAGACACGAAAATTTTTATATAGGTTCGGACATTCTCTTGGGAGAATAATAACCCTACGTCCTGTGTATATATTGCTCAAAAAGGTGTTCACAATTGAGAATAATACAAAATGCCTAGTACTATATCCTGATCCAATCTCCTCTCCATTCTTCCCTGACGCCAACCTTTATATAGTCGATGAAGCGGTCATTGTTGTCCCGTGCCAAAAAATGCATCAATGCTTCGGGTGACAACTGTCTGACAGAAATTACTGTCAGAGAGACGTAGTGGTCCGTTCACCGTGCAACGGTTGTTGTCAGAGAGAAATTGTGTGCAATTATTAGGAATAAGCTCACGTTCTAACTGCCTTGTTGGACAACCCCACGATGTAGTAGGTCATCGTAAACAAGCTAGTTGGAAATATGCTGGTTGCAAAAAGATATACGATCACAAGGTGGTCGTGGGATATCTTACGACTATGTGGTCATAAAAAGACTTACGACTAAGGGCTAACGACTATCTGGTCGTAGTAAGACTAATGACTATGTGATCGTAGAAAAGACTTCCAACCAAGGAGTAGTCATAGTAAGACTAACGACTGTGTGGTCGTAGGAAAACTTACGACCAAGGAGTAGTCGTAGTAAGACTTATGACTATGTAATAGTAGGAAGACTTATAACCAAGGAGTAGTTGTAGTAAGACTTATGACTACCCTATAAAAGTTTTCCCTTATTGTTAAGGGGTATACTTGAAGAATTTGATGACGTAATAATTAGATAATTACTATATCCTCGTCATCTAGCCCCCAACTTCAAGTGAAAATAATTTACTTAAGAAGAAGAGGTCACAGAAAGGTCTACAACTGCAAGGTGGTTGTAGAAGAAGAGATGGTTGAAAGCAAAGTCTTTTCGATTCTCTTTGACCTAAATAAATCTTGGTCAATAAGGTAATTTCGCTTGAGTTGCAAAGACAGACGGACGTCAAACATAGGAATTAACAAATTCCAAATGATTTCCACTGATCTATCCGTCAGATCGATTCCCGATATAATCATTCGGTTCCTAAGACGGATAACCCACATGGTTATAAAAGCTTACCTTACAGTAACTTTAGATTTCCTTACTTTCCCCCTTTCGCTCCAATCTGTTTCGAGCTTTCCACTACCAACCAAGTCAACTTCTTCCTTCAATCTCTTCCAAATCCAAACCAACCACTTAGAAAAATAACTAAGCCATCATCCAATTGGCTGGTCTCGGAGATGGATGCTATGAAATTGAGGGCATTAGAGGATGCTGGAAAGATTCTTCTGCAAAAATTCATAAGATGGATCAAAACTACTAGACAAAACTGGCTATCAGGGGAGATTGGGCAAATCCCAATGTTTCAGGCGTATTATGAGTGCGGCCTTCATCCTCCAGCTCATCCTTTTCTTACAGTCGTCCTCGAACACTTCGGGGTCGAGTTAGTGAATTTGGTTCCTAATTCGATTACCATGTTGAGTGTATTCGTGTACCTGTGTGAGGCTTATCTAGAGATTCCTCCAGATCTTGAACTCTTTCGTTATTACTACAAAATGAGTCGGCAGACCGGAATCACCGGGAGCTGCGATATGAAGCTCCATGATGGCAAGACGGAGTAGTACATCCAGATGTTTACATGGTATTTATGACCGGACTGGAAGAAGAAGTGGTTCTACTGGGAGACGACCAGTGAATACATCATTTCCTTTATGGGGAAGGGTGCTGAGAAGAATACTTCCTGGAACTTGGTTCCAAAGAACCTTACTCGGATAGCCCTTTACATCTTAGCCATTAAAGAGCTGAGGAACAAAGGGCTCACTGGCTGACACGTGGTGAAGGATTTCATCACCCGTCATGTTAGCCCCCTAAAGCGATGAGCACATCCCATGTGGATGTACTCGAGAGCCAAATATATGACCAGAGACTATGAGAACGGTAAATAACAACCATACTTGTACTTAGATTTAAGTTTTGAGCTCTGACCTCTTTATCTATATGAACAGATCTTGATTTAGGAGAAATTGACACCCAGGGCTCGTTTGTGAGAAGACTCCACCACCTGAGGTGGAGGCTCCTCGTATTCTGGTCGATGTATCCGTTGGAGAGAGAGTAACGCCTAAAGGTAATCGGTGAATTGATTTTGTCTTTTAGACTAGGTAGTCGTAAATGATGAAAAAATAGTATTGTTCTTTCTGGTAGAATGTAGACATGAACAACCATCAAGATGACCAAGGGGTTGAACTGATGGTCATCGAAGGAGAGACAGAGAAAGCCAAGGCTCCTTCGGCCAAGAGACATTAGCTGACAAAAGCCGCCGACAAGAAAAAGGGGCACAACTACTATTGTCCCCCTTTCTATCATTCCTCCTGCTGCTCTAAGCGCCCCCATCAAGCAACTCTTTGTGGACATAAGTACACAAGTGAGATAGGGGCTACGGTATTCGAGCAACCGACTCCTAAGATCAAGGTACCCTTCTATTACGATACTGAAACCCACTCAATAGGTGCTTCTTAAGGCTTTATCAAGTAACTCAAAAAGGAAAACTGGAGAAGTTTTATATCTTTTTTGAAGGACACTGCTGCAACAGCAAAACTGGTGATCAAGAAGGAGACCACCCTCCAAATGGTCAAAACTGGTTTCGATTACCAGGAGGGGCAAGAGGGACAAGGAGCTATAACTCTTGCTCATGACCTTCAACTAGACGTGGTTGAGGATGTTTTCATACGACTAGATGTGGTCGAAGAGAAGAAGTCGAAGAAACTAATCTCTAGAAAAGTTTCTTCTAAATTCAAAATAAAGGGTGCAAAAGCAAGGTATAAAAAACATAAGCATAAACATAGTATTTACCTCTATGTCTCCTTAAATGCCAACTTACTTTTCATGATCTTAGCTTGGTTTCTCCACTGCTTAAGGATGCTCCCACTGAGAAGCCCCCGGTAGCTCTACCCGTAGTCAAAGATGCGGTGGAGATGGTGGTCGAAGATACGACCATCGTAGCAACAGAGGCTACTGTTGAAGCTGCAAAGATTACGACCATGGAAGTGGTCGTAGCAACAGAAATTGAAGTGGCTAAAGATAGGGTAGAAATATCTGGTCAAAAAATTGGAAGTCCTTCCAACCGCTATAGTGAGGAGGAAAACATCGAGGTTGCTCCTCTTCACTCCCAAGAAGGTACAGTCGGAGAAGGAGAAGAAAAAAACAACCTAACTTCTTGTCTGTATTCTTTAATCCTACGTTTATATTGGGGTCTTTTGCTGATCGAGTTATAGCCGAGTTCCATACCCAAAAGATCTTCCCAACAAAGAGAGCATTTTTTATGATGATCATCTCGAAAAGGTATGGTGGAACAAGGTTGACGAGCTCAATCAACTCAAAGACTCCAAGCGGGTACTTTCCAAGTTTGCCCGTAGGGAGCATAAATGTAAGTATCAAGTACTTAGACATTCTTACTTGGTCTTTTCTGATCTTTCACTAACTTTCTTTGTTTAGAGAGTGTTAGAAGACATGGCAGTTGTGGCTGAATACCACAGGCAACTCATGCTCCTATGATAAGAAAATACTGAACTCTCCAAGAAGACAGCGAATTGTAAGTTACTAGCTTATGTAGTCAAATTCTATTTCGACCACTTGTCCATGCTTTCATGTCTGCTTTTAACCTTTGTAGGTCTAAGAGCGATGCAAAGTTTTTAGCTGCTGCGCTCGACAACGAGAGGGTCAATACACAGCGGCTAAACAAACAAATGTTGACCAATTAATAAACATTTTGAAGGCTAATTCTGTAATTAGAGCACTGCAGGAGAAAATAAATAGTAAGTTCTAAACTTAAGACTATTTATTCGGTTGTCTTTCTGGTGTTCTTCTTACCCTTTTATTTTGATTGAAAAAGGGGCTAAAGCGAGTAAGTCCCAAACTGAGATCGAAGAAAAGACCAAATTGATAAGAGAACTTACTCGTATCAATAAAGAGACTATCCAGAGAATGAAGTTGCTAGACACAAAGCTAAAGTCGATAAGCTTGACGCTCGATTAGCAGGTAAGAAAAGCTTCACCTTCGACTAATTCTGCTAACTAGTCCATTGATAAGTATTGCTCTAACCACATTTAATCCTATTCAAAATAAAGCATCTCTCAGACGTCTCGAATCGTAGTCAAGAGCAAATGAAGTTGATGAAGGCAACCCTCTATGACAACATTGTACTTCTCAACAATGTACTCGATGGGTTTGGTGCGGAGAAAATGAGCCTTTCTAAGGATAGCATAACTACTCATGCGAGTATGATCAAACTACAAGTGGGTGCGCTAGAAAAGCATTTATTTATTCTAAAGACTGATCAAGCTAAGTTGATTCAAGAGGCGGTTAAAGTCGTTGTAAGCTATGTCTTGGAAAAACTCAAGGCATGTGATCAGAACCTCAACTTTCACCCCATCGATCACGACTTTAGTTGCTCTGAAGCAGAGGCTGCCTGTCTGATCGAAGAATTAGAGCTGACCAGTCAAAGGGTCACAGAGGAGATGCAACTCGACTCTCCTTCTTCAGAGTAGTTTGTAAATAATAACTTTGTAAAGACTTACCTTTGGATGATGAAAGACTTCTTGCTTTTTCCTGCAATTCATCTTGTTGAATAGTTAGTACTCGTAAGAAAAAATAAAATAAAAGAGGTAGAATTTAATAAATAAGTTATATGAATAACTCTATCCTAGCCCCCGACTATTTACTTAGTTTATGTGCATAAACTAAGCAAATAGCATAGAGTAAAGTATGCACAGAGCAAACTAGTCATCGACCATCGTTGTCGAATTCGATTATCATGTTTTGGTAGTAAAAGTTAGGAACAAGTCGACGCTAAGAAGTTCCTTCTAGTGGGGCAGGACCACGTGCAGAGAGGAAAGGCTTCGACCAGGTGATGTTACCTCCCTTCGACCAAGTTAATCAAATCAAAGACATAAACAATAAGAAGATAAAGACTCAGAATCATTCTTACATGTCTATTCAACGTTTACATAGACAACGCAATTGTTTTATGCTAATAGCAAGAGTTAAGAATGGTTCAGCACTAGAAAGTTCCTTCTAGCGGGCAGAACCACATGTAGAGAGGAGAGACTTCGGCTAGTGGTGTTCCCTTCTCTGACCAGTTAAACAAATTAAATGTACTAGGAGTAGTCGAACAAACATAAAAGAAGCTCTACTAAACATACGACGATAAAGATTGAAAAAACTAAAAACTTTATTGAAAGAGTAGAAATATTTACACGTAAAATTTACACAATTGATCGATGTTCTAAGAGTTTGACAGAATCTGGCAATCTTCCATAGCAAGTCATACCGAGCCTGGTCATGTGACTTCAATCATGGTGTGAGGACCTACCCACTTGAGGGTTGGAGCAGGTTGATGTCATCCGCTCAAATTTGATCTTGGTTGGAGTCGTTGAAATTCTCGACTCTTGTCGATTGGATCTTTAGTTCCAGGGGAAGCATAGCTTCAGCCCTACAAACCAGAAAAAATGGAGTCTTTCCTATCGCCCGACTAGGAGTCGTGCGAATTGCCCATAATACTAAAGGAAGTTCCCGTACCCAAGCTCTCGAGCGCTTTATAAGCTAGTCGAAGACTTGAGTCATGATTCCATGCATTATCTGGCCATTCGCGCGATCGATTGTCCTATTGCTTTGTGGATGGGCAACTTAGACAAAGTAAAGTTTGGTACCCAATTTATCACAAAATTCTTAGAATTTTGCACTAGAAAATTGCTTACCATTGTCTGTAATTATTCGACTTGGTACTCCAAATCAAGTAATCATGCTTTTCATAATGAATCTTTTTGCGGCTTCCGTTGTTATCCCTGTCACCGGTTTGACCTCGATCCATTTTGTGAATGTATCAGTAGCTACGAAAAAGAACTCGAAGCCCCCCAGTGCTCATGGGAACGGTCCTAGAATGTAAGCGACCACCCCAGCCCGAGTCACTTAGTGTAAGCGACCCGTCGAAGTACATCATCCACTGGTCGTGGGAAGCGTACTACTGTGGATTCTGAATAGGTTCAAGATTTGCCCATTCAGTGACAAAGCCTGCCAAGATCTGAAATTTAACAGCGCTCCTTAGGCTCCTTAGGCTCATGTAAGACTTCGCTTACATAGTAGACTAGTCGTTGGACATCTTCGCGTTCCGCAACCAGTACTGCACTTACTGCCTGAGACGTGGCAGATCAATACCCTAAAAGTGCCTTGCCTAGTTTTAGACAAATCTGAACAGGAGAACTTGTAAGATATCTCTTGACATCCTTGAAGGCATCATTAGTCTTTTTTGACCACTCAAAACCCTCATGTTTCGTGAGAAGCTTGGAAAAAGAAAGTCATTTCCCTCCCAGTCGTGCGATGAAATGACTTAAAGCTGCCATGCACTCGGTAAGTTTTTTGAACTTCTTTCTTAGTGGTTGGAAGGCGCATCTGTGTGATGGCCTTGATCTTTTCAGGATTTGCCTCGATACCTCTTGCCGAAATAAGAAACCCGAGCAATTTTCCTGAAAAACTTCGAACACACACTTCTCGGGATTGAGTTTCAAGTAGTTCTTTCTAGGGTTATCGAATTGGCTTGGCCGAAGATCCTAGCATGATCCCATGAAATCAGTATCATACATGCTTTATTCTGGTATGAGGAACTTACATCTCGTCCAGAGCACCTGCAAACAAGATATCTAAAGAACTTCCACCATCGATCAACACTCAATTTACTCAATAGTTGTTGATGGTGGGCTCAACCATGTTCAAAAACCAGTCGAGTCAAGTTGAAGGGGTCAGACAGTCAATTTTCTCAAAAGAGATGGTAACTTTCGACCACTTTGGAAGATAATTGACAACGGAAGCATCAATGGAGTTTACCTCACGTTAGAGTTTACCTCATGCTCGATAGCTTTATATTATCATTTTGACTCATATGCCAAAGATATTTCGTAGATGTGCTCGATGGTATGCTTCGGATCTTGAAACTACATTCCATCGTCATCTTTCGATTGCTTCCAGACTCTCGTTTGCCTTGACTCTTCGAGTGTAGGGAACAGACCTTGGCCAGATTAGTAATTCTTGAGTTTTTGTTGTAAAACTCGGCAGTTGCGAAGGTCATGCCCTTCCCTCTTGTGGTAAGGGCACCACCTAGGCTTGTTGCCTTTTCATACGAGTGATTTTCCTTTGCCCCAATCAGAGTATTACTTGGGGTTCCATGACTCTTTATCGCCTATGGCCAAGACTTCCTTTGAACTTTTGGTGCGAAGCTTCTGACCTTTGGCCTTATTCTCAGATTTCTTAGCCTTCTTCCTCCTCTTACTACCTTCACTTTCTTATTTGGAACTTCGATTAACCTGGCCAATGGTTTTAATCCATTTAACCACTTCAGCAGTCATGTAATGGTCAGCCATCTCAAAGAGCTCGGTAACGATGGTCAGAGAATGCAAGGCGATGTCCTCTGTGAACCTCCTATTACGGACACCCTGTTTGAATGCTCTGATGATAGAAGCATCAGAGACCTTTGAAATTAAATTACAAACCTGACTAAAGCATATGATGAATTATCGTAGGGTCTCGTCACTGTTCTGTTGCATCCAGTGCAAGTTGTCCTGTTTTCCAGGGTGATGGTTTGTGCCATGAAAGTTGGCCAACAGAAGGCCGCAGAGATGCTACCATGAGTGGATTGACTCGAATGGTTGATTGAGCAATCACAATCGAGCAGATCCCTTGAGCACAGTCAGTAGGTAGTTCACCATAACATGTTCTTCACCTCCTGCTGCTCAAACTATAATCGTGTAAATCTAAAAGAACTCGATGGGATTTTGGGACCGATCAAAATTTTCTAGGTTTGCTGGTCAAAATCGCAGTGGCCAACACATTACTTGGAGTTCAGGCGTGAACTTCTCGTATCACAAGAAGGAGAATTCTGAGTTATAACTATCTCTGATTGGATCAGTACTCTACGAAGGGAAGGGTGAACTCGCAGGGAGCCCACCTACTCTCTTTGCGGGTTTCACCGAAGAGTTATGACCACCAGTTGATGGCGGATTCCCAGAATTACAGATTCCAGGGTTCACTGAAACTGCTTGGGCGGTCACTGGGGGACTCGAACACTAGGGGGCAGGCCTATTGCCATGTTGCAAGTCATGTTCATGGTCAGATTGACCCTTGCCATTTGGGAAAAGTGGCTTCTTCGTTCAGCGTACTGCTGTGGGGGATATGGATCCCACCTCAGCCTTTCCTGTGGTGTGGTCTCTGTGATCTCGGGATAGATCTCTAGAGATAGCCTCACCGTTGGAAGCAAACATCGTCTGCTCATAGTCGTAATAGGCATCCATGCCGATATCCGCATAGTCGGCCAAGTCAAACCAGTTCTCCTCGTTCCACTCCCCTGCCATGAGGACATGAAAAGAAAGAGAACTTGCCGATGAGGAAATTACCAGAGTCTTGGAAGAATCTCCCCACGGACGACGCCGACTATCGATGTTTTAATATCATTCTTACGTATGATTTGTTTGGATTCGGGAAAACTCTAGAAGACTCGGTGTATGGACATGCATAGTAGAGACACGAGAATTTTTATACAGGTTCGGGCCTTCTCGTAGGGGAATAATAACCCTACGTCCTGTGTAGCTATTACTCAGAAAGGTGTCTTGAGTAATCACTATTACTGGAATATCACAGACGGTTTTTAATAAAAAACCGTCTGTGATAATCTGGAATATCACAGACGGTTTTTTATTAAAAACCGTCTGTGAAACCAGATTATCACAGACGGTTTTATAATAAAAACCGTCTGTGATACGTTTCCCGCCTTGCAATCCCTCAAAATTTCAAATATTCCCGCTTAAGTCCGAGTATGATTCAGTTTTGAGACACCTTCAGTAAAACGGGCATAACTTTTGCATACGGTGTCCGTTTTCGACGTTCTTGTACTCGTTGGAAAGCTAACGACGAGCCCGATCCAAACAAAAATGACCCGCTTGCGCCAGTCGCCCTCCAAGACCCCGAAAATCGGCCATCTTTGGACCTAAACCTGCGTCGTAAGTTTTTGGTGTCTGTTTTTGCCCTTTTTCTTGGTCTTCCTTTCGGAATTTGGATTTTGCTTCAACTACAAAGTTGTAGATCTCGTCGAAACCTTTTAAATGAGTATATATAAGCTATATAAAATATTGCTATTTTATCTTTTCAGACTAGTTGTTTATATTGCATCGGTATATAAAATTTTGTGCTCTAATTCACAGACGGTTTTATATATAGAACCGTCTGTGATATGCATTCATTACAGACGGTTCTAGCCAATAGAACCGTCTGTGATAATCTGACCGCTGGGCCCGTCGATCCTCCTCAACCCAATCTCCGTTCCCGCGCCAAAAATTTCGAACTCCCGCCTCTCCCTCCCTCTCCCTCCCCTATAAATATAACCAAACCCAGCCTGTCTCCTCTTCCTTGCTATCCTCCTCCTTGCTATCCTCCTCCTTGCTGTCCTCCTGCTTGCTATTCTCCTCCTCCTTGCTATTCTCCTCCTCCTTGCAGACGACGCACAAGTCTACGGGAGACAAGACACCGCAGAAGCAACTAGCTCGTGCCAACCGTGCAGGGGCGAGAAGGCATCCAGCTCATGCGTTGCATCAGGGGCGAGAAGACATAGAAGATCTTTGCTTTTTCTCTGTTCTTGTTGTGTAACATGCTTGTTGTTTTGGGATATTGTAATCTTTTTCTCTGTTCTTGTTGTGTAACCTACTGTTCTTGTTGTGTAACCTTCTCGTTGTTTTGGGATATTGTAATGGTAGGCTCTAATCTTAATAAAAATGGATGTTTTATGTTTGTGAAATGAATTGAGATGTGAATTGGATATGTATACATATACATGTTGATCTGCTTGTTTCAGAGGGCATGGCTAGCATTTCCTGAGGCTAGCCAATAAACAGAAATAGGTTTAGGAGTAGAAGAGAATATCACAGACGGTTTTTAGTTAAAAACCGTCTGTGATTTATAAATATCACAGACGGTTTTTAGTTAAAAACCGTCTGTGATATTAAAATCACAGACGGTTCGAAAACCGTCTGTGATGACCTCGTATTATCACTGACCCATAAATTCAGACGGTTCACAAAACCGTCTGTGATGACGTTTTTGAACTGTCTGTGATGGCCTTTTCTGTAGTAGTGAGAGAGTAGTCGTAGTAAGACTTACGGCTATGTGGTCTTAGGAAGACTTACGACCAAGAAGTAGTCGTAGTAAGACTTACGACTACCTTATAAAAGTTCTCTCTCATCGTTAAGGGGTATATTCGAAGAATATGATAATATAATAATTAGAGGATTATTATATCCTCGTCAAGTACCATATTAAATAAAAAGTTCCCAAAAATTGGTGAGATATCTAGTGCATTGCAACGCCCTGTAAAACTCAAGACAGCTGAAAATGTATTCGGAGAAATCCTGAATAGCAACTTTTGTCCTTTTTCCCATTTTGTCTAACTTGTATTTTGTTAGGGGTTACATAAATTGAATTTGGACTTGAAATTTTAATTAGAACTTTGCCAAATGAACGGCTATCTTCAAAATATTTGGGGCATTTTTTCGTAGTTTTCACCAAAGTAATGGTTGTTTGCACTAAATATGTCCCTTACCGTACAAGACCAAAAGCAGTTCATTGACTGAAAGAAATTGCATGTCACATAATGAAACAGATAGCACAAAAGACCAGAACATTACTTACAAACCCCAAAAACATGAAGTGCTAAAGCACAAGAACCCACACTAGTTTTCTAGTAAGCAGCCAAGGACAAATGCAAGGAGTAACATTTATCAGCTAACAACTGGCTCATGCCTCCAGTCGAGCGCGCGCGCGAACCATTGATTTGACGCATACTGCTAGTAGTTCACCTTCCTGCAGTTGAAGCGGATCTCGCCGCTGCTCCCGGTGAGCGGGCTCAGGCTGGCCATCCTCACCATGGCATCCGCGAAGTCCCTCCTGAACGCCTCCGGGCTGGCGCCGTAGAACCTCACGAGCCCGTCGGTGATGCCGAGGCCGCCGGCGAACAGCTGCTGGTCCGAGTGCAGCAACCCCCTGCCGCGCAGCAGGGAGCCGTAGTACCCCCCGTCGAACCGCGCCGGCGTCGGGTCGAGCGGCGCGAGGCTGTCGTCGCCGCCGACGAGCGGGCATGCCCCCCTGAGCGACGCGGCGAGGGAGGCGTCCAGGGTGGCGGTCTCGTTGTAGAGGCGATCCCGGAAGTTGGTGCAGCGGGAGAAGCCCAGCGTGTGGCCGCCGGAGAGCACGACGAGGTCCTGCATGGAGAGGCCGTGCGAGGCGAAGTTGGAGACGAGGCGACCGAGGTCGAAGGTCGGCGTAGGGATGCTGTTGTTCGCCGCCGCCTGGCTTGCCGTCCGCGCGTCCCTCCGGCCCAGCGGTACGTCGTACGACGGCCCTCCCAGCTGCATGCAGGCACGCGACACACACTTAAGTCACAGACGAAAAGTTCGACCTGTGCAGAAATTCAAGAAGTAGCTGGCATTATTTCTGGCGGTGGAAAGTAATAGGTGGCGAACCGCGACGACGGAGTCTCGGGCTGCGATTGCCACGATGTCGGCGCAGGAGACGACGTTGCCCCCGCACGCGACGTTGACGGCGGCCTTGATGCGGTCGATCACGTCGAAGCCGCGGGCGGAGTTCACGTTCGGCGCGGCGTTCTTCTCGCCGGTGAAGAAGGGCGTGTCGTCGAGCAGGATGGACCCGTCACATCCCTGAACCAAGAACACAGTATGCAGCCGCATGCGCATTCATTACGTGTGCGCACTAACGAAGCATTCGGAATGCATGCACGAAGCGCAGATTAATTCATCAGCGTACGTACGTTGACGAAGCAGTCGTGGAAGTGCAAGCGCAGGAGGGAGGCGCCCATGCGCGGCTCCACCGCGACGGCCTCCTCCACGACCTTCTTCACGGTGGGGAGCGCCTCCTTGCACACCGCGTCGTAGAAGTGAGGGTCCAGCTGCGCATTGCTCGTCGCCGCGAAGAGAGCAAACGCCATCGCCATAACACACGCCACAAAGCAGCCACGAGAAGCCACAGCGATATGCATGGTGTACAGCTACTTAACAACTTGTGCAGCTAGCTAAGCTACGACTTATTTGCTGATCAAGTTTTCAGTGTGAAGGTGAGGAAACAAGGCACGGCGAGAAGTGCTTATATAGCCGCATCGAATTGACCTCGTCGACTCGCTTCTGGGCTTCTGGCAAAGCTATAGCGTTGCGCAAACTAAGCTTTAAAGAAAGCGAGAAATATCTAGTACTTAATGATTAAGTGGGGTGTGTTTTGACTTTGTATGGAATGTTCAGGATTTCTAAATAGTAGGTAGGAAAAAAGGGACGTCGTTGGGTGAAGTGAGGTGAGGCTTTTTGCTAAACGATTTCACTACCCGGTCGATATGGTTTTTAGCTAATGCATGACGAACGCCAGCAACTAATCGCGCGATCAGCTGCCTCGATTTGCTCAGCGGGCTTGAAATGATGGTGATCTAATTGACCTACCAGAAACCAACTCACAGCTAGCTCGCTGTACTTGCCCCCCCCCCCCCCCCCCCCCTTTTTCAAGAGAAAGGGACTAATATTTGGCTAATGTTTTTTAGTTATGGCTGGTAAATAATAATGATTAATAGAGAAGATGTAGTATTTTTGGCCTGATAGCTTATGGCATTTTGCTAACACTACTACAAAAAGGATATTTTGCTTATGGCATTTTGTTGACTTTATGGGTCAGTGATAGTAGAGCTTATCACAGATGATTTTTGAACCGTATGTGAAAACCATACCACAGATGCTTCAGAAATAGAACCGTCTGTGATAGTCCGTTATCACAGACAGTTTGGAACTAGAACCATCTGTGATAGTTGTACCAGAACTAAAAAAAAGTTGGTTGACCATGTTGTTTCAACCACGATATTTTGACCACAGTGTTTCGACCACGTTGTTCTCTGCGTGCTCAATATGGTCAAAGCGGTCAAAACCGTGATCGAAGTACCGTGGTCGAAGTGCCGTGATCGAAACGTCATGGTCGAAGTCGTAATCGAAGTACCATGATCAAAGTGTCGTGGTCGAAGTAGTCGTAGGGGAGGCACCTCGCGCGGCCAGGTGCCGCGCCAGGCTGGGGTTGGTGCACTTGGGGGGCCGCGCCACGTGCTGTCGTGCAGTGTAGAGAAGTGAGAAGAGAGAAGAGGAGATGAGGAGAAAATGACCAGGTTTCGGGAAAGGAGAGGAGTAGAGGAGAAGTGAGAAGAGCGAAGAGGAGATGAGGAGATGAGGAGAAGAAGAGCTGACCAAGCCTTCTAGTTTTACTGGAAAATATGGCCAGCAGAAGTGAGAAGAGAGATGAGGAGAGGAGTGGAGGAGAAGTGAGAAGAGAAGATGAGGATAAGAACAATCGAGCCTTCTATTTCAAAGAGCAAATCCAGCGAAATGAGTGAAAAATTCAAATTCAGCGAGAGCGAGTAAGTTGAAATATTATCACAGATAATTTTAGGTAAAGAACCGTTTGTGATAAGTAAGTCATCACAGACGGTTTTTATTCCAAACCATCTGTGATATATCACAGATAGTTCAAAATAAAAACTGTCTATGATACATGGATTATCATAGACGATTATTTTCATCACGGTGAACTTAGACGGTCCATTTTGTAAAACCGTCTATGGTAACTTTATTACTGACGGTTTGTGTTAAACCGTCTGTGATGAGACATCCAAGATGACTTTTTTCTAGTAGTGTGATTAAGTTAAATTGCGCTAGCTGATGCAATCGGAAGCATGTAAACCAACATACGTACGAACGGTTTTGACTATTAGATGCGTTTATTATGTAGGTACGTGCGCGAATCCAGATGAGCTTTTGTTCTAATGTATTTTCATATAATTCTGGTGCGGTGGGACGAAGCTTCTTCCATTCATCATCATAAAAGAGTTTCTTCCTGGCAAATAGAACCTGATGTAAGTCCTCCCATCAATCCGCTTCCAGTGCTGTCTGTCCCAACTAACTCTTCTATTCAAGCAAAAGAAGGTTTGACCATGGAACAAGCGGTGGATGGGGGCAAGGGATGTGACTTTCAGCTTCTCGAGACAGAAGCCAAAGCTAGTGCAAGAAGCCAGATTCGAACAGGTCCTAGCTTTACATACTCGTACTCAAGTTAGCACTAATATTATATCCATCTAGCAAGTAGCAAGAATGCAAGATAGTGCCTTTATGGCTTTATCCACACAAACAAACTTTTGTACTACCTTTTTTTTTTTTGGCGAGGAACTTTCGTACTACTGTCGTCTAGGGAGTACTATGTCTCTCTGTTCACTGTGGCAGTGTGTGCGTTCCAGAACTCCGGAACTTAATGTTTTCTAAAAATTAAAGATGTGTACCCATGCTCGAGCAGCTCAACGAATTACCGGGTCTTAATTTAGAGATGTGGTTGAACCAATTCTTAATGATACATAGAAGCTGCTTTGTTTGCCTGCCGATCGTTTTCACCTTATGATCGATTTCGCCGGGCATTACCAATTCCACAGCGCATTATGTATAAACTGTTCCTAGGTAATCAGAAAAACTCTCGTCCTATTGATTCGCAAAAAAAAAATCATCTTATTTGACTTGAAGCTGTACTTACGTACATAGCAGCTTATTTACATCAGGCTTCACCACAAGTTTTGGAAAGGATATTTTGTTTTATTTTTCTTCAAGCACTACATATATATGTAGTAAACAACTCCATCAAATACTAACTTCATTTTTCAAGAGATTAAATGAAGGAAATAATTTTCTGGGCTAACCATAACCCTGAACTTGCTTTTCAGATATGTAACGCGTTGGTAATGGGGCCTAATAATGGTTTGAGCCCGCGTAACAGCCCATTTTGGCCTCCACTCAAGGGTCGGTACATGGGCTGAAGCCTCACTCCCCGACCAATGTTCGGCCTTTCTTGCTTCACTCGGCACCGGCCAGTCCCGTCCCAGTGATGCAATCCTCCAGGCACACGGCTTAAAAAAATTCTGTCTTTCTCAAAAAAAAAAAAATCTGTCAGCTTCGAAGAATGCATATAAGGATACACAAGTTGGTCCTTTTGGACTGGACTTTATACAAATAAATCAGATACAGATAAGACATTTTTAAAAATATATCTTGTTAAACTATTTTGAAAAGGTTATCTCAAATTTAAAAAAAACAAAGAAGATATCTTATTTATTTATTCAAAGAAAATCATAAATTATAAGCTGAAAAAAAGAGACAACTCACTTATCACATACGGATCTTAGGAACATGCCTCACACGCTTGTGCAAGTATTGGATGGATTCGGTTGGACTTTGGTTTTGACTAATCATTTTCTGCTACAGTAATTAACTTTTAAACGTGTATATTTTAAAAACATGGTCTACAGGTAGATTGTAGTAGACACTATATCGAATTCAGCTATACCAACTAAAATCATATATAACTATTTATCTCTACATATTATCTCTCACGAATAGTTAAAATTTAAAAACTATAAATCACAGTTACAGTAAAAAAAAAGAACCTACCTCCTTTTTGGCGACGTTAAGTTGTATGGTGTGTCCGTGTGTGTCTGTGTACTAGTGTATCGTCCAAAGAAAAGAAGGGGAAAGAGACAGAACCATTTAAGAAAATGAGAGGTGAGAAAGAGGTAGGGGAGAGCGATGCATCACGCGGTTTCTTGTGATGCGCCTCCACGGTCAACCCGCTGGCTTCCTGCCGCGGCTGAGGGTGCATGCAACGGGCGTTGTAGCGCGATACGCACAGAACATCCAGAAATAAAGCAAACGAAGGACTAACCTAGAATACCCTGATGCATCATATAAGTACGATGAAATGAATATAGTGATAGATATTTTGTAAAAAATAATAGTATGTTGATACGGCAAGCGTATATGTATTTAAAAATTAAAATAATATAGAGATGCTAGAGAGAGCGAGAAACTGATATTATCTTAATGAATGTCATATATTCTATTATTCTTTGTCTCTTTTACTAGTCACTTTTAGTTATGAACTGTATAATTGATATTGTTCATGAATCCCAATTCACAAAATATAAACATATACAAATAGTTTGAGATATGTTAAATGCTACGACCCAAACAGGCAAACACAACTATCAAGCTTACCCATAATCTCAGTGGGTTATGACTTATAACAAAGAACAACGGCTCTCAGGCATATCGGTGCTTCTTAGCAGAAAAGAGTTGTTTAGATTTCCAAAGTTAAATCAGGGCTTCCCATATAGTATGTGGTCTTCGTTTTTTTTCCTTTATAGCTAGTATGAGGCAAACTATATGTGATGAAGTGAAGATTTATAGCTTTCAGACCAACAAATGTAGGAAGAAAACAACTATGAGTGGATTTAAAACAAGCTATTGATGCATGACCAATTCAGTTTCTCATGTAAATTTAACACTGCAATAACATAAAGTTTAGATATCCCTAAAAAAGACAAATCAAGAGATGGCAATGATTTGTGCTTACCAAAAGAAATGGGATAAATAGCATGTATTGATTTCAGTTCATTTGGAGCAAATCAATGGTTAAACAATGAGTAATCCAAACCCTAGGGATGGTTTAGTGCATGGCGCCTTATTTTATCGGCATGTTCAACTTTTTATTTGGAAATGGTCAGTTCTTAAAAAAGGAAAAAAGAAACAATTTTGTTATGAGAAGATGAGTTATTCCTAAGGACGGATTTCTCACAAATATTCATGAAGGCCAGAGGGAGATAATTTTGGATGCAAGACAAGGATTGTTGCAGCCAATGGATGCTGAGCTTTGTTGCAGTAGAATAATAAGGCTAAGAATTCTACTTTTACCTAGTTGATGCAAGCTGCGAAAGGGGATACTATTTATACCAAATTAGGGGTTGTAGTTTAATTGATGCAAGTCTGATGACTGAATTTAGCATAAGCAATCGAAACAAATCCAATCCTGTATAACATATGATCCCATTCCGCACCAATCGAATTTTTGATCCCCAACACTCCATCTTAGATTCGTCATACCAAGCAACAATCCTTCGACCAAATCTAAGTCGTCGTGTATATTTCCCTACTTTACAGTAGGCTAGACATACGAAAAGAACACTACTCCTAGAGGTAGGTCGGGTGAGGTCGCCCTTACCGATTTGCAGAGGACGGGGGAGGCGTCCGTGTATCGGTCACAGAGCATGGTGGCGAGGTCGGCAATGACATCCTCGAAGTGTTGCTTCCTCCCCAACTTCTGCCGTAGCGCCTACAGGCGCTCCTCCATCGTCGCCTCATCCATCACTGGGGCCGACATGGCAGTAGATCATTTGGGTGATTTGGTTCCTTCCCCCTTGGGTTTTGAGGTCTCCTGATTTGATCACTTTTGTGTGGGATGGGCGTGTCACCGAAGCTTAGGAGAAAGGAGAATGCGACTAGAGAGATATGGTGCAGGGGAAGGCACTAGAGACTCAGCATCTAGCCTGGCCAAGGGGCTAAGAGAGGAGTTTTATGGGCCATTGGGCCTTATAAACAGTAAATCCTATAGAAGTTAGTGAGCCTAGGATCTAGGCTACAGACCCTCTAGCCCGGGCCCTAGGTCCACCCTTGACTACATTGCATACACAGCAGTACAAAACAAGTAGTGCATAGTGCCAACTAGTAGTAACAAATGTAAGAGTACCAAGTGCAAATGTAAATCTACTTTTGTTATTCTGATGATTCTGTTTTGTTGGATTTTAGGTTCTTGTAATACAGCGTGGCCATGGAGAATTCGTTACAACTAGTTTGTCTATTAAAGGCATCGTTCTTTTTAATTTATGGTTTATGGCTTACTTCGAATAAACGAGATAGATTTTTCGTCGATGTTTTGAAGCGGCTTATCAGGATAGCCTTTGTGAAGTGGCTTACCAGTTTATCGTTATTCAATTTATTTGCATAAATACTCATGCTATAGTAAAAAAATCACAAACTGCAACCGAAAAGAACACACCTAAAATCTCCTCATCCCAAGTCCACTGCAGTGAATATATGATAAAAGATTACCTCATCTCCGATTTTTTTTCCAAGATAAGTTTTGCTCGGTACGTGCAATACTGTAATAGTTCTAAAGAAATTATATTATTATAGGCAAAAGTTACTAGAAATTCCAGTAATACAAGCTAATCCAAGTGCAGCACATTTTAAAGGCTGTATTCATTTAAGCTTCAACTTCTAGCTTCTAGCTTATTTTCACTATTCATAAATTTCATTTTTTCTGAACTTTTGGCTTTTTTCCGATTCTTTTTTTCCCGTATTCGTTTGCGTTGTCTGTAATGAGCTAGCATGTTTTTTTCTATTTTTAATTTTTTAAATTTAATTACGCCAAATAAGTCACCTTCAACTACAGTGAAATTTCAACCGCTACAGTACACTTTCAGTCATAAGCCACAGCTTTTCAGCCCAACCGATGGAGGCCTTATACTTATGGTTTTTAGATTTTGCTATATAAATTAGCTTCCAAATAATACGTCTTTCGAAGATAGAATCTATAAGTCCATTATAATAGGTGTTATATCGATTTCAGTTATACCGATTAAAATTATATATAATTGTTTTTTTTCCTGCGTACTCTTTTCCATAAATTGACAATATTTAAAAGTCATAAAACCCACACGGGCGGTACGGCTCCTTCAACCGGTCAAGTCAATAGTCTCTCAGCTCAGCTGAGCTCGCCTCCCTATTAAACACCAGCTTTCTTCCCTCCATACGCCCTTCTCGCTCCGACACACACAGCTCTACCCCCAACTCTCCACTACTCTACACGCGCACCACCGAATTCATCAATCCAAGAACCAAAAAGATCCCGTCTTTACGCGGCCATTCCCCCATGAGCGCCGAGATTGAATGCCCAGCTCCGGCCGCCGCCGCCGCCGGCGGGAGGGCGGAGATCGACACGTCGGCGCCGTTCGAGTCGGTGCGCGAGGCCATCGATCGCTTCGGCGGCAGCGCCGCCTGGAGCTCCCACCTCGTCAAGCGCATGTTTGCGCCCCCAAAGGTGCCTTGCAGCTTCCTTCCATTCCTTCTCTTACGTCCCTAGCTAGCTACACTCCCCGTGGTGAATGGTGATGGTCCCGCTAATTAATCCGGTCTCCGGCCGTGCTACCTCCTCCTGCCCATCACTCTTGTGGATGTTGGTAGCTGGCTATTTAGCACGGCATTAGGAGGGGTGGCAATTTCCCTGAGGCTATCTCTCCCCGCGGGGGAATAAGGACGGGGGTTTTGTAAACCGGTTTTAAAATTTTACCGGGGGACGATAGCATTGATACAACCGATAATCGGAAAATTTCGGGTTAAAATTTTCAAATCAAAATTTGAATTAAAAAAATCTGCAGAAAATCGGCTAAAAATATCAGCCAAAATTTTTAAAAACAAATTTCGGCAAAATTTCTTCTATATTTGATAAAAATACACGCGAAATAATTTTTTCAGAGCTTGTTTGAAACATTACCAGAGGGCACCAATACATCAGCCGATTATCAGAAACATGCTAGCGGGATGGGAATAGGTTGCCCTCTCCAACGGGCTCTACGGATCCGGTAAAAATTAAAAAATATTTTCTATAATAAACTATAATTTTTTTAAATATAATATATTGTATTCTTTTCTCGTATGCTTAACTAAAACTTGAATTTATACGATAGAATATATATTTTGAAGTTATATTTGAAAAATATATGTAAATAATTATAAATTAATAAAGAATATTATATTATTGTTTTTTAAAAAATAATGGACCAGGTGACGGGGCAACCTCTCCTCGGGCGTCTCCAACAGCTGGCTATTTAGTTAGCTAGATCTGATGTGGCAAGGAAAAAGTAAGGGAGAGAGTAGTCACTAGCGACGAGCAAATAGCTGATCTATTTCACGTAGTCCAAGAACATGAGAGAGGAGCATGTGGGTCCAACAATATAAAATAGTCTTTGCTTTTGTCTCTCACCTCCACGTCAGCTGACTATATAGCTAGTACTAGCTATTACCATTGCGGACGCCCTAAGCCTAACGGGGCCGCGGTGGTTGCTGGTCGTTGGCCATTTAGCACGGCATTAATGAGTACAGGATTAGTAGCTCGTGTTGCTCGCAAGCGATTACGGCGTGAATCCGTCGCTATTATTGCTACCCGTTTCTTGCTCGAGCAACACCGTGAAAAGGGGGCTGTAATTTATGGGTGGCGAGTGGTGACGAACATGTAGTAGCTGCTATGTCAGTGCTCCCTATCTGACTATCTGTGATTCAGTTAAGACTGATGCTACTCTGCATTGCACCTGTATCACATTTCGCGTTTTGCGTTAGGTTCCTAACTAAGTGGTTAGTTTCATGGTAAATATGGATATTCTGGGAAACGTACGGCTGCTTTTTTTTTAACAAAGAGGAATTGAGTACAAGCTGGCCGGTCTTACTTTGAATCTTTCTAGTAAGGTAGTACTAGTTCAAACTTAAAAGGAGTCTCAACTGCTTTGGAAAAGCACGAGTGGCTAGCATGTTGCATCATCTGGAAGTTGGTCCTTTTCTAGCTGTAGTACTACTTTGAAGCATATCATAGGATAAAGTAAAAGTTCAGAACAGACCAGCCGCTTTGGGAAAGCTAGATTTTGCTTCCAATTAATCCATATCTTAACTCTTATGAAACTCATGAGGCCATGAGCCCATGAAGTACGAAAATTCCTCTGATCATTGCTTGTACTTGTACCCTGCAGACAATTCATTTACCCTAAACTATGTTAGCAAAATATTTCCTTGTCAAATATTTGTTACTAATGTCGTCTTGATGCAGTAACAAAACAAACTCTTCTTTTCTTTTCAGACTCTGCGTGCATTGCTAAATCTGATTTTTATTCCTTCATTCAACATATGTCCTTATTTTTCTAGTATTTTTTTTTATCATGGTGTGCATTGCATGCGTCTTATCAAATCGTCGATGTCTTCCTTTTCACTGATGCTATATATTTACCAGCAGAAACACGAGCAATGTGAAGAAAGTGAAGAAGTTATCAATGTAAAGGAGCAGGCAGCACAACTAGAAAATGAGCTTATCATCAAAGAAAGGGAAGCACTCGATGTGTTAAAGGAACTGGAGTCAACCAAGAAAATTATAGCAGACCTAAAACTGAAAATACAGAAAGAAGAAACTGAAACATCTCCCGCAGCTGCGAAGTCTGATGAGGAAACTGAAGTTCATGTGGCAGAATGTAAAGAGCAGCAACCTGAAAATATTATTACAGATGTGGATATGGAAGGCCTAGACGAACAACCACAACAGCCTTCAGGTTCAGTCTCAATGGAACTTGAGCAGGCAAGAGCAAACCTAAACAGAACTACAACTGATCTGGCTGCAATACGAGCCTCTGTTGAGTTACTATGTATTAGCATAGAGAAAGAGAAGATATTGATCGAGAGAGGACGAGAAAAGCTTTCTTCCAATACTGCCTTGATTTCTTCCTTGGAGGATGAGCTGGATCAGACAACACAAAAGTTGCGAACTCTGAAAGATCTGCAGAGGAGACGTGAAGAACCCTCGGACATTTTTATTGAGATCAAGAAAATGTCATCTGAGATAGGACAGCTCAGGAGCATGGCAAATGCTTCAAAATCTGAAGCCATGATGTTGACTGCAGAAATTGAGCAGGCGAAGGCTAGCATTGGCACTGCTGAGGTCAGGTGTATTGCAGCCAAAAAGATGGAAGAAGCAGCGAGAGCAGCAGAAGCTCTTGCGCTTGCTGAGATCAAAGCTCTACTAAGCAGTGAAAGTTCGTCTGAAGGCTGCACTGTTTCTGATGGAGTGACTCTTCCAGCGGAAGAGTATTTCATGCTGCATTCCAAAGCTCAAGAGGCTGATGAGAACTCAAGGAAGAAAGTAGAAGACGCTATGCTGCAGGTAGATGTAGCTACCAGTTCAGAGTTCGACACAGTTAAAAAGCTAGAGGATGCTAGACTTGAGGTCGAGGAATGCAAGAAGGCACTACAAGAGGCCCTAAAGAGGGTAGAAGCCACAAACCGTGGTAAACTTGCAGTTGAAGAGATTCTTCGTAGGTGGAGATCTGAGAATGGACACAAAAGGCGCTCCATTGGTGGCTCTCCAAAGTTCAAAAATGCAGCTCACCGTCGTAGAGATTTACTCAACATGGATATCATTTCTGATGTTTCACATAGTTCCTTCAAGCCAACACTGTCAATTGGGCAGATACTAAGTATGAAGTTAATGGGACCTGACTGGTATGACAAAAGCATCTGGGACAACAAAACAAGCCAGATGCTAAATGCCTCGCTTGGTCAGATTCTGAACAAAAAGAGTGCAATTTTGTGTACCGAAGATATGGCTGCTCGCTAAAGAAGTTCAGGGAAGAGGAAGAAATTCCCATTGACAGGACTGTCAGTTCTCCTGGCAAAGCAATCCAAGAGCAAGAAGAAGAGAGAGTCCTTTTGGGCCGATATAATTTGGCCTGACGAGATTGATTGTAATTTAGTGTTGTACTACGTAGCTGCAGTTCAACAAACTGATGAGTAGCTAATTAGAGAACCCCTTTCATCTGACATTGTATAATATCCCTTTTTTTTAGGCCCTCTTATTGGCTTGATCTAATCTGCAGCAGTTGGCGCTGCTAATTAGAGTAGAGTTTGACAGTACTCTGCGCTGTGTCCTATTGAAGTTGGATCTAATGTTCCCCCCTTTTGGACTGTGCCATAAGGAGTGCGTGATCAATTCGGGGGTAGTTTACTCAGCATGCATGATTGCCAGTTAGGTTTTAGTATATAAATCCACTTATGATACTAAATACAAAGCGTCGATATGTCCGAGTGGTTAAGGAGACAGACTTGAAATCTGTTGGGCTTCGCCCGCGCAGGTTCGAACCCTGCTGTCGACGAACGTATATTTTTCCTTTTTTACGCCACCCCCCCCCCCCCCCCCCCCGCCCCCAAAAAATGTGTTTGCTGGTTTCCTCGACTGTATATTTTCTTTCTTCTACTTAGCTGTTGTTCATCTGCTCGTTTTTTTATCTGTTCACCGATCAACCTGCGTTTCGCACAAACTTTCATATTGCTGTCTCGAGCATGAGAATACGGCTTCTTTTTTTTTACTTTTCTACAGTAATTAGTTTTTAAACTAAGTGTTTTGTCAATATAAGATCTATTAGTTAATTGTAGTACATACTATACTAACTTTATTGATATCGGTAAAAACCACACGTGAGTTTCTGTTACTTTATAATCTCTCATATAAATAACTTAAAAATCATAAATCTCAGTTAAAAAGAACAGACCCTGCATATGAGGGTCATGACTTTAGGGACAAAAAGCCGGCTGTGCGCCCATCTCTATGCACGACAACATGTGAATTCCGGGCTGCAAAGAGGGTCATGGGCTCGGAGCCATATGAATATGATTCATGCATGGCCTAGAAAAAGCCTGCATGCAACTCCTGAATGCTCTCGCTCGTCGCGGAGGCTACCTAGCGATCAAAATTAGGAACGAACATGCACCGAAAAGACTAGTCTGGAGTACAATCACAACAAACATGCATACTGAACAAAACACTCGTATCACCGGATCCACAACAACTCTGATTCAGACCTGCTGATCTCGCATCATTCGATATCTTGCCTTCCTTTTACACTCTAGTTAGGTATGCTGCGCATACTTGTACAGAACATAACCCGGTGGGCTAGAAATCAGAGAAGCCGAAGCCACAGACAGCAATCGCACCGGCCAAGCAAAGGCTGCAGGGCATGTTTGGTTGCTCCCCAAAATTTACCATCTCTTTTTCCCTGTGGCCAAAACTGGGGCCGCATTTCTGGTAAAATTTGACTAGAAAATGAGTCTACGACAGGTAAGATAAGAGGCTAAGAAAGTGTGGCTCGGAACTAAATGCTTGTCACGAAAAGTCAAACTTGGGTAACTTAGTTGAGACAAAGTTTGGCACAAATCAAATAGGACGCCTAGTTGCTCCAGGCAATCCGTCCAACTGCAACTTTCTTGTCTCCAATGGCCAACGAGGTAGAATTAACAGAAGGGTACAAGTGGGTGAGCACAAGATATTTCCGTTTTGGCAATATGCAGGAAGGAAAGCTTTTGAGAGCAGGCAGGTTCGGTTGTTGCAGCTAACCTGGGCCAGGGCAACTCTCACCATGCCTCTAGGCTTTTGCTGCAACCTGTCCAAAGAACAGGGCAATCATCTGAACAGTAATCGCAGCTACTTGAGAAGCCATATTAATTACCTCTGCCTCTTTTCAGAAGTTTCGATACTTTGGCTGCCTTACATAATCTAGATGTTTCTGGAATGTTCCATGCCTCGCCAAAACTGGCAGTGCTGAAACCTGTCGTACCATCGGACCGCTGGAAATCGTCCATTTGTTTGGCTGGCCACAACAACAGAAGAAAAAAAAACAAGGAATGAAACAAAGAAGATATCGGTTATGCTCCATTCATGTGGAAGATACTGATAGCTTGCCAGAATATACAGGCAAGGTATTGTGTTCATAAGTTCATTAGTGATGCAGCGCTTATTTTGGGAAGATATCTGCACCGTTTACTAGCTTTTCTCTCTCTTTTTTGAAGGGATACTAGCCTTTCTCTTGAGTTTAAACTCAAGCAGTAAGAACAGGTCATTGATGATATACCATTTCTAATGCTTTTTTAGTTCAAAACTAAACTCGTAAACAGTATGTAATTGTAAACACACGTGGCCAGATTTCTTCTAACATAAGTAGTAGAGAATAACAAATCCGGAGAAAATACAAAGGGGAAAACATTAATGACTTCCAATGACAGAAATTCCTTACTTTATAACACGCGTCAAAGTGCCAGCAAGCATGTTTTCAATTGAATTGTCAACAGAAACATAACATTCCATAATGAAAACATGACAATGAAAAATCAAACTTCCAAAAAAAATTAGAAAAGTACATTATTGACTCCAACAAGTAGATATTGCACGTTGTCACAACTTCTACTCTTATTTCACTTGTCACAATATTCAAGATTGTTCAATCTGCTGTTGGGGCTGCTCACCTTGCCAAGCCCAAACAATGTCTTTAGCATCCAACCACAGGAAATCAACCCAACAGTCATTACAAAAGTATTGCCAAATTTTAAGCTTCACAAGGTAAAGACCATAAGCAATCTAGCCCAGACCAAAGTTAGCCTGACAAATGATATCCGAAAAATAGGGTGAACTCACAACTTTCATTTTCTAGGCACAGTATTTCTTTCTTGCTAATATAAACTGATAATCTCGACTGGGCAGATAAGATTAGAGTAGCATACTTGGTATAAACAAGTAGGCAATTTCTTACACCTCAGCTGAAATAAGCTTACAAGAAAATAATGAAATGGAAATTGAAACGCAGAACACAGAATCAACACAAAAAGATATGTTTTTCATGTACTCTATGCTACACATGGCTTCCTGCATCTATCCTCAAGCAGCGGAATCTACTACAGTACTACTGCCAATTGGGAGAAAGGAATACATTCAACAACGGAGGTCTTTCAGTATCTGATCCCTTTTGCAACCTCAAAGAAATGGGCAACATTTTCCTCGGGAGTCCCCACCTTAATGCCATGACCAAGGTTCAATATATGTCGGTCACTACCAGCCTTCTGCACAGTGTCATAAATCCGCTTGCTTATGAACTCTTTCGACCCAAAAAGAACACCAGGGTCCACATTCCCTTGAACCGCTATGTTAGATCCCAATCTTTTCCTCCCCTCAGCCATATCAACTGTCCAGTCCAAGCTAACGACATCAACACCTGTCAACGGAAGCCTCTCCAGCAATCCACCAGATCCACTTGCATATAGTATCAGAGGCAAGTCAGGATGTGTTTCCCTAACAGAATCCACGATTTGCTTCAGATAAGGCAAGCTAAACTCCTCAAAATCAACTGGGCTGAGTTCTGTAGCCCACGAGTCAAAGATTTGGACAGCTTGTGCACCATTGTCCGCTTGGTATTTAATGTAGTTAGCCATGGATGTTGTAAATTTCTGTAGCAAATTATGTAGAACCTACAAGTATACAGAGTAATGATCAAGGCCAAAATTTATTTTAACAAGACCCCACTAGATCAAGGAAAGGAAACATAATCCAAACATGCATCTCCAATTTAATTCACACTGAACAATTAATCAAGCCAATGAATAATGACAACGGAGTTCACATATGCTTCATGTTAATAAAATATAATACTATCATTTGTAGTATTTTGTCAGATACAGGTTGACTACTCGACTATATTATTTGGGAATGCCATGCTAACAACCTAACACTATCAGCAAGTCCTCCAAAAAAAGCACTATCAGCAAGTTGCATAACAGTCAGTATTCTATATGCCAGCAGTCCAGCACAATTTTGAAAGAAGCAATAAGAAATTGTCTAAAATGAAATTCGTCTGCAAAATCTTTGATTAGTAATAGGATTGTTTTCAATACCGCTGATTCTGAGAAGGCCATTTTCTTAATCTTTGAAAAGTTCTTTGATGAACCTCCTTCCACACAATAAGATGCCAAGGTAAAGGGAGCTCCAACAAAACCTAGCACAGCAGCTCCATTCTTAACCTGAGAAAGAAAGAGTGGAGCCACTCCCTTAAATTTATCAAATGTGCAAAACAACAGAAAGAAAGGAATGCTTATACATTCTTAATGTTACCTCTACATTTTGTTGAAAACTAAATAATCATGCAAAGACCAATTCGAAATAAGAAAAGTGGGGCAATCTGCTAGTTCAAATAAATACACAACCACACTGGCAAGCAAATTAGAAATAACCCATGTTGATAAATATTAAACCAAGTATACGATTCTCGATTTGTCTGCACTGTTGCAATTCTCTTAATAAGCAGAATCATTCAAAATCAATATTGACATTATTATTCTGTGCTGCAGAATTTAGTTAGCTATAGAGAATTTTGTCGAGTGTAGTAATATATGTTTGTTACAACTCTTAAAAATGTTACTAATTAATCAATACATCCAAAAGTAGTATAATGAAAGTGCTTTTAGAAAACCATTGCCATGCCAAGTGCATGTCGAGTCAGATTACATGCACCCCATCACTGGATCTGCTATTGTGCAACCGTACATATTCAGAAAATAATGGTATCACCTCTTGGTGGCGTCAAGCTTTGCACCAAGTTCCTAAGCTGCGGCGCAAGGGCTTTAATTCTTTGGTCGTGCTGGTGGCCTGGCGGATTTGGAAGCATAGGAATGCCTGCATTTTCGACGGCGCCTCACCCAATATCAGCATTGTTTTGCAAGACATTAGAGATGAGGCCAAGCTGTGGTGTATGGCGGGGGCCAAAGGCCTTTGTTCCATTTGGCCTTAGGTGTTGTGTTTGTTTTTTAGGCGCTTTGTCCTTTTTTGTTTTGTTTTTAGCCTCGCCTATTTGGTGAGGTTTGTAAGAGTCTTCTTAGACTCCTTTTCTCTTCTTAATATAATGATACGCAGTTCTCCTGCGTGTTCGAGAAAAAGAAAATAATGGTATTAATGATTTCAGTGCCGATGAGCTTCATGCAGTTCATATGTCATAAAATAAATAGAGGAAGCTTATTGCCATGGAGAGGACGAAAAATTCAGCTGTTCTATAGCCTCAGACTCTCCATAAGCCAGTCTCCAGAATATATCAACCCTATCCAAAAGGCAGTAATGTATTGATGCTGACCAAATAAAAGTACAATGCCTACATTAAGAATCAGATAATTGTACAGTTTTTAACAAAATGTCGAATTCTTATGGTACCATGACGGCCATGCAAAAGTATGCACATGAGCTTCTCAGATTCAGTTATTACTCTATCATGATCTACCTGATGTACAATATTGTCATAACCCTGACAAGCTCCAAGTAATGCCATGTTGAGAAATCAATACAAATAGTGAGCAACTTAAGACAACTGATCAATTAGACAGTAACACTTGAAAGAAGAAAGTAATGGGCTGACAATAAAATTGTAAATGAATGACTTCCTACTTGCATGCTAGAATGCTTTTGAAATGATCACCTATTTCCAATTTCCATGCTTGGATGCTGAAAAGCATACTAACCTCTTCTCGCAACAGATTTAAAGCCTGCCCTACATAAGGGACCCACTCCTCTGGAACAAACTCTCTGACTTCATCCACAGCAGCTGCTGTTCTCAAGGGATCATATATCACTGGACCTTTTCCTTTCACAATGTCAAAAGGTATGTTCATCCCAGGAAGTGGAGTAAGGATATCCGAGAACAAGATAACCTAGAGAAAGCAAATGGGAAAAAAGCATCAATAATAGAATATAAGATATTACAGGTTGCAACATCTCAGGTCCATGTAAGCCTTTGAGATAACTGCAAAAGAGAAATTTCGAACAACATACAGAAAGGGCCAAAGTCAAGAGCTTACTCCATCAGGCCTGAAAACCTTCCATGGTTGCAGAGAGATCTCAACAACAAGGTCAACATTTTCTGATCTTTCACGAAACGAAGGATATCGCTCACAGAGATTTTTATAGCTCTGTAACAAAATTCACAATCCAAGAAGTTTAAGGAAGAAGGCCCTCCTGATTGAATAGTGCCAAAAGAAAATAAAGCATTCCTTCAAATGAAAGAGGCATCCGTCATGACTCATGATTCGAACAGCCATAGCTCACTATGGAGTGTTATATACCATTGAAGAAATTATTTCATGTTTACTTGGGAAAAATCAAGGGAAGCAAGCTCCAAACCAGGATCCAACAAGAACAAAATATATTTACTAATGCATCATGCATGCCCCATTTTTATAGAATGGGACATTTGTTATCTAACCTCCTTTTTTACGAACACAGCAGTAAAAGAAAATTGTCCCTAAGAGGTTCCCAGAAATAGGATCAACTATCAGTGATCACTGATTCTGCAAGAAATTTTCGTAGAATAGTTCTATAGTACTAGTTAACTAGTCAGTATTGCCACATTCTTATTCAGCCCACAGCCTAGTTCCGTGCTAACATTTAGTACTCTAGTTTGCCACCATGGATTATATTGGTTCAATTCTGTTATTTCACCCATCTTAATCCTCTACTAAAACCATAACAATTGCAAGCTGTTGCAAATAATGCACAGAAAAATAGAGACAAGAGACATGAATTTTTACATGGAAAATCCTTACGGGAAAAAACTACAGGCACTCGAAATTAAATCACTATAATGAGGAGTTTACAATGGAGCGCTTGCTCTTGAGCATACCTCTTCCTATGAACTACTGGGGTACATATATAGTGCGAGGGAGAAGAGTCTCACACGAAGAGGAAACCAAATCATAGTCGGTTGCTACAGATTGACACCACGTCTGATACAACCTGTGCATACACCTATCATGCCGCATCTGGCATGAGACGATGAAGTGTCCTACACAGACACGGTGCAAATTCGGATCAATTTTAACAATTTCCACCTTGAGGCAAATTCCCACCAGTAGTCGAAGAATGTGATAAACTCCTCCAATTAAAATTAGCATGAACACCTTATGCACCGAAAGTCTATCGGACTAATCTTCAAGTAGAAAGACTGGAACAGTCTTGTCGAAACGCTTCTTGTGAAGCTAAACTGAGCAAACCAACAGCAGGTCTGAACACACAGCTATTAACAAAGCAGACGAACAAATTTGGGTCTTTAACAATTCATAACCCCAACAAAGTCTGAGTCTGTGCAATTGATCTCCTGAAACAAATGCTCAATCATCAAATGGCATAAGCCAAAACATCACCTGTAGCGCTGGATAGATAGCGAAGAACTCATATCATGGAATCCGATATGCTCCACTTGGAACACAAAACTCGGCAAGCAATACTCATTGTAAGAGCAACTCTTCAATAAGAAAAGACTGGAACAGTATTATTGCATGTGTACATCATGTACGTTAAACTGCCGATTTCAAAAGTAATTGAATTCCATGACATGGTTGTAACTGCTCCTATAAAACTGTCTAGATGAAGGGAACTCTTTTGCCATCAATGAAGTATCATATTGAGCTGCGACAACTAGAAGACGTAGTATCCACGCAAAAATAAATCTCCTTCTTGCACTTAAATCCTTCATCTCAAACTAAAATTGGAGCAAAACCTTCACTTTCAAACAGCAAAACTCCATAGAGTATTATACTAGCTGCCATCAGGGTGTTATCAAACGGTGAATAAAACATCAAATTCAGTTGTTTCCACAACTTACATTGCTTTTTTTTAAGTCTCCTCAATCAAGCGTAGACCAAATTAACTCATTGTGTTGAAAGCCTGCAATTCCACCTTAGACTCCTCATCTACGGATCTTGCCGCAGTAACCCGTAGAAGACGATGGATAGTCGATGAGATCACCAATTGATTGATCCCACATAAATGCCGTCAATAATAGGCAAATTATAATGAACTCCACCTCCAAAAAACTTATAGGGCTGACGACATAGAAATTTGCGGATTTGCATAGCTTTGATAAATCCATGCTACGGACGAGTGTTCAGCAACAACCACTCCTTAACACCAGCCATCAAGTGACCAGCCAACAAACGCCACTGTGTGGGTTCTAGATAAAGCAGAGACGCCGGTTGTTCACCGATGAATGGCTCTAATCATCAACACTAAGTCCCATTGCCTTTTCTTCCTCTCAAATAAGAAGGCAACAGCGCAAGAGAGCACCCGGAGCTTCGGGGAAGAGCTCGGCGGCCAGCAAGGAAGAGCCAACCATGGGCGAACGCGACACAACGGAGGACATTCCTGATCAATGGCATCCTTGCGAAGCTCGAGGAGGCGAAGGTGTCGGTCAGCCCACCGAGCAAGAGGAAGCCTAACACGTGACCGGGAAAGGCTGGCGCAAAAACCGGCGCGACGGGGAGCTTAAGACCGCTAGATCCAGAGGCGAAGACGCCGGATCTAGGCGGAAGAGGCGGGATCCGAGCAGGACGGCGGCGGCCCAGCGCGGATCGGGCAAGAGTCAGCGCAGATCCGTATGCCTAGGCGGCGGCAACGCGGAGGAGGCCTTCTTGGAGGAGGCGGCCAGACGACGACGACTGAAACGGCGGCTCTCTACTCCCAGGCGCGGGCTGGCGCGACACGGTCGGCCTGACGCGAGAGGAGGCAGCAGACCAGCGGGATCCAGTGGCGGCGGCGTGCAGCCCAAAGAGGTTGCCGCCCCCGAGAGTAGAGATAGCTCCTCCCGGGGGCAGTGACAGCGGAAGATGATCGAGGCTAGGGTTTGAACGAAAACCCTAGTTATGGCTCTGATACCACTTGTTGTAAATAATGCATAGAAAAATAAAGACAAGAAACATGAATTTTTATGTGGAAAACCCTTATGAGAAAAACCACGAGCGCTCGAAGTCAAATCACTATAATAAGGAGAGTTTACAATGAAGCGTTTGCTCTTGAGCATACCTCTTCCTATGAACTACTGAGATACATATATAGTACAAGAGAGAAGAGCTCCACATGGAGAGGAAACCGAATCAGAGTCGGTTCATATGAACTACTGAGGTACATATATACTATATAGTGCGAGGAAGAAGAGTTCCACACGGAGAGGAAACCGAATCAGAGTCAATTGCTACAGATTGAGACACCACGTCTGATACAACCTATGCATACACCTATCATGCCACGTTGGCATGAGACGATGAACTGTCCTACACGGACACGGTACGATGAACTGTCCTACACGGACACGGTACGAATTCGGATCAACTTTAACACAAGCAATTTAGATTTTCTCTCTAACTGCACATCTGAATGCTAATTATACAATGCTTGCAAAGTGAACCTGCCTTCATGTACCTCCCAGCCTGCCTCATGAGCCAGACTGGAGGCCTCTCCACCTTCCTCCCCCTGATCGCGCTCACCAGCAGCGGTTCCTCCGCCGTCCCGACCGCCGCTTCCTCCGCCACCGTCTCTGTATCATCACCGAAAACAAAAAAAAAATTCCCAACACATAAATCGATCTTCACTAAAAAAACCGCCCAATTGGTAAAACAGAAGAGGAGGCAGGCACTCACCGCCGACGGCGCTGCATCGGACGGCAGGGAGCGGCCGGCGGGCAGTGCCGGCGCGCGGGGACCTGCCGAGGAGGGAGGTGGACGGCAGCGAGAGCGGCGGGCACGACGTGGCCATTGGGGGGGGGGGGGGGGGATAGGATTCGTGCTGCCGCCGCCGCGGCGCACGCGAATGGGGGATGTGGGGGGAGCGGGAAGGCGACGACTTGGGTGGCGCAGGCTCGGGGAGAATGTCGAAGGGGATGGGATGCGATGAGGCATTGACATGAGACGGACGGAGATGTGGGGATGAGACGGTGTTTAGGCGGATAACAAGCGCCGTATTACGGTATAGACATGATTGGTTGTCTATAATATACTTATATATTATTTATAGATGAAAGCTATAGGAAATTTTATAATAGATTATCTATATAATTATCTTTAATTATCTTATATAATTAATAGAATATCTATATAGTTATTGATATAATAATATATAGGTAAAACATTATCTACAAAACTATCTACTAAATAATAGATATTACCTTTCCTTTCTATACATCAAATAAAACCTAATGTGACATAGGGGCGCCTCACGAATCAAAGTCTCGAGAAGGCGAGCGTTTGTTCTGGGAGACGGATTACGGCTCGGACGTCCGATAATGTGAACCTGGAGTGGGCTCTCCCATATAGCAAGTCGGTGCCATGTTGTCTACAATTTGCCTCTTCTTTTCTGTTTGTGTTCTTCCAACCGAGCGGCATGCGTATGTTGATATGTAAAACGGGCCAACGACGCCGTGACATGACCACAAGCCAACGGCAAGAGGCGGCGCACTGACTCGGGACTCGGTAGGGACGTCTCAGGCCGTATCATCAGATTGGGAAACAGCATTTACTCATCAAGCACAAGGGATCCAAACTGGCACCCTCTACCAGTCTTCGCACTCCAGGCCGGAGTCTCCTGGTGTCCTGTGTGTCTCTCTCCACCCGACACTGCCACATGTCACATCACGGGTTTGGATTCATGGAGGCCTCGGAGCATTCTTAGGCCCTGTTTGACAGAGCTCCACCAGCTCCAGATTCACAAAAAACAGATCCAGATTCAATTTTACTAGCCAAACACTTCTAGCTCCAGCAGCTCCACCATGGATCTACTCCACGAAAACAGTGGATCTACCCCCAGATTCATGGATTTGGTGGAGTTGGAGAAAATTACCCACCATTGCCACTGGTTACACAAAAAAGGTTCGTTCTTTTCTTTTCCCCGCCTCCTCCCGGGCCTCCGCTTCCCCCGCCTCCTCCCGGCCTCCGCCCCCCCCCCGGGCCGGCGCCGCCTCCCCCGCGTCCGCCTCCGCCTCCTCTCGTTCCGGCGCCGCCTCCTCCCGTGCCGGCGCCGCCTCCCCCGCGTCCGCCTGCCCCCGGGCCCGCACCACCTCGTCCACCTGCTCCCGGGCCGGCGCCGCCTCCCCCGCGTCCGCCTCCTCCCGTTCCGGCGCCGCCTCCCCCGCCTCCGCCTCCTCCAGGGCCGGCGCCGCCTCCCCCACCTCCGCCGTGCGCCTCGCCTGCGCCGCCCGGGGTTTTTTTTCATTTTGCCCCCTGACGCGTGGGGCCCAGGTGTAAGTGAGATAGAGAGGGAGGTGGAGTTGTACCAAACACTTTGACGAATCCCAGATCCACGATGGAGCTGCTCCACGATGGAGCTGCTCCACGGTGAATCCATCTCCAGATCCACCTTTTAGGTGGATCTGGAGCTGGTGGAGCTCTGCCAAACAGGCCATTAGTATACATATAACCCCGCTTCCGGTTTGAATTTCTATCTTCGAACTTATTTTTTATTATTTTTAAATTTTATTTTTTTGTCTTTTGGATTTTCAAGCTTTTTTACTGGTTCTTTTTTGTATTCGTTTGTATTGTTTATGATTGGCTAATCTGTTTTTTATTTTTAAATGTTTTAAAATTTAATTATGTCAAATAAGCTATCATCAACTACAGTGTAATTTCAGTCAGCTATAGTATAATTTCAACCATAAATTACTTTTTTTCAGTCTAACTTAGCGAGCTAACAACCTTCTGAATTCATGGTATCTAGTAACTGCCTTAATTAATTTTTTCCATCCTATCCCACCTCCTCTCTCTCTCCTTTTCCTCTTGATTTCTATCTTCTAACTTTATTGTTTTTCTCAAATAGGTTTGTATCCTACATGAGATATATGGCCTGTTTTTCAGCTTTATTTTAGTTTATGACTTCACTCGAACAAACAAACGGTATGGTTTCTCTGCTGTCGTTTTGAAATGACTTATAGAGGTAACATTTTAAAAGCGGTTTATTGAATTTCGGTTTGATCACACGAACGCTCGCATTAAGGCTAAAAACCATAACCACATTATAAACCATAAGCCATAGCTCAAAAGACATACTCATAGCTTTATTCTCTTTTTTCTTTAACTCTCCTTCCATATAAAATTTAGGAGGTGTTTAGGGGAATTTAAGTGTTTTTTATGGCTTGGAGCACTCAATTTTTTTCCACGCATACAATATTTTTCGTCTATGTATGCAATATTTTTTCTATGTATGTAATATTTTTTATATATGTAATATTTTATAGCCGAGAAATGTTGTATATATGGATGAAAAATATTGCATACATGAAAAAATCTGAGTGCTCCTGCAATTCACTAAAATTTAATCTTAGGCTCTGTTTGGGACTGCTCCGCTCCAAGTTTTACAGCTCCGCTCCCATATTCGCTAACCAAACAGGTCTAACTCCAAAAACTCCGCTCCAAGAAAAAGGTGGAGTTAGAGGCCAACTCCACGTTTTCTATAGAGCTCCTCAAGGGGTACTCCATAAACAAAAGTTTTCAAACTCCTCGTGGAGTTGGTGAAAAATTACCCACCATTGCCATTACACAATTCCTCTCCTCCTACCGATTCGATTTCTTTTCTACTCCACAGCCTCTCCGACTTCTCCGCCCCCACCCGCGTGGCCCTCGTCTTCGCCCGCCCCCACCCGCGTGGCCCTCGTCTTCGCCCGCCCCCACCCGCGCGCCGTCCCGCGCGGCCCTCGTCTTCGCCCGCCCCCACCGGCGCGCCGCCCCGTCTCCGCCCCCCCCCCCCACCCGCGCGCCGCCCCTCTTCTCCGCCCCCCCCCCCCGCGCCGCCCCGTCTCCGCCCCCCCCCCACCCGCGCGCTGCCCCTCTTCTCCGCCCCCACCTGCGCCGCCCCTCTTCTCCGCCCCCCACCCGCGCCGCCCCTCTTCTCCGCCCCTATTCCGGCCACCCCAGGCGAATCTCATGCCTTCTATTCTCTGATGGACCCAACCGAGGTAGGTTTATGACTTATTGCAGAACTTCTCATGTAATCACTGCTATATTGCAAGTTACATAAGTAGGTACTTCTGTTCACAATTATTGAACTGTATAGAGAATGCATTAGTTTTCAGCAAACTTGTTTGTATTCAGATATGTAACTCTGGGCTATTTTGATTGCAGGTGATGGACTTCCTGAAGAGACTAGTGATATGGGAGGAGGAAGAAGCATCACATAATAAGTAGCTGATAATATCTGTTGTTACTTTTAGGGTAGATGTCTGACAAAGAAGAAAGAAGCAAAAGGACAGGAATTAATCGCATTTGATGGACTTTTTACACCCTATAGCCAATTTTCTTCCTTAGCCTGGCAAAACATGACTAATAGTCGTTTCGGTTCATGGAAAAATGATCCTCAGTTGTCTACATTTGTAACATGTAAATCAACTTGTGACTCTTTTGGGGAAAATGCAAAACCATTCTTTTGGGCAGTTTCTTAGTTCTTATCTATGAACATTGTTTGGTGAATTTTCTTCGCAGAACATTCGCTTGAAAATTTACTATACAAAACAAAATGCATATGAATGTTTCCAACATTGAATATAAGTCAGATTGTTGAAACTTATGCAAAATGTACACCGATTATTTTTACAATATGTGAAAAGGAAAAAAAAAGCATCGACTTCCACCAAACTGCACCTTCGAAAAAATTATCTATGGACAATTATCTAGTTATCTATGGACAATTATTCTCTCTAGTTATCTATGGATAATTATTTGTATTCAAATGATGGACTTTGTTAATTATCTATCATGCACGTTGTAATTTATGGGACAAAAGGATGAAATTATTTGACCAAAATATTTGTTTTTTGGTTTTCTCGAATAAATTAATTGCGATTATAATATTTTACATCATATTTAAATTGGCAACAAAAAAAATTCAGTTACATATGCTCCGCAAACATCAAAACATACAACAAACATCATTCAGGGGTACATTAGATCTTTCTCAGGGAAACCTCATATTCCTGGAGCTGGAGCTAACTGCGTGCCAAACAGGACCACCTGCTCCAGAAACTCCACAGTGGAGTTGATGGAGCAGAGTTAAAAAAACTGGAGCAGAGCAGTCCCAAACAGTCCCGTCAAAACCAACCACGCGCGGGCCGTCAAAACTGAGTGGTCGAGCCTTCCTCCCACCTCCCTTGTACGCCCGCAAGGCCGCAACGCTTTCCATTCCCCCGCGCGCGCATGGTGGCTCGCTCTCCTTCGCCCGCCCGCCTGGGCCTAGGTACCAACTGAGCCGCGAGCCTCCGCTTCCTAGTCTGAAAAGCCGCCGGTTCGGCCGGATTGGCGCGGCGTCCCCCGTGCGGAACGCTCCATCGACGGTGTCCGAGCACAAGCCCGCGACGTGAGCCGCGTCCTCCTCGCCCATGCCGCCGAGGGAGCCTTCGTACGGCCGTTGCCTCCGCCTCCCTGAGGATGCATGGACCGCGCGCAACGGCTCGACGAAAATTCTCCTGGGCGACACACGGTTTGCCGGTGCCGGCCTTCGAGCGTTGACCTGTCCGAGAATTTGCGCCATACTGGCAGTGGTAGGCAGCTGGTGGAAAACTCTTGCACGAGCGAACCTCTAAAACTATCATTTCAGCAGTACTCGTTACAACGATGCCGGATGCAAATCCAGGGCCATTACAGTATGATGATGAGCAAGTTGCCTACACAACACTACAACAGCTATGATGCAAGAAAGGGTACATGACCAGTAAGCACATAACGTATCAGAATTCAGACGACGTTACAAAAAAAAAAACACGTCATTTCATAGCACGTACACCATGCCGACCTCGAGGAGCGACGCCGGCGGCACGCGCAGCGCCACGTCCGGGCCGCGGCAGTTGCGCCGCAGGAAGTTGTACCCGACGTCCACCACGAGCTTCTTCAGCACCGACGACCCGGGCTTGCACTGGACGTGCGAGTGCCCCAGGATGAACGCCGTGCCGGCCTCCCTCGCCGCCGACAGCGCCTCCAGCTCCTCCGCCACGTGCTTGTCCGCCTCGGGGCTCACCACGTGGCTGTCTATGAAGAACCTCACCTGCTTTGCCGAGTTGCCCCGCGCCGCGAGCTCCGCCAAGCCACCTGGGCTGTCGGCGGCGCGCATCTCCACGGACGCGGCCGAGTGCTGGATGCTGTCCTGCAAGTCGTAGCTCGCGTGCTCCCGGAGCGGGTTGCTGCCTATCACGGTCAGCCCCCTCTCCTGCTCCTCCAGCTGCTGCTCGCTGGCCTCACTGCACCGGTAGGAGGCGTCGAGCTTTATGAAGGTGGCCAAGCTCTCGATGAGCTCGGTCTCGAAGGAGTCGACGTCCTGGTGCACGTCGCGGTAGCCGTACCGCACAATGCACCGGTACGACCGGTGGCCCGGTGGACCGACGCGGCCGATGAGGTACCGCTCGGCGGGGAACACGTACGGCACAGGCACGAACTTGACGCAGACGAAGACCAGGACCCGATGGAACGCCGGGAGGTTGGTCACAAAGCGGGAGAAGTTGGCGGGGATGCCCGATGTGAGGTCGGTGTACACGAGACCAATGCCGGGGACACGGACCATGCCGAGCTTGTCGCCGAGGGCGAGGAGCCACTCCAGGGTGACCTTGTTGTGCAGGTCGAACTCATACTTCCTGATGGTTGTGTAGTGCCAGACGAGCATGACAGCCATGAGGATGAGGGCGAGCAGGATCGGGAGCCATGCGCCCTCAAGGAACTTGATGAGCGACGCCGAGAAGTAGAGCGCTTCAATGGAGCCAAAGAAGAGGAGGAAACCCAGGGCCAGCAGCGGTGGCCTGTGCCAGCACAGCATGATGACCAGGGATGTCAGGCATGTGGTAACCAGCATCACCGTGATCACTGCTAGTCCTGCACAACAGAACAAGGTTCAGGAAGCAACTCGTCATTACAAGGTAATCTGAGCCTTGACGATGCTAATAGCAACATACATATGATAAGATCATGTTATCTTTTGCGAAAACAATATACTTGCATTGTAATTGTTGTATGACTAGAGTAGCATTACAAAAAACAACTGTAAATATGACAATTTTGTGAATGATACCATCATAATAGTCAAGTGATCAAGTCTGATTTCAAAGCACTCAAGAAATTCCAATCAATATATTCTTCTAGCTTTCACTTCTATAGGTATTGTTGCATGGCCCTTGACTGGTTCTATTATTGACAAGAAGTGGAAAAAACCAACTGTGAAGTAGTTTATCTTACCAGATGCGTTTCCCATGTGCTTTGTGTCTCTAAATCCAACAGTCACAGCAATGCAGAGGATCATCAGCAGCCAATTGATCTCAGGGATATATATCTGGCCATGAATTTTCTCAGATGTGTGTACAACTTTTACCCGAGGGAAGCAACTTAAGGACTGACTCTGATTGATAATTGAGAATGTTCCGCTGATGATTGCTTGGCTTCCGACCACCGAAGCCAAAATTGCCAGTACAAGCACAGGCCATCTGACCTTATCTGAAGTTTGGATAAATAAAAACTATAACTTCATATGAATTCAAATGGTAAATGAATTTCTAAGAAATAAGAAATTACTAGAAGATATATCACTCATCAGACACTTTTTGCAGAGTTTGTAGTATACATCTTCATTTAGGCAGGGCAGAGTATGGATGCAAGTACAGAGTAATTGCATTTTAGATTACATAAAACAAGACAGAATTGACCTTTCGAATTTATGCAAGACCACATATGAAATATCGATAATTGGGCTATTCCTGAATAATACAATGGTGCTTGTTTCTATAAATGGTATTAAGACAAATCTACAAATACAAAACTACTGATTATCATACAAAGTGGTGGTAGAGAATTCTATGTACAGTAGATTTAGCCAGAGTAAATTTCAATTTATCAATCCAAACTGTCAACAGGTCTCTTCATATCTAGTGAGTGACAATAAAATGAAGCAGGAATATGATTTAATTTTTGTTCAAAAGAATAATATTGCCTGATGTTCAAGTTGTACATGTACATACTAGTTTCTGTCATAAGAATACATGAGCTACAATGCTAATACATACCTGGAACTGCGATGTAAAATCCAACTTGGGAGTTTGAGTAAAAGTCATGATGTTTTGATAAGTAAGCAGCTTGGCCCATGTATGCCAGAATCAGCGCGGGGTAAACTAAAGAAGTGAAAGCAAGCTGTGATAAAACTAAATAATCAGCACAAACAAAATGCACAAAGTATTATGTAGGAATTCTCATGCAGGATCAACAAACTACCTGGATTGCACTATATGAGAAGTGTCCAAGATCTGCAAACATTGCTTCAGATCCTGCACCGTCAGGCAAGCTAGACAGTTAACCAAATTTACTCTTATTATACAATCAATACAAACGGAAGAAAGGAACCCCTGAATCCTGTTTACATTTCATGACATAGATATTTAGAAGCATACTGTAGCATACCTGTCATGCAGAGCAAAATTCCACCAAGTGACATCCAACCATATTTTCTAGTCTTTTTTAAGAACTTGAACATGTAATAGGGATTTAGAGCTTGGTAGACATGAGGATTCCAATGTATGATATTATAAAGGCCAAGAGCACTCATGCAGAGTAGCCAGGCTAGAACTATCGGGGCAAAGAGAAATCCGACCCGATGTGTACCATAATGCTGGAGGGCAAACAGGAATGCTAGTATGACGCAGGTTATCGGAATGACGGCATCTGCATGTAAAAGAGATCAATCATCACAGCCAAATGAGGAGGTTTGAATTGGGAAAAGGAGAAATATCATTGCAAGACAATTTGCAAGTGTTTTGACCCAATTTAACTTTAAAAAAAATACAGACTTTTCATTTGTAATTTATTATAGGACTGCAACTATGCACTAGGAAGAAAAACTTGTGATTCAGATTATTGGTTTTGTTAAGATCTAGCTGCTGGCTATTTTATCTATTATGAATATTGTGTGTGTATTTATGATGCCCAAAGGGCAATATATATAGGTAGTACAAGGGAATATACAGAGAAATATATCATATACAGATAAAGAAGCAAAGGCATATAAGAAAACGAATAACAATCCTATTTTCTTAAACCCCCCTCAAACTTATGGTGGATTACACATTCTGAGTTTGGAGAGAAAATACAAATGTTATGCTCTAGTTTGTGGCTTCGTGAAGAAGTTAGCAAGCTGTAACTTTGATAGCAAAAACTGTAAAGGCAAGTACTCTCTCCTGCACCTGTGAGTGAGTATATGAAGCATCCACACCAATGTGTTTAGTGAGCTCATACTTCACTGAATCACGAGTAATACTGATAGCACCTATACTGTTAGACATAAGTGTCGTAGGTCCCCTCACAGGTACTCCAAAGTCTATAAGTGTCGTAGGTCCCTCTTCAAAAGCATTGATTAGCCCTTGTTGGACAATGACATCCTTCACCACACATTGCCACACGCTAAAATTTCTTTCGTCATCAAATTTCTTTACTTGATTCCACATTGTCGACGTCGATCTTGATTTTGTATCACCTGACGCTTTACCAACCTTCTCACAAATCAGATTAATCCGGTTTTGGCTCTGATATCACTTATTACACTCTGATACTCCTTATGCACACTAGCCTCCGGATCGGATAATAATTTGAGATATGACACGAGCGTGCACGGTATTAAGAACGAAGAAGATAAATCTCGTAGAAAGAACCACAATAACGACGTTGAAACAATCACGATGAGAGAAAAGATTTGACTAAGCCGACCGCAAGTTCTTTAAGCACAATCACAAAAGAATATAAGGAATTATCGCTCACTCACAACCCTCTCGGATCTTTTAGGACCATCGGATTCTTACCCTATACAAGAATTTAGTGCTAAAGAATATCTTAGTCTCTAATCCTCTCATGTGTCATCTGCTTTGGATGAGTAGACTTGATTGCTTGGTTCCTCTCCATGGTCATTCCTCATGGTTTATATAATTTTTCCCAGCCCTTTTCCAATTTAGTGTAAGAATCCTAATTCAAATAGGAGTAAAAATCCTAATCCTAGTAAAATTCATTTAGGACTTTTTATAGCACACCTTTTCAAATCCTAAAAGACTATATATGAATCACCTTAACTCAACAATGATGAACTAAGATACACTGGGAACAAAAGGTGATATCCAGAAGGCAAGACAGCCAATGCTAAGCTATGCCACCCACAGCTCACAATAAAGACTAAGAGTAGGAATCTTCAACCTAGAAGGGCGTGGAGGTATTTGAGTATTTCGCAACCATGCCCTATAGAAGCCCCAGTTAATCCAGTAGAGTATTCAATGCCAATGCAAGCAAGAAGTCACTCACAGATGGCCTGGAGTTTTAGCCAGTGTCCATACGCTCATAGTCAACTCTATCCAAACCTCTTGCAAAGATAGGAAAAGGAAATGAATTTACAAGGAAATGTACTACAAAACTTACATTCACGGTGATCTTTGGATAGAGAGAACTCAAGACCTGAAACTGCTGAGAACACTGTGACAGATGAAAGACAAAAGCCAAAGTAAGTAACCAGTCAATCAACCTGTAGAAAACAGCCAAGCAGAGCTAAGAAAAGAAGGCTGAGGATACCAGAGATAGCTGGCGTGAGAACACCGTCCCCAATCACCATGCATGTGCCAATCAAAACCATGATCAGCAGGGCAGTATGCAGCTTCTTGTGCTTCTCAAGCCACACCTTGATGCTGGACTTATCAGTAGTTTCAGGAAGGCATTCCAATTTATATGTGGAAAGCTCCTCATCAGCAATTTGCCTATTCGGGAGAAGGCTCACATTGGCGTGCCGGCAAATTAGAGAGTACAGAGCAAAAGTCCCTCCTGCCAGTTTGCAAAATATACGCGCTTAGAAGCTTAGCGAACAAAGTTTGCAGAACAAGTTGAAACTACTAGAGAGTTCTAGCATACCCTCGCCATTGTCGTCGGCTCTTAAGACAATGGAGACATACTTGATGAGAGGGATCAAGGTAAGTGTCCAGAACACGAAAGAGAGCACGCCAAAGATCTCCTCATTTGTCTCTGAGTGCTGGATGTCCTCGGCGAATGTGCTCTTGTACACGTACAGAGGAGATATGCTCAGGTCTCCATAGACCACCCCCAAGCTCTGGTATGCTAGGAGCAAGGTGGTCTTCCACGAGTCCCTCTGCAAAAACCCAAACCACTAAGATCAGCAAGCATTGCTCCTTTGTCTCATAAACAGTCTAACAGTTGCTAGATTACACTACAGTTGGGGGAGAAATACAAACCTTTGGGGATCTCATTCCCCTCCCAAACTCAAGATCCATTGCTCGGTGAGAAATTAGCTTTTACACATAAGGCTCACCTTTTCCTACTTCAAGAAACACACTATCTTAAAAACACTGTTATTCAAAAATCCAAACAGATTAAATTGGGCAAAAACAAGAGGAAAAAAAATACCTCAAAACAACCAAGAAAAAAAGCACGGCAAGAACTGAGCTAGGAACTCAGCTCAGCAGGGCGAATGAAAGAAGGGGATAAGACTAGAGCAAAGGACCAGCCGACCAGACAAAGCAAAAGACACATGCCATGGTGAAAAGATGGTGGAGCCCCCCGGGGTTACTGCGATGGGGAGAGGAAAGGGAAGGAAGGCCACGTGTTCCGGAAGTTCAGACCAATCATTACTATCTCATTCAGTCATTCACTCCTCCCCTACTATCAACCAAGAGCCAAAACCGAAGGAAAAGAAGATGAGCCAAAGAACTAGAAATACTCCTTACCAGGTCACGTCTACCAATCTACAAATCCATGGATGGAGATGTGCAAAGAAGGGTGTGGTCTTGAGGCAATCCAAAAGGCACCAAAAATGCGTGGGGGAGTAGAGGAGGAGCAAGCCATGTGAAAGTACGGACAAATGCATGTGGTCTCCATCTCCCCCACTTTAAGACGCTTACTACTGGAGCAATGCAGGGCCATGAAAGCCTCCTTGTAGATCAATACAGTGTCCTAATCCTGGAGAAACGAAGTTGGAATTCTTCTACCCTTTGTTCCCCATGTGTGATCTGTTCCTAAGAATCCTATGTAGTGTTGTCATCACAAATCAATCCAAGAAGCTAGCAGTTATCAATGTTCTAAACTCCACAGTTGTTGCTACTGGATTCCTGTCTGTTTCTTGGGGAGGCCTAAAGAACGCAATCTTTGTGGGTATCTTATCTTCTTGATAGGGCAAGGATCGGATGGGCCACAAGGTCTACGTCGACAAGGAACAGATGCTAACGAATCAACCACAACTTGTAGCAACATGGGAAGCAAAAGATTTGATCAGGCCTCCTCCTACCTACTTATGTAGTAGTAGAACTAAAACAAGCGCCTAGTATAAATGCAATCTTCATTCTTACCTAGACTAGCTCAAGAACCAACCCGAGAATCTCATCTCTTTTGCTGCAGATAGGATGCAAGATAACAGCAATAACTCAATAAGCAACAGCACAAGGCCCATCGCCTATGGCTCCATGAGTCTCCTCCGGATTGCTTCCTTCTTTCATTGCTACCAAGGAAGTAGTAGTAACGCAGGAAACGATTTAAAGGAAGAAATAAAGCAACAATTTAAGCAGCGGTTCAGGACAGGCAAAGACTTGTAGCCACCCACCCACCGAAGTACTAGTATTAACTCTAGAGTGAGTTAGCATTAATCTCGATCAATAAATTCTAAGAAAACAAATCTTTTGTACCGGAACTCCAGAAAATAAGAGATTTTCCTGCATTTATAGGCCTGATGAAAAGAAACCGATGAACCAAGGGAAAGGTGGAATTCTGACGCATCACCAAACACATCAAAGGCCGCGACTTTTTTTTTACCAGCATCGGAGTATCAAACGCACCAAGTAGAAGTAGGCAGCCGCCAAGAACTGATGAGCTACTCTGCCTATCTCCTCGTGGACGTCGCAATGCCATGAAGAGCAGCATCCATACGCTCCGGATGAACAGGTGAAGAGGGGCGTCCCACGCTACACATCACTACTAGTGGCGTGGTCGATCTGACAATGAACGCCGCTGCTAGCAGCACATCTGCAACAGTTGGCTACTATGCAATTGACCGATTATTAGGGGGTTTCTGCAGTTGGTGAGAATCCTTAAGAGGGGGAGGACCGGAGGAGACGCGGTGTGCGGGCCGGGAGAAAGCTGAAGCAGATACCGAGGAAGGCATTGTGTCCGGGAGCACGCCGAGCGATTTGTTTACTAGTTTGATTTGATTTGATAGGTGGGGGTGAGGGCCACTCGGGTGATGAGGCAGGACAGGAGCGTGAGGGGTTGCTTTCTCGTGACAGCTTGGGCACCGGAAAACACGAGTCGCCGGACGGTCGCCAACTTGCGGGTGCAGGTAGGCCGGAGAACCAGGGGACGAACGGTTTGGACGGTCGTTCCTGCCGGTATTCTTTTACCTCGTTACTTAGAGAGAGAGAGATTATTCTTTTACCGGTCGTCCCTTCCGAGCGGCCCACTCCGGATACATCCAAATAAAGCCACCATCGTATGACCTGCCTTTTCAATCTATACTTATGAATTACGATTTATACTTATAGTTTCTCCCGAATAAATTTATAAAATAGTTTTTTTTATTATTTCAAAATAATTTATTGGAACTACTTTTTTGAATTGTCTTTATCGGCATATCAATATTTGGTTCGATCACACCAGCGCTCGTATTAGGATCAAAATCCATTAGTTACAATTATATGTTATAAGGGCATCCATAGTGTATATAACCCAATGGGCCTTATGGTGGATCTCATCTAAACCTTAAGGTCGACTCCATAGTGTATATAACCCAAGGAGCTTTAAGACGGTCCCACTCGGTAGATAAAAAAAATTATATTTTAATACTTGTGATCAGGTCTTTAGCTTGAGGACCAGCCTTAAGCCTTTTTTGTTTATAGCCTGTTTAAAGTCACCCCTATAATGTATAAGGTTGATCTTAAGGTGACTTAAGACCCTCTATTTTCATACACTACAGATGCCCTACGTCATAGCCGAAAAACGCACTATCTAAGTTTTTAAAAGAAATTACGAGGATTCTATTAAAACATGGACTTAGCGGACTCGCTCGCTGGCCACTAGAGAGTTTACAAAAGGATTGGTATTTCTGAAATCAATTCCACACATTTGACGCTACAAATAGCACCGCACGCTAGACACATTTGGAGTCTACATTCGTAGGGTGGTGTGTTGGGATGGAACGTGTCTCTGTCATCTGTTAAATACGCACAATCAGCATAGGCTTCAAAAGCAACGGTAAAAAATTGTTTACATACTCGCAGGTACGTGCAATTAAACAACTTGCTCAGGTGTAAACAAGACACAGGTCAACTGAAGCACAGCGACGGTTTGGCACTTCGTTTCTCTAGCTAATAACTAGAGTTTAATTTTCACCGATCATAGGTAGTGGATTATTTGTGTGGATTTCTATTATGATTTTTTCAGATTTGAACTCATGACACGTGGATTATAAGCCATTCGCACCTTATAAAAGAAGACAAAAAATCGAACATGTGTGTACCATAGCAATTGCAATCAAATACTTCTCGTCATTGTTCAAGGGCAAGTGATAACCATACAATAGTTTCTTCTTCTGAAACGCTGAAACATGAAATATGTGTTATGAGACATACAAGAAGTCTCTTGATATTCATGAAGCCTAATCATAGACGGCATAGCAGTGACATTATTAAAAAAAACTAACCCTAGTATCATATTCTCCTTTACAAGCAACAAGACAACACCGAAGCAAAAAGCTTCGGATGGGCTGAACACTCCCCGCCAAGAAGGCAAGAACTGATCAGATGGGCTGGACGAGCCAGGCCGGCTTGCCTGTGTAGCCCAGAAACGAGCTTAGAAGCCGCAGAGATCGTCGTCCTTGGGCTGGCCGATCTCCATGCAGCCCTCGGTGCGTGCGGCGGCGCAGTCGAACTTGTTGGGGGCCGTGTCGAGCGTCGAGCACCGGTTCTTCGTGCAGTCGCAGAAGCACCCGAGCTCCGCCCCGTTCTTCTCCGCGGCCGCAGCCGAGCCGACCGCGGCGGCAGCCACCACCACCAGCCAGCCACGCCGTCGCCACGGCGCTCTGCAACGTGCTGCCCATGGCGATTCCCGTTCTGAACGAAAGAATTTGGAGGGAAATCGTCGGCGGTGTCTGTTTGGGGCAAAGCAGCTGGGCCTATTAGGCCATGTCCGACGCGGGGATATCCGGAGCGCTTGGGAGGAAAAAAAACGGCTTTACTTTGCCACCGTGGACGAAGCTCTAGCAGTTTGCGTTGCCGTCGCAGTCGCAGCTTGAATAGGAGGCTGCTGCTTGCCTGCTTGGAGCGGTTAAGATTTCTCCGGTAGCAGCGGCGCTTCGCAACTAACTAACAAATGAACTTCATCATGAAAGAGAGGCATAAGCTCGAAGGTGGTAATTCTCTAAATGAAATATGGCACATAGTTTGCATTGGAGCAAATATACGTTTAAGCAGATTTTTAGGCCTCGTTTGGCACAGCTCAGCTTCACTAGTGAAGCTGTTTTTTTTTGTTTCAGCTTCATGAGCAGCTTCACTGGTGAAGCTAAAACTGTTTTGGAAAACTGTTTGGCAAAACAGCTTCACCAACAGCTTCATGCATGACTGAAAGAGGGCAATTGTCTAAGATGCCCCTGTGTACCTGACTTGTTCTAACATTTGGAGTTGTATGTTTGTATATGGTCATATGAATTAAAAAATAATATATTTGAATGAGTATGAATTAAAAAATTAAAATAGAAAAATTAAAATCATTAGAGAAGTGCGAACGGGAGGAGAGGAAACAGGCGTGGGGACCCAGTGGCAAAGTGCTGTAATTCCTGTCAACTACAAGGACAGTGGGTTCCTAGAACTGCAAGCCTGAGGGAGAGAGCTGTGAAAAGCTACTATTTTCAGCTTCACCCCACCCCATTCCTTTGTGAGAGCATGATTTAAGGAGTTTCATCCATGAAGCTGTTTGCAAAAAGGGTGTTTAGCAAAAAACAGCTCACAACAGCTCATGAAGCTGTTGATGAAGCTATGCCAAACAGGGCCAGCTTCTTAAATTATGTAAGCATATATAAAATAGTTGTTTGTATTGGAGGTTGTGCTTTTTGTATAGATACTTTATGATAGGACATTGTTTCTCTCTCTTTAAACATTTAAATATCATGCATTGGAGATGACCTTATTGGGCATGGAAATCATTAGTCAGGAGTGAAGCTAGGCATCCTCTCTCTCTTAAGGAAAAAAAAAGCAGAGCGTAGAGCCGTAGTAGTAGGAAGGGTGAATGATTTGCTTAACCGCTGTGACCGTGAGTAGATGATGTGTGTGGCATACCGCATACATGCTTTGGTAAATTTGCACCTTTTGAGAGATATCTTTCGGTGTTTTATACAATTATACTAGCTCTGTGAGGTCTCTGTCAACTCGAGATGTCTTGTAGAAATCATGCAGGTAACATGAGTTACTAAGATGACTCACCCTTGCCTTGATGCATCCCACGTTTCTAACAAAGTTCGCTTTCGCTGTCCCATCAACAACGAAATCAACTTACCCATGCCATGCCAAGACAGATCAACACATGCTACATGCTGACATGCATCGCATGTACGCATGTTCAGGTCCCGTCCCAACCCAAGCGTACGTACGTGCATGACAAAGCAAACTCGCTTTTCTTCTCCCCCTCGTTTCAACGAGCATGCATGGCGTCCAGCATCCGTGCGCGCCGATGCCGGCGGCGCTGCTGCTCGCGAATATGCTGTGTCGACAATTCATAGCCGAAATGCACGTCCGTCCCTGCCCTCATCCGCTGACGCGCGTCAGCTTGATTTCAGGGATTGGCACCGCCGAGGCCGCGCCATTGAATAACAGGAGAAAACAGCTGAGAGCACGAGGCCAAGACAGCGCAAGACGAGAAGAAAACAAAGCTCCAGTTGATCCGGAGTCCCAGTTCAGCGGTTCTTTCTCTACGTGAGTCCCTCCCGTGCGTCAAATTTCTGATGGGAAAAAAAGCAAGGCACTGCTCGGCTTTTCAGAATATGTAGTGTGATATACTCTGGAACGCCGAGGAGTACAGCCGTTGGTTTATGATGTGCTTAAAGGAATACATGTGATGTAGCGAGATCATGTGAAAGTCTAGGATATATTTTTGAGGAATAATTAGCGTTTTATTGAGTTAAATGTAGATTTATAAAAGTTTCAGAAAATTTATATTTTAGTTTATGTTGTCAAAGTGCCATGGATCGACGGTTTGACCGTTATGGGAAGAACGGTCAGACTGGCCTTGGATTTTTAGAAAATTGAATATCAAACACTTGTATAGATTTGTTTAGGGATGAGTTTGTACTTGATGCCACTGTAATCGAAAACTAGAGCTAAAATTATAGAGTTTTGAGTTAAGCGCTCAGATTAGCCAGTGGCCGGCGGTCTGACCAGCATAGGAAGTGCGGTCAGACTGGTGGATGTAGCTAGTGAACAATGAAAATGGGTTTTGAGTTAGATGAATGTGTGCACGGCATGTGCGCCATTCGTTGGTTGTGCTAAGTTACATAATGTATGATTTTGACTAATGTAAGTCAATTGTATGCAATTTGCACTCAAGACGGTTGCTTCTACTACTACTACTACAAAACAATCTATACTGGATGTCTTATCACAGACGGTTCTCTCTAATTATCACAAACAATTTTACAAGTGTGAGTATATACTGTCTGTGATACGCAACTATCACAGACGGTTCTTGTTAATAACCGTTTATGATAGTTCACAAACAATTATTAATACGAACTGTCTGTGATAATTACAGACGACACAGATAGTTTTTAATTAGAACTGTATATGATAGTTCATATACGATTGGTGATAATTGCAAATGTTACATATGGTTATTAATACGAATTGTCGATGATAATTTGCATTTATGTATACGAGTTGGTGATTTCATGTTCTTATTTGTATTCTTACTTGATTATGTTTTTTTTTCTTGAATTAGATTTGTGATTTTGTGTTTGAGGGTGTTCTAGCCCGAACTCTTACTTAAATTATCTTACTAGGACATGTGAGAATTAATATGTATGACCTCATGCCTTAGATTCTTATGAGCAAGAAATAATTTCTATTTTAGGTTTTTTTTGTGTTCTTGTGAACTAGATTTGATTCTCTTCAATTTAGTAAATTCGAGCTAAAAAACTTTGTGATTCTCAATTGGTTTAGCATCCTAATACCTTAAACAAAGTCTTATGCAAAACTTAGAAGTGTTTGGATAAAAATTGAGTAAGTTCTCGATATTTAAGTTAGCTATTAGATTTGGAAACAAAAACCTGTCTGACTGACTTATCTATCGTGGTTGAACCAGTCTTGAATCCAAGAATGTTTGATTTTATTAGTTTAATATTTTAGCCTTGTTTTAATAAAATGGAGCTAGTGCAATCTGAATCAAATGGCTGGCTACCGTAGTCAAGATTTTGAATATTCTACGTGTCCTACGCGTGTGCAAACGAAGGACACCCGGACTATTCTAGAGATCGGAAGAAAAGCGCGCATCACGTACCCGCACAGTTTTAACATGTGCGAATATGAGTCGTATGATTACTCCAAACGCAATATCCCATGACAGAAGAATCTTCGATGTGTGCAAATTCAGATTTATTTTTCTCGTCCGGCTATGCTGCAATGATGGCATTCGGTCCGTCGAGGGCCTTGTCCTACTCAGTACTAACTGTGGGAGGGACGGACACGAAGTGTTTACCACATGGCTTGTAGTCCGTGCTATATGATTATGTCAAATTAAAAGGAAAAATCCACTTCACTCCTCTGAAGAATTACGATTTTCGTTTAACCCCTGACGTTTAATTTGGCTCAATGAGCCCCTGATAGCCTCAAACCAGCTTACCTAACCCCTTAACCCGGTTTTCCATCTAGTGGTTTTGCTGGTGTGAGCCAGTGTGGGTTCTTTTTAGTTAGGTGGGTTCTTTTTAGTTAGGTTTATAGGTACGACTTATGATTTTTAGTAGAGATGGTTCAAACGTAATTAATAGGTGTTCAGTTGAACATCTAATTTTTTTGAGAAAATACAACTAATATATTGAGAACATCAGGGGTTAAGGGGTCCAAATACTGATAAATTGGTTCAACTACTTCATATTTATACCTTTTAAAATATTCCTGTCCACTCCCACACCTCTTTCCCTAATTTGTCCAAAAAACTGCAGCCCAGCTGAACGTTCAAAAAGGTCAGGCTAGCTATCAAGCTTAACAAGCTTATTATCGAGCTTCATTCGAAATTGATATAGTTCAACTTAAAATCATTTTATTTGTCATTTAAGTAGTTGTTGTGGCTACTGACCAAACAACATATGAGAGAACTAGCTAGAGAGAGCCAATAACAAGAGAGAGAGAGAGAGAGAGAGAGAGTGTGTGTGTGTTCGTGTATGGAATGAATGGATCTGGCCCCTCATACCCCTCTTGGTATATGAACGAGGTAGGATGGGAAATCTCTATCCTACCCCTTAATAATTACAAAAGGTAGGCGTACATTAATATATTCTTTTATACACATATCTCTATACTATTGTGCCTATTATATACTGGACTAGTTGCAAGGCCCCGCCACGGGGGTTTGGGCTACCACTACAAAAGTACTCCCTCGACAGCAAGCGTGGAGGTCCCGATAGACGTGCTGACGTGAACAATTAGCCTGGGTTGGCCGGCCCGTCCCCAGCAGTAAGCATGCAGGTGCCGATGGGCAAGCTGATGCAGCTGGTAGCTTCCAATCCCCGGAGGTGTGGACGCTGTAAACCTCCCGGAGTAGGATTGTTTGACCGATCTTGATGCGGTTGTGGCATCTCCCGGCGAAGGTCAAGCCGGCGCGCGTAGGTCGTGCCCAGCCTCGGGCAGCTCGTAGACGTGTGCAGTGATGTCCCACACCGAAAGGTTGGGTGCCCCATTGGGTTGGTGCCTCCAACGCAGTTGGAGAAGACCTAACAATGATATTGCTTGTGACATAGTCGCCGAAGGTGCGACCACGTGGTGGTCGTAGGTATGGACGAAATCGTGTCCTTGAAGCGGTTGGGGGAAGTGTCGATGAATTCTCAAGCACGAGTGGTCGGACGAAGTCCTAACGACTATGTCTATGACCGCGAGGTAGTCGGATGAAGCATCTATGACCACGAGGTGGTCGGCCAAAGTCTCGAAGTTGGCGGTAGAGATGCGCTCCTTCCCACACAGCCTTTGGACTTCGACGAAGTAGGTGGCGAGACGACTCCTCATGCATGCGCGGTCTGTCCCTCACCCTTCAGACTTGTGGTCAACGAAGGCAGCGGCGAGACGAAACTATGGCGCACATGGCCTATCCCCACCATTCAGACTAGGCATCAACAAAGGAGACAGCGAGACGAAGCTGCAACGCATGCGATCCGTCCCCACCCTTTGGACTTGACGTCGATGAAGTCAGCGGTGAGACGATGACTCATGTGCGCATAGTTTGTTCCCCACCCTTCTGACCTGACGTCGACGAAGGTGGCAGTGAGACGACGACTCGTGCGCGCGCGGTCTATCCCCCACCCTTCAAACTTGGGGTCGACGAAGACAGCGGTAAGATGAAGCTGACGCGCGCAGTCCGTCCACAGCCCTTCGGACTCAGGGTCGACGAAGTTGGCAGTGAGATGAAGCTGATACGCACGCTGGATGTAGTCCTGACCACGAGGTGGTCGGATGAAGCATCCACAACCACGATGTGGTTGGACAAAATCACGACCGTGGGGCGGTTAGGAAAGGTCACGACTGCGGTGCGGTTGAACAAAACGTCAATGACCACGAGGTGGTCGAACGAAGTCTCGACTACGAGATGATCGAACGAGGCATCTACGATCACGAGGTGGTTGAACGAAGTCTCGAAGTCAGTAGCAAGACAATGACTCGAGCGCGCGGTCCATCCCCCACCCTTTGGACTGGGCGTTAACGAACGCAATGACAAGATAAAGCTGTGAGGTGCGTGATCCGTCCCCACCCTTCGGATTTGATGTCTATGAAGTCGGCGGCGAGACAAAACTGATGTGCACACAACCCATCCCCACTCTTCGGACTAGTTGTTGATGAAGTCGGCGGTGAGATGAAGCTGACGTGAGTTGTCTGTCCCTTGCCCTTCAGACTCGGGGTCGACGAAGTCGGCGATGAGACGAAGTTGACGCGTGGTCCATCCCCCACCCTTCACACTCGGGGTTGATGAAGTTGGCGGTGAGACGAAGCTAACACGCGTGCTGGATGAAGTTCTGCGCGCGAGGTGGTCGGATGAGGCGTCTATGACCACGAGGTGGTTAGACAAAGTCACAAAGTTGGTGGTGAGACGATGACTCGAGCGTGTGCGGTCTGTCCCCCACCCTTTGGACTAGGCGTCGACGAAGGCGACAACAAGATGAAGCTGCGAGGCATGCAGTCCGTCCCCACCCTTTAGACTTGACATCGACGAAGTCAGCGGTGAGACAAAACTGATGCATGCACAGGCTGTCCCCCACCCTTCGAACTTGACATTGATGAAGTCGGCGACGAGATGAAACTGATGAGGGCACGGCTTGTCCCCACCCTTCGGACAAGTCAACGGTGAGACAAAGCTGACACACGTGGTCCATCCCCTGCCCTTCGGACTCAAGGATGACGAAGGCGGTGGTGAGACAAAACTGACACATGCACGGGCCGTCCCCCACATTTCGAACTTGACATCAACGAAGTCAGTGGTGAGACGAAACTTGTGCTCGTGCGGTCCATCCCACCCTTCGGTTTGTGCATGGATGAAGTTGGTGGTGAGCCGAATACTTTTGCACACGAGCGTCTACAATCACAAGGTGGTCGAACGAAGCATCTACGATCACAAGGTGGTCGGATGAAGTCATGACTGCAGGGCGGTCAGACAAAACGTTAAAGACCACAAGGTGGTCGAATGAAGATGACACGCGTAGTTCATCCCCCACCCTTCAAACTCGGGATCGACAAAGTCGACGGTGAGACGGAACTGACGTGCTCTTGTCCCCCACCCTTCGGACTTGACATCGATGAAGTCAAAAGTGAGACAAAACTAACACGCATGCTGGCTATCCCCCACCCTTTGAATTGGACATCGATGAAGTCGACAGCGAGACGAAACTGACGCGTGTGTTGCCCGTCCCCACCCTTCGGACTAGTCATCGACAAAGTCGGCGGTGAGACGAAGCTGACACATGCAGTCCATCCCTCGCCCTTTGGACTCCAGGTCAATGAATTCAGCAACGTGACAGAACTAAATGCGAGCGGGCCATTCCCCACCCTTCGGACTTGACGTCAATGAAATTGGTGGAGCAAGGAAACTCGTGCACACGTGGTCAGTCCCCACCTTTTGATCTGGGCGTGGACGAAGTTAGCGGTGAGTCGAAGACTTCTACATGCGAGCCTCTACGATCACAAGGTGGTCAGATGAAGCGTCTACGACCACAAGGTGATCGGACAAAATCACGACCATGAGGCAGTCGAGCAAGGTCACGAACATAGGGCAGTTAGACAAAACGCCAATGACCACGAGGTGGTCGGATGAAGTCTCAACTGTGAGATGATCGAACGAGCTATTTATGACCATGAGTTGGTTGAATGAAGTCTCAAAGTCTGCGGTGAGACGACGACTCGTGCACACGCGGTCAGTCCCCCACCCGTCGGACTCGGGGTCGACGAAGTTGGGGGTGAGAGGAACTGATGCGTGCGCGGGCCATACCCCAGCCTTCGAACTTGATGTCGACGAAGTAGACGGTGAGACAAAACTCGTGCACGCGCAATTCATCCCCACCCTTTAGTCTGGGCATGGACAAAGTTGGTGGCAAGCCAAAGTCTTCCATGCGCAAGCATCTATGATCACAAGTGGTCGGACGAAGCGTCTACGTCCACAAGGTGGTTGGACGAAGTCACAACCATCGGGCAGTTGGACAAGGTCATGACCATGGGGTCATTGGACAAAACGTTAATGACTACGAGGTGGCTAGACAAAGCTAACACGCACGGTCTGTCCCCGCCCTTCAGACTCAGGGTCGACGAATTCAGCGGCAAGACAGAACTGACACGCGCGTGGGCCAACCCCCTCCCTTCGGACTTGACGTCAACGAAGTTGGTGGCGAGATAAAACTCATGTGCGCACGGTCCATCCCCACCCTTCGGTCTGGGCATGGACAAGGTTGGCGGTGAGCCGAAGACTTTCGCGCGTGAGCATCTACGACTACAAGGTGGTCGGACGAAGCGTCTATGGCCACAAGGTGGTCGAACGAAGTCACGACTGTGGGGGCAATCAGACAAGACATCTACAACCACGAGGTGGTAGGACGAGGTGCCTACGACCATGTAGTGGTCATACAAGGCATCTACGACCATGCAGGGGTCGGTCAAAGTCTCGACCGTGAGGCGATCAAACGAACCGTCTATGACCACGATGTGGTTGGGCGAACTAATGACCGTGGGAGGTTGGACAAGGTCACGATCGCGAGGCGGTTGAACAAAATGTCAATGACCATGAGGTGGTCGGATGAGGCGTCTGTGACCACGAGGTGGTCGGATGAAGTCTCGACCATGAGGCAGTCAGACGAGGTGTTTACAACCACTATGTGGTCGGACAAAGTCATGACCATGGGGTCAGACAAATGTCAATGACCACGGGTAGGGGTGCAAACGGGTCGGATTCGGATGGATATTGTTGTTACCATATCCTAACCCATATTTTTTCTCCGGATTCGGTACCAATCGGATTCGGTAGCAATCGGATTCGGTACCAATCGGATTCGGTGCCGGATCGGTTGGGATTAACCCGTTTGTAAGGAATGCATGCAATACAACAAATGGAGTAGGAGGACGTACTGTCAAGAACTTGATGTTACTACTTAATAGCTGATGTGGAAGATTTTATTTTACCATTGCAAAAGAAAATGAAACGTCAAATAGTAGCACTAACCTGAGATCAAACTTGAAGACGTATCGGATTCGGGCGGATATTGCTGTTACCATATCCTAACCCATATTTTTTCTCCGGATTCGGTACCAATCGGATTCGGTGCCGAATCGGTCGGGATTAACCCGACCCGTTTGCACCCCTAACCACGAGGCGGTTTAGACGAAGTAGCATGGTGGACTCCCTGGTAAGATGCATGGCAGAGACTCCCTGGTCGAATAGGTGAAGCACATGATGCACACGCGTCTGTGCAAGCTATCCCATGCTACCATCTATACTTCGTAGAATTTGTGTGAAGGCCATGGAGTCTGTGTGGTTGTTTATACTCCGTAGAGTTACGTAGAATGGATGAGTACCTGGTGTTTTATACTCCACAGAGTACGCCTAGGCGTGAGGCCGTTGTGTATTTTTTTGGTACTCCGTAGAGCTGCCCAGGACAGCTGAGTTCCCGGCACTTTATACTCCGCTGAGTACACTAGGGCGCGAGGCCACTGTGCATTTTTTAGTACTCCATAGAGTTGCCTGAAACAGTTGAGGTCTTAGTGCTTTATACTCCACAGAGTACGCCAAAGCGTGAGGCCGCTTTGCATTTTTTTGTACACCGTAGAGTTGCTCGGGACAGCTGAGTTCCTAATACTTTATACTCCACAGAGTACGCTAGGGCACGAGGCCGCTGTGTGTTTTTTTATACTTCATAGAGTTGCCTGGGACAATTGAGTTCCCGACACATTATACTCTGCAGAGTACACCAGGCGTGAGGCCGCCGTGCAATTTTTTTACTCCGTAGAGTTGCCCGGGGCAACTGAGTTCTCGGCGCTTTATACTCCATAGAGTACGCTAGGGCAAGAGGCCGCTATGCATTTTTTATACTCCGTAGAGTTGCCCAGGACGGCTGAGTTCTTGGTGCTTTATACTCCGCAGAGTACGCCAGGGCGCGAGGCTGCTATGTGATTTTTCACAAAATTACGGCCCTGCGGAGGTTGGGAGATGTTACGACCATGAGGAGGTGGAACGAAGCCATGACCACGACGTGGGTGGATGATGTAATGACCACGAGGCGGTCGGATGTGGTCACGACCATGATTTGAGTGGACGATATCTGGACCACAAGGACAGTCGAACATCTGGACGAACGTGTACGACTACGAATCGCTCGCTTGGAGGTGTGGAGGGGTGGAGTCGAGGCCGACGGAGGCTAGAGGGCGCGATGGTTGGCGGAGGCAACGTGGGGTCTGGCAGAGGCTAGAGGATGCAAAGGCTGGAGAATGCAACGCGAGGCCTAGCAGAGGCAACGGGATGTCCAGCGGAGACCCGCAGAGGCCCGCACGAGGTCTGGCGGTGGCGACATCCATGCAGTGTCCGACAGAGATCGTGCGAAGTTTGTCGAAGATTGAGCAAAGTTCGACAGGGGCCAGCGGAGGTCAAACAAAGTCCGACAGAGGTGACGTCCACGCAGAGTCTGACGAAGATCGCATGAAGTCCAGCAAAGACCGTGTGGAGTCCGGCGGAGGCCGTGCGAAGTCTGTCGGAGACAGCATCCACGCAGAGCTCGGCGGAATCAGTACAAAGTCCCGTGAAGGTCGTGTGGAGTGCATCAGAGATGACATCCATGAGAAGTTCGGTAGAGTCGGTGCGAAGTTGTCGGACCTCAGGTTAGCAAAACCCAGATCCTCTGTGATTCACCGCACTATTCCCTGGATCAGTAGATAGTGCTCACAGATACATTACTGTATATCGAAAACATATCATGCGGAAGCGTAAATAATACAGTAATACTTACTCATGGGCCGGTTAGGCCGAAAATGATAAAATGCAGCAGCGGAAACTTCACACAGGTGGGACCCGCGGGACTTGCCCACAGGCAGCCAACTGGGGTTCGCGACCTAGTCCATGACCTCATCGTCTTCCAGCTCTGTCGACCCTTTTTAGGCATCGCAGGGCTTGACTTTATTTCCTTTCTGACTGAATGATAGCAGTTAAGCAAGAATGAGTACGATGATACTCAGCAAGCCACCACACAGGATGCAATAATAATAGATGCAAGGTTGTCAAAGGAGGCTTGAGGTTCTTTTATTTGCTTAGTGCGACATTTGCAATACTCATAATTAAAATTCCTATGACTTGGCATTTTATAAACATGCTTTAAAGAGTTTGAAATTGTGCAATAAATATAGCGGTGTCGGTTCCATCCACCAATTACATGGTTCCAACCACCTATGCTAGCTTTTGATCCTTATGCCACTTCCATATTATCAACCACGCTGGAGTACGTCCCTCCAGGGAAAAGCCCAAAATCAGAGTACCTCCCTCTGATAGGTTTTTGTCCCACCCACAAAGATTTTTTAAATAGAACTAACTCGAGGAAGATTTCTGTGTCCGCCCTTGACCGTGGGCACGGCTATTCGAATAGTTGTATACTCTGCAGAGTCTGTACATCTTTACCCACAAGAGGTAATCGTCCCGATGGTTCTACATGATTCCTTAGTCATGCAGATCGAGAGACTACCACGAGGCCTTTACAATACCTCGCTCTCTAGCATCTCACTCCTATGGGGTTGCTTCCATAGGTTGTGCGGGATGTCACCACAGGTTGGCGCACTCGGACTCCACTCTCCACCATACGCTAGCCTCGGCGACGTCACCTTTATCCGATGTCCCACTTCACGGGGGCTTTTATTACCCACCTACACACGTTCTCCGTGAAATGGCTAGAGAGTTTAGTAAATTATTCAGCCAAGCCTACAGTTTGCCAGCTTGTGGTTGTACTGTTGTACACGGACGGGTCATTACAAGATTAAGTCCTTAAGGTGTCCGGGCGGTTCATTCCACAAACCACAATCCTCGTGTTACATCCACACCCACCACTCTTACCATCCGCCCAGACTGGTATAGCATGTTTTAAGGGTTTTGAGAAGCATAAAATAAGTAGTCACAAAGTATTCAGCCACGTACATCCCGTGACTGTCCCAAAACAAGTCCTTATGTTTTTGAAGATTGATGATCAGGGCAATTAGCGCCCTGGACTTGACAAGACTAGCATGGCATTTAATATGACTTATAGCTAGTAAAGTTATCATTAATATCTATGGTGACAAGGATCCGGTGATTCAAGTATCAAATGATGGCATAATAAATTTAATACAACATCAAGTGGGCATGTAGCTACCTTAAGCTTTGACATATATTTGCATAACGAATTAGGCATGCAAGTTGATAGTTTAAAAGAACATAGTTTTGCATAAAATGTAGGATCAATATGATCAAAGTGATGACTTGCCTTGCTTGGTGTACCATGGCCTTGATTGATCTAAGTCAAAGCCTACTCAGTTAGTGCTTATAATTTGTTGATCTGCGCGTTCACCCAAGTCTCGATCCTGTTCGAATCCGTCGCCTCGTCGAGTCTTCCGATTCTAATACGCGGCAAAGGAAAGAAAGACCAAATAAATCCACACACTTTAAATGCCCGATTTAATTTAAAGTATACATTTATTATAATTTGAGAATAGAAGGATGATTCGGATCAATGGGCTGTAAACACAGCGGTAGATGAATTGGGCAGGAGAATGAATTATCTAAGTAGCTTTACCGTGAGGGAAAATTTTAGGATGACGAGGGGTCAAAAGGGAAGGTGTAACTTATCGGAGATAGTAAAGAGGAACAGAACCTGGTAATTCTTGGATGCGGAAGCTTTACAGGAGATGAGTATAATTTTAAATATTTAGTGTAACTTCGATATTTTATGTGGCAATAGTTATCCGAGATTTCAACTGCCAATTTAATGAACCATTATTTTAAAAACTTAATTATATGATGGGGTTGGCCATTTTAGTCCAATCATTATTATGAGCAAAGTTACTTATTCTGCTTCATTAACAAAATTATTAGAAACGGCCAACAGTTATGTTTTACTAAAAGAGATGCTATTACTTTATAGGGATCTTCTTAATAAAGCTATTCCTTTTATTATTATTTAATTTCGATCATTAAAGTTAAATCCCGAGACAATGTTTGGGGATTTGGGTGCGAGACAAAGACTAAGGATTGCTCTTTCTTGCTTAAGACTTTCTTAATCGTATTTTATTTGTTATCTTGATCCCAGTATTTTAAGATAATTGTTAAAGTCTTTACTTCATATATTTTAAGCATTTTTTGGAAAGATAGCTCCCATGATTTTAGAGATGAGCAATTTATGGTCAATATTTTATGTGGCAAAATCTTGTTAAATCGATTTACTTAGTTTGCAAAAATAGATCTAGGTCGGTTGATGAAAGATAGCATCTCAACAACTTGGGATAGTATTAAAGTTATTATTCAAGTTTCCCGAGTAGGGTTTGAAAGGATTAAAATTATATATTTTTAAGGCCTCATACATGCGACTTTAATTATTTAGGATTAATTTCTAGTGCCTTTGATTTATAAAAGATGATCTTTTAATTAGTTTCACATATTTGATTGTTAACATCGATATCCATCGAATTCGTGTTGGTTACTTGACCTCTGGGAATAGATCATACACAATCTTGTTTTAGTCATTAATCTTGTTTGGCCAATGTTAAGTTTTTAGCTTATTTACATAAATCTTCTCATTATGAATTTATAAGTAGTTTTCTTATTCTTATCATCATCCAAAATTTATTTTAGTGTATTCATAAACATTTGCACAAGTATTCATCATTTAGCCAAAGGGGGAAGGAGTTATGCAATTAGCAAGCTTGGGCCCACATGTCATACCAAGTGAGACAGAGGGAGAGAGTGTACAGAGCTGTCGGCTGCACTTACAGAGCAGGCAGAAGAGGAGGAAACAGGGGAGGCGGGCATCAGTGGGGCCGTGCGGCGTCGCCGGCGGGGAACGGCCGGGAAGGCGACGGAGACCGGCGAAATAGGTTGCCCCGGTGACGAGGAAGCTCGGGCGGCAGCAGCTCCAGTCAGGGTGGCACCAAGGCGGGCGGGAGATGGTTCTAGGCGGCCGGCGGTGAGGGGGAAACAGGGCGCCGGCGGCCGGGAAAGAGAGGGTAGAAGAGGGCGCACGCATGAGCAAGAGGAGGGCATGGGGAGCTTACCCAAAGGCTTGGTGGAGCCGGAGAGAGGCCGAGGAAGGCTGGCGTCGAGCTCAGGCGGCGGCGCGGGGAGGGCTCCGTAGACGGCTCGCCGTGGGGGAGGAGGTCCCAAGGTGGTGGTGGGGATGGCTTCCGTGGCTGATGGAGGAGCTCCAGGCGCCAGGAATTGAGTCGGGGCTCGACGAATCGGCGGGGAGCTCGGGCGCCAGAGGTGGGGAAGACGGCGGCGCACTCGGGCTGAGCTCGGATTGAGGGAGGGGGAGTGGAAAGAAGGCGAGCTCGGGCCCCTTTATAGGCGAGCGCGCGTACGGCGACGGCATGGGCGCGACGTGGGTAGGGTACTGCCGGCATGGGCGGCGCGTCCGGCGGAGCAGTGCGGGGAATGGGCGGCGCGTCCGGCGGAGCAGTGCGGGGAATGGGCGAGGGTACCGCGCTCTACGGTCGCACAGAGGAGGAGGAGGTGCGCGGCATGGCCAACTTGGTCCGGCGGCCTCCACTTGGGTACGGCGGCGTGGCAGCGCGGCTACGGTGGCACGGCCGGCATGGGCGGCGGTGTTGGAGCGACGGGGGAAGGACGCCGAGCCCCTGTGGCCCATTGATTTCTTGCGGTGACCGCCATGCCGGAGCTGGGGAGCGGCGACGTGGCCAGGACGACGAGACAGGGGGCGGTTCCATCGGTTGTCCCGGCGGCGAGCGGGGGGGGGGGGGGGGGGGCCGGCGCGTGGGAGTCTACGGCGAGGGGGCCGGGGCCTAGGCCGACGGGGATGCCGGGAAGCGCGGGGAGACTGCCACGGGGCACGCGTGCGCGGGGAACCCGGAGGCGGGCCGCTGCTGCTGGGTCCGGCGAGGGAGCGCGCAGAGCGAAGAGAGAGGCGGAGCGCAGGCGCTGCGGGAAGAAGAAGGAGAGGGGGAAAGCGTGGCGCTGGGCTGGGCGAAGCCCAGAAGGAGGCGGGGGAAAAAGGGCCCGGGGAAAAAAAGAGAGCCGGCTGGGCCGGGAGAAAAAGAAAAGAAATCGGGCCGCCCAAAAAGGAATTTTGGGATTTTTGAGATTTCCAAATTTTGGAAATTCATATTTGGTTTTTGTGAGTAGATTTTGAATTTGGAGCCTGGGTTTATTTTTTTAGGTTTAACAATTTTAAACTTAAGATCATCGAGTTCTGGGGAAATAAACCTTAATCATCCGAATTTGAAATTATTACTTCCAAGGGGATTTGGATTTTCTCAATCTTAACTTTAAATTTTTGGTTCTTGATTCCAAGATTTGGACTTTCATTAATCGGGCTTTTGGCAAGGAATCAATTCGAGAAAATTTGAACTTCGCCAAAAACTTTTTAGAAACGCAGGAGAAACAATTTAAAAGATTTTAAAATTTTCGTAATTACACTAGTTCCCTAATTGGGATGTTACAGATCCTACCCCCTTAACAGGAATCTCGTCCCCGAGATTCGAGTGGAGTAGAAAGAAGTAGGTGGGAACAAGCCGGCTAGCAAAAAGGTTCTAGGGTACTGCTTGGTACTACGCCCTTTTCTTGGAGCCATCCGAAGAGGGGATATCCAAATAAAAATGGTCAACACTTGGAGAAAACACCACACAGGAGACCTTGTTCATCTGGATAGATTGCAGCTAGCTTCACTTCATCGCTTCACATTTCGAGGGCTTGCTGTTTCTTCAGTGTTGATTGCTATTTCTCTTTATGCTGAAGCGGTAGCAGGGTCTAACATCAAGGTGCTCCGACACTTCTTATTTATTCGGGCTACCCCCCTTAACATGACGGGTGACCGGTACTAATTGCTCTTGTCAGCTTTAGTCATGACAATTCTGGTGGCAGCTTGGAGGCTCAGTCTTTGTATCTCAGCAGCCTTGGTCAGCAACGAGCTCATGGAGCAATCCTTGGGGCAGTGGTCTTGTCCCTCACAGAGAAAACAGGTGATCTTGCTCGTTGGACATTCTCCTGGTGGGTGGTCTTCTTCACAGTTGGGGCAATTTGTTGTGCATTGACTTTTCTCTTGTCCCTTTTCTCCGCAACGTGTACATGCCACTAGGTTCTTGAGACAACCTTCTGGTAGGTGGTGTTTCTTGCAGTAAGGACAATACGGATCTAGGCAATTGTAGCTGTAGTGTCCTGTTTGTCCGCAGGTAAAGCATGTAACCTGTCGTAGTGGAGGGAATGATTGGGCGCCTTGTCCTATCTTGCCACATTCAGCGCATGCAGTAACTGGGAGAGCTTCTAGACCTGGTAGTAGGGATTTGTTAGGTCCAGTTGGTTCCTGGATGACACACTTGGAGCTAACACACTTTCCTTTGCCAAGACCGAGGTTGATGGCGTCAACACCCTTTTCTTGCTTGTTCAATTTTCGTTGAGGGCAGTCTCTCACATAATGTCCTGGGTCACCACATTTGAAGCAGTTGACCCCTTTGTCTTGCTTCCTTTGGGGGCACTGGTTAGCATAGTGTCCAATATCTTGGCAACAGAAACAAGCAATATCCTTTCGAGGTTGGTTTGGTGCTATGCCACCATTATCCCCATTGTGACGGTTGCTTCTTAGAATTCTCTGTGGTGTGGGTCTGAATAAATATTTGGTTGAGTGGTAGGGACCAAAGCGAGTAAAAATCATTGGTTCCTGCTTCTTGCTTCTAGCCTTGTTCTTGGCCATTGACAGTGTCCTGATGATGATTGTAATGGTGAGTTTATTGTGAGACAGAAACTTGAGTCTTGACCCTTTTGCGGTTTAAGGCCTCGTAGTTGTTGTCCCTTTCAAAGATGTTACCTCTTCCAACTTCAGAGCTTTAAGTGTCTTGACTTGGCTATCTGCTACCTCTTGCCTGCAAACCTGTCGGGGTTTTCAGCAATAAGGGAAGGGGGAATTAGCATGAGGTACGGAAAAGATTACAGGGAGGAGATATTCTAACCCATTCTAAGGAGTGCACACCCAGAAGCTGGGGCAGTACACAAGCCACACAGAAAAACCAAGTTTTTGAAAACAAACTTTTCCTGTGACTACGAAATACAACGCCTGAGGGCAAGAAGGCAGTGCACAGGGACAGCAAAAATCCCTTTTTTTTTGACCAAGCAACGTCTATGCGTGGAGACACGCACAAGAAAGCACAGGGTTCTGAACACTAGATTTGTCGAAGCGAGGCCATCAAATCTTCACGAGCATCCCTGACGCCTTTGAGCTTAAGCCTTTGAAGTGAGGGAAAAGGAATAAGGAAAACCAAATTTCCTTTCTTTAGACGGAAGTAGCAGAAGGAAAGGGTTAAGACGTGCTTTGGCAACGAAGCTCATGCTTCTTATTATTGTTTTGGAAACAGAGCTTTTTTTTTAAAAAAAATCCTAATATCCTCCAAGGTCACCATATTGACAGACTAATTTACTCCCCAAACTATTTTCATTTGTAGGCTTAGAATCCAAGGCCTTGTTAATCTTGCGTATACTTGATTGAATCTAAAAGTAACTCCCTTTAGTAATTAGTCTCAGCACGATTATTGACTAATACTCCAAACAGTGAGTGTTATCATTTATCCGATCCACAATCATATAATTTCCAAGGGTTCATTCACCAAATCAGAGTTACCTATTCCTCAAATGGATCTCACTTTCCTACATAAAATCATAAATCCAGTCTTGGGTTTATCATTCCACAATCCCATTCAACTGTTTACCTGAATATTACTCCAAAATCTTTACCTTTAAATCCACCCGTACTGGTTTGCATCATGGTTTCAAGATTTCTATATTTTAAATCCACCAATACCACTCACATCTTTTACATTTTAAATCCACCAGTACCACTTGTATTATGGTTCCAATATGTCAATCCACCAATAGCATTTGTATTATAATCCAACCTTTTCCACCATTGATGTATACTCATAATCTGTTTATTCAAGTGTTCAGTCCTACTATCACAAATTTCCTTCCAAGCGACCTCATGGTCATAACCGTCCACCGAGAGTATTGTTATTACTCAAATCTATAAATCAAGGATTATTATTACCTCTCCTAGTTTTCCTCAGAATTTCCAATAATCCATCCAGTAATCAGCTATATCCTATTATCCCACTAGTGCAAACATTCACCGGGAGCCATATTGTTTATTAAAGCTGCAACCCAACAATTGTTATTAGACTCCCCACTTTTCTAAAATTCCATTGATCCACTTATTTGAGCCAATCCAATCTTTTTGAGTTGGTCCACTCATTTAGCCAATTCAATCACCTATATCTCTCCATTTATCTAACCAATCCGATTATTTTAGCCTATTCAGTCCTTTTACATTGGTCTACTAATTCAGCCAATTTAATCATTCAAATTGGTCCACCCGTCTTAATCAATCAAATCAGGTAAACTGATCTATCCACTCATTCAATCCGATCATTAAGTAGGTTCACCCATTTAGCTCACCCGGTTATTCAAATTGATTTGCCTAATTTTCACCCAGAAATTTACACCATTGATTCTCTTTTACGATTGACATGAATTCCACCAAGATTTACACATATATCTGGGAAATCAAGGCGAATCCTTAGAATAAACTGGCAGGGAGTTAAATTTTTGGAAAACTTTCCTTGGAAGCTTAAGTTAGTTGAAATAAGCTTGAAAAGAAGCTTTGCAAATAAAATTTGGCAATTTAATCTTCCAAGGATAAACAACTTTTGTAAATAAAACTCACTATAGGTTTTATGACTTTGGCCCAAGGAAAATTTTTTTCTTCAGAAGAGAACTCAGGCACGCGCTAGTTTGAATTCGGGATAAGAGAGCCTTGGAGCTAAAAATGGCCAGGGCAGCAAATAGATGAGAGGGAATCATATAAGAGGGATAAGAGTAGTAATACTACTTATATTTTGCAGTTAGATTTTGAAGAAATAATTCTAGTCATAAAGCTAACGGCCATGCTAACTAAGGTTACGACCTACAGTCGATATGCTCTGATACCAGCTCTGTCGGACCTCAGGTTAGCAAAACCCAGATCCTCTGTGATTCACCGCACTATTCCCTGGATCAGTAGATAGTGCTCACAGATACATTACTGTATATCGAAAACATATCATGCGGAAGCAATCGGATTCGGTACCAATCGGATTCGGTAGCAATCGGATTCGGTACCAATCGGATTCGGTGCCGGATCGGTTGGGATTAACCCGTTTGTAAGGAATGCATGCAATACAACAAATGGAGTAGGAGGACGTACTGTCAAGAACTTGATGTTACTACTTAATAGCTGATGTGGAAGATTTTATTTTACCATTGCAAAAGAAAATGAAACGTCAAATAGTAGCACTAACCTGAGATCAAACTTGAAGACGTATCGGATTCGGGCGGATATTGCTGTTACCATATCCTAACCCATATTTTTTCTCCGGATTCGGTACCAATCGGATTCGGTGCCGAATCGGTCGGGATTAACCCGACCCGTTTGCACCCCTAACCACGAGGCGGTTTAGACGAAGTAGCATGGTGGACTCCCTGGTAAGATGCATGGCAGAGACTCCCTGGTCGAATAGGTGAAGCACATGATGCACACGCGTCTGTGCAAGCTATCCCATGCTACCATCTATACTTCGTAGAATTTGTGTGAAGGCCATGGAGTCTGTGTGGTTGTTTATACTCCGTAGAGTTACGTAGAATGGATGAGTACCTGGTGTTTTATACTCCACAGAGTACGCCTAGGCGTGAGGCCGTTGTGTATTTTTTTGGTACTCCGTAGAGCTGCCCAGGACAGCTGAGTTCCCGGCACTTTATACTCCGCTGAGTACACTAGGGCGCGAGGCCACTGTGCATTTTTTAGTACTCCATAGAGTTGCCTGAAACAGTTGAGGTCTTAGTGCTTTATACTCCACAGAGTACGCCAAAGCGTGAGGCCGCTTTGCATTTTTTTGTACACCGTAGAGTTGCTCGGGACAGCTGAGTTCCTAATACTTTATACTCCACAGAGTACGCTAGGGCACGAGGCCGCTGTGTGTTTTTTTATACTTCATAGAGTTGCCTGGGACAATTGAGTTCCCGACACATTATACTCTGCAGAGTACACCAGGCGTGAGGCCGCCGTGCAATTTTTTTACTCCGTAGAGTTGCCCGGGGCAACTGAGTTCTCGGCGCTTTATACTCCATAGAGTACGCTAGGGCAAGAGGCCGCTATGCATTTTTTATACTCCGTAGAGTTGCCCAGGACGGCTGAGTTCTTGGTGCTTTATACTCCGCAGAGTACGCCAGGGCGCGAGGCTGCTATGTGATTTTTCACAAAATTACGGCCCTGCGGAGGTTGGGAGATGTTACGACCATGAGGAGGTGGAACGAAGCCATGACCACGACGTGGGTGGATGATGTAATGACCACGAGGCGGTCGGATGTGGTCACGACCATGATTTGAGTGGACGATATCTGGACCACAAGGACAGTCGAACATCTGGACGAACGTGTACGACTACGAATCGCTCGCTTGGAGGTGTGGAGGGGTGGAGTCGAGGCCGACGGAGGCTAGAGGGCGCGATGGTTGGCGGAGGCAACGTGGGGTCTGGCAGAGGCTAGAGGATGCAAAGGCTGGAGAATGCAACGCGAGGCCTAGCAGAGGCAACGGGATGTCCAGCGGAGACCCGCAGAGGCCCGCACGAGGTCTGGCGGTGGCGACATCCATGCAGTGTCCGACAGAGATCGTGCGAAGTTTGTCGAAGATTGAGCGAAGTTCGACAGGGGCCAGCGGAGGTCAAACAAAGTCCGACAGAGGTGACGTCCACGCAGAGTCTGACGAAGATCGCATGAAGTCCAGCAAAGACCGTGTGGAGTCCGGCGGAGGCCGTGCGAAGTCTGTCGGAGACAGCATCCACGCAGAGCTCGGCGGAGTCAGTACAAAGTCCCGTGAAGGTCGTGTGGAGTGCATCAGAGATGACATCCATGAGAAGTTCGGTAGAGTCGGTGCGAAGTTGTCGGACCTCAGGTTAGCAAAACCCAGATCCTCTGTGATTCACCGCACTATTCCCTGGATCAGTAGATAGTGCTCACAGATACATTACTGTATATCGAAAACATATCATGCGGAAGCGTAAATAATACAGTAATACTTACTCATGGGCCGGTTAGGCCGAAAATGATAAAATGCAGCAGCGGAAACTTCACACAGGTGGGACCCGCGGGACTTGCCCACAGGCAGCCAACTGGGGTTCGCGACCTAGTCCATGAGCTCATCGTCTTCCAGCTCTGTCGACCCTTTTTAGGCATCGCAGGGCTTGACTTTATTTCCTTTCTGACTGAATGATAGCAGTTAAGCAAGAATGAGTACGATGATACTCAGCAAGCCACCACACAGGATGCAATAATAATAGATGCAAGGTTGTCAAAGGAGGCTTGAGGTTCTTTTATTTGCTTAGTGCGACATTTGCAATACTCATAATTAAAATTCCTATGACTTGGCATTTTATAAACATGCTTTAAAGAGTTTGAAATTGTGCAATAAATATAGCGGTGTCGGTTCCATCCACCAATTACATGGTTCCAACCACCTATGCTAGCTTTTGATCCTTATGCCACTTCCATATTATCAACCACGCTGGAGTACGTCCCTCCAGGGAAAAGCCCAAAATCAGAGTACCTCCCTCTGATAGGTTTTTGTCCCACCCACAAAGATTTTTTAAATAGAACTAACTCGAGGAAGATTTCTGTGTCCGCCCTTGACCGTGGGCACGGCTATTCGAATAGTTGTATACTCTGCAGAGTCTGTACATCTTTACCCACAAGAGGTAATCGTCCCGATGGTTCTACATGATTCCTTAGTCATGCAGATCGAGAGACTACCACGAGGCCTTTACAATACCTCGCTCTCTAGCATCTCACTCCTATGGGGTTGCTTCCATAGGTTGTGCGGGATGTCACCACAGGTTGGCGCACTCGGACTCCACTCTCCACCATACGCTAGCCTCGGCGACGTCACCTTTATCCGATGTCCCACTTCACGGGGGCTTTTATTACCCACCTACACACGTTCTCCGTGAAATGGCTAGAGAGTTTAGTAAATTATTCAGCCAAGCCTACAGTTTGCCAGCTTGTGGTTGTACTGTTGTACACGGACGGGTCATTACAAGATTAAGTCCTTAAGGTGTCCGGGCGGTTCATTCCACAAACCACAATCCTCGTGTTACATCCACACCCACCACTCTTACCATCCGCCCAGACTGGTATAGCATGTTTTAAGGGTTTTGAGAAGCATAAAATAAGTAGTCACAAAGTATTCAGCCACGTACATCCCGTGACTGTCCCAAAACAAGTCCTTATGTTTTTGAAGATTGATGATCAGGGCAATTAGCGCCCTGGACTTGACAAGACTAGCATGGCATTTAATATGACTTATAGCTAGTAAAGTTATCATTAATATCTATGGTGACAAGGATCCGGTGATTCAAGTATCAAATGATGGCATAATAAATTTAATACAACATCAAGTGGGCATGTAGCTACCTTAAGCTTTGACATATATTTGCATAACGAATTAGGCATGCAAGTTGATAGTTTAAAAGAACATAGTTTTGCATAAAATGTAGGATCAATATGATCAAAGTGATGACTTGCCTTGCTTGGTGTACCATGGCCTTGATTGATCTAAGTCAAAGCCTACTCAGTTAGTGCTTATAATTTGTTGATCTGCGCGTTCACCCAAGTCTCGATCCTGTTCGAATCCGTCGCCTCGTCGAGTCTTCCGATTCTAATACGCGGCAAAGGAAAGAAAGGCCAAATAAATCCACACACTTTAAATGCCCGATTTAATTTAAAGTATACATTTATTATAATTTGAGAATAGAAGGATGATTCGGATCAATGGGCTGTAAACACAGCGGTAGATGAATTGGGCAGGAGAATGAATTATCTAAGTAGCTTTACCGTGAGGGAAAATTTTAGGATGACGAGGGGTCAAAAGGGAAGGTGTAACTTATCGGAGATAGTAAAGAGGAACAGAACCTGGTAATTCTTGGATGCGGAAGCTTTACAGGAGATGAGTATAATTTTAAATATTTAGTGTAACTTCGATATTTTATGTGGCAATAGTTATCCGAGATTTCAACTGCCAATTTAATGAACCATTATTTTAAAAACTTAATTATATGATGGGGTTGGCCATTTTAGTCCAATCATTATTATGAGCAAAGTTACTTATTCTGCTTCATTAACAAAATTATTAGAAACGGCCAACAGTTATGTTTTACTAAAAGAGATGCTATTACTTTATAGGGATCTTCTTAATAAAGCTATTCCTTTTATTATTATTTAATTTCGATCATTAAAGTTAAATCCCGAGACAATGTTTGGGGATTTGGGTGCGAGACAAAGACTAAGGATTGCTCTTTCTTGCTTAAGACTTTCTTAATCGTATTTTATTTGTTATCTTGATCCCAGTATTTTAAGATAATTGTTAAAGTCTTTACTTCATATATTTTAAGCATTTTTTGGAAAGATAGCTCCCATGATTTTAGAGATGAGCAATTTATGGTCAATATTTTATGTGGCAAAATCTTGTTAAATCGATTTACTTAGTTTGCAAAAATAGATCTAGGTCGGTTGATGAAAGATAGCATCTCAACAACTTGGGATAGTATTAAAGTTATTATTCAAGTTTCCCGAGTAGGGTTTGAAAGGATTAAAATTATATATTTTTAAGGCCTCATACATGCGACTTTAATTATTTAGGATTAATTTCTAGTGCCTTTGATTTATAAAAGATGATCTTTTAATTAGTTTCACATATTTGATTGTTAACATCGATATCCATCGAATTCGTGTTGGTTACTTGACCTCTGGGAATAGATCATACACAATCTTGTTTTAGTCATTAATCTTGTTTGGCCAATGTTAAGTTTTTAGCTTATTTACATAAATCTTCTCATTATGAATTTATAAGTAGTTTTCTTATTCTTATCATCATCCAAAATTTATTTTAGTGTATTCATAAACATTTGCACAAGTATTCATCATTTAGCCAAAGGGGGAAGGAGTTATGCAATTAGCAAGCTTGGGCCCACATGTCATACCAAGTGAGACAGAGGGAGAGAGTGTACAGAGCTGTCGGCTGCACTTACAGAGCAGGCAGAAGAGGAGGAAACAGGGGAGGCGGGCATCAGTGGGGCCGTGCGGCGTCGCCGGCGGGGAACGGCCGGGAAGGCGACGGAGACCGGCGAAATAGGTTGCCCCGGTGACGAGGAAGCTCGGGCGGCAGCAGCTCCAGTCAGGGTGGCACCAAGGCGGGCGGGAGATGGTTCTAGGCGGTCGGCGGTGAGGGGGAAACAGGGCGCCGGCGGCCGGGAAAGAGAGGGTAGAAGAGGGCGCACGCATGAGCAAGAGGAGGGCATGGGGAGCTTACCCAAAGGCTTGGTGGAGCCGGAGAGAGGCCGAGGAAGGCTGGCGTCGAGCTCAGGCGGCGGCGCGGGGAGGGCTCCGTAGACGGCTCGCCGTGGGGGAGGAGGTCCCAAGGTGGCGGTGGGGATGGCTTCCGTGGCTGATGGAGGAGCTCCAGGCGCCAGGAATTGAGTCGGGGCTCGACGAATCGGCGGGGAGCTCGGGCGCCAGAGGTGGGGAAGACGGCGGCGCACTCGGGCTGAGCTCGGATTGAGGGAGGGGGAGTGGAAAGAAGGCGAGCTCGGGCCCCTTTATAGGCGAGCGCGCGTACGGCGACAGCATGGGCGCGACGTGGGTAGGGTACTGCCGGCATGGGCGGCGCGTCCGGCGGAGCAGTGCGGGGAATGGGCGGCGCGTCCGGCGGAGCAGTGCGGGGAATGGGCGAGGGTACCGCGCTCTACGGTCGCACAGAGGAGGAGGAGGTGCGCGGCATGGCCAACTTGGTCCGGCGGCCTCCACTTGGGTACGGCGGCGTGGCAGCGCGGCTACGGTGGCACGGCCGGCATGGGCGGCGGTGTTGGAGCGACGGGGGAAGGACGCCGAGCCCCTGTGGCCCATTGATTTCTTGCGGTGACCGCCATGCCGGAGCTGGGGAGCGGCGACGTGGCCAGGACGACGAGACAGGGGGCGGTTCCATCGGTTGTCCCGGCGGCGAGCGGGGGGGGGGGGGGGGGGCGGCGCGTGGGAGTCTACGGCGAGGGGGCCGGGGCCTAGGCCGACGGGGATGCCGGGAAGCGCGGGGAGACTGCCACGGGGCACGCGTGCGCGGGGAACCCGGAGGCGGGCCGCTGCTGCTGGGTCCGGCGAGGGAGCGCGCAGAGCGAAGAGAGAGGCGGAGCGCAGGCGCTGCGGGAAGAAGAAGGAGAGGGGGAAAGCGTGGCGCTGGGCTGGGCGAAGCCCAGAAGGAGGCGGGGGAAAAAGGGCCCGGGGAAAAAAAGAGAGCCGGCTGGGCCGGGAGAAAAAGAAAAGAAATCGGGCCGCCCAAAAAGGAATTTTGGGATTTTTGAGATTTCCAAATTTTGGAAATTCATATTTGGTTTTTGTGAGTAGATTTTGAATTTGGAGCCTGGGTTTATTTTTTTAGGTTTAACAATTTTAAACTTAAGATCATCGAGTTCTGGGGAAATAAACCTTAATCATCCGAATTTGAAATTATTACTTCCAAGGGGATTTGGATTTTCTCAATCTTAACTTTAAATTTTTGGTTCTTGATTCCAAGATTTGGACTTTCATTAATCGGGCTTTTGGCAAGGAATCAATTCGAGAAAATTTGAACTTCGCCAAAAACTTTTTAGAAACGCAGGAGAAACAATTTAAAAGATTTTAAAATTTTCGTAATTACACTAGTTCCCTAATTGGGATGTTACAGAAGTCTTGCGAAGGTCTGTTCAGTCTATCAGAGATGGCATCCGCGCTGAGCTCAGCGCAGTCGGTGCGAAGTCCCACGAAGGTCGTGCGCAGTCTATTAGAGATAGCATCCACGCTGAGCTCGGAAGAGTCGATGCAAAGTCCCGCGAAGGTCGTGCAGATTCCATCGGAGATGGCATAGATGCAGGGCTCGACGGAGTTGGTGCGAAGTCCCATGAAGGTCGTGCAAAGTCTCTGCGTGGAGATTGTGCGAAGACCTTGGCAGAGACCGTGCAAAGTCTTCGGTGGAGAAGTCGGAGGCGGATGCTCCATCCCCAAATGTCGACCACGGGGTGTTCGTGTTTGTTGGCGAAGACTTGACCATGGTGCGGTCGGAGATGTTGCCGAAGTCACGACCGCAGCGTGGTTGTGGGTGTTGACGTAGCCGGCGGTGGGGCGAAGGCTTTGGAGCACGCGCGCTCTATGCAGAATCCTCGCCAGGGAGACTCGATATTCGCCGATGTTGTTCAGAGGCCGACTCCCTGGTGTCGGGATGACGGTGTGGGCATTGTAGTCGATGGTCATAAAGTGCGGGCGTCGCGGTCGACGGTCGTACCTGGACGGGTGTTGCGGTCGTTGCCATGGGGTACCACCAGCCGCCGCATGCTGGACTCGGCAGTTACTGCCACCCCACCTCTCTTTCGCTTGGTTGCCGCCACTTTCTAGTGTCTTCTCTTGTGCAACTTCTTGCGCGTCCCCACGGACGGCGTCAACTGTTGTTGCTATTGACCAAACAACATATGAGGGGATTAGCTAGAGATAACCAACTACAGGAGAGAGTGCCCGTGTATAGAATGAGTGGATCTGACCCCTCATACCCCTCTTGGGGGCTTATATACATGAACGGGGTAGGATGGGAAATCCTTATCCTACCCCTTTAATAATTACAAAAGGTAGGAGTACATGGGTACATTCATATATACACATATCCCTATACTATTGGGTCTATTACATATTAGACCAGTTGCAAGGTCCCGCCACTGGGGGTTGGGCCACCCCTACAACAGTAGTCGTTTTGAATTTGAGCTAATAAGCCACTATTGAATTAAGCCTCATCAAAATTTTCACTCAAAATTGACTCATATCAATTTTGAACTCATTAACTACTGTAATCGTAGCAATTTTGTTTCAAGCCCAACAAATATTTTTGCCAGCTTGCTAGAAAGGGTGAATAGATGCTTTAATTTTTTTTCCAAAACTGAGTTTTATGCAAAATTTAAATACAAGGTAGCAAGCGAGTGATGGTGAACACTAAGTAGGTCCTAGCTAGACCGCCTAAGAGCCATTGTCCCGAGAAGGAGCATGCGGCGGCGACGGCTGGGCCACCGAGGATAGCAAGGCAAGCAACATGCGTCGACAATAAGACAAGTGCATCCCCATTTCCAAGTCCCAAATCTCATATTCCCAATTCAACAAATTTTTTAATTATTTTATAATTTCTCTAAATTATTTGAGATGTTGTCTCTAGTACAAATAATTTGTATTTTGATTTTTCTACTATAGATCGATATATACTTTCTTATCAAAACAATACTTATTAGCTCTGAACACCCATACTGAAAATCTTAGATCTGCCATTAGTTTTTTTGATCTAACATGAGCGCTTGTGTGAATGAATCAAATGCTGATAAGCCGCTTTAAAAAGACTATCCTGATAACCATTTCAAAATGATAATGAAGAAACTGTCCTATCTAGTTATTTAAAAGAATTCATAGCCAAAAGGAACTCCACCTAAATGTGGTGTTGCCTAGTGGGCAGAACAACTGGACTGTTAATGTTAGTGGATGGCGCCAAAGGGGGGATTTTCCCTCCACAACTGGAATGGGTGCATAAATGGAGGGGAGAAGGGATGAGCTCCGGTAGCTCGAGATCCCCCCGCCTAGCAGCCTCATTGAGTCGGCGGTACGACTAGGATCGACAACCTCGATCCTCTCACGGACATGGCTACATGCCTGCATCCAACTCCCAATTGCCCCCCACCACGGCGGAGAGCAGTAAGCTGCCTACTTTCATCCATTGCGGCTTTGCCTCCTTCGGCATTGATCTCTCAGACATGGCTACTCCCGCATGCCTCTCTATGTTAGTTGAGGATGTGGCGAAGGCCGGCCGCCTGACCGTGGTAAGTTTGAGCCATGTCGGCGATGCTGGGGAGGGGGTGAGAAGGACTGGGGAGAGTAGAATTGATGGAGTGATGAAGATGAGGAGAGCAATTTGGTTGGTTGGAGTTAGTCAAGTAGACGATGAGAGAGAGGCGAGCAGAATTGGGGGAATGGAAGAGGTGGAGTCAATGTAAGAAGGGATGACGCGTGGAGAGGGGGAGAGGCAATGCGGGTGTGGCTGGCTGAACTCATCAAATATATAGGGTAGATTCTTTTGGACTGAGTTTTATGGTTTATAGCTGTATTTTTAAAATTCTGATCTGTTCGTGAGATGTAGTACGTAAAGAGAAATAGTTGCATACGATTTTGGCCAGTACAATTTATATTACAATATACTTATAGACCTTATTGTAAAAAATACACTGTTTAATAGTATATTACTGTTCATTCGTACATAAATCATAAATCAAACACACAAAAGAACCCAGCCGCCATAGGCTGGGCAGCATGGTTGCCATGTGAGCAAAACCATGGTTATAACCGTCCTCCACGTAAATTGATTCGGTACTGAAGTTCAGAGGGTTAAAAGAATCAGAAAAATTAGGAGTTAGATGAGAAAACATGAATACAGAGTGAGCGGTACGTTTGATCGATCGAATGCGTTTTTTTTTTGTTCATTCAATCCTCGTTCAATTATAAAAAGCTAATGCCATCAGGCAGCTTGCGTCCCAATTAAGACACCGATCCGAAAACTGTGATTGAATCTCACACCGATCGGATGGCTAAGATCATAATTTATTGTATTATCCTGTTTCAAAAGCAGTTCTTATCCCTAGGTTAGCTGCTCCCAGAATACAGTTGTGAACTTGTAAGCTGCCGCGTGCCTGGCTTGTACCTGAAATTCGAGTGTACGGCTTCGTTTTGGTTTTTGGGGTGCGTGGGAGACCGCCAGGCCAGCAGACGGACTTGAACGCTGTCTTTGTACGAGCTGCTGCGCCAGTCCACCAGCAATGATCCCGCCACTCATGGCGCCGACCAGACCCGCGTGCGGGCGGGCGTAATCGATCGGTCGGCCGTGACCGTGACCGTGCATGCATATATCGATCACTAGCTAGCCGCGTACGTGCGTCCTGGGGAGAACGCGCTTCCAGTGCTCAATGGCCGATCCATGCTGCTCATGTTTCTGCTCGTGATGATGCATGCAGTGTTAGAGATATAGGTTAGAAATAGGCTCATATGCGTAAGGCATACTTTTTATATTTTTTTAAATATGCATAGTTTATTATCATATTACTAAGAGAAAGAAAGAAATTAATTTATAAGGTGGAGCCTTTGCCACTCCTTAAATTATTTGATATATGGATAGGGATGATATGAAGAGGACTTTAACTGAACATGCACGCGCATGCGCGCACATGCATTCGCGTGACTTCTGAACCTCGTCGACTCTTTTTCCCGACGTGCACCATGAAGAAGGAAAATAGTTTCTCCGAATCGTTGCTACTGTGAAGACCTGCACGGAGGCGACAATAAGGTTTCTGGGCAGCGCACATCTGCGTGACCGCTCGCTTCGCTGCGACATCTACGTTCTGCGCTGTATCGAATCTGCGCTACTTTCTATTCTTCCTCACACCAACCCTGCATGGGGGCGCTACATTCTGTTCTTCCTCCCACCAGCTCTGCATAGGGGCGGCAATAAGGTTTCTAGGCAACAGACATCTGCGCGACCGCTCGCTTTGCTGCGACATCTACGTTTTGCGCTGCATCAAATCTGTAAGTCTTTTGTGTAAGTCCCCAAACTCTTCCTCACACTCAACTGTAAGTCTTTTGTGTGACCGATCAAGTTGTTTAAATTCTGTTTCTACATATATTTTAAAGTGCAATGATTTGCCTATTGTTAATACTGATTTACGTATTATTAGTTATTTACGATATTTGCTACCTAGTAAAATCTGAAATTAAAATGTTGCTCACATTTCTAACAATATACCCTAGAGGCGATCATAGAGATAATTGTTATCACTTCTATGTTTATAATTTTTTTAATAATATATTATTTTTTCCTTTAAATAAATGTCTTTCGTATTGATCAACAAATATATGACTTTCGTGGAACTCTTTATTCATATTTTTTTATGTTGTTTTAATTTTTTCTGATCTTATATCATTATGTGGGGACAATTATAATTTATAGATCATCACATATATTGATTAATGTTCATGTTTCACGAATCATAAATATAGGGATATCAAATCAATAGAGTGAACATGTATGTTAGAGAATATGGTATTAGATTGACATACCATGAGACACTGCGCGAATTATTACATTCTTAAGTGTCATCAATTAGTCTCATATATAGTGTATGTAGGATCCTTAGACCTGAGATCATTATAATTGTTTATATATGTAATAGTTTACTTAAAAGTTGTCAAACACTACTTCGTAACTATGTGGTCATAAAGATAGCTTTTCGGTTTACTATAAAACGTACGGAGAAATGTGAGCGATCAAGATGAAATTTGTCCCTCCTATATAACGGGAGAGGTATCTCTGAGCCCCTCGATTTGATTGGATTAAGAAAGTGTATAGCCACGCTGAATGTGGTCGAGGAGTCAATTACAAACTAAGTAATCCATTACAGATTATAGTAAAGAATTGAGTTATTATAGAATGGCACGCTTCTCGTATTGAGTTCAATCTGGTATCATGAAGCAAAGGGATCAGTATATAAAGACTATGAAGCAAAGGGACATAATAATTTTTTATTTTCAAATATATATATATATATATATATATATATATATATATATATATATATATATATATTTGAGAGTCATTATGTCCTGCTAGGGACCGCTATTGACTTATGGACAGGAAATGAGTTTTTGGCTCATGGTCAAATATACATGAACCTACATGATCACACACTTAACGGGTTGGAACGATAAGGGTCCAGATGATAGACTTCGAGTAGGATATGATCTCTACTCATGTTCGATCTGGTTGGAGGCTCTTCGAGTATGATACGATCTCTGCTCATATTGGATAAAGATCCAATTAGAAGCTTTCTGAGTTAGATATAATATCTAATCATATCAGATAACAACCCGATTGGATGCTATATATTAAGAGAGGCGCGGGGCTGAGAGGTATCCTGAGACACACTGATCGAAACCCTAGCCACCACCTCTCAGCCGTGCACGCTTGTGCTAGCACACTGACACATGACATTCTATCATTGGACGTGTGGATCTCGGTAGAGATGCTGTTGTAACTGCGGTACTGATCGGGACAATCAGAAGGAGGAGATGGTTAGCTAGATGACGATCGACTACTTCTACTACACCGACATGTGCTACATTGAACTGGTTGCTTCTAACTCTACTTCCGTTTCACTGCGTGTCTAGTGGTAACGATCCATGATCTCTTACATGCATGATTTCCTGGTTTACGCAGTAGAAAATTATAATCTGCGCTAGTGTAGCCTATCCGTATCCCAACATACAGATAGTGACGGAGCCAGAATTTTTTTAGAGCTCGGCAAGTCACTCGTGTCGCACCCTGCGGCCTAGCACCAGCATGTTTTGTGCGGTTCCTTGCCACCCACCCACAAGACACAATGCGACGTCCGCCCACATGCCCAGCTCTCCATGGGAAAATTTATTTATTTGCCACCCTTACGACTCGGGTGGCAACAGATTTGCCACCCGGACCTATTGTCAGTGATTCAGGTGACCCTATATGTAAGTGACAGAGTCTCGGTGTCAATCTTAAGAGTGGCAAAAAATTGAATCTCCCCTCTCCATGCCCATTGTTTGCCCAGGTTAGCTCGCTTCCATGGCGTTTATCAGCACGGGGATGAACTGAAAGTCCACGGCTCATCGCCGATGAGCCCAGACAGGCGCACATGCACGCCGGATGGTCGATCCGCCCCTGCATGCAGACAAGGGACAACCTACGTACGTGGCACTAAAGCTTGTTACTATGACTATGGGGTGTTGCTCTTGAACATGCGCGTACGTGAAGGGTGCGGTGTGCTGTGAAGAGACGGTGTTATACGAACTCTCTCAACTTACGCAACACTACCGTTCGTTACCATTACCACTGCACTAGTTCCTTTCAGTCGAACAGTAATTTAGCCTGGTTAGCTCCGCCGGTGGACTCGCGCGTGTGACAGGCCTGCCCCACTCAACCACACCCAAACTTTTCCCAGGATCCTTGCAAATGAGCAACCCTCGCATACAAATGATTTGCCGTCGACCACAAGTATGACCTCTACAACCCGTGTCACCTGTACCCATACCGGCAATACATACATGGGGTGCACCTCAAAGAGACTATTGTCAATTTTTTTAAAAAATAACCTATTTTTTATTAATATTACATAAATATACTATCAATTAAAAATTACAAAATTAATCCTTTATCGCCATTTTAATTTGCGATAGAGAGACCAATTGACAATAGAGTGCCACATCAGAAGCTCTATCGTTGAACTAATGGATGATAGAGTGTCACATCGGTGCTACGAGTTTTGATGCCATTTTAATTGGAGACAGAGAGACCAATTGACAATTGAAATAGTGACAAAAGCCTTCGCAGCTTCAATCACCATTCCAAATGGTGAGTTGGTGACCGAGTCCCCTGCACCCTTTGTCACCATTTGAAATGGCAACGCAAGGCAACCTATAAAAGACCAAAAAATCGACCAAAATTCATTTTAATTCAATAAAAAAGAAAGGGGACAAGACTAGAGGAAAAGAAAAAAAAGAGAGGAGAAGGGAGCGGGAGGAGTTGATCTCCGCATCCTAGAGGTGAGTTATATGTTTCTTTGTAGATTTTATTTTGAAACCATAGTAGGTTAGCAAATAAAATCATTAGATACGTAGTTGTATTGTTGGAATTGAACCCATTAGCTCCGATCGCTACTCGCTGGGAGAAAACGCACACATACTTTCTTTCTTAGAACGGCATACGCACACAAGTAGAGAGGACCAACAAACACAGGAGAGACTTCTTTTGCGGCGACACACACCTTCTTTTCCATCTCTGTTATTCACTCGCAACTCCTCAAATTGCTTAACAAGAAGTCCATGTCTTAAATAATCCTCACACACCCCCGATCACATGACATGTACTACAAGCACCCATTAAGTCCACTAGCTAGCAACTAGGACCTATTATCATGCTACTGTTCGGGATCTTCTGTACAATCTGCATGACTTGGCCAACTCATTGACTCAGTCATTACTCAGATGCCCAGCGATGACTTACAACCACTGGGCCTCGACCACGGCTGCTCGACCACGGTGCCTCGACCACAGCTCTTCAACCACGGTGTCTCGACCATGACTCTTCAACCACGGCTACTACTCGACTTATGAGTACTTCGACCATGGCTTCTCGACCGCATCTCTGGTAGTACTGCTAACACAGAGTCAGTACTTGATGAGGACGTCCCGAAGACACCAATTGGACCAATTACATGAGCACGAGCTAAACAAATTAATCAATAGGTGAATTCGCTCCTAATTGAATTTGGTTATAATTTACATGAGAACTAGATACTACCTCATTTCAATGTGCTGTGCGTTCGCAGGTTTGAATGATGTGAAGCTTTTGGAATTACAGCCATGGAGGAGGAGCTGATGGAGAAGAAATACTTGGAGTCAAGCAAGGGAAGACACGTGTATGTCCTCATTGCCATGTCGGATCGACCACGAGAACAATTGAATTCACAAGGATGCTCCAGACTTTCAAACGATTTCAACTGGTATCAAAAACTACCTTTGGATTGGACTGATCGACCTCATAAGTGTTTAGGACCTTTCAATCCACATTGAGTGCTCGCAAGACCTTCGGAACGTTTGGACCAGTCCGAATGGTTTTGACTGTCTGAACCGTCCGATCAGTGTTGGACACTCAGATGCTTCGGAGACGTTCAGACCGCTCTAAACGATCGTGCCGTCCAATCTTCCACGAACCGCCCGATTGTCTTGGAAATGTTTGGCCTGCTCTGATCTTCAATGGACTATCCGATCGCCTTGAAAATGTTTGGACAACTCCGATCTTCAACGGATCATCCGATCTCCTTGGAGACGTTTGGAACGCTCCGAACATTAGCCCTTTTGCGTCATTCGATCAATTTTGGATGGTCGATATTGATGTTAATGTTCAGACCAGGCTGAATGGTCCCGCCGCTGGATTGGCTGAAGACACTTGCAGTCATTCAATTGACTTGGAGGTGTTCAGAACAGCATAACCATATCTTCGACCATGGCACCTTCTACGACTTACGACCACTGCGCCGCTACGACTACGTCTTACGACCACTGTGCTGCTACGACTACGACTTACGACCACTGCGCTGCTATGACTTACGACTGTCCGATTCTTTTGAAGCTCGGATGAATATGAAGGCAACGACTGCTACCTGTGGTTGTACGAGTGGTCGAAGCCAATATCAATAGAAGATGTGTGGTTGTAGTCAAAATCAACCTCAACGTGATCGTAACGACTTACGAGTGCAGACCCAGAATGATTCCTTGTGATTAAAGGGCAAAAACTTTCGCATACGGAGTCCGATTGAGAGGACCTTAGACTTATTAGAAAGATTATTTCAAGAACTACGTAACGGACAAGGACTTATCTTCAGATTCATTCAGGAAAAAAGATTTTTTCCTTTTTGTAGGAGTTCGAGTCTAATACGATAAAAGATTGAGTTGTACATGATTACGGGGTCCGATTGAGCTATTTCTCTTCTCACTAGGTTGAGCTCACTCACTTATAGGTTCTAGCAAGGGTTGGGCTACCCTTGGGTAGACATGGTACGTGTTTGCTCTTTAGTGGGTTAGATGATCAGTTGATAGTCCTTGAGTCATATGGGGTAGATGAGAGCCAGTCTGAGCCATAGTATCCTCTATATCTTGTCTATGATTTAAGGACTGTCTTTTCTGTTTTTATTGCCAGCTTCTCGTATTTATTGTTTTGGTTCAGGGGGAGTTCATTTGGGAGCTTCTAGATCTTAATATTGTCATAACTCAACTTGAACTAAAAGTTGCATCTCATGTTGAGGGGAGTTGGATTTTTTTGTATTTTAGCATTCTGTATTATAATATAACTACATGGAGCCTTGATTATTATCCCGTTATGACATGTTTACAATGCATTACATCTTGCCATGATATGTGCTTATTTGCTAGATATATCATGACTTTATATGTGTAGTCAAGTCTTTGCCATGATAGGTTGATTAAAAATGTGCAACTTGAATTAAAATCATGACATGTTAGCTCTTGAGATTAGTCTGTCTTTAATTATTCTCTTATGATTCATGCCATGTCAAATAGGCTGAGTTGAGTCTTGAATCTATATTGAGCTTTAGATTGAGCTATGTTAGTTTCTTAATGAAGCATGAGTTAGTACAACCTTTTAAGAAAGCAAAAAGATCTCTATTGTGCGAAAAAACTGATCTCACCAATTCCTTCTCATGAGACTGCTTGCCAATGCACTAGGCATTAACTCAGGGGGAGTTTTAGATGACCAAGACTATTTCCTTAAGTTTCTCGCTTGGAGTGGTCGCATAAGGCTTGGGATCTAGCACATGACTACACAAAAAACTGGTTGGAAACAATCATGAGATTTATAAAGACAAACATCTCAATTATGCTCAATTTGCTTAATTCCACATAGAACAAGTACTTAAACAAATGTCTCATTTTTGAACGTGTAGCACTCTAAATTGGCTCAATACTAGTTTCTTGGTTCCACTTAGCTTATTGACATGGCCTGCATCATCTTTGGACACCTTTAGCTAGACTATACTCATGATTGACTTGACATGCTTAGGAATTCGACTACATTTCAGATTATGACTTATTTGGCTTAGCTTGATTATACATGTCTTGTCATGATCTTGATAGTATACTTATGCGTTATGGCTTGCTGTAATACTTCACGGTCATTTTGGATAATCTTCATGGCTCTAAATGCTTAAGATGAATAATTTTCAGCCATTCTATCCATTCTCATGATTGGTTCTCTTCCTTGCACCTTGATGATTTTATTGCCAAAAGGGGGAGATTACCAGAGAAAAAGCCATTTTCATGGGGTTTTGGAGCTTTGAGGAAAACTTGTTCTTTCTTTTGCTCCGTTTGTCGACATGGTCATAAGCTTCTTTGATTTCTTTTGGGCCATATTTGGCTCTCTTTTCATTTTCAAACAAACTCAACTTTACGCTTTTTCTGGGTTTGTCAATATACTCATCAAGTAGGAGATTGAGAGACCATGTGGAGGTGACCACATGCTTGTGATGAGTAATTGACGAGTATTTTGGAAAGATTGAGTTTGGTTTGTGCCAAGTTGGCATTTGGCGCAGTCGGGTTTTGTTAGTTGGACTTTAGGCGTATTCTTCTTCCCGATTAGTCGTTTGGGCAATTTCTTACTTGAGTTCGATTCGTTGATACTAATGAGAATTATGTGTTTCGAGCGGTGCTATCTAATGTATTTCTTATCTGTGATGGCTGCAGGACGTCGAGGCGGAGTCGTGGTGAGGCACGGGATGACCGGACTAGGCGCAGGCGGTGTCGAGGTCAGAACGGTCGAGGTGTGCCGAAGATGGCGAGGACTCGAGGTGGTTGCGAGGCTTGGATGGAAAGAAACGAGGAAACTTCCCGGAAGGTGCAGAAGGGGCAATTTGGTAAATTCGCAAGGCTGCACAAGTGGGAGCGGTTTCGTTTGAGATTAGTGGGCAAAACGGGTTGAAAACCCGGTAACCAAAGCCTATAAAAGGAGGGTTGTCTCCTGGTGCATTGATGGCTTAAGGGAGTGGTTAGGGCTTTTGCTTTGTGTCTCCTCTTTATGCTTTAGTTGTTAAGAGTTGGTGGGAGGCAGAGTTCTGTTGGTCTTGGTCTCCTTCGTTAGTTTGAGAGATGAGAACATTTCTTGAGTTCTTGATGTGATGAGATAATTGTAATCCCTGTGTAATCATTCATCGTTCTTCCTATCTATCAATACAAGAATGATTTTGTTGGCTATTTTCATCTTTTGACTTCGTTTGTGATGGATTTCTGTATTTGCCTTCTTCTCTGTTTCTTCTCCCATGAAGTGAGTTTGTGATGATTAAGAATCCTTGTGTGTTTGATTCTTGAAAGCTCTGTGATGGAAAAGATTCATGGCCATAAGACCATTCCATTTTCTAGAGCATTTGGAAGAATCAACAACTTCTGTGAATTTTAATTCCTACGTCACTTTTTCTCTGTTTGTGATATTTCTAGGGTTTCATGCCAGAGGATGTTTGGATTTCTTGATTCCCTTCAAACTTGGCTTGAAATCTGGGTTCTAAGATCACAATATCATTGCTAAATCAATTGCAAAAGGTCTTGGGCAAAGGATGAACGAATAGTGAGGAATCTGAAAAATTGTGTTTCTCAACCTCTTTTTTCGGATTTTAGTCTAAATCTTAAACCCTTGCTGAGATGATGAAATCCTCTGTTCCAAAAGTGTTTGATACTATTTAGATCATATTCCTACACTTCTGGATTGAAGAGATTAAAGAAAAACATCAAATTGCTTCAAATTGGTCAAAGTCTGAAAATTTAGTCTGTTTTCTGCTTGCTGTCTGGTCTGCTCTCGGGGAGGCCGATCTGACCGGACCTTACATAGCGGTCAGACCGCTCCACTAATGCCGGTCAGACCGGCCTGTGTAAAGCGGTCAGACCGGCCTGCTTAAAGCGGTCAGACCGACCCAATTGAGGCGGTCTGACCGGCCCCCCTGCAGCTTGTGTTGTCTGCTGCCCTTTGGTTTAGTTTTGGCTCTTTGATTTCTTTATTTGTCGTGTCTATTTCTTCTGTGTGCTCAAGGTTGCAGAGAGTATGAATTGACTCCTTCATAGCTTTTCATAGCTACCAGAGAGGAGATTCATTAAGTGGAGACTTCAGGGGGGACAATTTTAAATAAGCAACATTCACCCCCTCTGTTGCCAATTTCGATCCAACAATTGGTATCAGAGTCGGTTAGCTCTTTCTCATAGATCTTAACCGGTCTCTAGAGCCATGGCGATAGATAAGTACTCGACCAAGCCCCCGGTCTTCGATGGGATCGACTATCCCTTCTAGAAGAGCCGGATGGAGACCTACATCTAGGCTCAGGGCTACGCCATCTGGCGCAAGGTCAAGGTCCGATATGTTGTTCCTGCCGATGAGAACATCAACGCTGGAAACATGCTTGATGTTGAGGCGAACGCTAAGGCAAGGAACATCATAATTCAGGGTCTGAGCAGAAGCGAGTTCGATCGCATCTCTCATCTGACGTCGGTCTTCGACATCTGGGAGACCCTCGATGCATACCATGAGGGCACCACCCAGATTAAGACGGTTCGACAGGACCAGTTCAAGCGAGATTACAACAAGTTTGAAATGCTCGCTGGTGAGTCCTTGGATGAGTGTTTCGCGCGATTTCACAAGATTTTGAGCAATCTCCGAGCGGTCGATCTCACATACCCCGACTCGGACAATGCTCGACAGATGCTCACAGCTCTGGATTTGCGTGTGTGGGAGATGAAGGTAACTACCATCAAGGACACCACCGATCTCTCGACCTTGACTCCTGACGCGTTGTACTCACGCCTCAAGACTCACGAGATTGACATAGTCTCTCGTAGGTCGAAGTCGCAGTCGATGGCCTTAGTCACCGATCCCAGTCTGGTTTCTGGACCCTCTTCCGAGTCGATTTGTGGATTCTCTCTAGCTGCTCTCTGTGATGTAACTGATGATCAGTTAGAGCAGCTACCAGAGGATCAGTTAGCCCTTCTAGCCCGAAAGTTTTCCCACACATACAAGAGGGTGAGGGATCGGAAAAGGAGTGGTCCAATAATTTGCTTCGAGTGTGGTGGCCCCAACCACATTCGGGCGAATTGCCCCAAGCTAGGGAAAGAAAAGGGCGACTATGGCGGTGTGAGCAAGAACGACTGCTATGTGCACCATCACACCGACCCAAACGCACGTTGCCATCCAACCGACGCATGGTCAGCTGCGGTACCTCTCGCCTCGGCTTGTGGCACTCAATGGTGCTGTAGTTGCTGTCATCTTCATCATCATCATGGCCATCTCTATGACCACCAGCACCTACAAGCTAGAGGCGGACAGATCACACTCCTTTTCCTCGGCATCTTCTCTGACCCCATGGGAAATACCAAGGTTCTGATACCAATTGTTGGAACCGAACCCATCAACTCCGATCACTACTCGTTGGGAGAAAACGCACACATGCTTTGTTCCTTGGAATAACACATGTACACAAGTAGAGAGGATGAACAAACACAGGAGAGGCCTCTTTTGTGATGACGCATGCCTTCTTTTCCTTCTCTGTTATTCACTCGCAACTCCTCAAATTGCTTAACAAGAAATACATGGCTTAAATAAGCCTCACACACCCATGGTCACATGACCTGTACTACAAGCACCCACTAAGTCCATTAGCTAACAACTAGGACCTATTCTCGTGGCACTGTCTGGGATCTTCTCCACGATCTGTATGACTCAACCAACTCATTGGCTCAGCCATTACTTAGACGCCTAGCGATGATTTATGACCGATGGGCCTCAACCACGGTTCTTCGACCACGGCGTCTTGACTGTAGCTCTTCGACCACAGCTGCTACTCGACTTATGAGTACTTCGACCACGACACTTTGACCATGGTTTCTCGACCGCATCTCCGGTAGTATTGCTAACACAGAGCCGGTACTACCAGTCTTCGACCACGTAGGTCTTCTGAGCACCGACTAGGGACTGTAGATATGACTACCAACTAATTATTGTAGCTCTAACAGCCGATCAGTTACTATAGCTTCAACTACCGACTGGATATTGTAGCTCCAACTACCGACTGGTTACTGTAGCTTACGACTACCGACCAATTCACTGTAGCTATGACCTCGGGGTCTTGACTTCTATATGTATTCGGACACACGAGTACGCGATACACGACTACACAGTACTCGAACACACCGACTACACAGTACTCAGACACAATGACTACACAATACTCAGACACATCGACTACACACAATAACAAGATTAGGTCCAACATGTATTGGGTAGTTGGTAGATGTGTAAATAGAGATGTGTAGTTATATTGGATAGCTATAAATAGTGTAGTTGTAAATATGTAGTCCTATAGAGTAGTTTATGTAGACTTACAGAACTTTTAGTCATAATGCACCAATTAGTTTTGCAGTCTTAGATCTGGTAAATAGCTTTATTCAAAAAATAGAGGATACAATGTGTAGGATTCATTATTAGCTATGTGCACTGCAGAGGTGAAGCATTCATGGTGATTTTGATTTTTAGAGGGTATGCATGAATAGTTGTCGTTGTCTAGGGTGTCGTAAGTTGGACAAATCCCCTCATTTGCAAGTTTATTCTAGGGGAGTTGATATCGACACTGGGTGTTTTGTACCTCACTGGCCTCCTTTGCACGGGGGGACATGGTGGCTCTGGTGGATGCTAATCGAACTGGTGCCCCTAGCTGCTCGCTAGGTTTCAGGGGGTGCTACCGGCTAATACTGGCTACAGGGAGTTCACCAGCACCCATGGCCCCACGCAGATGTGGCTTACTTAGTTTTACTTAAGTGCTATTTCATTTTACTATTTTAGTTGGTTTGAAAATACTATTCCTAACCAGTAGTTGTTGTTGATTTTCAGCCAGAGGGGATGGCCACAATTGCAGGGGATTACATTGTGCAACGACACTTGGAGGCATACCTCCTGTGGTTCTTCGGTTGAGTCTTGTTTTGCTCATCCCATGGGGACAAAGTGGACAAGAACATTATCCAATAAGCCAGGGAGATAGAAGCCATAGAGTTGGTGGATGTCCCACAACACACATGGGGACCAGCGCTACTAGCTGCCACGTACCGTGGGCTTTATGACGGGTGTTAGAGGATGGTGGATAACTTCACACTCTCTAGATGCCTGCTGCTACTACAGCTGTAGTCGTTCAAGCGCTTCTAGATCAGGCATCCACATATCAACATGGGTTCGTACGGCATGGGCTTCTATGCAGTCCTGGCCAACGATGTGAATAGTCCTACCATGGGGATCTTGTGGTGTCATCGATGGGTTAGTTTCCTGCTTTCGCTATGATTCATCTAGTACATTTGAATTAAGCTTACTTACTAATGTACTTGCAATCTCTATTTTTACAGCCCACTTTTACTCCAGTCACATCGCACGCGTTGTACCTTGAGTACATCACCATATTTGACCAGCTGACAGATGACCATGTCATCTGAAGGATGTACACCACTGAGATCGTCATCTCTCATGCACCAAAGGGACTATCCATCCATTGCACCCGAGATGCCACCTTTTGGTTCACACAATGTCACCTGGTGTACAATGTTTCGTTGAGATGTGTGCATCAGGTGATGAGGCGGTTCGGACTTCGATAGGTGTTTTTCAGTGCTTGTGGGCGATTGTGTTCAGTCGCACGTTCAATGGTGAGTTGCATATTCTGCAACTTTCAACTCAATAGCACATGTTAAGTTCGTAAGTATTAACGTTCATCAGTTTTGGGTATCTGGAGGCATAGGAGGAAGGCAGTCAAAAGATGTGTAGGCTGGGCCCAGCGCATGGAGCCATATGTCTAGCAGTGAGCACTTGCATTGGAGGGCATCCACATGGAGCATGTCCCCTACAACCACTCAATGTACGACAGCTACATCAAGTGGTACAACACGCGCACCAAGACTCAGGAGGTGGCATCGTGGCGGATACACCGAGGCACTTTGCTAGCACGGCAGACACCTACCCCCTCAGCTGGACTCTGCCTTCCATCACTCAGTTAGCAACAAACAATTAATTATATTATACTACTTATGGTTGCACTATTTCTAACATGTTTTCTTTGCCGCATAGAGTGATTTTGTGAGGGAGGTTCACGACAATTTGATCTCTAATGTCGAGGACCAGAGACGGTGAGTTCATAGCTGCACTTGGCCAAATCAGAGACAAGGCTAAGTGCATCATCTCACTGACATCGTGCAGGATGATGAGGACCGACATGGTGCCATGTGCGTCTGTGGTACGTGTTCGAGGGGTTGGCCACAGCACCATGCATGCAACGAGCCTCCACTGAACGTGGTTGGGGGCTCTTCCTGGCCACACGAGATTTACATATATTTTACCTTGAAACTTGACAAAAAAAAGCATGGTAAAGTGATGATTTAAACCTTGATCATGCTCGTTTATGCCTTTATTTCCATAAATTTTGCATGTCAACATATTTTGCAGGAAAATACATAAATAGAGGAAAATCACTAAAAAACAACAATGGAACCCACTAGTGGGCCGGCTGGCCCAACCCTAGGCTGGCCAACCAACTGGCTAGCAGCACGGCGGCATGGGCCAAGAAGGGCCACCAGTCAGCCAAGCCTACCTAGCCAGCCGACCAAGTCCACCAGCCCAGCCAGCGTAGCTTTCCACAGCCACCAGCCCAGCCAGCGTAGCTTTCCACAGCCACCGGCCCAAGCTGCCAACTGCCTTAGCCGAGTCAAGGAGACTTGGCCACTTGGCCAAGTCGGCTCCCTCAGGTAGTGCACGTGCATGGACTCAGCTTTGCGCTAAATGGGGGGAGATGCAGGCCATCCACTCCAGGCCGACCGGCCCATCAATGATCCCCGGTCGATTGCGTGTCCCCCTCTCCACCAACTTCAACTAGCATGCCTCCATGGACGACATCTGGCCGGTTGGCCAAGGCTATATATAGGAGGGCCGCTCCTCCTCTCAAAGCATCACTCAACACCATCAAGGAGAAGCACTAAATCATATCACTCTACTTTAGAATAAGTTCTATGGTAGTATAGCAACGCTAGAGTCGCTAGTAGCCCGATAGGGTGTAGGAGAAGAGTCAGCCTACGTGCCAACGGTTCTAGAGTCATCCTCTTCGGTATCCCAATATGTACCGAGCTCCATATGCCTACTTTACCTTGTAAGAGCGAATTGTCATTTTAATAAAGTGGTCATTATCTAATACCTTGTTATCTTTTTTGTGGATTAATATAGAACCTAACTAGTAGTACTGGTATGTTTTGTAGTGCAAAGGCTAAGCTACCTTGGGCTTGAGGCATAGTGCCTTCGTTGTGTAGTTGCTTACGACGCTGGGGGCTATACACACTTTAGACTTTACTGCTAGTGCTTAATCCTGATCTGTTGCTTTTAATCATATGTGTGTGGAGCTTATACTCTTACAGTAGTGCACGACTATAAGGTGTTACCCAGAGATCCTCCGGGATTAGTCTAGTAATATCCATGAGATTTAGGCTAAGTTGGTGACATCACTTAGCCTGACTTCTGTGAAAACGGTTATTACTATGTTGCATTTTGCTTCCACAGAAAGATATCATTTTACTCTGCTTAGAAAAGAATAAGATCACTATTCAGGAAGCACTCGCTCCTACCCCTACCAGCAATAGACACCTGGCTAGCTATATACAGGCGGAACTTATCTAGAGTTTTTTACTTATCGTTTAACTACGACATATCCAGAAAGTCGAAAGATAAGTAGTTAAATAGTTATGTTGATATCTCTAAGCCATAAAGCTTCTTGTGGACAAATACGATATCATGGAATACTCCAATGTGAAGTGCTACACGATGATTTCTGTGCGCTTGTGGATAACCATTTTGTAAGGCATAAAAATTGCCAACAACACACCTGACCAATGAACCTACCTGTCAGGTCACACGCAACGTTGGTGTAGGGATGGGTCCACTTGTGTGGTAGCGCCTAAGAGGAACCCCGCATAGGTCCGCTTGAGTTAGTGAATCTTTGTAATATGCTGCTATGTGTTAGCCACGTGATACAATATTTGCAATGACATGCTATTCACTCTTTGTTCTAGTTTCTTTGTAAAGTTGATGTACTACATGATTTCTCTTACGAGAACGAGATAGCCTCCCTTCTCAGCAACGCGATGAAGGGATAATGGTAAAAACATGCATCATGCCAAGTGAGTCCGTAACCTTTTTAGTTAGAAAAGACAACACCATATCAGCTCATTTTTTGAGGCCAAAGAGAATCCTACCACAAGACTCTGTCGCCAATCGAATTGGTGACATAGGCTCTGGCACCAGTCGGATTGGCGACAAAGCCCTGCACACCACCACACATGATTCTACGTAGGACAGTCGTCTTCGATCGTCGTTTGAATTAGCAACAAAGGATTATTTCTGTAATTTTTTAAACAATAGTATATTTATGTAATATTAATAAAAAAATAAATTATTTAAAGAAAATCGACTATTGTCATCAGTTCACACTCCGAGCAATTCTCATTCTAGCTTTTAGGTTCACACTCTGAACAATTCTCATTCTAGCTTGTAAGCCCAAGCTTATAGTTTATTTTTGCACTACAGTAGTTTTTTTTACTGTAGTTGTTGTTGGCGTTTTTGGCGTAATTAAATTAAAAAATGTTATATCATTACGGATAATACAAAAGAATGAGAGAAAAAAACACAAAAAAAAGCTAAACCCTAGAAAAAAATTAAGAAGTTAGAAATCAGCTTAGAAGCTAAAAGTTGAAGCTCTGTGGAGAGCAACCTAAGCTAGACTTTGTTGCAGCATTGGCCGTATATAACTCCCCTCAACAACCAGAAGCTAGCCGGCCACTGCAAACTTTTTCCAAGGTGATCAACAGTTGCACTGCACCACTAACACGCACACACTCTCTGCTGCAAACAGTGTGTGTCCATCCCACGCGATGCCAGCCTCCTCCTGGTTCCACAAGCTCAGGAGGAGGAAGAGCAAGCGATCAAGCGCTGCATGCAGAAACCAAGACGCCGCCACTGCCAACGCCAGCGCAGTCGCTGCCTCGGCCGAGAGCGCGGACGGACTGAGAAGCCAGGGCCAGCCACCCACAGCACCGTCGCAGCCACCGGCGACGTGCGCCGGCTACTCCCCGAACAGAGCATCCTACTACTTCCCCAGCGTGGACCGCGCGCGCCCGGACGGGGGGCTCCGGTGCATCGCCCGGCGCGGCGACAACGACGACGACACCGCCTTGGACGCCCGTGTCGACGTGGTCTACCGCCGCGCCGACAGGCTCGACGGGATCGACGCGCCGCCGGCGACGCCGGAGCTCAAGCTACGGCCCATCGTCACGCGGCCCGCTGCCAAGAAGGATCCATATTCGGACAACGCCGGTAGCAGCACCACCACCACCTCGGCTGCCACGACGCCGTCGACCAGGGCGCGGAGGCTCCACGTCAAGCCGGCCGGCACGAGGCGGCGGCGCGGCCCCGGCAACGACAATGCCCGAAAGGAGAAGGCCGCGGTGGCTTCGTTGCACGGGGGAGCGACGAGGAGACGGCGGTGGCTGTACGAGAGCCTGGTGGTGGTGAAGGCGTCGTCGGACCCGGAGCGGGAGCTGGCGGAGAGCATGGCGGAGATGGTGTTCGCCAACGGCATCCGGTCGTCGGAGGACCTCGAGGAGCTGCTCGCGTGCTACCTCGCGCTCAACGCTGCCGAGCACCACCGCGCCGTCGTCGCCGCGTTCCGCCGCATCTGGCCCCACCTCGACAGGCAAAGAGTAGTGCACGACTAGTACATCCTACCTGACCGCGTACTACTCCCAATTCATAAACACCAGTGAATTCATTACGAAACGCAATGCAAGATCGTGTGGCACGCATGGATGCATGCATAGTGTGCCTGAAACATGGTGTATTCATGATCATATATGGTCATCGACAGATCGACTCATCGTCGACATAGTGTTAGTTGTTCTTGTATATTTTTGAGAAATTGTGTTGTGTTTAGAGCTCGGGTTGTGTCGAGTGGACACATTTTCTTGCGCTTCTCTCTATTTTTAGTTGATATTGTGAGGTTGAAGAATGGAAGCACGCGCGTGATGTGCGCATCCCACCAAACAGCTTCTGCTATTAGTTTTTAGAAGTTTTTGAATGGTCTCTATAAATTATTTGTATAAATTATTGCAGGAGTCGTGTTAAATATAATGTCTTCTCAATACAAGTGTCCCTTACTCTCTTATTCTCAATACAGCACTTTAAAACAATACCTTTAGTTCTAAAAGCCAACTAGATGCAAATTTTGGTCAAAAATAACTCTGTTGGTCACGAAAATACTAGATCTATCCCCCCAAAGCACCGCAATCCCATTTTTAGCCCCCCCTCTCACCGCGGGATTTCTGGAGCCTGACACGTGTGAATCGTGCGGTCGGGAAGCGCACGACAGCGAAATCGTGCGGTCCCCGACCGCACGACTACTGTTCATGCCGAAATCGTGCGGTCGGGGACCGCACGACTACTACTCACTCGAGTCATGCGGTCCCCGACACAAAAATAAATTACACATGAAAATTTGTAATGTTTATAATTACAAAAAAAATTGCACAACTAAGTAAACAAGACTCCACACAAAAATCATAATTCTAAACCTCATTTCCTATATCTAAGAATTATTATCTTTTGAATACATTTCTGTAAATATATAAAAAAATTGTATTTATTACAAAAGACTAACAAACGCACGGAGTAGTTGAACTGTAAAAATGCACTGTGTGTGCAAGTCGTGCGGTCAGGGACCGCATGACTACTGTACACATGCAAGTCGTGCGGTCAGAGACCGCATGACTCGAGTGAACAGTAGTCCCTGACCGCACGATCTCGCTGTTGTGCGGTTCCTGACCGCACGATTCACACGTGTCGGGCTCCGGAAATTCCGTGGTAGGGGAGGAGGCTAAAAATAAGATTGCGGTGTTTTGGAGACTAGATATGATATTTTTTATAATCAACAGTGCTATTTTTGACTAAAATTCACTAGATGCTGCCTTTACAGCTCGATCGGTGCACCAGGAAAATCAACGAGAATTGCGCTGTTCATCCCATCGCCTGCGGAATTATTTCCATGTGTTGGGTCTGTGTCATCACGGGATGATGATACTGTAGGCTACACCGCAGAGGCGCAGACCCGCAGCTTACTCCCGCGTCAACGAGACAAAGTGTGATTGCATTATCATAGGATATGCTGTCTTTTTCAAAACCATATCATTTGCAGTTGTATTTTCCCTGTGGTGGTGGTTATTTGAGCTTTTTTGTGGCTTATGGCTGAAAAGCACTGTAGCTGGTTGAAGAAATATTGTAACTGACAGAGGCTTATTTAGCATAATTAAATTAAAAATATAAAAAATATGTTAGCCCATTATATATAATACAAACACATACGGGAAAAAAGAACCGGCAAAAAAGCTTAACAAAAAGCCAAAAGTTCAGAAAAAGACGAAATTTATGAATAGTGAAAAATAAGCCGGAAGTCAGAAGCTGAAGCTCAAATGATCACAGAGATTAGGAAATGGAAGTTGTGTGCCGTGAAGCCGTGTCTATTTTCTTTCTTTCTTTTAAATTAACTTTTCGGATTTGCTATTTGTAAGCCGTTTGAAATTTTCCAAGTCAATTTTTTATGACCGTTGGATTTGTATAGGCGTTGACTTATCATATGATTGGACGTTGATCCAATGAATAAAAAAAATATGATTTATGCTTAAGAAAAAATCAGTCACTTACAAATAGACAACCTTTCAAATTTTTTGTTCTTTGGAACTAACGTGACGCCTATAATCTCACTGGCTGTTTCCCCAGGCTGAAGTGCAAGCTTAGCTGCAACTACGTGCATCTGTGGTCTGCCATATGAGAAAAGCAGAACAGATATATACGATCCCTCCCCTGTACTGGCATCGTGGCAACGATGGTTTTGACAGAAGAACGCATCAAAAAAAAGCTTTGGAAAAAGCTGCACCGTAGTGCCTAGAGTAATAGTGAAAGCGGCTTTTGATGGGGACCTGATGGATCGTGTGTATGTCCTTGTTGTTAGTGATAGTATCAGGAAAAGAGAGTGTCTCATCATTTGCATCACTGTGCTCGGTGACCATTCTACTTGATAGTTGATACCGTCTTGAAGAAGTACGTACCGGCCGGTGACAAGTTTTGATGCGACTAGAAGAGGAGGTTCTACTCCCAGTTTGAAGAGAGAAAGCATAGATTGCGAAGAATAGGAGTCGTGCGTTTCTTTCTTCAACGTTCAAGCACTCAAGGACTGCATGGCAATTATATTGAAGCTGGGGGGAAATAAAGTACAAATAGGTGGTTATGTTCACGTATGGGAGATTCTTTAGGGCTAGGCTAGAAATTTTCTGGATTTGCTCACAATGGAAACATTCATTATCATAGAAGCTGGCTTCCCCGAGCTGAAGCAATTTGGCCCTGTTCTTTTCAGCTTCTAAAAGCTACTTTCCAATTTTTCTATAGTAACTAACTTTTAAACGAAGTATCTTTTCAAGATGGGGTTTACTAGTTAATTATCGTACATGCTTTACCGACTTCATTTATATCGGCAAAAACCACACGTGAGTTTTTGTTACTCTGTAATTTTTGCACAAATAGTCTAAAAGTCATAAGCCACAGCAAAAAAAAAAAAACAGGCCCAAAAGCTCCCCAGACATGCCCTCGGGGGACAAAGAACCGAAATGGTTAGCATGGGTGAAGTTGCAATGGAGACGCCGAGTATACATCGCAAGAAAAAAAAAGAACAGCCACAAGGTACAAATATTTCACCATCTGATTGGTCAAGAGTTAGATCGGTGAAGACGGTGCAGTCCTGGCGCCCTGCCTTTCGGCAGCTGCCAGTAGGACCGAAGAGGAAGTCGAAAAGGAAAGGCGCCCCTGCAAAGGATGAAGTCCTTTTTGGATGACTAAAGCATGATGTGGCCGTTCTTGTCGGAAGGAGAAATCAAATTGTGATGTTCCTGGTGTCAGGTGATGCAAAGGAAGCATTTTGCTAGCATGATGATTTTAAGAGGTCAGGAATTCAGAATAGCTTTTGAAGATTTTACAAATCTCTTCATCTGCACAGGAAGTATCGATTCCTAGACTCTGCACCGAAGCAAAGAACGGGAAGGGCAAGAAGAAAACAAGGCATAAGATGAACCTAAATGTGTCCCTAATTCTCTCCTTTCTAAATTTAATTAAACATAACAGAACTACTACGACAGTATAATTAGTTCTTTCTTACTCCTAAAGCCTTCTTCGGTGTAACTAATACACAGAACTGAAAGCGTAGAAACATGGGTAAACTACACTAGCATACACTAGCACGCAGTAAAAATTTTTACCACATAAATCAGAAAACAATGCGAGTAAAAGATTGCAAATCATTACTATTAGACGTGCAGCGCAGTAGAAAAAGAGTTAAAGTAATTCGGTCTAATGTCGTACGCGTCGATGTAGTGAAAATATACGATTATCCAACATTCTTAACCATCAATCGTTTCCTCTAGCAACCCCTCACATTCCTCACGTTACGGATCATTCTCGATCAGCGCAGCAGTGACCACAACAGAAGCAAGAAACCAATATGAATACCTGACTTCTTAGAATGACTTCTCCACTCCTTCACTCCCGTCTCGTTCTAAGGATACGGTAGGGTCACGTGAGCATGATGTATCTCACTCCTCTCGCTCCTGTCTCACGCACACATCTTTCCCTCATTTTTCCCACCGCTCGTTTCCTTCTTCTAAAAACCGCTTTTCAGATACTACTATTTATTTTTAATCAAAAATCATCAGCCACAAACAATACGAACACCCCCTAATAATATAAGAATTCTTTCGATGTATCAAGGTGGGTCAATCCAACACCATATTATTTAACATGTCAACATTATTGATTTAATATCTTATATCTATAATCCGTGAAACGTGATCATTAATTAATACATATGTTGATCCATAAAACATAAATGTCCTACACGATATAAAATCAAAGATGTTTAAAATAATATCATAAACATAAATAGAGTTTCACAAATAAGTCACATACTTGTTAATCAATATAAATGATAGTTCATTCAATAGACAAAATAATGTATTATTTAAAAGTTCATAAACATAAAAACGATACAATCATCTCTATGACTACCTCTAGGATATATTGTTAATAAAAAGCACAAGGGGTCAATGAAATTTTATATGGCAGAATATACGCTATAGTCTATTATGATATACGATCTTTATATTTGTGCTCTCAAGAAAATTCTGCACAGGCTCACTGGTTAGCTCTTGTTTCTCTCTCTAACTCTGACGATCAGCTGCTGTACCATCTGTATGTACTGTAGGTCTCAGCGGGTCCCAGCATGGAGAGGTGGGAACTGGGAAGTGATCCTCATCTCCCAACTTGTGAAGTCCTGGTGACAACTTGTGAAGTCCTGATGACCTGAAATAGTTTGAAACTTCATTCTCGGGATGCTTACTATACACAGTAAAGGTAATTTATATATACCATAAAGCACAAGGACTGACAGCTCATGGACCGACAATAATGTATAGTAATATGCAGTAGCATGCAAAGTTGACTATTGCGCAAAACAAAATTCCCCTCTAATTTTTCTGACATCTATCTAGATTTTTTGCGTCTAAGATATACTTGTAGGCTGCAGCCAGATTACATATAATATTTTGCTTTGTCAGATACACCGAGATTACCTGCTTTGGGTTGCACCAACCCTATAGCTCTGTAACAACAATGCAGAGGCATCTGCACACGCCTTGCTGGTAGGGAGTGTATTAGGAGCCTTGTTTGATGAGAAAAATGTCAATGAGAAAGGCCCCAAAGATCCAAACTCAATAGTCTCTGGTGGTGTCTCCGAGGCTCCATATTGAGAATATCCTTTCATGACAGTGAAGGAGGGTTGACGTGTATTAGATGCCGAAAGTGGTCCTTTTGGCAATAATGGCCTAGGTTTACCACCATTTTTTGAGTTAACCTCCCTTTTTAGACCATTCAGAATGCTCGGAGCTTGGCTACTTGGTACATGCTCTGCATCTCTTACAAAAGATAGGTGCTCCTTATGATTATCATAGTTTTGTTTTGCAGCTGAATTCTTGTTTGACCATACCCTGCCTCGTAGGCTGCTTTGAAGCTTCAACGGGTCAGAAACTGGCACTTGCTTTGTTGGCCAGCCAAGTACTTCATGTCCTTTTCGAGTGTCACAGGTTTGCTTTCTGGCCAAGCTGTTGTTTATGTAAGTGCACTCATTTGGAGTATCCTGAACCTCCAATGGTTGTTGATATTTTGGCATCTGCTTCATAGAACTAGCAGGATGCGCAAACTCCATGTCAGTATCATAACTTTGCTTCTCGAACAAGTTCTTGTTCGAGCAAACATCCCCATGGTACCTTGGTATCTGCCTTGCTTCATTGTCATGTTTGACACAACCCTTTTGAGTATCACAACTCTGCGTTTCAATCATCTTCCTATCTGAGTGAATACATCCATGTAGACTGTCCTGAACTTTCAATGGTTGACTTGTCGTTATTTCCTTGGTCCCACTGCTTAGTGCTATTTGCTCCTTGTAAGGGAAAAAACTTCCTTTTGGAACTGAGGCCTGGCTATTTTTAATCTTTACTGGTTGATTGATCAGTGTCTTCCCTTTCTCTCCTAAAGATGCCATGTGCTGTAATACAAAGAAGGAACCTGTAAGTATCATAGCTCTGGCATACAAAGAAGGAAAAACTAACCTTTCATCATCACAAGGATACTTTTAACTGAAATTGTGACTGTTAGACTACCCAAACAACAAACTGTATCAGTTATAATGAAGATAGTCAAATTAAACCTAGAAATTTTATTTCAAATTGACCACGAACAAGTTTTCAAACCAAACAAAAAGTAAAATTAAGTGACAAACAGGTAACAGACGGTGCATAGAAACATAAAAGAATTTTGACTCACTTTACTGAACACAGCAATACCTGCGTATCAAAACATCAGGTACCAAAAAACAAGAATTGAGAGTTCCTACCTTTTTGGGAATATATGGGCCATGCGTATTGGGGACATCCTCCGAACTATGACACCATGAAACAGAACTCTCTGAATCAGCATAAGAAGAAGATGGCGATAGTCCATTGAATGGAACATCTGTTCCAGAGGCACTCTGCTGAGAAGCCATACCCCAGTGGTCCTCATCCTGTGATCGCTGTGGAACATCTTCTGTGCTATGAGAAGAAGAAACCGGGGATGATTTCCTTCCATCAGTTTCAGCAGATGAAGGCGATAATAGCAGTGGCAAGGTCACATCAGTATTTAGCAAGATGCTAAGAGTCGGAATGTTAATCGAGTCCTTGTCAACCTTATCATCAGAAGATGCTTCTTGAACAGACTGCAAAAACCCATCAAACAAGTACTCTAGGTGGTACTGAATTTGGCGGAGGCATCTCAACTGTGAATCCAGATCACCTGATAGATCCACCAAGCTCAATGATGAGAAGGGAGCAAGATGATGTTTCTTATTTATGAGACCAGGTTTGGAAAGTTCCAAAGTATTTCCACGAGTAGAGGAATTCAATGTAAGTGATGAACTGTTCACGTGAACTTGTGGCTGCATCAATGATCCATCGTCCACATGGAAGGCTTCAACCGTACAGCGAGGTACCTGTCCCTGCATATCATGGTCCATATAGTACTGTTCACTGCTACCATTTCCATTTTCTTGATAAAACACGTGTTGCTTTGGTGTGTGATGAACAAAACATGATGATTTTGTACTTAAATCAGTACTTGATGCCACCTTGTGATGTCCTGGAGAACATACCCCTAAATGTGTAGGCCCATTTATTTTGATATTTGAGTCGTTATTAGCCAAGCTCTTTGAAAGATGGTGAGGACTTCTGTTTTCATCTTCATTCTTGTAAGAAATCCTCATGCTTGATATATCTTCCAAGAGTGCCTTGCCAGGACCAAGGAAGGGCCGACAATGAAATGCACCATCGTAACCATCATTACCAATGTCTGGCCTTACTCCTCTTCCATTCCTCTTCAAAGTGTTTTTGAAAAATCCGTAAATTTCATCAGGAATAATTTCTGGTGGTAACATGAGAATTCGACCAAGCTTTTGAGCACCATACGACAAAGCGGTACGAATACGATTAAAGCTCGCTGCACAAAATTAAAATATTAAATAAAACTTAGCAGAGGAGGCATCATGCAAAGCAAATTTCTAGATATGTTCAACTACAAGAGCAACATTGTTTATGGCTTTATGCACCAACACAGCAGCACAGCACTGTGATGTCAGGCAAGCATACATGTTTGTGCAAGTTTTGGAGGACAATTTAGAACAATAGACGTATCTAGGTTAGTTCAGAGTTCAGACCTCTGTTGACACTTCTGCCAAGATTGTTGTACTCCTTCAGTGGATCAATTATGTTTAGATGTTTCACGCGAAATTTAGTATAGCATGCATTAGAATCTCTTGGAGGTACAAATGCTTTATCCACCGAGCTCCTGAGGAACTCTTTATCAAACAGTAAGTCATCATCATGTGTATTGGTAGCTTCAACTGCAAAAGATACAGGTTTTCGGATTAAAAAAGAGAATACGCTTCAGGTGAATACTCTGCCAAGGAAAAGATTACAAGGTAGCGCACCAATTAGGTTTGGCAAAGACGACAAAGCAACAGGGCCATTTAAACTTATGCAATAGTTGTCCCAGTCAAACTTGCTAAAATATTCCAGAAACCTATACAAAACCTATTAATAAGAAAACACAGGGATATAGTAAGGATACGAGCTTTCGTATTGGCTAAAGATGTTATCGAATGTCTGAAACAAGTCATTCCTTCCAAAACTTACCTCCAGTGGGCCATGGAGATATTTGTGGAATAGATTGAATATGTAAAGGATAAGTGTTTCCAGCGCATAAGTAGATATTAGTCCATGATGAGCTCCTAGTAGGCGACTTTCATAATAACACCATGCCTTGATTAATATAATGCTCCTTTTAAATAGATGATTTTTTCCAACTTTACAGTCAACCTGAAGAAGGAACAATCATTTACTTTCCCTTGACTTGGCATAGTAACCAAATAAAAGGACACCTAGACAAGCACAGGAAACCAATGTTGAGTATTCTACACATTCAGCAGCTGTCTATTTAACCAGAAAGACTTTGAAGTTTGAAGTGGAACAGAAAGTATAAAACTGCATCATTTATTCCAATAAATAAATAAATTTGCATTACGATACCAGCTCAAGGAAGCAGAGTGCGCAGATTCCGCCAGTTTGGTTGAACGAGATATCAATGATAATATTTTCAATAGTGCATTTAATGAGCCTGACCTGAATGGATGGAACATTTGCAGAAATTAAGATAAATTGCTACATGCGAAACAATAACAGTATACAAGGAGAAAGCGAAAAACACACAAAAAATTGAGTTTTAACTTTCAAGCATATTAAGCATTTATTAAAATAGCAGAAATGAAAATACCTGGTAAGGGATCAGATCACTAAATATTATGTAGGGAATAAAAAGGCTAAAAACATAGTAAAAAGGCCAATAACATAGTTTGTCTAAGCTATATAAAAAGCCTAAAAATATAGTTAAAAGGCCAATAACATAGTTTGCCCAAGCTATTATCCAAATGAATGACTGGGAAAGCATAGGAAGTGAAAAATAGGATAGTGCACCTCAGCATTGATGCTTTGCAAGTCCTTCACTTCAAATTCGGCATCACTATTCTGCTCCTCTGACTTAAGGAGGCAGTAAACATCATCAATCAAAGTACTATGATAAGATGTATTTCCAAGTACAGTTAGATCAATGTCCCCATCAGGAAGGTAAGTCTTCAATGGAACTGATCCAAATACAAAGACCTAAGTATTGAAATGAAGAAATATTGTGACATAAAAAGCTGACATGTCAACAACAATGCTAGATGAAATATAAAGGCATTGTATCATCCATACAAGTGGTATTGTAACAACCATAAATGTTGGCAGAAAGATGGACCGTATCAACAAAGATGCATGGTATGCTGCCATTGGTTTTCCAAGAGAACAGTGTAAAGCTGAACTATTTCTAGGATCTTCATGAAGTTATTCCATGAAGAAATATAGGGATTTAACTAAATCAGTTTTGCATGTGCCAAAATAACTATATACATCTATGACAAAAAAAATAGTTTTGCAGTCTGTACCATATAGCACTAACTGAGTTGATCTCATGATGCACAAAATCATATTTTTGACGTAGGTAAGCAACCAATCAACCAGTATATGTAACTAAAAAATGTCAAATGCCAACTTCTTAACTTTCCATACAACACCATGGCAAAAGCCAACAAGTTAAACCATGGCAAAAGCCAACAAGTTAAGTAAAAGAACAAAAAAAACATACTCTAGTGACACAAACAGGGGGGGATACCACTTGTCATTTTTGCAGGGATCTTCATTTTGATTTTGTGTTGCGCACTTTTGGCATAGAATAAAAAACAACGGACCACTCTAGCAATGTTTCCTCTCACATACGCTTGTGATTATAATTCAGGAAAAAACACTACCTTCACTACATCAATTATTTCCAAGGAGTAGAACCCTACAGTTACTATCAAATGCTAGGAAACAATACAACATCACTCCTACTACAAAGCTAAAGCCACACGTTTCCAAGCAATTCCAGCTATACAAAGACGTCTCATACACATTAAAAGTGATCCGCAGAATAGCAGCAAACAGGGTTCCAAAAAGCGCTATAAAGCGAACGCTTCAGCGCGCTCAAGCGGTAGGCGGAGGGGTAACGCGTAGCTTTGGGGCAAACGCGCTCCCGAAGCGGCGCGACCGCTTCAGCGGAAGTAAGCGGGCGCGGAGGCGCGCGGAGGCGGCGGAGGCGGAGAAAAGCGCCGCGGAAGCGACGCGCCACGAGCGGGCGGGAACTGCTGCGCGGGAGCACCATTCGCGCGCGGGAAAGGCCGCGTGGGAAAGACTGCGGGTGGCGGCAGGGGATAAAAGCGGAAGTCAAGGATAGGGTTGGGGAACGAGACCTGCGCCGCCGCCGGACCTGAGGTCGAGCTCGTCGACCTCCTCGTCTTCTTGCTGCGCACCCACGTTCCGCGACCTCGAGGCTCGAGCTACTCTGTCTCCTGCTGTCCTGCATCTCGTGGTCGCCACCCTGATCTCCGGCGCCCCTCCTCTGGGGCCTCTTCCCAGCGTCCAGCAAGGTGAGCTCCTCCGCTTCTCTTCTTCAATCTCTTCTCCTCCCTCCTCTGGTCCTTCCTCCTCTGCTTCTCCAATATATGCTCCTCCCTTCTCCCTCCTCCCTCCTGATGTGTGCTAGGCTGCTAGCTGGTTTGCATTTGTCAGCAAGATGAAATAGCATCTTCTAATATATCATTTGAGGGTTGGTCTGTACTAGAATCTATTGTTTGCGTGGCTGAGACAAACAAGTAGAACCGTGTATTTGACTAAAGCTCTGTACATGATGACAATAGGTACAGATGCTCAGCAACATGGAGATCTCTGGTTTCTGTAACCCTGTATTTGACTATAAATGTAGGACCTAAATTTGATATCGATATGATTAGAACAAATGCTCATAATTGGTGTTGATTCCTTTAGGTTTTCTCATATTATGTAAAATTACAAGCTACAAGCAGGTCGCAAATGAAGCATGGTCCTCAGAAGTTCAAGTTGAGAAAAAAAAACATAGTTAGCACAAACTGAAGATCTGAAAAATCACAAAAGGAAAATTGGAGAGAAATAATTGAAGGACAATATTATAGGGATAGAATTTGATAATCCAGTACAACATATTGCCAGATGATACTCCAATTTGGGAAATTGAAACCTGATGCCTTCCCTGAAGTTTTTTGACGAGCCTTATTTTGCTATCTTTGTTCTGAATTTCTCATTGGCTATGAAAAGTTAGGAGTTAGGACTATGGAATATGGTCTGCGCATCTAGATTGCCACTGCCCACTTGTGTTTGTCTATATGATTATTCATTTATTTGTGCTTGTGCATCTGGATTATAGATTGCTGTGTATAATACAATTAGTGATTATAGTATTGGTGATTGACTGATTGCATACTTGTCTCCTTGCTTTTCACTTGTAGGATGGCAGCTTCTGAGACAGGACCCCAGCCAGCAGCAGTGGAAGTGTGTCCTCTCAAGAGGAAGTCAGAAGATGTTGGATGGGATTATGGGGTTCTAGTTGATCCTACCAATCCTAATAGGGTGAAGTGCAAGTTTTGTGACCATGTGAGCACAGGGGGGATTTATCGTCTCAAGCAACATGTAGCTCATGTTGGGAAATCTGTGATTAAATGCAAAAATAGCACAGTAGAAGCTAAAGAGAAGTGCAAGAAATCACTTGATGAAGCAGCAAGGAAGAGGAGGGAAAAGACTGCTCGTGAGCTCAATCTTAGAGAAGAAGTGAATGTTTCTCGAGTTTCAGGAGAGGAAGACGAAGTTACTTGTGTTGGTAGCTCAGAGCCTCACAAGTTAGGTCCCATTGATAAGTGGACAAGGCCAATTGATCCTAAATCAACACAAGCTGAAGCCTTGAAGCAACAAAAGCTAAACAAGGAACTTTGGAAACAGAGAACACATGAGGTGCAACAGTATGTTGCAAGATGGATGTATACACATGGTAATTCACTAATAACCCTTGCTGCCATCTACTATTCTGCATTTCATATTCAAGTTACACTATTGTTTGCCATCTTTAATACACATGGACGTGGTAATTAACTTGTATTTGTATTCTTTTGCTCTGTTTTGCAGCCATACCATTTAATTCTATTGACAATGATGAATTTCTGCAAATGTGTGAAGCCATTGGTCAGTTTGGTGTTGGATTTCAACCTCCTTCTCAAGATCATTTAAGGGAGGTTTTGTTGACTGAGGAATATGCAAGAACCAAGAGTTTGTTGCAGGAACGTGATGCTGAAAAGGTGAAGAATGGATGCTCTATCATGACCGATGCTTGGTCAGATAAGAAGAGGAGAAGCATAATGAACTTGTGCACAAATTGTGCTGATGGAACAAGTTTTATCAGCTCAAAGGAGATGTCAGATGTGTCACACACAAGTGAAGTCATCTTTGAATTAGTGGACAAAGCAATTGAAGAAATTGGCCCTGACGATGTAGTGCAAGTAGTGACTGACAATGCTTCTAATAACATGGGAGCAAGGAAGCTGTTGTATGAGAAGAGACCAAACATCTTTTGGACCTCATGTGCAACTCATACAATCAACTTGATGCTACAAGGAATTGGCAGTCAAAAGAGGTTCCAGAAGGTAATTGACCAAGCAAAGGCATTCACTATCTTTGTCTATGGGCACACAAGAACTTTGGAATGCATGAGACACTTCACAGAGGGCAGAGAAATAGTAAGGCCAGGAGTAACTAGATTTGCTTCAGCATTTCTTACTTTGAACAGCATTCTAGAGAAGAAGGATCAGCTAAGAAAGATGGTGGTTCATAGCAAGTGGGACACATTGAGAGATGTGCAGTCAAAAAAAGGAAAGGATGCGACAGCAACAATGATGAATCCAGAATTTTGGAAAGAAGTCAAGATGTGCGTGAAGGTTTTTGAGCCTCTAGTAAAAGTTCTTCGTTTGGTTGATGGGGATGTGAAGCCATCTATGGGTTTCTTGTTTGGAGAATTACTAAAGGCAGAGAGAGAGATCAAGCAGGTTTATGGCAATGTGGAGTCTCGCTACAAAGATGTCATGGCTATTGTTGAAAAGAAGATGAAAGGCCGGCTTAATTCTCCATTGCACTTGAGTGCATACTTGTTGAATCCTTATTACAGTTATGCTGATAATTCGATCTTCGATGATGGCACAATAACAGAAGGGTTCATTAATTGTGTTGAGACTTTCTATCATGATGATGAGGACAAGCAAGATCAGGCTGTAAATGTTGAATTGAGGAAATTTCAGAATAAAGATGGTTCCTTTGCGAAGAAGCTTGCTAGGACTTATCAAAACTTTGATTTTAACCCAGGTAACTTAGTTCTGTACCTCAACCCCTTAAATATTTATGTTCCTGCATTGCTTTGTTAAATGTAAAGTAATTATCTATTCCTTTCAGCTTCTTGGTGGAGACTCTATGGAACTGAAACACCAGCTCTACAAAAGATGGCTATGAGAATCCTTTCACTTACTTCAAGCTCTTCTGGTTGTGAAAGAAACTGGAGCATTTTTGATTTGGTTAGTCACTTAATCTCTAATCTCCAATCTAATTTGGTTATGTTCTTATGTTTTATACTTTTATAATTTTATTTGTAGATACATACTAAGAGAAGAAATAGGCTAACTACAGCCCGCCTTAACTCTCTTGTCTTCATACAATTTAATTCCAAACTCATGACCAAGAGACAAAAGATCAAGTCAAAGAAGATTAGTGATGTTCTCCTATCCAATGATGTCACCGAAGCTCAAGGTTTCCTGTTTCATGGTGGAGATGAGTGTGCAAAGATTGTCTATCAGGATGAAGAAGAAGAAGAAATGCCCGGTACAGGGATACCTTGGTCTGTTATTGGAGAAGCAATGGGAGCAGGTGAACAACTTGAGCTGCGTCGAAGTTCAAGAATAAGAGAGCTCTATGCAGAAGAGGAATTTGACAACGGGGATGACATGAATGAAGATGAATATTGAGTATTTGAGTGGGCTGTGATGTTTTATCTTTTAATTCTGAACTAAGTAGGACCTTAAACTATGATTTATGAACTTTGTATGGAATGTAATGTTCTTATGATCAGCAACAACTAAGTTGCCATGTTATGTGTTGTTATGATAGTTATGTAGTCATTGGATGTTCGTATCCCTCACCGTTGTTCTCTTCCTTGCTATCATGGTTGATTTGATTTGTGTTGTTCGGTTATGTTCTGAAACAACTTTGACTTTGGTATATGTTTCCATTGATTTAACCTTTTCTTTGTGCTTCTCTTTTTTTATTGTACAACCAGATGTGCCGTCCAGGTCACAAAAGGAGGGGGAAAGAAACTGAGAAATAATGGAACTACTGGGCTAATGAAGCTGATGTAAAGGTAAGCAAAACATATTTGTGAAGGTTTTGATGCTGAGTGTATCTGAATGTCTAATACTAAACCTTCTTTTAAAATCTACTTAATCAGATCAAAGAAATACACCACTTTACTCAGGATGATTTGATGACAAAGGATGTTTTCATTCTAGATTGTCAATCGGACATATTTGTTTGGGACCTTGGGTTGGCCAGGATGTGGATGCCAAAGTGAGATCACAAGCTATGGATATTGGTTAGGTATTTACAAAATTTACCTTGCATATTCTAATCTCTACTACATTTTCTGTTTGGTGTCTTACTTTCTTTTTCTCACTACTGTTGTGCCAGCAATTTCTTGTGCTTGATTTCCTTATGGAAAATCTCTCCCGAGAAACACCAATTTTCACTATTTCGGAAGGAAGTGAGCCACAGTTTGCAAAATCTCTAGTAAGTAGTTGATATGTAGATTGCACCTGCTTGTTGTGAATTTAACAGCAGTTTCTATTCTATGTGATCATTTCATGCTTTGACACCACCATCTAAATATGTTTGCCATATACGTTTACCACTTTACCTTGTATTCAGATTTCATATATACATCTGTAACTCCACTAATACTGAGATATTTTGAAATAGTGGAATGCCTGGGTGCAAACTTGGGCTGAATGATAGGGTTCTTTTGGAAGCTCAAGTGTGTAACCAACATTATATGGTTTAACATTAACTGGCACCTGTACCAATTGCTCAGCTGAACCAGTTCAGGAATAAGATCAAATGAGGTATGTTTCTGTTTATACTTCTCCTCAAGTTGACAGCCTATTACATGAAAAATCTGGCAACATAATCTGAGCTAAACACATTGTCACTAGTTGATAAGCCTATTACATTTTTATCATATTTCTTCAATGAATCATCCTTTCAGCAGATTGCCAAACTCCCATAGTTCACTTCTGCAGTTCTGCAAGTAGAATTATTTCAGATTTCCACAATTATAGCATTCAGACTTGCTACAGTACAAAACGCTTAAGCACGCTTAGGAACGCTTAAGCACGCTTAAGCTCTAGGCAGTGTGTCGCCGCTCGCTTAGCGCTTAACGCTTTTTGTAACCTTGGCAGCAAACAAGGACCACCTTCTCCAGATCTACCATCCGTGGGTACGGAGTGAAGAGCTTCCACATAAATAAATGAGGCCATGGACAAACCTGAAAGTACGACTCAAAACAGTGGACCGCTAAATTCCCATCGGTAAATAACGATGGTTTTGAGTTCGTAAATAATGCGCTCTAGGGTCATCGCAGTGGAATTGAATGCAGGAAGTTGGCAGGCAGCTGTCGGTGTATGGCTAAATCTCACTCCTGCTGTGTCACAATCCTCTATTCCACTACATCATAGATCAGTCGCCGTACTACTACTCGGTCAAATCCACGTGGATGAGTCACCTTGGATAGATCGCTTTTGCACAGCGTGAAGTGTGCACCTCTGGCTGTCAGTCAGGCATGCGATCACGAGAAGGAACAGACCCAAAACAAGAACAAAAGATTTTTTTCCCATTTTGGACAAAGGCAAAAGTAGTTTTTTTCCCCTGAAAGGAACGCTTTTAGACAGTAAAAGTTGGATTTCATAAAGCAAACCGGGCCTTTTCGTCGGAAGTAATGCGCAAATGCACAGAAATTACTGTGCCAACAGAGAAGTCCATGTGAATGATTCAAGACACGTTGTAATCACCAGCTTAGAAGCCTTTTTCCGAGTGCTGAAAAGCGAAAGCCCACAGATCCGAGCTCACGGAAAGCTCACCTAGAATTCCTAATGTCAAAACGATGGAACTTATCATGACGACTTCGTCTACCACAATACTACTAAGTAAACAAAAACAACAAAAAACTTGCCCGATTTTTCTTCCTCATAAAGGCCAGCACAAAATAATGAGGAAATCGAGGAACAGAACGCAACGACGCGCCGCGAGCAATTAGTTTAGGAGTAAGAAATGATCCGTACGAACAGAACCAATTAACCAAAGGATAATCCTCTCCTGGACACGATGCCCGTGAAATCCCAGAGAACGCGACGGAAGCAGAGTAAACAAACCAAAACTAAACACAAACGAAGAATAAAAGAAAACTAATCAAGCAAGCACGAGAATCCCGAGACGTCGCAGTTACAGGCTTACACCAATCAACCATCCACCTGCAGGATTAGCCAACGAAAACCCGAAACCGAAGCAAAAACAGGGAGGAGATCCGCATCCTCGCGCACGGGCGGGGCGAGACGACGAAGGGACGCACCTCGCATCCGAGCGCGGCGCCGACGAGCCTGCGCGCGAAGTCGACGACCCCCGCGCGGCGCCGCTCCGAGGCCTCCGTGGGCTGCAGGCGCCGCACCACCTCCGCCGCCTCCACCTCCGCGAGGGCCACCGCCCCCGCCGGGATCGCCTCGGCCCCCGGCGCCGCCCGCGCCATAGCCGCCGCCAGCGTGGCCATCCGAGCGCTACCTAGCGCGACGCGCCGGCCATGCGGAGTCGGGGAACGGGAATGGGAGGGGAGGGTTTGGGGGAATTTCTCCTGGGGCTGGGGTTTTCGCCGAGCCGTTACGGGTGCGAGTGCGGCGACTGGGTTCCGGAGCCGAGGGCAGCGAGGGTAGGTAGGCGAGCCTGCTGGTGTCCGAGTCCGACGAGAGGTGGGAACAAAACCCACGAGGCGAGGAGAAGCGGCGGCCGCCGTCCCTGTCTGGGGCCGGGTTTTGTGGTGGGGTTACAGCGTGTGCGCGTGACGCGTGAGCGTGTTGTGGTGGCGATGAACCGGGTGGGCCAGGTGGTGGCCAGTGGGGTCGTCGCCGGGGCCCGTGGCTGCTCACTGCCGTGTTTGCTTCCTGCCTAAGCCTGCCTTTGGTTTACATTAAAATAATCGGCTTAGCTAATTTCCGTCCTGCTCGTTTCCACTTGAACTTCTGACTTTTAATTTATTTTTTATTTTTTTATAAATTTCATTTTTCTGAAATTTTAGTTTTTTTGAGCTTTTTTGCTAGTTCTTTTTTCCGTATTCGTTTGCGTTATCCGTGATGAGCTAACATATTTTTTCTATTTTTAAAAATTTTAAAATTTAATTACGCCAGATAAGCCACTTTCAGCTACAGTATAATTTCAACAAGCTACAGTGTAATTTCAGTCATAAGCCAATATTTTTCAGCCCAACTAAGCGGGGCTTTAACGGTTAGTTTGATGTAAATTTTACGTTTGATAATAAATCTTGTTAATTTAAATTACTGTTTGACTATATTAGATAAGTAAGTTGGGTCAGTATTAGAAAAACAAAATTTAGAAGTGTCGATTGTGCTGAATTAACTTATTTCACTAATTTAGTAGGATTAATTAAATATTTTGACTAGGTTAAATTAATCATTACTAACTAATAACCCATCTTTAAACCCGGAACCAAGGGGCCCTGAATCAAAAGAAAAAAAAACCAAGGGGACTAGGGTACAACCGCGTATCAGTGCTTAAGATTGGTGTCGTTACCAGCTACAACCCATATCATGATGTCGTTTTGGATAAGCCATAAAGTTATGGCTTTGTTCTTTGTTCTTTTTATTTTTATTTTTTTTTTTTGGTTTTTTTGGGCTTTGTTTAAGCTTGCGCGTTGCAGTGTTGCGTGACAGTGGAGTGGAGGCGAGGAGTGGATAACCGCACCAGTGCGACGGCGACACAGCCGCATAGGGGGCGGGTCGTTTCGACGGCGGCGGCGAGCGGCAAGTGCAAAAGATCCACTAACTGCTTCGAGCCTTTTTTGTTGAATAGATCCATGTAGGCCAAGCCAGTGTTCGAGGAGGCTTGGTACTTGTGTACTTGTGTCTTGTATACAAGGACTGGTACACAACCATGTGTGCCCATGTCAACGCAATCTGGAAACACGTGTTAGGCAAGGAGCATATCACTTGCTGAGTACAACAGAATCATCGGGCTGTGGTGGTACGACTGGACCAACGACGACCACGTCCACAGTAATTGTTCATAAAAATAGCTATTTTTTCAAAGTTAGGTTCGGACATCTGTTTTGTAAACCTAACTCTTTTTAGCTCATCTGCAACGCTACAGGAGGTTAGCAGATGCTGCCAAGCCACATTCGCTCAGCAACGCTATGCGGCTGGTGATTAGCACTAATTAAATATGATTAGTATTAATTAACATGTGCGGCTCACCAAGTATCCTGTCTGAGCTTAAGAAAGAATTTAGATTTATGAAAATAGGTGTACGAGAGCTATTTTTTTTAAAAAAAATAAGCACAACTTTATTTATTTAAACAGTTCCGTCGACAGTCACGGGAGTGGCATTTTCATGCTGTTGGGAGGTGGAGGGCCCCAAAAGATCCATCCAAACGGCCACGGTGATGTCTTGGGCTGCACCTGCGCAACAGAAAGGAAGCCCGAGGTCGCAGGAATCGGGCCTGTTCTTTTCGGCTGCGGCTTATGATTTTTGGTTGAAATTTTTAAATTTTGGCTGTTTACGGTACAGATTACGGAGAGACAGGTACTCACTTGCGATTTTGGCTAGTACAGATGTTGAACTTTTAATGTGTAGATCGTTTAACCTGTAGACCCCGTCTTGAGAAAATACTCCGTTTGAAAGTTAGGTACTGTAACAAAAGCCAAAAGCCGTCGGCTTCGAAGGAAAAGAACATGCCCACAGTTAAAAGCATTCCGAGATCCCAAGAAGCAACGGCAACTAGCCGAAAAGCGAACTAGGCCAATTTCGATCCTAGCCTTGCCGTCTTCCCGAGCGGCATTCATGGTCCCACGATGATGCAAAAGACGTGCCGCTTTTCGATTCGGGCACTAACTTGCAACAACTCCTCCTCGACTTGTCCATAACAGAAACAACGAGGGAAGAAGGGAGTAGGAACGCGTCGGCTTCTTATTTTTATTATTTTAATATTTTTGGCTTTTCTATTTTTTTTTATTTTCTCTCTATTTCTTTATATTGTCCGTGAAGGATATAACGGTGTTTTTATTTTTTTTCTCTCTTTTTTTTAATTGAATGACTTAGAAAAGGCTAACAGTAGCTACAGTACAATTTCAGCTAAAAGCCAATAGCCACAGCTAAAAACTGAAAACTAAAGCCAGTTGGAGAGCAGGGTCTTCTTCTGCAAGGTATCTTTGTCGATCATGGTGGACGGTCGCAAGCGAGAGAGGGCCGGTGCAGGGCATTGGGGGCGACGGAGCGTGCTGATGGATTGATATGGTGGGAGAGGGCGAGGGGAAAACGGTTGTGGAGAGCGCGCTTGGATCGAGATAGTCTAAAAGCTAACTCTGGCTACGCTTTCTTCTGGAGTTTGGATGCTATTTAGAATGTAGAGGTTTTACACAAAAATTGTAATAATTTCATAAAAAAATAGCTCAACTTTAACAAAAATTAGAAAAATTCATGTATTCTTAATTGGGTCTCAAGGCTGGAGCGAGACGGTGACCGGCTCCCATAGATATTTTAAGCATTTCGTGTACCATTTTAGTAGAAAGGCCGAGGGGGACTGTGACCCAGCTCGAATCTGGGGGGCAACATTGCTAAGGACTACTGCTTGTACGTTACACATGGAAAAATATAGGATACTAGACGTTTCATCCCAAATAGATATCAGGTTGGGCCGATGTGAGCCATCGATTCTCCATCCACAAGAGTAGGGGTGCAATCAGAGTGGACACGGTTGGTAATCACTCATCCTGTTTTATATACCATATTTTTCTTAGAGTTGAAGTCGAACACGGATAATGTTAGATACGAATACAAATGTGGATAGTATCGGTCACGAATATGGACCAAATTTGATATGGTAACTATATTTCATCAGATAACACGCAAAACAAAGATCACACATATCAGTGTATGAATATAGATTCCGGTGCCTCCCCTTGACCTTCAGCATATGAGTGCATATATAGCATACATATCATATCATATTGAAAGATTATCGATATGAGCATATATTGACAACATTGTGAGCAGATTTTTATGGCTCAGTTGCTATTTTAATTCTTAATAGGTTTCTACCATCTACATGCGGCTAACAAATTAATTAATGAATTAAGCTTGTATCAGAATGATTTAAATGACAGTATATCAATTTAACCGGGACATGCTAAATTTTAGTCTACTGACGACACTTAATTTCTTTTTGAGAGACCATGTAGAGGTCACATCATGTGTGTGATGAGTAATTGACATCGGTTTAGGAAAGTCGAGTTTGGTTTGTGTGGTCGGATCATGTTGTTGCATGGTGCAACGGACTCAGTCGGACTTGGTCAAACCTGGTCAAAGTGGTTAGGATGCATACTCTGATGATTCGACAGGTTTGGGCTTCTTCATGCGTAAGTATGATTTGTTGATGCTATTATGCTTTCATGTATCGAACGGTGCTATTTGATGTGTTTCTTGTTTGTGATGGCTGCAGTACGTCAAGGCGGAGTCGTGGCGAGACACGAGGTGACCGGACTAGGCGCAGGTGGCGCTGAGGTCAGAACGGTCGGGATGTGTTGAAGACGGCGGAGACTCGAGGTGGTTGTGAGGCTTGGACGACAAGAGACGCAGAAGCTTCCCGGAAGGTGCAGGAGGGGCGAATTGGTAATTTCGCGAGGCTGCACAAGCGGGAGCGGGTTCCGTTGGATTTAGCAGGCGTAACGGGTTGGAGACCCGTTAGCCAAAGGCTATAAATAGGAGTGAGTGGCTGCATGTATTCCTATGGCTTTGGGAGAGAGTTAGGGTTATTTTAGTCAAAAGAGCCTTTGAGAGGTGGTTTTGGCTTTAGGCTTTAGTGGTTGAGAGCAGGAGAGGGTGTGTGTCTCGTAGCTCTCTGTGTCCCCTCTCCAAGAAACATGTAGTGTTTGTGTTCATGAGAGCTTGAGAGTGGGAGAGGATGGTTTGATGTCCATTCAAGCATGTATGGGGTTGTAGGGATGGTATGAGTTGATACTCTATGCAATTATGTATATCTCTTCCTCAAGATCAATCCAAGAAGATTTTATTTGAGATGGACTGACTCTCTGTTTCCCTTCATGCTTTCTATGCATGATTTCTTGGTTTTTCGATTTCTTGTTGTTTCTTGCTGAGGAGTACCAAAATGGATTGTTCTGTGATGGGGTTATGATTCTAGACCATTTGGTCAGCTAAAATCCCAGAGCCAAGTGTTTGATTTCAGTTTTGCCTTTTGGGCCTCCTCTGTTCATCCTTTTCTTTTCTAGGGTTTTGGTGAAAATCTTGATTCCCCTTATGAGATGGCTAGAAACTTGGCAAGTTAAGTCCTGAGGCTATTAAGTAGCTATTCTCAAAGTTTCATAGTCAAAGGATCAGAGATTAAATGGGAATTTGAGATTTCGTCGTTGCTCTCTGCAGTTTTCAGTTCTTTGGCAAAATCCTAATTTCTTGACCATGAGTTGGTCTTCTCTGGTTTTCCAGGCTCCTGTGGCTATTTAGGTTGTAGTCTTGTGTTTCTGGGCAGAGAAATCCAAAGGAAAGCCTCAAATTTCCTTGCCATTTGGAGTTCTCTCTTTTGCCTGAAAATTCACCTCCCTGTCTGCTCTGAAATTCGTCGAGCGGTCAGACCGGTTAGAGTGGGGCGGTCTAACCGGATATTAACCGGCGGTTAGACCGACGTTATACCACCGGTCAGACCGGCCTTCAGCGGTCAGACCGCCCGGTCTTCAGCGGTCAGACCGCCCATGCTGTGTTGTTCCCCGGTCTTTGTATTTCTTGGCTCGTTTTTTTTGGTCTTGCTTTTTACTCGGATAATTTGAGACTCCAGTATGCATGAGCATATCCTCTTCATAGTTGTTGTAACTATCGGAGGGGATTCTCATTGTGAAATACCTTTGGGGGCAAGTTTTTTAAAAGTCGACATTCACCCCCCTCTGTCGCCAACATCGATCCAACACTTTTAATAATCATCATTACTATTAACGGGTTTCTATAGTTTAAATGAGACTAGCAAAATTATCTAGGTATTTAAGCATGCACCAAAATGATCTTAGATGACAACATGAATGTAATTCGTATGCATATAAGTTTTAGCCTACGAACGGTACTTAATTTATTTTTGATAGCCATGAATATTTTATAATGGACTTTTACAATTTAATCTGACTAAAAAAAATTTTATCGAGTAATTTAAACACGCAACGGAACACTCCATCTTCAAAGTCACAAATAGAATTTACTCATGCGTGCTTTTCTATCTCCTCTCTAATCCTCTCTTCCTCTGCAGCTCTACTAACTGTTTATCTACTATTTGGCCAAATGTCCTAAGCCCCTCATTCTTTCTTACTTCTTTATTTCCCCCTCCTCTCTCCTCCTTTCCTTTTTTCTTCCCACCCAGCTGAATAGCCATTCAATGCTGGGAGATTGGATCATATACCCTCCCTTTAGTTGGGAAATTGAGGATTTACCCTCCGCATCTCAATGACACGTGGGGTCGTCATAAGTCACTGACACGTGGGGCAGGAGGGTAAATCCTCAATTTCCATCTAAATAGAGGGTATATGATCAATTTTTTCTTCAATGCTTGCTCTTCTTCCTCCTTATTTCTTCTTCTTCCCCAACTCACATCTATTCTTCCAATTTCTTGCTCTTTCCATTTGTCTAGCTCTTGCGCCACTCAGCGCCAACTCAATTTGGCCCACCAGTCTCTAGCACCGGCTTGGCTCCCCTGCATCGCCTCTACCTCAATCTTCTGTTCATTGTTGCCTTGTCCAGATGGGGAGAAGAGGAATAAGAGAGGAGAGAAGGGAGGAAGAAGATGACGCCAGAGCAAGAGGGGGGAGGGAGCTCACGCCGTCGTGTACGCCGAAGGGTGGGGGGAGCTCGCGCAGGTGCAGTCGACACTGTTGCGCAGATGGAGGGAGGCGCTTGCCGGTCGCCACCTTGCCTCAATGTCGTGGCGGTGTGGCTTATGGCTCGTGGGGGACTGGGGAGCGGAGTCTGCTAGTGCGTTGTTGCGCCTCAGTCTCAGTGGCCCAGAGGCATTGAGAAGACAGACTTGGGAAGTAGGGATTGGGGTCCCTTCAGATATTACGGATTTCATTTACCAAATATTACCGAATATATTTTTAGATATTCTCCTATCCGTCGAAAATTACTCTCCTGATTCCGATATCGATTCCAAAAAATACATTCGATACCGACACCATATCCAATAAAATCTGTTGGTTACCAATTGTATTGCCCAAATACTATCCGAAGTCAGTCAAGAGGTATCCGTTGTGGAGTAGGAGACCACGACTCCCCCGAGCAATTCGAAATCCCCGAGGCGAGCCGGAAAAAAATGTTAATCCCGAAAAATCCCCAGAGCGGCTACAAAACTACAGAGGCTAATCATTCCGAATCCCAATTTCCAAAGAGAAATTTGATGATTTGTCCTATCTTTGTTTGCCAACCGCTCATTTGCCCCATAATTGATTGTAATTGATGATTTGACTCATCTTTCACTGGACCGTTGATCATTTACCCTTTTTAACAATTTTGCTCTTATCCGCTATGACCACGGATACTACGACCACGCCCACTTCAACCACGGCCAAGGTTGTAGTAGCAATGGTCATAGCGGCCGTGGTCATAACGGCCATGATCGAAGTGAACGTGGTCGTAGCGGCCGTGGTTGTAGCGTTCGTGGTCGTAGCGGCCGTGTAATGGTCGTAATAGCCGTGGTCAAAGTGGACGTAGTTGTAGCAGCTGTGATCGTAGTATTCGTGGCCTTTAACTTGATTCTTGTTTACTACAGTGCACATTTAAATAATTGCATTTTTTCAGGTCGGTGTTCCTGGCTGTATACTTCGTTGTCTTGACCATGTCAATATGGAAGATTTAGCAAGGCCCTTGGCCATCATGGCGGAAATGGTGGGCTACCAGCCCCTTGCTTTGCAGCTTCATAGAGAAGGTCTTCTAAATCCAAGTAGAGTAGCAGCATTAATTGAGGGTCCTATTGCTAAGGAGACTTTGCTTGATTTTCTCATGATAATTTCTGATCTTGCTCGGATGTCGAAGGTTTGTTATTCATTGGCTTGTTGCACATGTCTCGGTTGCCCAAGAAAGTTATGTTGAGGTGTCAAAGCTTTGTTAGGTATACAGATTGACATGAATTGTGCTTGTGCCCATGATTTTTATGAGCCCATCGATAAGGCAGGCCTGGTTGGATTTTTGAAGAACTTTCTATCAAGTGAGGAACCTGATATATGAGCGAAAGCTTGCAGTGCCATTGGCAACATGTGTCGCCGCAATTCCTACTTCTATAGTGTACTTGTAAGAAAAGATTATTTCCTTCTTTGCAGACTAAAATCGAGTGGCAGAGATATTTAAGTTTGCTTATATCTGGGAACAGGCAACAAGTAAAGTAATTGAACTCGTAGTGGACAGATGTTCTGGTCCTGACTAACGCACTCGGAAGTTTGCATGTTTTGCTGTAAGTTCTTAAGATGCTCTTGTTAAGCTGTATTTCTATCTATCAATGAGACCAGAACCCTGCTAGAGCGGTGGAGATAGATTCTGCTACATAATTAATTATTGACCATTTCAGGTAGGCAATACTGCTTATCACAATGACATGTTGTATGAAGAAATCAAAGGTAACGCTGCAGCGGCACTCAGTAATCTGCTGGGGAACTCTTATATGCTCTGCGAATACATTGTCTCCCAGTGCTCAATTCAGGTTTGCCTACTCATTGCCAACTACTAAAGCTCATTTTCTGTCATAAGTGCTTATTCTGGATTCAATGAAGCTACGAACAGGACATAAGCGTTGATGTCCAATTCACTGTTTATCTCAATGCCAGTTAGTGGGATACTAGGCTGTTCTTGCTTTCATGCAAATCGTTGTTACACCCTCGCCCAAATTGAGGGGTCTGCTGTGGTCTATATGCAATGGTGGTGGGTTTAGTCCAACACTGAGTGGTTGAAGTATAGTTTAGCAGCATATAAAACTTCAAGTGAGTTATGAGGCTTTAGCGAATTCCCTTTTGGGTTAATCGACTCCTGGTTAACCGTCTTGAGTGAAAACAAGGACAAAATCTCTAGTGTTAGTGTGTTACACGTGTTGGTTCGTCTAGCGACTAGGGCAAGGTGTTGGACCTTAGCGAATTTTGGGCTTTACAACTCTGGAATCTGGCAGCAATTTTTGAGAAGTTCAATATGAGGCAGGAAGACGGTAATATGAAAAGATATCTAATATGTGGCTCAATAAAACAAATCTAATGCTTTCGTCCAGAAATGGTAGATTCATAGGATCAGCCTCTGCTCATTGAAGAATCCTCTCATCTCTCTCTGAGAGACATCTCTCATCTCTTGACCTATTGTTGTGCAGGCCCCGTTGAAGATGGTCAGTGATTACGCTACTGTCGCTCTGAGACCAGCAGACGAGGTGCTCTCCTTGGAATTGAGCCCACGAGACTAGGCTCATTCATTCCTAAATTCTAAAGCATGGTATAGTTTAGTCTTACATTGCTTAGATAAATAAGAGGAAAGCAATACAAAAGATGGAGTTCTTGTCACCTCATAAAACATGTGATATATGGTATAAGAAGGACTTTGTCTAAACACATGCGCGCGCAGGTATTCGCGTATTTTTGTGTGACTTGTGACCGCGTCGTAGCGGCACATTAAATCCATCTTTTATTTTGTTGAATCATGCCATCATTTCTCTTAATTTAATGTCGTCAGTTACCGTTGAACAATTGGCATGCATTTAATAGGAGGCTGGAAACATCTAGACTTAGCATTCCTAAATTTCTCCATCCCTTTCTTACATTGTCTTGTTCCTCTGGTGAATTGTGTTGGAGTGTTGAGTGATTGAACCTCACTAACCTTTCTACTTGGCATTCATTAGGAAGGAGGGAGAGCGGCTATCTTTGAGCTGTTGTCGCAGAAAGTATTTGCACGGAGTGACAATAAAGTTTTTGGGCAGCGCAACCTGTGCAACCGCTCGTCTTCTTCATTGATGTTGACTACTTCCGTGATCGCACATCTGTTATAGTCTACCACCGCCGGCAAAAGACTTAGCTTTACCGGGCATGAGGCATAGCAGTAAGTAGCCGAGTCCATTAGGGACTCTATTTACGTATAGGATTTGGGTTCGGGGTATGATTCCAGATCGGACTCTCCTTGTAAGCACGTCTTATATATAGCTTGGAGATCCAATGTTTAAGGAAGCAAGAAGTAATAAAGATCTATTACCTCACCTTTGCCTTCCCCTTGCCTTTCTCCTGCTGGCGACTCGCGAAGCCGATCGTCCAGGCCACCGCCGGGGACCGGGGCGTCCGCAAGCCTCCCATCGCTACACCTTGCGATCCCAGGGCCCTGACAACTTGGTATCAGAGATGCCTAGCTCGGATTCTAGGGACGACACCTCCTCCGTGAGTGCCATGTTCCAAGCACTTCAAGAGCAGATGGCGGGGATTGCGAAGCAGACCGCCGAGATGCAGGCCAAGATCACCGATCTGACCCGCCAGAGCATCGCCACCAACACTAAGCTTGCAACACTCGAATCGGAGAGAGTTTCCTCTTTCTCTGCTTCCGGGTTACTTCCAACTCCATCTGCTGCTGCCTCCTCCACGCCAATCATCAACACTTCAGCAGATCCATCGATGTTGTCCTTCTCCGCCGGTTACGCACCACCGACGACATCCACTTAGGGCCATCCGACTCCAGCGAGCGACACAATGTTCCGTCTTCCGCCGCCCATACCGCAATTCCTGCAGCAGCCGCCTATACCGCAATTCCTTCAGCAACCGCCTGTGCCATCGCATGTCTCCATGGGGCCGCGCCAACATTTGACATCCAACTCACATTCTAACACACCAAGATACCACAGACTGGAGTTCCCAACTTATGACGGCACCGACGACCCCCTTTCTTGGTTAAACTGGTGCGAACAATTTTTTCGCGGTCAGCGCACAAAGGAGGGTGACAAGGTATGGCTCGCCTCGTACCACCTCACGGGTATCGCTCAACAATAGTACTTTAAGTTGGAGCGCGACGACGGACAGCCAACATGGGACCAGTTTAAGGATCTCTGCCACATGCGGTTTGGACCACCAATTCGCAGTAATCCTTTGGGGGAATTAACTCGCCTACGGCAGATTGGATCAGTCAGCGAGTACCAAAACAACTTCTTGGCTTTGCTTTGTTGGGCTGATCGCCTACTACCCCTGCAGCAGGTGCAAATTTTCACCGCCGGTCTTGTCGAGCCTATTCGGACTGACGTGGAACTGCAGCAACCAGCCAATCTTCAGGTGGCAATGAGCCTCGCCCGTGCGTACGAACGCCGTGCACACATCACGGCCAGTACCGCCACCACATCATCAGCATCACGTCCCTGGTGATCACTGCAGAGACCTTCTTCTACACCGGTTCCAGTTACCGGACACTCACAGGAACCAACACCACCGGCCGCAGCCTCAGGGGGTCGCTCTGCAAAACCGTTTCGCCGACTTACTCCAACTGAACTGGCCGACCGCCGCTCCAAAGGTCTATGCTACAACTGCGATGACAAATTTCTGCCAGGACGCCGTTGCAAGCAACCGTTTTTGACCTACATTGGTATGAATGAAGACGGCAACGCCGGCGTGGACCAGCTGGGACTGCATGCCATTGAGGCCGAAGAATCCCCACCTGAGATATCCCTCCATGCAATCACGGGAGCATCCAACGAGGGCACCATGCAACTTGTGGTAACCATTGGCACTCAATCCTTCGTCGCCCTCGTCGACTCTGGTTCTACTCACAACTTTTTAAGTGCTCGGGCTGTCCAATTGGCCGCATTACAGTTGCTTCCCCGCCAGGGCCTTAGCATCAAAATAGCAAATGGTGAGCACCTTGCCTGTACCGGATTTTGCAGTAATCTACAGCTCATGGTGAACCAGACCCCGTTCATCATCCAAGCTTACGGCATACCCTTGGATGGTTTTGACATCATCCTGGGGGTCCATTGGTTGAAGACACTTGGTCCAATCCTTTGGGATTTTGACGACCTCACCATGATGTTTTGGTTGGAGGGTCGCCCGGTGCAATGGCAGGGACTCTCCACTACTCCAACCATGCATGGTCTAGTCCAGTCCGGCCAGGATTCACTACAGCCTCTACTGGAAGAATTTGATGACCTCTTTGCTGAGCCACAGGGACTTCCCCCAGTCCGACCACAAGACCATCGTATCACCCTTCGTCCGGGAGCAGCTCCAGTCTCCGTGCGGCCATACCGATATCCACTCCACCAGAAAGACGAATTGGAACGACAATGCAAGGACATGCTCCGACGAGGTTTGATTAGGCACATCCATTCATGTTTTTCCTCTCCAGTCCTATTGGTTAAAAACATGATGGTACTTGGCGATTCTGTGTGGATTATCGTGCCCTCAATGAGTTGACGATCAAGGAAAAATTTCCGATTCCTGTGGTGGATGAGTTATTGGATGAATTGCGAGGAGCTCGGTTTTTTTACTAAGCTCGATCTTCGGTCCGGTTACCACCAAGTCCGCATGCACCCCGATGATATCTTCAAAACTGCATTCCGGACTCATGAAGGTCTTTTTGACTTTGTGGTTATGCCCTTTGGATTGACTAACGCACCGGCCACATTCCAAGCTTTAATGCAGGCAGTTCTTCGTCCTTACTTGCGCCTCTTCGTCCTTGTTTTCTTCGATGATATATTGATTTACAGTTCATCCTAGTTCGAGCACTTGCAACACATCCGCATGGTTTTCTTGCATCTTCGTCAATATGCCTTGTTTCTCAAGAAGTCTAAATGTTCCTTCGGATTATCTTCTGTCTCATACATATTATTTCCAACGGCCAAGTAGCCATGGACCCATCCAAAGTACAAGCAATTTCTGAATGGCCACAACCCAAAACAATTAAAGCATTACGTGGGTTTTTAGGTGTTGCTGGCTATTATCGCAAATTTATTCAAGACTTTGGCAAGATTGCAGCTCCATTAACAAACTTACTTAAGAAAGAGGCATTCGGATGGTCGCCAACCGCCTAGCAAGCTTTTGAAGCCCTTAAGACAGCTCTATCCGCAGCACCAGTTTTGCATATGCCTGATTTCACCCAGCAGTTCATTGTGGAGTGTGATGCTTCCGGGTCAGGCATTGGGGCCGTACTTCACCAGGGTCGGGGACCCATCGCATTCTTTAGTCGACCGGTGGTGCCTCGCCATTCCAAGCTCCCTGCTTATGAGCGCGAATTAATTGGCTTGGTCCAAGTCGTTCGCCATTGGAGACCTTATCTCTGGGGCCGCGCTTTCCTTATCCGCACATACCACTACAGTTTGAAGTTCTTACTTGATCAGCGGCTTTCCACTATCCCACATTATCACTGGGTGAGTAAGCTCTTCGGCTACGATTTTTCAGTTGAATTTTGGCGGGCTGCCTCAACACCGTCGCTGATGCTTTATCCCGACGTGACTTCCCTCCGACCAGCCTGATGGCCATTTCGTTGCCTGCCCTTTCACTTTTTCCTGAATTGCGCAATGAGGTTTTACATACTCCAGCTCTACAGCAGCTTTAGGCCGATATCACTTTGGGCAAATTGACCGCACCATGGTCGGTCCAGGATGGCCTTATTTTACACTCCGGCCGGGTCTATGTGCCAACTTCATCGTCTTCATTGCAGCAAATCCTAACTTCCGCCCATGCAACACATGAAGGCATTCAAAAGACCTTGTGTCGCTTGCGCCAGGATTTTTACATCCCAGGGGCTAAACGTATTGTTCAGGACTTCGTGAGAACTTGTCTCATTTGCCAACGCAATAAGATTGAACATTTACACCCCGCGGGCCTCCTTCAACCGCTTGACGTTCCGGCTCAACCATGGTCTGACATTGCGATGGATTTCATTGAAGGGCTTCCTCGCGTACATGGTAAATCGGTCATCCTCTCGGTCATTGATCGCTTCTCCAAGTACGCCCATTTTATTCCCTTGGCCCATCCATATTCCGCCACAACTGTCGCCCGCGTCTTCTTTGATGAGATCGTCCGCCTTCATGGGATCCCTACATCAATTGTAAGTGACCGCGATCGGGTCTTCACAAGCAACTTTTGGCAAGACTTGTTTCGCCTGGCAGGAATTCACCTCCACCTTAGTTCGGCATACCATCCACAATCCGATGGCTAGACTGAAGTTGTTAACAAGGTGATCGCCATGTATTTGCGCTGCTTAACTGTCGATCGACCTCGGAAATGGGTGGACTGCCTACCCTGGGCCGAATATTGCTACAACACATCCTTTCACTCAGCCCTTCGTGCGACACCCTTCAAGGTGGTCTATGGCAGAGACCCCCCTTCATTGCGCACTTATGAAAAGGGTGAGGCCGTCGTTCAAGCTGTGGAAGTCTCACTATTAGCCCGCGATCAACTCCTTCGTGATATCCGTGATCGCCTTCTTCAAGCTCAAACATATGCTAAGAAATACTATGATCAACATCACCATGATGTTTCCTTCGATGTGGGTGAATTGGTTTGGTTACGCCTTCTTCATCGGCCGGCTGCTTCTATTGGCATCTCTTCAGCTAGCAAGCTTGGACCGAAATATTATGGTCCATACAAGATCATCGAGCGGATTGGTTCGGTTGCATACCGCCTGGAACTTCCTCCCGGCGCTAAACTCCATGATGTCTTCCATGTTGGGTTGCTTAAAAAGTTTCAAGGGGCTCTACCACCGACTCCACCGCCCTTGCCACAACTTCACCATGGCCGGGTGCTGCCTACTCTGCTGCGTGTGTTGAAATCTGCACGGCGCCAAGGCCAGCAGCAACTCTTAGTGCAGTGGGCTGGAACTGCTTTGGCGGATGCCTCGTGGATGCCACTGGCTTAGTTTCAAGAATCTTTCCCAGATTTTCAGCTCGAGGATGAGTTGCTTCGCGAGGCGGGGAGAGATGTTATAGTCTACCACCGCCGGCAAAAGACTTAGCTTTACCGGGCATGAGGCATAGCAGTAAGCAGCCGAGTCCATTAGGGACTCTATTTACGTATAGGATTTGGGTTCGGGGTATGATTCCAGATCGGACTCTCCTTGTAAGCACGTCTTATATATAGCTTGGAGATCCAATGTTTAAGGAAGCAAGAAGTAATAAAGATCTATTACCTCACCTTTGCCTTCCCCTTGCCTTTCTCCTGCTGGCGACTCGCGAAGCCGATCGCCCAGGCCACCGCCGGGGACCGGGGCGTCCGCAAGCCTCCCATCGCTATGCCTTGCGATCCCGGGGCCCTGACAACACCTTTGTGCTGCTTCTTTTTCTTCATCAACCCCACTATAAGTCATTTATGTAACCGATTAACTCTGATATAATTTTATTGAAACGTATATTTGAAATATAATGTCTGCCGTTGTTAGTTATAAATTTTATATCACTAGTATGTTATAATATATACCTTTTGTTGATATTTAGAATTAAAATATTACCCATATTTTTGACAGCTGTAACCGACTCGCCTCTAAAAATTATGCTCCTCAGCGAAAGATGTGCGACCATGCTACCTGCGGGCTCTTCCTGCGATCATCAGAGTTGCTCCCAATCGTTGTGCACCTGGGGCAGTCCCCTGATCCAACCATCTCTGAGTATGCTTCTGCCATCACGGGTAAATCATGCCAATCTAGACGTTTCTCAGGGAGGCGCAAGTCCAGGGCATGGTCATGCGGTCATGCCACTGCATTGCGGATCTGCAGTCCGTGCTATTTCCATCAGATGCTGTAATGTTGTGCGTGATCTCACGGCATCGACCCTTCCCGAAGTCTGTATGTAAATATTTCTTTTGCCCAGAAAGAAGGAAGGCACAGTTTGCCTGTTTATATGCATGTGCTTCACAAAATGGTTCCCAGCATGCTTCGACCTGGACCGCATTAGTGGCTGCGACGCTGTCAGCACGACCGTCGTCGGCGGACACCCTGCCCAGGTGGCTTATATCACTATAAGTCGAAAGGTATGACTGTAAAGTTGAATAATTTAGGGAATTGTTTTTTAAAAACTGTCCAGGTGAATATGGTCTTCAAGTAAAATATAGTCTTTTAGTGATAGGAATTAACTTATTTTCATGTCATTCTAAATAATTATTTTAAATAAATAATAGTGCACAAATATTAATAATGAAAATATTGATAATTACATAGCATTGTAGGAACAATATGATCAAAAATATATGATTTACTGTTCAAACCCTTTAACTGGTTCTAACTCTCCTGTGTCTTGACTTGCTCTTGGGACGAACGACTTAGCAAACCCAAGTGCTATTGCGAAAAGACAAACAAATAAGTTTGTGCTCAAAAGAATCCAAGCTAGGAAAATAAAATAAAATAAAAGAGGAATAAAATTTAGAAACAGTTGGACATAGGTGGGTCTAGGTGACTAGGGGTTTTAACAAAGTTTGGTTGGGCTAAATGGAGCTGAGAATGATTTAAACGGGCTCAAAACAGTTGAAATGGATATATAAATATGCTAAATGAAGTTTTGGATGAATATTAATGGATTGGCATTATTCCTAATGGATCGAGTTACATGAATAGTGATGATTTTGGGCTGGCTAATTAGGCGAAACAGTGTTGGGCTTGGGCCATGAATAGTAATGGGCTAACTACGAACAATATTGGGCAGCTAATGTTGGGCCTAGCCCCACTGGCTGATTGGGCTCCTGTTGGCCTTGGGCCGACTTGGCTGGCCTAAGTGCGCGGCCTACCAGGTATGAGGCCTGCTTAGCTTTGCGCGCTCACCATGGACACCTGAGCAGGGGTGCATGGCGGCGACGACAATTGGGCGCCGATAGTGGTCAACGGTGGCGAGCAGTGGTGTGGACAAGGTTAGGAAAGTCTACAGGTTCCATTTTTTTGGCATGGGCAAGGCCAGAGGTACTGCACAAGGCTTTTTGGTACTTTTGAATTGAAGAGCTGTAGCTGCTAGCTTCCTTTTTATAGCTGTCTCAGAACTTGGAGTTAGCCTTGGAGCTGGCATGCATGCTTGAAAAGAGGACCAGGAGATTTTTGATGACTGTGTTGCTTCTCCTTCTGGTTGCTCGACTTCCTCAACCTCTTGTGCTGCCTCTTGTGCCTCTCCTACATCATCATCATAATTGATATGCTTGTTTCTCGCTCCATTCTTAATGTACTCTTGCATCTCTCTCATAATGGTTGTGGTTGTCTTGGAGCATTTCTCTATATCTCAAAAGCCACCGGCAAAATGTTGTTTAAGCCTCTTGATTTCCGAAGAAATTCTCACTTCTCAAAGCTTGCATTGGACCTTATCTTTATTGCCTAAATCTAGCCAAAAACCATACTGCCACCCAAGATCTTTGGATTTTGCCCTTCGTTTAGAATCTTTAGCTGAATAATATTGCTCAGTCTGCTCGGCTGCCTCAGCATTGATAGCACCAGCAACATTGCCTTCTTGTTCTTTCTGGTTTGTCATCGCATCAACAATCTCTATTGCAACTTCCCACCGGGAAAAAAATAGAAAATTACTATTTGCCAATACTATTATACAGGAAATCAATGTAAACAGATGAGTAGATGACACAAAACAGACTATGGGGTACACACCTTAGGCACTTGTTTGAATGCTAGCAGCTGAAAAGCTTGGAAAGAGATATAATGAGCTTGCAAGACATCATCATCAGTTCATCACTAAGCTGTGTTCCAGAATGATCATTAATCTCGAAGCCATCATAAAACTGCACAGTAAGAGTAAGACGTAAACTACAATGATCAAATCACACTTCATGATGCACCCAATCAGTAAACAAGGAACCTAATCATTCAAAATTATTATCCAGACCTCTTCTGATCATATAAAGCGGTTACAGGAGAATACAATTCAATAAGCACCAATTCAAATGATATCACAAACAGGTCAATGGAACTAAATATTTGATGCATCACTAGTTCCCTACTACTGTTCTGTCTCTCCTCAATTCTCACACTCACCTGGCAAGGCGGCCGCCTAGGACTTCGCCGTAGACACCTTGGCGACGCTGTAGACGACCAGACCTCCTGGACGCTCGCCTAGCTTGTCTAGGTACTGTGGACCTCTATGACGTCCTCCCTGCACTGCCACGACGCCATGACATCTATGGAGAAGAGAATTGAAGTGGTTGTACACTATGGAGACGAGAATTGAAGTGGTTGTACAACGTTTGACTTGCGAATTAAAGACAGTTTTAGCACTGTTTCACATCGTATTTATAAAAATAGAAGTATATGAGACGTATTGACAAAAATATCATTTTTGTCGTCGGCGCGTCGGGCAGCAACGCCCGCAAGGCGACGCGTGGCGCTGTCGTTGGCGGCAGGTGCCTACAGCGCCCTCACTGGACGATAGGCAGCTTACCACCTGGGGGCAGACGGTAGGCTTGCCTGCCGCCCAGAGAGGAGGTGGCAGGTAATTAGGCCGGTTAATTAGTCGGCCTAATTACCTACCTTATTTTTTTAGTTTATTGTTTGTTTGAATTTTTAAATATATCAAATAAGCTTCAAAAATTATGAAAATTTATGTACAGCCTTCCGACATAACTTACCTTGCAGTGTAATTTTTGGGTAATTTTATTCATTGCGAATGTTGCTAAAACATTCATACAATTTCGATAATTTTACGAGTTTTTAGGTATAGCAAACGAGCTCCAAAAATTATGAAATTTTATGTGAAGCCTCCTGATACAGTAATTGTTATTACATAATTTTTTGGGAATTTATGTGCTTTGAATTTGCCACGTTTATTAGGATTAACTTAATCATGAATTTAACGATACTCACACATGTTTTGAAGTGCCATGTATTGTCCAATCGTGGTATATATTATTTGTTGCTATTTGATTTGCACAATTATCGCGCTCTCTGTATGTGTCCTCTCGCATGCTCTGTCATCACTAATGTCATTTAGACATGTGTTAGCTTGACATAATGGCCCCCCTCGCCCGCTCCCTCATCGGCACAAATGTTAGTGCAACCATGTTGCCCCGTCTTGTCCGCTCCGTCGTGCGCACATATGTCACTTTTACCATCGTATCCGCTGTCAACTGTGGTGGTGCACGTCGACAACGCGTCTGTAATTTCCGGTGGGAACATACCAGATTCTCTTTTCGCTCGCTTCAAATGCAGAGCTCTCGCAATCACTCATCGCTCATGTAAACTTTGTTTCGCTTCTTGTAGGAAGAAGAACCTTTTGAGTTATACAGTAACATAGCATGGCAAAGACCGAGGGGCCAGTCGGAGCGGGGCGCTAAAGGAAGGCCTTCCCCTGGAAAGGAGGGAGGACTTCAGCCGTAACTACCGCTTGAGGCCAAACAGGGGGGGCTCAACTGGTATGGCCGAAATGCAGACACAGGGATGATACAGTCGTGCAGGTCCTTGATGGCCATTTTGATGGCGGGCGACGTTTCTTCTGATGCCCACACTCTGGGGTACAATTAACCAATAGTTTATTTTGTCTTACTGGTAATAGCGCTTTCATGTTAACCCTCCTTTCGTGCAGATAGCGAAATGCGACTTTGTCCGCTAGATCGATCCTCCCCATAAACACTATGTTGCGAGGTACATGGATACACTGTGGGAGCGAATCTTAGAGATAGAGGCGCAGATTGACAGTCTCAATGAAGAGAATGATGACCTCTGGCAACAGATGCAGTGTGAAAGGGGCAACGAGGAGGTTGTCAATATAGGAAGTTCGTATGATCCCAAATGCTGTTGCGCGAACCTTAGCTGCATATGTGCGTGCCACTACAACGATGGCTAGTTACGTCCGAGGCGCACCTCCACAGCAACACTCCATGTGGGTACCACGAGGCACCTTCTACCAGTAGACACACACCAGAGAAGGTTATAGCATGTAGCTTGTGGTTATATTCAATGTTGTAAGGCATGTAAGTGAATAGTGTACGCGTCGTTGCGGTTACTATTTTTTGAGTGGACTGTTGAAATGCTATGTCATGTGCATTAAGCTAAAGGAGTCGATATGTATTAAACAAACATTATGAAATACATCTCAAATGGGTACAAATATGAATTAATGCGATACAGTAAAAGACACATGAGATTATGACACTGAGTCGCGACCTGACGAGCTCGTTCTGTTGGGGCAATCCTTCAATGAGTGTCCGAAGGTCTTATATATTCAGCATTTCACTGTGCGGAAAATGCTGGTACGTTGGCTCACATCCATGTTGTTCTAGAAGCGCCGTGTTTGCCGACATCCCTTCTTAGTTATCTTCAACTCTTTGTTGGGGCCCATTGCAGTATGTCCGGCCAAAGATCCCTATAGTTTATGTCCAAGCCGTACGAGTGAAACTCTGCACTCTATGTATTGAAAAAGTGTTGCATGTCATAGTATTGTGAGGTATACGGCTTGGACATCTGCCTCATTTGCGCACATGTCTTGTACACATGTGAGCATGGCTTGTGCAGGAGCGTCGGCTTGTTGCAGGTGCATATCGTCACATCACCTAGGACGCATGCATGTTTCATTTCACTCCTAGCATGACTGTTCACATATTTTTGCTGAAGCCTTATCTTGTACTTCCTTCGGAGGCCATCAATTACCCAGATGTCGTGCATTCGGGTTTTCTCCATCTTCAGTTTCATATGTCTCTGCATGTTCTTAGACCATTTGTTGCCTTCGTCTATTTGATGCCTGGCTGCGGCGGCTCTATTGACGAAATAACCAAAAGTGCGAGTCCATGTCTCCTCCACGATCGCGGTGATAGGGAGGCACCACACGCCTTTCAGGATGCTGTTGTACATCTCAGACATGTTGGTCGTCATAATCCCATACCTCGCACCATTCATGTCATAGAGAAGTGACCATTTCTGTAATTCAGGAGCATGCCAACGAATCCACTCAGAGCAAATAATATATACCACGATTGGCCGACACATGGCACTTCAAAACATGTGTGAGGATCGTTAAATTCATAATTAAGTTAATCCGAATAAACGTGGCAAATTCAGAGCACATAAAATTCTCAAAAAATTACGCAATAACAATTAATGTATCGGGTGGCTTCACATAAAATTTTGTAATTTTTGAATCTCGTTTGCTATATCTAAAAACTCGTAAAATTATCGAAATTATATAAATTTATGAGCAACATTCGCAGCGGATAAAATTACTCAAAAATTACTCTTGTGTCGGGAGGTTGTACATAAATTTTCGTAATTTTTAGAACTTATTTGATATATTTAAATGTTCAAACAAACAATAAATGAAAAAAATTAGGGCAGGTAATTAGGCCGGTTAATTGCCACCTCCTCCCTGGGCGGCAGGCGCCTACTGCCGCGACTGCGTCACGCGTCGCCTCGCAGGCGCTGCCGCCCGGCCCGCCGACGGTAAAAATGGCATTTTTGTCAATACATCTCGTATACTGCTATTTTTGTAAATACGGTGCGAAACAGTGCCAAAACTGGCTTTGATTCTTGACTTGCTTCCTAGTGTCTTCCGGTATAAGTTTGTATAGTGTCAACCGGCAACACTTACAGTGAAGGGCTTGGATATACAGTAACGAGGAACGAACATGTTGTAGCTGTTAGCATTATCAGGCATCCTGATTGAACCATTGAACTCCCGTAGTCTCCAATTGCACAAATACATGTTAAAACGAGGCCTTACCTGTTCAATGCGTTACCCAGTTACATGCTAACTGCTAAGTTTGAAGAGACAGCAATTGGTTATGAATTAGCCTAAATTTAAAGTCGGAATTTCCTACGGAACCTGGCATCAAGATTCAAATCTTCTTCCAAAAGTAGCATATCGCTGGTATCAAAAACTTCTCGGCATCACTAAACCTTAATTCGTATGAAAACATAGCACAAAGCACAGTTAAAAATGTCGTCCAAGGTACTCATTCAGTTTATTCATCCAACTCTAGTACTCGTATTTCATGCTGGCTGACGAGAGCAAAGGCAGCAAACTACCCTGACATTAGGTAACTGCATCGCCATTCATTTCTCAAATTGCGACAGCATCTCCTGGGCAGTCTCACGCCACATATTGTAGAGCTCATCTGAAAACAGAACAAAATGCACCTGCAAATAAAATTCATACCAATTACCAAGTGGTTTACATGTTTAATCGAGATACATGATAGCACTACATAAAAAACAGGAAAAAGGGAAAGTACTTTCCTATTTCTAAACTGGTCTTCCCAGTGAAGCCTAAATAAGGGACATCATTATCATCTCTATTTTGACGGGTATCATCACAATCTTTTTTTTTCTTTTTCAGAGGAAGTCTGACTAGTTGTGGCGTCGGTGGCGCCGTCGACGGACCAGCGGGTGACGTCGCCCTTGCGCAGCTTCAGCGCACCGGCGCCCGCCGCGGCCGAAAGCCGGAACGCCTCGCCGCCCCCGAAGCCGCCATGGCGAAAGCCCTCGTCGTGCAGGTGCCGGGCGGCCGCCTCCGCTGCCAGTTGGGGTGTGGGAGCAGCGACGGCGTCAGGGAAAATCTAGCCGCCGCACGCGAGCGTCGGTGGCACGCGGCTGCGCTTTGTATCTGGAGATAGTACTCGACTAACTAAGGCCCGGATTGGTAGGCTGGGCTAGGCCCATCGTTCTGGCCATTTGAAACCTGGCCCATTTGAAACTTGGCCCGTTTTACGATACCCTCTTGTTGAGAAATTTCCATGGCACACCATGCTAATCCCATCACATGGCAAACACTTATATGTACTACTACTAGGTAATGCCATTAGGCCTCACAAAACAAACAATTTCATTCATACATACAATTCTCTCTGCCTCTCTCTCAAAGGAGGCAGGCTCACACTCTCCACCACACCTCTCTGATGCTAGCATATACCATCACCCTATACAAATCTTCAGGTAACAGAACAGAGCAGAGCAGCGGAGGCCTCCGACATGCGGGTGCCAATCCTTGTTTTCTTTTCAGGAGCAACAGCAGCATCAGGGCGGGACCAGATTAATAAACTAGCACCGATAAAACTCGAGATTAAAAAGGCTAATCCCATCTTAGCCAACACAGAAAGCTCTAGATTAATGGAAGGAGCTGGGCTGATCAGAACTGGCCTCCCTCGAAGGTCTGGCCGAACTGCCACCCCGCGGGCGCGACGGCGGCGCAGGTGAGGGCGCGGCCATCGCTGGCGGTGACGCGGAAGGAGAGGGCCTGGCTGTTGAGGTAGGTGTTGCTCTGCCAGTTCTGGCCCCAGTTGCGCGACATGGGCTGCCACCCCGTGCGCGACCCCTTGATCGCCACCGCGCGCACGTCCCCCGCCCCGCCCACGTTCGTCACCAGCACCAGGTTGAAGTACGAGTGCCCGTTCACCGTGAACCGGACCCCGCCCTTCTTCAAGCACGCCACCCTGCATTGCATTCATGGCATGCACGTGAATTATATGTGGAGTGACCGTGGCTTTTACACTTTTTCTAGCGACCAGTATATTGTCGTTTTCGCTACAGTAGAAGAAAATGGGGATAGACTATTACACAGGCGACTGAAATTTTTTTATCTTTCAGTCACCACTTTGAATCACCTGAAGTTGCACATGTTTTTTTTTAGAGGGCTGCAATTTTACTTGATTGGGAGTGCAATTTCAGGTCACCTGAAGTTGCACTCTGAATCACCTAAAGTTGCAGCTATTTTTTTTGGAGGGGGGCTGCAATTTTAGTTCATTGAGAGTGCAATTTCAGGTGACTGAAACATAAAAAAATTTCAGTCGCCTATGCAATAGCAAAACTGAAGAAAATGTGGGGACGTGCGTGCGTGCGTGCTTGCCTGCGGAAAGAGACGGGGACAATGCCGGCGCGGTACTGGGCGATGCGGAGGAAGGCGGGCTCGGCGAGGTCGAAGTGCTGGAGCGGGGGGTTGCACCAGCCGCCGTCGTTGTTGGGGAGGGCGTAGTTGGGCGGGCAGAAGTTGGTGGCCGTCACTGTGATGGCGCCGGGGAGGCACCACTTGGGGTCGCCCGAGCACCGCAGCTCGTAGCACGACCCGCAGCTCAGCCCGTTGTTGAACAGCGTCGTGCTCAGCGCCGCCGTGCTCGTGCCGTACCCCTGGCTGTACAGGTTCCCGTACCCGCACGCGCCTCCTGCACGTACGCGCATACACAAACGCCGTGCCCGCTCGAGTCAGTCCATCAAGATCAATGGTGACCAACAGTGCATCCTGACTGAAGTTTCAAGAACTGAGTGAAATTGATGTTCTGTACGTACCCATTGTGCCCGAAGCGTCGCCGCCGCCGTAGAACGTGGCGTGCCCGGACTGCCACTGCCCGAGGGCTCGCGTCGCGGCGAGGAGGACGAGAGCGAGGAGCATGAGGATGGAGGAAGAGGAGGGCGCCATTGGAGCTCAGTGCCGAGACGGTTTACTTGAGAGCGTGGTGTCGTGTTGTAGGGCAGAAGCGCGAGCGTGGTGTGGTTTGGGGAGTGGTGGGAAGTGGGGGTCTTTTTGTAGCCGAACTTGGCCTTAATTTGGATTCAAGTCCTTGTGGTTTTTGGACGCTTTTGGTGGTAATATGACCTTAAAAGTGTGTTTTTGAGGAAAGAGACAGTTATGCAGCAAAGTTAGCTGTTACCTTTTGACATTTGCAATGCTCTTTTGTTTTCTTTCTGAGGAAAATAATGCGGCTAGTTTGCTCAAGCATAATCGGGAGGTGGTGATGCATGTAGAGGAATGGAGTAGGGAGGAGGAGAATCTACCAATTCTACAAGCAAATTTAGCTTTTATTCAGCAGACCTAGTAATGTCACGGTCCGAAGGAAAGTAATGCTAGGATACGGGGCACTATTTGCTAGAGGGATTCGCTAAAACAGAGTTTGGCTTCGGGTTTTTTTTTTCAGTTTATGACTTATAATTTATAGTTTTCCTCAAACAAATAAATAGAATGATTTTTCCGATGTTATTTCGAATGGTTTATCGGAATAGCTTTTTAGAAAACGACTTGTTGGCTTTTGATTAATTTACATGAGCGTTCACACTAGGACCAAAGCTATAAGACATAGCTAAAAAGACGGCACTCTTTCTCTGTGTTATGTTTGTTTGTTTAACACTGTATTTTTCTTTTTCCTATTTGTAACTGGCCATGATTAAGTTGCGTTTATGTACCGTTTGTTGTGTAGTTTTCTGCTTCATTCAATATTTTGCCTAGTATCAGTGAAATGAATGTAGGTCCTGTTTGGCAAAATGGCTTCTGCGGTTTCGGTTTACGGCTTTGACTTCGCTACAGTAACTAGCTTTTAAACAAAATATTTTTTAAGATGATGTCTAATAATTTATTATAGTACACATTATATTGACTTCATTTATATCGGCCAAAACTGCACATGACTATCCCTCTCTCCATATTCTCTCACGCGAACAGACAAAATTCAAAAATTTCAATCATAAATCCATAAGTCTCAGCTATAAATTTTAAGTCTCAGCCACATCAAACAGGCTGTAGACCTACGGGATTGGTGAAGAAACAAAATTCACCAAACTCATCAAAATTGAGGCACATCTTTGACACTGGACTTGAACGTTGGTATTCTCCAAGGAACCAGACGTCGAAATAGTTGAACAACCAGTAGGTTGGTCCATGATTTTTTTTCTCTTGATAATATATATTTTGTCATGTTACCAGAAAAGAAAAACCATATCTAACTATACTTTATAGCACAATTAGTAGTATATCGCTCCAGAAATATACAGTAGGCGGCAAAATTTTGCATTGCATTATTTGTCTCGAGGATTAGCTTTGGTCTGTTCTTTTTGATTTTGACTTATGCCTATAACTTATAATTTTTAACTATTCGTGAGTGCCAAGAACAGAGTAAGAGAAATTCATGTGCGGTTTTGACCGATATAAATAAAGTCGCCATGGTGTGTAATGTAATAAACCTGTAAACCATATATTAAAAAATAGTCTGTTTAAAAGATAATTATTATAGAAAAACTGAAAAATAGTTTTTAGATGCCAAAAAAAAGAAGTCCACAAGAAGTATTTTCCACTCATACTTCAACCGTATATAGAAAAGTTGCTTTGCAGCAAAAGAGGGCCATTTGTCGTGACCGATTTACTGCACTTTACAATGTCATCCGCATAATTCTGCGTGGTCTGCTGAAAGCGAAAACGAATCGTACGATTCTACGTCACTCCCTAGACCCGCCACCGGAAGCAACCGTGAATAGGTGAGGACGGCGAGACATTTTGTTCTTCCTCTGCCGTGTGGTCCCGGCTAGCACAAAGGTAGGGCCGGCCAAAAGGGTCCCGTGAAAAGAGCCTGCCGCCAATCGGGAATCAGCGGCACATGCGATTGTTCCAGCGGCGAAAGGCAAGTCTAGCAACAGCCCACGCCCACGTCCCCTACCTAGGCACACTATCTATAGATTTGCCTTCTTTGACTCTCTTTATAGATGTATTCTTATTGTTATCAGTTTTTAGTCTCTGCTTAAAAAAATAAAAATTAATATAAATGACTGATTTTTTGAAATAGGTTTTTCACTCTTTTCGCCCCTATCTGACTTTAAAGATAAGATATGAGGTCACAGGCACGTCACGCACCCTAATTTTTCTACCCCATTCGGCACACGCATCTCTTGCTCACTTTTCCCACGCTTACTTTTTCCTTAAAACTATATCTTTCAATCACTACCATTCATTTTCAACCAAAAGCTATTCGCAGCAGCCAAAAAGCCATGGTATCCATCCATGCCCGTGTCTTCTTCCCTCTAATCACGCCACCTCTCCCTCTGTGCAAGCTTCCAATAGTTGGATGGATATTGCTCGCAAAATCTCTAGGGCCGGAGCTCAGAAGCCGATACGCATGTAGCGTCACAGGGACGCCATGCATACATTGATGAAGCGATGAGTTCATATTCATGTGTGCGCGCACGTTGTGTGATCATACCCTGATCGGTTCGGCTTGAGCTTCTGCCTTCTGGCTTATTTTTCACTATTCATAAATTTCGTCTTTTATGAACTTTTGGCTTTTTGTTGAGCTTTTTTGCCAGTTCTTTTTTCCCGTATTCGTTTGTATTATACATATTGGGCTAACATATTTTTTATATTTTTAAATTTTTTTAAATTTAATTATGCTAAATAAACCTCTGTCAGCTACAGTATTTTTTTCAGCCAGCTACAGTGTTTTCAGCCATAAGCCATGAGCTTTTAAGCCCAACTGATCACCACCTAATACCGGAACATGATGTGTCTCGAGGGTGTTTGGTTTTTTGCAGCCCCACTTGCATGTAGGGCTGTAAACGAGCCGAGCTCGAGCGAGCTTGACCTAGCAAGCTCGAGCTCGGTAGAAACTCGAGCCGAGCTCGAGCGAGCCTAAGATCAACATCGAACTTTAAGCTGGGCTCGAGCTCGGCTCGAGTTTCTACTGAGCTCGCTCGAGCTCGGCTCGTGTAGGTTCGGTGCGTACCTGCGTGGCCGGATCCCGGTCGAGGAGGGGCGGCGCCGGCGGGGGAGGAGGGGCACCGGGGGGAGGAGAGGCGTCGGCAGCGGGGGAGAGGAGGGGCGGCGGCGGGGGCGAGGAGAGGCGCCGGCCGGCGGGGGGCGAGGAGGGGGACCGGGGGGCGAGGAGGGGGACAGGGGGCGGCGGGGGAGAGGGGGGCAGCGGCGGGGCGATAGGCGAGGAGGGGAATGGGGGGAGAGGAGGGGCGCCGGCGGGAGAGGAGGGGCGGCGGCCGGGAGGGCGAGGAGGGGGACGGGGGGGGGGGGGGGGCGGCGGCGGGGGAGAGGAAGGGGGTCGGGGGGAGGAGGGGCGGCGGCGGGGGAGAGGAAGGGGGTCGGGGGGAGGAGGGGCGGCGGCGGGGGAGAGGGATGGGGAGGCGGCGGCGGGGCGAGGAGGGGGACGGGGAGGCGGCGGCGGGGGAGAGGAAGGGGACGGGGGCGGGAGAGGGGGTCGGCGGCGCCGGGGGGGGGGGGCGGCGGAGGCGAGGAGGGGCGGCGGCGGGGGAGAGGAGGGAGGCGACGAGGGGGACGGGGGTGGGGGTGCGGCCGGCGGCGGGGGCGACGAGGGGCGGCGGGGGCGCGGGCGCGGGGCCGCGGGTGGGGGCAGGCGGGGGAGAGGCGTGGCGGCGGGGGGCTGGCTGCCTGGGGTGAATTTGAGAGGAGAGGCGGGAGGGAGGGGTGGGGCCGTGGGGGGAATTAGGGAGGGGTAAAAAATTCTAAGCTCGCGAGCTATTCGAGCTCGGCTCGTTAAAGCTCACGAGTTTAGGATGAAGCTCGAATTCGGCTCGTTTGGAGCTTGAGTCAAGCTCGAATCGAGTCTAGAGCGAGCAAACTCGAGCAGCTCGCGAGCCTCGAGCTTTTTTTACAGCCCTACTTGCATGCCTCGACTCCGGCTGCATGCCGAAATATCGACGAGCGTTTCGTTCATAGGTACAGTTTTGCACGTACCATCTTTATTATTTCTGACATGAACGCGGTCGAGTAAAATTAGGGCAAAATTCACCGTGCTAACCAAATGAAACATGTTTGCTCGCTGGTTGTGCTAAGCTGGTCGTGGATTAGCCTTGAAAAGATGGGTGCAGCAGCTTTGATTAGCTGGATGGATGGATTAAAAGTTGACACCTTTTCACAGGCATAGTATGTGTATGCAGACAACATGGTATCACCGACACCAACTGTGCAGCAGCTAGCTAGGCTTCATGAGAGAAGATGGCTTTCGGTTTCAGTTGCAGAGAAGAAAAGTTGTCACACTGCTTGCGAAGGTACGGACTACAGACAATGGTGCTTGCTTGCTAATTGCTTGATCTGAAACGTGTTAAGAACTGTGTGTAAAGTACTTCAGGTACACGCATGCCCCTGTGTTAGTCAGGAAGGTTTGCATGTGTTGCTCACTTCATCGGCAAGTGAAACACGTCAGAGCAATGTAATATTGACGACCTAAAACAATCAAGATCGATCCATCCAGGCGCACACACACTACATTTGCCCCTTTTCCGAAGGGCAAATTTCGACAGGATTTTTTAAGAATAGAGCTAGACGATTTATTCTTTTTTAAAAAATGGGACGCATGCGCTAGCTTTACCTGTTCATTAAAGAATGAATAAAGTTTAGCAGTTAATTAAACATCAAGATGGACTCACAAGAGAAGAGAAATGTTTGGTTCCGAAGGTGATATTTGCAAATGGTACATTTCCTATGGAATTTCCCTGTAAAATTCTTGTAAATCCATGCGTTCCAAACAAGTCCAACATTTGCTTGTATATTAATAGGTGGCAGGCATCTCGATTGTCTTCGGTGCTCCTAATTTTAGGCATCAACAAGCTAGCCTTCATTCATTTGGATTCATTTGGAAGGGATAATTCTACGTTACACATACATTGGTCCAGTGTTCTGTTCCTTGTAATCAGGAGCATGCGTCGTTGTCGTCTCGTTATTCTACCTGCATCGAATCTATATGCATGTACGCAAGTCGTAACCGTCACAGGGAAAAACATCACATCATCCGGTTGGGTCCTTTGTCACTGCTGTAGTTTATAATTTTGAACTTAGTGCAAGTGTCTATATAAACAACTTAATATTGATAAGCTGTTTCAAAAAAACTATACTAATAAGTTGTTTTAAAATAGTGATTGAAAAGTTATCTTGTTTATTTATTTAAGGAAGGTTATAAATCATAAGTAAAAGGAAATCAGCCATTGTGTCGGTAGGAATCTAATCATACGTTAGCCGGTTCGCGTACGCAGGATAGTACATTTGTTTACTGGCTTTATAGCATGTGCCTGGGACCTTCACCACAAATTTGAAAAGAGAACGCTCATTAGTTTATGGTACATAGCACACCGGCCGGCATGTCGAGCCTAGAGGTTGACTCTATCTTCCCTACTTGTTTCCACCGATATCATAGGGTCTCATTCATTGAACTCTCACAACAGAACATTCAGAATTTGTTTCTCAAAATTAGAGTAGATCCTAAAGGCAGTATCTATTCAGTCGGCATCCGGCAATCCGCACCTCAACTCACACAACACGTATATATGTTATGGAGTATGTAACTAGGTACATGCTAATCTTTTCCTTGTAATATATACACACACATATATATGAGAAAAATATCAATTTCTCGTGCTTATCTCTGGTTTTGGGGGAGCTTCTGATTTTCGATCGGACGGCTATGAGCACACATGGCAATGCTCATTGTGCATTAGTTGAAGCAAGTTATAGAGGATCCATTTCCACGATGATCTACACTATCCAGTAGCTAGCATTAAAGCGCGTTATAGCATTACATCATTGTCAAATAGGAGTATGATCAGTTGAGCAATTGCTGGTCCTTAGATATGAGTGGTGGGAGAAAATGGTGGCAATATCAAATATAATCTGAGCCAAGTGTAGATAAACAAGCATATATAGAAGGCCAACCTTGCATGTTCGGTGCACATGGATGCTTTCTAGCTGTTTCAGTTTGATGATTGGGGGCCATGCAAGCACAAGACACGATAGAGCCAGAAATTGAGACATCGATCTACGTACTTCGGGATAAGAACAAGAGTAACTTGCATGTTTTGCCTTTGCCATGAGGATGGTGGTGAGAGAGAGGTCCATTGCCTGATACTGCCATCATTTCAAAATCTGATCCTCTTCTAATCATGGACTTGCCAATTGCCATGCATGCTGCATGCATGATTGCAACAGTTCCAACTTCCAATGCTCTTTTCTTGCTTTGTACTATGGTCCTATTTGGATCAGTTTCAGATTCTTAAAAACCAGTTATTACTTCTAGTTTTTAAAAGCTGGTTTCTAAGCAAAAACTGGTGGGGTGTTTGGATCCTCTAGTTTTTAAAAGCTGATTTCATTTATGATTGGTGCTAATAGACTATTATACCCTTACATTTATTGCTCTTGAACAACACATTAAACAGCCATGCGTGGTCTTTAATGAGGGTAAATGGGTATTTGTGAAAAAAAACTGGCAAAAGCTGGGTATCAACAGCTTCTTGGTTTTTAAGAATCTGGGTAGGTAGATTTTAAAAACTACCCCAAAAACTGGTCTGTTTGGATCCCACCTAGTTTCCAAAAACCAGATTCTTAAAATCTGGGTGGATCCAAACAGGCCCTATATGGCTGTGAGCCTGTGAAGATGCCAACCTTGATTTTAGCAGATATTTATCTCTCTCTTTTTTTTTTTTGAGAGAGAGAGAGTTCTTTGAGAAGGATATCAGCTAGTGGAGTACTAAATTATGTTAGCTTCTTCGAGAATTGAGATATATGCACTCCAATGTTACGTACTGTCGCACCACTATTACAGCAATGTGTAAAATATGTGTAGTGCCCCTAGCGGCCTAACCTACTGTGCCTGATCTGAATTCTCCCTATAACTCTTCAGATCGTCAGTGTGTATAGAGAGCCAGTTCTTGGTCATTCTGAAGCATAGGTTGAATTTTGAAGGATGTTACTAAGATCACCTATCCCATGATGACATGAAAACGAAAGACCCGAAACCAACTGCAATTCTACAAGCAAGCAGAGAGCATCCAGTGGCGGAGCAACTGCAGGTCTGCAGCAGGTATACGTTCCCCGCCACAAAACGGAACTACGTTAGCGCATTGAGGATGATCGATGTTAATTAGATTCTGATTGTGCGTACGGTGAAGGGTCACAATGAAGAGCCCCCCTACTCCGGTTGCTTTCATGTGGTACTTACGGTCGGCGACCGATTTCACGTGCGAATGCTTCTCTCAACACTCTTCTCGGCGAGGCAAGATGAACGAAACATGGGAGCCAGCCACTGTGGCAACAACCTGCCATGGCCGGTGCCGTACGTACGGCGTCCTCTGCAGCTCACAGCGGCACGCAACCGTCACCGATCGGCCGCAGGCGTCGTCACGCGTGTTCAGGGCGCATGTGACTGACCCGATTCTCACGTCGCTGGGAATCTGTGGCCACACCGCGCAAGTGCGCTCGAGATCGTGGAACTGTACATGAATTTGCCGCTGTAGTTATGGTTTTTTTTTCTTTCAAATTTAGGTCCTGTTTGGCACAGCTTCACCAACAGCTTCATGAGCAGTACCGGTCCTACACTTTCAAGGGCCCTTGGGCGAACTTATCGCAATGGGCCCTCAAGACTATGTATAGGTTTGTAGGTTTGTGTAATATTTAGGTATACACATATGACATATATATACACACACATATATAAGTTTAATTTTACTAGCAAAGCGACCAACAATAAATTCTAAATTTAACATGTTTAATAATGATCGATGAACAATGTCAAGACTAAGGGAACAATAAATTAAAACTAATGTGATTACCTTAGAAGAACAATAAAACTCCATCAATATCCATTGCTTCTCATGAAAAGAAACTTCTTCGGGCATTTCTTGATGCAAAATCATCAATGATGGTATTAAGATCAATAGTCTCCAAGACATCCTTCTCAATGCAGCACATAGCCAAGCCATTCAGCCTTTCTTGTGACATAGTTGACCTCAAATAGTTCTTCAATAACTTCAGTTTTGAGAAACTTCTTTCAGCCGAAGCTACTGTCACAGGTACAGTTAGGAGGATTCGATAGGCAACTGAAATATTTGGATAGCAATCTGCAGCCATAACAAACTCTAGAATCTCAGATGCTGACATCAAAGCATCGGGCAAAATCACTTGCAGCACCTTTAGTTCTGAAAAAAAATCATTTCTCTCAACATCGGACGAGTTATCATCAGAAAAGGTTTCTACATATTTGGTGCAGCACCTCCAAAGTTCAGCATCATCTAAGGACTTCAAATTTTTTGAATTGAACAAGAACCCGAACACTTCATCAAATGCTTGCAGCTGCTCAAATCGACTAGTCAATGAAGTAATTGCAGCATCGATCATAACTAGGAAATAATTTACTCTAAAAGATTCCACTGCAGACTGTTGTATTTCCTCATCTTGGTCATCTTGTTCATCAAAATGCTTCTTTCTCTTTCCTTGACGTTTTGTACGAAATTTGGGCTCTACATCCATGCCAGATGCAATGTTTTTTGCAGTATCCATACTAGAAGTGAAACCTTCATCTCTGTACTTCTTAAAATATGATATGACACCTTCAATATGCTTGAGAGTAGCATCCATGCTCACAATCTTAGACTGCAACTTCTTACTCACCTTATTTATGGAGAATAAAATGTCATGCCAAATGACCAAACCAACTAAAAATTCAAAATTCTCAAGTGCACTGACCAAAGACTGAGCATCACTAACTGTCTTTGGATCATCAGTTGAAGCCTCCTCTAGCGCTATCAAAGCTGACCTTATTTGAGGAGTTTGGTATCTGATAGCTTGAACACTTTTTATCCGACTCTCCCACCGGGTATTAGACCATGACTTGACTGTCAATTCTGGAACATTGTCGAGCAAAATCTTCCACCTTTTAGTAGAAGTTGAAAACAAGGTGTATATACGTTGTATAATACCAAAAAAAGAAACAGCTTGCCTGCAAGATTTTTTACATATCACAGAGTAAGATTTAGGCTTTGACATATATGATGAAAACAATGTATAACACACAAAATAAATAAATATCTTACCTACAAGATTTTGCCATATCACAAAGAGTAAGATTTAGGCTATGACATGCACATGGCATATATAATGCTCTTGGATTAATTTCAAGCAACCGCTTCTGAACACCTTGGTGTTTTCCCTTCATATTGGATCCATTGTCATAGCCTTGTCCTCTCACATCATCAATATTCAAATCAAGAGAGGCCAATGCATTCTTCAGTTCATTAAAAAGCCCCAATCCTGATGTGTCATCTACCTTCAAGAGCTCCAGAAAGAACTCCTCTACCCTTGGAACATTACTCGACATATTGACACAACGAACAATTAGAGTCATTTGTTCTTCATGACTCACATCTGGAGTACAATCTAATATCACAGAAAAATACTTGGCATCCTTGATGACCCTTAATAAAGATTTTTTCACAGCATCAGCAAGAAGGGAAATCAACTCATTCTGAATTTTGTGCCCAAGATAATGATGATGAATCTCACTATTTTGAATGCGTCTAATATGGTCTTGCATCACAGGATCAAATTCACCCATCATTTCAATTGTACCCAAAAAGTTACCATTGTTAACTTGATATAGCTTCTCGTTTTGTCCTCGAAAAGCCAAATTATGTTTTGCAAGAAACTTGACGGTAGAAATTATTCTTACTAAAACTTGTCTCCAACGCTCTCTCTCCTTTGCAACTTCCCGTTGCAAATCATCATCAATTGTTTTGTTTTTGCTCAACCTCAGCCTAAGTTCATTCCAAGTATTCATGTTTGTTATATGCTCAACGCTATTCTCATGTTGCTTGAGTCTAATGCTAAGATGTTTCCAGTCATTCATTCCATCTAATGCTAGAACACTTTTGCTTTGATTTGATTTAAACAATTTGCAACAGAAACAGAAAACTTTGTCCACATGCTTAGAGTAAACCAACCATTTTCTATCAATCACCTCATCATTGCTTAACTTCCTGGAATAGTAAGCATATGAAAAATGTCTACCATTACTATCTGAAGGGAACTGAAGATTCAACTCTCTCACTGGCCCTTTTTCAATCAAGATATCTCTACCCTTGTTATCAAGATTTTTCCATGTTCTAGGGTCAAAGACATCATGAATTGAAGCTTCTTGAATATCATCACTCGGATTTTCGGTTTGAGATGAAGGCTGTAAATTTTCATGCTCTGTAGCATCATCATTGGCATTATCTTCACTTAAATTTTCATTAACTGGCTGCTGCCCTTGTTCTTCAATATTAGGTGCATCTATTTCAACAGGATTATCATCGGGAACATCACTACTCGAAGCTGAAAAGAACTTATGTATAGCACCCTTTTGTGTTTGAATAAACTGATCTTCTAATTTCCTTCGTTTTCTTTTTGCAGCACCGGACAAATGTTTCTTAGGTAACATTATCAAATTCCAACACCTAAATTAGGATAAAAACATATGTATAATTTACTAGAGTACGACAATCACTAATCGATATATTTAAACAGGAAGATTAAATTTTACAAAAAATTGAAACCAAGCAAAAGAAGTACCACGCGAATAGCCGGAGACGTGGAGACTGGACTGGAGATACGAAATCGGTGGCGGACGCTGCGATGCGGAGACTCGGAGAAGATGGAGAGTTGGAGACGCAGGTCCCAGAGCCTCGGTGCCTCGCGCGGTCACGCCCTCGCCGCCTCGCCTCGAGAAGACGAGAACAGACGCCGACTCGCCGAGACGCGGACGGCGGATCACGGAACTGCGGAAGTCGGAACGATTCGAATGGCGGCATGCAGCATGCATCACGCAGCGAGCCAGGCAGCCAGCGACGCTTCGGCTCTTGGGCTGGGCGCCTGGGCCAAACGCCACGCTGGGATAGCTATGAAGGTATTAGTGTATTACATATATGGGTGTGGGCCCCCTCTTGGGCTGGGCCCTCGGCCGTCGCACCCCGCGCACCTCTGCAGGGCCGGCTCTGTTCATGAGCTGTTATGAGCTGTTTTTGCCAAACACCCTTTTTGCAAACAGCTTCATGGGTGAAGCTCCTTTTTTTCTGCTCTCACAAAGGAATGGGGAGAGGTGAAGCTGAAAAAAGTAGCTTTTCACAGCTCTCTCCCTCAGGCCCGCAGTCCTAGGAACCCACTGCCCCTCTGGTTCACCAAAATTACACGCATTTACCACTAGTCCATCCCGTTCACCTCTCCCGTTCACGAAACATAAACAAGGAACTAATATTGCTTACTAATGATTTTAATTTATTATTATTTTTTATTTTAATGTTTTAATTCATACTCATTCAAATATATTATTTTTTTATTCATATGACCATATACAAACATACAACTCCAAATGTTAGAACAAGTCAGGTAGACAGGGGCATCTTGGACAATTGCCCTCTCTTAGCCATGCATGAAGCTGTTAGTGAAGCTGTTTTGCCAAACAGTTTTCTAAAACAGATTTAGCTTCATCGGTGAAGCTGCTCGTGAAGCTGAAATAAAAAAAACAACTTCACTAGTGAAGCTGAGCTGTGCCAAACGGGGCCTTAGCCTTTAGATATCCGTTTTTATAAAAATAGCGTAATCACTAAGCTCGATAGACGACACATGTCACCTGCCACACCATATTGCTAGTATAGGTTGTCGTACTATTAAGAGGGGTCATGTCTAATAGCTTGAGTCTCAACATGTGTTGATAGCTTAACCTCACTTGCTCTAGCTCTCTGTAGCATGATGCTTATCTTTGCAAATGTGTTTCGTAAATGGTTGAAGTTTATGTGTTGAATCCTTGTAATATGAGACTATATATTGTGAATATGTTTTGCAAGTGTTTGAAGTCCATATATTTCTACTCCTTGTAGTATGAGGCTTATATTTGCAAATGTGTTTTATAAATGGTTGAAGCTCATATACAATTCTTGTAGCATGTGATTTAGGTTTGCGAATACGTTTTGTAAACATAAAGAGTCCATGTACCTATACCTTGTGTTATGGTTTTAAAAGTGTGCAAATGTGTTTTGCAACTTATTGAGAATCATAGTTTGATTCTTATGTGCACGGTACTATAATTTATGAATGTGTTTTGCAAAATTAGTTGAAATATGTGCAGTTATCTGGAAAAACGGTAGTACGCCGATGTTTCACGGTACAAGCACGGCACGACTAAAAGTCGGTAACAACGGCATGTGTTGCGCGGTACGACTGACAAGCGATCAGACCGACATGTGTTGCATGGTCGGACCGGCCGACGGAAGTACCGACTTATGCGTAGTACATTTTTTTGGAGAGACACCTTTTGGAAGGCTTTCTCCTCCACTGGAAATCGGTAGTTTTGCAATGTGTGGAGTGGTACTACCGTGCTGTGGTAGTACCGAACTTTAGTTGGTGGAACTATTGACAGCCTACTGTAACGGCTAGTTTTCTAACTGTTACAGAGGAGAGCGGTAGTGCCGGCCTTATAATGGCGGTACTACCGAAAATACTATTTTTTGTCTCCAATGGCTAGTTTCAAGGTGTGGAGTATAAATATTCCCTTGTGAGTGGTTGGGGGAAGACTTTTGGCACTCCATTTTATTCTCTTGAGCTAGTGTGAGGTTCTCCTCTCAATTAAACATGTGTTGCACCTTGTGAGTAAGGAAAATGACTCTAGATTGCGTATGTTGCGTCTAGAGATAGATTTAGTACCCACTTGAGCTTGTGCATTTGTTGCACGTGGTGAGAGTCAAGCAAGTGGCTTAACTTATTACTCTTAGAGGTTGCCGACTCCTAGACGACATTGGAGGTATCGTGCGTGGTGATCTTCTTAAAGAAGGTTGTGAGAAGATCCGACAAGTTGTGAAGGTTGAAGATCACCTACCCAAAGCAGGAAAGAGTTATCACTAGTGGATTGAGGTGTTTGACTTAATTCGTAGAGCTAATCCAATTCGTTTGGGTTTACCTCAACGTGGACTAGGGGAGACCGGCAAGTCTCCGAACACCACGGTAAAAAGGAACCGCATCAATTATGGCTTGTTCTCTTGTGCTCAATTTATATTCAAGCAATTTACATTCATAGAATTAAATTGATTGCTTATCATCCTAGGATTGCAAACCCAGTCATCCGGTTTATCTTCAAGCAATTTATCTTCAAGCAATTTAAATTGATGGCAATGGATGATTGACTAAGCCCAATCTCTTGAGAACTAAATATTTGCTACACCTAGTCATCTGTGTAACTGCTGGCGTCATGTAGAGGGAAACATGTGTCGTTAGAATGATGGAAGGACTACATTGCAAAATCCGGTTCCGAACAGACAAACATTCATCTTATGTTCAATCGAGAATGGACCTGTGGGCCAGTCTCAGAACTATTGCCTAGGGACCTACACGATCTTACTATTCGATTAGACGGAGGAAGAATAATCATGGAACGACAAGGAAACTTATAATTGTGAGGACCAATGTCACGTGTTGCGTGGACGATGAATCTACAGGGTACTCTACTGTAGGGTACTCTGGTCTAGGGTAGTCTACGCTACACTGGTGGACCGTGTGGCCATCATAGGTTCGACCGTACCAGTGGTCATGCTCTTGAAGGTGCGGGTGGTCCGCTGGTGCGTACGCACCGTATTGCACCTCGCACTCTCAGACAGGCAAGTCGACAGCACTACCTAGGGTAGCATGTGACTTGGGCTGTCTTCGTATCAAGGATGGATATGATGTGCTCCGTCATGCCCCCTACCCAACGAGGGAGGTTCAACATCAGGCTACCTCCATGTTGAAGATGGAAGAAGAGTGGTGTCAGTGTGAACGCCCTGCATGAAGATGACATGTATGAAGAATAAGGGAACTAAGGTAGCGTACTAAATGTACAAAAATATGAAATTGGCAAACCTAAGCAGCCTGCTATGCGAACGAGGAATGCCTGAGGCAGGGCGGTACGTGGAGGAGCTAGGACTTGTACACAAAGCTGCAGATGGGCGATGCAGCGACTAGTCGCTTCCATGATAAACATGTCGCTAGGATAGCCGCAGCTGATGGTCCCCAGCACATTTTTTGTGTCCTTGTATATGTTGCAGACGGACGGTAGGAGCTGTTCGACAATGCTTGAATGTTCGTAGCACAGTGTGGCACCACCCTCGGACACAATACCATGAAGCCAGTCATACTGTAGCAAAGGACAAAATAGGTCAGTCCTATATGCATGATCAATACAGTACAAGAATGAACTTGAAATCATTTACCATTACGTCACGTTGTGCCACACGGTGTCGATCTGGGCCTAGTTCTAACTTGTTAGTGTGCATTAGTCTACAACGGGTGCACGGTACGTGCCACCGCAAGTACACGGGGTACGTGTCTGGGTTGTACAACCATCGGTCCTACTTGACCTGCGTCCTCACTGACTGCTCCCAGGCTATGGTACACAACACCTATGCCACCCTCCAGTCATCGCACATCCATCTCTTCTTCATTTGCTTGTGAAAAAATTGTTGGAAATATGCCCTAGAGGCAATCATAGAGATGATGATATTTCGTTGTATCCATGATTTAATAAATGTTCCTTGAATATTGCCTTTGTATTGATTAACAAGTATGTGACTTGTTTGTGAAACTCTTTACTTGTATGGTTATTCTAAAGTTGTCCCTAGTCGAAGTTCATGTGTGGACACACGTGAATAATGGATTAGCACATGTATCGGTTGATGACCATGTTTCACAGGTCATAGACATGGAGATGTCAAACCAATAATGTGGACACATGTTTAGAACATGGGGTTGGACCGACCCAACATGAGACATAACAATTATACTTATGGTTCTCTCTCTACACAATGTGTACGCCTTGTCCTTAGACCTGAGATTGTCGCATGTACTTGAGATGTGAATCGACCTACTTAGGGGCTATCAAACGCTGCTCCGTAACTGGGTAGTTATAAAGGTAGCTTTCGGGTTTGTCATGAAGCATGCTGCGAGGCATGGTCAGTCGAGATGGGATTTGCCCCTCTCTACCTGAGAGAGATATCTCTGGGCCCCTCGAGTGATCGGATCCAGAAATGCATGGCCATGCTACTTGAGGTTAAGAGTTAACCTAGTAAGGGATTCCGGATCACAGGATCGAGAAAGAGTGGTCAGCTTGGAGCTCGACCAAATATCGTGAGGCAAAGGGATTGGCATGTACATAAAGTTGTGATGGTTCGTTCGATATGATCTTTATGTATGTTTAGGAGTTGGCACGTCTTGCTAGAGGCCGCTACCAACTATTGACCGAGTAGGTAAACTCGTGTCATGTCTAAACATACGTGAACCCATAGGGTCACACACTTAAGGGCTGAAGCCTAATTCGGATTGGATCCGGGTTGGACTGGGGATTGAGTCCTAATGGGCCTCCATTCGTAGAAGCCCATTGTGAGGACGTCTATAAAAGGAGGGCAAGGGCGCACAAGGGAGGAGGGTCTTTTTCCCGTGACATCCTCAAACCCTGGCCGCCACCCCTCCCACGCCCTGGGCGCTCGCGCGGATCTAGTAATCCGGCGTGCGTCGCTTCCTCCCGTACGTGTGGATACCTTTTGGCGGCGCTGCATCTGTAGCGTTTGGACGAACCGCAATAGAGGAGTTGTACGTGGGACGCCGCGACGTGGACGAGGAAGTAGTACGACTACTCTGCCCCGACGTGCTGCATCGACGTAGTACGACTACTCTGCCCCGACGTGCTGCATCAATTCCGCACCTGCGCGTCTAGTGGTAATTCCGTGATCTATAACTGCAGTGATCTTGGTTTACGGGTAGAAATTTTTTTTAATTTGCGCTATCGTAGCCTGCCCGTAGTCCTTCAGTGGTATCAGAGCCATTGCTGTCATGTTATAGGTTCGGGTGATTTGCATATGGCGATATGTAAGTCGTTATGATCGATGTGATCGATTGTATAGTTCTGGTAATGGATAGATCTGGTTTCCGTGATCATTCTGCTGAGGTCGTGCCACAACTTACCCCTACCGGTCGGTATCACCATCGGGGTAGACAGTGACACGTAAAACCGATTGCGGAATGCGAAGATCAATATGATTGGTCGAATTGGAACCTAGATTAATAATCGATATTCCGTGATTGTGCTGCTAAGGTCGTGCCACAACATACCCCTACCGGTCGGTATCACCATCGGGGTAGACAGTGACACGTAAAACCGGTTGCGGCACGCGAAGATCAATGCAAATTGGTCGAATCGGAACAATAGTCGATTTGGGGTAAATATGATTTGCCGATCAAAATCCTAAGTAAAAATTGCATAGATTGGATCTCTGTTTTTTTTACGAATGTCCGGACGCCCGGTTACCGCGAGGGGCGCTGCCCCTTCGAACCCCGCGGGGGGAAACCCCCTCGACCCCCTTATCCGGTAGATTGCGAATCTATGCATAACTTGTTTTTGCAGGATGTATGTGACCGGTATGGCCTAATGTGTATGTGATGCATGTTTGTAATATTTTCATGACCTGCGTGTCGTGGGTTCGGCAACACGGCTGGAGCCATTGTGTTGTCAAAGTATTGTATTAACGGCCTGCGTGCCGACTTGTGATGATTCCTTGTATCCATGTATTTTATTACTAGCTGTTATGAGTAATAGCTTGTATTAGTACTCGGAGGACACATCACTTGGAGGGATGGCACACATTATCCATGGAGATGGAGATCATCATGGTGGACAGATTCTATGGCGATGGAGATCACCATGAGAAAATGGGCCATACTGAGTCACAACTATGTGAATGCTATTCCTGTTTGTTTTACTTCTATGCATGCTTGAATGGTAGAAGTATAGCGATCCCTCACATAATGTTAAGTTAAAACATATGCCCTCCCAACTAAACCTTGCACCATCCCATGTCTTGTAAATTGATGGTGGGTCTATAAAATTAGGGCACCATCGACTTTCCTTGACTAGATGGGTTTGTATCGGATACATACATGCATAAGGGTTGGTGAACTTAACAAGGTTATCATAAAGGTTATGGGCCTTGGGGCATAAAGGTTGGGCGCCGAGGCATAGAGATGTCACCCAACAACAAGAGTCATATAGAGATATGATTTGTAAGGTGTTACTTACCGAATTACCTTGTCTCCTAGCGGTGATGCAAAAGCTCACTAGTAGACTAGTTAATTGCGGATCTTGAATCGCTAAGAATCAATAGAGGGATATTGATTTTAGTGGGAGTACATTCTATTAAATTTGTTTAATACGGTTTACTCTATCATGGTTCTATTTGTCTTAGTATTTTGCATTTCCTATTGTAGATCAATGGCATCTAGCAGCCGCGCACACCCTTTTGCTTTGCGATCGATTCTTGAGAAAGAAAAATTAAATGGAACAAACTATTCGGACTGGGTCCGTAACCTGAGAATTGTTCTCAGGGCAGATAAAAAGGAACACGTTCTAGACACCCAAATCCCAGAAGAACCTGCTGACAATGCGACTGCTGCTGTTAAAAATGCCTACAAGAAAGCATGTGATGACTCTCTTGAGATTAGCTGTCTTATGCTTGCATGCATGGAACCTGACCTTCAAAAGCAGTTTGAGGATCAGGAAGCGTATGATATGATCATGGCGCTTAAGGACATGTTCCAGACACAGGCCAGGACTGAAAGGTTCAATGTGTCTAAGGCTTTTCTGGAATGCAAGTTAACAGAAGGTGCACCCGTAGGCCCACATGTGATCAAAATGGTTGGTTACAGTCAGACTTTGGATAAACTTGGTTTTCCAATTAGCCAAGAGTTGGCAACTGATTTCATTTTGGCGTCTCTACCACCTAGCTATGGACATTTCATTTCGAACTACCATATGCATGGGGTGGAAAAGGGCCTTAATGAGCTTTGTGGGATGCTCAAAACAGCAGAGAGTGACATTAAGAAGTGTGCAGGGCCTAGCCATGTGATGGCTGTGCAGAACAAGTCTAGCTTCAAGAAAAAGGGTAAGAAGCCATGGGCAAAGAATAAGGGCAAGGCTAAAGATATGATCTCAAAGCCAACGCCTAAGCCTAAAGCTGGACCTGGAGCTGAGACAGTATGCTACTATTGTAAAGAGACTGGCCACTAGAAGAGAAACTGCAAGAAGTACATGGATTCTGAGGAATGCAAGAAGAATGCTGGAAGTAAGACTTCCACCCATGGTACACTTGTCATAAATGTTTTAGACATTTTTCTTGCTGATTCTCCTATTAACTCTTGGGTATTTGATACCGGATCAGTTGCTCACATTTGCAACTCGATGCAGGGGCTAATAAGAAGTAGAGGAGTCGCAAGAGGTGAAGTTGATTTTCGCGTCGGAAATAAAGCAAGGGTTGCTGCGTTGACCGTCGGCACCATGCAACTTCAGCTTCCTTCAAGATTTATTATGGAATTGAATAATTGTTATTATGTTCCTAGTATGAGTCGAAACATTTTATCTCCCTCATGTTTAATGAGAGATGGTTATTCATTTGCAAGTAAAGACAATGGTTGTTTGATCTCTAAAAATGAAATGTTTGTGGCTTTTGCGCCCATTGTGAATGGGTTATTTATTTTAAATCTTGATGATGCGCCCATCTTTAACATAAATGCTAAAAGACTTCGACCTAATGATTTGAATCCCACCTATGTTTGGCATTGTCGTTTGGGTCACATAAGTGAAAAGCGCATGAAGAAGCTCCATGATGATGGTCTTCTAACTTCGTTTGATTTTGAATCATACGAGACATGTGAAGCTTGTTTGCTTGGTAAGATGACCAAGTCACCTTTCAAAGGTTCTTTTGAGAGGGCATCAGACTTGTTGGAAATCATACATACTGATGTATGTGGACCAATGAGCACGACTGCTAGAGGTGGATTTCATTACTTCATAACTTTCACTGATGATTTTAGTAGATATGGCTATGTCTACTTAATGAAGCATAAGTCTGAAACTTTTGAAAAGTTCAAAGAGTTCCAGAATGAGGTTGAAAATCAACGTGCCAAGAAAATTAAGGCTCTGCGATCTGATCGTGGTGGCGAGTATTTGAGTCATGAATTTAGCAATCATCTGAAGAGTTGCGGAATTGTTCCACAGCTAACACCGCCCGGAACGCCTCAAAGAAACGGGGTATCCGAGCGGCGTAATCGGACCTTGTTGGACATGGTTCGATCGATGATGAGCCAGTCAGATCTACCATTATCATTTTGGGGTTACGCTCTAGAAACAGCAGCTTTCACACTTAATAGGGTACCGTCTAAATCCGTAGTTAAGACACCATATGAGATATGGACTGGGAAGAGTCACAGTTTGTCTTTTCTAAAGATTTGGGGATGTGAGGCGTTTGTCAAGCGACTACAGTCGGACAAGCTCACACCCAAGTCGGATAAATGCATTTTCGTGGGATATCCGAAGGAAACCTTTGGATATTACTTCTACAACCGACTAGAGGGCAAAGTGTTTGTCGCTCGAAGTGGTGTTTTCCTAGAGAAAGAGTTTCTCAACAGGGAGACAAGTGGAAGAACGGTGCAGCTTGAAGAGGTTCAAGATGAACCAATCGGGGAAGACTCGACGAATGATGCCCACGTGGCAGAACAAGTTGAGGAACCCATGGCAAAGGAAGCACCACCACCACGAAGGTCGGAAAGGCTCCGCAATGCGCGAGATATGTTATTGTTAGACAATGATGAGCCTACGACCTATGCGGAAGCAATGATGGACCCAGACTCTGAGAAATGGCAAAGTGCCATGAGATCCGAGATAGCATCCATGGGAGACAATCAAGTTTGGAACTTGGTTGACCCGCCTGATGGTGTTAAAACCATAGAGTGCAAATGGATCTATAAAAAGAAGATTGATATGGATGGAAATGTTCATATCCATAAAGCTCGACTTGTCGCAAAAGGTTTTCGGCAAGTTCAAGGAGTTGACTACGATGAGACCTTCTCGCCTGTAGCGATGCTTAAATCTATACGGATCATTCTAGCTATTGCTGCATATTTCGACTATGAGATATGGCAGATGGATGTCAAAACGGCTTTCCTTAATGGAAATTTAACCGAGGACGTGTATATGATACAGCCCGAGGGTTTTGTCGATCCAATCAATGCTAGAAAAGTATGCAAACTTCAAAAATCCATTTATGGATTGAAGCAAGCATCTCGGAGTTGGAACATTCGTTTTGATGAAGTGGTCAAAGGGTTTGGCTTCATCAAAAATGAAGAAGAATCTTGCGTTTACAAGAAGGCAAGTGGGAGCTCGCTCGTATTTCTAATCTTATATGTAGATGACATATTACTGATTGGAAATGATATTCCTATGCTCGAGTCCGTTAAGACCTCACTGAAAAATAGTTTTTCAATGAAGGACTTAGGGGAAGCGGCATATATTTTGGGTATTAAGATCTATAGAGATAGATCAAAAAGGCTAATAGGATTAAGCCAGAGTACTTACATTGACAAAGTGTTGAAACGGTTCAACATGGAGGAGGCAAAGAAAGGGTTCTTGCCAATGTCTCATGGCATAAATCTTGGCAAGACTCAGTGTCCTTCGACAACTGATGAGCGAGATCACATGAGTAAGATTCCATATGCTTCGGCCATTGGATCTATCATGTATGCTATGATATGTACTCGCCCAGATGTTTCCTATGCTCTAAGTGTTACGAGCAGATACCAGGCTGATCCCGGTGAGAGTCACTGGACAGCGGTTAAAAACATCCTCAAGTATTTGAAAAGAACTAAGGATGTGTTCCTAGTCTACGAAGGTGAGGAAGAGCTCGTTGTAAATGGTTACACCGATGCAAGCTTCCAAACCGACAAAGACGATTACAAGTCGCAATCGGGTTTTGTGTTCATTTTGAACGGTGGTGCGGTCAGTTGGAAGAGTTCCAAGCAGGAGACTGTTGCTGACTCTACAACGGAGGCCGAGTACATTGCAGCTTCTGAAGCAGCAAAGGAAGGTGTTTGGATAAGGAAGTTCATATCTGAACTAGGTGTGGTTCCTAGTGCATGCAGTCCTCTGGATCTTTACTGTGATAACAGTGGGGCCATTGCGCAAGCCAAGGAGCCAAGGAATCACCAAAAGAACAAACACATACTGCGGCGGTTTCATCTCATTCGAGAGATCCTCAATCGAGGAGATTTAAAGATATGCAAAATACATACGGATTTGAATATTTCAGATCCTTTGACGAAGCCTCTCCCACAGCCTAAGCATGAGGCGCACACAAGAGCTATGGGTATTAGATATCTTCTAGATTGACTCTAGTGCAAGTGGGAGACTGTTGGAAATATGCCCTAGAGGCAATCATAGAGATGATGATATTTCGTTGTATCCATGATTTAATAAATGTTCCTTGAATATTGCCTTTGTATTGATTAACAAGTATGTGACTTGTTTGTGAAACTCTTTACTTGTATGGTTATTCTAAAGTTGTCCCTAGTCGAAGTTCATGTGTGGACACACGTGAATAATGGATTAGCACATGTATCGGTTGATGACCATGTTTCACAGGTCATAGACATGGAGATGTCAAACCAATAATGTGGACACATGTTTAGAACATGGGGTTGGACCGACCCAACATGAGACATAACAATTATACTTATGGTTCTCTCTCTACACAATGTGTACGCCTTGTCCTTAGACCTGAGATTGTCGCATGTACTTGAGATGTGAATCGACCTACTTAGGGGCTATCAAACGCTGCTCCGTAACTGGGTAGTTATAAAGGTAGCTTTCGGGTTTGTCATGAAGCATGCTGCGAGGCATGGTCAGTCGAGATGGGATTTGCCCCTCTCTACCTGAGAGAGATATCTCTGGGCCCCTCGAGTGATCGGATCCAGAAATGCATGGCCATGCTACTTGAGGTTAAGAGTTAACCTAGTAAGGGATTCCGGATCACAGGATCGAGAAAGAGTGGTCAGCTTGGAGCTCGACCAAATATCGTGAGGCAAAGGGATTGGCATGTACATAAAGTTGTGATGGTTCGTTCGATATGATCTTTATGTATGTTTAGGAGTTGGCACGTCTTGCTAGAGGCCGCTACCAACTATTGACCGAGTAGGTAAACTCGTGTCATGTCTAAACATACGTGAACCCATAGGGTCACACACTTAAGGGCTGAAGCCTAATTCGGATTGGATCCGGGTTGGACTGGGGATTGAGTCCTAATGGGCCTCCATTCGTAGAAGCCCATTGTGAGGACGTCTATAAAAGGAGGGCAAGGGCGCACAAGGGAGGAGGGTCTTTTTCCCGTGACATCCTCAAACCCTGGCCGCCACCCCTCCCACGCCCTGGGCGCTCGCGCGGATCTAGTAATCCGGCGTGCGTCGCTTCCTCCCGTACGTGTGGATACCTTTTGGCGGCGCTGCATCTGTAGCGTTTGGACGAACCGCAATAGAGGAGTTGTACGTGGGACGCCGCGACGTGGACGAGGAAGTAGTACGACTACTCTGCCCCGACGTGCTGCATCGACGTAGTACGACTACTCTGCCCCGACGTGCTGCATCAATTCCGCACCTGCGCGTCTAGTGGTAATTCCGTGATCTATAACTGCAGTGATCTTGGTTTACGGGTAGAAATTTTTTTTAATTTGCGCTATCGTAGCCTGCCCGTAGTCCTTCAGAAATGCCATGGTACACAATTGTTATTTGACAGTGGAAATAAAGAAGAAACTAATTGTATGCGATATAGAAGTTAAAGCAATAGACTATATGAAATGAGCTAACAAACAATTTTACTACCGGTGAAAATGGCTAGGTGACACCTACTGGTGAAGTCCGAACTGTCTCATGACTCGTTGGGGGCGTAGGACTCCACTATATGGGAGAAGACGAGGTGGTAGGTTGTAAGCCAGTAGTCTCTATCCCGCTCGCATTGCACTGACAAGCCGAAAGGCACTATCTCGGAGATGAACTCTATGGTCCATACCATCCACACAACGATACCCTCGTGCAAGGTCTCAAATGCATTGTGGAACTCCAGGTATGCTCACCGTAGTCTCTCCCTGGACCATCCTAGCTCGCTAATAGTCTTATGAGTACCTATGGTGGGTTTGCCCACTGTAAAACCATGCCTCCAACTGGTACAGGTGCACTTGCACCCAAAAGTATGACCGACCAACAGGGAAGTGCTCTCACGGCTGCAACTACAACAAGAGGTAGCAGATGGTGAGATTTGGCTCGCCAGCAGCATGCAGCGAGCAGTGACACAAATCCATGTAGGTCGTGCACAATACAGCCAAGCCCCAACTATACAGTGGGATCTTATCAGGATCAGTGTCGACCAGGGACTCAACTATGTGGATGTAGCTAGGATACATCCAATCTCCCTGAGTCGCAGGAAACAGGGTCCACCCAAACATAAAGAGCAAGTAAGCAACTATGCGCATCTACTTGGCATTGCTTGTACTGTCACAGCAATGAATGTGGCACTCCATGGATCCTATTCAAAATGGGATGACCAAACCAGTGCAACAGATGTGCCTTCCAATCGGCTAATCTGGTGGGTAGAACCACGGGATTACCCCATAGTGGCTGGCTGATAAGGTAGGCAACATCCTTTAGGGTAATGGTCATCTCTCCTCCATTGAAAGTGAAAATATGTGGGTCTTCGGCCTCCATTAGTCAACAAGTGCTAATAGAATTGCGAATCCAATGCGAATGAGTGCCCAGTATGCATCATCCTCGCTATGGGTAGCAATCCAACCCGCCGTAAAATTGGAACGTACCGATCGTCTAGAGGTCAGTCTTCCTGAGATCCCTAGAGAACAAAGGAGGCAGCCCAACACTGCTCTCCCACACCTGACAATGATGCTGCCCATCTCAGGATAGGTCTAGCAACATACCACGCTCGTGACCGTCACCACTAGTCATCCCCTGTAATACAGAAAAGAATGTGTCAGTGTCTGATGACGCTAAATACATCCTTGCATAACCCCCAATAATCATGCACACGTACATACCTGAGTTACCAATTATACCTACAGTCATGTGCTTATATGCATGTATACAGGTACGCAAGTATATGCATACATATGTACACAAATACTACAACTAATAGTGCGTACTTCTGCCATCCTAGCATCATTTTCTATAATTTTTAAATCACATAAGAGCAATAAATATGTACATACAGACTTACATATATATTTTCTAAATTACGAACTGATCGGGAATGCCACAAATAACAACACGTATTTTTCAGCTATTTACAGAAAATAATCATTATGCCAATGGCCATGTGCTTATATGTATGTATACAAGTACACACTTATATGTATACATATGTACACATAGATACTACAACTAACAGTGCACATTTATGCAATCTTGGCATCATTTTCTATAATTTTTTAATCACAAAAGAGCCATAAATATGTACACGTAAACTTACATATATATTTCCTAAATTGTGAATGCACTAGGAATACTAAAAATAATAGCGTGTATTTCTTTAGCTATTTACAAAAAATAATCATTATTGCCACTAACACTTTCTAAACATAGCTAATTACAAAAACAAACCTGTCAACTAAACATGGTTACCAAGTGCATTCCATACAACAAAACTACTATTACGTTAATAAAATGCTAACGACATATTAAACGCATTGCTCGCATGCAAATGAAGCATACCTTTTCTTAAAGGTCTTCACCCACTCTACAATCATTTCAACTATGAAATCTCATAAATCACAGCAAACATGGCCTCCTATCTTTCTTTTGCAGCTAGTTAAGATGCATACAATGGCAATGTTGCCAAGCAACCACGACCACTGCCAATCGCTTCCAAAATCATGTTTTGTTGATCGCTGCCCAAAGTCAGGTATCCCTGATTGTTGTTCAAAGTCGTGAGCTCCTGATCATCGGCCCAAAGTCAGGTATCCCTGATTGTTGTTCAAAGTCGTGAGCTCCTGATCATCGGCCAAAGTCAGGCATCTCCGACCGTTGTTCAAAGTCACGAGCCTCTGATTGCTGGCCAAAGTTGGTGCCTCCGATCGCTTCAGAAGCCGAAGTCCTGGATTGCTTTTCGAAGGTGAGCGTTCCCGACATCTGTTCACAGTCGAGCGCCCTGATCTCTTCTGAAGCTGTGCGCCTCTAGTTGCTTCTGAAGCTTGATGTCTCTGACCGCTGGCCAAAGCCGTGCGCCCCCAATCACTGGCCAAGCTTGGGCATATTCAATCGCCTGCAAGGATGCGAACACTTACGACCATCAGCCATCTACGATTGCTGACCAAAATCAGCACCTCCGATTACTTCAGAAGTCGTGCGTCCCTGATCGCTGGCCAAAGTCAGGCATCTTCGACCGATCACTAGCCGAAGTTAGCGCCTTCAATCACTTTAGAAGCCGATGTCCCCGACGACTCGATGAAGTTGAGTGTTTTCGATGACTCCTTGAACTCAGACACCTCTGATTGCTTATCGTACACTAGCGCCTTTGATCACTTATCAAAGACAGACGCCTCTGACCGCCTTTAGTACTCGGTCGCTTATGACCGCTCCTCGTACTCAAGTGTCGTCGACCGTCTTTCATACTCAGATGTTCGCAGCAGCCTTTGGCACCTTTATGCCTCTGACTGCTTTTCATAATCGGACTTCCCCGAACAACTTTGATATTTGGTCATTCCTGACCGCTTGTCGTGCTCGAGCATCTCGGGCCACCTTGGACACTCAGATGTCTTCGACTGATTCTCAAACTCAAGTGCCTTCAACTGCATACCACACGCGAGTGCCTCCGACAGCTTGTAAGACATGGACACTTCTGTCCGCCTTCATACTCAAACATGCATGACCATCTTCGGCACTCGTACGTCTTTGGCTGCTCATCGTACTCGAGCAGTGTCGACCGCTCATTGTACGCATACTTCTTCGGCTGAAGATCTCTAATCACGGTGCTTCAGTACATTATGAGTATGCCCTATGACCACAATGATACCGTGATGTTTGACCATGGAGCTACAAAACTTTTTTGACCACGGTTGTCTTCCGATGAGTTTCGGCCATGGTGGGTTTTTGACCATGGCTGCCTTCTGATGGGTTTCGACCATGGTGGGTTTTCGACAACTGCTGTCATCCGATGGGTTTTGACCTTGGGGGTTTTTGACCACGTCTGTCTTCCGATGGGTTTCGACCACGGTGGGTTTTTGACCATGGCTGTCTTCCGATGGGTTTTGGCCACGGTGGGTTTTCGACCACGGCTGTCTTCTAATGGGTTTTGACCACGGTGGGTTTTCGACCACGGCTATCTTCTGATGGGTTTCAGCCATGGTGGGTTTTCAACGACGGCTGTCTTCTGATAGGTTTCAGCCATGGTGGGTTTTCGACCACGGCTGTCTTCTGATAGGTTTTGACCATGGTGGGTTTCGACCATGGTTGACTTTCGATGGGTTTCAACCACAGTGGGTTTTGCTATGGTTGACTTCCGATGGGTTTCGACCATGGTGGGCTTCGACCACGGCTAACTTTCGATGGGTTTCGACCAAGGTGGGTTTCTACCATGGCTGTCTTCTGATGGGTTTCAACTACAGTTGTCTTTCGATGGGTTTCGACCATGGTGGCTTTCGACCACGGTTGCCTTTCAATGGGTTTCGACTACTGTGGCTGTCGACTACAGGCATCTTCTAATGAGTTCGTCCACAGTGACTTCTGACCCCGACCATTTGTTGAGGGGTTTCAACTACTGTGGCTATTGATTATGGGCATCTTGCGATGAGTTCATCCACAGTGACTTCTGACCCCGACCATTTGTTGAGGGGTTTCGACTACTGTGGCTATTGACTATGGGCATCTTTCGAGTTCGACCACAGTGACTTTCGACCACAAAACGCTCTTAGTGGGCTTCGATCATGATGGATTTCGACCACGGGCATTCTTTGGTGGATTTCAACCATTGTGGATTGTGACCACATACGTTTCTCAATGCGTTCGACCATAGTAACTTTTGACTACGTGCGGTAGCTGATGAATTTTGACCACGTGCCCTTGATTATTGATATGTTATTGACACCGATTCTTATTGCCATTGTTGTTAGATCAGTCATGCTAGACGTTGATCATGCACACTTCAAATCACTTCCGTTATGTCCGTTCGATACCAACGAGGTCGAATGGCACGAGCGGGCGCGGTCAAGTGTAATGACTACGCTATCAACGGCCCCATAGACTAACGATGCTATGGATAATGCCAACGCCCACACCTTCATTAATCATTCATCCCTGGCATGGAGAATGTAAGGCAAAAATTGAAGACGATGACCAATACGTAGCTTAATCGGAGGTATTTTGTGGGTTTACCCCATTGATGTAGTTAGCCGAGGGCCTTCAGAGGCCCTAGGAACCAGGACACCATATCATCTATGTCAGATCTGCTATGCAAAGTAGGTTACGGAGCACACATATAAAGGGAGCTTGTAATTTTGTTCTTCTGAAATAAATGAATAAATACATGTTTTTCCTACTTTTGTTGTGTTTATCTATTTTTGTGCACTTTAGTACACTAGCACACCCGCATCTTATAACCCTAGGGTAAGAAATCCGTGAGCAATTTCTCACGTCAAACAAAATGGCACGCCTGGTGAGACGTGGTTCTCCTCCCATCTTTGCTGCGCTTATTGGTCGTCAGTCTCGCCTCGCTCGTTCATAAAAGACATGGCATGTTGCATAAAGATCATGGGAGTTGGGCCCCTACTGATCATAAATCCTCTTCTTGCAGGTGATGTCAACAACACCCCAATGCCGCAAATGATCCAATTTGGATCATTTCTGCCTGTGATGGTTTTTGAGCAAGGCTGCAAGATCTATATTCATGAAACTTAGGAGCCAATCTAGTTCAAGATGGTTCTATCCAAGAAAGCTTGGAAGCAGGCTGCTGGCAAAGTGAAGAAGGAACACCGTGCTCTCATGCTCGAAGCACATGATTTACTAAAAATTCAATTGTCACTGAGATCAAAGGAGATGTAAATGGTGCTCAGCGATTATGCACCAAAGCGTCAAATAGGCGGGCACATGTTGCTACCTTACGACTACCTGCTCTGGCTGTTGACCTAAAATTGGTTAAGCTGACAGTACAACGCACTAAAGTCAAATTGCTGCAATCTTTAGAGGCAGTCTCGCAAAATCTTTGGATGCTCATGGCCAATGCTTGTCAAGCATATAACCTTCATCCCCTTCGTAACTATAGGAAGAAGTATCGGAAGGTGCAATGACTACAACAGTCGATTAGCTCATGTATTGCACAGAGCACTATTCCTGATGAAGATTGGTCTCTTAACATGAGAGACCTCATAGAAAAGGTGTTCACTTATTGAAGCACTTTAACTCCATCATATGACTTGTTCCCAGATGACTGGTGATGCGGAGGATTGCCCGATCTTCACGGCGTAGGATTGATGGAGATAATTTGGATCCATGCAACCTGACAAATCGATGGTGCTAACCACTGTTAGAACAATAACTTGCGACAAAAGAATTCGCCCAACCACACACTCGTGATCCCGTCTACCCGACCACCAAGTAGACACGTCATCGCTCTGGCCAATCACAAGGAAACACAAGAACGACGAGGACGAATGCCAAATTCCCCTCTAGGTTGCAATCGTATGCCAAACCCTAGGAGGAACAAGCGTATAGCTCTCTGAAATAATAGATTAATTTTCTGTGGTCTCCTTTTATAAGAGGGGCCGAACCATCATATTTAACTCACACATCCAAAATAGGGCCTGAGGCCGACTCCCTATGCGTTCGGTCATGGGGTGATCGAACCGAAGTGTAATTCGGCAAAACAAACTGGCCAAAACTCATCTAGCTTCTCTAGCAGCTCGGACTTAATCAAACACGTTTGACTCAGACTCACAAACTCCTAAGCAACTAAATTAATAACCCAACTAATTACATGGCCGTGGGAAACATAGACAACATACGGCCTCCCTCTGGACACGTTTATGCATGCTTCAACAGTGAACCGACTAGAAGCGTGGTTTCATGATTTTGTACATAAATGTTGTGTTGGGAATAGTACTATCCAAAGCTTTAATCCCGATTCCCTTCTCATACCTAAGTATACATAAAACACTAGAATTAGGTAGTAGCAAATTCTCATATAAATTAAAATGTAACTGAGCAAGAAATGAGTTTACTTGTTGATTAATCTTTTTAGCTCGTGCTCGCGTAATCGGTCCAGTCGTGATGTCCTCATCATCCTCCCCCTCTTGAGAAGGAGTCGTCCTAGACTCTGATTCTTCCGGTCCAAAGAACGGTGATAAGTCAGCAACATTGAATGTAGAACTTACAGCATAATCATCACATGGAAATTCTATCTTGTATGTATTATCATTGATCTTCTCAAGTACTTTGAATGGACCATCTCTCCGAGACATTAACTTGGACTTACGCTTATCCAGAAAGCGTTTTTTGCGTAGATGCACCCAAACCAAATCACCTGGTTCAAATAACACCTTCTTTCTTGACTTGTTCACCTTCTCAGCATAGTAACGTGCCTTCTTTTCAATTTCTTCTTTAGTCTTAACATGCAGTTGCTTCACATATTCAGCACGTTTGGATGCCTCCATATTCACTCATTCATGTAGTGGAAGTGGTAGCAAATCAAGTGGCGTGATTGGTTTAAAACCATACACCACCTCGAACGGGCACAATTGAGTAGTAGAATGTACCGCCCTATTGCATGCAAACTCCACATGCGGCAAACAATCTTCCCACTCTTTGATATTCTTCTTGATCATCGTTTGTAGCAGCATTGAAAGTGTTCTATTCACCACCTCCGTTTGTCCATCTGTTTATGGGTGACAAGTTGTTGAGAATAACAACTTTGTTCCGAGTTTGGCCCACAAAGTCTTCCAAAAATAGCTCATGAATTTGACATTACGATTTGAAACAATTGTCCTTGGCACACTATGCAATCTTACAATTTCCCTGAAAAACAAGTTAGCTACATGCGACGCATCGTCGCTTTTGTCACAGGGAATAAAATGTGCCATTTTAGAGAATCTATCCACAACAACAAAAACCGAATCCCTCCCCCTCTTAGTCCTAGGCAATCTTAAAACAAAGTCCATACTAATATCGTCCCAAGGTGCACTAGGAATAGGAAGTGGAGTATATAAACCATGTGGATTAAGTTTAGATTTCGCTTTGTGGCATGTCACACATCGCTGTACAAACCTTTCGACATCACACCTCATTTTAGGCCAATAAAAGTGATCGCTCAACATCATGAAGGTATTTTCTCTCTCGAAGTGTCCCATCAATCCACCTGCATGAGATTCCTACAATAAAAGTAAACGCACGGACGAATCTGAAACACACAATTTGTTAGCACGAAATAAGAACCTATCATGAACATGGAACTTATCCCTTCCTTTCCTATCTTTGCATTTAGAATATAATTCTGAAAATTCATGGTCGAAAGTATATAAATCTTTCAAGCTCTCTAATCCAAGTACCTTTACTTCCAATTGATTTAAAAGCACATTCTTTCTAGATAAAGTATCAGCTACCACATTCTCTTTTCCCTTCTTGTACTTAACAACATATAGGAAGGTTTCAATAAATTCTATCCACTTGGCATATTTACGATTCAGTTTAGCTTGGCTTTTCAAATATTTTAAAGTTTTATGATCAGAGTCAATAACAAATTCTTTAGGCCAAAGATAATGTTGCCAAGTTTCAAGCACATGCACCAAAGCATACAATTCTTTGTCATACACAGGATAGTTCAATTGAGCACTTCTTAGTTTCTCGCTAAAGTATGCTACGGGTTTTCCTTCTTGCATTAAAACACCACCAATACCTATTCCACTAGTAACACATTCAATTTCAAAAGTCTTAGTGAAATCAGGCAAAGCGAGTAATGGTGCTTCAATTAATCGTTTCTTTAGTTCTTGAAAAGTGTTTTCCTGTGATGTACCCCATTCAAATACAACACCCTTTTTAGTTAATTCATTTAATGGGGCAGCAATAATGATGAAATCTTTAACAAAATGATGATAAAAGCTAGCAAGACCATGAAATCTTCTGATTCGAGAAACATTCACAGGTGTAGGCCAATTCTTAATTGTTTTAGTTTTAGATTCATCTACCTCAATGCCTTGTCCAGAAACAATATAGCCCAAGAACACAACTTTATCGGTACAAAAAGTGCATTTGTCCAAATTAGCATATATATTCTTGTTTCTAAGCACTTCTAGCACTTGTCTAATATGATCAATGTGTTCATCCATCGTTTTGCTATAGATCGATATATCATCAAAGTATAGCACAACAAATTTGCCAATAAATACTCTTAAAACATGATTCATCAATCACATGAATATACTAAGTGCATTAGTTAAACCAAAGGCATTACTAACCACTCATACAATTCAAATTTTGTTTTAAAAGCAGTCTTCCATTCATCACCAACTTTCATCCTAATTTGATGGTATGCACTTCTCAAATCAATTTTAGTGAATATAACAGTGTCACTATGTTCATATAGCATATCATCTAACCTAGGAATAGGATGATGATATCTAACAGTGATGTTGTTGATGGCACGACAATCGACACACATTCTCCATGTACCACCTTTCTTAGGAACAAGAATTACGGGGACAGCGCAAGAACTAAGGCTTTCGCATACATACCCTTTCTCAAGTCGCTCTTGCACTTGGCGCTGAATTTCTTTGGTTTCCTCCGGATTGGTGCGGTATGGTGGACGGTTTGGAAGTGACACGCCAAGAACTAGATCAATTTGATGCTCTATTCCGCGCAATGGTGGAAGTCCCGCTGGTATCTCCTTTGGAAACATGTCCTCAAATGCCTGCAAAAGAGATAAAACACCACTAGGAAGTGAGGTTAAGTCATTAGTTGAAAGCAAAGCAATTGCATCTTTGAACACAAGCACAAGTGCACTTTTGATGGGTCGTTGCTTACATCTCTCAAATCTGATTTTGTGGCTAATATAACCATCCCTCCCTCATTCTTACTTTTTCCTCTCATATTTGGCTTGTGGCTCTCACTCACCAATGTGTGGAAGTCTCTCTTTTCTTTCTTTTTACCCTTATTTTCAGCAAGCTTCTTTTACTGAAATTCAGCTTGTATTTAATTAGGAGTCGTTGGATTAAGCTCTTTTGTCTTTCCCTTCCACTTAAAAGCATATCTATTGGGACGGCCATCATGTTGCACACTTATATCATATTGCCATAGCCTTCCCAACAGCAAGTGACACACTGTCATAGGCACCACATCGTACTCAACGGTGTCCTCATAATCACCAATCTTGAAAGTAACATGCACCACAATTGAACCTTCACATCCTCACATTCGCTATACCATTACACATGATATGGACGTAGATGTTTCAGCATCTTTAAACCAAACTTCTCACATAATTCAACACTAGCTAAGTTATGACAACTAACACCATCAATAATAAGTTTGATTACCTTGTTGTTTACCTTGGCTTGTGTTTGAAACAAGTTGAATCACTGCTGATGTGCATCTCTTTCTTGTGCAAGCATGCTCAAATTTTTGGTGACAACTAGTGCTTCTCCTGTTTCATAATTCAACACATCAACCTCTTCATTGTTATTTGATGCATCCTCATATCTCTCCTTTTCATGACTAAACTCAACCTCATCTTCACTTACGGATTCATACTCTCCATCTTCTGTCACAAGCATAACTCGGTTGTTGGGACACTCTCTAGAAATATGTCAACGCCCCAAACACTTGAAGCATTGAATTTCTCTACTCTTTGTTGTAGCTTCAATTGAGGATGTAGGGGATGGAGTAGCCTTCTTCTCACTTGGTGTAGGTGCTGTTTTTGCAATTAAGGAAGAACGAGCATTAGTATTTGAATTAGTACTAGCTAAAAATGTACCTCATCCCAAATTGAAACGTGCTTTGGTGGCATTAGTTGATGATAATGGAGCTTTCAAGTTGAAAGATGTTGTCCTTGGTGTTGGTTTTGAATCTTCTAATAACTGCTTCTCTGCCATGGTCGCTTGATGCACCAAATCAACAACAGTAGTGTAGTGCTGATATTGCACAATGCATTTAATATTTTTGTTTAGACCAAACAGAAAACGCGCTAGTGTTTTTTCTTCATCTTCATGCACATGTGCCCTAATCAAAGCTTTCTCCATATCCTTGTAGTATTCCTCCACCGAGCGACCTTCCTATCTCAAATTCTGCAATTTACCAAAAAGATCACATTTATAAGTTTTAGGAACAAAATGTACTCTCAGCTCTTGCTTCATTTCAGCCCATGATGCAATTGGAGGTTCTCTATTCTCTTTTCTTTGGTTCAACAATTACTCTCACCAAATCAATGCATACCCATCTGTTGGAACGAAAAGGCGACAGAGGGGGGTGAATGTCGCCTTCAAAAACTTACCCCCAAAACGAACCCCGAAAGAAACTCCTCTTCAATAACTATGAGAGCTATGAAGCTGAGTTCAAAAGATCACTGGAACCCCATACTAACAGAGAGGAAAGCAAGGAAAAACAACTGAGGCAAAGCATCCAGCCAAACAGAATAAAAACAAGAGAAACAGCACCAAGACCGCTCTATAGAGGCCGGTCAGACCGGCTCTATACGGTCGGTCAGACCGCTCTGTAGCCTCCGGTCAGACCGGCTACCAGGACCCAGTCAGACCGCCTCTCGAAAATCTGAACAGCAGAGGCAGTTTTTCAGACTGAAAACTGATATCTTCCCACAATTGTGAAATTTGAGACTTCCTCTTGAGCTGCTCAGCCCAGACCAGCAAGGAAATATTCAAAATAGCTAAAAGAGCCTAGAGAAACAAAAAGACCCATTTCTAGAGCAAGAATTTAGGGTTTGGGGCAAAAACCCAAAAGTGCAGAGAGGTGCACAAGAACTCAAATTGCTCAACGGTCTTAAGTCCTTTGCTCATGAGATTTTGCAAATAAGTCAGTAATAACTAAGAGACTTCTCAGACCAAAAATCAGACCATCTCCTGAAGGGAAACAAGAAAACACCTCAAACCCTAGAAATAAAATGAAGAACAGAGATGGCTGAGAAAAGAAAATTCTTGATTCATCCACTTTGCTCTAGGGAGAAACCAATCAAATGATCTTGAGACCTACTGCCATCACAGAGCAACCCATTTTGGGCCTTCCCAGCAAGAAACAACTCAAATCTCAAAAAGTCAAGAAATCAACAAAGAGGGCAACGAAGAACAGAAATAGAGATGGGGCTCAAGAACTCAATCAACCTCAAATAAAACCATCTTGGATTGATAATGAGGAGGAGAGATACATGATTGTATAGAGTATCAACTCACACCATCCCAACAATCCCATACATGCTTGGAATGATCAAGAACTCTACATGCTTCCAAGAACAGAGCTCTCCCATAGGAGACATCGAAGGAGACACACACAACAGAACCTCTGTCTCTCCCAACCACTAAAGCCTAAAGCCAAACCAACCCTCTAAAGCTCATTTTGACTAAAGCAAGCCCTACCAACCTCTCAAACCCTAGAATCCGTGCAGCCACAAGGAGGCACCTCCTCCTCACATAGCCTTTGGCTAACAGGTCTCCAACCCGTTACGCCCGTGAAATCTCGAACGGAACCCGCTCCCGCTTGTGCAGCCTCGCGAAATTACCAATTTGCCCCTCCAGCACCTTCCGGGAAGCTTCCGCGTTCCTTGTCGTCCAAACCTCGCAACCACCTCGAGTCCCCGCCGTCTTCGACACCTCCGACCGTTCTGACCTCGACACCGCCCGTGTCTAGTCCGGTCACCCTGTGCCTCGCCACGACTCCGCCTCGACGTCCTGCAGCCATCATAGACAAGAAACACATCAAATAGCACCGCTCGACACATATAAGCATAAATGCATTAATGAAACCACATTAAGCATGAGATAGCCCAAACCTGACAAGTCAACATAATATGCATCCTAACCACTTTGACCAGGTTTGACCAAATCCGACCGAGCCCGATTTCACCACGCAACATCAAGGTCCGAACCATCCAAATCAAACTCGACTTTCCTAAACCAATGTCAATTACTCATCACACACATGGGATGACCTCCACATGGTCTCTCACCATCAAACTCAAGTGATGCCATGTGTAGCTTCTTCTCCTCCGAATAATTGTGCATCCGGAAGATTTTATCTACCTTAAGCTCCCATGTGAGATAGGCATCTGGATCGGAAGCACCTTCAAATTTGGGAATAGTGAATTTGAGTTTCCCAAATTTCTCCTCTATGCGTGGGTCATCATGATGCCGGCCATGGAGTTGGTAGTTGTCGTTGAGGTGTAGCCAAAAGTTGTCATTGAAGTCCTCATTGTGGGCGGTACCTCCGCGCCCACGGCCACACCCATGGCTACGGCCTCTCCATTGGCCATGGTCAACACCCAAAACACCTCCCTCACGCCTAGGAAAGGGTGGTCTACCGCATTGGCAGCGGCTCGATCTGCTTGAACTTCTCTAGCGAAATGTGCAGCCCTCTCCTCATCGGTCTCGTCAAGCTCAACACCTCCTTCATGGACACCAATTGGGCCCCGTTCTCTTCGAAGCTCCTCTAGTATCTCCCTCCTTAAGACGCTCATGTTGTCATTCAACTGAGTGTTGAAATCATTTGTGATCTTTTCAAGGTCCGCCTAGGTCACATATGCCTGTTCTCCTTCTTTCCCTGCCATGGTTAGTGCAAAAAACAAGAAAACTATGTATGTGGATGAAAGTTTTGTTTTTGGAATTCACTCAACCTCACCTTCTCTTACCAACCGAAATTCTTAGCGTCCTTGATGGAATTGAAAAGCTGCACAAGGTGGTAGATTAACTGAATTCAATTGCCCAAGAATTGTTATAACAATAGCTTACATGTGGAGCTTGGAGAGAAAATATTAACCTACGCAATTTGAAATTCTTCATGTTGTTAAGTTAAGTAATAATCCAAGCTAGAATACTTTACCTAAGTGTTGATCCAATAGGTTTAAATGAAGTATATGAACGCACTCCCAAAGATCAATATGACTTAATGCAACAAAAGAATGAGCTGAATAGAAGCGATCTAAAATTGAGAATTAAATAGCTCGTTTTGCACCAAGTATTAGGAGAGACACTAGCCAATTGCAATAATATAAATGTAAGGGCACAAGATTGCTCAAAGAAATTAAATACACAAGCTGAAATTATGAATTAGAATTAGCTAACCCCAATTTGGCCAACGCTCACTTTTTTTGTTGGATGCCTTCTCTTTTTTTACTTGTAGTTGGCACTAAGGTTTAGCTTTCCCTTGCACAAAAAAAAATTTCAACAGGTGTAAATTAATACCAAGAACAGCCCTTAATGCAATTATCAAAGACTAGTCTCAAAGATGAACGGAAAATTATGGATATATTTAACAGAAACGACCATAGTGTAATTTTTTCATGGTACTGTAGCAAGTTACTGTTCACGGCACTGTAGAAGGTACTGCACATTACGCGTAGTACTGTTACGAATCACTGTAGCGGTACTATAGCGATCGGGAAAAAAATTCTGTTTTTTTTGTATTTAGGCGCAACAAAGGAAATTAACACAATGATCAAGCGACGCAAAGGAACAAGACGATCAGCACCTAAACAAAATTCTAATGGACGAAAACTTAACAAAACTCATGAAAAATAACAGATGCAAAAACTAGGGTTTAGATTTTTTTTGGCTTTTTGTGTATAGGAAAAATAAATAAATCTAACTACGGGTAAATTGATCCTACCGTGTCAACCGCGCTCTGATACCAAGATGATGCGGGGGATTGCCCGATCTTCACGGCGTAGGATCGATAGAGATAATTTGGATCTGTGCAACTTGATGAATCGATGGCGCCAACCAAGGTTAGTATAGCAACCTGCAGCAAAAGAATTCGCCCAACCACACGCTCGTGATCCCGTCTTCCCAACCACCAAGTAGACGTGTCGTCGCTCCGGCCAATCACAAGGAAACACAATAACAACAGGGAAGAACGCCCGATTCCCCTCTAAGTTGCAATCGTATGCCAAACCCTAGGAGGAATAAACATATAGCTCTTTGAAACAATAGATTAATTTTATGTGGTCTCCTTTTACAAGAGGGGTTGAACCATCGTATTTAACTCATGCATGCAAAATAGGGTCTGAGGCCAACTCCCTATGGGTTCGGTCATGGGGTGACCAAACCAAAGTGTAATTCGGCCAAACAAACCGATCGAAACTCATCTAGCTTCTCTAGCAGTTCAGACTTAATCAAACACGTTTGACTCAGACTCACATACTCCTAAGCAACTAAATTAATGACCCAACTAATTACATGGCCGTGGGAAACATAGACAGCATACGGCCTCCCTCTGGACACGTTCATGCATGCTTCAACAGTGAACCGACTAGAAGTGTGGCTTTATGATTTTGTACATAAATGTTGTGTTGGGAATAGTACTCTCCAAAGTTTTAATCCCGATTCCCTTCTCATACCTAACTATACATAAAACACTAGAATTAGGTAGTGGCAAATTCTCATATAAATTAAAATGTAAATAAGCAAGAAACGAGTTCATCTGTTGATTAATCTTTTTAGCTCGTGCTCACGTAATCAGTTTAGTCGTGATGTCCTCATCAACTTGGCACGTGAATCATCAAAGATCAAAGAAATAGTAAGGAAGGCAATTGTGAAGGAGTACTGGAAACAACGATCGCATACAAAGCTGGTGCTACCTGGGCCAATTGGCCCATTTACTAATAGCAAATGTTCTTTCCGACAAGGTGTGTTGGCACCCTACCTACATCTCTCCGCAAAGGGAGATCCATCCTCTTCCCGTGCCAATAACAGGTTCGCTGTACTTGCAAGTGAGGCTCTGGCACCTCGTGACGAACACTTGTAGCAAGGGCTTCGACAACTCCAAGATCAAATTAGTCGACTTCGAAGATGACTCCAAGATCGTGATATGCCAGCAGGACCATCAACAGCGCGAGCCCATGGAGGATTGAGGTACTTGCCAGCAAGCCGCCGTCTGCAACACGAACATCAAACTTGGGTACCTCGGCATAGGTCTCCACCGGCTCGCATCGCCCATCCAAGACAAACCACAGTCCCATCTCATTGGAATCAGTGGTCGAGACATCAAGACCATGTAACACTTGCTCATGCCAATCAACAATGGCAAGCTCAGAATACTCCTCCAGTATAAGCTCCCTCAAGGCACGAACCCTATATGCAAGCATCATCTCAATAAAGAGAAGTTGTGGTAGCTCAGATTGCCCGACAATTTGTGCACTCATTGCCTTTAGCGCCATCTTTGCCACCAAGGCCTCATTACATGCCAATGGCCAGTCAATGTAGGCATCACAGACGTCGAAGGAGTCATCACGCATTGTACCAAGAGCTGGAAGACTTGGTGCTCAAGCACACGGAAATACGCATTCGAGCTAATAGAGAGATTCATCAAGAAGATGATAATATCATCTTCTGTATCTCCCCGCGGCTAGAGCAAAGTGAGAGGTACAATTACCTCCTCAATTGTTTAACTCCCAACCACGAGGAATACGACCCGAGGTACCTCGTCAAAAGGAGGCGATGTCTTCTCAATCACACCTTCCAATCATCTCACCTTAGGAAGAACTAAGGGATATTACACTGCATACCACCTTATCAGAGAATCAGCAAACGCTTGTCCAATTACCTACTCCAATGGAGGGCATTGAGCAAACGCATTCTAATTTGCATTCCTCAAATGAGGAACCGCCATAAGTAATTGACACTATAGAGCAGAGCACGACACAAATGGGGGAGTCTACCTATGATCAACAAAGGGTAAGCAAGGTGGGTGACGTAGCTAGAGAGAATGTTGCAACATGTGGAACTCTGATGGCTTGCACGGAGTATGCAATCAACAACGGGTAGGAAGCTCCTTGTGTCACCCAAGAATTTTCATATCCTTCAGATGAAGAGATCATTCCCAACCCAAAGGCACATTTTCTTAAGGTGTCTCTACCTCGCTTCGGCCAAGTGCGCACACGATTTAAAAGCACCAATGAATTGATAAGGGAAGATGAATCAATACCTTTAGAAGGAGCAAGATCGGTGGCTCCATGCCTCCCCATAACTTCTGGGAAAGGTTCACTGTCTGAAAATGACATGTATTCTCGTTCCTACGTCGACCTTATCGCTCGATTTCCTCAAGATCATCAAAAATTGCAACAAGTCACAACCTACCTGGAGTGAATACTCGCTACGTTCCATTGCCCTCCAAAATATGAGAGGAGCTTTAGAAGAAGGGGCTACAAAACTCGATACGTAAAGTGATGATGTTTCTAGTGCTGTTTCTTCTTCACTAAAGAACCATCCACACTCGCCTCCCTATCAGGAGCTTGAGCCCTCCATTCCATTAGAAGGAGAGGATCATCTTGATGATATTAACACAACAGCAGCACGTATGGCGTTTGATGAACAAAATAAAGGTGCTCAAATTGATGAAAATCTTATACCCCCGACGAATGATGCCAGTGCATCTGGCGCAGAAACATCGAGGTCGTAAGGAGTCAGTTTAGAAGAGCAAGTGTGTGAACAAAGGCAAATGATGGAATAATTATCCGCCAAGTTTGATAGTCTCCTGGAAACCATGATGGGTTCTAGGCAAAGAATTTCACCATAAGTAGCACTTCAAGTGGGTAAAGACCCGCAAATCAAAGAGGCTATTGCTCATAATAATACTGCAAGCTATAATGAGCAGGCACGTGTGTTATCCAGTACTCATCATGAGCCATGAGCTATCCCTACTGCTTCCACAAGTATGGTGCCATTCCTAAGTACGCTGAAGGGCTATAACGACATTGTAGAAGACTTGGTGAACAAGAGACTTAAGTAGATCGCCATTGAGCAAGCGCCTCCGTCATCAAAAAGTGAGCTTGAGAAGCCTTATGAAGTCTGGCATGACATGGTGGCCTTCCCGGTGGGTTGGCATCTACTGAAGTTTCATCAGTTTGATGGAACTGGCAATACGAAGGAACATTTGGCTTACTTTGAGGCAGCTTGTGGCGATACCACCAATAGTTCATCGCTTCTATTATGACAATTCTCTATATTTTTGACTAGCCCAGCCTTCCATTGGTATAGCCATTTACCAACTAGGTCTATCAGCAGTTGGGCGGGCATGAAAGAAGTCTTCAAAAAATACTTCGTTGCCATGAAGAAAGACTTCTCAATTGTAGAGCTGGGTCAAGTTTGCCAAAGGCGAGATGAGAGCATTGACGATTATATAATTTGCTTTCGTAATAATTATGTGCACCTCGCCAGAGAGATGCATTTAGAGGATGCCATTGAAATGCGTGTCCATGGAATGCAACAACATTGGTCGCTTGAGGTGTCTCGACAAGAACCCAAGACATTCAGTGCCCTCAGTTCAACGATGGCAGCTACAAAGTTAGAGTTCAAGAAATCTCCTTAAATTATGGAGCTCTACAAGAATACTAGTGCTTTCGATCCCGCTAAGCATTTCAACTTGACAGCCAAAATGACCCACAACGGGGGCAAAACTAAGGCATCAGCAGAAGTCAACATGACAAGAATGTCTTTTACATCACATGACCGTGTCCCTATTTTAGGGGCAAACAATGGGCAATCTGGAGACAAGCAGTGCCTGTCCTTTCAAGAGTTGCTTAAGAAATAGTATATCTTCCGACGAGAATTAGTGAAAGACATGTTCAAGTAATTAATGGAACATCATGCGTTGAATCTACCAGACCCACGGAGGCCTGAACAAGTAAATATGACCAACAATCCTTTATATTGCCCATATCATCGATATGTTGGTCATGCGATTGAAGATTGTTATACCTTTAAAGAATGGCTTCAAAGGGCTTTAATGAAAAGAGGATCAATTTGGATCCAGATGCCATTAATCCATACTATCATGTGGTCAATGTGGTGATTGTGGAACCGCGTACCCCATCAACAAAAGATGAAAAATTGTGGATGCCGCTTGCCCAAGTTGAGCATCTAATAGCTGATATGATTCCTACATTAGAGGCAAGCCCCGCAGCTCACCAAGATATATCCTCTGCTACTTGTGAAGGGTCGTGAAAAATGGTATGCCAACATCTACTTTTCAAGGACCCACATCCTTGCTGACATCATTCAGCAACGCCAGTGAGTGACATCTTAATGATAAGGAGACAACCTAATCCAAAGCGATGGTGATTTCATCCCAGGCTTGTCCCAAAGTCAGAAGGAGATGAACCCTTTCCACGTCCAAGACGTGCGCTTCCTAATTTGGCATAATTCATGCCGCAAAGCTGGGGGCAAGCAACCTCGGGAATAACTGAAGAAATGCAAGGGGAGGACAACACTGTTCCATCATACAAAATTGCTACCTGTAATGTTATTTTAGACTGCCGAGCTCTAGTTTTGAGGAATTATTCACCTCTCACGAGCATGAAGTATTTCGAACTGATGCTATGTCAAAAGAAGTGCAGACATAAGAAGTTAACATGAACTTGAGAGGAGGTAAGTTTCTGCCTGAATTACCAAAGTCGAAGCCAGTAAAGGCGGACAAGGCCATCACTACAAAAGAAGCGCCAACCCCAGAAGGAACAAGTGAGATACCTGTTGAAGAAAAGACAAAAATGCTTGAGGTCTACTACAATGTCCTTGCACACCTTAAGTGAATCCCTGCATTATTGAGTGTGTATGATGCTCTCATGTTAGTGCCCCATCTGCGAGAAGAACTTGTGAAAGTATTACAAGACCCAAAGCCCTATGAGGTGGCTATGGAGAAACACCGCCTCTTTTCTAATCCATTATTTGTAAATAAGATTACCTTTACTGAGGACGATAAAGCTGTGGAATACGGTGACCACAACCGCCCACTTTACATTGAAGGGAACATTTAAAACACGCATCTCCGGCGAATCCTCATCGATCCCGAATCCACGGTAAATATCTTGCCATTGCGAAGCCTAACTCAGGTTAGTTTTGCAGTGGATGATTTGGCGTCTATAGACGTGATGATCTGTGGTTTTGACAATCATGTGAAATCCACGCTTGGAGCTATTACAGTGAAGATGCAAATGTCTACGTTTAGCTTCAAGGTATGATTCTTCGTCATTGAAGCAAACACATCATACTCAGCTCTCTTGGGTAGGCCATGGATTCACAAGTATCATGTGGTGCCATCTACTCTGCATCAATGTTTGAAATTTTTAGATGGAAAAGGGACGCAACAACGTATTGTTGGAAATATTGCTCCATACACTATTCAAGAATCACATCATGTAGATGCAAAATATTATTTCCCAGTTGAAGATTTTGATCGACAACTAGGGCGAACGATGCTGGCAGCTGATATTTTGATTGTGCCAGGCTCTTCATCAACCTGTGAGGTGAAGTAGCTGCTCACGCCATGCTCTTCCACTGGTGCAAAGAATCCTTCCGCTCAAAGTCATAAGAACAATAGTCATAATTGGATATCTTGAGTCGCTGGTCATGAGGATAAGCCTTCATCCTCCAAGGAGACAACCAACTCCGCAAAACGAGGTGCCTTTGCTTCTGCAGTTACTCCGTTGCAGCATCGACCGTTCATTGTACACATACTTCTTCAGCTGGAGATCTTCGATCACGGCACTTCAGTACTATATGAGTATGCCCTACGACCACGGTGATACCGTGATGTTCGATCATGAGGCTACAACACTTTTTCAACCACGGCTGTCTTCCGATGGGTTTCGGCCACGGTGGGTTTTCGACCATGGCTGTCTTCCAATGGGTTTCGACCATGGTGGGTTTTCGACCACGGCTATCTTCCGATGGGTTTCACCCACGGTGGGTTTTCGACCACGACTGTGTTCTGATGTGTTTCGGCCACGGTGGGTTTTCGACCACGGCTGTCTTTCGATGGGTTTCGACCATGGTGGGTTTTCGACCACGGCTGTCTTCTGATGGGTTTCGGCCACGGTGGGTTTTCGACCACGGCTGTGTTCCGATGAGTTTCGACATGGTGTGTTTCGGCCATGGCTGACTTCCGATGGGTTTCGACCATAGTGGGTTTTGACCATGACTGTTTTCCAATAGGTTTCGACCACGGTGGGTTTTGACCACGGTTGTCTTCCGATGGGTTTTGACCATGGTGGGTTTCGACCACGGTTGTCTTCCAATGGGTTTCGATTACTGTGGCTGTCGACTACGGGCATCTTTCGATGAGTTCGACCACAGTGACTTCCAACCCCGACCATTTGCCGAGGGGTTTCGACTACTATGGCTGTCGACTATGGGCATCTCCCGATGAGTTCGACCACAGTGACTTCCAACCCCGACCATTTGCCGAGGGGTTTCGACTACTATGGCTGTCGACTGTGGGCATATCCCGATGAGTTCGACCACAAAGCGCTCCCAGTGGGCTTCGATCATGATGGATTTCGATCACGAGCATTCTCCAGTGGATTTCAACCATTGTGGATTGCGACCACAAATGTTTCTCGATGAGTTCGACCATAGTAACTTTTGACTACGTGAGGTAGCCGATGAATTTTGACCACGTGCCCTTGACTATTGATATGTTATTAACACCGATTCTTGCTGTCATTGTTGTTAGATCAGTCATGTTAGACGTTGATTATGCACACTTTAAATCACTTCCGTTGCGTCCGTTCGATACTGACGAGGTCAAATGGCACGGGCGGGCACAGTCAAGTGTAACGACCACGCTATCAACGGCACCATAGACTGATGAAGCTGTGGATAATGCTAACGCCCACACCTTTATTAATCATTCATCCCTGACATAGAGAACGTAAAGCAAAGACTGGAGATGACGACCAATGTGTAGTTTAATTGAAGGTATTCTGTGGGTTTACCTCACGGATGTAATTAACCGAGGGCCTTTTGAGCCCCGGGAACCAGGACACCTTATCGTCTATGTCAGATCTGCTATACAAAACAGGCTATGGAGCGCACATATATGAAGAAAATTTGTAATTTTGTTTTTCTCAAATGAATGAATAAATACATATTTTCCCTACTTTTGTTGTGTTTATCTATTTTTGTGTACTTTAGTACACTGGCACGCCCGCATCTTATAACCCCGGGGCAAGAAATCCGTGAGCGATTTCTCACGTCAAACACACACAGGTGCTCGCAGGCGTAGACGGCAGCGAAATCTCGCCGAATGTGACGGGAATCGGACATTGCGTCGCCTCACGTCACGTCATCGCGATTAGCCACCCGAAGATTCCCCCTACCCTGCCGACCCTCCCCTTAACCCCTGTCGAGCTCGCCCACCTACCGAGCTCCCACTGCTCGGCAGGAGTTGTCGTCCTGCCGAGCCCGTGCTCATCAGCGCCCTTGTCGCTGCAGTGCTACCTTATTCCCTGCCGCAGTCGTGTCTCGTGCTATGGACGCCATGTCTTGCCGAGCTCCGGAGGCGTAGTAGATGACCACGCGCCCGGTGCCAAACCAACCGCTCGTCCCCGAGCTGAAAGGCTGAAGCCGAACGCGAGCGCACACACTTACAACACCGTAGGCTCGTTGGGCCTGCACGATGGTGCGGCCGTGCGAGAAACCAATTGCTGCAGCCGCAAGCGGCACCGACAGCCGTTACTGAGGCGGCCGGCATGCGGGGCGGCGCGCAAATGACAAGAAAACGGTGTGTTTTTTCTCGGGATAGACTATTGCACAGGCGACTGAAATTTTTTTATCTTTCAGTCACCTAAAGTTGCACTTTGAATCACCTGAAGTTGCACATGTTTTTTTTGGAGGGGGGCTGCAATTTTAGTTGATTGAGAGTGCAATTTCAGGTCACCTGAAGTTGCACTCTGAATCACCTAAAGTTGCAGCTGTTTTTTTTTGAGGGGGGCTGCAATTTTAGTTCATTGAGAGTGCAATTTTAGGTGACTGAAACATAAAAAAATTTCAGTCGCCTGTGCAATAGCAAAACTGTTTTTTCTCTCAGTTTGTAGCCCCATCCTTTTGGGGCGTCTTGCCGGTTCACGATTCGTTCCTCCCCTCGTCAGATTTGTGCTTGTGCAGCTCTGGGTCTCTGCCAGTCCCAGGCAGCCATGTGGTCTACATGTCCAGGGTACGAGAGCCTGCCTCTGATTTGATCCCTGCTGGAGCAATCTGACGAGGGATGGGCCGATGATAGCCAGTTAGTGTGCATTCTTTGGTTCAAGGGCAAGGTCAAGTTTGAAGTAAGTTAGGAAATATTTTTTTTGGCTGGTTTTTAGCTTCGATTTCTTTCAATACTATTATTCATTAGAGTAATAAGCCGCAGCCCAAAAGCACACCCCCAAAATATTGTCCAGACGCCCCTTGAGCCTTGAGCAAGGCTTGAAGAATTACAAGCGGATTTTACAAACCAACTTTATACTGAACTTGGAGAACAGCTGAATTCATGGTTGGATCGTCAGCTTTGCATTTCTCATCAGGAAAGAACCCATCAGCCCCTGGATGAAAAATAAGGTGATCTAGGAAAACAGCTGTATGTTAAGCTATGCCTATGAAGCTAGCCTTTGATTATCGTCTTCCAAAAATTAATTCAGTAACAACTCCAGCCATCTTATACATGACAGAATAGAAAGAGTGAAAATAAGAAATTACCCAGTGAAAATAAGAAATTACCCCATAGTAATGAACTGTAGCACACCTAAGTGAAGAAAAAGACATTTTCTGGAGTAAACAAAAAATGAAAGTGCATACTGCACTACAAAACACTACTTACGAACAAAAATATGCATTTTGTACCCGTTGATATTGAAAGGGCGCTCATCAATTTACAAGCCGCAGGCCAACTGAATGCAGTGCTTCACATGGTGGTGGATCTTCGGCAGAGGATTGGACGTCATCAACTACGGTCCATGGCTGCTCTTGCAGTTGGCAGCCTCAGAAATGTCCAAGCTGCAACCACACAAATTGCCAGCCATCCGAGCTTCAGAGATGATCTTATGTAGGCATTGTACCAAACTAATAGTGTCCTTCCCTCAGCAAAGGCTCGAATAAAATTGAGCTGAAACCTTCAATGATTTAACATCATCAATGATTTAACAGCAAAGGCTCTTGCAGTTTAGCAGCCTCAGCGATGTCCGAGTTGCAACCATACACATGGATTGCTAGTCGTCTGCGCTTTGGAGATGATGGTCTTATGTAGGTATTGTACCAACTGATCATGTCCTCCTTTCGAACTGTTCTTAGCTCTTCAGCTTCCAGTTTCGACATATCAAACATATACCTATAATTGGATTTCCACAACAAGAGATTATCAATATTAGGGAAAGGAGCTGTAAAGCATTAATGAAATCCATCATTTATCATTTGTGTAGATTAAAATGGAAGTAAATTATGAATATTCAAGTGATGCATGCAACTAATTTGAACTATATCATCTAAAGAATTTAATTGTATCAAGTTCAAAGTGAATAAGATAGGCCCCTTCAGAAAGATGAGTTGTTTTGTTAAGGTCAGGCACACATTAGATACATGTCAGTCCAGATTTTCAAAAGGAGATCGCATTTTACAAGCACAAAATTAATGCATAACAGAAGTTCAAAATACGAGGTTGTAACTATTCGGTTGCAATGTGCATAACAGAAGTTCAAAATATCAGGCATTACAAAGCCAACATAGTGAAATTCTTGACAAAAATAGTTAGGGACGACACTATTATATTCATTTGTTCATTCGGATCTACTTAAATGTAATGACAAAATACCAACAAAATCAAGAAAAAACTACAAAGAAGTGCACAACATACCCCTTAGGATGCATATTTGCTCTTCAATCACTCCTATTCAGCACAGATCTATCAAGCAAGAACTTAGGGTTTTTGAAGGATAAACAAAGCAATCAGGATGTGAGAGAGGGAAGAGGGATAGCCGCGCAGAGGGGGGCTTACCTCACCGGAGGACTACAGTAGGCTGTGTGCAAGATGAGAAGTCACCGTGCGCCAGACAAACCGAAGAAGAACAAGGCATGCGCCCAATGAAGAACAGAGGGCTTGCTCATAAGAGCCTTCGAGCTAAATCAGACGTGAGGACACTCTCGACATTTTGCACTGGGATACCAGCCACATTGAATAAAAAACAAATTAAAATAGGCTACATGGCAAAATAGCAATTAGCAAGAGAACTTTAGAATAAAATATAAGTAGTAAAGTAAAAGAAGGTAAATGATCAAAGGTACCCAAACTAAGGGGCAAAGTATCAATTATCCCTTATTTCGCTTATATATCCTTTTGTTTTTGTTTAATTAGGGTTGCACTTGCACAGGGATTTTGTGGGATGCTTTGCGCCTAGTTGAACTAGAAGGATCTTCTCTGGGGCATGTCCCCCATTCCTCTCCATGGACTGCCTCCGATAGCCCACACATGGCACACGAATCTCCGCACAAGACGTCCTCCCCAGTTATAGTATACCGATTTTATTTATATCGGTAAAAACCACACGTAAGTTTCTGTTACTGTGTAATCTCTTGCACGAATAGTCTAAAAGTCATAAATCGCAACTAAAAATCATAAGTTTCAACCAAAAAAATATGCCCTTTATGTATTGCGCATTTGCGCGTGCTAACATGACTGGCTTTTTAAGGCCTAACCATGTAACCTTTGGGCTGCCATTGTTCGTAACAGTTTTATAAAGAAACTCGTCAGTATTCAAACAAGCTTTGTAAAAAATGTCGGTGCACATATCAGCAACATATATCTATTATCTATGGTACTCCATATGAACCAGGCGTGAAATTTACTGTCTGTTCTTTTTTTATTTGACTCCTATAATCTGTACCATCAAATTTTCTATATTGGCTATACTAAAATTATATCATTAGATTTATCGTTAAAAATACTTTAATAATATTATAATTTTATTAGTATATCTTAATGTAAAATTATAAAAAGTAGCAAGTTGCACATCGAAGACCTAAAAGATCAAAAGCGATAAGGAAAAAAGAAGAGAGAGTAACAATTTTGATTATTACATATGTGGTTAAGAACTTAAGACAGCTCCATTGATTTTCGTTTCCTTTATCGTTAGACTCTAAAAAAACTAGGGTGCCCTATGAATAATCTTAAAAGCTGTAGTGCAATGTTGTCGCAATGGTTTGAATGCAAACAGGAAAAAAAACTAGCTATGCAATGATTTTATATATATATATATATATATATATATATATATATATATATATATATATATATATATATATATATATATATATATATATATATATATATATATATATATATATATATATATATATGTATGTATGTATATATATATATGTATATATATACACACACACACATACTATTTTGATGCAATGATGAAAAACAACGGGAAAAATAGGTATCTAAAATCGACAAATCAAAATAAGAATGTAAGGATGGATTCAATCCATTAACAGAACATGTTCAAAACAAATAATTCTCATGAAAAATCTTAAAGGCTAAAGCATGTCTGCAGACTGCAGGTGGAGGATAATGCGGGGTGGGTTTTTTTTCTGTGGTTTATGGATTTTGGTTTAAATTTGTGAATTTTGCCTGTTCGTGAGAGAGTATAGAGAGACACGTGTAATTTTGATAAATATAGATAAAATCGGTACAGTGTATACTGTAATCAATTTGTAGACCTTATTTTCAAAAAAACACGTCGTTTAAAAGCTAGTTCTTATAGTAAACTAAAAATCATAAGCTATAAGCCGAAAAGAATGGGTCTGCCTGGCATCCTAGCAGCGCAAAAAGTCCATTATGCTGGGGTGGAATGCTCACATTTTAATCCAACGAGGTTGCCCGATCAAATTATGCACTGATATTATAGCAGACAAATGAATTGAAGCAGTAATCGAAGGACTTCGCTTTCTTTTAGATAGTAAGAGATCAAAATAAGGTAGCTCATTAGTTTAGCTTAGCATAACTGCCGTACATGCTAATACGCATTTTCACTTGAATTATCATATTTATAACCTATTTTTATATTTGTATTGAAGTGCATCAAATAGGTATAGACCTGTTTTTGAGTTTTTCAGTTGGGTTTTAGTTTTGACTTCTTTAAGCAACCACTATTTATTAAATTAATAAGTCGTAGCTAAAAGGCATAGACACCAGTCTAAAAGAAACAACCCATAATATGTAAGTATATATATTTATAGAATAAATAGTTGGTACCATACACAAAGTGGGGTTCAACTGGAAGGAATTTCTCTGTGGCATGTCCTCATTCCTCTCATGGGGACTGCCTCCGATAGCCCACACGTGGCACACGAATCTCCACGCAGGGCATCCCCTTCCCCCCAAGTCGAGCGCTGCTCCCGCCATCTGTCCTGTGATGTCGACGAACCAACGCATGATGGCGCCCCCCGGTCGGTCACAGACCGCGTCGTAGACTTCCTGGACGTCGCGCAAGGATTCCCCTCCCCCTCCCCCAGCATCGGCACCTCCGTCAGTGTTGGGGCTCGCAGTGCGAGGTCTCCATCCATCGGCCGCCGACCTCACCGTGGGAGGTCTCCATCCGCCGGCCGCTAACGTCTTCTGCTTCTACACTGCAACTCGTCTGGTCAACAACATGGATGTAAGTGAAATGATTGGTTACTTTTTGAGAAAAAAAAATTGGTGACTCTCTCAATATTGGGGATTTGGGACTTTTCTAATCCATTCGTGTGGGCATTTTCGTTGATGCAGGAATACCCAATGATCGTGTTAACTTGGTCTCAACTCTCAAGCAAGAAATACAAGAACCTGGCAAGAAGGCAGCCAATGGCCATTTTGACGTTCCCTAATTGAACAAGCCGACGAGAAGGTAGACAATGACTGGAATTTGTATGAATGTAGTGAATTGAACTTGTGGTGAATGGAATTTGTATGAATGTTCCCTAATTGTTGTAAAGATGGTTTCCTGTCAGATAGTTTAATGGAGGTGAATAGTAAACCATGGAAATTAAATGAATGTTTCAGTCAGATTGTTTAATGCTTTTGAATATTATCAGGTTTCATTTTTTATTCAGTTGAATTCAATGAAAATGGAATTGTCTTGCCAACTATATATCAAATGTTTGTGACAAAAATGGGTACTAGTACTACAGTATCGGGTTTGCGTAGTATTTTATTTTTGGTTTCAAATTATGATATACTCTACCTTTGAAAAAACCAATCAGATTCATGCCCGAACCTGTAGTTGACTACTCCTGTTTGTCTGACAAATACAGTGCCAATCTTAGGCGCTTGTAATCTGGAGAATAGGATACTATTTCTAGGACAATTGTAGCCACAGCTCACAAAAGCAAAAACAATGGGAAATAGATAACAATGGCAAGCCCACACTAATCTCTTCCTATTCATCGTCTGACAAACCTTCATGGCTGTTGAAAGTATCAATGTCAGAAATTGGAGCAAATTCAACAAGTGATTAAATGAGCGCAAATCAGAGCGAGAATGGTAGCACATTCACATTAACTCCCAATAAATCTAAACATCCTATGATGTCAGAGAGTGAGAATTTAGCAACAAAATCTGTGAATTAAAAGAAGGGTGTACGAAACCAAACCATCAACCTAGGAAGCACTGATACATGTCAGCACTGTCATACACGTATGCGATACATATCCAATACGGCGATATGATCCGATATGTGGCAATATGGTATCGGCGGAGTTAGTATCACAAATTTCAGCTAAAAATAAAAAAAATGCCTCAATACGGCTTCAATACGATGTGATACGGCCGCGACATCTCATACATTCCAATAAGATATAGGGCCATACTATTCACATCATTCCCTGCAAAAACAAGTTAGACGTAGAATCGCATTCTACCTAACGATGTGAACCCATGACGCTATACAAGGGGGGTACGCACAGCGGTCCCGCTGCACAACCACCTTATGCCGATCCGAGACATTCTCTAGGACGCTAGTTTTTCCACTGGGCCGAGTCTATCAGATCCATAACCTACTAGTATTCGACATAACCACCTTATGCCGATCCGAGACAATCTCTAGAGTACTAGTATTCCCACTGGCCCAAGGCTATCAGATTCATATCCTACTAGTATTCGACATAATCACCTTATGTCGATCCGAGACAATCTCTAGGGCACTAGTAGTGATAAAATCTGCGCCTCATCTAACCCCTATTCACCGATTGATCTCATCAACCCGTGCTACCATCGATTCATCACATGAACCGACTGATCTAGACTGTAATAGATCCAATCTACTACAACCGCATATCAACATATGCGCTGATCCAGATCGCAAACTAAGCAAGATGGCTCTGATACCACATGGTTGACTCTAGTGCAAGTGGGAGACTGTTGGTGATATGCCCTAGAGGCAACATGGAGATGTTGAATATATCACATACTATGTTTATGATACATTGCTTTGTTCCTTGAAATAGACATTATCATTATTGATCAATGAGTATGTGACTTATTCATGAGACTCTTAATGCCAAAATGTTGCTATTTCTAAATGATCCCTGATTATATATCATATGAGGAACAAATATGATTCAAAGATCAGCATATGTATTGATTGATGATCATGTCTCATGGATCATGGTACGGAGATACCAAATCAATAATATGGACATGTGTTAGTGAACATATGTTGGATAGACCCGCCATGAGACACTGCAGAGATTCCATGTGTCATCAGTTGGTCTCAAGTAGTGTTTATGTAGAATCCTTAGACTTGAGATCATCATGGTTCCCAACATGAGTAGTAGCCTATTTTGGGACTACTAACCACTACTCCGTAACTGGGTAGTCATAAAAGTAGTCTTCGGGTTTGCTATGAAACATGTAGTGGGATGTGAATGATCAAGATAGAATTTGCCCCTCCTTATGGGAGAGATATCTCTGGGCCCCTCGATGTAATGGATTATGAAAGTGCATGGCCATGCCAAGGTGATTGAGGAGTCAATCACGAGTTTATAATCCATCACGGAATCGAGAGAGTGATTGAGCTATTAAGAGGATGACACAGGTCTCGCCTTGAGCTCAATCTATATCGTGAGGCAAAGGGATTCGTACATGAGAACATTACAGGTTCAGCCGATATGATCTTTACGTATACTTTGGGGTTAATATGTCTTACTAGAGGCCGCTATTAACAGGGTGACCGGAAAGGCGTTTCCGGGTCGCGACCAAGTATACGTGAACCTACAGGGTCGCACACTTAACGGGTTGGAACACTAATCCGAATGTGATTCGGATGTGGGCTCAATTCGGATAGAGATCCGGATAGACTCCTATTGGGCCTCGGTCCACGAGGCCCAAGTGAGGAGGTCTATATATATGGAGGCGAGGGGCTGAGGGGTGCATGCTTCTGTTAATCCCGAGCCAAACCCTAGCCGCCACCTCCCGAGCCAAACCCTAGCCGCTCGCGAGTGCTGGTACACTCGCGATCGGCGTTCCAGCCCCGGACGTGTGGATACCGGTGGAGGCGCTGCTCGTTGCGGCGTTGATCGGCATCAACAATCTACAGATTGGATCTTGCACGTGGTGTGGTTGATCGCGTGGAGGAGACGATCTGTTCGGGACGATCGACTAATTCCACTACTACCTCGACGCGCGTGGTTGGATCGGCTTCTCCAACTCTTCTTCCGCTGCGCTGCGCGTCTAGTGGTAACGATCCATGATCCCTCCTTAGCATGATATCCTGGTGTGCGCGGTAGAAAAGTTTTGTTTTCTGCTATCGTAGCCTACGCGCATTCCTTCAGTGGTATCATTCACCCAACAGCCCAAAGGCCCGAATGCTCACGCGGTCACCCTATATCCCGAGCTGCCGGCCAGCCAAACTCCTGAACCCTAATCCTCAGTGCATTCGCGTCCCTCAGCACATTCACATTCCTTCTCCTCGGTCACCACCGCCACCACCACTAGCGGAGGCCGCCGCTCTCTCGCCGCTCGTAGCGCCTGGTAGTCTACCGCTCACATCGCCTAGAGATCTACCGCTGCTTCGCCGCTCGCAGCGCCTGGTGGTCCGCCAATCCCCATCGGTCCCATCGCCTGGAGGTGGCCTCACTGCCACCTCCTCTCCCGCTGCTAGCACCTGGAGATCCATCGTCTCCTCGTCGTTGCCGCCCGGCTCGCCGACCTCCAGTGGGTTTCTTGGTTCCCTCCAGGTTAGCCACCTCTCCCGTCGCTCCCCCGCCACTCCCTGCCCCCTCCCCACCTCAGCTCTCCCCATTTGCGCTCGTGGTGCCAATGGGAGGAGCCAAGTCGGGGCGGGAGCAGGGGAGCGGCAGGAGTAGGGGGAGCGGTGGTGGGAGTAGTCCATTGCCATGTGATGTGGGTGCTCTAATCATGTGGAGGTCTTTAAAGCCAAGGAGAGCTTAAAAAAGAGAGAAGAAATTGCATGTGGCAAGTGCTTGCTCGTGTAGTTCAACAGAAGTTAAGGATTCTAGAAGAGTTAATTGCAGTGTAAAATAATAACCTTCAAGAGCAACGAGTAATAATTGGGCCACCTCACAAAGTCATTGTTTATGTAGAAACTAGAAAGAACTTCTAGCTTGAGGATGGATTTTTGCTAGTCAATGACATATTTGAGAGGCTGGATTAGATTAAGGGTGTTGTTCTAATCGCCCTGATGTCACAAGTCTTCTGGGTTAAATGCAAATGAACTGATATATATATCATTAGTGATTGTTTTATTGATATTCTATAGACTGTAGAGTTCATCGCCAAGTAAAGGAGTTTGTTGATTTTGTGTAATCTCTGCTATTCATTCTTGATGTAAGACTTGCAACTCTAGAATGTGGATCCTGGATAGATGGTTGTCTATGGTGCATTGGTGTTACTAATAAATGATCTCAATATTTATACAGTGGTAAATGTTAATTATTTTGTAGTGTTTACTTGTTTACTATATAGTACTATGGTAATAATTGTTTGCTATTTTGAAACTGTAACTCTTGTTGTTTTAGGAGATGGATCCAATTGATCTAAACACCAATCTATTGTGAAAGCATGTTGATATTCTAGAGAGATTTATAGGTGGTGAAGAAAATGTGCGATTTGGATGCAAGTATTGTGCTTGGGAATATTGTGGAAGCTACTATAGAGTTAAAGCACACTTACTCAAAATATCGAATGCCGGGATCAGAATATGCCCAAAGGTGACAACAGCTATCCTTCAGCAGCTTTAGAGTGAAGTTGATTAGGATGAAGAAGAAAACTAGTCTGTAGCATTCAATTCATCAAGGTAATCTCAGTTCGCCCTCTCTCGTAAACTATTTACAAATTTTTTATTTTCATATATACATATATATACACACACACACACACCGTATCGACATATTCTTGTTTTTAGAAAATATCGTATCGCCGTATCGCCGTACCCGTATCAGGGCATCCTAGACATCAACCATATGTTTTGTCTTGTGAAGAAGAAAAGTCCCAGAAAGGATGGTAATAAAACCATGCATCTTTGTCGCAATTTGAGTTGGATTTTGATGGTCCCAGTCCTGCATGCAAGTTATTTGTCTATAATACATGTTGAGCATTTTCAATAATCACAGCAGGTTTGTACCAAAAATTGTATGAACTGATAATTCAATAATGGTAGTTTGTGAAGTTTAACAGAACCATTTGTGGACTACAAACATATGTTTGTGAAGTTCTTCTAGCTCCCGCATGTGACCAGACGAGTTGTAGTGCGGAAGCGGAAGACGTCAGCGGCCGACGGATGGAGACCTCCCGCAGTGAGGACGGTGGTCGGCGGATGGGGCCCTCGCTCTGCGAGCTCCTTCACTGGTGGAGGTGCCGCGGGCGGCGGGAGATTCGTGTGCCACATGTGAGCTATCGGAGGCAGTCCCCATGAGAGGAATGGGGACATGCCACAGAGAAGTTCTTTCCAGTTGAACTCCACTTTGTGTATGGTACCAACTATTTATTCTATAAATAAATACTTACATAATATGTGTTGTTTCTTTTAGACTGGTGTCTATGCCTTTTAGCTACGACTTATTAATTTAATAAATAGTGATTGCTTAAAGAAGTCAAAACTAAAACCCAACTGAAAAACTCAAAAACAGGTCTATACCTATTTGATGCACTTCAATACAAATATAAAAATAGGTTATAAATATGATAATTCAAGTGAAAATACGTATTAGCATGTACGGCAGACAAAATTCACAAATTTAAACCAAAATCCATAAACCACAGAAAAAAACCCACCCCGCATTATCCTCCACCTGCAGACATGCTTTAGCCTTTAAGATTTTTCATGAGAATTATTTGTTTTGAACATGTTCTGTTAATGGATTGAATCCATCCTTACATTCTTATTTTGATTTGTCGATTTTAGATACCTATTTTTCCCGTTGTTTTTCATCATTGCATCAAAATAGTATATATATATATATATATATATATATATATATATATATATATATATATATATATATATATATATATATATATATATATAATCATTGTATAGCTAGTTTTTTTTCTGTTTGCATTCAAACCATTGCGACAACATTGCACTACAGCTTTTAAGATTATTCATAGGGCACCCTAGTTTTTTTAGAGTCTAACGATAAAGGAAACGAAAATCAATGGAGCTATCTTAAGTTCTTAACCACATATGTAATAATCAAAATTGTTACTCTCTCTTCTTTTTTCCTTATCGCTTTTGATCTTTTAGGTCTTCGATGTGCAACTTGCTACTTTTTATAACTTTACATTAAGATATACTAATAAAATTATAATATTATTAAAGTATTTTTAACGATAAATCTAATGATATAATTTTAGTATAGCTAATATAGAAAATTTGATGGTACAGATTCTAGGAGTCAAATAAAAAAAAGAACAGACAGTAAATCTCACACCTGGTTCATATGGAGTACCATAGATAATAGATATATGTTGCTGATATGTGCACCGACATTTTTTACAAAGCTTGTTTGAATACTGACGAGTTTCTTTATAAAACTGTTACGAACAATGGCAGCACAAAGGTTACATGGTTAGGCCTTAAAAAGCCAGTCATGTTAGCACACACAAATGCGCAATACATAAAGGGCATATTTTTTTGGTGAAACTTATGATTTTTAGCTGCGGCTTATGACTTTTGGACTATTCGTACAAAAGATTACACAGTAACAAAAACTTAAATGTGATTTTTACCGATATAAATAAAATCGGTACAATATATACTACAATTAACTAATAGACCCTATGTTGAAAATATACTCCGGTTAAAAACTAGTTCCTGTAGAAAAACTGAATAGCAGTTTTTAGAAGCTAAAAACTAAAAGCTGAAAATAACAGACGCAAAACTATAGCAAGAAAAACTAGCCCCACACGCATATAATGAGAAATACATATAATGACGAACAGCACATCATTCTGTACGCTTTAGCCACACGCTAATGATGCCACAGCATTCCCTAATCGAACTCTGTTTCCTTAAAGTGACTCCGTTTCACCCACTCAAAGTATATGTTGACCACGCATGACAGTACAAAATGTACAAAACTCAGAAAAAATTGCGGAGAATACATGTATCTTCCGAAAGTTTGAATCCATGATGAACAAGTTCACACAACTAAAAAGAACACATTATTCTCGGAGAAAGCCACTCCCAATTCCCTTATATAATCCCAAACAACACAGTACACAGGAAATGAACGCAAAACAAACAGGTGTGAAGAGTCCGGGATCATGTCTACAAAAGGGGATAGATCAGCCACAGCGATTACAACCAATTTCAACTAAATCGAACGAATTGAATAAAAAATAACCTTACAGAACAGGAGGCAGCGCAAGGATGTCAGGCTATGAACAAAGGAATCTAATGGAACTGATGGCTCGATGGGCAGACCTGGCTAGAAGGTGCTGCTGCTTTCGCTGGCCGAGATCGAGCTGCTCTCGGACTTCACAACTAGAGGCCCTTTGCCAATATCCAAACCCTGGAGCCGCACAAGAGGGTCCTGATGCATGATATCTGGGAGCGTGTTTGGGTGGGATAACATCTGGTGATTTGGTACATTAGGATGAGGTGGGTGGAATGGGGGTGGCAATTGGGCGCCACTCTGGTGCCGGGCTGTGTGTTGCTGGGAAAGCGTGAAGAAGGAAGAATTGTATGGGACATGTGGCAATCCCATGTTATATGTCTCATTGGAATTTGTCATCTCACCAGTAGCAATCTTAAGCCTCTCCACTTCCTGCTTCAGTGCATCATTCAGAGCTGCATAATATACCGGGTTTTTGTTAGAACGTACAACATAGGTCTTCTCACAATGCATACTCCAATTATCACTTTGTTCTACGTTGATCCAATATAATCACTCACTCTATTCCATATTATAAGTCATTCCAGCTCTTTGCACAAGATTAAAAATGTGTAATAATTTGACCAAATCAAATGTAACCCTATTCAAGGTGTCTTGGCACAAGAGAAACTGTAAATTACAGGCATCATATTGCAAATAAGTGAAGGGCATCGGATGAAAAGATTGTGGCAATTTTGTCTCGAACAGGTAGAATGACTGTAGTAATGGAAAAGTAGAAGCCTAGGCTGTGTTATAATATGAAACAGAGTGAGCAGACCAGAAAAGGATAAAATGATGATATCACTTCCAAAATATTATCAGCTATGTTACTGAAAAATATTATGGAAAACGACAAACTGCCGAACCATTATAGTTATCTAATTAAGGGGGAAATGCTCACCATCACGCAGTTGGGCCTGTTGCTCCATGGCTTGCAACCTGATCTTGAGCTCTGCATTTTCTGCAGAAAGCCCAGTTGTGTCTCTCTGCAGGGAAAAATGACAACGTTTAAAGGACATCCAGTAAATTAACACAGCAGCATAGCAACCATAAAAACATGATGCTCCTTCAACAGTCAACAGCATAAAAATATAGCAATAACTAGAACGAGACAGTCAAAGTCAACAATTAACATGATTTTTTATTCTCACATGCAGAGCGTCAGGATTCAGCTCTTCAAACTGTTCACATAATCATATATAATAATCCAATGGATGTTTAGATTGATCACAGCATGTGCAACAGGGTATCAGTCCTAGTTCATAGAACCATATAAATTGTCCAAGGGTACACGTAGAAAATTACCAAACTAGATGCAATCTGCAAAGAATATGTAATTTGGTTGCTGTCCGGTAATTATGCGATACAACCAGCTTTCTTAAAAAGGTTGCAAAGGAAAACTGTTATTTTGCTACTACAGGATTACCGCAACCAGAAACTGCATGAACTTAAACTGGATCTGATACTGAAAGCAGAAAGGTACCTGAAAAAGTGTGAGTTGTGCTGAGAGGGTGGTGGCTTCAGTCTGAAGAGTTTGAACCTTCCGCTCAAGTTCTGTTATATATCGAGCCTTTCTTTCTTTTGATCGAGCTGCAGATTGTCTGTTCGCTAGAATTCTGCATGACAATAAACTCCAAGTGTTAACACAAGCTTACAAAATGCTTTGGATATAAAAGATTTTAGGGACATAGCACAAATCATGCATGATAATTAGCCGATGCCTAAATGTTTTTTAAAAAAAAAATTGCAACTTCGATCCCCCTTTTCCGTGATAAAGAATATGCACAAATGCAAAAACAATCATGTTACAGGACCCCACAAAAATGGACCATTCCACAGCTGCCAGCACAGTTTTACTTACTTTTCAAGCAAAAACACGGTCATTAATCAACAGAAGACACAAGTAGGTAAATTCAATTCATGAGCAAAATTCCGTTATATATTTGTCTCAACTTTTCATATTTGACCAATCAGTGCAACAAAAGAAATATTCATAATATATATAACTCTGTCATTTATATTACTACTATGTCAAACTAAAGATTAACTGGTACTGGAGAAGCATATTGCTGAGGAAAATATCATTAGAGGGCAAATGCAGATACAAGTCATCCAATTGGCACAAGTAAAATGGTCTTAGAACTTTATATGGGTGAAAATTTTAAATCCTAGTTCTAAACATGATTTCAAGGGGGGAATTTTTTTTAAAAGTGCAGCTTAATTTTGATGCATCAGGCAGTTAACAGTAAATTAGAATATATCAACATCGAAGTTTTGAGGCGGACCATTTGGTTAAAAGTGTAAAATCAGAAGTTTGCTGAGCTGTGGAGTATGTTACAGTTACAGATTACTTGTAAGATCCCCACCACACTGAAGATTAAAACATCACCTACGTTGATGGAGGCATATGTTATGGTAGGGGATAGACCAAGATGGCTTAAAATCGCCCTCCTTGCAGAGGCTCTAATCTGGAGATCAATCGGTTTAGAAGTTGATTGCTTTATTGCTTGATTATGAATGATGCGACTCCTCTCTCTATATAGATGAGGTTAGCGTCTAACAATATGGAAACTAATATAATCTAATGCAACAAATTAACTAAAGATAATATCATATCCATACTATCTAAATATAAAGATATGCATATAACTATTTCTAATATAAAGATATGCATCTAACTTTTCCTAATATGAAGATATGCTAAGATTATGTCCTAAACAACCGCTAAAGGACCATGCTACAGTACCGCACGGTACTGTTCATGATACAGTACTCGCGATGCTATAATTCCACGTGATAACACTTCATCTCTCGCAGCGAGACAGCTTGTCCTCGAGCTGCCAGGTGGCAGCCATGGACTAGACCTTCGTGTCCCCATGTCGACGAAATGGCACAATGCAGCCGCACGGCGTGGAAGATGATCAGTGAAACTCCAATGCACAATAGCGAGGATAACAACCCTCTAGATTTGGCTGGCGTTGCAGGAGTGGCCGGCGGCAAGGGCAAACGGTATAGGATAGCAGCATCCTTCTTGGCTCGAGATGCAACGGTTGTGGTAAAGATGCGACGACGTTGCTGACCCCCACATGACAACTGTTGTGCCCGGCATCTTCGAAGGCACGGTGTCGGCCAGCCACGAAAAGACCGCCGCTAGACCGTGGCAACCTTTCTCCTTGACGAAGGCACCAAAAGTGCAATCAAAGGCAGCTCTGCCGGCTGAAGCGTTGGTGACGAAGGCGGGCATAGTATCAGTGGCAATGTTGGTCAATGTTATCACGGCGATAAGGCGAGGCGAGGCGCCAGACTACCTTCACACCTTTTAGGCGAGTATGGCGTGCGGCGAGGCGACGCCATACTCACATCCCATGAGTCCCTTCTAATAGCATTGCTGCCATAGAGCAACTTAGTAGTTAGCAAACTATTAACACCTTCTAATAGCATTGCTGTCATTGAGCAACCTAGTACGTTAGCAAACAATCACAGCACACAGTAGCAAACAATCACAGCACACAGCAGCAAACAGCACACTACACTACTACTGCCAAATACCGCCGCGAGCAAACAATCCAGCGCAACTCGCTCATCTGTCTCGCTCTCTCTCGCACTCAGCCGCCTCGGCGCCTCCGCTTGCTCGCTCGGCGCTCGCTCTCTCGCTCGGCGCTCGCTCTCTCGGTCTCTCGGTCCCTCCTCAGCGAATCCGCCTCTCTCGGTCCCTCCCTTCTCCCCGCACTCCTCCGCCTCCGCGCCTCCGCCTCGCCCCCCCTCCCCTGCTCCCCCTCCCTCTCATCCTCCCCCTCTCTGCCGGCGTGAGGCCGGCAGAGAGGGGGAGGATGAAAGGGAGGGGGAGCAGGGGAGGGAGGGGGGCGAGGCGGAGGCGGAGCCAGTGAGCCACCATGGGGAGCGCGGGGAGAAGGGAGGGACCGAGGGAGGTGAAGGTCGGCAAGGAGGGGGAGCCGGGGAGGTAGGGGGAGGATGAGGCCGGGGAGATAGGGGAGGCAGGGGAGCTAGGGCGTACCTGGAGATGGAGGCCGCAGCAGATGGAGCGGCGGCGGCGTGGAGGCCCGGAGGGAGGCGGCCGGTTCAGAGCCTCGGAGGGAGGTGGCCGGCTCGGAGGGAGGCGGCGGCGTGGAGGCCCGGAGGGAGGCGGCGGCGTGGAGGCCCTTCGCTTCGCTTCGCCCGTCGCCCGAGGTCGCCGCCTCCGAGTCCCTTCGCTTCGCCCGCCGAATGTATCGGGTAACCCTAACCCCATTATGCCCCCCTCACTTATTCTCCCGCGCTCGCTCCCTCTCTCCATTTTCCCGCCTGGCACAGGGGTATGGCGGGCGCCTTGCGCTTGCGACGCGCCGTCCCGGCCATGGCGACGACTAGGCGACGCCTTTGGCTCCGAGGCGGACGCCATACGCATCCGTGGCGAGGCGACGGCCGTGGCGGCAGCTCCAGGCCGCTCCGACGCCAAAGCGCCGCTTAGGCGACGACAAGGCGACGCCTTAACAACATTGATGTTGGTTCTGGTGGCAACGTGGCCAGTGCCAATGCCGGCACCGGTAAAGGTGGTGGCAGTGCAGTCATTGCAATGGCACGTGACGCCTCTTCTTGCTCCTTCAGCTTGTCCATCAACTCCATAGCCTTCTCGAGTAGGGCCATCAACTCCTTGTTGCTAGCATTCAAGCTCTTCGAGCTATCCAGGATAGATATTGTGGCACTAGAAATCATGGTGAGTGGCTGTGATACCAAAATGTTATAGTAGAGGATAGGCCAGGATGGCTTAAGATCGCCCTCCTTGCAGAGGCTCTGATCTGTAAACCAACCAATTTAGAACTTGATTATTTTATTACTTGATTATGAATGGTACGGCTCCTCTGTTTATATAGATGAGGTTAGCTCATAATAATATGGAAACTAACATAATCTAATGCAATCAATCAACTAAAGATAATATCATATCCATACTATCTAAATATAAAGATATGTATATAACTATTCCTAATATAAAGATATGCATCTAATTTTTGCTAATATGAAGATATGCTAAAATTATGTCCTAAACAACCACTACAAGACCGAGCTACAGTATCGCATGGTCTGTTCATGCTACAGTATTTGCGATACTGCAGTTCCGTGTCGTAACACATCAAAAGATCTCCACCATACTGAAGAAATGAACTACTGCACCACATCTTTAGAAGGATTTGAGTAATTTTTAGAAATGAAAAATCCAACTGTTTACAGCTATCAAATAGCTTTTCAGTACTGTGATGGTATTTTCTCTATTTTGATTGGCTAGCAATGACCTGAAGGAATGATTCCAACAGACTCGTAGGTGAGAAAGGCAAAAACATGTTATTTTCTCTTATTTGATTGGATAGCTATTCTTGGTTGTTGCCTCCTACTGCCTTTCACTATCAATCCAGACAATTAGTTCTAATAATTTGGCATGACTCACAAGTTCAATGTGCTGCATTTTATTTTATTTTTGAGTTTTAACTGAAGGGCTAGCAAATGAGTCGGAACCAAGCACATAAACAATCCAATCCTCAAAACAAACTATTCAACCTACATCTCAAGCAGTAAGTCCTCAAATTACAACCAGGACATATAACACTGCAAGTAAGAAATTAAGCAAATTACAGCAACCTTTTGGCCCATCTCCTTTTACCAGCAATCTTTCTTAACCCCAGCACCCAGCAAAAGGTGTACAAAAGCATGCCCCACCTCACAGAAACAGACTTTATCCATAGTCCCACCAACCGAGCGCTAGAGAACCTCAGCACCTTAACTCCCAACCTGCCAACCACACCCAACGCCATCTATCCACAGTGCGCACGAAGAAACAAACAAGGCGCAAATGCGCATTTTTTTTCTCCAACCTGCAGGCATTTCCATCAAAAAGCATGCATGCATAATTGTCCAAGACTAGATGCCTCACCCGATTCCCCGCCACCTCGGAGAAGCGAAAGAAATGATTTATAGTATACGACCATATCCCTACCAACCAGACACTAGTTCAAGTGCAGAACCAGTCGGCAACTAAGTCCAGACCTCGCAATGGCAAGCACATTAACCGAGCAGATGGATAGAGAGGGGGGAGCGAGATCTGGAGGGGCGCACCTTTTGGCGCGCTTGGGGTCGATGGCGGCAAGCTCGGCGAGCTGCTCGGGGGCCATGGCCTTCTTGGCCTCCATGACCTCCGCCAACGCGGCGGCGGCGGCGGCGGCATCCTTCCGCGAGGCGCTGCCGCCGGGGGAGAAGGGCCCTGAGCCGTCGACGGAGCTGCTGTGGCGGTGCTTGGGCAGCGGCGGCGAGGAGGTCTCGGTGACGCGGTCGTGATCGGAGCCCGCGGCTGCGGGGCCGGAGGATATCTTCTCGATGTCCATGAAGGTGGAGAAGAGGTCGTCCTCGGAGCCGATCTCGTCGAAGCCCGCGGTGCCGTCGCCGCCGAGGTCGAGGTCGTCCGGGAGGCGGAAGGCGACCTCAGATCTGGCGCGGCGGTGGTGCGCCCAGCGCATCGCCGGCGCCGGGGTGGATGGCGGGAAGGGCCGGCCCGGCGGCTGCGGCGGATCGGTGGATTTCGGCTGCTGCATTGCGCGGGTCCGCTCCCCGCCTCCGCGTGAGCGCGCGCGCGGTGCGAGCGTTCGGGCCGGGGATTGGAGGAGCGGCGGTGGATAGGTAGGCTGCTGCTGTGGCGGCGCCTGTGCTTCACTGCTTCGTGTAGCTCTTGGGTTCGGTTCGGTTCGGTTTTTAATAGGTTGGGTGGGAAAGAAAATTCAGTGGGGGAGGCCTCCCCCATAGAATTCGTTTCCGTTGGGTGGGGTGGGATCTGGGAGGCGGGGGGAAGGATGGGTAGCATGTGAGCGCCCACGGGAAGTGAGCTGTTAAGGACCTTAAGGTGGTGCGGCATCTAGTGCCGTTCTAAAGGTTTTTTTTTTTACCTTGAACTTGTGACTTATAATTTATATTACAGTAATTAGCTTTTAAATGATATATTTTTTAAGATGAGATTAATAGAAAGATTATAGTAAAAATGTACAAAGTTTAGCTATACCGGCTAAAATCATATGCGACTATTTTCCATTGTGTAGTGTCTCTCACGAACAGCCAGAATTCAAAAATTCAACCCACAAGCCATAACCCACAGCCCAAAAGAACTCACATATGTTTCTAATTTTTTCAAGTTTTGGCTAATTTAACCTAAAAGTCACTTCGAATATATTGATTTCTAATTTTGACTTATTTTGGCTTTTTTAACTTTTTCGGCTATTTTGCCTTTTTCTTATTTCCCTTATTCTTTGCGTTGTTCGTGAGTTTTTTATTTTCCTCAATTTTTTCTTATTTTTTAGAAAAAGTTAACAGTTGCTACAGTGTAATTTCAGCCAAAAGCTATAGCTAAAAGTTTAAGCCAAAAGTTAGTTGGAGCACCACCTAAGCCTAACTTCTAGCATTTTTTACACTGTAGCTACTGTTGGCTTTTCAGCGTAATTAAATTTAAAATTAATAAAAAGGTTATATCATCACAGAAAATGCAAAGAAATAAGGGGGAAAAAGAAAATACAAAAAAGCCCAAAAAGCCAAAAAGGTAGAAAAAGACAAAAATTAATAAGTTAGAAGTCAGAAGCTGAAACACTAATAAGCGAGGCCTAAAGTAGACTGGCTAATGTCCGTGTTTACCTACGGATAAAAAATATATTATTTTATTATGTTGTGTCGATATTGTTAGGATAAGACTGTCACCTACGGATAAAAATATATATTATTTTAGCATGTTGTGTCAATATTGTTCGGATTGGACTGTCTGGCTAGGTCCTCGACTCCGCCTTTGCGCTTGAACACATCGTGCCTCCGTACCCTCAGCTCTGTTGCGCGCTCAATAGAGCTTTGTTGTTTTTTCTTTTCTTGTTAGAGAAGTTTTAGGGTGGTGGAATTTGTTTTTTGTTTTATTGCTTTTTCTGTTTTTGTTGAAATTTTTTTAGGGAGGTGCAAAAAGGTGTTAGGAGAGGGATAAACCACAGCCACCAACTCTCACTTTTAAGTAGTAAAGATAGTTTTATAATATAGAGTTAGAGTTACTGGTCTATTGTATATGGTAGGCAAACCCATATAGCCCATGTAGCCCATGTATGGGTGTGTATATAACTCCTCATGATTAATAGAGAAGAATAAGGTGACATTCATAATATTATAACATGGTATTAGAGCCTAGGGATAGGGACCACCCGGTCCGGCCATCATCGTCGTCAGTGAGCCATAACCGGCGTGCTACCTCTCTTCTGTCGTTGATTGGCTCCATCGCTGACTTCACTAGATCCGCGCGACTCCGGCTCTACTTTGTCATTGCTCTTTTGGATCTGTCATCCTGTCGCCACCTCCGGCTCTACTTTGTCATTGCTCTTTTGGATCTGTCATCCTGTCGCCACCTCCAGCTCTACTTCATTGTTGACCTCCTAGATCCACCCTAGATCCGCCGTTGTCGTCGTCGCCTGGCTACTCTAAACTCGTCACTAGGCTCTAAGCTACCTGGATTCATCGCCACCCAACTGCTCTCAGTGGTGTAGAGACCGTCACTTGGTCTAGCTTGGTGCTCTACTTCCTAGAGCCCATCACCCAATTGCTCTCTATGGTGTGTCGGGTCCCCTTCATCCTCCTCTACTCAGCTACTCTACTTTGGGTCACGCAACTGCTCTACAACCACTGAGTTGCTCCTAACCGGATATGTCACTACTCTGCTCCATTCATGGTGACTTTTGACCATTCCTTGGTGGTGGTGCACTCTTGGCCTCTAACATCAAGCTTAATGGCCAGAACTATCCAGATTGGGCCCCTTAGTGCGCATGCTACTTCAATCGATTGGACTTGCTTCACATCTCATCGAAGATTGCTCGCCACGTCATGAGATTGATTTTGCAGGAGCTCGTGCTTGGCAGGTTAAAGATGATCGTGTGATGGGGTGTACTATGCATGAGTGCAGAGGTCCTAATTCGAGCATCATTCATTGATATGTCCTCTACAAAGTAGATGTGGGAGTACTTGTAGTAGCGATATCAGTAGAAGGGAGGCACTTCGTTTCTCGCTTGAATAACATCACACTGACCTACAGCAACAAGACATATCCATCGAGGAGTATTATAGTGCATTCACTAGCATATCTAGTCAGTTAGCATTTATGACTCCTAGGCCTTGTGTTGAGTGTGGAGAGTGTTATGCTAGGGAGTGGTATGAGCAGCAGCGTCTCATGTTTGCTTTTGTGATGTGTCTTTAGTCTGAGTTTGAGTCTGTTCATTTGTAGGATCGATTACTGCAATCAGAGGGGGTGAATGATTGTCGCCAACTTTTCGAAGTCTCCACACGATCGATGATGCTTTCGACTGCTCGGAGATCAATCGCCTAATCAGATGCCCAGCGTACGACTGTTTGATCAACCATTCTACTCGATCACCTGCTCGATCGATTGATCTGTTCAACCGCTTTGCCTGATTGCTTTGCTCATCATCATATGATCCAAACCACCAGCAATCACTAGCGCACTTCAAGCAAATCAAGAACCAGATGATTCAAGACTATCTTTATTGCTAGAATTTTGTGGATTTACAAAGTGTCCTCACAAGCACCCCCTAAATACCTTCTCGACGAAAGTCCTCTCAAAACCGTACTAAAAACTTTCTCAAAAGCCACACGTTAACCCTTAGCCCATCCTTGCTTTTATAGGCTAACATCCCAACCGTGTCTGACTCAAACACAAACACAAAACTCTATCTCTTCCTCAAATCAAGGAACCCAAAACCCTTCCGAACACAGGTTTTATTTAAACTCTCAATCTTCATAGTTATGAACTTCATCCACAACTCATAATCCAACACATGACGAAGCCTTCAGGACATCACCTTCCGTATCTCCATCACGCACCATCAACTTCTGTATTGAAGCCTCCAGGATCACACATCCTGTAGCTTCTCCACACATCATCACCACTCGTGTTGAAGCCTCTTGGACCGTACCGCCTGTAGCTTCTCCACGAATCACCACCTTTGATCTCCACGTGCTTCAGCGTGAGCCCGACCACCTCGCGTGACATCCTCAATTGCCTAGACCAGCGAGCAGCAAAAGACGTCCAGCACTAGTACGTTCGTCGTCGAGCATGAGATCATCGTTGGTCCAGTGGAGGTCACTGCCCCAAGGGAGCAGCCGCACATGCCATCACCTCGCCAGGACTCGTCACCACCGGGCGCTTTGGGTCACGCACCTGGTGTGCGGTTCGTATCGCCAACGGTTGAGGCCCTCGCCGAGCTCGATCACGACAACAACGGCGGTGCTCAACATCGGTTCAGGATGTTGCGGGACATCCTCGGTCCCGCACCCGCTGGCACCCCGACACGGTTCTTGGAGCCAGAACCGGTCGCTCCTGCCGTGTTGCACATGGTGAGTGCAGAAGAGCCGGCCACGTTTGGCGCGGCGGAACGCGACCCGTCTTGGCGTCTGGCGATGCTGGAGGAGATGAAAGCTATCGAGGAGAACAACACTTGGGACCTCGTTGAGCTTCCTATCGGGCACCGCGCGATCGGGCTTAAATGGGTCTTCAAGGTGAAACAAGATGAGCATGGCATCATCACCAGACACAAGGCACGTCTCGTGGCAAAAGGGTATGCGCAACGCGAAGGGATCGACTTCGAGGAGGTCTTTGCCCCTGTCACGCGAATAGAGTCGGTGCGGCTACTGCTGGCTCTGGCGGCGCATCAAGGGTGGTCCGTGCACCACATGGATAGTCCCAGGTCGCTCATGCGAAACATGGACATCATCTCACGCTTGAATTTGTCGATGCCTACTTGAGTTGTCCCGGTGATGATCAAGTCATCGACGTAGACGCCGATGATCAATGTTCCTCCGGGCGCCTGTTGTGTACGTGCTCATCCATGCACCTACTGAAACCCAACTCCAGGAGACTAGCGTCTAGCTTGGCATTTCAAGCGTGCGGGGCTTGACGCAGCCTATACAACGCCTTGCGCAGCTTGAGCACCTTGTGCTCCTGCTTGTCGACGACGAAGCCTGGCGGCTACTTCACCTCAATCGAGTTCGGGCAGAATTGCACGGATCAGGGAGTTGCACGGTAGCTCACGGCACCATACTCGCGCAACAAATCGGTGTAGTTGAGAGGTGCAATCAGACAATCGTCGGCATGGTGCGCTGCTTGCTCAGGGCGAAGGAGATGTCGTCTGAGTTTTGGGGGAGGCATTTACCACCGCTGTTTTTCTCCTGAATCGTGCGCCCACCAAGAGCTTGGACGGCAAACACCATTTGAGGCCTGGCATAGGAGGAAACCCGACATCTCGTTCCTGTGTACGTTCGGAAGCATCGCTCACGCCAAGGTAACTTGCCCAAATCTGAAGAAGTTCGATGATTGCAGCGTGAAGATTGTGCTCCTCGGGTTCGAGCCAAGATCGAAAGCGTATTGGTTGTTCGATCCGGTTGCGTGCTGCGTCCACATGTCCCGTGACGTGATGTTCGACGAGAAGGCAAGCTGGGATTGAGCGAATCCCAGCAAGCAGCAGAAGACGTCCAGCGCTGGTACGTTCGTCGTCGAGCACGAGATCGTCGCTGGTCCAGTGGAGGTCCCTGCCCTAGGGGAGTAGCCGCACATGCCATCACCTCGCCAGGACTCTTCACCACCGGGCGCTCCGGGTCACGCACCTGGTGTGCGGTTTGTATCGCCAACGACCGAGGCCCTCGCCGAGCTCGATCACGACAACAACGGCGACGCTCAACACCGGTTTAGGATGTTGCGGGACATCCTCGATCCCGCACCTGCTGGCACCCCGACACAGTTCTTGAAGTCAGAACCGTTCGCCCCTGCCGAGTTGCACATGGTGAGTGCAGAGGAGCTGGCCACGTTTGGCACGGCGGAATGCGACCCATCTTGGCGTCTGGCGATGCTGGAGGAGATGAAAGCTATCGAGGAGAACAACACTTGGGACCTCGTTGAGCTTTCTGCCGGGCACCGCACGATCGGGCTTAAATGGGTCTTCAAGGTGAAACGAGACGTGCAAACCCGTGGGCGATGGAGTACGGCGTGGTGATCGGCGGGGAAGGCATCATCCAGGTGGTCTTCCCGAACGGGTCGTTGGCGATGAGCACAGTTGTGCGTGCCGGCGACGTGTTCTGGATCCTGCACTACTTCCCATTCTGCCAGGTGGTGTCGCAGGGCGGGTCGTTCGAGTTCTTCGGGTTCACGACGTCGGCGCGGCAGAACCGGCCGCAGTTCCTGATCGGTGACACCTCCGTCCTCCGCACGATGCTCGGGCCGGAGCTCGCCGCCTAGTTCGGCGTCCCCAAGAAGGAGATTAGGGAGCTAGTGCTGGCGCAGAAGCAGGCGGTGATACTGCCATCATTGCCTGAGAAGGAGGAGGCTAAGAAAGAGGAGGATAAGGAGGAGAAGGCAAAGGAGGAGGAGAAGAGGGAGCCGTTGGTTATTAAGCAGGTGGCGAAGGAGTAAGCGCGCGTAGATAGCTGCTTAATGCTTATTGAGCTGGTTATCCATCCATATATGCTTAAGTATGCAGTTGCGTCTATTTTGTGGTCGAAACTTCTGTATCTAATTAACCATGCATGCGTGTGCTTGCGTTGTGTGTGTGCGTGCGAGTCTTTTGTTGTGTTGTTCGTGTCTCTTCATGGAGTTTTGGCGTCGTCAATGAATAATGATGCTTGCGAAAAATGCAATGGCAAAATCTGAGTGCAGCCAATGTAGTTTTCAGGGTTCTTTTGTTATCACAGTTGAGCAATTCAGCTTCTAATATATCAAGGCATTAAAGTCAACTATAATAAATCTTTACTATTTAAAATAAAGTGTTAATAATAGTAATTCACCTGTCACTCCCTTCCTCCTCTTATAAAACAGGGAAAATTACTCTCATGTCACAAACTTAAGTGTCATCCTCTCATTTGCCATAAACTTAAGTGGCTTTGTTATTATGCCACAAACTTGAGTGTTTTGTCCTTTGTTTTGCCATTTTCTCCCTTTAATGTCTATTTTAATTTTATTTTGCATTTTCAGAGACTTAAACTGACCCTTTTGCCCTTGTCAACCAACCAAGGAGCATGTGGCAACCAAGTCCCTGAAATTGCAAAATGAAATTAAAATAGACATTAAAGGGAGAAAAGGGTCAGTTCAAGTCCCTAAAAATGCAAAATGAAATTAAAATAGACATTAAAGGGAGAAAATGGCAAAACAAAAGACAAAACACTCAAGTTGTGGCATAATAACAAAACTACTTAAGTATATGACAAATGAGAGAATGACACTTAAGTTTATGGCATGAGAGAAATTTTCCCTATAAAACATCGTGCCAACATGTGGGCATCGCCCCATAGCTTTCCACCCCCGCCTGCTCCTCCATCCTTTCCACTCCGCCGCCTCGCCCTCCTCCCCTCCCACCTCCGCCTGCTCCTCCTCATTCGTCACCACTCCACCGCCTCAACCACGTATGGTGGTGGCGCCGGCGCCGATCGGCAGGGCGGGAGGGCTTACTCGGAGCTACATCCGCCTATTGCGGCGCCGCGCGTCGAGAAGCTCTTCGCAGGTGCGTTTACTGGATCCGTTGGTGGTTGGTTGGTGGGATCGGATCCGTAGAGGGGTAGACAGATTTGGGGATTCTTCCTTTCTACACGTTCTTGATCTGATTTAGTTGCCCTGTTGTGTTTGGTGATCTGTGCGTCCCGAATTAGCCCAAGTAATTGTGAAATTTGACAAGAAATCAAACAGGAAAGATGAACTATTGTTGAGTTGTTGGATAGGTAGGTGTAGTTGGGTTCGTGCATCTGCTCAAAGCATTGGGAGTGAACAAAAAGTAAAGGAGGTGAACTCATAGACTGATACGGCGAGCGTATACTATGTCATTCCATTTGAATGAAATCATAATAAGAGTCTTTGGGTGATCCTACTGGTTAGCTTGGTCTTTTTACCTTTGTTTGGTCAACATATGCAGGAGCCGAGAAGGCGAGGGTGAAAAGCAATGCGATATCAAGGGAGCCTTCTACACCGAAGGATGCTAATGTGAATGGCATCTCGGCGCAGACTTTTACCTTCCGAGAGCTTGCGACTGCCACGAGGAACTTCAGGCCGGAGTGCTTTCTGGGTGGAGGAGGCTTTGGGCGCGTTTACAAGGGCCGTCTGGACTCTGGAGAGCACAGGCCAGGTAATTTTTTTCGGCAAATGCAAGCTTGATCTTTTCTTGCCTTCTGATGTGAAGAATCGAGATAGTAGTAAACCGCATTGTTGTATCATAGGTACTGTTCGTTTTAGTCTTGGACATATAGATTGAAAATTGTTTGCAGAAGTGGTGGATGCCCACATCGAAATAGCCCATATTGTGAAACAGTATATGTTCAAAGGAGCCCATTTGCTTAGGTTGCAGACCTCCTGCACTCAGCACTCTTGTCCTGTCAAGGTTTCGAAAGAATCCGATCAGACAATTGATACGATGTTCTTTTCATTAAATGTGATAATTTAGAAACCCAAAGAAATGAGATGAGTAAAAAAATTAATTGATCGGAGTGCTGTCTTATTGCTGCAGGTTGTTGCTATAAATCCGATCAGACAATTGATACGATGCTTCTCTTATTAAAAGTTGGCATGCAATGTGCTTGAATCACTCTGATTAAAACCTATGGGGGATTGCTGCCTACTAGGGTTTAATTCTTTGTGAAATTGAATGATTTAAGCTGAGCTCTCTGAGTGATTTGACCTAAATTCTTGTACTCCATGGTGAGCTCAAATTTAATATCCAACTTGTTGTTTCAAAACTGATTCACATACGTTAGAACATAGAACCTTGATGCGGTTGTTGTGTAGGTTTTAAGTTCTATATGCTCCGTGGGAAGTAATTTGACTATTTTTATTTTAAATGCCAATTAGTTAGAAAATTGTCTCACTCCATCCATGCATAGATGCATCACTGGACGAGTTCTAGTTCAGCACCAATAATTGGTTAGGAAATTCCCTTATCTTGGTTTTGAATTCTTTGATCCTTATTGTTGTCATCATTACATTTTTCCCTTTTTTGTTCAAATTTGTATCTTGTTATGGTGGAGGGTCTCTAATAGCTATGAGCCCACCTGCTCTGTAATCTACTCCCTCTGAAAGCTAATGTCTTCTACCACATGTCAATACATGCCTTAGTTATTTAGATGCATAGGTAAGACTTCAGGCATAATCCTTTCAGTATAGTTTAAATTAATAATTGTTCAACTTAGACTTAGTTTTGCAATATCTACATGCAGTAATGCAGAATAAAATTATATTGGAAATAAGGGACATCTCGCTAAAGCTACTATATGGGATCACATTCTGACACTGACAAATAAGATTTGTGATGGACAGTTGGTCAGTGTAAGGGGAGTTCTGTTTGCTACTGAAGCCTTGCTTGCAGAGCATGGAAAAAACATTGCAGGCCAGCAATTTGTAATGCAGGTAAAAGATTTCTTGAAAAAAATTAACAGGTAAAAAGTGTATAGGTTAAGCACTCTGACTTTAAAATGATAACAACTTTAGAACCAAGTGCAACATGACTCATCATGGCTCACTTTAGGACATATTATTAGTATCATATTATTGCTAAGTTTGCCAATGAATAGATTATGATCATTAGAGATGTGCTATTTGCGTGATATCTATTTTTTCGTTGCAACGCACAGTCATATGACTAGTTGAGAAAACAAATAGAACCGCGGGCATCGGAACAAGCGCAAACAATCAGAATCCACCCAAGATTGCTATTCGTCTACTTGCAAGTTGCAAACAATCTGCTACAACCCCGGCACTGATTTACAGAAGAAATAAGTCCATATAAAAATCCAAATTTTACTCGAAAGTTCGTTCAGCATCCTAGATTATAAAACCAATAAAACTAGACATCTAACTCTTCAAACTTTGTAATCTGATTCAAATAACACACTGACCCTGTTTCGTAAAGTGGTATTGCTTGCGTGGGACGAGGAGCGAGCGGTTTTGTTATATAGGATGATACACTGGCTAAGTTAGGTCAATGAAAGACAGGGTCCATAGGGGCTTTTCTCTACCGAGATTCACCTATGCTTCCATGGTCGCCGCCGCCGCCTGTAGCTCCCTTCCTCTTTGTTTTGATTTGAGGGAGAAGTCCTTGTGGCCCTTTTTGTCATTTATCTAAATTTGATCAGTATGTCATTTTACGTGGTAAAATCCTCCACTCATTATACTACCATGTGAAATTAGGTTAACGTGTTATTTGAACTCGATTTAAAGTCCAGAGATCAAGCAATGTTTGAGGTGTTATATTGACTTTACAGAATGATGCCGATGCTCCCGGCCGATTAAGCCGACCGATTCAAAATTGGTCTCTTTTCAAGTGCCTCCCTCTCGAATGAATAACAGAATCGATCGCATGCCAATGCCACCATCGCCAGTTCCTTGGATAATCACGACGCGTTTGCCGGTTGCACGGCAAGTCAGACCACTTTGTTCGGTGACGGAAGCCGAACGGAAGCCTCGGCTCCAACACCGGAGAAGCGTCGAGAAAGTGAGATTTCTGCAGTACAATCGCTCACAGCGGAACGCCTACTTGCACCGACGGTTCCCGCGTCTCCTCCTGATCCTGCGCGAGCGCCTCCTTGACATGATGCTTCCAAGAGACCACGACGCCGCGCTTCACCGCCGCGGCGTACACGGCCATCGCGTCGGGCCACCTCCCCTGCCGGGCGAGCTCGCCGAGCAGCGCGTCGAACGCGTTCCGGCCGGGCACGAAGTCCCTCGCAATCACCAGCGCCAGCACCCGCAGCGCGTCGCGCGCCCTGCCCCGCTCGCAGAGCGCGCGCACCACGTCCGTGTACGCGCGCTTCCGCAGCGCGTACCCCTTGCGCACCATCTCCCCCAGGAGCGCCACGGCCGCGTCCACCTCGCCGCCGCGCGCTAGCGCCTGCGCCATCAGGCAGTACGTGTACGACACTGGCTCGTGCCCGGACGCCACCACCTTGCCGAACACCTCCTTGGCGTCCCTGAGGGCCGAGATGTCCGCCGCGCACTGCCGACACAGGCCACGGGCGAGCGTGTCCAGTGCGCGGGCGTCCGCCTCGAAACCGGCGCGCTCCAAGCGCTTGTACGTCTGCCACGCCGCGGAGGTCTCGCCGGCTCGCAGCAGCGCCGGCAGCACGATGCTGAAGCTGATCTTGTCCGGTGGGCACGCGTCGTTGCCAAACATCTCCATGAGCAGGCTGTACGCCTTCAGCGGATTCCCCTCCTTGCAGTGGCCGTTGAGTAGTGCGTTGTAGGTGAATATCGTCGGCGAGTGTCCCATCCCGACGGCGTCTTGGAAGATGGCCGTGGCCTCCTCCGTCCGGCCGACCTTGCAGAACCCGTCGAGGACAATGGTGAAGGAGTAGATATCCGGCGTCTGCTTGGGTGAGTCCTTGAGCTTGTTGAGGAGGTCCAGCGCCTCCTCGAGGCGGCCGACGTAGCAGAGCCCGCCGACGAGGCTGTTGTAGGTGCGGATGGTGGGCTCGCACCCGACGGCGCGCATGGCGTCGAACACCTCCATGGCCCTGGTGACGCGCCCGCGCTTGCAGAGGCAGCCGACGACGGTGGAGAAGGTGGCGACGGTGGGGCGGAAACCGCGCGCCAGCATCTGGTCCAGCGCCTCCTTGGCCTCGTCGGGCGAGCCCTTCCTGCTGAGGCACTGCACGGCGGTGGCGAAGGAGTGGGCGTCGGGGACGATGCCGTTGGGCTCGAGCGCCCGGAACAGCGCGACCGCGGAGTCGTGGTCCCCGGCCATGGCGAGCGCGGAGAGGATGTCGTTGTAGTCGGAGACGGTGAGCGCCCCGTCGTCGCGCTGCAGGAGGTCGAGCACCTTCACCCGCTCCTCCACGGGGAGGCCCATGATCCGCTTTACGCAGTCCCGCGCCCGGAGCCGCGAGCTCCTCATCCTCCCTCCGCCGCCGTCGTCACCCATTCCCTCAGAGCCCGAATCAAGAACCCGCTGCGGCGCGGGTTGTTCCCTGTGGAGGCTGCCGTTGCCGTTGGACTGGAGCGCGTGGAGGAGCTCCGCGTCGTGGTCGTCTCGCGCTGGCGCTTTACAGTGGAAGACGAAGGGAGCCGCGGTTCGAAGGGGCAAGGGGAGGGCGCCATGGAAGGAGGCCGGCGGGGAGAGTGGGAGGGAGGAGTGGCAGAGAGACGCCATGGGCGTACTCGCGGGAGCGGGGGGAAGAGAAAGGGAATCAGAGGTGGATGGGGTTCGCAGGCGAGAGGATGAGAGGCTCTCATGCAACGCGACGCAAGCGCCACGCACAGACGGCGAGACAGGCCCCGTCCAAGTCCAGTCTCTGGTGGACTGGCACGCGGCGGCGGCGGCGCTAGTGCCCGTTCGTGCTTCCTCGTTTCTCCTTCCCGGACGTCAAGGCCCAAGTCATCTATCGGCTGGCAATCTGGCACGATAGTAAGACGCTCTTGGGCCGTATGTTAGAAAGCAAAGGAATGGTTTTCGGTGAAGGATACCTTTTTTTTTCCAAAAAAGAAAATGCCATACAAATGGACTGACCGCTCACCTCTATGTACAGTAATAAAGCTGGCACACGATGATACACACGCGTACATCTTTTCCATTGCAAATGTAGTATCTGGATGTAATCCGAATGGTGTAATTTAGGATTTCAATTTTTTTTTGCTGGAACCCAGTACTTGGTTGCCCTGTCAATGTAATATGCCATAGAAAAGGTGTCAACTTTGCGATACCCATTACTGTTTTACAAATTTTGGGTATACTCACCTCGTTCTCCTTCCCTAGTCATTTTGGACGTGACTAAATGCCGTGCTTTCGGCCCATAGCAACGTGCCACCCACCTGGGACGTGGGCCAGACGCGTGGCATGCACATGCCCCATCCACATGTACACCAGGCCGAGGCCGACGTAATAAAGGTCCACAACACAACAGTGGCCCTCGCTACACTTTTTTTTTTAATTCAAACATTAAGATGAACCGAGTGTCCAATTCACGATCCATTTTGAACCATTGTGTTTCCTACAATGATATCTTTAAAACAAAACCCTATTTGCATATCTTTAGGTTTAGTAATTATATCATATAGCATATGTTCCAGTACATAAAACAAAAATTCCATACAATACTTCCTATTGTTCTAATAGTTCACGCATGATGTTCTACTATCTATGTTTTGGATTGGGTATGGGAAATGAACCAGGTGGGTGTTGGATGTTCCGGTAGATACAATAAAATGTTCCACATATTTAATTATTAGGATGTATAGCCCAATATTCCATGTGTTTAATTTCAATATTCCAGAGGTTTATAATAATGTTCCAAAAAATTTCGAAAGGAATATAAAAATATTATTGAAATAAATCATATTCGTGAACAATTTAAGACTACCAGTGAAACAATTGAAACTATTAGTGGGACAAATAAAAAATATTGGTGGGACAAATTAAGAAAATTAGGTAAATAAATAAAAATATTAATATACACAATAGTGGAAAATAATGAATATGGGAAACAACTAGGGCAAACATTTGGCAAAGATATGTAACTAAATGAAAGAAAAGAAAGAAAGAAAAAAAAAGAGAAGCACTAGGCTGGGCCGGCCACAACGCCACAGTCCACTAGAAGCACTAGTCACCGTGAGCTACTAAAGAAAGAAAGAAAAAACCTCTAGGCCTATGTAGGATCAAGGATACCGACTAGAGGGGGTGAATAGGAGGTATTTAAAATTTTCTTGTCTACTCAATTAATTCTTTACAATTCTAGTGACAAGTGTGTGAAGCAATTAATCCTACACAAGTCTAGTCAACTAAATAACAATACTAGCTCTAACGCAAGTAAATGATCACAATAATTTAAACAAGTAAGAGCTAGAAGGAAGCAAAAGAGAAATGTACACAATCGATCTTTTTACCGTGGTGTTCGGAAACTTGCCGGTTTCCCTAGTACACGTTGAGGTTAGCCCGAACGAATCGGACCGGCTCCACGAATTAAGCCGAAGTACCTCGATCACTAGTGGTAGCTCTTCCCCGCTCCAGGTAGGTGAGCTCCGACCTTCACAAGAATGCCGAGTCTTCTCACAATCTTCTTGAGAAGATCACCGATCAATCCTCCGCCCAATCGTCCAAGTGCTGGCAAGCATTAAGAGTAATGAACCAGGGCTTCGCTTGATTGCAAATGAGTGCCAAGTTGATCAACTAATGAATGCAAGCACTATTTGCTCAATCACCTCAAATTGAATGCAGAAAGTGAGAGCAAGGGTGAAGTGAATGCTCTAGGGCTCAAAGAATGTTCAATGGGTCTCTAACCTTAGTCCTTGAGCAGTGGTGGGGGTATTTATAGCCTCCACCAACCAAAACTAGCCGTTTGGCACAATTTCCTGAAAAATTCAGGATGAGCGGAACTACCGCCCTTATAGGGCCGGAACTACCGCTACCAAATCTTCGCGACAGAACGGCTATGTCAGAGCTCTGCAGTGACCGTTGGATTTGGCGGCGCGATACTACCGCCGTTGTAATTTGCGGTACTACCGCTCTCCGGTAGTTCCGCAAAGTCGGCGCGGTACTACCGCTTGAGCCGAGATCCAAAAGTCCCAAGTTGGCGCTCTCTGAAAAAAAGGCTTTGCTCTGAGTCCAGAGCTTCTGGATTCTGGAAGTACCGCTTTGGATAGCGGAACTACTGCTACCTGCGGTAGTTCCGGCATTCAAATCGTCGGTACTTCCGTTCCGCGAAATTTCAGAAATCATCCGGAGGAGCTCTCTGGAAAAACGTTCCGCTTAGCCTCCGGACCTTCCGGGCTCCGGAAGTACCGCTCCAAAATGCGGAACTACCGCTCCCTGCGGTAGTTCCGACGTTGAAAACGTCGGTACTTCCGTTCCCGCAAAATCTAAAATGCATCCGGGGGTGCTCTCTGGAAAAAAAAGCTCCGCTCAGGATTCAGAGCTTTCAGTCGCCGGTACTACCGCTTCTAGGCGCAGAACTATCACTCTACGGTAATTCCAACGTTCAAATCTGCGGTACTACTACTCTTCCAAATAGAGCACAATTTTGATTTTAAAATTGATTTTTTTTATGAATGCATACTTCTAATTTGATCCAAATGACACATAAAAATTTGCTATCAAGTTACTTGCCATGATCCCTCTTTATGGTACGATTATCTACCATATAATCCGGTTTTCCACTTTTTCTCCTTAAGACCGGTAAAAATAAAAAGGGATCGTATTCTAAGTATACCTTTGCCTTGAGCCATTTTGGGTCTTCATATTCATCCTTTGTCTTGCATCTTGTCACCAATATATGGGCTTAACCTTTGCATACTCGTTAAACATGTTAGTCCCATATTCACATAAATTCATTAATTACTAAAACCATTTTTAGGGGCCTAGATGCTTTCAATCTCCCCCTTTTTGATAATTGATGACAACCCAATTTTATGTGAGAATAATTTTTTTGAATATACCACTTGTTTGGCAACTAGTTGTATATTCTATTTTGACTTTAAGTGAGAGTAGTTCTTGCAACAAATTTTTGTATTGGCATAAGATGAACTATTTCCATTTTAAAGCCCAATAGGGAGGAAAACTCCCCCTAAACATGTGCATGTATATAAAAATGTGGCATTTGAGACAAGATGCGCAAGATAAAGAGACATCATATTATGAAAGTAAATTGAAGATAAAGAGACATCATATTATGAAAGTAAATTGACATTTAAGGAATAAAAGATATGATTAGCATCCATGACATAAAGTTATTACAACCAAGCATCCAAGTGATAAACAAAGCATAATACCATAATGTCATTACATCCAAAAGATAAATAGTTCATTACATCTCAAAGCAAAACATAAATAGATAAAACTCGCTAGAGCTAGATAGCCCAACTGCCCGACTACCCACACTTCTCCCCCTTTAGCATCAAATACCAAAAAGAGTCACTCCTGAGGTCCGGAGGGAGAAGGGCCACGACACATTATTTGTCAAAACATGTTAAAACAAAGTTAAAACTTCTTGAAACCCAACCTAGTAATGGTCCAATTAGCATTTTGCACAGAAGCCCATAGTTGCAACCCATTGCCATTACTGTCCAGAAATTTATAGAACCACTCGTAAGAAATGAAAAGTAATTAACTATATGCCCAAGCCAGTGAAGATGCCAGGTCGCTGGTCAAAGAAGTTGGAGGTGTCCTGTGTTTACCTAGAGGAGACGACCCTGTTCTTTTCGAGGTAAAAACAACTAGATTGAGAAATCACTCGAAGAGGCTAAAAAGAGCAAAAATTGGGTTTCTTTATAAATTTGCCAACCAAGTGCCTAGATGGGTGAAGATTGATTTCTAAAGATTATCTCTTTCTCTTGTACGTTCTTGGCATAGCAAGATCAAGAAGAGGAGAGAGAAAAGGAAATACCAACTAAATTAAGAACAAATCAATCAACACAAGAGATATTTATGAAGATAAACAAAGATTGATGTATTGCTACTTGATAATGAATGTTTTACGGCTACTTCACTTGGAGGACAAGTGAGCACACCATAACACTCAATTTCTCTAAAACCTTAACCCTAAAACTCATAAATAGTTGGTCTCAAGAGATAATGGTTGGATAGTTCATAAGTCCTTATCTTAACCCCTTAAATAGATAAGTTAGCTAAACACATCTAATGCTTAGTACATACTATCCACTTAGCACAATAGAAAAAAAATCTTATAACCCCATACACACAAGTTTTAACTCACACACTACACTTGTGCACACTTTTCAAAGCGCATAAGCATGAATCCGCTAAGTCCTTAGTCTTGATCTAACTTGATTTTTTCAGTTTCTCCTTGACCTAAACCGCTCTCCCAAGCGCTGCAGTTTTGCTTCAAGATAGTTTCTGGTATTTTGGTCAAACTACCAAAATATCTTTTCTTGATCCGGTCACCTCCTTCCATTGTAAGCAATCGTCATGCTTGCTACATGTAGGTGCACCATTGTCTTACCACGCGTTGACAATTCTCTCCCGTTTCGGTTCCACCGGACCACGCCTCATTTGGACTGGCCAAGTCATATGGTGTAACTTGTCGCTCGGATTTTTCTTCGATATTTTTCACCTTTCTTGTGCTATGCTTGAGCTTATCTATCTCATCTAGTATCCTTGATCATTCTGGGCCTCGGCTTCTCCATGAGTGCAGTTCGGATTCTCGCTATTGACCATAGTTAATTCTAAACGACCTTACACATCCAAATACAAAGAAATAGTTTTCGGGCATAAGTTCTTCACAACTTGATCCATATTAGCAATAACATGTCTCATGTAATTATAACCACTAATCTAGGTAGGGCCGGTCCTGAGATTTTAGGGGCCTGGGGCGAAACTAGAAATAGGGACCCTAGTATAAATATCTAAATATAAATCCACATACACACATATATATATATATCTAATTTTACCAACAAACACTTAAAATACGTTATGTATTAAAGAAAAATTCATATCAAAGAATTTATAGATATTACCTTAAAATTTTCTTCTAACATTTTTAGATGCGAAGTCATTGATGATGATATTGATATCAATCTCATCCAATAATTGAGATGAGAGAGCATCCTAACACCCCCGGCCCGAGCGGCGCAGTGCAGGGGCGTGTCGCCCTTCTTGTTGCTCGTGTCCAGGAGGTGCTTGAACTTGCCGTAGATCGCCGTTGCGCTCTCCAAGAACTCGTCGCCGTCTCCACAGGACGCTACCACATGGAGGACGGAGTCCCGCCCAACGGTCACCGCCTCGCTGGGGCTGCAGCATCAGACTTCTCAGCGTCGACGGTTTGGAGGTCGGAGCCGGCCTCCTTAACGTCGACAATGACTTCACGAGACAATGCCACCGGCTGAGGCGCTGCCAGCGCCGTTGCGTATTCTTCCTTGTTCAGAAGACGCTTTAGCCGCTCCAAATCGCCGCGGTGCGCGGCCATGAGCAGCTCGGGATGCGGCTGCACCCCCTTATTTGGCTTGCTCTGCATGTTGGAATCCATTCTTGATAGTAGTATAGTACCCGGCAGTTCCTCGCGTATTATGTGCGTGTGTATGTTTGGTTGCCTCAAAGTATAAAGAGAGGTAGATGAGATTCTTCCTCAAACTTCACGTAAGTTGGAACAGTCCGCCTGTTACGGATTGGCTCTAGTTCTTTTGGTTCTTTACCTCCGGGAACACGCGACTTTATCCACATACAACTGTTTAAGGAGGCCTTTTCGAAAGATTAGATAAGTGCATAGCCCACATCTTTCAAAACAGAACAAACACTGCCGCAAGATTTGCGCTCAGCGAACCCATGGGCCATTGGGCCCACACAACGCGACCTGACCAAAATGCAGCTGCTAGCACATATACATGTATATGGGCCCCGACACTTTGGGGGCCCGGGGCGGCCGCCCCGCTCGCCCCCCTCCAGGGCCGGCACTGAATCTAGGTCACCAAATCATCCCATGACTTAAACTTCCTAAAATCATCTATTTTTGCAACTTGTTCAGAAAAATATGTAAATATGCAAATTTTCACTTCTCCAAACTGATCATAATTCATCACAACAACCATAAACCTTCTTACATAATCATTCACAATCCACAAGCGGTTTCAGAGCTATGATACCACGGCAAAGTACTCCACCGCCATGAATGCGAATCATGAGCTCCGCCTCCACTTTGCTCCTTCATTAAAAGAAAAAAGAACCGTAGTAGAGAGAAGAAACAGCCCCTAGTCCCCTACTACCCCACCCATTCCCATTTGCCAGCCACCTGCAGATGCAGAACCTCTCAGCCAGGTGCAGCGTCGCGCATGTCTTTTGCTCACCAAAGCTGCATGGCACAAGTGGCACTGCGGCGGCGCCCTCCAAAAGGACGCGGCCCATCGTCCCATCCACAAGAATAATTTGTTCCCACGCACAAAGCCACAGACACTTCTCCCTCCCTCCCTCCCACCCACCTTCAAAGGCTCCCGGCCGCGCACACCCACCATGCTTTGCCTCGTCCTTTTGCTCGCTTTGTAAGCACGAGAACCACGTCCTTTTGGTCCACCACCACCACCACCACTAGAGTAGCCGGGGACTAGGGAGTAAAAAAGCTTCGTGCAGCACGGACGCTCCAAATCCCAGTCTGGCCTGTGATTTTGTTCGTCTTGTTCTCCTCTCCTGTGGTGCTGGTAAGCAAGAAGAGAGCCAGGAACGGGAGGTAATGGAGTACTAATGTTTTGTTTCTGTGGCTACGCAACAGGACGACCGAGCTTCATGTTCAGGTGAGAAACTTCCAAGAGGCCCAGCGCATAGGAAACCCCCGTCTGTAGCAGCAGACAGATACGTTCGTGGGCGTCACATGCATTTCTATGGTAACCAAGTGAGGAAGTGGCTTCCTCCAACTTATGGTACGGAGATCGTACGTTGTGTAGCCCCTGGTGGAATTGAATGATCCACACTCTGGATCGGCCATTCCGGCATTCTTTTCTCACCCTTTTACCTTGGATTAGTTGATTGAAGCTGCACTTGCACAGCCTCCACAGTCCACATCGCACACCGAAACTGTATTCTGGATGATAGACAGAGAACCACAGCTGATTGTGTTCTAGACAGTAGAGATAGATAGAGGCTAGACGACACAATTCACAACTAATTAATAGCCATAAATGTTTGAAGGCTTTAAGCTATACATCACCAGTTACCACATTTGGCAGTCGTTAATTATGGCATGGTACAGTCAAATGAACACCGACGTCTGAACTGAACACTCACTGAGCAATTATATAGAGCAATCCAAGCACCATGCGAGATTCTCTCCAGCACTTTGTTGGACCTACCAGAAGGACGGTCAAAAAGCTACTACCACAGGGCGTTGATGATCCGATGGCTCTTCCCTCCTCTCTGCTTCTCCCGCCCTGTGGTTTTTGCTTCAAAAGTTCAGTGGGGGGCACACAGAAAGAACATGCCCAAAAAGGTGGTGCCAACGCTGCTCTTTTGTGAACTGTCCTTCACCCAGTGCCATTAGCGTATATACACATGCTACAAGATCCATCTTGGTTGAGACATGTTCAGGTCACAGGCCAAGGCATAGCTTGTGCTTCTTGACTGGTTGCTGTTTAGATCAAAGCAACGAATAAAATGGGAAACTGGCAATGCCAATGCGAGGCAGTATACTTCCAAGCAGTAACAGGCATATGTTTCGCAGACAACTTCACGACAGAGAATTGGCCAAGCTCCAAACAAATAGAACCCTGCAGAGTTACATTGCATACATAGGCTCTTGATTTGATAGTCAAAAGGGCATAAAACACAAGAGGGGCCTAATTATAAACTCCCCACATACATACACCGAGTAGTTTGTGGGGACTAACAAATAAGAAGATTATGCTCACTGCAAAAACAAGCTCCAGATGCAGTGCCAACAAAATAATCGTAATGCATGATTTCTTCCTGCATTTTCAGGTACTTCGTTGTTTGTTTATGCACATGCCATGATATGCCAGCTCTAGGCAAATACTTGTCCAAGTCGTTGTCGATTAGGCTCCACAGAAATAATGCTATGCTTACAAATTGATATTTAATACATATGCCTAAATCAACCAATCTGAAAACTCCAATTATAAGAGAATAGCTGTGCACGATATGCTATTTTTCATTACCACTAATTAGCAAAGCTAGAGCAATGCAAGGAAAGTGGAAATGCATGAGAATGACCAGACTTAGGCATCAGTCTATAAGTGTTCTTAGCATTGCACTTATCAGTCCAAAAAGTTCATTCAGCTCAGCAAACTTTTATGCCTATAAATACAGTACAAAAGCAACTAGTCCCTTGATTAGTTTATGTAGGATCGAATATCACAATCAAAGGGGATGAATGATTGCCTCTGTTTCTTGAAATCTCTTAGTGCTCGATGAAGGTTTCGATCATTCAATGTTCAACCGCTCGCTTGATCTTCGATCAATTTGCACGTACTCGAACTTCGACACCAGGAGCAAAACCTCTCTGTTTGATGCGAGAAATCGCTCCCGGATTTCTTGCCTCGGTGTATGAGGTGCGGGCGTACCAGTGTACTAAAATACACAAAAATAAATAAATACAACAAAAGTAGGGAAAATATGTATTTTATTCATTCATGTGAGAATAACAAAATTATAAGTTCCCTTTATGTATATACGCTCCATAATTTGCTTTGCATAGCGGATCTAACATAGGTGACGTAGTCTCCTGGTTCTCGGGGCCGTGGAAGGCTCCCGGTTAATTACATCCACGGGGTGAACCCACAGAATACCTTCGATTAAGCTGCGCATTAGTCATGTCTTCAGTTTTCGCTTCACGTTCTCCATGCATGTGATGAATAATTAATGTAAATGTGGGCGTTGGCATTATGTATAGCCTCGTTAGTCTATGGGGCCGTTGACAGCGTAGCCTTTGCATTGGTCACGCCTGCCAGTGTCGTTCAACGTTGTCAATATCAAATAACACATAAAGATAAGGTGGTTAAAAGTGTGAACGATTCACATCAAGCATGACTGATCTGATGACACAGTAGTGGAATCGGTGTAGTAGATGTACCTAATTCGGGTGGTGAGGCTCGTAGAATGTCAGGGTTCAATATCGACGTGGTGGAAAGTGATCGCTGGGAAAGATTCCTCAGAAGCCAAAAACCATCGATAATCAGGAGTGGTTTGTAGTTGAAGCCGAAAACCATCGAAATTTGGATGTAGTTGGTGGTCGAAAGCAGGAAGCCATTTGTAAGCAAGCGTAATTGGTGGTCGAAAGCCGAAAAACCATCAGCAATCAGAAGTAGTCGATAGTCGAAAGCTAAAAGCCATCAGCAATTGAACGTAGTTGGTGGTCGAAAGCAGAAAGCCATTTGCAATCAAACATAGTTGAAGAACGAAAGCCGTAAGCCATCAACAATCGAACGTAGTTGGTGGTCGAAAGCAGGAAGCCCAAAGTGATCGAATGTAGTCGGTGGCCGAGAACCATCAAAAGTCATTCGTGGTCGAAAGCCATCGAAAGTCGTCCATGGTCGAGAGCCATCGAAAGTTGTTCGTGGTCGAAAGCCATTGGATGTTGTTTGTGGTCAAAATCCACCTATCATCATCGGTAGTCAGAAACCATCGATCATTGGTCCTAGTAGGGTACTGTAGCAGGTCCGATTACTGTAGTACACATTGTTCGAGTACCACAGGCGGTCGAAAGTCGTATGAGTATCAAAGGCAGTTAATGATGCTCGAGTACAATGAGCAGTCGTAAGCGACTGTGTATAGCAGGTGGTCAAAAGCACCCAAGTATCTCAAGCGGTCGAAAGCGCCTGTGTTCCAAAGGCGGTCAAAAGCGTTCGAGTATCATGGGGGTTGAAAGCGCCCAAGTATCACAGGCGGTTGTAAGTATCCAAGTATCACGGGCAGTCGAAAGCGCATGAGTATCGTAGGCGGCCGATAGCGACCAAGTATCGCAGGTGATCGAAAGTGCCTGAGTATCACAAGCGATCGAAAGCACTTGTGTTCCGAAGGCGGTCGCAGACACCTAAGGACAACAAGTGGTCGGAGGCATCCGAGTTTGAGCAATAGTCAGAGGCGTCCAACTTTGACAAGCGGTCAGAGGCGTCCCACTTTGACAAGTGGTCAGAGGCATCCGTCTTGAGTAGCGGTCATAAGCATCTGAGTTTGAGAAGCCGTCCGAGGCATCCGTCTTCCACAAGCGATCGGAGGCACTCATGTACAACAAGCGATCAGAGGCACTCGTATACGACATGTGGTTGGAGGCATCCATGTATCGAAGGTAGTCGTTGACGATCAAATACGGCAATTCGGTCATAAGCAACCGGGTATTGAGGATGGTCGGCGACGTTCGAGCATTGTGAACGGTCGTAAGCTCTCGAGCATGGTGAGCAATCAATAACTTCCAGGAACAGCCGACAGTCATAAGTGATCAAGCACAGCATGCGGTCATAAGTGACCAAGTATCAAAGGCGGTCAGCGTCATCCAAGTACAGTGGACGGTCGTGAGTGACCAAATATCCACGGTGGTTGTGAGTGACTAAGCACAGAAGGCGGTTAATGACGTTCGAGCGCGGCAAGCGGTCCAAGATGTCAGAGTCGACTGAGTACAACGAGCGGTCGTAGGTGTCTGAGCATGACAAGCGGTCCAAGGTGTTAGAGTCGACTAAGTACAACGAGCGGTCGTAGGTGTCTAAGCACAGCAGGTGATTGATGACGACCAAGTATTAAAGGTGGTAGGTGACGTCCGAGTATTAGAGGCGATTAGAAGCGTCCCTCCCCAACGGGTGGTCGGTGATATCCGAGTACTGTGGGCGGTCGGTGGCACCCGAGTGTTGAAAGTAGTCGACGCCGTCCGAGCTCAGTGGGTAGTCATAGGCGACGAAGCACACAAGGTGGTCGATGACGTCTAGGTGCAGCCGGCAGTCGCAAGTGACCTAGCATAGCAAGCAGTTGTAAGCGACTGAGCACGGTGGGCGGTCGATGATGTCCAGGTACTGTAGGCGATCGATGGTGCCCAAGCCAGCAAGTGGTGACGCTTGAGTACAGTGGGCGATCGATGGCGACTGAGTACTATGTGCGGTTGGTGGGGCCTGAGTGCAGCAAATGGTCGGTGACGCTCGAGTATCACGAGCATCCAAGGTGTGGGCGGTCGATGGCCCTGGTGTTGAAAGCGGTCATAGACATCTAGGCTCAGTGGGTAGTCGTTGACGTCCGAGTGCTATGGGCAGTCGATGGTGCCTGAGTATTGAAAGTGGTCGTACGTGACCGAGTGTTAGTAGCATTCGGTGACGTCTGAGTATATCAGACGATCGTAAGCGACCGATCACAGATGGTGGTTGTAAGTGACCAAGCACAGGAGGCGGTCGTAAGCGACCGAGTATCACATCCATTGATGATGCCTGGGTACAACAGACGATCGAAGGTACGCGAGTATCACAGGCGGTCGTAAACATCTGAGTGCCAAAGGAGGTCATAGGCATCTTGGTACAACGTCTGGTCGTAAGTGACCGAGTATCACCGACGGTTGTAAGTGACCAAGAACAGAAGGTGGTCGACGACATTCGAGTATCACCAGTGGTCAGCGACGTCCGAGTACAACAGACGGTCATAAGGGATTGAGTCCCAAAGGTGGTCGACGATGTCTGAGTACAATGAATGACCCACGAAATCCAAGCATGAAAGGCGACCAGAGACATCCGAGTATAGCAGGGAAAACAACAAGATCGCAAGGGCAAGTCATCCTTGCTAGATTGGAGCAGTGGTCAACGGTGTCAAATGTCTTAGGCGTCGAGAGGATCCTTGCGAGTAGCGCCATCAACCTCACCTTGCGAAGCTATCATCATATCAGAGATTCAAGCGGGGTAAAGCTGGTACATGACAGATCATCGTAGCCGCATAGCTTGGCCAGAGCACGCACCACATGCAAGAGTGGGAGGACTTCATGCTTCAACCTAATGAGATGACAATGATCTTGCCAACCTCGTCGTTGTGGCCATAGACTGCCCAACGGCGAGCTCCAAAGCACTTTCTCGACGACATCACTAGCAGCGACCGCAGGCGTTGGCAGCCGTCCCACTACTGTCGTCATCTATCAGCGTGCAAGCTAGCTCCGTTCGTCTGTCCGTCCGTCTCTCTCCCCTCTTTGTGTCTAAAGGGGTGTCCTCCGTCTGCGTTTGCTGGCTCTCTCCTTTTATAGGAACCAGCAAGGGCCGCAAGCAATGTGCGTGACTTTCACACGGTGTCAATTGTGCTATTAATTTTGATATCAAATCCCTGATCGATTACTGATTTCTTACCTTCTAGACATCTGCTTTCCATATCGAAAAGATTTATTGAGAATTACTTCCATCAGATGGAGATACGGTGCAATCATCTTTCCATTGAGAAGACGATACACCCCAAAACCATGCCTTGCGATTGACTAAGAACATGTGGCTGTGTGAGGCACAACACAACAATCGGTCGAACTAAATCATAGATCGTGTTGGCACTAATCTTGTTATTGATGGTAGTTGAGTAAATGTGTGCCCGAGTTCGTGTAGTAGTCGCAGACCAGTTGGAACCCCTGGAGTCGGAGACCCTCTGAATTATAGTAAGCTGGTCATAAGACAGTGTGAACCATTTAGTGAACCAAGCTTAAGTATTCGATCAATGCTTCGAGGGCCTACATGGTTGAGGAGTTGGGGTTGAGGCATCCAAGTAACAGTTGAAGAGAACAATATGGTCGACACAAAACATGGTTGACACAATGTGGTCGTGGAGCCATGATCGACACAACCTGGTCGAAGTCCCACGAACTCAGGGGATGACTTTGGCGTGTAGCATTTCGAAGACAGCTGGCGACGTGCAACCAATACAAGGCGCAGGGTAGCCATAAAACGTACAAAAAGCAAAGTCTTTATCTTCTCTAACATATACCTCCCAATTTGCTTTGGCTTAGCATGTTTGCACAAAACTCATCAAACACTCTCGATCACTCGTGCCTTCGAGAATTCAGCGCTTCGAGTTGATGTGCTCTGGTCTGCTCTCCTTACCGATGCTGTTGGCAGTGATCGAATGGACGACTCAGCGAGCGATCATGTCAACGGAAGAATGCTATCTCACCATGCACTACTCTGCTCATAACGAGAACAAGTCAAAGACGACGTCCAGAAAACACGCTGCTAGCGCCGACTAACTTTTCTGGAATAGATCTTATCTTTATTTTTGATTCATGTTCTGTGGCTACAAAGTGCCCCCACGGAACCTCTCAAACCCTAGCACAAAAACTCTCAAAGCTTTTTTTACAAAGCCATAAGAGCTGTAACATTAACATCTAGCTTTTCCTTACTTTTATATGCTAGAGCCCCAAACTATGTCCTCATCAACCTGGACACGAAAATCTATTCGATTTCAAAAATTAAGGGACAAAAAACCCTTCCAAACATGGGTTTTTCAAAATCTCTAAATCTTCCAGTTATGGATTCCTTTCATAACACCTTCCAACTTATCATGTCTCGAAGCCTCTAGGACCGCACCTCCCATAGCTTCTTCATGCATCATCCACCTTTGATCTTCACGTGCTCCAGTATGAGCCCAACCACCTCGTGACATTCTCGACTGTCTGAATCTCGGATTTCCTCATCCTAGTCCTAGTCCCTCTTCTCATCGACCATGACCGTCTCTACGCCCAGCCTGCATATGCAAAGACCAAAGAACATTTTTCCGGCACAAGTTCTCTCTAACTTAATCAACATCAGTTCACACACACATAACATACCCTTGTCTATCCACAAACATGAATCAAATCATCTATCACCTCAATATCCACATTTTCCAAATATCAATCTCAGACCACTTCGTAAGACCAGTCTGACCGCTATGCTCACGCTGGTCATATCGCTGACCCAACACGAGAACTCGAAGATTACAACCACTCAGAAAGACCAGTCTGACCGCTATGCACCAACGAGTACTCGAAAACAACAAGTAGCGACGGCCAACGATCAAGCCCTGTAGCTATGACAACCAACCAGGTACTATAGTGACAATCAACGACCAAGCCCTGTAGCTACGACCACCAATCAGGTACTGTAGCTACCGATCATCGAGCATTGTAGCTACAGCCTCCGACCGGTTAATGTAGCTTCAACCTCCGACTGGTTATTGTAGCTCACGACTAATTCACTGTAGCTTTTGATTGGTTCATTGTAGCTTATGACTGGTTTACTGTAGCTTATGACTGGTTCACTGTAGCTTACGACTATCGATTAGCAATCGAGATCAAAGCCTACCGAGCAGACCGTCCAACACAAGGCCAATCGAACCGCCTAACCTGAATAACACATCGATCGAAACTTTCACAACTGTAAATTTTAATACAACTCAAATGTCAATTATTCATCATCACTAAATTCACGACCTATCCACGTATTAAAGAAAGGTTGCTGTACCATGATTTTAGAGTACAGGTTGTCCCCTCCCTCCTCGGGAAGGAGATAAAAAACAGAGATCCTCTTGAAGCAACATGAGGGAGGAAGAAGTACATGGGAATGAGGACAAATCAACAATGTAAACATCTTCATTTCTTTATACACATGCATTTACAGTTAGTCATTAGGGTGGGGTCAATCCATATCAACATGTTTAGATTTGTCTGTATAGTTCCAAGCAAAGTCAGGTAGACGAACAAACAAACACCGAACTTTCTGACTGGACACTCGATATGTGATCAGTACTTACTTGTGAATTGACTAATGTACCGTAAAAAAAAGTTGAAAATCGAACGAGACAAAAAAAAGGCGCAACTTCTGCCTGCAGCAACTCTCAAATAAGCAGGCATTTCAGAACCAGATGACGGATTGTACAAATATTGCGCAGGAAATGGTTGGCACGCACGAAAGCATCAGTTTTTTTTTTTCTTTTAGAAAAGAAACAAGGTAACTTCTCAGACAAGAAAAGGCTTAAGTGCTTAAGGGAAATGCTTTTATATTCCAGGTAAAACACTGCAAATAGACACAAGGAGGGAATTATCTGGGTTCAATTGCATATCAGTTAGCTAGAAATGACAGGAAGAAGGATTAGATCAATTGGATGGCCATAGGTGGTCAGAAAGCAAACAAAAAAAATGTGGCAAGCTACCAAAATAATATTAGAGGGAGGACATACAAGTTGCATCTGTTAGATATGTATATATAGCTGTGTATTTACCCTATTGTATGAGGGGCTTTCTGCATATTTGCCACACCTGTACATGTATATATATTGGCCTCATAATGAATATATGCGCTATTCATAACATGGTATCAGAGCGGGTCCCTAGGGTTTCGTCATACCTAGGTTTTGCCTGGCTTGCCGCGCTTGTTCTGCTTCCGTCGCCATCTATTGTCGACTTCATCCAGGCCGGCTTAGATCCGACGGAGAGCTCGAACTGCCGACAGACCTTGAGGTCGGCCGCCTGACTCAACTCGGATCTAAGCTGATCTGCCGCCTAGATCTTCGCCGCCTCGGGGTCGCCGTCCAGATTCCGCCCAAGGTCGTCACGGGCTGCATCGGGGTCGTCGTCGCTAATCTCGCCTGAGGCCGTCTGCCGTCGCGGGCCGCCTCTCTGCTTCTCCGCCCGGGGCCGTCACTCCGCCCTCCGCCCCCGATGCTGTCGCCGCCGGCGTCGCAGGCCGCCGCCTGAGACCGCCTGCAGGCTGTCACCTGAGACCGCCTGCGGGCCGGCGCTTGAGCCACCTGAGACCGCCTGCGGGCCGCCTCCTGCGACCGCCTGCGGGCCGGCGCTTGGGACTCCATCCTGTGTTTGGGGCGACTCGGTTAGGTTTTGGTGGCTTGATCGGTTTGTAAACCGATCGGGAAAAGGAAAAAAAAGAAGAGAAAAAAGGCAAAAAAAAGAAAAAAAGGATGTCTTCTTTTGCAGGCACCGTTTCTGTTCCTCGTTGCCGTATGATCTTCGATGGCCTCAATTATCGGGACTGGTTTCAGCACATGCGCATCCACATGCGTGGTCAGCGCCTTTGGGAGTTGCTTACGGGCGAGGTGCCTTGCCCGTCTCGTCCTACTCCACCTGTTGAGCCTGTACTCCCGAGGGATGCTTCCGAAGACGCTCGTACAAAGGCTTCTGAGGCTTTTGAGGATGCCATGGAGACTTTTCAGACTCAGTATGCTGCTTACAAGACATGGATTGATGAAGATGCTCGTACCTCTGCTATTTTGGTTGCTAGCATGGAGGTGCATTTCACTGGTGATATTGTTGGACTGGCTTCCGCACATGCGATGTGGACGCATCTACGCAGCCGCTACGAGCCATCTGGTGATTCCTTATACCTTGCTGTTGTGCGACGGGAGCAGTCGCTGCAGCAGGGAGATGCTACTGTGGATGAGTTCTATGCTCAGTTGTCTGCGATATGGCGTCAGATCGACTCTTTGGGGCTGTTGTGGTTACAAACCAAACAGAGAGAGAGAGAGTATGGTAGTGGAGAGTTAGGTGAGTGAATGGCCTAGGGTTTCTCCCCATGGCCTGTGTTGTATATATACATCCATATGGGGAGTGCTTTTACAATTATACCCTTACACGTGAGTATTCCCCTCAGGGGTACTTATGTCATTGCACATGTCCCATTTTGGGCCTTACATCCTTCTATCAGGCCTACTGGGCTTAGGTGGGGGCCACCCCTACAACAGGAGCCTCTCATGGTGAAGGGCTTCACGGGCCGAAGCCATGCCGCTGAGCCCTTTGGCCCCCTCCGTCCCATCGGACTGTGACCCTCGACGACCTGGATACACTTTCGTTCATGCTTATGGTGCGAGGGCCGTGTCTTCCGCTCCCGGAGCTGCGCGGCCTCGAGGTCGAAGACACCGGGCAGGCCGAAGGCCTCGACGGGGCCGAGATGAGGGCGTGACACGGTTCGCGCTCCGGATTTTTGCGGGTGCGAGGTAAAACTTGGGCGGCTGCCCTGGGCAGCCGAGTCTCGGGAGGTGCTCCGCGTGATGTAACGCCTGCGTGGAGAGGTGGCTGCATGGCCTGGTAGTGCGCTTTAATGACTCCTGAAATCGCGCCGGCCCTTTGTCAGGGGCAGGCTGTTGTGGCTACTCTATCTGCTCTGCGCTGGGTGGGGGTACGCGGCAGGCTGTGATTGGAGCGTCGTGGGATGCCAGTGGTCATGCGACCACGGTTGTTCGCCTCTTCCCCAGGGAAAGTGGCCACGTGGCAGGAATGTATCGGCGCATTACGCACTGATCGCCCACCTACCGCCGCCTGCCGTAGTTGTCAGCGGTTGCACTGTCCGATCGTGGGTAGCCGAACCGCTGTAATTCTGTCGTTCGATCTTCTACTTGTGGGGGAGATGGGGGACTTTATAAGTCGTCACTGTGGACATGCAAGCGCTCCCCTTGGCTGCCTGCTTGCTTGTGCTTGCGCGTTTCCTTCCGTTTTCTTGCACATCCTGCTGCTACTTTCGCATCCATTCCTGCTCATCGCCGCAGTGGGGGGAGAGGAATGGCTGCGCGCGACGACCTCCCAGCTGACAAGGGTGCCGCCCTTGACAATCCTGCGCGCCGTCTTAGCGAGAGCGCCTCGTCGAGCCAGCGCTGCCTGACGCCGCCACCGACGGAGTATCGCCTGGTTCTGCGCGACAAAAGACAAACCAACCATCATTGGGATGCTATGAAGAAGTCGAAGGGCCACTGCTCCCGTGTGCTGGGGCGGAGTCGCGTCACGGAGGAGACGCTCCAAACCCTTCTTCGGGAGAAGCTGAAGGACCGTGCCGGGGTTCGCTTGCCCGGGCCTGACGAAACGGAGCCGAACCCGGGCGACTCGGAGGCGATCGTCTTCATGGCATTCTTCGATGCCGGGCTCCGAATCCCGGTGACATTCTTTGTTCGCGAAGTGCTGCGAGCCTATGGGTTGGAGCTGGTGCAGCTGACTCCGACCGTGATCGTTCGGTTGGCCATCTTTACTTGGGCGATGCGGACGGAAGGTACCCGTCCCAGCGCCGAGTTGTTCGCCATCTTGCATGATGCACGGTGCCAACCGAAGAAAATGGAAGGGGAGGCGTACTCGAACTTCGGCAGCGTGGACTTCGTGCTGAGGACGGATTGCTCGCACTTGTGAGTTTGGTTGGACACGGCGGTGGTTCTATCACATTGTGACGAGCACGAGCGGCCTTCGAAGCCGGGAAGAGCCGATATCATTCAACCGCTGTCCGGATGTGACGCTTCGGTCCGGCGACGAGCAACAGGCGTGGAGGCTTGCTGGCATCGCCCTCCGGTTCAACATGCGTGACCTCGCCGAGGAGTTCACCATGTACGGGGTATCTCCGCTTTCTTGTAACTGGAAGTACGAGCGGCGGGGGCCTGACCAGAAGGACGGCATCCACCCGGGGGTGTCTTCGCTCCATAAGCCCTCCGCGCCCTGTAAGTGTCCTTGCCATAGGCCACGTACCCCCTGGGTGGTCGGAAACCCTTAGGTATGATATTCCGCTTTTGCGTGCAGTGCGCCGGTTAGAAGATGCAGAGCGCACGGTGGTTGCGGTTCTTGGGCCGTACACGGCGAAAGAGCACAAGGCCCGTGAGCTCGCAACTTCCTTGGCAAAGCAAGGGCGGATTAATCGGGTATGCGAGGTTTTGGAAATTCCCGTTTCGGAACGCCCGGTGCCTGTGGAATCGCCGAGCGGCGCGACGGCAGTCGGCGCGACGGCAGTGGCGCCGTCCTCTCGATGCGAGGTCCAATCGGAGACCATTGCCTTCAGCTCACCGGACGTGCCGCCGGTCAAGAACATGGAGATGGGGGGCGAGACGGGGCGCTGGGCGCGAACCGACTGGTTCGGAGCAGCACACAACCCCCGGCGAGGCCTTGCACGGTGGCGAGGCGACGGGCCCGAGCCTTGTTGTTCTTGAAGATGATGCCTCGTCGCCTCCAGCGGCAACCGCGGCATTGTCGCTGACGACAGCTTCCGCGGCTGCCAAGGTAAGCACGGAGGCGTCACCTGCAACTCCGAAGGTGAAACGCCCTCAGGTGCAGCCGCCACCATCTTCGAGGGGCCGGTTCAGCGTGGCAGGCCCAGTGACCGAGGTCCTGACACCTAGCGGGGATGTTACTGAAGCCGGGAGGGTTGTCGCGCCCCAGGCCAGCGAGGTGGTCATGACCCCGGTAGAGGCCCAGCGAAGTACCGCGATAGAGGGTACTGGAGGTAGGTGTGGTTCGTTTTCCTCCCGCGACTTCGCGAAACTCTCTCCGATTGGCTCGCTTATTCCGTCGACATCAGGCGAGACAAGGTCTCCCAGACGAGGACAGGAGTCAAGCAACGGGGGTGCCCGCGATGTCTTTGGCCTAATTGAGCAGGGGACTGTGTGCGCCCCAACTGTTGCCGGAGGCACTGGGGCGGGGGCTCTAGGGCTTGGCGTCTCCGACTTCGTCACTCGGTGGGAGACACTTCGCGCCTTGAGCGAGGTGGGGGAGTACGCTGGCGGCCACCTAGATCAGCAGGCGCTGCAAGCGCTGCAGTCCTGCGGGGTCGACCTTTTAGCGCTCGCGCTAGGTGCCTCGGAGATGAGGGTAACGATCTCTGCTCTCGTTGCATGTCCTGTGCTTATCTGACGGGTAGCCTTTGTTCTTGCGCCCGTGCAGACGCTTGCGATCAGCAAAGCCCTCGATGAGACTCGCGCGCACGAACGGAGGGCGCTGGAGGACCAGCTGCGTGTCGCTGATGACGCCCACGCCACCAAGAACGAGCACATTCGGGTGCTGATGGCGGAACGGGACGAGGCTATCTCCGACGCGCAATTGGTAGGCGCGAACGCGAAGAGCGCGACACTAGCCGCACAACGCGCGATGGAGGAGGCTCAGCGCGTCGCAACGGAGGAGCGGACCGCCCTTCTACATCGAATCTCCGCGCTAGAGGCGGAGAAGGAGCAGCTTACTGCCTCCCTTGCAGAGAAGGCCTTATCCTGGGACAACGCGTCTGCCTCCGCGTGGGGGGCGATGGAGTCTTTGGAGCAAGCTCTCCGGGGGCTTTCCGTGCACGTGGAGGACGCCACTCATAGCCGTCAAGACCTGATGGAGACGCTTGGGCGAATCGAGGAGGGCTCGAGCATCGCCCTTCGCGGCGCCAAGGCCTTCGGCACCCACTGCGGCTACATGAGTGCTGGCCTTTCCCTTGCCCTACTGCACGCTGGTGGGTGTGAGCATGTCAATGAGCTGGCAAACCCCCAGCTTGACTTGCCCGTCCAGCCCGGGATGATATCTGATGCGGTTGGTGCTACCCAGCCTGCCATCTGAAACTTCCACAATCGGATTTGGAATTACATCGGGAAGGGTGCCGCCACAGTTGCTTTGCGGCGGACGCTGCACGACGAGGGGGATGTGCTCCGCTGGCTCGAAGAGGTTCCTCGGCGTAGCGAAGGCGGTGCGAGCACTCGACGCGGCGAAGATGGCGCGGAATCGTAGGAATAATGCCGGGTTTTGGTGCGCGCCGCACCGTGTATGTCTGCTACTGTAACGCAACTTCTGTCTTACACGAGCTAAGCAACAACTCTCCTGTGCTCTTTTTGTTATGTAATATGCTGTGAGCTGGGGTGTCATGTAAGGTGCGGGTCCTCGGGCTTGACGTCGTCCCTTGTGCTGATAGTAACGAGCAGGCTTGCGAACGCCTTGCGCCGCGGACCCCGGGCTTCAAAAGTAGTCGCGCGAGCGCTCCGTCCCCTACTTCTGAAGTGGTGGCAGTGGAGCTGGCGCCAAATCGAAGTAGACGCGCGAGCGCTTTGTCCCCTACCCTTCGAAGTGGTGGCAGCGGAGCTGGCGCCTAGTCGAAGAAGACGCGCGAGCGCTCCGTCCCCTACCCTTTGAAGTGGTGGTAGCGGAGTTGGCGCCTAGTAGAAGTAGACGCGCGAGCGCTCTATTCCCTACCCTTCGAAGTGGTACCCTTCGAAGTGGTGGCAGCGGAGCTGGCGCCTAGTCGAAGTAGACGCGCGAGCGCTCCGTCCCCTACCCTTAGAAGCGGTGGCAGCGGAGCTGGCGCCTAGTCGAAGTAGACGCGCGAGCGCTCCGTCCCCTACCCTTCGAAGCGGTGGCAGCGAAGCTGGCGCCTAGTCGAAGTAGACGCGCCAGCGCTCCGTCCCCTACCCTTCGAAGTGGTGGCAGCGGAGCTGGCGCCTAGTTGAAGTAGACGCGCAAGCGCTCCGTCCCCTACCGTTAGAAGTGGTGGCAGCGGAGCTAACGCCTAGTGGTTACATGCGTGGGAAGTTCGACCACGTCTTATTTATACTCCGGGGAGTACGCACAGGGACAGTGCCTGCACGTGCGTGGGGGTATCCACGTCTTGTTTATACTCTGTAGAGTGCGCAGGGACAGCATCCGCGTCTTATTTATACTCCGTAGAGTGCGCGCGGAGGCGTCCCTCTGCTGCGTCTTATTTATACTCCGTAGAGTGCGTGCGGAGGCGGACCTCAACGCTACGTCTTATTTAGAGTCCGTAGACTGCGCGCAGAGGCGAGCCTCTGCGCGTTGCGGGCGGTGAAATTGCGTGCGGAGGCGAACCTCGACGCTACGTCTTATTTATACTCCATAGAGTGCGTGCGGAGGCGGACCTCAACGCAACGTCTTATTTAGAGTCCGTGGACTGCGCACGGAGGCGAGCCTCCGCGTGTTGCGAGCGATGAAATTGCGTGCGGAGGCGAACCTCGACGCTACGTCTTATTTATACTCCGTAGAGTGCGTGCGGAGGCGGACCTCGACGCTACGTCTTATTTAGAGTCCGTAGACTGCGCGCGGAGGCAAGCCTCCGCGCGTTGCGGGCGGAGGCGAACCTCGATGCTACGTCTTATTTATACTCCGTAGAGTGCGTGCGGAGGCGGACCTCGACGCTACGTCTTATTTTAGAGTCCGTAGAGTGCGTGCGGAGGCGGACCTCGACGCTACGTCTTATTTTAGAGTCCGTAGACTGCGCGCGGAGGCGTCCTCCTACGCGTCTTTATTTATGCCCATGCATAGTGCACACGAAGGTAACCCTTTGCACGCTTTTGGTATGAAACGAGAGAATTTGCATGAACGGTGCACTTTATTAAATTCCCGTTTGCGCGGGTGAGCGGTTACAAAGGGTAAGGCACTAACCGCTGGCCGCTTGCGCCCGCCGAAGCTGTGGAAGGTCCTTGCCCTCGTGTACTCGACTTAGGCGTAATACCGCCGTAGTCTGTCTGCATTCCACGTGTGGCGGAGCGTCTGCCCCTCCAAGGTGGCTAAGCGGTATGCTCCCATCTGTAGGGCCTCCGCGACGATGTACGGGCCTTCCCACCTGGATTCGAGCTTGCCTACCGTCTCCGCGTGGAGTGCCATCTTAAGGATGAGGTCTCCTGGTCTGAATTCGCGTGGGTACAGCGAACGATCGCGACCGCGCACCATCTGTCGCGCGTATTTTATGACGTGCTGTGTTGCGCTTGCCCGGTCCCCGTCAAGGAGGTCCATGGACAATTGGCGCTCCTCGTCTGGTGCTTGGACGAGGACCCGCCGCGAGCCCGCCTTTATTTCTTCAGGTGTGACCGCCTCGTCACCAAAGAGGAGCTTGAATGGCGTGAACCCCGTTGGGCGTGTGACCGTTGTACGAAGGGACCAGAGGACGCTGTGGAGCTCGCCCGGTCACTTCCCCTTTGGTAGCCCGACAAGGCGCTTCTTGATTGCGGCGGAGATAGTGCCATTCGCCCGCTCCACCCCCTCGTTGGACTGTGGGTGTCCGACCGAGGTGAACCGGAGGGTGATGCCCACGTTGTCGCAGAATTCCTTGAATGGGGCTGCATCGAATTGCAGACCGTTATCGACGGTGATCTCCCTGGGCACGCTGAATCGACATATGATCTTCTGCTAGAGGAAGCGTTGCATAGCTGCCGAGGTAATCTTGGCCAGGGCTACCGCCTCCGGCCACCTGGAGAAGTATTCTAGAGCGACCGCTACGAACCGCAGGTCACCTGGGGCCCTGGGAAGCGGTCCCACGACGTCAATGCCCCACCGCGCCAGCGGCCATACCGGGGGTATGGGATGGAGGCTTGTCGGGGCCTGCGTATGGCCCTTCCCATCCACTGGCAACCTTGACAACGGTGCACGAGATCCTGGGCGTCCGCGACAGCTGTTGGCCAATAAAAACCCTGCCTGAATGCCTTGCCCACCAGAGACCTTGGTTGGAGGTGCGAGCCGCAGAGCCCCGCATGAATTTCTGCGAGGAGGCGCTTTCCTTCTTCGCGCGGGAGGCATCGCAGGAGTGGTGCGCAGACCCCCTTCTTGTAGAGCACCCCGTCGAGCACCTGGAAGGACCTAGCGCGGTGTTGTAAACGCCGGAGCTCGGAGGGGTCATCTGGTTCCGCGATGCCCTGCAGAAAAGCGAAAAGGGGTTCCCGCCAGTCACCCTGCTGGGTGATCTGGTGGACGAGGGCCGCGTCACGGTTCTCCTGCGCGATGGCCGCCGCTGGCAGGACTTCATAAAATGCCCCTTCGGGAGTTGGGAGCTGCTGACTGGCAGCCTTGGTGAGGACATCGGCTTGCTCGTTGTCTGCCCGAGGGATGGCCTTCACCGTGACACCCAAAAAGTGCCGTTCCTTCGCTCGTACGGCTGCTAGGTACTTAGCTAGCTCCGGGTCCTTGGCCTGGTATGACTTGTCCACATGGCCCGCCACTAACCGTGAATCAGTGCGGACGAGGACTTGCCTCGCTCCCATCGCTTTGAGCTTCCCGAGGCCGAAGAGTAACGCCTCGTACTCGGCCGTGTTGTTCGTAGCTGGAAACGCTAGGCGCGCCGAGTATAACAGGCACTGGCCCTCAGGTGTGGTAATAACTGCGCCCACTCCTACGCCCGCAACGCCATAAGCTCCGTCGGTGTTAAGCATCCACACTGGGTCTTCGACCTAGATCACAGGCTGAGCTGGAGGGGTCCATTCCGCTAGGAAGTCCACTAGAACTTGAGACTTGATCGCCGTTCGGGAGGTGTATGTTAGGGAGAATGGGGCAAGCTCGGCCGCCCATTTGCCAATTCGCCTTGTGGACTTCTTGTTGTGCAGCATCTCCGCCAGAGGGAACGAGGATGGCACCGTTATCGGGTGCGCTAGGAAGTAATGACGGACCTTTCTTGAGGCCATGACCAGCGCGTAGGCAAGCTTCTCGAGCTCGGTATACCGCGTCTTTGCGAGGTGTTTCTTGAGGTCGTCGAAGGCCTTTACGCAGTCGTCGTCCCAATGAAACCCGTCGCAACCGTGGAGGGTCTTGAAAAATGGCAAGCCCCGCTCCGCTGCCCTGGAGAGGAAACGACTCAGAGCCGCCATGCGGCCTGCCAGCCTTTGGACCTCCCGCGTCGTCTTGGACGGTTCCATGCCCAGGATAGCGTCGACCTTGTCGGGGTTCGCTTGAATGCCTCGCCCGGATACCAGGAAGCCCAAGAGCTTGCCTGCCTGCACACCGAAAACACATTTGTCTGGATTGAGCTTAATGCCCGCCTTCCTGAGGTTGTCGAAGGTCTCCTGAAGATCCCGAACGTGGGAGGCGAGCTGCCTGGTTTTTACTAACACGTCGTCCACATAGGCCTCCACGTTCCTCCCTAGCTGAACAGCTAGGGCCAGCGCGACGAAACGGGTGAAGGGTGCGCCCGCGTTCTTCAAGCCGAAGGGCATCCTGACAAAGCAAAAGGTCCCCACCGACGTAATGAAGCTGGTTTTATCCTCGTCGTCCTTGGCCATGTAGACATGATGGTAGCCGGAGTAGGCGTCCAAGAAGCTCATGAGCTCGCATCCGGCGGTAGCGTCGACCAGTTGATCTATGCGCGACAGAGGGTAATCGTCCTTTGGACATGCCTTGTTGAGGGCGTTAAAGTCGATGCACATGCGCCAGGCGCTGCTGGCCTTTTTGACCAATACCGGATTGGTGAGCCAGTCCGGATGTTGGACCTTGCGGATAACCCCGGCTCGAAGGAGCTTCGCCACCTCCACCTTGGCCACTTGCTGCCGGTCCATGGACATACGGTGAAGTTTCTGCTTGACTGGCTTGGCGTCAGGGCGGATCGCGAGGTTATGTTCGATGAGGGCGCGGTCCACTCCTTTGATATCTTCCGGGGACCATGCGAAGACATCTATGTTGGCCCGAAGAACTCGGAGCAAGTCTTGCTCTACGTCCGGAGGGAGGCCCTCGCCTATGGATACGAGCTGCCCTTCTGCCTGGAGTGGCACCCTCTTCACTCCGCCCTCCGGGTAGGGCTTAGGTGTCCATCCTGGGGCGGATGGCGCGTCCGCCTGGTACTTGTCGGCGAGGACGTGCACCTTACGGTGCAGGCTTCCAGCTCCGGTTTTGATGCTCCTAGCCATATCCTGATCGCCGAAGACGGTGATGACGCCCCGCCGGCCTGGGAGCTTCATGCATAGGAAGGCGTAGTGCGGGACCGCTTCGAAGGAGTTGATAGCAGGCCGGCCCAATATGGCATTATACGGATACGAGACGTCCACGACGTCCAAGACGATGTCTTCAGTCCTGGCGTTGTCGGCCTGGCACAAGGAGACTTGGAGACGTACCTGACCCAAAGCCTTCAGCGGCTGCCCTCCAAGGCCCTGGAGGGGGGCTTCCGAAGCTTGTAGTAGGATCCGAGGTACTCCCATACGATCAAGGGCCTCCGCGAACAAGATGTTTGCGGAGCTCCCTCCGTCAATGAGGATACGCCTGGCGTCGCAACCTGCGATGTCGGCCTGGATGACCAAGGGATCTTGGTGGGGGAATTCTGCGCCCTGGGCATCGGCTGACGTGAAGGTGATGCTGCGATGGGGCGCCCGCGGAGGTAGCTGTGCTGGGGAAGTGCGCAACGAAGAGCCTCCAGTGATGACGTTAACACCACGGCACTGGGTCTCTCCGGGGGGCCCAGCACGCAAGGGAGTGCCTTGCGTACGCCGTACGTGGGCTATTGCGGGGCCCAGTGTCTCCGAGGCCCGTACGTGGGCCATTGCTTGCCGCAGCGCCGCGATTTTGGTGCATGTCCGCGTGAAATGGTCCCCGTAGCCGTGCACTTCGCACCATCTGCCATATTCTAGGATTTCCTGCTCCGCACGCGACTTCTCATCGCGGCTTCCTTCGCGCCCTCCTCCGGCGTGTGAGGTTGAAGCGGCTTCCCGGGGAACGCCTTGCGCAGCGAGGACGTGGCGGGCCTTCTGGGGTCTCCGCCGGTTACGCCAGGGCTTGCGCCTACCGTAGGGCGAGTTTCGGTGCACCGCATCGTCGACGTGCTTACGAGTGTCACCCGTGGACGCTTGCTTGTGTTTTGTCCTCGGGTTGTCTCTTGCGCTTCTCCCTTGCGACAACTCCACCGCTTGCCTGGCATCGGAGCTGTCGCCGCTGCGCCTCCGCGCGTCCTCCTCGGCTCGGGCATACGCTTCCATTTTGTCGAAGAGCTCTGCCACCGACTTGAGTGGCTTCCGCGCGTTATATTCAGCGAGCAGTCCCGGGCGGAGACCTTGTGTCGCTGCATTGTGTTGGACCGAAATGGCGACAGAGGGGGGGGTGAATGTCGATCTTTAAAAATCGCCCCCAACAAATATCTTCTTCTCCAATAGCTATGGGAGCTATGAAGGTAGAAAACAAGTACTTACAGGAAGAACAACAGCAGAGAAAACCAGATCCAGAAAGAAGCAATTAAGAAAAACATATTCAGCGCAAGACTAGCTGCAAGCGGTAGTACCGCTGGGACGAGCGGTAGTACCGCTGGGTCGAGCGGTAGTACCTCTCCAGGAGCGGTAGTACCTCTCGAGAAAAACAGCAAACATGATTTTTCAGGCTGGAACTTTGAGACTTCGGATTTTTGGCTAAAAAGAAGGTTTGCTCTCAATCTTTTTGATCCAAGTCCTTACTACAACATACTAAATAGTAAGGGGACCTTGGGAAACAAGAGAATCAAACCAAGAAGCAAGAATTTCAGATTATGGGTAAAAATCTGAATTTTTGCACAACCCGAGCCAAAAATCAAATTTCTTCCAAATCTTTGATCCTATGGCTAAGAGACTTTGCAGATATGTTAGCAATAGCCATAGGACTCTCCATGCCAAATCTCAGCCCATCTTGCAAAGGGAAACAAGAAATGGTCAAAAACCCTAGAAGGGCTAAAGAAGAACAGAGCAACCCAAAATGTCAAATCTGAGATTAAAAGAGGTTTGCTCTAGGGAAACTTGATCAAATGATCTTGAGGCACTATCCCATCAAGGAGCAACCCATTTTGGGCCTTCCCAACAAACAAGAACTCGAAAATCAAAAAGCTCAGAAATCAACCAAATGGAGCAACGAAGAACAGAGAGAGCACGAACAGATGAAAAACCAAACTTCAGATTCTCATTCCTTGAACCAAGAAGAAATACAAGGAGTCACGATACGCATGTACATTAGAACGAGGAATGATTACATAGTGTTTCACTCCATCCTTTCCAATCCCTCTCAAGAAGCCTCAACCATACATGATTGGAAGGAAGAACACAACACTCAGACAACCATCGTAGGGGACAAGCAGGGAGCACACCTCTGCCTCCTCCACCCACTCTCAACAACTAAAGCCTAAAGCCAAAACAACCACTAAAGCCTATTTTGACTAAAGGAAACCCTAAAAACCCATGAAGTGCTCAAGAGGGCATGCAGCCCCTCCTCTCCTTTTATAGCGCTTGGCTAACGGGTCTCCACCCCGTTACGCCCGCTATTTCCAACGGAGCCCGCTCCCGCTTGTGCAGTCTTGCGAAATTCCCGATTCGCCCCTCTGCACCTTCCGGGAAGCTTCCGCGCTCCTTGTCTCGCACGCCTCGCAACCACCTCGAGTCCACGTCGTCTTCGACACCTCCTGACTGTTCTGACCTCAGCGCCACCTGCACCTAGTCCAGTCCTCCGTGTCTCACCACGACTCCACTCGACATCCTGCAGCCACACAGACAAGAAACACATCAAATAGCACCGCTCGATACATGAAAGCGTAAATACCATCATACTTACCACAGATGAAGTCCAAAACCTGTCAAATCAAAGAATCAGCGTCCTAATCCCAAATGACCAAGTTTGACCAAGTCCGACCGAGCCTGATTGCGCCACGCAACGACTAGGTCCGAACCACCCAAACCAAACTCGACTTAGCTAACCCAATGTCAATAACTCATCATACACACGGGAGGACCTCCACATGGTCTCTCAGCTGCATTGATGATGGTTGCCTCGTCAACGTCCCTGACTTGGCAGCGTACCTTGGCGAAGCGTTTGAAGTAAGTCCGGAGCCCCTCCTCGGGTTTCTGCTTGACTGCGAAGAGTTGGTCCGCATCGACACGCTCGACGTAGTTTCCCTGGAAGTTGTTGTAGAGTCGGTCGCGGATTTGTTCTCACGCGTAGATGGACTGTGGTTCGATGGTGAAGAACCAGGATAGCGCCACCCCTTGTAACGCGAGGGGGAGTCCTTTTGCCTTTGTGGTGTCATCTCCGCCAGCGGCTTCGATAGCGGTCTCATACACGCGTACGAACTCTCGCGGGTCGGAGTCACCCTTGTACGCCTTGATGACGCTCGGGAACATGAAGTCCTCGGGCCATGCCGCTTGCTGCAGGCCCGCGGAGAGCGGGGACTCCGGGTCTATGCGCTGTAGTGGGACGCGACTGGACGCAAGAGCGTCGCGGCTATCCGCCCTTGCCGAGGTGGGCTCAGGCGCAACCACCGGCGTGGTGCGTTGGCTCCGAACCTCTTGTATGTCTCGGACGGCCCCGCGGAGATCTGACAGCTCCTGCTGGAACACGTTGAGGGCCGCCAGCATGGCGGTCTCCACTCCCGCGCCGAGTGGGGAAGTGGGCACGCCTGCGTTGCCACCGTCGGAGTTGGTGGTCGGGGTGGTGGTGGCGGGGTTGGGCGGCGCAGCGACGGTGGCGGGGTCAGGCGTTATGTCGCTGGTGGCGGGATTGGCCGTCGCGGCGGTGACGGGGTCGGGCGTCGCGTCGTGAACACCGGTGCTCGCGGTCATCACACCCGCGCCGCCACCCGTACCTGCAGCTGCTAAAGCCAAAGCCCTGGTATTGACGCGAGATTTCGCCGCCTCCGCCTTCTTCTTCTTCTTCGTCACCAATGGTGAAGCTTTCTTTGGTGCCATCCTCCTTCAGATCTGGAGGCTTGCTCTTGTCCTCCCCACGGACGGCGTCAACTGTTGTGGTTACAGACCAAACAGAGAGAGAGAGAGAGAGAGAGTATGGTAGTGGAGAGTTAGGTGAGTGAATGGCCTAGGGTTTCTCCCCATGGCCTGTGTTGTATATATACATCCATATGGGGAGTGATTTTACAATTATACCCTTACACGTGAGTATTCCCCTCAGGGGTACTTATGTCATTGCACATGTTCCATTTTGGGCCTTACATCCTTCTATCAGGCCTACTGGGCTTAGGTGGGGGCCACCCCTACAACAGAGGCCAGATGTTTGTCGCACCTGTCAGTGTTGCCAGCGTCAGCAGTCTCACATGGAGCTTCGTCGCATCTACAATTTTTTGACACGTCTCCGGTCTGAGTTTGAGCAAACTCGTGCTCAGTTGCTGGCTCGTCATCCTCGTGTGACTTTGTTGGAGGCCCTTGCAGCTGTTCGTACTGAGGAGATTCGACTTCGTGGAGCGGGTTTGCTATCATCAGCATCCTCACTTCCTTCGGTTTTGGTGGCTTCTCTGGCTTCTACATCCGTTGTGCCTTTGCCTCCACCAGCTGTGCCTCCACCAGTGACAGCTGCTGTTGGTAAGGGCCTTCACTGCACCTATTGCAACAAGGATGGACATGTGGAACAGTTTTGCTACAGGAAGAAGAAGGATCTTCGTCGTGGTGCTCGTCCTCCGAGGGGCACTGGAGGTTCCTCCTCTCAGCAGAGTTCTGGTACCCCTGACACTCAGCAGCTTCTCACATTGCTAGGCCGCATGGTTGCTTCTGCATCGTCTGGTTCTGCTGGTTCTGCTGCTCAGTCTTCCGGTGACAGACCACCTTCTACTTCTCCTTCCTCAGGTACATCACCTTGGATTCCTGATTCTGGTGTTTCTTTTTCATATGACATCTGATTCCACCTGTCTTAATTCCATTAGTCCTTTAGATGCTCCGATCACTATCCACACAGCAGATGGTACCTCTCTTTCTGTCACAGGACGAGGCACTCTTTCCAATTCCTCTTTTCATGTTCCTGCTATTTCTCATGTTCCAAAACTAACCATGCAGCTCATATCTGCTGGCCAGCTCACTAATCATGGTTGTCGTGTTATTTTCGATTCTGATTCTTGTTGTGTTCAAGATCGTCGCACGGGAACTCTGGTTGGTACTGGCCCTCGCCGCCGTGACTCCCAACGGCTCTGGGAGCTTGATTGGCTTCGTCTTCCTTCCGCTGCCCCAGTCAGTCTTCTCGCCTCCACCATTGCCTCTGCAGTTGCTGCAGCCTCTACCGCATCATTTGCTCAGTGGCATCATCGCTTAGGACATTTTTGTGGTTCCCGTATGTCTTCCTTACTTCGTTGAGGTCTTTTAGGATCTGTGTCTGGTGATGTTTCTCTAAATTGTCAGGGTTGTAAGCTTGGTAAACAGCTTCGACTCCCTTATCCTTCTAGTGAGTCAGTGTCTCAACGTCCTTTTGATCTTGTTCATTCTGATGTATGGGGACCAGCTCCTTTTGTTTCGAAAGGAGGTCATCGATATTATATCATTTTTATTGATGATTTTTCTCGACATACATGGATATACTTTATGTCATCTCGTAGTGAGGTTTTATCTATCTACAAGACTTTTGCCACCATGATTCGCACTCGGTTTGACTCTCCTATTCGTGTTTTTCGTGCTGATTCTGCTGGAGAGTACTTGTCGGGAGCCCTTCGTGGTTTTCTTGCTGAGTAGGGCACTCTCTCTCAGTTTTCTTGTCCAGGTGCTCATGCTCAGAATGGTGTGGCTGAACGCAAGCATCGTCATCTTCTTGAGACAGCTCGTGCTCTCATGATTGCTTCTGCTGTTCCACCATATTTCTGGGCTGAGGCTGTTTCTACTGCCACTTTCTTGATCAACATTTAGCCCTCCTCTGCTCTTCAGGGTGGGATCCCAGTTGAGTGTCTCTGTGGCCAGACTCTTGATTATTCCAGTCTTCGCCTCTTTGGGTGTGTGTGCTATGTTCTTCTTGCACCTCGTGAGTGCACTAAACTGACCGCTCAGTCAGTTGAGTGCGTTCTTCTGGGCTACAGTGCTGACCAAAAGGGATACCGTTGTTGGGATCCTGTTGGCCGACGGATGCGGATTTCTCGGGATGTTACTTTTGATGAGTTTCGTCCTTTCTATCCTCGTCCTTCTCCTTCCTCCACTTCAGCATCTGTTGTCGAGCCGCTTTCTTTTCTGACTTTTCCTTCCAGTCCTATAGTCACCACTCCACCACAGCCTTTGGTCTCTCCGGTGCCTCCTTCTCAGTCAGCACCTTCCTCACCACCGGCAGCCTCTCCCGACGTTGCTTCTGATCTTGTTCCTTCTTATCCTCTCTACTATACTCATCGCCCGCGAGTTGAGGTTCCTTCTTATACGCCCTCTCCTTCTGACGGGTCATCCCCTTTAGTCCCTCCTCGTTATACACTTTGCGATCGCCGGTCTATTCGGCCTCCTGAGCGTTTTGGTTTTGCTGCCGCCGCTCTTGCTGAACCGACTTCTTATCGTGATGCTATTGTTCATCAGGGGTGGCATCATGCGATGGCGGAGGAGATCGCTGCCCTTGAGCGTACTGGCACGTGGGATCTTGTTCCTCTTCCTGCGCGTGTTACTCCTATCACGTGCAAGTGGGTCTATAAGGTTAAGACTCGCTCTGATGGTTTTCTTGAGCGTTACAAGGCTCGTCTTGTAGCACGTGGTTTTCAGCAGGAGCATGGCCGTGACTATGATGAGACTTTTGCTCCTGTCGCTCATATGACCACCGTTCGCACTCTTCTTGCTGTGGCCTCTGTTCGACAGTGGTCTATCTCTCAGTTGGACGTCAAGAATGTCTTTCTCAATGGTGAGTTGCGTGAGGAGGTCTACATGCAGCCACCCCCTGGGTATCTGTTCCTGAGGGTATGGTTTGTCATCTTCGTCGATCCCTCTATGGCCTCAAGCAAGCTCCTCGTGACTGGTTTGATCGTTTCTCCTCTGTTGTCACTGCAGCTGGTTTTTCGGCGAGTGCTCATGATCCTGCTCTTTTTATCCACACTTCCTCTCGTGGTCGGACGCTTCTCCTTTTGTATGTTGATGATATGATCATTACTGGAGACGATCCTCAGTGTATCACTTTTGTCAAGAAGCGGCTTCATGAGCAGTTTCTTATGTCTGATCTGGGTCCTCTTCGCTACTTTCTTGGGATTGAGGTTATTTCTACTCCTGAGGGTTTCTATCTGTCCCAAGAAAAGTATATCCAGGATCTTCTTGATCGTGCCTCTCTTACTGATCAGCGGACAGCTGAGACTCCCATGGAGCTTAATGTTCATCTTCGTCCCACTGATGGTGAGCCTCTTGCTGATTCTACTCGCTATCGTCATCTTGTTGGGAGTCTTATTTATCTTGGTGTCACTCGTCCTGCCATTTCGTACCCTGTGCATATCTTGAGTCAGTTTGTTTCCGCTCCCACTCAGCTCCACTATAGTCATCTTCTTTGTGTTCTATGATATCTTCATGGAACTATCTCTCATCGTCTCTTTTTCCCTCGCTCCAGCTCTCTACAGCTCCAGGCATATTCTGATGCCACCTGGGCTAGTGATCCCTCTGATCGCCGGTCTCTCTCTGCTTATTGTGTTTTTCTTGGTGGTTCTCTCATTGCTTGGAAGACTAAGAAGCAGACAACAGTTTCTCGTTCGAGTGCTGAGGCTGAGTTGCGAGCTATGGCTTTGTTGACTGCGGAGGTTACTTGGCTACGGTGGTTACTTGAGGATTTTTGTGTTTCTGTCTCTGCACCGACTCCTCTTTTGTCTGACAGTACATGTGCTATTAGCATTGCTAAAGATCCGATGAAGCATGAGCTTATAAAGCATATTGGTGTTGATGTTTCCTACATGCGGACACAGGTGCAGGACCAGGTTGTTGCTCTTCAGTATGTGCTTTCCGAGCTTCAGTTGGCAGATTTTTTCACAAAGGCACAAACCAGGGCCCAACACAGTTTTTATCTCTCCAAACTTCATGTTGTTGATCCACCATAAGTTTGAGGGGGGGTGTTAGATATGTATATATAACTGTGTATTTACCCTATTGTATGAGGGGCTTTCTGCATATTTGCCACACCTGTACATGTATATATATTGGCCTATTGGCCTCATAATGAATACATGCGCTATTCATAACAGCATCACATGATCACACTGCATATTTGAAACTGAAATTACAGAAAATTTGCAAAGTAGCCACCAAAATGGATGTTACATGGATACTTCCCAAAATTGACATATCCGTATCAGATAGGGCCCCAATACAACCAGATACGTATCAGTGAATTTTATTTTTTAAAAAGAAAATAATTCCTGATATTTCTTGGATACTTTCCCAGTACCTCTCAACTCTAACTAGCAAAAACCCTGTATAGGCGTACACCTCGCGTTGCCGTCCCCACGCTCCCAAATATCCTCTCGCCCTCTCGCCCGACCGCTCCCCACACCTGGCCGCTGCTCCCCTTCCCTCCCCTAGTTCCCAGTTGCCCCCCGTGCCCGGTGGCGAGCATCGGCGGTGAGGGAGGAGGCAGTGCGGCTCCATTGATGGCGTCCCCTTCTTCCATGCCATGGCGATTCAACGGCGATGGGAGAGGGATCGAGCGGGGGCGATGTGGATTTGACGAAGAGGAAGGCGAGATCAACTGGTGGCGAGGTGGATTAGCTGCGGGAGAGGAAGGATAGAACGACAATGAGGCGGCAGTGTCGGCGTCTCCTTCGCTGGAGATCCGACCTCTGTGTGATATTCCAAAATAGAAAAAGAGGGGGTGGAAACTAGGCCGGGCAGAAGTTGTGCCTGACCTGGCCGTCGCGTCGGCCTACTGCACGTCATCGCCCTCCACCCTGCCTTGCGCCACCGTCTCCCGCTAACATGCATCGCCTCCGCATCAGCTGCTCCAAGCATAACCCTAGCCACCATAGCGTGCCACTGGCAGGGCCGGCCCTGAGGGGGGGCAAGAGGGGCGGCCGCCCTGGGCCCCCAAAATCTAAGGGCCCCCATATACTATGTAGTGTATATACATACTTTGAAGATTTATCTTGGGCCTTTTGAAGTTAATTATTTTTTTGTTATGGTTGATATGGCAATCAATTCATTGAAAAGTAAATTTCAAGAACTCCAAACATTCGGAAGTATATTTGGATTTTTAATGAGTTCAACAACATTGAAGTCATTGGATCGAACTAAATTAAAAGAATGTTGTACAAAATTTGCAGATACTTTCTCTCTAGATGGTTCATCTGATGTTGAGTTAAATGATCTAATTTCTGAGTTAAGTGTTATGCAATTGACTTTATCAGATAAACTAATGTCTGCTATGGAGATCTTTGAGTTTGTCAGAGAAGCGGATTGTTATCCTAATATTTCTATTGCTTATCGGATTTTATTTACTATGCCTGTGACTGTGGCATCAGCTGAAAGAAGCTTTTCAAAGTTGAAATTGTTGAAGAATTATTTAAGGTCAACAATGTCTCAAGAGAGGTTAAACGATTTGGCAACTTTATGTATTGAGAAGAAATTGTTGGATGAGATTAATATCAATACCATCATTAATGACTTCGCATCTAGAAATGTTTGAAGAAATTTTTAAGGTGATATCTATAAACTCTTTGATATGAATTTTTCTTTAATACATAACGCATTTTAAGTGTTTGTTGGTAAAATTAGATATATATATATATATATATATATATATATATATATATATATATATATATATATATATATATATATATATATATATATATATATATATGTGTGTGTGTGTGTGTGTGTGTGTGTGTGTGTGTGTAGATTTATATTTAGCTATTTATACCAGGGTCTCTATTTCTAGTTTCGCCCCGGGCCCCTAAAATCCCAGGACCGGCCCTGGCCACTGGGGATCAAGGAGGGTGCAGTCGCCGCATCCCTCGCCCTATTTCGTCGCTGCCATCCAGGATCTATATGGTCGGACGATGCTTTGCCGCCTCCCGAACCAAGGCGAAGGAACCATGCATTTGTTTTTCTATTTGCTGTAGACTGATTGTGGACTTTAGAGTTTGGAGAAAGGGAATGATAGAATATTGGAGTGCTTGGGCTACACTTACATAATGTAAGACATGTTGTATTTGTTACTATGTTATTTATATAAAATTTGAGATATCTAATGTCTATGTACAATATCATTTCTTGGCAGTTACTCTACATTGGATTTGGCTTCAGCCTTCATCAATATTAAGGTATTCCCATGTCTCATAGGCCATCGGTAATATATTTTTGGAATTATTATTATTATTATTATTATTATTATTATTATTATTATGAGAGAGAGAGAGAGAGAGAAACGTATCGTCGTATCTGTGTTTCTGAAGAAATGACATCGCGGTATCGATGTATCGTGTATCCGGGCAACATAGACCAGAACTATATGAGCTAACATCAATACTTCTTCTAAAATCTCATGCTTATATAATAATTGATGTGAGAGGATCCACAACAGACACCATACTGATGAGGATCAAAGTCAAACACATCAACAGCCATAGGTCATGAAACTATTGCATGCATTACATAATTCCTTGACTATCAAAAGACTACCTAGACACTTCACATATCGCTCCTATTATCTGAAGCACATAAGACAGAATTTCCTTTCTGTTTCATCATTTAATCAGTTACCATGCAGAAGGATATCAAAATGAAAAAAGAAAACCCAAGAAAAGGGACCAAAGCAGATAGAGCTTAACCTAATTCGGCTTCTGGGCTATCCTGGGGGCATCTGATCAACTCCAATATGTTCACCACCTCGCTCATGTCTGGCCTATTGGAAGGAACCTGGGAAGTACAGACTAAACCAAGTTTCATGATAGGAACAGCCTCTTCCAGAGGAAATTTTCCGCAGAGCCTCTCATCGACACACTCTTCCACCTTCCCTTCATCCAAAGCAGCCCTCACCACATCACACAGCACAATAACATCATCTTCGATGTACTCCACTGGTGTCCTCCCTGTCAGGACCTCAAGGACAAGAACTCCAAATCCATACACATCACATTTTTCTGTGATCTTCACGGTCCTGCATGCAAATTCTGGTGCCATGTAACCAAGTGCACTCTGGACCTTGCTGCTTAAAACATACCGATCCAACATAGGCAGCAGCTTTGCCAATCCGTAGTCCCCCACCTTGGCCTCACCCGATCCATCGAGCAGAATGTTGCTTGACTTCAGATTGTAGTGGATAATGTCATGCCGATGAAGGTGAGACAGGCTTCTTGCTATACCAAGAATTATATCAAATCTTTCCTTCCACGAAAGGCAATTTGCAGTGGACAACTCATGCAATTGTTTATGTAAGTTAACCCCAGAGACAAACTCGTAGATAAGAAGCTGAAGGGATGGAGTCCAGTAATAACCCTTGAGCGCAACAAGGTTGCGGTGGCGTAGTTTGCCCAGCATCTTCACTTCTTTCTCAAATTCATCTTGAGATTTAACCAAGCTTGACACAGTCAGCTTCTTGATGGCAATGGGTTGGCCATCTCGGAGAGTGGTCTTGTAGACAGTGCCAAAACCACCACGGCCAAGCTCACAATCCTTGTTCAGGAGAGCATGGGTACTGGCACTGAATTCTGGATTGCCTCCTCCAAACATGACAAGCTTGCCTGCGTTCACATCAGTTGTTGGGGACTGGCTAAGATATCCATCTGAGAGTTCTAGTTCAGCGGCAGAATGAGAGCCTGGGGCACGTACTCGAAGGTTAAGAACAGTAATGGTTATGACACCAACAGCAATGAGAGCAGCAGCACCAATTGCAACAAGGGCTGAGATGCTCAGTATGGTTTTCTTGTGACGGAGACCACCTGGCGCAGGCTCGGTCTGTGATAGTGGATTGGAAGAAGAGTTTGGGTTCAGCACAATTGGTTTTGGTAGCACACCAGGACAAGAAGAGTTGAGCTTCGCACCGCAAAGGCCAGGATTGTCGGACACTGATGAGAGGGGGATGGTGTCAAAAAAGCTACCAGGTGGGAGATCCCCAGAGAGCTGGTTATGTGAAATGTTGAAGCAAATGAGGTGGGGGAGGTTAGAGAGCTGCTTTGGCAAACGACCAATGAGCTTGTTCCGAGAGAGATCAACAGTCTGAAGATTGGTGAGATTGGCTATTGTTGCCGGAATTGCTCCTGTTAGACTGTTATGTGAAAGATCCCTGAAAACAGTAATCAAGCAACAAAAAAAAAACCTGTGGTGTTAAACAATAAAAGGTAGAATGGCACGAACAACTCCAAATATTGGCGTAGCCATCGAATCAAATCAAGAAGAGGCGCTTAAACTTACAATGATGCAAGGGCAGAGCAATTGCCAATCTGGGCAGGGATTTCCCCAGCGAGGGAGTTCTTCCCCAGCCTCAACACTTTCAACGACTCTCCTCCAATGGTAGCCGGAATGCTCCCATTGAGCCTGTTCGCAGTCAAATCAAGCAACTCCAGTGACTTCATCTCCACGACGCTGGCCGGAATACTCCCAGACAGCGAGTTCCAAGACATGTTCAGCGACTGCAAGGTCAGCAGCTGCGAGATTTCCGATGGGATCCGTCCTGAAAACGCATTGCTTGACAAGTCCACACCTCGAACCACCGAAGATGCATTCACAGGCACCAATACCTCCCCACTCAATGTGTTATCCGACACCGACACCCATTGCACGCCCGATGCAAAGACCCAGGCAGGCAGGCCACCCGTTAGAGAATTCCGGCTCACATCAACGTGCACTAGGCTTCTACACCCACCAACTGACTCAGGCAAGCCACCAGTGAAGCCATTTCCAGACAACCTCAGCTCCCTCAATGACATCAGCCCACCGATAGACCCCGGAATCTCACCGGAGAACTTGTTCCCCGACAAATCCAGCATCTCCAAGCTCACCATCTCTCCAACCCACGTTGGAACATTCCCAGTGAGCTCATTTGAGCTCAAGTCAAGGTCTGTGCAGGTGGAGAGCCTCCGCAGGGTCTCCGGCAAGTTGCCAGACAGCGAGTTGGACCCGAGGTCCACTGACCTCAGCAGCGGACAGTCCCCAATGTCATCAGGGAGGCTGCCTGTGAGGCGGTTGCTTCGCAGGTTAAGCGCCCGCAGGTTGAACATCCTGCTGATGCCGACCGGCAAGTCACCGGTAATGGCATTGCCGGAGAGGTCCAGCGTGCGCAGGGCGTTCAGGGACCAAATGTTGCCCGGTAGCGCGCCGGCCAGGCTGTTGGAGGACAGGTTCAGTGACGCGAGGGTGGCGCACGCGCCGACGTCGCGCGGGATGTCGCCGGAGAAGGCGTTGTTGGCGAGGGAGACGTCGCGGAGGGAGCGGCACTGGCCGAAGAATCCTTCCGGAATGGCGCCCGAGAAGGCGTTGGAGCTGAGGTCGAGCGACTGGAGGTCCGGTAGGCGAGCGAGGTCGGCGGGGAGGTCAGCGGAGAAGTTGTTGCGGGAGAGGGAGAGCGACTGGAGCGACACGAGGCGGAGGAGGCCGCGGCCGAGCTTGCCAGAGAGGCCGAACCCGGCGAGCGAGAGCCCCGAGACGCGGCCAGTGCGCGGGTCGCAGGTGACCCCTGCCCAGCCGCAGGGCCGCTCGTCGTCCTCGCTCCACGTCACGAGGCGCCCCTCCGGGTCCACCACGTCGGCCTTGAACACGATCAGGCCCAGCACGTCGTCGTCCAGCGCCGCCGTCGAGCCGCCGCGGTCCTTGGCCACCGCCAAGAAGACGACGTGGGCGAGAACCAGCAGCACGAGAGGCCGCATTGCCGCGGCTTGGAGCCCAAATGGCATGGCACAAACAGCAACAAGAAAGGGACGGCTTTCTTGGCCGCGGAAGCACGAGGAGGCGGCCCAAAATGCTCCAAGAAACGCCGCAAGAACGCGATTCCGGGGGAGGGAAGAAGCCACGAGAGATGGGCTCCGCTTAAATCTGCGGCCGATGGCCACCAGGCTTCAAACGGCGCCTTCTTCTCTCCCGCAAATTAAAGAGGAGAAGGAACCAAATATAAGTGATTAAGCTCTGGAAATGGACTCCAAGAAGCTTTTCAGTAACAGAAGGAGGTAAGTAGTTGCCGAGCCAGGCTGAACCGCGCCCGCCGCCGCCGCCGCCTCGCCAGAGAACGCCATTGCAGGGGGGGGGGGAGCAGGGGGAGTGGCGCAGTCGGTGTGTGAAGGTGTAACGGTGTTGGTATTTGTTGGAGAGAGAAAAGAGCAACTGCGCAAAGCTGCTCCAAGGCAGCACGACAGGGCTGATCGGACGGCGATGAACCGGTGTAGAACGCGACCGAGGGCTCAGATGGGCCGCGCGCGCGCGGTGGCTCGGGCTGAGAAGGCTGGGCGCTGCGTACGGGGGATGAGCTGGGTGCGTGGGCCGGGTGTATGGACCGGGAGGCTGCACGGGCGTTGGTTCCTCCTCGGAATCCATGGGGGCTACGCGGCTCGAGGCGTGGTGTGGTGGACCGGGCGAGTCGAACCGCGGACTCGTCGGTGCTTTTGAGGTGGGCTGCGGTGCATCGGATTTATTCGTATTTCATACGGGTACAGGCGTACAGCTACACTGCCCGTATGCCGAGGAATCAAAGTCACTTTTGTACTGTATCACATCGTATTTACAAAAATAACAGTATGTTAATTGTATTAATAAAAAAATATCATTTTTGCTGTCAGGGGTCAGACGGCAGCGCCCACGAGACGACGCGTGGCGCTGCCGCCGGCGACAGGTGCCTGCCGCCCCTCACTGGAAGGCAGGCAGGCGGCAGGTAATTAGCCGGCCTAATTACCTGCCTATTTTTTTCTGTTTAGTGTTTGTTTAAATTTTTAAATATATCAAATGAGCTCACAAAATTATAAAAATTTATGTACAGTCTCCCGACATAACGTTCCTCGTAGTGTGATTTTTGGAGAATTTTATCCATAGCGAATATTGCTCAAAAATTCATACAATTTCGATAATTTTACGAGTTTTTACATATAGTAAACGAGCTCTAAAAATTACGAATTTTATGTGAAGCCTCCAGATGCAGTAATAGTTATTATGTAATTTATTTAGGAATTTTATGCAGTCCGAATTAGCCACATTTATTCAGATTAACTTAACCATGAATTTAACAAATATTTTATGTTTTTTTACAATTTGATACATTATGAATTTGTATAATTAAAAATAATTACAGTACTACAAAAAAAGCATAACATGATGTGATATGGCTCACTTTTCTGAGCCACTGCTATGTTCTCGCCGCGCTTGCCTGCCCATACGTGATCTTGTCTCTATACCTCCTCCGACATGATATGCAACCTTCGGACCGACTGACGTACTCAACGGGACATGCTCGTGCGGCAGCGGGTAGGTGTCATCTCATTATTCGTCCCACGTGATGGCCATGTGGTGAATGTGCCATTTTTGCTAATTGCACGACAGGTGCCATTTCGTTTAATACAATGTTAAATAGTGACAATACTACCAAAAACTCCTGTTTGTGTGTCTGAACTCTGAATCTTACCGATGCATCATTGTGCCCAGGTTGTGCTTTCCGCTTGGTTGTCAGCTCTAGTTTTGCACACTGGTTAGAATCACAGACTAACCAGTGTGCAAAACTAAGAGCTAACAACCAGACTAGTTGAAAATACAGTGGAAAAAAGCTAGAATCCTGAGTTACCTAGCTGAAAGTACATAGCAACTGTTGTTAACTTTTTCAACGTAATTAAATTTTAAAATAAAAATATCATCACCGACAATATAAAAGAAATAAGAAAAAAAAGATAAAAAACTAAAAATCAAAAAGCTAAAATAAGGTGAAATTAAGGAAGAGTGAGCCTTATGCTGTGCTGCCCTAAAAGTACAGAGTACAGAACCAGCAGGCAGCAGCGCTGTTCCGTTCCAGTGCTGAACTCTAGAGTGGAATCCTGAACCCACCTCTGGAGTGCCCAACCGCTCTCGCTCAGTCCAGCCGGACGACGCCACGGGGTGCCGCACTGGGCGCGCGCGCGCGCCATTCAGAACCGGGCGCATCGACCCGTCCGTCCGCCGCTCGGCACCGGCAGGGATGAAAACAATGCCGAACAACGCTGAAGCGCGCGAGGGAAGGAGGAGAGGCGTCAGAACGGCGCGGGCGTGGGAAGGGAATTGATGGCACGCTGCGCCGCCGCTTGTCTCCGTCCACAGTTAGGACGGCCGGGCTCTCTGCAGGACAGGTGGCGGCAACGGAGTTTTGATTGCCGCCATCAATTCGGCGGCATTCATTTCCGCTGCCGCATCTCCGCACCGCATCTCGCTACAGTCGCGGCAGTAGTAACGCGACTGTGACGACGAGGACGATGAGCGACCGAGCTGCCATGACTTCATTCATGCACAGGCAAGCGAGCGGCAGAGTGGACCCTAGCTACGTACGTTCCTGCGTGGAGATGGAAAGGAAGGAAGCGTCATTCAACGAAGCTGTTGGTTCAGTTTTTTCTACTTATTTAAACGGTGTGTTTTTTAAGACACTGTTAATAGAAAGATTATAATAAAAAATATATCTAAATTCTGTGATAATCGAAGATTGACCTCAAGCAAGGATGGTTCTTAGCCGTCTCCACGATTTGCTAGCTCATTTCTATTTGCATTTCCGTTAGGGATGTTTATGGGCTCACTAAAGCCTCAATATATGGTGAGCATTGAGGTGGTACTCCTGTACCAGACAAACTAATGCACAAGACTAGTTGGACGCTTGCATATAGCTGCACTAGCCGAGTGTGAAGTGTAGCATACATATATCGACATATCGTTCAATCGTCCTGAACCCTGATCGTGTCGAGAGAGGCTACCTTTTCATCAGGTACTGTATAGCTGCAGCCTACAAATGACAAGACTGTATCATGGAACTGTTAGAATGATCTCAACCATTTGGCCCAACGGCCAAATGGGCCCCTTGTACGCGCCCTGATCGGGGGCGTCCAGCCCTAATGGCTGGTGGGCCCCTGTCGCCAGCGCCACAATAAATAGAGGTGGGGGCCGGGGCGGCACGCACACCGAGGTTGGCCATGCCGCCACCATCCCCACCGACAACCATAGACCCGATCTGAAAGAGGGCGCTCCAGCGACGGGAACTACCACCGCCACCTCTATCTCCCTACAGATCGCCGCCGCCAGGGAGTCGCCGCCGCCAGGGAGACCCCGCTCCTTCTTCACCGAACGTCGCTGCCCGTGCGCAGACCTCACCGACGAACCAGCGATGGCCAGCTCCTCCTCCAATGCATCGGACGGTCGGTACCCCTAACCCTAACCCTCTTCTCTCTCGAATCAGACCTAGACACCCTCAGATCTAGACCTAGAAGATTCTAATGGGGCTAACAATGGTATCAGAGCCTAGTCTAGGCGTAGATCTAGATGGGGAAAGACACCGCCGTCGGTTGACCGGCGTGCGGGAAAAAGAAAGAAAGAAAGAGAGGGGAAGGACTTCAAAATGGCTTGAGGCCATGGGAGAGGAAATGAGGTCCATGAAGGCTAATAAAGTCTGGGACTTGAAAATTATTCCTAAAGGAGCCAAAACAGTAGGCTGTAAATGGGTCTACAAGACAAAGCTTGACTCCCAAGAGAATGTACAAAGATACAAAGCGCGACTTGTGGCAAAAGGCTTTACGCAAAGAGAAGGGGTTGATTACAATGAGACCTTTTCTCCAGTCTCATGTAAAGATTCCTTCAGAATCATAATGGCATTAGTAGCACATTATGATTTAGAGTTACATCAGATGGATGTAAAGACGACATTTCTTAATGGGGATTTGGAGGAAAATGTTTACATGGCACAACCGAAAGGTTTTGTCGTGGAAGGAAATGAAAAAATGGGATGCCGCCTAAAGAAATCGATTTATGGGTTAAAGCAAGCTTCAAGACAGTGGTACTTGAAGTTTGACAGTACAATAAGAAAATTTGGGTTTAAAGAGAATGTAGAGGACAACTGTGTTTATGCAAAGTTTAAAGATGGGAAGTTTATCTTCCTAATCCTGTATGTGGATGATATCCTACTGGCTAGTAGTGATGTCAGTCTGCTACTGGAGACAAAGAAGTTTTTGTCCTCAAACTTTGATATGAAAGATCTTGGTGAAGCTTCGTTCGTTCTAGGGATCGAAATTCACCGGGATAGAAACAAAGGGACATTGGGACTGTCACAAAAGACATACATAGAGAAAGTCTTAAAGAAATTTGGTATGCATAAATGTAGTCCTTCACCTGCACCTATAGTCAAGGGCGACAGATATGGGGATTTTCAATGCCCCAGGAACCAGTACGAGCTCGATCAAATGAAATCGGTTCCATATGCTTCAGCTGTCGGAAGCTTGCAGTATGCTCAAGTGTGTACACGCCCTGACTTAGCGTTTGTTACCGGGTTACTTAGCAGATTCCAGAGCAATCCTGGAATAGAACATTGGAAATTGGTAAAGAAAGTCTTGCGTTATTTGCAAGGAACAAAAGGCCTCATGATGACATACAGAAGATCAGATTCACTCCATATAGTGGGGTATACAGATTCTGATTATGCGGGAGATGATAGAAAGTCGACATCCGGATATATGTTCACTCTCGCTGGAGGAGCTATATCGTGGAAAAGCTCAAAGCAAACCGTCACTACATCGTCCACAATATATGCCGAGTTTGTAGCATGTTATGAGGCTACGGGGCAGGTGAACTGGCTAAAGAAGTTCATACCCGGTTTAAAAGTGGTTGACGACATCAATAGACCACTTAAGTTGTACTGCGATAATGAACCCGTAGTAATGTATGCCCACAACAATAAGTCAAGTGGTGCTGCCAAACACATTGACATAAAGTACTATGTTGTGAAAGATAAAGTTCGGGATCAAATTATAAGTCTTGAGCATATAAGTACCGCAAAGATGTTAGCGGATCCGCTTACTAAAGGCTTACCACCCAACGTGTTCAGAGAACATATAGCCGGCATGGGTTTAAGGGAAAGCCTATGATTCCTGGACTAAAAGATGGCCCAAAAGATTAAAGTAACTATTTCAGAACAGAGAGGTGTATTGTAGCTGTTAAATCTATCGGCGATTGACTGTGACGATGAGACATGTTCTATGCACTAATCTGTGATGGAATGAGTAAAGTCAAAAGTAATTAAAATTAAAGCATAGATTGAGATCAAGGGGGAGAATGTTAGAATGATCTCAACCATTTGGCCCAACGGCCAAATGGGCCCCTTGTACGCGCCCTGATCGGGGGCGTCCAGCCCTAATGGCTGGTGGGCCCCTGTCGCCAGCGCCACAATAAATAGAGGTGGGGGCCGGGGCGGCACGTACACCGAGGTTGGCCGTGCCGCCACCATCCCCACCGACAACCCTAGACCCGATCTGAAAGGGGGCGCTCCAGCGACGGGAACTACCACCGCCACCTCTATCTCCCTACAGATCGCCGCCGCCAGGGAGACCCCGCTCCTTCTTCACCGAACGTCGCTGCCCGTGCGCAGACCTCACCGACGAACCAGCGATGGCCAGCTCCTCCTCCAATGCATCGGACGGTCGGTACCCCTAACCCTAATCCTCTTCTCTCTCGAATCAGACCTAGACACCCTCTAGACCTAGAAGATTCTAATGGGGCTAACAGGAACTGGGTACGTTCTTGAACCATGCTGAGCCTGGGAAAAAGCCTACTGATTTAGCAGTAGGGAAATGGCCAAAATGACCACAAAGGATTGATCTGGGAACTCTCCCGCGACCAATCATGGCAGCTGTGAGAATGTCAAAGCAAGAATTATCAAAAGAGCAGAAGAAGAAATCGATCGAGCAGCTCTCCCTCAAAAGAACGAAAGGAATAATACCGTACGCTATCATGCTGCCAACGCTTTTGCTATGGAAAGGCTGCACACGCGCGCCATTCTTTTGTTGGTTCTTTCACTCTTTGCTCCCTTTTCATAGAGCACCTGTATGCTGCAATCCTACCATGACATGTTTCAGTATGCTCGTCTTCATGCCTTCTCTTGGGAAGATGAGGGAATCCTCTCAGAGTTGCCTAAGCTTGCAGCCCATAGTTCGTAGCCATGCAAGGTCATTATGGTCGCCCAGTTCGAATGACAACAGCACAACAATCACACACACATACACATACAGATATGAAAATATGAAAACCAATGCCACAAGCATGTAGCATAGGACCGCTTGTAGACCCAAGCTTTATTAAGGTGAGGGCAAGGGAAATTATGTAGTCTGAACAAGAGAAATTCTGTAGTCTCTTCAGAATCATACATGATACAGCAAATCTTCTCGCACGCAGACTATATCTTTGCTCCAAGTTGACGTCTGTAAAGTCGATGGCCACCGTTGCGGTACAGATGAAATGTTTAATTTGCACACGCTCCTATATGCTGCTACGGAAAAGCAGTGCCATTACAAATATCATCAGCACGCGCAACATGATGCTGGTTCGGTGCTTACTGGTTATCCAAAGGCATGTACTGAGCCATGATGCCGCGAATCTCCGAATCCATGTAACTCTGATGAGGCATGATGATACAGATTGAGTCAGGCAGCAACTTAGGTATCACTGTTATCTTAACAAATGGTGCAAGTCCCACGTGACCACTTGCAAATAAAGGTAAAGAGTAGAGAGGAAATAGAAGGATGGGTAGATGTTTTACCTGTACCCTGTATCTGTGCACCGCATATGCTCCAACCCCGGCAAAAACAAGTCCGAAGAAAATAACCCACAGGGAGCTCCAGCCGACCACTAAGGTAGCCTCTTTGCCTGCACAGAGTTTAGGAACAGCATTAGGCAAGTATAATATAACAAAAGTGAAATAAAACTGTGGCGCACTTTGACTTATTCATATATAGCATCTTAGATTAATGGAATATCCTTACAATTATTTTATATGCACATGCATCATGTATTGTTTTCATTTGAGTTCAGGCAACAAAATGGAGGGCAACATTGCGGCGTTGCTAGACGAAAAGGAGAATTAATAACAATCAGGACAGAACAATATCAATGCAAGTCCACAAATCTACCAATAAAGATGTGATGATTGCATGCTAATTAACTTAAAGCAATCCCACAAGGGATCTAGTGCAGATAACAGTAAACAGCTCCGGTGCCTGCTGCTTCACTTGTCAAAACATAAAGCTGCAATTGAAGTAACTTCTGTAAATTACAGTTGGCAGGAATATAGAGCCCCATTGATCTGACTAACAACCTTGTCTGGAGCACATCGATAAGGATACAACATATTGTAATAATAATTTCACAAATACAATCGGCAAGGAAAAATCTTTTGGAGGTAACCATTATTTATTAAACAACTAGCACATCCCTAAGCTCTTTCACAACCTAACAGATGACTGAGAAACAGCCCGTACATCATTTAAACTGAAGTATAAGATCAACTGGTCAAGCATCTCAATTCTCAAACAAAAGAAAGTATAAGATCAACCATCTCAAACAAAATAAAGTATTTTGCTCCATTGAGCAGGTGTATTACTTCTAAAAACTAATAATATAATGTTGACATTTGCAAGATAAATATGAAGAAATCAAACTAGATATCTATGGAAAGGTTCAGGTTAGGCTACTCACTGATACAAGTGTCATGCTCTCTTATGTATAACATATTGTTAACACCACAGCTGCACTCATAGCTTCCCCATGTATTCTCGCAGCTGCAGCCTTTGCACTGACAGAAAGTTCTCTCTTTGCATTCATCAATATCTGCACATAGGTAGATTCAAGGATAGTTTACAACAAAAGAATTTCATAAGTTTTAGAATTCTCAAAATCTGGAAGCATAATACTATGATTAGTAGGTGATTTTTTTATAATACGAACTCCAATGATAATCTGCTCAAGCAGAAACAATCTGATCCAGTAAAAAATAAGTGTCATCCTAAAACCCATGCAGTCAAACCATTATAACTTTGACCAACAAATATTGGCCATATGAAAATGATATGACTAGTTTTGTCTCGAAAAATACTTTCATAATATTGTAATTTTATTAGTTCTATAAATACACTACTATGAAAATCGGTGGCCAAAGTTATATTTAGGACAATGTGTCCATGTCCAAGACAACACTTACTTTGACTAGACGGAGTACTGAACCAAAGAATAGAATCAATTTATGCTCCTTTAGAATAATATTGCGTTCAAAGTCATACAAAATAAGTTTCTGAATAATGATAAAGTACCTTCACAACTTTTTACACCATCGCCCTTGAAACCTACTGGACATTTGCAACCTTCAGATTCTTCATTCTGCAGAATTCCGCATTTAGTTTTCGTGCTGTCAAAGAACTGCAAAGCACAAACTAATAGATATCAGGATAGCATCTACTTACCGAGCAGGCTGAAATTGTCTTCCCATTTCTAGTTTGCTTCCAGCATCCTCCATTATTGATCTCACACCTACCAATACCGGAAGCTGACAATGGCAAATGTTAATACTAAACTGTACTAGCAACTAACATAAATGTGATAATCAGACATTGTTGTGCAAATGTATATTACTATATAGGAAGGCAACAACATTGTTTCACTAATAATAATTAATAAAAAACACCCATTACAGAAACAACTACAACCAATTCAATACCAGAACTAAATTCATATAGTACCTTCACAATTGGTATATCCATCACCAACAAACTTTACACCTTGGACAATAGGGCACTCACAAACACGCCCACGGAAGGTGTCCTACATTTTCATATTCAGCAAATTAGAGACATCTTACCAGACATGAATATAGGAAGAAGACATGGTGAAATATCAGAAGCACCTGTAGCATTAAAACTGTACCTTGCATGCAGTAACATTATTAGCCTTGTCCTGCCAGCAACCTCCATTGTTCTCCAAACACTCATTTGTTTGAACATCTATACGGAATAAATAGAAGAAAAAAGTAATGCGTCATCAGACAAGATCTAGAAAGACATTTCTGCAGTAAAAAGAAAAAAACATACAGACCTTTACTCAAACAAATAGTGGGCTCGGTTTTCTCCTTAAATCCTGAACAGATTGCTTTTAGCACAGCACCTTTGTCCAACTTACCTGAAAAGAAAACTAAATTGTAAAACAAACAATCAGGGAAAAACAACTGGCGCTACAAAACAGTAGACAGACCTCTGTATTGCCTGTTGTTGATGATAAGGGATGGCAGTATCGCGACATCTCCTCGTTCACCATGACCAATCTATATAATAAAGTACATAGCTGAATACACTATAAATTGATGAAAATATGCAAGAACAGGGCACTAGTTAACAAAAAAAAACATTATTTATCAACACAGTCGTACTTGGCTATCTTGTTCTGCCTTTAGAATTGGGTTTTCCTTATCGTCTTCAGGATCTCCAACACACTTATTTATCTCCTCAACATCCAGCCCTGTAAATATGACAGATGAGGATGTGGCATAGTAAATATTAACCGGCAGGTTCTTAGTCAATTAGTTAAATGTCATCAAAGAACAAGAACATAAAGAATTCTTGAGATACATGAAATCAGTGCCAATTAGACCTACCAAGTGACTTAATAACATCACTAGCACATTCACGTGTGTATTTCTTCTCCTTCATTGGGCATCTAATTGAAAAGTCATGTACATAATCCCACCACAACCATGGCTTGCCACTCTCCTTAGCAAACTTGAATACACAAATTTGACGTAGATTTTGAACCACAACATTTTTTCCATCATATCCTTTGCTAAAATCCTGATCTGGATCTGGTGCACAGTATCTCCCATTATTGATGCACTGCAATTTGCATTGCTTGGTCATGACAAAATCTTGTGGGCAATACCATGTAATATAATGAGGAGTGAACTGGGTGTAACCATTCTTCTCAAGAACTTGTGCAGTTCCTCTAAAGCTCTTCACAAAGTCCATTTGCATATCACATTTAGGGCCGCATTCGTCATTACTGTTTGTCCAGAATTCATACTCTACACGCTTATCAGGATGGGGAAGCGATTCCCTCCAGTCCAGAACGACACTAACCATAACACCATTTTCCACAGATTTCTTAAGCTCGTCGCCCAATTTCTTTCTTATAAGCACTGAGGGAATAGTGATGTTTTGTATGTGCTTTGTGCTAGCATCTTCTGGGATGTCCATTGTGATTAAAGCCTCCAACTCGTCATCCACAACAAGAACTGCTGTAGCTCCAGCATTCTGTGCATTCCATGCCTTTGTTGTGAAATGGCACTCTGTGCATAGAGAGAAGAATGAACTAAAGAATTAGAAGATGCTTTTTCTAGTCATCGCTGAAAATCTGTGTAATGAGACAATCCTCTATGAAGGGTGAGAAAATACCAAAGAGAATTAAGCAGCCAAATGTATAATTATTTCCATGTTTTAACACCATGAGCAATATTATTTTCCTTATCTAACAAGCAGAGAATAATAGCATTGTTTTCCCCTGAACCATTTCTACCTTATGTCAGATGGATTCCTTCTAAAAGAATGAATGAATTGCGAAACAGCGAAGTCTATATTATTATAACTGCGACTTCCTAGTCCAACTTTAACATGGAAATTTTATTTTATTGAAGTTAGACATCTAATGATTTGAATCTTCTTTTGCTATTGTAGTTCTGCATCATATTAGTTAGACCATAGAAGACGTGTTTCATATACAATTTTTAACATGTCAGCGGATTCTGCTTTTGCTACCATATGCAAATAGCTAAATCAAGATTAGAATCATATCAATGTATCGTGCTAGGTGGATCAGTAAATAGTTTCTATGATGATGTTACTGCAGCAGGGCTTCAGTTTTTTTTCCTGGGGTAGCAACAACTGATTGGTTTCTTTTTGTCAACATATAACGTTGGTATTTACTAATAAGTGATAAACCTTCAAATTTCTCCCATTAGGAATGTGGCTACGGAGGTGCTTGTAGCGATCCGAAGGACAAGATATAAACCTAAAGACACTTGGTGATAGAATGAGGAAGTGCAAAAGACTATCGAGGAGAAGAAGACATGCTATAAGCACGTGTGTCATGATAGGAGTGACGACAACATACAGATGTATAAAGTCGCAAAAAAGAATGTAAAGAAAGCGGTGAATGAGGCACAGGATAAGGCTTATGAGGAAATATATCAGAAGCTTAAGTACAAAGGAAGACGAGAAGAATGTTTACAAGATGGCTAAACTTCGAGAAAGAAAGACAAGAGATTTTAACCAAGTTAAATGCATCAAAGACGATATTAATAGACTTTTGGTGAAAGACATTGAGATCAAAGATAGGTGGGAAGATTAATTCGACGAGCAATTCAATCGAGACAATGAGGATAGTATGATTGAACTGGATGATGTTTTTGATGACTCCGATAGGTGGTTTATTAGAAGAATTAAGGAATCGAAAGTAAGAGAAACCTTAAAAGGATGAAAGTGGGTAAGGCGTTGGGGCCTGATAACATTCCTATCGTGGTGTGAAAATGCCTTGGATAAGTGGTGATAGTTTGGCTAACTAATGTGTGCTAAGATGTCTTCAAAGGTTTAGTCCTAGATTACGGATGACAACGCAAAATGCCATGCAAAGACTATGAAAGATCGACATGGCTCAGGACAAAGGTGAAATATAGCTTTAGGATCCTTTTATAATTTTGCCAGTCTCATTGTTTAGGGAAAAGACCAGATTTGTAGGCAAGATGCCATACTATAAAGGTGGATCATGGCTAGCAGCTTGAGAATTCATTGTGTACCATCTTGATCAACAAAAAGTCATGCATACATCTTGAACCAGTTTTGAAAAACTTCTATCAAAAAAATGGTAGCATTGTAGAGGGCATACAGTACTACTAGCCAACGGTAATACCGCCTTTGAGCAGCGGTACTACCGCAGTGTGGTAGTACTAATTTCCTTGTGGTGCGTTTTTTTTCCTAAGAGTGTGTTTTTGGACATTTCTTGAAGCTTTGGAAATCAGTAATACCAATTCCACCCAGCCATACATGGCGGTAGTACCAGACTTAAAGTTTAACAACTAGTTGAGACACATTACTTGCATACAAAAGAGCTGTTGAACAGTAGGTACGGTAGTACCACACCTACTGAATTTTGTCAAGTTTGGCCTCAAAAGGTTGAATTTCTAGTTAGAGGCTATAAATACCCCCTCACCAGCACTATGGTAGTAACACTTGACCTCATTGAATACCTTAAACCCATTGATGCACTCTTTACAATTCACTTTGCTCACTTTTCACCATTTGGAGTAGTTGAGAGCATTGAGGTGCATTTGTGTCATTTGTTGATCCTCTTGGCACTTGATTTCTTCTCAAGCAAGGGCTGTGACTTATTACTCTTGGTGTTTGCCAGTACCTAGACATCTTGGGAGAAGTTTGCGCGGTGATCTCTTCAAGAAGATTGTGAGTAGTGTGGTGCTCGTCATTTTCATAGTGGAGAAAGAGAAACCCTAGTGGACTTGAGGTATTTAGACTTAATTCATGGAGCCGGTCCAATTCATTTGGACTTACCTCAACGTGGACTAGTGAATATCGGCAAGTCTTTGATACCACGTGAAAACATCACGCGTCTCCATTGTGGTTATCTCTTCTCTTTACTCTTCCGTATTTATATTCCGAGCTATTGAATTGATATATCTTGTGTAGCTAGAATTGTATTTAGTAGAGACATCATTTGGGCTGCCTTAAAAAATTTAGTCATTTAGCTCTTGACTTGTGCTAAACTCTTAGAATTACTCATTTGTGTTAAAATTGGAGCAAAAATTTTAGAATCCCCTATTCATCCTCCTCTAGTCAGTTATCCTTGATCCTACAACGGCGAGATTGATGAAGACATGAGTCATAGGATAAAAGCATGTTTGGTGGAATAGCGCCAAGTATCGGATGTCCTGTGTAATAAAAATGTCCCTGAAAAGTTAATGGATAAGTTATATAGGATGACGATCAAACCTGCTATGCTATATGGAGCGAAATGATGGGGCGACTAGAAGACAATATATACAGAAGATGAGTATAATGGAGATGAGAATATTGCGGCGGATCTATGATCACACAAGGTAGGATCGAAGCCGTGATGATGATATACATGATAGGGTGGGGTAGCACCAATTGAAGAGAAGTTTGTCCAATATCGCTTGAGATGGTTTGGACATCTCCAACGGATGCCTCCTGAGGCACTGGTACGTAATGAAATTTTAAGATGTACCGAAAACGCAAGAAAAGGCAGAGGTCGACCAAGATTGACATGGGAGGAAACAGTTAAAAAGACTTGAGGGATTGGAATGTATTCAAAGAATTAGTTTTGGATAGGAGCGTATGAAAATTAGTGATCTACGTACTGGAACTATGATATAAAAAGAAGATTTAAGGGTGATGTTTTAAGATCTCTGCTCAGATGGCAGGATACATGCTTAGGGTTTTTGCCTTGTTGATTTTATTACAAGGCTTTCATTTCTTCAATCTTGAGGAAGTTTTATTCCTAACCGACTTTAATTTGTTTGGAACGAAAGGCTTTGTTGTTATTATTGATTCAAATTTCTTCTAAAAGAACTTTCATATGAAAATGGTCAAAACAACTAAACAGTCAAAGCACCATCATGCAAATTGAACTACATAATCTTCATAATTCCTTTTAGAAATATCAAAATTACCACATCCTCGGTTCGAAACTCCACAATAATCCAAACCAGGGGCGTAGCCAAGGGGGAGGCTTGGTTAGGCTTCAGCCTCTCCTCCTCCTTGGCAAGAATATATTATATAGGTTAAGCTTAAGAGATATCATTATGATGGCAAATTACAAATGGTTAACAGCAAAAAAGGGGCAAAGAAATAAAAAATACTAGAAAGGTATCAAGCTCTCCGTTCGGTGTCCAAACAGTCTTGCTAGAAAGAACTTCTGGTGGAATCAGCACTTCATTTGTTAAAGCCAAAAAAGTAGAATACTCATTGAAGCAGACATTGGGCAAATTCTACAAATGAAAAAAAAAGCTAATAATAAGGTAGGATTAAACTCCGCATGTATGTTTATATATTTTTAGGATGTGCTTTCTATTACTGAGATAATTTCATAATTTCATTGTATTTCTCTCTTTTTAACTTTATATCTCTTCTATTCATACATGAATTTTAATTGAGCAAAAGTAAAATATTGTATTTGTGACAATCTAGCTTGGCGCCTTAGCCCCACCTCGATTTTTTTTCTGGCTTCGCCACTGATCCAAACGAATTGCTGCCCGCCAATACTAATGCCCAAACAAAACTAATCCCCCAGCACACAAATTGCTGCCCCCGGTGAAGTTTAACCCAAAAAAGAAAAAGGAAAGAAATCTATGTATCTGTAGAGCATCAAACAGATCACGAAAACATACGCTACATCCAAGGGAACAGAAGCCAAAATATAGAGCAAAGCTTCACAAACATCGCCAAGAAGCGAGTTTGAAGGTAAGTGACCAATAATTAATGCTAAGAACTTCCTAGTGAACCAAATCAAAGATCACCCTTATTAATTCCCCTCACTAACTCACCAATAAAAATCAGCTCGATAACTACCAAAATTTCCAAGCTAGTAATCACCGTCATCACCTCCGCGGTCGATGAGGACGAAGAGGGGGCGGCCTCCGGACGTGTTCGACTTGAAGGAGGAGACGTTGAAGCCGTTGCAGGCCTCCTTGTTGGACTCGGGGTAGAAGACCGTGCCGTGCAAGGTGCCCCCGTACTGCGGCACCCCGAAGTTGCCCATGGCGCACTCGTACTTGCCCTCGAGATCCTCTGGCGAGGTTACCCGCAGGCTGGCCTTCTCCACCACGAACCTCCCCGCCGCCACGTCCGATATGGCGAGCACCGCCACCGCCAGAGCCCACAGCACTGGCCCCCTCATCCTAGGCCCCCAACCAATCCTCGATCAAATTACCGACAATTCGATCAAGAACTGCGCCCTCCGTACGATCCCGGCAAAAATCTCAGCACCGGAGGAGTTCTTGGCTAAAAAGGTGGGACCTTTGCACCAAGCCGGCAGAAAAGAACAGAGTTTTTGGACGGGCTATCGATCAAAGGGTGAGGTTTCAGCCGGATTGGAGTGAGTGAAAAGATCCGGGAGGAGAGGGCCGGGAGAAACGGAGATTTCCAGGAGGCGCAGATATAAGGACCTATTGAAAGGCCCCGATAAAACAAAGAATTCGGGGCGGCCGGCAAGGAAGGCTGGGTAGTGGATGGATGCAGCCATGGAATTGGACTTCGAGCGAGCGTGCCCACGGCTGAGGTGTGTGCGTGGAGGCGACGGTGTTGTTCGCTCCGTCCAAGCAAAAACCGAACAAAACCAAACTGAGCTGTTTCGTTGATGTCTCTATCGGCCGGCAACGATGGCCGGCAACGACGGCCGATGGATGGATGGACCAGTAGTCCGTACTCGTGACTGGCATTTCAAATCGAGGGGTGGGTGACTCGATTAACCTGGTGATCATTTGGGCTTATTTTTGGTGGTTTATAGCTGAAAAGCACTGTAGCTGACTGAAAAAAATATTGTAACTGACAGATGCTTATTTAGCATAATTAAATTTTTAAAAAAATAAAAAATATATTAGCCCATTACATATAATACAAACAAATACGGGAAAAAAGAACCGGCAAAAAAGCTCAACAAAAAGCCAAAAGTTTAGAAAAAGACGAAATTTATAAATAGTGAAAAATAAGCCGAAAGCTAAAAGCTGAAGCCCAACTGATCACCCCTACATGCTTCGAGATTCGCGCTCCAGGTCAACAGTTTTTGGCCTTCTTGCATACTACTACTTACTAGGTGAGTCCTATTTGGAATGCAGAACACAAGAATTTTACAACTATAGTCTGTGAGATTTTTTTTTTTTGAAATTCATGGGTTATAAACAAGCCCTAGGAAATCAAGACAGATAACTAAAACGAACTAATGCTCCAAAACTGAGTGATTGGCAACAATATCTAAAACTTTGCTAGCATGTTTTGCTTCACGGCGAAGTCACAAACTCGAATATCCGTGGTTCCAAGCTCACTGGTCTGTTCAGATTTTTTTTAATAATATATCCTCAGCAACACCGCTGATAAAAATCAGCCACTCTATCATTGGTCGTGTTCTTTTAGACTACGATTAATAGAATTTAATTACGATTAATAATTTTTTGTCTGTATTTTGTAAGACAGCAATAGACGGCGGAGACACTAACACAGACGGCATATATGATTTTGGATTCGAAAAGTTATTTGAAAAATCCGCTCCAACAAGCCATACCATTTGTTTCGATTTTCGAAAAAGCTAGAAGCCAAATAGCCAATAAGAAAGGCCCGTTCTTTTTGGCTTTTTAGCAGCTTTTGATTTCTCTTGGTAATCACTATTTATCTATTTATTACTACAAATCGATGGCAGACGTTTTTGGAGTCACTAAGAAAAAAGAGAAAAAACTAGAAATTCTCATAAAAAAGCAAAACATTCGGCCCTTAATCAAGTAGGTCTGTAGCACCCAAAAATAGAAAGTCTCTCAACATTTCAAATGCTGGCAATTATTTTAATTAGCTTTAATCTAATTGATTGCTTTCATTAATCAATCTTGAGGGGATTAGTTAGCCTTCCTTTACCCCCCCTATTTTCTCCCATGCACGCGCTCCCTCCATCCTTGGTATCTCTCTCTCCCATCTCTATCTTTATCTCTCTCCCCCATCTCTATCTCTATCTCCATCTCCCATCTCTCTCTCTCTTGCCCTTGGGTCGAGCAACATAGCTGGACGGTGGCGTGGTCGAGCGGCGACGCAGCCAGGGCAACGGCCAGGCGCAGAGTGGGCTGAGCGCGGGGAGCGGCGAGGTGCCGACGCACGGGCCAAGTGGCCGGGCGACAGCGTGGCCCGGCTATGGCGCAGCCGGGCGGTGGCGGCGTGGGCCGGACGGCGGCGGCGTGGGCGGCGCAGTCAGGACAGTGTGGGCCAGGCTGCGGGGTGGCCGGGGCGGCGTGGCACAGCCAAATTGTGTTTCATGCGTGGATTCTAGCTCATGCAGCAGAACGTTGTTCGCTTGACCGAATGAGCTTTTCGCTCAGCCGATCAGAGATTCGCACGGCGAAGATCTAGCGAGCATTAGGGCTGTAAAAAAATCTCGAAGCTCGCGAGCTACTCGAGTTCGGCTCGTTCTAGGCTCGATTCGAGCTCGGTTCGAACTTTAAACGAGCCGAACTCGAGCTTGATCTCGAACTCACGAGCTTCACCGAGCCGAGCTCGAATAATTCGCGAGCCCCGATTCGAGCTTAAATAATAATACATATTAATTCTTACCGAGCTTTCTCGAGCCGAACTCGAGCTCGAGTTTTTCTTATTATTAAAAATTAGTGTGTATTTAAATTATTTTGATTGTTAACGAGCTTACTAGAGCCGACCTCGAACTTAAACATTTTTTATTATCGAAAAATAGTGCACAATAAATTATTTTAATTGTTACCAAGCTTCAACGAGCCGAGCTCGAGCCCAGGTCTAGGCTCGGACCCCAACTCGAGCTCGACTCGAGCTCGGCTCGAGCTTCTACCGAGCTCGAGCTTGACAGGCCAAGCTCGCTCGAGCTCGGCTCGTTTACAGCCCTAGCGAGCATGTTCCTTTCCGGCCAAACGAATCTTTTCCGTCCTTCATCAATAACTTCTTTGTTATATCTGATTCATCTTCGTTTCATCGTGTAGGTTCACACGCGGCCTTTGCGTGAACGTTCGGGCAGTTGTGCATTCCAGATCTTTCATGTAGCGAGTCCGCCGAACAAGCTCAAGGCAAGTAAATCGCGGTCGTATCCCTCCGTTCCACATTCTACATCTTCCATGATTATTTGTCACCACTGCCATTGAGTATAATTATCATATTAGTAATGCTTACCTGGTTATTATCATATTACTAATGTTTGCCTAGTTATTATCATGTTACTAATGCTTGCCTGGGTATTATCATATTACTAATGCTTGCCTAATTGTAGACTTCTAATATTTTATTCATACTGTGATATTTTAGGTTATCTTGTTTCACATACTTTTATGTTTATTAGGATACTCAGTTATTAGTGTTCAGAATTCTTATTTAAATCATTAATGAGGGTAGCAGATGATCATGTTGTAGACTTAGGTTTAAACCACTAGCAACCTTTCATATCAAAGCTTCTACGTTTTATTTTTCTGATATCATGATGTTTTGCTGGTATGATTCCTTATATGCATCATGACTGATATATATTAATAATTGTTAATTTGACTAATAATCACTTATCACGTAATAAAACATAGTTGGTTGTCAACCTTTGTGTGAACTATGTTATAATATCTCATTTAAAATAATTCCTAGATTAATATCACCATATTATCATTCCTCATCACCATCATATCGGGAATCCTGCTTCTTCATTTTCAACCTTAGCAAATCCTTTCACTTATCATAGCCTTCCCTTAGTCCCCTGAAATTCATACCTTATAACCTGCCAATAATATGACAATTGTCTGGCCTGGGTTACGCACATGTAGGGGAGATTATCACCCCACCTTATAACGTGTGGGGGCCGTACACTTTCGTTACTCAGGATATTACACCTCGTCTGCGGTTATATAGTCGAGGACAATGACGTGTCTGGCTACTCTCGTATAATCGGGTATGTGAAAAGTAATCGCTGGTGTCATTGTCATAACTTGCTAAATAACAATTATCTTTGATTCGACTATTTCTGCTACATCTATCTCCAATCCTTGTCAGTGTTTTTGGTAACCTAGTTACATTACACTTAACATGTTTCAATTACTTGCTTAAATTACTTGCCCTTTCCCACCTTGTTTGCGATCGTTGTTGGGTACTTGCTGAGATTTTCAAATCTCACATTTGCTCTTTCCATTCTCAGGTAAAAGGCTAGTTGAGTGATTGTAACATGCATGCGTGGGAGCACTCGAGTTTTCAGCATTGTGCTTTGCCACTATTTATGTTATTTTATTTACTCTTTATTTGGTTAGGAGTGGATCAGTCCCATGTTTCAAACATTTTCTTATAGCTTTTGCTGGTTCCCTATTAAAGTGCTAATAAAGCTTTAATTTTCTTTGTGATTTCTATTATTTCTTTTGCTTATTGTTTACTTTGGCAATCACGTTCCATAGCAGTATCTCATATTGGTATGTAAGGTGCTACAAGGTCCTAATTAAGCAAAACTATAGCAGTTATCGGATGTTATTGTTTAAAGATATATTTTGTCTTAATTTAAAAGATATGATAATCCTTTTTAAGATGATATTGAATCCAACTTTCCGAAAGCTCGCTTCCATGTGTGATGTGTGCGTGCCAAAGCCAGCCAAAACTGTTGCGTGAGTGAGACATCTCGCGAACGGGCAAAGAGCAGAGCTTACGCAAGGGACTAACATTACCAGCACCTCCAAAATCGGGCTAGAATTAGGGGTGGAAAACGGATAATTCGTTTTATCCGATATTCGTATCCGAGAAAATACGAATGTAGTAAGCAAAATCCGTATTCGAAAATATTCGTATTCGTATTCGAGAATATCCGTATCCGTATTTGAGAATATCCGTATTCACATTCGTATTCGAGAATATTCGTATCCGTATTCGTATTCGAGACTATTCGATTCGTATTCGATCTGTTTCTAGAACCCATGAAAAATCCGTACGAATTTTTTGATTCAAAATTTGAATTTAGGTGGTTTAAAACCGTAACCGCTCAAAAACTGGTGAAAAATCGACAAAACCGTTAGGAATCCGTTTTATCCGATATTCGTAACCGAGAAAATCCGTATTCGAAAATATTTGTATTCGTATTCGAGAATATTCGTATCTGTATTTGAGAATATTCAAATTCATATTCATATTCGTTTTAAAAATATAGATTTGTATTGGTATTTGAGACTATTCGACCGTACCCAATCCGTTTCCACCCCTAGCTAGAACACCACATACGTGTTCATCGACAGCAAGCGGTAGGCAAGCAAACCAGGCAAAAGTGTCATCTAGCCTTCTATCTCGAATGGTCCATAGCTGTGATTGAAGCAGCCAAACACACACACACACACTGACACAATCGAATGCAAGCCAAGAACAAAACGGGTGGTTAATCGATTAATTGGTTGTAGAGCGCCTTGCGCGTTGCGTACCGGAGATGCCGATGTCGTAGCTGAAGATGGAGCGTACACGCATACACGTTCAGACGTCGAACTTGAAAGTCAATGGAGCTTCTTTTATCTTTTAAGCTTTTCCAATTAACGAAGCTGTCAATTCAACCAGACCGCTATCTTGTGAAAATTCTGTGATTAAGTTCGCGTCCATGCTGCAAGTAAGGGCCTGTTTGGTACAGCTCCTGCTCCCAGCTTCTCTGTTGAATCAGGTGGAGCTGTGCCAAACAACCCACTTCCCAAAATGACCAGATTCAGCTTCTCGCGAGGAGCAGGTTCCAAAATGAACTGTTCAGGAGAAACTGGGTTGAGGTGGATTCTCGTGGGGAGCCAACACACCCTAAATACAATAACCCATTGAAGTTCGTAGTATTTACCCGCAAAATACCACCATATAAAAACCAAACCCCCCCGCGCGCACCCCGTCGCCCGGCCGCCTCCCTGCATTTCTCTCGCGCCCGCTGCCTTCCCCTCTCTCCTTCCCCTCTCACGCCCGCGCGCCTCCCTCCGCCCCTCTCCCGGCGCCGCCCTCCTCCGCCCCTCAGGACCGCCGTCGCCGCCTCCTTCCCCTCTCCCCTTCCCGTCTCCTAGCGCCGCCCTCCCCCCGCCGCTCAGGACCGCCGCCGCCCGCCTGCTTCCCCTCTCCCCTTCCCGTCTCCCGGCGCCGCCCTCCTCCGCCCCTCAGCACCGCCGCCGCCGCCCGGCCGCCTCCCTGCATCCCTCTCGCGCCCGCGCGCCTCCCTCCGCCCCTCTCCCGGCGCCGCCCTCCTCCGCCCCTCAGGACCGCCGCCGCCGCCTCCTTCCCCTCTCCCCTTCCCGTCTCCCGGCGCCGGCCTCCCCCCGCCCCTCAGGACCGCCGCCGCCCGCCTCCTTCCCCTCTCCCCTTCCCGTCTCCCGCCGCCCTCCCCCCCCCCCCCCCCCCCCCCGCCCCTCAGCACCCCTGCCTCCCTCCAGATCTCCGCCGCCGCCTCTTCAGTACAGGTAATGGATATTGTGTAATCTGTTCATGACTTAACTTGCTTGTTTTGTTCTGACAAAGAATCAATTCCTCATCATTTTTTTGACTGGGTGGTTGCTAAGGGAATTTCAGAAATCCTTGGAAGACAGGTGGGTTTGATAATTAAGAATCGATTGCGAGATGATGGATTAGTAATAACAGAAACAGTACTAGTAACTTTGTTTGTGCAGCATCTTGTTGGGTGATTTGGAAACTAAGGAATTATTTGCATTTTCAGAGAATGAGATGGTCGTCAATGCAGGAGGTTTGGCGCAAGATCTGCCGAACGCTAAGGAATTCGAAGCCGCTGTGCCAGGACTCAGTTGCAAAATATGGATCACTGTATTGGGACTTTAGAGATGATGGCATCCTCCCCACTGAAGATAGGATTGTACTATAGAAAATGAAGACTGGCATGGAAGGAAGCATAGGTGCTGAGATAACAGTGGCAGAATGGAGGGGAGAAGCAAAGGAATGTTGGATCTTGTTATGTATAGCAAGCAGAAGTAAGATGTCATTATGCCAGCCGATGTGAGACACGATGCTGCCATGTAATCAAAATCTAAAATGTAATAGGCAGTAGTAGTAGTCTCATGGGTAAAAGTCGAGGAGGTTCAATCTGAGCTTGTAACGCACAATGTTTGCTGGTTTCTTATTTTCTATGAACTTTGAAAATCTGGAACCGGAGCTTAGGCTCTCTATTTTTTTTTTAAAAAAAACGAAACAATAGACGCTTCTGCTAAGTCAATGGTTAACAACTGAATTGTTTAGTACTGTACAGTAGTACTACTGCAAAGAACATGAAGCTAGGAGAATGAACAGGTGGCCTACAAGCTGAAAGAAATACTCCATAATGTAGAATTTCCCACTTGCCATTGTAAGCAAGAAGCCCCAATCAGAATGCTCACATTTTGATTGCAACAACCTATGGCCGGGGATACTCGGTACTGAAAATTCAGCCACAGATTAGTGCGTCTCATGCTCACAAGCTGCCAAAAAATGAAGACACCTGTACTACATCAATTACATGCAGACACCTGTACTGATGTACATCTGGATGGGTACATCAATTAAGGTATACAGCTTAAATCAAAATCTTATGGTTACAACTAGGAGTAACATGGTCTATTTCTCTCCAATCTCTTTTTTTAAGAATCTGGAGCCAATCCACTAGCCAAACGCTTTTCAGAGGTAGCTCCAGATTCTCAGAGAAGTGGATTCTTACAGAATCTGAAGCAGAAGTTGAAAAATGAGAATCTGGAGTTCTGCCAAACAGGCTCTAAGTTCGAACAAATTTGGCCGTCAAACGGGTTATACATACCAGCTGCATGCATCTTTAGTCATCGTATGCAGGTTAGAATCTCTACAGTCTGTTTTGCTCCTGGTTTAAAGAATAATCTTTAGTCCGCTCGTGAAACTTGGACGTTAACTTAGGTACGTTATTCGGTACAGCAGATCCGATTTATGTACATCATGCATGGCTAAATGAAGTAAGTCGCGCCAGTTAAATCCGTCAAAAACGTTTTCTGCATTCTCTTTTAAATCCTTATTAAAATATTATTACTGAAAAATACATTTCTTCTTAATTTAGAAGAGAAGATAATCTTTATTAAGACACAAATTTTAGAGTTCCACGCACATATAACACTCGTACGTTTCCGCAGTTGTGTGCGCAAGAGCATGAGAAGAACATGCTCATGATCATCATACCTCTGCAATTGATCGAGAACATCGCATCAGCGATGATATGCAAGTAATCTATTTTTCAAAAAGTAAAATTATATATGTATTACCAGATCATTTAAACATATTTTAAAGGTAGTGGTGGACCCAGGAAAAAATATAGATAGGGCGAAGTCTAGTGGCGGATCCAGAAAAAACATTAGGTAAGCTGAAGTCAGAAGCGTGAAATAAACAGTAGTACCCAAAAGCAAAACAATCCATGATCAAACTATGTTGCAATCACAGTGGCGAGGGGAGCTCGGTCTGACCGGGTTATGCAAGCCGGTCTGACCGGGTTAAGTACTCCGGACTGACCGGCTTGCGTAGTCCGGTCTAACCGGGTTTCTTTAAAGCAGTTTTAGTTAGCTGTTTTTGCGGTTAGTAGTCTACTGGATGCAGGGGCGGAGCCAGGAATTGCATATAGGGGGAGCAATATGGACAACAAATAGAGTAGAACCAATGAACCATGCCGGATTTACCGATCCAATAGTCACATATCAGAGTAATATGTTTCGCAAATTGCAATGCAAAGAAAATTACATCTCTATTAACTTAAACTTAGCTCTACGACTAAAACAGGGTCTAAGCCGATTAAAACAGGGTCTCTAGATGTGATGTGAGAGCAACTACTGAAGTGTGTACTTATGGTTTTTGTTTATATTTTTTGATACCACAGTGAACGGTAAAGATATTGACGTGGACGGCTCATATATTTTTAGACTCGAGAAGTCATTTAAAAAAACTGCTTTAAAAACACTCTATTTATTTTGATTTTCAAAGAAATCAAAAAACAAATCCACGAGAACATGTACTAGCGTTATGTACTCCACCAGCTAGTAGTGCTTGAGTGATCTTCAATCACACCTATGACTAGCTACAACAGCTTCTAGTCAACTCACCAGCCTGCATTAATCATCCTAAGATTAAGAACACAAACATGCATATCCTACAGATCACGGTACGCACCACATTGTAACCCGCATTTACAAAGATCAGTAGATACAAAGCTAAAAAAGAAACAAAACAAAGAGGATTTGGGCTGCATATGACTGGGCTTTAAACATACTTTACATTTGGGCTAAATTGGGAGGAACCAAACCACTAATTAAACGCATGTAATTAACTACATAATGGAGGATTAGTAAAAAGTTGGGGGGTGCCGGGCCCCCTCCAGCCCCCTTGTCTCCGCCACTGACTGCATGCTCGGATTGTGGGATGGCGCGGTCACTGCGGTATCTGTTTTATTTGTTTGACCATTTCGTGCATGTAACAAACTCTCGACTGGGAGTTATTAAGAATGAGAAATAAACTTGAGGCAGTAAGCCGGAAAGTTGCAGCTCAAAGCCAATTCCATTTTTGCACTGTTGTCGTTTTTCCTTGAGAGTCTGTTCATCGTCTGAAACTTCAGTGAGCTGAGACTTCTGAGTGAAGTAGCGATTCTGAAGTTGCATTCGCTGGTGGATTTTCTGACATATGTGATCAGTCCAACAAAAAATAGCATCAATACTAGAATATACCATTATTAATATATATTCAAACAAAATGAAATGAAATCAATTAGTCCATTCCTTAATGGGCAATCTCTCTTAACAAATCACGTACTTTCTACTGTAATTATTCATGCATGGCCATGTATACATAGACGTGTATATATACCACATATATACGGGTACGCGATCCATGCATCTATCTTCACCGCAGCATGCATGCTATCTTATCTTCCACTAGTAGTGTACCCGTGCTAACGCTACGGTAAAATACAAAACAAGATAAAATTTCGTCTTCTCTCGGATGTGGTCGTATCGCTTCTCGATCTCACCGTCTTCCAATTTCGTCATGGTCAAACGCCTTTCGACCTTGTCTACAGTAGATTTGCCGTGGTCGTAAATCTACTGTAGCTTTGCCGTGGTCGTAGGACCTCCCGACCACGTTTGCCGTAGTCGTAAGTCGACTTCGCTCACGCCTACGAGATTGTACAGAACGCACAGGGATTGCTTTTCACTTCTTCTTTTCTCATAATTGCTTGGTACTTTTCGGCACACCTAGGCAGGCAAGGCGGGAGGGTGGCACCTAGGCACCGCCTAGACCCCATTTTTAGAACACTGCTCATGTGAACTGCCTAGAATATCATTCTCAATAGAGCTCTCAATGTAAGCAGCTCTATTCAAAGTTTCCGACCTCAAAGTCTATTGTCATTGGCCTGTTTTGCAGACATAACATGTACAACATCAGTCTACTCAACCCAAAATCAATCTTACCTTGATTAATAACTTATCTTACAAGAATGATTGTTTTCCTTTTCATATTCCCCCAGCCAAACCCGGTTAATCTCAATGTCATACGTGAAATAATTGTTACTCTCTGACAGGAAAAATCGTAATCACCGTCAAGCAGCTCCTGTTACATGTTAACACAGAAAACTGCATCCTACAGCTAGGTTATTCTGACATTTCAATTCAACATCCAGACAAGCTAGCTAGCATGCCACTCTCCTCAACAGTTCAAACTCCGATCCAAGTAGTGTTTATAGCATCAACAGCATCTCTAGCTCACGGAGAAAGATTCGATTGTCACTATGTTCGCAAATCCCAGAAGGACATGGCATGACTAACTAAACATAACAAAGAATCAAAGATGGCCACACTACAGTCCCGTCAGAGGCCAAAATGTTATCTCTTTCTTTGTTGAAAACACAAGTCCAATCCCTTCACATCAATCCCCATTGCACCTGGAACATAAACAAAAATCACACAGCACTACTTTTCACCCCCAAATTAACCAAATCAAGCATCTCAGGTTTCAACAACTGAAAAGTCAACAAGTCATTACACCTTATTCGTTGGATCCCGCACAACAGTTCCTGCTATCTCCATGTTATACCTCATAAACACAATGCTAACGCGGGTCAGGGCCATCCCACAAAGATCATAAGATGATCTCTCATGATAATACGACCCATCTTGGGATCGATGCATTCCTTGAACCAAATACAGCCTCGATAGTTCAATCTGGCCCAAGTCCATCATGTACTGAAAAATACATGCACTACCCAAGTTTGTGGTACAGAGCGAGACAGAAAAAAAGGATCAGCGCAACATTAATCATATGGCCACAAGTTTCCACGCATTCATTCAATCAATTATTTGCCAGTATCAATATGGAAATGCTTAGGCGTACAAAATATCCCTTAACAAAACACTAAAAATAATCGTATTATGTTCCAGGAATAAATGTCTCCTAACAAAACACTAAAAAAACCGTATTCTGTATGTTCTAGGAATTACAGTTACAAATAATAATGTGGTGTCAAGTATAATCCATAGCATTGCACACGAATCGTCGAAATCTCTGAAGGGAGGAGGGTGGCAATATCAGCGATTCAGTATATGGCAGGCAGCGAATACACTTCTTCCATCTCTGAATTCGAGTGGAGCCATAGCAATGAGCATATGGTAAAGCAATGCCAACCTGAACCACTGGTGTTGAATAGGTTTCACAACCATATAATAAAATAAACGTGCAGCATGCATGCTGGAATATCATAGGGCCCATGCAGTACTTGTTTCAATTAAGGGCTACCTCAGTTTAGGTCTACCCACAACCCAAATTCAATTGATCTAGTTCTTGTGTCCGAAGCATCTGATGTCCTATTCATAATGGCCATTCTATAAGTTTCAACAACTCTGGGGGAGAAAGATGCACTGCTAAGCCTAGCATCACAATATTCAGAACATGCATATGCTGCCCTTCCAATTCCCCATATAAGCACAAGACGGTCATGAATCGTGCAAACTATTCTTTAGATCGCGACACTACAGATCAACATACAACAGCATCCTGGGTATGTTTATGTCGGAAAATACCACAATACCAAGGCAATAGAGCATCTGAAGATTCTTTCAGTGTTGTGGCAGTCTAAAGGCTGATTAGGAGAGCACACATAAACCAAACCTAAGACCTGACCATAATGCTGCAGTGAACTCTTATGGATCCTAGAAAGTTCATGGCCTACAACAAATCCCATCAAGCTACCAAGGAAGAATCAAACAGTACGAGCACAAACCGAACGGAGATTCCATCTCCCCAATCGAACCCAGGCCGACGGCTCGACATCCACCGGAGGCGGCGCTCACAGGAACTTCCTGTACGGCCTGCCAGCGTCCTCATCCTGCATATGCTGCAGCCAAACAAACACAGACATGAACGCACACAAAATTCCCTATGTACAGCAGTCAGGAGACCTGAACGGAAAAAGATGTAATTTCAGATGAAAATTGCAGAGGTCCAAGCGATGTCCATAACAAGGTTGCCAATTCAAATTTGCCTATGTGCTTGTTCAAAGCATTCAAGGCGAAAACATCCAACCCATGGCTAATGACAATCATTAGATGTGTCAATATCAGAGGCACTTGATATATCAGATTATTGACAATTTTACATCTGTCATTTTAAAATATTGAAAATTAAAAAAATATGCATCACAAATAATGACATCAACATCACAGGCATTCCACAAAAGAGATTATCCATGTCACATGGATGCACTGTGGGTTATGATGACAAGAACTGCAAGGGACGGGCACAATTAAGATGGGAGCCCCCTTTGTTCATACAGATCTTCTTTTGCCTTTTTTCTAGCCTATCTTCTGGCTTTCCTATGCCACATGAAAAATGGAGATCATAAATATTGATATCCATCTCCCAACAATCAACCATTTGGACAGAGAAGGCAAAATGGACGGTGGCAGGCACAACAACACACATTTCCCTACACGGTCTGGTCCATACAGAAAGGTCTTTTTTCTTTATCGTACCAAGCTGGAATGGGGAAGGAGAACTCACAGTCTCCGCGATTGTTGGTGCGGGCGAGCTTGAACAGCGTGTAATTCGCATTACCGAGCCGCTTCTCGTACATGTCCACGAGCTCATCGTTCCCCAGCCACACCTCCTGAGACAAAATCAAGACAATCACATCCATGTGTGTTCATTGTGCACACATTCATGAAACCAAGGAAACGAAGAATCGCTCAATTCCCCTCACCTGGAGGCAGATGATGGAGGAGCAATCGACGAGGAGCCGGTCGATGATCTTCTCATTCCGGCTGAACCAGTAGGCCCTGTACTGGCTCTCCCTGCAATTCTGGCCCGAATGCCAACACTACCGTCACTCCACCAATCCAATTATGCCATGGATATCCTGTGTTGTTTGATAAATTGAACATTAGATGGTGGAGAAAAATGCAAAACAAAATCACATATATCCAGCCTTGATGACATGATTGCTTATTCCTACTTTCCTATCGAGATTTTTAACATTTTTGTTACTGGAGAGCTATCCCTTCCTCAGACATTGAGTTGGAAAAATTAAATGATATCGAAATAGAGGAGAAAAATCCTACACCAGTAACACAGATGATTAAAATGTACCTGTTCATCAACAGAGGAGATATTGCCATTGCATTTCCCCTGAAAAGAAAGTTTTGGTAGCACATTTAGAGAACATTCTAAAGCCTGGTACTCCCCGTTCTCTCTCACACACACGCACACTAAAAGACATAGAGAAAGCAACTGTACATGATTCTTCATCAAAAACTTGGTGTAAGAGTGGCTATCATCCACTTCCTCAGAAGAATTGCCTTCATCACTTGAAGTATGACCAGATTCATGATGTAACTAAAAATGTCTTTGCTATCTGGACTGCTTTCCCTGCTAACTGAGAATGCTTGAACTGATCAAATTATCAATCGAGTGCCAAGTAGAGCACATGATTGTCTCCCTTTCTATATGTGAAAGTAGAGCACAATATTGAATAATGAAGATAATAAAAAGATTGTGACTGGAACACGCTATATCCGCAAGGCTTTTTGCCAGATGTGAGTATGTGACCATGAGAACCACCTGCCTTTGTATCTCAATATTTTTTATCGGTGAACTTATTTCATGCTAGGGAACCAGCATTTCAAGTGACCATCTATACTATTTCTGGGTAGGTTCATTCCTAAGTTTTCTTCCAGTCACCTTCTCATGCTGGCAATCATGCAGAAACAATTTCCATGAGCAATCTTTATGTACTAAAATTTTGTGGTTTGCCTATTTCAAATAATTATTTACACAATTCCTCTGGCTTAGCATTTTATCCTACATCAGCTTGTCTATCATGGGAAAGAAACAACAACGAAGATCGTCAAATAAAAGCAAAAATGCACCTACCTTGTAAAGACAAACGCATTGGGCTCTATTCCTCTTGCTCTCATGTTCTCAAACATTGCACGAGCATGATGATTATCACCTCGCTTAGCATAATACACAACCATTAGACCAAATTCTCTCCTTGATGGTTGTATCATCAAGATCAAAATAAAGATAATAAATGAATGAGATCAAAAGAGAAATCATAACAATATGAGATGATTCTATTTTCTACGCAGAAAAATAAAATAAAATAGAAAAATCAGTAAGCATCAATTCAACCAACATACTTAGCTGTGCAACTTCAGTAGGAACTTGTGAATGCATAACTATCATTGATTCATCATGCAGATTTTTAAACACTAAATGATTAATATTTTTGAGTTGAAACATAGTTGTTCACATAAAACAAAATTACAGGCTCTCTAACTATAAATCTACAGTAAGTCATAGAATTACTATTCTCGCACAAGGTTACTTACAGTATATACACAAAATGTGAAATATATTGACTACAAGAACTTATATCCACTATCATAGGGAGAGATGCAACATCTGTTCTACAGTAAGTCATAGAATTGCTATTCTCGCACAAGGTTACTTACAGTATATACACAAAATGTGAAATATATTGACTACAAGAACTTATATCCACTATCATAGGGAGAGATGCAACATCTGTTGTTCATGTAACTGAAGATCACCTTGAGGAGCAGGCGAGCAGCTAGTTTTTCCAACAGGGCAACAGGCAACGCCTTCACATCTTGAATTTTGATTGGAAAAGGGGAATCTATTCACTGATTACATGAGTAAGTCACACATGGAGGATTAGTTCCGGCTGGCAAGTGCACCAATAGTGTTATTTGGGGAATACATATTGGTATCCATTCTTACTCACAATTAAGTCACATTCTTACCCATATTGGTAAGTCACATCTTGATCTTGTTTCGAAAGTTCTGCACAAAGTTAAAAAATATATATCAAAATTCTTACTCACAAAATTTAAAATCTTTCGAAAGTGCGTGTAGACTCACAAAATTACACTCACAAAATTAAAATGGTATCCATTCCCCAAATAACTCGAAAGTTCTACATGATCTAGAGGACTTAGAAACAAAGAATTGACTGACTGATACAATAAGAAATCCAAGAAACTATATGAGAAGGCATGCAATAGTAAAACTGAACAGTTTACAGCATTAATATGATAATTTAATTGGAAGATGGCTTTCTTTTTAGACCTACCCGAAATACTGACTTGAATCCAATGCCCTTATTTCCAATATAACCCCTGTTTGACCTTGTCTTTGTTGAGTTACAGCTCGGCGAAAGCGGCAGCTGATGCGGAGGCGGAGGAGTGGGGGGAGATTGGCCGAGCCGTCTAAGTTGTCTGCCAAAATGTCTACATCTCTTATCCATACCAACTCGTCAGAATCTCTCACGACAAACGCAAATAAGATACAAAAAATGATTAAAAGAAACAGCTAGCCATCGGCTGGATTGTAGCAAATGGGGGATTGATTACGCACAGAGGTGGTACTCGGTGAATCGCGGCGAGGTGGCGGCTGAGCTTCTGGACGTTGTCGGAGGATGGGCGGAGGAAGTATACGGCCTTGAGTTGAGGTGCGCCATGGCCTCCCTGGAGCTGGAGGCGTTGTCGACCGTCTCCACGAGGAACACCTCCTTCCGCAGCAGATCCGATTGGCTGTACACAACGCTCACCATCCCGACCTGGAACGAATCCGCGGACCTGGTCAGAGAAGATTGGGTCAGATCCGACATTTGAGGAGGCGACGGCCGCATGGGGGAGGGCGAGGCGGCGGCGCGTGGGGGCGGAAGAGGAGGCGGTGCGGGATGGGGAGAAGGAGATGCGGGGTAGGGAGGGAAGGAGGCGGCGGCGGCGGGTGGGGAGGGAAGGAGGCGGCGCCGGCGCGTGGGGGGCAGAAGAGGAGGCGGTGCGGGATAGGGAGAAGGCGATGCGGGGTGGGGAGGGAAGGAGGCGGCGGCGGGCGGGGAGGCAAGGCCGCAAGGGAGCTCGCGTACCTCCTCCTTCTCGGCGGCGGCTGCCGCGTCCGGCGCACAAGCGGTGGCGGAGGTGCGGATCGCGGATCTCTGCGGCCCACCGCCCCCACGACTGCTGGCTCACGCCGCGGAACCGCAAGGCCAGCCTCGCCCCAGACTCCTCCCTCCCCGCCTCCATCACACGGCGCTTCACGCCCGCCATCCCCCTTCCCCTCTCCCTCCGCGGATGCGGTGGCAGCGGCGCCTCGTCCTCGCTCGACGACGAGTCAGTGGCGTTGGCGTCGCGCACAAGGATCCGCACCACGCGTCCCTGCGGCGGCGCCTCCGCCACCTCCACCGGTCCCGCGGCCAGCTCCACCAGGCTAGGGTTTGGATATCTGCGGATGCGGAGGGGTGGGGGGAGGAGGAGGCGGCGGCAGCGGCGCAGGGTGGGGAGGAGTAGGCGAGGGCGGAGCGGCGGATGAGGGAGGGGAGGAGGTGAGGGCGGAGGATGGAGGGAAGGAGGCGGCGCGGAGAACCGAGGGCAGACGTAGAGGGGGAGACGGGGGAGAACGGGAGAGGACGTGGGGAAAGCGGGGTTCGCGCGGGGGGCGGGGCTGGGCAGAGGCATGGTTCAATGATGTGCATGATCCAAATGATTTTGGCCTTAGGATCTTTAATGAGTAAGAGAAAAAGGTTTGAGGAGAGATCTAGGCCATTCATTTATATGAAATTGGATTACTTTGATACACAAATCTGGGTGGACTTAGATTAGGCATGACTGTGGGGGTGGTTGAGGGGGGTGGATGTAGTAAAGAAACTTTTGGTGTATTATAGAGTAGGGTAGATTAATCATAACTTCTGAACGCCTGCCCCTCTCATGGAACCCAACGCCATTGAACAACCCAACCCACAGGACGGCGGCGATGAGGACGACGGACGCCAGCGCGCCACCGGCGGCGATGTACGCGAGTATGTTCAGGCTGCTGAACCACGTCGTCGGCAGCACGGTCAGCGTGATGGCTAGCACGAACGCCTGCTTGCCAGTCGCCGCCGATGCTTATCCTGCCGAGCCGGAAGCTCGCCACTGGGAACAGCTTCTGCAGGTTGTCGCAATCGAGGATCAGGAAGTCCATGGCGACCAGGTAGAGCTCCAGGTACATGAACACTGCGACGATGACCCGGCCTTTCTGGCCGAAGTCTAGGGCTCCGATGTCCGACCCGGGCGGCGAGGGGAGCTCGGGCGGCCGCCCGGGCTCGCCCGAAGGGCAGGTCCGCCTCTGTTTAAAGGTGATGTCTACACAAGTACGCATGCTATTTTGCTAGTTAGACTAATAAATCAAAACTAAAAGTCATAATTCACAGCAAAAAAGAACTGCCCAAAGATCCATTGAATATTCCAATCGGCCATCCATCAATTAGATGGGGACAACAATTTAATTGTAACATCCCGCTCATCCTCTGGCCTAGAGTGCTACCATCATTGCATAATATTACTATTTTTAAACAACTGCTAATCATTTTAAGCAAATCCTACTTTATTCATAATGTAGCGACCACTTACATCATATCATCTTAAGCAACTATTCTAGCATACCAGTAGAGACTAAAGCCTACTAACAAAAGTTGATGTGAGGAGTGCTGCTGGCACGTGAAATTATTCATGTGCTACTCCCGCCTGTGCATGACGTCTTCAACAATCACCTAAAAAAACAACAAAGTAAAGGTGAGTCCGGAGACTTAACAAGTACATAATAGAACGATAAACACTACCAAAACATGTAAGCAATTAACCAGTCATAACATCCTCCACATATATCATCATGTTCATACTATTATTTCATGCTGCAATGTTGTCATACCATTAGTGCAAGAATTCACAGGCGGGCAAAAGATGTGATGCTTCACGGAGCATCAGGCGGTAATGCTACCGCTATACAAAGCTGGGGGGATTCCGGCCCCCCCAGCGCATCCACGTCACGGCCCTGCGCTCGGCCGGCCGGCGCGTGGCGAGAGAATCCGCGTACGGCCGGCCGAGGTGATTTCCTCAGGTTTTTTGAAAATTACGTAAAGGTCCTTTTTCCTCGCGAATAGGTCCCTGCAATTTTTTTCCCATTAAAAAATTTTTTGATGGCGCCCTGCGGGTTTCCAAAATTACTACCGCTATACAAAGCTGGGGGGATTCCGGCCCCCCAGCGCATCCACGTCACGGCCCTGCGCTCGGCCGGCCGGCGCGTGGCGAGAGAATCCGCGTACGGCCGGCCGAGGTGATTTCCTCAGGTTTTTTGAAAATTACGTAAAGGTCCTTTTTCCTCGCGAATAGGTCCCTGCAATTTTTTTCCCATTAAAAAATTTTTTGATGGCGCCCTGCGGGTTTCCAAAATTACGTATAGGTCCTTATTTACTTACGTACAGGCCCTTACAAGTCCTCACTTTTTTTACAAAAAACCCTTTTATTTTCCCGAAATTACGCATTTGTCCCTGGTTTTTTTTACGAAGCTCCCTGCGAATTACCGTCTCTTTTACTTTGGTCCACACGGTAGCTAGCGCGGCGTGCGCCGCGCTTATGCGGCTAGTAAATTATACATGTGAACATCTGCACAGCAAAAAACGCGAAGAGCGAGATCATCTTATCACTCGTACGGGTGAAAATCTTTTCTTCTGTCAGAAAATCATGTCAAGGAAGAGAGACAAAGAACACGTTCCTGTTTGCCTTTTTGGCTTCTAATTTTGATTTATCTAAAATCCAAAATAAATAGGACGGCTTCTGCAAGTGACTTTTTGAAGCCGTTTAAAAAAGTCACTTCTTTAAGCGGCTTTCTAAGCTCAAAATTGTATGTCTGTTCACATCAATATCTTCGTCATCTATTCTCGTCTCAAAAAATACAAATAAAATCTATCAACTACAGTAAAAAAACTAAAAGTTCATAGAAGGTGACCTTCCATGCATGCTAAGGGGGTGTTCGGCAGGGCACAAGCCGCTCGGCTTTTGGCAGCCACTACAGTACCTAACTTTTAAACGGAGTATTTTCTCAAGACGGGGTCCACAAGTTAAACGTAGTACACGTTAAAAGCCCAATATTTGTACCAGCCAAAATCGCAAGTGAGTATCGATCTCTCCGTAATCTGTACCGTAAATAGCTAAAATTCAAAAATTATAATCAAAAATCATAAACCGCAGCTAAAAAACACAGACCCTAAGAAGGTTCAACAGCTTCCTGTTCGGACTTCTCAAAGAAAGGTTTCTTAATGCAGTCAAATGGCTGCAAGACAAGCTGAAAGCAATTTTAATATTTTGAACATTGTGCATGACACAGATCGACATCACATCCATAGCAGGTGGAGTCATTAGGAAAACGAAATTGACAAAATAAGCACTTCGGTTGTTACGCCTGGAATCTCAATTGTGCTTTGGCATATTTTGGAAAGGAACAGGTGGAGTCATCAGGAAAACGAAATTGACAAAATAAGCACTTCGGTTGTTACGCCTAGAATCTCAATTGCACTTTGGCATATTTTGGAAAGGAAAAATCTGTATTTCAACTCCAAATCTCGATGCATATTTTAACTCTCAACTCTAAAATTGTCTAATCAGAATTTCGAACTAAAAAACTATTCACTTTACTCTCTGACCTAAACTAGGGTGATTTTATTTGATGTAGCGTCTATATATTAATGGTTTTGTTATATAACCACGTTTTCGATGACATAGTAGCCCTTTAACAAACAAAACTGAAAAATTATTTATAGGACACACGTATCATCGGGCCTGTTTTTTTTTTTGCTGCAGCTTGTGACTTTTGGCTACGGTTTGTGGTTTTTGGGCTGTTTGTACGAGAGATTATAGAGTAACAGAAATTCACGTACGGTTTTTGCCAATATAAATGAAATCAGTAAAGTACGTAATACAATTAACTAATAGACTCTATCTTGAAAAAATGCTCTGTTTAAAAGTTAATTATTGTATAAAAGCCAAAAAACAGTTTTTAAAAACTGAAAAAAAAACAGGGCCGATCTTCTCATGGCCTTTCCTCTTTTTCTCCTTTCTCACTCATTTCTCTCTTCCCTCTCCTCTCTCCCCCTTCTCCATCTCTTCACCAAGTCCGGCACCGGCAAGGACTAAGCCAGACCTTGTCGCTGCCGCCCATGCACCTTCTCCAAATCCAGTTGCGCCTTCTCCGCTCACCGGCCGGAGCTGATGAAGAATCCGGCGACGGACGGCACGACGATGAGGAGTAGGGGTGGGAATGGTTCGGGGCTGTTTGACCAGACCCTGCCCCATGCGGACCAAATTAATCTTCGGGGGACAAACAGTTGACCAATATGCACGGATGGAATGGAACCAATGCCCCATTGGTTTATATGGGTCGACCCTTTTTTCTTTGCTTATTGTTAATGCACAGAAATACATACTAATTTTCATCGACGGAGAGACCAAACCACAAAGCCTTGAAGTACACTTCAAAATGGGTAAGGCAGAAATAAATATAGCATTAGAAGATCTGAGATTAAATTCCTCTTGCAAATGATATACATTAGGCCAGGACGAATCTTGCAGGACAAATAATATACATTATTGATACTAAGAATTGCAGGACAAAATTCCACAATTTTCCTAGCAACACAGTTGCAACCAATACCGAGATCATATAGCAGTCTTTACACCTTCAAACAAGTTCTCTTAGACAATGGCATTTGCTGCACTAACGATCTTAGGCCAAAGTTTAGCGCACTCATTACTAAGGTCTAGTGATAGCAGAATCTGCAAAAGATAAATCGCATAATCCATTAATGCCAGTTCAATGCTGCAACATGTTCTTATAAAGCAGTGAAATTCAGCATTCTTACCTTTCATCTCACCCTTGGGATTGACAATCACTCTTGCATTATCTGCAAATGAAAAAATTTGCCACAACCAATCAATAAAATAGTATACTGACAAAACTAGGAGTTTCTGGATTATCAGGCTCATATTCAGCAACAGAACACTAAATACAACTATACAGGATGATCCCAAGTTTACTACAAGACTAATCAGGAAAAGGAAAAGCCACAGCGAAAAACAAGTTTTCTTTCTCTAGCATGGGAAACAGTAAGCCACAGGGAAAACAACCAAGAGCTGTGTTGCAAAAACACTAAGCTAGGATGAATCTTTCAAATACAGCAAGAGAAGGACCAAGCTTGCCTTCTGCAAAGGAACAATAGAAAAACTACAGTTAGTTTTTTGAGCAGCAGGTTTTTATAGAATGAAAAATGGATGCTGGGCACAAAATAAAATCACTGAAATAAAGTAACCCTTAATCCATATGTAGGCAACAATGGTGAAATAATCATCTACTATATCCATCAAACAAACTGAAATGAGATTCCCAGAGAGCTCCATTTCTGATGCTATGACATGAAATTTTGTATAGTAAAAAGTGCCAAGGGATAATGTATCAACAATCTAGTATCAAACATGTCAATATATATACTTCTAGTATCAAATAGATGGGGCTGTAACTCAATATATATACTTCTGGTTGTCCTTTTCAATATAACAGCATGATTACTAAAACTGAGACACATGTAGTGTCTAAAATGCAGTACCAAGAAAGGTAGAACCTTGATGTTATGCCTACTGTTGTAGTTTTTTCTGATACACGCGAGAACTCAGCACAAGCCTGCTCCTGTTCAGGATGCGTATGTTGGGTTGATCTCGGCTAACTACCCCGAGATTTCAGGGAGGCACGCCTCCACCTCACGCCTTGATCAGAGGTGGTTACCAACAGACTTGGTTTTCAGTCCCGGTCACCTAGCGCCAAATAAAAACAAGGTTTCGGCAGGCTTTGGTTTACGAGTTGTTCAAGGCCCTCAAAACCCTAATAGACCCGATCTCTCACGTGCGCTGTGGTGAACGAAGACCGAGCCCTCTTCGTCCCCGTCGGCATCAACCACCACAGCCTGGCGACCTCGGCTTCACCGACGCCGGCCACCTCAACAGATCCGCAACCTCATGGCTTCGTCTAGTTCGGGTACGTCTTTTACGCTTCCGCTCTAAGTGTCTAGTTAGGTGTTCATGATTTGAGCCTAGGGTTAATGATTAATATTGATTTGTAGACTTAGAACAATATACATTTGGTATCAGAGCACCCCTAGGATCCTCATGAACCCAAAATTAAATTCCCCGAACTCGGATCTAGAGGCTTGGGTTTAAGATTAATGATTAAGGCTCGGTTTTAGAAATTAGAAGGAGGTGATTCAAGAAATTTTGCAAAAACCCTAATGAAAAATACCCAAAATCCCTCCATCCGAACCCTAAAAACCCAAATCACCCGAATAATTTTTAGATCGGCGGCAAACAAACAAAAAAACTTACCATTTTCGGGCGCCGCTGCCGTCGGCTACGGGGCCGCCGCCGATGCCGCCGACGCCGCCTTGCTCCATGCGGGTGCCGCCGCCGACGCCATGGCGCCGCCGACGCCATGGCGCCGCCGTCGCTGCGCATTTCGCTCGGGTGTCGCCGGTGCTACGCGCTGCCGCTCCGTGCGGGTGCCGCCACCGTGCCGCGCAGAGCCGTCGGGCGTCGCCGGTGTCGCGTGCGCCATGTTTTTTGGGAGGAGTCGGGCCGAATGTGGATTAGGGTTAGGGTTTTCAGTTTTTAAGTCGCGTGCGATGCATTTTCGGCCGTTGGATGAGTTCGTGCGGCGGTCGTTTTGCAGACCGAAGGGTTTTTGGGCTGGCCGCGCGCATGGTCGTTCGATCTAGATTGGATGGCGTGCGTGAGACGTGGGTTGCTAACGGGCTGCGCGCGTGAATGGGCTGGCGCGCGTGAGTTGGGTTGCGCCGGTGATTTTCGGGCCGAGCCGGATTTTCGGGCCGTCCGTTTTTTGGGCTGCTGTGCGCATTTTTTCCATGCGCAATTTTTGAGCCGAATGCATGTTTTGGGCCTTTTTTTGGGGCCGACTGCAGCAGTATTTTTTCCCTTTTCTTTTTACAGTGCATTTTCTTATGTTTTAAGTCTCCCTTTTATGCATTGTTTTTTAATTATTTTCAGTGGCCCAAATTACATGTATCATTACCATTTTATCATGTATTGTCTCTGATTAAAATTGAACCAACGAGATATTTTAATTGGAGATTTTTATGTCTTATTTTGGCATTATGTATGCATATGATTACATTCTGACCAACGTTGTTTGTAATCATGTGTCGCCATATAAAATTGTTAAGTTCTTGTTCATTTTCTGCCCAACGGTGATATGAATTAGAACTGTAGTTTTGCATGTTATTAATCAGACCATTGTAGGGTTAATTGCATGCAATATATATCTTTATGATATTTCTAATTTTTGCCCTGTATTTTGATATTCAGCAATTAATGCTTCAAATGTTGCCGCCACAATTGATAACATTGAGCAGCTCACGGGGAGCAATTTTCCCACATGGAAAGAAAGAATTCATGTTGTCCTTGGAGTTTTGGACCTTGATTATGCCTTAAGGGTGGCCGTTCCCGTTCCCCCCACTGAAGGTGAGGAGAATTATGATGAGAAAAAGAAAATTTATGAGGCTAATGCTGAAAAATGGGAGCGGTCTAACCGCTTATCACTAATGATTATGAAGACCTCTATTTCATTCGGGATTAGGGGAGCAATCCCCGATTCCGAAAATGCTAAGGAGTATTTGGCTTCAATAGAGGAGAAATTCAAAGGCTCCACTAAAGTTTATGCCAGTACTTTATATCAGAGGCTCTTAACCACTAAGTATGATGGGTCCGGCAGCATAAGAGAGCATATCATGATAATGACCGATATGGCAGAAAAACTCAAGGGCATGGACATGGAGATATCTGATGGTTTTCCAGTCCATTTTATTATGACTTATCTTCCTTCTGAGTACACAGCATTTAAGATTAATTACAATACTCAGAAAGAAAAATGGAGCATGAGCGATTTGATCGCCATGTGTGTCCAGGAGGAAGAAAGAATAAGAATAGAAAAGAAGGATTTTGCTCTTCAAATTAGTGGCTCTAACAAAAAGGAAGTTCCAAGGGGACTTCAAATCCAAGAAGAAATTGTAGTTCTCCCTTAATTCAGATAAGTCTGGGCCTAAAGTGCACAATGCACCTAAGCCCCATGTTGCTCCCGCTGGAGCACCTAAAGGGGGAATGTCACTTCTGCAAGCAGCCAGGACATTTCCAGAAGGATTGTGTTGGTTTCCTAAAGTGGCTCGCCAAAAAGGGTAATGATACAATAACGTTCATTGATGAAACTCTTTATGCTGATTTTTCTCTTAGTTCTTGGTGGATTGACTCAGGTGCAACTGTGCACGTTACCAACTCTTTACAGGGATTCCTTACCGCGAAAACACTAAGAAAGGGGGAGCGAAGTCTTAGAGTTACGGATGGAAAGGAAGCCGAAGTAGAATCAGCTGGATCTGTTTCATTAGTTTTAGATAGCGACTTCATCCTTCGTCTTAATAATGTAGTCTGTGTTCCTTCCATCAGGAGGAATTTGATTTTAGTTTCTTTATTGGACGATGAAGGTTTTAAATGTATTTTTGGTGACAATAAATGCATTATTAAGTTTAATTCAAATGATGTTGGTCTTGCCTTTAGACAAGACAAGCTCTATATGCTTTCCCTTAATGAATCTCCTGTATCTTTGAATGTCTGTGATGTTAAGCGTAAAAAGAATGATGAGACTTCTTTGAAACTGTGGCACTGTCGTTTAGGACACATTTCGAGGGGGTGAATGGAGCGTCTCATCAAAGAAGAAATTATCCACCCATTAGATTTCTCTGATTCAGACCACTGCATTGATTGCATTAAAGGAAAATATGTTAAGCAAATCAAGAAGGGAGCTACTCACAGCACAGGACTTTTATAATTAATTCATACTGATATTTGTGGTCCTTTTCCCGTGACATCAGTGGATGGTTTTGATACATTCATCACATTCACAGATGATTTCTCCCGTTATGGTTATATCTTTCCCATTAAAGACCGATCTGAATCACTTGATAAATATAAGATATTTAAGGCTGAAGTTGAAAATCAGCATAACCTAAGAATTAAAGTGGTAAGATCGGATCGTGAGGGAGAATATTATGGAAGACATGCCTCTTATGGGTAAATTTCTAGCCCTTTTGCTAAGTTCCTTCAGGAAAATGGCATCATTGCCCAGTATTCTATGCCGGGTGAACCTCAGCAGAATGGGGTGGCTGAGAGACGCAACCGTACACTTATGGATATGGTACGGAGCATGCTTAGCCATTCTAGTTTACCAATTGGCTTGTGGATGGAAGCACTAAAGACAGTCGCACATATTCTTAATCGGGTTCCCAATAAATCAGTACCTAAAACACCTTATAAAATATGGACTGGGAGGAAACCGAGTATGAAATATTTATGAGTGTGGGGTTGTCGTGCTGAAGCTAAGTTATTTAATCCACACATTGGGAAATTAGACCCTAAGACAGTAAGTTGCCATTTTATTGGGTACCCTGAGAGATCCAAAGGGTATCGCTTTTATTGTCCTGATAGGATAACTAAGTTTGTAGAAACAAGACACGCTGTGTTCTTAGAAAATAACGAGGACCTGGAGCCCAGGAAAATAGATCTTGAGGAGAAACGGGTTTATGTTCCTTCACCGCTCATCCCAGAGACCTTTATTCCTGTGCCTAATGAGGTTGCACCTCCAGTAGAGAATACTGTTGTTGCGCCCACTGTTGAGGTCTCCGAAATTCCTGATGATACACCTAATGATGAGCCTCAGTAGTCTCCTGAAATAACTAATGAACCTATTAGAAGATCACAGCGGGAGAGAAGATCTGCCATCCCAAATGATTATGTTGTCTATATGAATGAGGATGTTAATGATATAGTGAAGGTAGATGATCCCACCTCTTATAAGGAGGCCATGATGAGTGAACATTCTTCTAAATGGCTTGAAGCCATGGAGGATGAACTAAAGTCTATGAGCATTAATGACGTATGGGACTTAGTAGAAATTCCTGACGGAGTCAAAACAGTAGGCTGTAAATGGGTCTACAAAACCAAGCATAACTCTAAGGGAAATATCGAAAGGTTCAAAGCAAGACTTGTAGCAAAAGGCTTCTCACAAAGAGAGGGGATTGACTATAATGACACCTTTTCTCCTGTCTCAACTAAAGATTCATTCAGAATTATTATGGCACTCGTAGCTCATTATGATTTAGAACTGCATCAGATGGATGTTAAGACGGCATTTCTTAATGGCGACTTGCAAGAGAGGTCAGGCAGAACCATTTTTCCAGAGAACGCCAACTCTCGGCCTCGGTTCAAATGGATGTACCGCGACGACTTTCCAGAACTACCGGTTAACGGAAGTACTGGATTTATAACGGCGGTACTTCAGCGCTGACTTTCAACGGCTAGTTCAAAAGCTCTGACATAGCTGTTACCGTCACGTCAGAACAGGAGCAGAAGTACCAGCTCTTGACCTGTGGTACTTCCGTCTGCCCTGAATTTTTTTCTCAAATTTCACTCTAACATCTAGTTTTGGTTGGTGAGGTTATAAATACCCGTACTCCTGTTCTAGGACAGATAGAAGAGACCCCATTGAACATCTTTGAGCTTAGAGCATTCACTCTACACCTCATTTTCTCATTGTGCATTCATTGAGGTGGATGAGCAAAAGAAGTGCATTGCATTCTTAGATTGATCCATTGGCACTCGATTGCGATTAAGTAAAGTTTGTGATTTGTTACTCTTGGTGTTTGCCGGCACCTGGATGACTCGATGGAGTTTTTCACGGTGAATTCTTCAAGAAGGTTGTGAAGCAGCTCGGGCATCGATTTGTGAGTGGTTTGGAGTCCTCCATCTTCAGAGTGAAGGAAGGACTACCAATAGTGGATTGAGGTGCTAAGGCTTAATTCGTGGAGCCAGTCCAATTCGTTTGGGCTTTCCTCAATATGGACTAGGGGAAACTGGTAAGTTTTCGATCACCACAGTAAAAACATCATTGTTCATTGGTGATCTCTTGTCTCTTTTTAGCTCTTGTACATTTATTACATTGTGATTATCTACTTGTGCTAGAGCCTTTTGTAGAGATATACTCTTGTAGTGATATAGACTTATTAGAATTGTGTAGGTTTTAACTGCTTTAAATTTTGATCATATCAATATTGTAGAAATTATTTAGAAGGGAATAAAATTTTAAGACCTCCTATTCACCCCCTCTAGTCAGTTATCCTTGATCCTAGAACAACATCCACTTGTGTATTCACGTAGGGCCTGGCCAATCCACTGCCAACTACTCCAACTGCCACCGCAGCATGACGGCCCTGTTCTCCGAATCCTCGGCCACCTGCGCCAGCTTCTTGCACCCAGAGCCCACCATGTGTGCCCCCTTCACGAGCTTGTGCGCTGTTTCTTGCTGCGTCAGCGTGAGATTCACCACCCCCAAAGCCTATGCCTTCCTCTACACTGGCTGTATATACGCGTAACGTGCCCTCCTGCACGCCTTCAGAGCCACTGCATGCTGCCGCGTCTGTATTTTTTGCCAAAACTTGGCTCCTTCAGCATGCTCTTCAGACAAACCAATTTATAAGTTTTTAGAGAAATCTTGTACAACCGATCTGGAGATCTTTTCGCCTTTATTAACAGATCTTTGTTCTTGTCGTACACACGCAAGAACTCATCCTGCAGCACCACCCTGCACCCTCTTTTTGTCATCTGCCGGAGACTAAGTATGTTGTTGCATAGACTTGCTATATAGTAAATCCTTGTCAACAACTTCTTATCTCCGTTATTCCATTGCAACACACTACTACAAAAGAGGCTAAACTAGACACTTACATTATAGATGATTTCTAAGAACCGTCTATGCTGTAAAATCACAGACGGTTTATACAAATAATTGTCTATGGTATTTTTACAAACGGTTTATTTATATGAACCGTCTGTGATAATGACAGACATCACAGACAGTTCTTATCAAGAACTGTCTATGAATTATCGTAGAAGGTTCTTGATAAGAACCGTGAGTGATAATGGCAAATATCACAGACGGTTTTTTATTTAAACCATCTGTGATACTTCACAGACAGTTTGTATTAGAAACTGTCTGTGATAATGAAGTTATCACAGACGGTTTATATTAAAAATCGTCTGTGATATGTTTTCCACCTCGCAATCCCGCAAAATTTCATAATCTCCCACCTGAGTCTCAGTAGGATTCAGTTTTGAGACACCTTCAGTAAAACGGACATAACTTTTGCACAGGGTGTCCGTTTTTGACGTTCTTATACTCGTTGAAAAGCTAACGACGATCCCGATTCAAAAAAATGACCAGCTTGTGCTCTAAGACCCTCAGAATCGGTCATCTTTACCCTCAAATTTGCGTTACAAGTTTTTAGTTTTTATTTTTGCAAAATTTTTTATCTTTCTTTCGGAATTTGGAGTTTGCCTCAACTACAAAGTTGTAGATCTCATCGAAACCTTTCAAATGAGTATATATAAGCCATATAGAACTTTGCTATTTTACCTTTTGAGACTAGTTATTTATATTATACCGATATATTGTCTTTGTGACGCCATTATCATAGACGGTTTTTGTTATGAACCGTCTGTGATATCTCCTGTTATCATAGACGGTTTTTGTTATGAACCATCTATGATGTATCTATCATAGACGGTTTGTAATCTGAACCGTCTATGATGTCTCGTCACATCATCGATCCGCGGCATATCCCCAGGATCCCGATCTCACCTGTCTATTCTCTCCGCATCGAACGGCAGGCACTGTTCTCCTCCCCACCTCTCGCCCCTTATTAACGCCTCTACTAGTACAACTCTAACTCATTTGTGCACGGCAAGGGTGGGAAAGGGTTCGATAAGGGCAACTGAAATTTTGCTTGAAGCAAGATGGAAAGAAAGAATGCAATGGCAAATCTGCACTATTCTAAATCGCCAATATAGAAGCTATTGATTTTGTCAAAGAAGCTAAAAATGGTGTTCGTTGCCTTTTCTGCTACTTGAAAATTTTCCCACATCACTTGTTTTAGATTATAATTTAATGAAGAATGTGTAATTCTAGCTTGCATTAGTCTGAAGTTTCTTGTAGTGTAAACATTTTTTTGAATTTGTAGCTGTGAAGTTTATCTTTGTAAAATTGTAAGTGTTCTCTTGTGTATACAATGCTATGGGTAACTTACTCGATATCTTGTGATATTGTAATGGTGGATTCTAATCTTAATGGAAATAGAATGTGTTCTTGTGTTTGTTGCTATATTTGCTTGTTTTCAAATGATATAGTTAACATTTTCTAAGGCTAGCCAAAAAATAGAAAAATTTAGGTATATAATGAACTATCACAGATGGTTTTGTGGTATAAACTATCACTGAAGAATTATTACAGACGGCTCGAACCAGAAACCGTCTGTGATGGGAAAGTATCACAGATGGTTCTATATACCAACCGTCTGTAATGGGAAAGTATCACAGACGGTTCTATATACCAACCGTATGTGATACTCACATATCACAGACGGTTAGTAGTTAGAATCGTCTATGATGTGTGAGTATCACAGACAGTTGGTAGCTAGAATCGTCTGTGATAGTGTTCTTTATAGACAGTTCTAATTATAAACCATCTGTAATGTATTTATCACAGACGGCTCACAAACCGTCTGTGATAACCTTTGATTATCACTGACACATAAATTCAGACGGTTCAAAAAACCATATGTGATAGTTTTGAACCGTTAGTTATGACCCTTTTTGTAGTAGTGACATCATTGTCTCTTTGCCTATTATCTCCATCATGTAGCCATCGCCAAACTTGACCTTAAACTAAATTTTCTCGTCGAGCTCATGAAACATGGAGCAATCTCTCGTCATGTGGTTGATTGCTCCATTGTCCAAGTACCACTAATTCGTGCGATCGTGGCTACCTTCCTTCGTGCATAGTTTTGGAACTACGTTCTCATCCTTCAGCATCACCATGACTGGTGCCTTTTCAACATATGAAGAGAGAAGTAGTCCTGATTTGTCATCTTCTTCTTCGTCTTAGGTGAGGTTCACCTTCCCGTTCTTCTTCTTGCTTTGACAATCCGAAGCATAGTACTCGTACTCATTACAGTTGAAACACTTTATATGGTTGTGGCATCCTGACACATAGTGCTTGTATTTGCCACATTCAAAGCACCTGGCATGTGATTTATCATGGGATTTGTCACCACCGCCTTGCCCAGCCTTGTCTCCACGGCCAGCTCTGCTGCCTTGACCACTCTAGCCACCTTGATCACGCCATCTTCCACGGCTGCTTGATGAGCCATGACCGTCTCTCGGATCTCCCTTTACTAGCAATGCCTGCTGTTATGAGTCTGGTATCCCTGCTCATTACATGACTAAAACCCCTTCAGTAACTCCTCATGTGCCTTGAGGGAGCTGGTGATCACTATCTTCTTGTCCAGATCAGAGGAGTACATAAGTGTGGTGACAACAGGTATGTACTTCTCTGGAAGCATGCGTAGATATTTCTTCATCGCTATAGATTCCTCCATCTTATCGCCAAGAGAGTTAATCTGATTGTATAACGAAGTCAGCTTGATGGTGAACTCGTCCACCGACTGGGTCTCTCCCATCTTGAGATTTTCAAACTCACTCCGCAAATTCTAGAGCCGCACCTCCTTCACACGATCAACTCCCTCGTGCATTGTCTGAAGCGTCTCCCACGCTTCCCATGCCGTCTCCTTGCTGATGAGCTTATGCATCATCGCATCTGGCATTGCTTGGTAGATGATGGCCAAAGCCGTCTGATCCACCTCCTTGTCCTTCCCCTTCAGATCGACAGCACCCTACACACCCTGGGTGTGCATGTTCACCTTCATTTTCATTGCCCACACTGGGTAATTATCAGTCGTCAGGAGAGGGTATTCGAGAGAGATCAGCCCACTCCGGACACTTGAAGTTGATGCTTCTCCCATGTTCTTCAGGTACCACCAAGATCAACAGGCTCTCACTTGTTGTAGTTTTTCCTGATACACACGAGAACTCAGCACAAGCCTAGTCTTGTTCAAGATGTGTACTCATGCTCACTCCTACCACCAACATGACCTTCCGTGGGACCCGCGATGTGACGTTGCCTGATGGACAGCACCTCTACCTCGTGGACCAGGTGATGTGAGAACAACACTCGCCTCTGCTAGTTCTCACATGAGCATGCAAAAACTTTATCTTCTATCAGATTGATTTCTGGGAACAACAACCACTCCACTTTTTCTTTATTGCTTCTTCTCGATCACACCGATCGCTACCTCTACTCCTCTATTACAAAACGCTCCATAGCCTTTTAAAGTGAGATTCAACGACTCAAAGACAGACACATAATCCAACTCGGAAATGAACTCAACTTATGTCATGTACATACACAGCAACAACACGTGCAAATTTGACTTGGATACAGACTAGCAAAAGGAAACAAGATTACTAACTCTAACACCTACTAATGCAGCAGTTCGCTTTGCACTAAGTAATTCCATCAAGTTTGATGTTTGCTGTTGGCACAAATAAATATCGTACAATTTGACAAGGGAGGGTCAAAACAAACATCAACTACAAAAAGTTTACTTGTAAAAATGCCATCACCAGTAGCCCCGTTGCTACCCTCACACTAGCACCCTTCGAAATCACTGCCACTGTCGACCGCTGCCCTCTTCCTCTCACTGTTTGGCTGCCACACCATCTTGGCTCGACTGCTTCATGACGCTGGAGGCTGTGGTGCATCATCGAAGATACAAGCAAATGAGTGATTGTCTTCTTCTTGGGCATTGCCGCTATGTCGCAACCTTCTTCTTGGATGTTGCTGTAGCTTTCTTCTTGGGAGCCACCGTGGTAGGGATGGATACGACTGACGGAGGCTTCCATGGTAGAGGTTGATCGAAGCGGCGATGGCGGTAGGGATGGATGCAGCCTCGCCAAGGGATGGGGGATTGAGGAGGCGAGCTGTTGGAATAAGGAGGTAGGATCGATCCACTCGAGCATAAGGATCAATAGGTTCTTGACCCTTTTGTCCCATTTATATTTTAGGCCTCACCTCTGGCCCATCTAGCTGCAATTATGAGTTCGGATCGATGATCCATTAGCACAGGCTGATCCACTCCCACCCCTAATGAGGAGCCAGTGTGGAAAAGAAACCCAGGAGCAAGTCGAACCAGCTAGCCAACGAAGCCGTCCGTGAGCCACCAGATCTGTTGTTCGAGCCTCCACGATGGAGCCATCCCTTCCATCCATCCATCCTTGGGTGATCGTAGATTGATAGCGTGTAGGATCAAGGATAACCGACTAGAGGGGGTGAATAGGAGGTTTTTAAAATTTTCTTTTCTTCTAAATAATTCTCTACAATTTCAATTTAGCAAGAATGTGAAGCACTTAAACCTACACAATTCTAGTCAAGTAGAGTATCAACACTAGCTCTATATCAAGCAAATAATCACAATAATACTAACAAATAAAAGCTAGAAGAAAATATGAGAGAAATGTACACAACCGATGTTTCACCGTGGTGTTCGAAAACTTGCCGGTTTCCCCTAATCCACGTTGAGGTTAGCCCAAACGAATTGGATCGGCTTCATGAATTAAGCCGAAACACCTCAAATCCACTAGAGATAGCTCTTTCCCGCTCCAGGTAGGTGAGCTCCAACCTTCACACGAATACCGGGCCTTCTCACAAACTCCTTTGAGAAGATCACCGATCAACCTCCTCCCAATCGTCCAGGTGCCGGCAAACAACAAGAGTAATAAACCAAGACTTCACTTGATTGCAAACAAGTGCCAAAGGATCAAACTAATGAATGTTATGTACTTTTTGGCTCAACCACCTCAATTGAATGCACAAGAAAGAAAAGAGGTGTGGTGTGAATGCTCAATACTCAAAGATGTTCAATGGAGTCTCTAACTTATGTCCTTGAGCAGTGGTACGGGTATTATACCCCTCACCAACCAAAACTAGCCGTTTGAGATAAATTCCAGAAAATTCAGGGCGAGCGGAACTACCGTCGGCCAATGACCGGTAGTTCCGCTTTAGTTCTGACGTGGCAGAACGGCTATGTCAGAAGCTCTGCACTAGCCGTTAGAAAGTTGGCGCGGTACTACCGCCATTATAAAATGCTCTCTGGAAATAAGGCTCCGCTTGGAATTCGGAGCTTCCAGGCGCCGGTAGTTCCTTTTTTTGTCTACAGAACTTCCGCTCTGCGGTAGTTCCAACATTAAAAATTGCAGTACTACCGCTCTTCCAGATAGAGCACAAATTTGGCTTTTAAGACAGATTTTTAATGAATGCATGATCCTAGTTTGATCCCAATGGCACAATAATTTTTCATCAAGCTACTTGCCATGATCCCTGTTTATAGTACAATATTTAGCCTATAATCCGGTCTTCCACCTTTTCTCCTAAGACCAGTAAAAGCAAAAAGGGATACTATTCTAAGTATACCTTTGTCTTGAGCCATTTTTGGTCTTCACGTTGATTCTTAGCTTGCATCTTTGTCAACCACTTATTGACTTAACCTTTAACCACTCATTAAACATGTTAGTCCCATATTCACATAACTTTATTAATTACCAAAATCAATTTTAGGAGCCTAGATGCTTTCATAGCGAAGCCCTATTGCTGCACCTATAGCCACTCTCCGGTGAGCCGAACTAAGGAGGGCCAATGTCCATCTCCATGTCATCCGTTCATTTGCCATTCATAATCAAACTCAAGGGAGGATGGCCATGTACTATCGGTACAGGAGCGGCGTAGACACGTTCTCCATGTTGGATTCAGCCCATAATTGAGGCACGTTTTCTTTACAAATTTCAAAGCATGCATGGTTCACTACCATATTAGCTAAGTAAGTGGAGGGAAGATAATTTATAAGGTGAAGTCTTTACAGCTCATTGAAACATGATATATGGCATGTAGATGTCATGATGAGGACTTTGGTTAAACATGTATGCATGCACACGCGCATATGTGCATATTTTTCTGTGAAAAATCATAATGTGCCTCCTGGCACATTATAACCCACCTTTTTATTTTGCTGAATTTCAAAAGGCTAGATTAATTTGGTTTAATTTGTGATTAATGGTGTCAGTTACTAGAGAGTAATTGCCATGCATATTTAAAAGGATTGAAAGACATCCAAGTTCATTAACCAATTTTTTCATTCCTCCCCCACATCTTCTTCCTCCTCTAGTGATCTGTGTAGGTGTGTTCAGCAGCTAAATCGAGAAGGCCTTCCTCTTCAGCATGCACCGGGAAGGAGGGTGAGCGGTATCTCCAACCTTGTCATAGAAAAAACTCGCACAGTGTGGCAATAAGGTTTCAAGGTAGCACACATATGCGCGACAACTCACTTCACTGCTTCCAATACATTATGCGCGACCGCTCACTTCACTGCTTCCAATACATTATGTACTGCATTGAGCTTGTGATGCTTCTTATTCTTCATCAAGCCAATTATAAGTCATTCGTGTGACCAATCGACTCTATTATATAATATTCTTGAGTATAGTTTGAAGAGCAATATGTTGCCTGTTGTTAGTATTGATTTGTGCATCACTAGTTATTTATAATATTTGTCTCCTAGTAAAATTTGAAATTAAAATATTATGCATATTTGCAATAATCCAGAAACCTTATTTTGAACTTTGTTGCAATTCAGTAATGGCTGGTGCTTTGGATGTAATAAAATCTGAGAGTTTTCTGGTCAGAACTTTCATAGATGACAGACAAGAGCCAAGTTTTAGCTCATGTGTTCGGAGTTGTGGTGGGTTATTCACCCGTAGTATCCATTTATGATTGACCAGTACATGCAGTTCGAAAATATGAACAACACCGCTCTTGGCTGCATTCTAACCATTCTGACAGACCAGATCTATGATGTGTATATGGACTACAACTCTATCATAGAGTTGTGGAATGTACTAGAGTATAAATATGTAGAGGAAAAGGCAGGTTGCTAGCTCTACATGTATAGACAATTCTTTGATTCTTCGACTTTAGCATGGAAGAGGCTAAGTCCATAGTTGGACAAGTTCATGACCTCCAGCTATTGGTTAGTGGGATTGTGTAGCTTGGCTATGTGGTGCCTCCTAAGTTTGTGGCGATGAGTATTGTTACTAAACTTTTTGCTTCTTGCCTAGATTTTGCCACTATCTTGAAACACAAGAGAGAAGAGATTTCTGTTGAGGATCTCATTGCTACCCTTGATGTGGAAGAGAAGGTAAGAGCAAAGATGCACCAAACACTTTCATCCAGAACAATGTTAATGTCAAAGAGAAGAAGTATGGCAAGGAAAACAAATGCTCTAAACCAAATAAGACAACTAGCTTTAAGAAGAAGAAAACTAAGAAAAAGGAGTTGAGGGACATCACCTGCTTCATGTGTGTGGAAAAGGAGCTCATATGTCAAAAGATTATCGTTTTCGCAAGAGCAGAGATGGTGAACAGCCAAAGCAGAAAGATGTCAACATGATCATAGGTGAGGTCTCAACTTCAAGAAGGTATGGTAATTCACCTGTTATCTTTTTAGCATGCCAATCCGTTGTTTGGTGGTTGATACTGGTGCTAATGCTCACGTATGTTCTGGTATTTCTTTATTTTCTTTTTATCAGACAGCACGGGCTTCCGCCATCTTAATGGAAAACGAGTCACATGCTTCTGTTTGGCGTTGGCACGATGGATATGTAGCTTACTTTAGGAAAAATTATCCACTTAAAGAATGTGCAATATGCACCAATAATAACAAGAACCTTGTTGGTGGTTCTCGTTTATACAGAAATGGTTATAAGCTAGTATTTGAGTCAAATAAAGTCATAATATGCTTGTTCCACCTAAGTACTTTAGAGTCTTGTTATAATCTGAATGTTGCAACTAGTTTAAATAAATATGAAGCCAATATTTAGCATTCTCCCTTCTATCGTATTGGTTTTTATAGTATTGTTAAAATATCCAGATTATATTTAATTCCATAATATGAACTTATCAACGGATCAAAGCGCTAGCCATGTGTGCAAGCAAAGCAGCTTCGAAAAGCCTTTTAATGAATTAGAGGATGAAAAGAACTTGGCACCATTAAATCTTATTCAATCAAATTTGTGTGAAATGAATGGATTGTAGAAAAAAGGAAGCTTGGATCTAAAACAATCAATTATGTTTTTCTAGGATATGCTCATAATAGAACAACCTATAGATTTTTAGTAGTTAAATCAGAAATTCCTAAGATAATTGCTAACACAATAGTGGAGTGTAGAGATGCTTCATTCTTTGAAGTTATTTATCATGTGGGACTTACGAAAAATACTTCACAAACTGGGAATTTTCAAACTAAAATATTGAAAGTGAAAATAATCAAATTTTGAATTTTTCACCATTTCTAAACCAATATATGGTATCCTTGAGAAGGATAACAATATAGTCACGGAGGCTCCTCTAATGAGTAAGAAACAAATGATTGAGAAAACCTTTGATGACGACTTTATTATAGTTTGATGCAGGAAATCATTTTAGGATTTCTATGAGCGAGGATAAGGTGCGGGTGTGCTAGTGTATTAAAGTACACAAAAATAAACACAAGACAAGAAACCAAATATTAAGGAAACATGCATTTTATTAATTCTCGTGGAATTACAAAATACAAGTCCGTTTAATTCATATGTGCTCTACGTGAAGGACCATGTGAGAAAGTCCACGATACTGTTATAATGAACTATTGCAATGTTTATGGAGTTGTCAATTAGTTTTGCAAAAATTGAATTTGATTTGGACTGTTTTCTGGAAGTGTTAGGAAAATCGGAAGTACTGAGGCATTAGTGCGGTAGTTCCACTTTGCGGAAGTACTACATGCATAAGTGTGGTAGTACCGCTCAACGGAAGTACCGGGTTGAGTTGCGGTATGTTTTTTCTAGAGAGGTCCAGGTGAGATTTTCAACGTGTGGAAGTATTGCTTTGGGTAGCGGTAGTACCGATATGGTAAGTACGGTACTTTTGATCTTCCTACAAAAAGAAGATTTTGGGGAATTAAGTCATGGATTAAGTTGGTTTGACCTGGGTCATTGGATTAAGGGTGCATGATGCATGTCTTGGCTAATGTTGGTCAAATTGTGAAGAACTTGTGCCTAGAAATAATTTCTTTGTCTTTGGATGTGCAGAGTCGCTTAGAGTAAACCGTGGTTAACGGCGAGGATCGGGGCTAGGAACATGGATGAGTTGAGGCCCAGAACGATCGAGAATGCCGAGTGAGACGGTGAGCTCAAGCATTGCCGAGAAAGGCACGAAAGTTGAAGGAAAGTTCAAACGGTCGGATGGTGCCATGTAGCTTGCATGAGCCAAGTGAGCCATGGTTCGGTGAAACTAGGATGGGAGAGACTTGGCGTCGGATGGCAGGAATGGTGGCTTCTCGGGTGATGGTGACTCTGCAATGGCAAGCATGGCGATTGCTTGCAGTGGTTGGTGATGACCGGGTCAAGGAAGGGTATTTTGGTACTTTGGCCAAAATACCAACAACCATTTTGGATCAAAATCGTGGTGCATGGGCGATGCGTTGGAAAGCAGTTTAGGTCAAGGTGGAGATAGTTGGATCAAGGCTAAGGATTTAGCGAATGCACACTATGCGCTTTGAGAGTAAAACACATGTGTGTAGGGTTAATGAGTTTTTCCATTGTAATAGTGGGTATAATCTATTAAGGGGTGTAGGCGGCTAGTTGCCTACCGATAAAAGGGGTTGGGATGGAGACATGTAGAGTTAACCATCCAACCCATCTCTTGTTCTCTCATCTCTATGATTTGGGTTTGAGAGTGAGTGCCTTATGTGCTCTTTGTCCTCCAAGGTGGAGCGGCTGTAAAACCTATCTTCTCAAGTAAGCAATACATCAATCGCTTTGCATCTCTTGTATCTCTCTTATTTTTTATTGATGTGCTTGACTTTTGGTTGGCTTTGATCTCTCTTCATTCTCTCTTGTGATCTTGCTGTGCTAAGAATGTGTAAGAGATGTAGATAATCCTTGAGAATACATCTCCATCCATTTAGGCACTTTGATACTAAGATTCACAAGAAAACCCGGTTTGCTTGATTTTAGCCTCTTTGGTCCATATCTTGATCTGAGAGTTTTTTGTTGGGATTTTTCGGTGTTCTAGCTTGCTATGACATGTGGGAATATATCTGAAGCCATCTTGGCCATCATCTACCCATGAGTAAGTTATATTCATCATTTGAAGGTTTTGACTCGGTTTTGGTGCAACCTTCCAACAATCTGAAAAAGGTCTCAACTTTGACCACGATTTTCGTAATCATTTATTGGAATAGGCTCCTGACTTCCTAGAGTAGATCCCTACAAATTTTTATGTCATTTTGATCTACAGATTAAAAGTTATCTCAATTTTGGATTTTGAAACCGTGCTTAAAACACTGTTCATCCTGATTTTACTATAGAAGTGAAGGTACCGCAATTACTATAGCGAGTGGTAGTACCGCAAATTTAACTATAGCAGTTCCGGTTTCGCTGATTTTTCTTGGGTTTTGAGTGTTTCTAATCGCTGATTTTTGTGGTGGTCTTTCATTCTAATCTTCATAGCTCTATACCTATTAAAGTGAAGGATTTATGAATATTCGGGAAAAAATTTCAAGGTACTATTCGCCCTCCTCTATTGTCATCTTTGGTCCTTCACTACGACTTGGCGATATGGTCTCCTAGTTCCTGCGGCCTTAGAAAGCTCCCAGTTAATGACATCTGAGGGTAAACCCACAGAACATCTCCAATTAAGCTGCGCGCTGGTCGTCGTCTTTGATCTTCGCTTTGCATTCTCCATGCATGCGGTGTTGATGAATGGTTGAGGCAAATTTGGATGTTGGCATGTGTTGGATTGAAATCGGCAACAGAGGGGGGTGAATGTTGCTTCTTTGAAAAAGAGCCCCCACAAGTATCCACTAGAAGATACGCTTCTCTGATAGCTATAGAGCTATGAAGAAGGGATCAAAAACTCACTGGAGCCTTAAGAAAGAAAAATAGAAAGTGAGACGAAGAACAAACAATCGGGACTACGCAAGCACCAAGGGCCGGTCAGACCGCAGTTATTGGGCCGGTCTGACCGCTCCCAAGCCGCCGGTCAGACCGCCCATATATCACCGGTCTGACCGGCCCTGTATACCCGGTCTGACCGCCCATCTATCACTGGTCTGACCGGTTGCCTGGAAACAGGGAGCCCGACTGAAAATGTTTTTTTGCTGATTTTACTGAAAAACTACGATTTCAAGCAAATGGATGAATTTCTATTGATGCCGTCTTGCCAGCAGATAAATAACCTATTCCAAACAACAAAGAAACCTCAGACAACAGGAAAATTCATTTGAAGACCAAGAATCTGAGATTTAAGCCAAGAACTGAAAAGTTACAGAGAGCAATTCTATTTCTCAAATTGCCATCTAATCTGTGATTCTTTGACCATGAAACTTAGAGATTAGATGAGGAATAGCCTTAGAACTTAGAATCTCAAACCAGGGCACAACCTTTTCAAGGAAAATCGAAAAACATCACAAACCCTAGAACAAGAAACCTGAGAAAGAAATGGGCGCAAGAGGAATAAAAAGAGAATCTTTGATTCCTATGATGAGCTCTTGGGATTTTAACTGATCAAATGATCTTGAGACCTAATCCCATCACAGAGCAATCCATTTTACATCTTCTTAGCAAGAAACAACTCCAAAACACAAAAACAAAGAAATCAAACAGAGCAACAGCACGAAGAATGAAACTGGAGACAAGAGCAAACCAAGTCAAATTGATTCATCCCCATGTATGATTGAGTACAAAAAAATGATTACATGGAGTCCCCATACGCGATTGATACATGGGAGTCACACTACATGCTACCACTTGAGCTCTCAAGAATATCACACCCAAAGAAGAACTCAAGAACAGAGAAGCTACGGGAGACAAGCAAAACCACCCTCTGCCGTCTCCCACCAACTCTAAAACTGAAAGCACAAAGCAAATACCAACTCCTCTAAAGCCTCTAACCCCTCTCACAAGCCATACACATGCAGGAGACAATCTCCCTATTTATAGCCTTGTAAAATGGGTTTGCAACATGCTTTGCCCATTAAGCCTCCACCAACTCTAGTGATTTATCCACAATCCACTTCCTTTAGTGCAGCTTTGCGAATTCACCAAAACGCCCCTCCTGCACCTTCCGGGAAGCTTCTTCATTCCTTGCCTTCCAAGCCTCGCAGCCATCTCAAGTTCTCGCCGTCTTCGGCATACCTTGACCGCTTTGACCTCGGCACCGCCTGCACCTAGTCCGGTCATCCCGTGCCTCGCCACGACTTCGCCTCGACGTCCTGCAGCCATCATAGACAAGAAATGCATTACATAGCACCGCTCGACACATGTAATCACAATTAGCATCAACAAATCATATTAAGCTTGAAATTGCCCAAACGACCAATCGGGAAGAAGAATACGCCTCAAGTCTATCTAACCAAACCCGACTGCGCCAAATGTCGACTTGGCACGAACCACACAAACCAAACTCAATCTTTCCAAAACCCTTGTCAATTACTCATCATAATCATGGGTTCATATCTACATGGTCTCTCAGCATGATCCATAGTCTTGTTGGTCTATGGCCCGTTGGTAGTGTGGCCTTTGCACTTGCCAGCCCACCCGTGTCGTCCAACCTTGTCAGTCGCGAATGGCAATTAGAAAGACAAAAGATTGTGAAGCACGCATGCATGGTTCCCGACAAGCTAGTCCAATCTGGACGATATGGTGGTGTCAAGGTAGGTGTAGTGGAGTAGTTCTATCTCACTCCGTTGATACATAGCTATTAATGTTCGGCGTCATTAGTATCAAACAAAGTAAGCTCCTCCGGCTTGTCGATATCCGATGATGCAGGTGTTGACTTCATCAGCTCAGGCCGGTTGATGGGGTGGCCTTTACCTCGTTGGTGCTCAGCCTTGTGAGATGTCTGCCTTGTCGGTGTCGGACGGGATGACTTACCTGATGATTTGCATCATCGGTACTTGACTAGTCTATGGAGTGGCTTTGCCTCATCGGTGCTTAGCTGAAGTGAATGTAGAGGTGTTCGAATACGTAGTCTACATGTAGGTGTCGTCGCTTGCAGCAGGCGGTGATGGTGCTTGATAGAGACAAATCTGGAGCTTGGTGATGTCTTGGCATTGACTAGGCCGTGCAGGCAGTGCCCTCTGCATATGGTAGCCATGTAAGGATGACATTCGTTTGGGGTGAATAGATTGGATCAATAGAGAGATGGTGGAGACGGGTGCTCGCACTTGTCCACGACTCGGTACTCGACCGATCAGCGACGTCATGTGCCTCCAGTGTGGAGTAGGCCTGATAGGTGGCGCCGAAGCATCATCATCTCCTCGCGCACGTAGAGGTATGCTGTATTGCGTTGTACGTGTATGCATGGGCATGCATGTGTGCAGTGCATGCATCATCTTCAGCTCGAGCAGAGAGCTGGCTGTTGGCGCCACGGTAGCTCTAGCGGGAGACACACAACTTGGTTGTCAATGATGATCTAAATAGCGGACGTGGCAGATCGTTGACGACGATGACTCCCGTGGTGTTTCGGAGAAGGCATGAAGTTCCCGGGTGCGGCAACTCCGGTGCAGTGCAAAATGTGTGAGTAGCTCCATCCGCATCTGCATGTTGTGTATGTAGATTGGTAGATTAAGCATCACCTTGGCTTGTTGCCATGTGAAGTTATCAAGAAACTAAAAAATACTAGCATGCATGATCCGTGCAGAGTACGTGGGCTGCTGCACGACCCTGTCTTCACATCTAATTAATTAGGAGTAGATACCGACTTCGGTTTTGAACACGGCAGCTTCCGCGGCGTATACACGTCCCCTGTCTTCACATCTAGTTAAGAGCAGACATCGACTTCGGCTTTGAACACGGCAGGAGCCTCTGTGGCGTACACGTTACCTCAGTGGGTGACTGCGCGTCCCCAGTGACTTGGTAGCATCCCCGGCAGCGTGCAGATGGTCCGGCAGGGATGGCGGCTTCTCGGGTGACGGCGACTCTGCAGTGACTTGCGGGCAGCTCGACAGGCGATGCGCGTGGCACCTGTTAGATAGCTTTGGCGAAGTGCTTGACGTAGCTCTGCCTCTTGGCGTTCATACTTGATCTCTGGACACGGCTCGGCAACCTCGACGGTGCGGCCATGGACTCCGCAGTGGTGAGCTCCAGATCGTGGTGGCGCTTCCTGGCACCGAGCTTGCAACCGTACGTAGTCATGGCCATGGTGGGATACCAGTCTTCATGTGGTGATAAACTGATGATCTTGGAGGAGAGAGGAATCATGTGCTCACAGGGGCGGAATTGGGGCCCGGACAAAGTAGGCTCTAGCCCGAGGGCGTGAGAAAATATGCAATGTATAGCCTAGGTATTTTCAACTCAGTCTGAGGTATTATTGTTAGTATTCAGCTCAGGTAGCCTATACATATTTCAGAATTCAGCCTCTATGCCAGCGGCCCACCACTCTCCGCGCGGCCCACTCACCGCTCGACCCATTTCGCGTCGTGCGCTCGCTACTAACGTCTTCACGCGCTGCAACACCGCTCGCTCAGAAGTCAGAACCCTAGCCCAGCAGCCGTAGAACGGCAGAGGGCAGAAGCCGGGCGGCGAAAGGCAACGCCGCACCACAGCCGCTCATCGCTAGTACCGCCTCGTCGCCTCCGCCTCGTCTCAGATCTCCACCGCCTCGTCGCCTCCGCCTCGTCTCAGATCCCGGCCCGCCCCGCCTCGTCTCGGCGCCGCTTCGCCTCCTGGCCAGCGCCGCCTGGCTCCCAGCCCACCCCCCCCCCCCCCCCGACGGCCGGTGCCGCCTCGCCTCCCGGCCTGCCCCCCCTCCAGCTCTCCCGGCGTCGCCCCGCCTCGGCACCTCCCAGCCAGTGCCGCTTAGCTCCTGGCCAGCGCGGCAGTGCAGGCGTCTAGCGCCGGCGTCGCCCCCCTCCTGCTCGGCTCCTGCCTGCAACCTGGTGGTCTGTGGTCTACGCCTCTACAGCGCGTCGGCGCTCGCCTCCCAGTCTCCCAGAGCCCCACTGCCGTAGGCTGCCAGGGTTCACTCTTCAGTGATAGGTAAAATGGTAATTGATAAATGATGTGAAATACTGAAATGTGACACTTGATGGATCCTGTTTGTACATGAAGTATTCTATTTTCAGGGCCAACTGAATTTTTCATCATATTTAGTTCTTAGATTCGATTTGTATTTGTAGGTGAATAGGAGCGTTGGAGCTGCCCTCTCATTATCCTCATCTGCTTTTGTTCTCCAGGTGTGCATTCTATTCACTGACAAGTGACTATGTAATGTATCAGCGGTTATGTGAAAATTTTATGTCATTAGGCATTCTTTGAAGTATTGGTGTCACATTTATATCTTACCTATTTTGGGTACATTGCAATTGCAGGTTGTCGTCTACTGACACACAGGATATTGTGGTTGTTCCTTTCTTGGTCATACTCCCGGTGCTAGAGAAAAGGTACGCAAAAGGTTAGCACTTATGATAATCAGTCTACAGGAAAGCTCTTCTACCAAATATGCTCCTGACATACTTTCTAACTGCAACATATGATAACTTAAGCAGGGACCTTAATTTGACTAAAGAACCTAATTTCACTTAAGGATTTGTTCAGTACCTTGGAAGATCATGCTTGCTGCAACAACTTCACTTTAACTAACTAGTATGATGATCAATTGATTCTAGCTGAAATACTGAAATATGATGATCAATGATTCTAGCTGAAATACTGAAATGTGATGATTAATTGATTCTTGCTGAAATACTGAAATGTGATGATTGATTGATTGATTCTAGCTGAAATACTAAAATGTGATGATTGATTGATCCTAACTGTTTTTGTATTCTAGCTCTTGAAAAAAAAATTAGTGTTTTATGCCTTGAAAAAACATCTGAATTTTCGCTGTAGGAAACTAGGAGTTATTAGTCAATATAAAATGAAGCGGACGAAGACATTATCATCTTATTAGTCAAATTTATTATTATGCTTTTATGTTTACTTGTTTAGTATTGAACTCAAGTTTCATATCAGTAATGCAATTAGTCAATTATGATATACTTTTATTATTTCATAGTATGGGTACAAATTGGCGTTAGTTTTAAGTTGTTAGAGTTCAGCCCAGGGTGTAGTCAAATCCTGGTTCCGTCACTGTGTGCTCATGCATGCACGTACCCACAATGATGGCTAACATAGCACATAACTGCACGTGTATATTCTTTAGTGCATGTAGATCACTTTGCGCCCATACTGCATGCACCTCTCCTCTGCACGTTGGTGTGCTCGGCAGCTTGCAGGAGCTCGACGATGGCGACGGCGACCATGGTGGCCACGGTGACTTCAGCGACGCAGCCGCGACCTGCACGATGGTGCCTCCTGAAAAGTCGAGCCGGCCGCCGATGGGTCATGTGTCGAGGATGTCAACAGCAGGGATGCGAGTGTGGTGCCTCCAGCTTGCACGCGTGGCCAGCGATGGCTTCTCGGGCATGGACGAACAGGCAGCCTAGAGGACCTCTATGCTGAAAACTGGAGAGAGAGAAGAATGGACACTCAATCTGGTTCATGGCTCTAGTATGGCTGCCACCGTGAATTCCGGTGTAGTGTAACTGCATCATTCACTCAATCTGGTTCATGGCTCTAGTATGGCTGCCACCGTGAATTCCGGTGTAGTGTAACTGCATCATTGCTTTGTGATGCTACTGGTACTTGGCCACAGCCGTCGACGGCGGTACGGCAGCACAAACAGAAGGGGAGCCGGCTGCTGCTCCCATGGCTCCACCATGCCGGAGGAGAAAAAGAGATTAGGGCCATACTGTAAGTATGCATGTGAAATCCACATCAAAAGTATTGATTATATGTCTAAAAATGAAATGCAAATTTTACTCCGTGCCTCATGACTAAATTTCTCATGAATCACATAGTCATGCACACTTTATGACAGAAAGCCAAGAAATTCTGTCATGTTTTTTAGAACGAATAGGATAGTTATGCTGGACTGGAGGTCGACGAAAATAGACCCCTAGTGAGGCATGATCATTTTTGGCCCCTTAGCAAAGAAATTCCCCGCCCCCACGAAATTCCCTCTTTGGTCCTCGTTCGGCCGTCGACCCCACAAAGGCCACGCCACGACGGTACGGGTCATATGACATTACACATATAGTACATATAGCCAGAAGGTTGCATATATTATGGAAAAAAATCTTACATTCTGTATGGAATGCAAAAATTTGATTTCCATATGTTTCCATTTGCTTTCTATATGGAATGGAAGGCGTGTATGGAATAGGAAAAGCAAATCCTTATGTTCTCGTATATTTCCATTTGCTATTGAAGGCTCATACGCTATTTGCTTTCCGTATGTTTCCATTTGCATACATCACCAATCAATATGGAGTATTTAATTAATGGAAATGCTTGTTTCCGTATGTGCGCGCGTTGGCTCTGCGTGACGCACGCTTTCGAGCGCCATTGGATCGAGGAGCACGCATCGTGAGGCGTTCACGCGTGAGCGAGCATGTCGTTCAATGCACGTCGCGAGCAATTCAGTGTGTTACGCAACACCTCCTCAAATTGATGTCGAAGAGAACAACGTGGTCAAAATAGCGTAGTCGACCAATGTGGCTGAAACAACATGGTTATCTAACGTGGTCGTCCAACGCAGCGAAACAACATGGTCAAAACATAGTGGATGACCAAAGTAGTCAAAACAGCGTGATGGAACCAACGTGGTCGATCTAGCATGGTTGACACAATATGGTCGAAACAACGAAGTCAAATCAACGTGGTTGAAACATTATGGTCGAACCAACGTGGTCAAAACAACGTGGTCGACCCAACGTGGTCGACAAACGTGGTCGAAACAGCATAGTCGAAATGACGTGGTCATCTAACGTGGTCGAACCAACGTGATCGACACAAAATGGTCGAAACAACGTAGTTGAACCATCGTGGTCGAAACATTGTGGTTGGCCAACGTGGTCGACCAATGTGGTCGAAACATCGTGGTCGAACCAACGTGGTCGACACAATATAGTCGAAACATCGTGGTCAAAGGGCCGTGGTTGAGATGCTGTGGTTGAAGTACAAGGTTGAAAGACTTGTAGTCGTAAGGAGTCAATTTGGTCAGGTCTCTGTGTGGTAATAAACTTGATCAGATCTGTGTTTGTTGCGTAGCTACAATGAATCGGTCGATAGTCGTTGGTCCATAGTCGTAACTACAATAACTGGTCAGCAATCGTAAGCTAGAGTACCTGATTGGTAGTCATCAGCTACAGTACCTAATCGGTGCTCAGAAGACCTGCGTGTTATGATATAATAATCATGGAGATTATTTTTCACAATCAACTAAATTCAAGATGGGGAAGGACATCATGGACCTTGTGTTAGTCGAAACATGGATGTGTTGTGCCGGCGTAGTGGGTCACAGGCGATGTCGGGCTGGTGGGTGGGGTCGGTGGTGGTAGGGGCGGAGCCAGGAATTAGATATGGGGGGCAATATGGACAACAAGTAGAGTAGAACCAATGAACCATGCCGCCGCTACCGAGCCCGGACCTGCCCATCGAGGCGGTTATGGAGTTCCTGAACCCGCCGGACATGATGGTCACCGCCCACTAGAGAGGCAAATCGTGTTGTATTAGTCCATGTAAATTTGGGGATTTGTTCCTCCTTGTTTCGTTAGTTTAGTGTTTACAATTTATTTTTTCCTCGTTTGTTTGTACTGATTTTGATGTGAAAACAAAGACAAAGAAGAATAGTTCTGCTATGGTTTGCAAACCAGCAAAGGGGGGATTGTAAAATGATTTGTTGTTCCTATTATGATCTATTGGATGATTTGTGAATTGAAGCTATTTAGTCCTGGAAACAACAATTGGCACATCAGGCCACAACAGTTGTTGCAGCCACTAGAAACAACAATTGGTTGGGAATTTATACGGCTGCCATGGTGATTTAATTATGAACGCTGAAATGTAGTTCGGTGATGTAAGGGCAGATGCGTCACTTGGTGCTGCAAATCTGCACTTTAACATATCAAGGCGTCCATCCTAATCAGCATTCAGCACGGGACCGCCTCTGCCAAACCCATCTGTTTCGGCCTTCAGCAAGAGCGTACGGAATATTTTTGTGGCGTTCAGAGGAGCTGGCCCTAGAACTACAAGCATGGCCTACTCCAAACATACTTGGAATGTGTTCCTTTTCTTGTGATAAATCTTACCCCCAAAAGTATTTGGATTTATAGTCTCACTCAGTTTCTTCCAGGATCCCCATTTTCGATGTGAGGAGATTCAAATTTGGCCATACTTTAGGAAAGGGTTTGGTTCGAACATAGTGAAAACCATGTTTCACTTGAATTCAGTGGCATTCTTACCGAAATATCTCCCTTTTCATTCTTTACTTTTAATGCATGGTGATATATAGGTAGGTGCTTACCTAAAGTCGACACATCGGCAAGGTTCTCGAATGCGTGCAAGGAGCATCCATCTCTAATTCTGTATTTCCTTCATCACTCACGAAAGGGAAATACAACCATCTGACACTGTCGAAGGTTGGGGGTGCCAGCCCCCCTCTCTCCGCCACTGGGTGGTGGACTACATGACAGGTGTCATCGGACTGTTGTGGTGGTTTGTCCTTATGGACTGTTGTGAGGGGGAGCTTTGTGCTTTACTGCTTTATCTTATTAATTATGCTCTTACTCCTATCTGTTGCATTGCATTTGGGATGCATTGGGTTTAGTTCTTCTAGCATAGGTTAGAGTGGTTTTCTTGTCTAGCGTTTAGACTTTTTGCTCTTATCTTGTGATTCTAGGATGCTGCTTATTAGCTGTTTCTCTTCTCACTAGGTTGAGCTCACTCACTTCTTGTAGGTTCTAGCGAGGGTTGAGCCACCCTCGGGTAGACAGGGTACGTGTTTGCTCTTTAGTGAGTTAGATGATCAGTTGATAGTCCTAGAGTCTCATGGGGTAGATGAGAGTCAGTCTGAGCCATAGTTTCCTCTATATCTTATCTATACTTTAAGGATTGCCCGTTCTGTCTTTCTTTCCCAGCTTCTCGAATTATTGCTTCGGTTCAGGGGGGAGTTCATTTGGGAGCTTCTGGAGCTTAATATTGACATAACTCAACTTGAACTGAAAGTTGCATCTCATGTTTAGGGGGAGCTGGATTTTCTGCATTTTTAACATTTTGCATTGTAATATAACTACATGGAGCATTGATTATTATCATTTTATGACATGTTAACAATGCATTACTCTTGCCATGACTTGTGCTTATTCGCTAGATTTATCATGACTTCATATGTATAGACTAGCTTTTGCCATGATAAGATCATTAAAATTGCTCAACTTGAATTAAAACTGTCATGCTAGCTCTCGAGATTAGTCTTTCTCTAGTTATCCTTTTATGATTCATGCCATGTCAAATAGGCTGAGTTGAGTCTTGAATCCTTGTTGAACTTTAGATCGAGCTATGCTAGTTCTTGATGATGCATAAGTTAGTACAACCTTTTATGAATGCAAAACGATCTCTTTTGTGTGAAAAAACTGATCTCACCAATTCTTTCTCATGAGACGGCTTGCCATTGCACTAGGCATGAACTCAGGGGGAGTTTTGGATGACCTAGACACTCTTCTTAAGCTTATTGCTTGGAGTAGTCGCATAAGGCTTAAGATCTAGCACATAACAAAAAAATTGGGTTGGAAATGACCATGAGCTTTAAAAAGACAATGTTTATGTGCTCAATTTGCTTAAGCTACAAAAAGAACCAAGTACTTGAACCAATGTTTCATTCTTGAGCGTATAGCACTCTAATTTGACTCAATATTAGATTCTTGGTTCCGCTTAGCTTATTGACATGGTTTGCATCATCTTTGGATACCTCTTGCTAGACTATGATCATGGATGACTTGACATGTTCACAAATTGCATTACATTTCAGATTGTCATCTATTTGGTTTAGCTGGCTTATATATATACATACATCATGTCATGATCTAGATAGCCTTCTATTGAGTTATGGCTTGATGTAATACTTAATGGTCATCTTGGATAATTCTCATGGCTCTACATGCTTAAAATAATCAAACTTCAGCCATTTCATCCATTTCCATGACTTGTTCTCTTCCTTACATCCTTGATGTGTTTATTGCCAAAAGGGGGAGAATAGTGGTAGAAACATTTTGGGAGCTTTGAGGAAAACTTGTTCTTTCTTTTGCTCCTTGTGTCGACATGGTCATTAGCCTCATTTCCTTCCTTTGGACCATGTTTGACTTCTTTCTTGCATTTCAAACTCAACTTTGTGCATTTTCGGGGTTTGTCAATATACTCATCAACGGGGAGATTGAGAGACCATGTGGAGGTCATCACATGTATGTGATGAGTAATTGACATCGGTTTAGGGAAGCCGAGTTTGATTTGGTTGGTTCGGACCATGTCGTTGCATGGTGCAATGGACTCGGTCGAACTTGGTCAAACCTGGTCAAAGGGTTTAGATTGCATATTATGTCGACTTGTCAGGTTTGGGTGATTTCATTAATACATTTATGTTTTCATGTATCAGCGGTGCTATTTGATGTGTTTCTTGTCTATGTTGGCTGCAGGACATCGAGGCGGAGTCGTGGCGAGACACGGTGGACCGGACTAGGCGCAGGTGGCGCTGAGGTCAGAACGGTCGGGAGGTGTCGAAGACGGCGAGGGCTCGAGGTGGCTACGAGGCTTGCAAGGTAAGAAAGGAGGAAGCTTCCTGGAAGGTGCGCGAGGGGCGTTTCGGTAAAAACGCAAAGCTGCATTAAAGGAAGCGGGTTTGGATAAAGCATCGAGTAGGTGGTGACCTAATGGATAAAGCATGTGCAAACCTATTAGTGGGAGGCTATAAAAGGAGAGGGAGAGTTTGTGCTGAAATTGAGAGAGTGGGTGTGATAGTTCTATGTTTGTGTCTCTCCTTGATTGTATGGAGTAGAGTTCTTGATCTTTCAAGCATGTGTGGGGACTTAGTTAGGGTGAGATTGAGAGAGAGATGAGCTGAAAACAACCCTTTGTAATCGCGTATGTCTCTGTGTTAATTTCAAGAAATCTTGTGTTGAGTCTTTCTCTTTTTTTTTTTGGCTTTTCTTCAGTTCTTCTTTCATAACTCTCTGCTCTTCATGTTGATCTTGCACTAGTTTAAGTTTCTTGCTTGAAGCAGCATGCCCTTCTTTGTCTCTTAACTGAGAGCTGTTCACAAGGCTATCTTGGTTAGTTTCTTCAAAGAGAAAAGTTGTCAGTTGCTGCTTTCTTTCAACTTACTTTGTTTTAAAGTTTAATAGGGGTGTTAGGTAGAAATCCTATGCATTTGATCCGTGGAAGCACTTCATGAGATTGTTCCTTTTTATTGTGTCTGCTCAAGCCATCTAATCTTATCAACTTTTTGATTCTTTACTTCATCTCATTTCGGCTCTCTTCCTGTGTCAACAATTCTTGGCAAGTGCATTTTGTCTTCTTTTCTCTCGACTAGGAGCAGCGTTTTTTTTTGGCAATTAAATGCAGTTTGCCTGCTTGGCTTGAAGCTCTATTTTTGCCTTGCCGATAAGTCTCATGAGCGCTTGTTGCTTTTCGGTCTTCTATTTCTGAGCGTTTCTTTCTCTGGCCGAACTGACTTTTGCGTTTGATCCGTTTTGTCTTTTTAGCCCAGCTTTCAGTTTTCCTTTCTTTGCTTTTCGTGTTCGGCTAGTAGTTCTTTTGCCGACATTTTATGGTTCTCTTTTCAGCCGATTTGCTTTTGTTGTTTGCAGTCAAATTGGTGGTTTTCTAGCAGCATTTAAAAAAAATTCAAGTTTGCTTCAGTCATCAAATGTGATTTCTCTCAGTTAGCTCGGCTGCTAAACTTCGTTTCACTCTTTTGGTCTTGCCTCATTTTAGTTTCTCGAGTATTTCGGCAAAGTTATTCTCAGCTCCAGTGAACGATTTTTAGAGCAAGTATAATAATCGGCTGTAAGCTGGCTAAATGCTGACGTGTAGGAGAGAAGGGAGGAGAGAGAGGATAAGCGGGCTGCAAGCTTACAGCCGGCTTGGACACAAGAACCAAGAAACTTTGTGAGAGAGACAGGTGGGCCATGTATTAATGATGAAGAGCTAACTACTATATGGGTGGGCTAGGAGAAGGCTGCAAAAAACCTTACAGCCCGCTTGCTGGCTGTATTATTAGCCTTGCTCTTATCTAGCTGCCATAGCTTTCTTGGGGGCGATTTTTTTTTTTAAAAAAAGCAACATTCACCCCCTCTGTTGCCGATTTCGATCCAACACTTTTCATGCTGAAGTACATGGAAAAAGCTCCTTTGCTTTGCAGATTTCGGCCGCTCGCGATGCAACGGCTTTTTTTTTTTGTTTTTCAACTTGTTTTTAGTTTTAGCTTCATTAGCTATAACTAAAAAACAATAAATCATGTCTTAAAAGAATAAGCCCAACACGATCCTCGAGCTCTCTTTCTGTGTTTTAGTGATTGGGTCCGTCCCCAGCCGGTGTGGCGGCATAGGCGGTTACACACACAGCGACGAAAAAAACAACACAATCAGCCAACCATTGCACGTTTACCTTTAGAAGAGTAGCACACACTACACAGTACTGAGCTCTGCGACGTTTCGTCAACGTGAACGATGAAACGAGACGTGAGAGATAAGAGAGGCGAGAGACCGTGCCCGGCAGCAGCAGGTTGGAGGAATTGATCAGCGCGACGTCCCTGGCAGTGCACGACGACGAGGCTTGCGGCGGCACGACGCGAGACCGCGGAGGCAGGAAGCGGAATAGCGAATAAGGCGGAGCTCGACGCCGGAAAAACCATCGCCGTTGCTAATCTCACTTCGGCAATCCTATGGCCCAAGAAATTATATGGAGTGCAAGCCCAGATCACTACAGTTGGAAATTAGGCCTTGTTGTCGGGAGGACCAGTCTAGGCCCACTAGAAGGCCCACATGGCAGGCCATATGCCACACTAACTGGATTATTGGAAAATGCGAAACGTACTGTCGTTCCAATGCGAAATGTACTGTCGAATGTTTTTTTTACTTACAACTTTTAATTTATGATATAGTAACTAGTTTTTAAATGACGTATCTTTTTAAGATGAGGTTTATAATTTATTTGTAGTAAGTACTGTACTAAATTTATCTATATCGATCAAAATCATATACGAGTGTCTCTCTTTCTGTTTTCTTCTCGTTTGCGATAACCAGAATTTAAAATTTTAAATCAAAAGCTAGCTATAAACCACATAAAAAAACCCAAATTACAAACCGAGGAAAATAGCTCTTTTTTCCTTATTAATACATTTAGTAAACTGCATGGTAGGTTCCTAAACATGTACTATCTCAGAATATAGAATCGAAGTTACAAGTGGTTCAGCTAGGGTGTAGCTAGCAGTACAGTGGAGTCCAAGTCTTTGGAGCGAAAGAATTGGAGATGCACTTGATCGAAGCAGGCATGACACTAGTTGCTAAGATAGATTATTACGGAGTAGGTTTTCACCTTCTGCTGAAGCTGCGCCTCCTTGTACTGTTCCTGCTCGAGGACGCACCGACTGCCTCACCCCATCCGACCCGGCCGCCGAGCTCTGGCCTCCCGCCGCCAACGCCCCGGCGCCGGTGTCCAACGCCGACAGCGCGCTCGACAGCTTGTTCAGCATCCCGTCCATCAGCTCCGCCCACGGCGACGACTGCTCCTGCAGAAAGCTCTTGAGCCTCGCCGCGTCCTCCCTCACCTCGATCAGGTCGTTCACCGCCACGGCCGCCCTCTCCGCCGGTACGTCGCCAGCTATGCCGCCGCCCGACGACGCCATGCTAGATCGTGCTCCTTGTTGCACTTGCACACTGCTGCCTTGTGGCGCACACCAGAAAAGATAGGGGGTAATTAGGCGGTGGTGTCAATTTGCGTTTGCGTCTGGTATTGCGGGGGAAAATTAGCAGGAAAAGGCTAAAGGAGGAAGCTGCATCGAAGCTGGGGGTGGGCCCGGTCGTGTGGCAATACATATCCAAATCAAAGCAAGCAAGAAATTACATACTTAGCCATGTTGTTTTGGGTTACAGCTGATGACTTTTATCTGCATTTTTTAAAACACCGATATAGATGGTGTATATGGCTTTAGCCTCGAAAAGTTATTTGAAGAACCTACTTTAAAAGCGGCTTCCACTTATTTCGACTTTCAGAGAAGCAAAAAGGCAAAATCTCAAAAGAACATGTCCAGGTCGGTTCTTTGGACTGTGGTTTATAGCTTTTAGTTTAAATTTTTGAATTCTGGTTATTTGCAAGAGAGTATAAGAGAGATATTCGCGTATGATTTTGGCTGATATAGATGAAGTCAAGATAGTTTCTACTACAATCAACTTATAGACTCCGTCTTAAAAAATATTCCGTTTAAATGCTAGTTACTGTAGAAAACTAAACCATAAACCTAAAACAACCTAAGCCGTCACCACCATGACATAGGCATTCTGAGGGCATGCATACATGGTCCTTTTGACTGAATGGTCAAAAGCGGTTTCTATTTATTTCGATTTTTAGATAAGCAGAATCTCAAAAGAACATGACCAGGTCAGTTCTTTTAGGCTGTGATTTATGTATTTGGCTTAAATTTTTGAATTCTGGCTATTTGCGAGAGAGTATAAGAGAGATACTCGTATGTGATTTTGGCTGACATAGATAAAGTCGAGACAGTGTCTACTACAATTGACTTATAAACTCCATCTTAAAAAAATACTTTGTTTGAAAACTAGTTGCTATAGAAAACTAAACCATAAACCTAAAACAACCTGAGCCATCACCGCCATGACACAAGCATTCTGAGAGCATGTATACATGGCCCTTTTGACTGAATGGTCACCAATAATGCCTAGGCAACTTCCCTGATCGATCCACCCTGTGCTGAAAACGATCTAGTGAGCGTTGATAGGCCTTTTGTGCTTTAAACCTGCAATCCGCAATTAGATCTGTTAGACCATGTGGAGGTTTTGAATACAGTGATGATGAATAATTGACTTTTGGGTTGCATTAAAATTTGCGTTTGTGAAAGTTTCGGTCGACTATGGTTGGCAATTGACAGACTTCGACAACGTTCGACGATTGGTAGTCCGATTGGTCTTGTGACGGATGGTTCGATCAGCAGGCATTGACCACAGCAGATCAACAACTGAAAATCAACAACAGCAAGTCGAGCATGCCAAAACGACGATGGCATGTCTACCACGACTAAATGACCACTGCATGTCGACCACGGCTGAACGACTACGGCATATCGACCACAACAGAACGACCACAGCATGTCGACCACGACAGAATGACCTCAATCAGAAAAACCAGTCATAAGCTACAGCGAATTGGTCGTAAGCAACAGTCAATCGATCATAAGCAATAATGAATCGGTCTTAGCTACAGTGAACTGATCGGAGGTCATAAGCTCGTCTGCTACAGTAACTAGTCCGTGGTCGTAGCTACTATACTTTTCAATTGTTGTAGCTATAGTACCTTGTTATTGGTCATAGCTATAGTACCTTGTCAATGATTATAGCTTGGTACTCGTTACTTGGTGATTAGTAGTCAGTGCTACAGTGCCTGGTCGATGATCGGGAGCTGTAGACATTGTTATCGGTAGTCGTAAAGTTCACAATTTGTTGTCGTAGTTGTAGGCTTTGCGATCGATTATCATAGACCTCACGATCGGTTGCCATAGGCTTCATGATCAGTACTCGTAGGCTTCAAGTGCTTAAATACTTGTGATCTTCAAGCACCTCGAGTACTCGTGTCTGTTGGGCTAGCAGTTTGACTTGCCTAGGCTGGCGGTCTAATCGGTTTTACCGAGTAGTCTGAGGTTGATTTATGGAAAACGTGGATACATAGGTTGTGGATGACTTGGTTAGTGATTATTGATGGTTTAAGGGTGTGATATGCATGTGTGAACTAATGTCGGTCAAGTTAGGAGAGCTTGTGCGGGGGGGGAATGTTCTTTAGTGTTTATATGTGCAAGTTGGCGTGGAGATGATCTTGGTCAATAACGACAAGGACCGAGACTAGGAGGGGGGAAATATGATGTCCAAGCGGTCAATGATGTCATGAGGTGGTCGGACTCACGTTGGAGTACGTGGAGGTCAAAGGTGAATGATACGTGGAGAAGCTATGCAGTCTTTGGTCTTTGCATGTGCATGTGGGTGTGGAAACGATCATGGTCGGTGACAATGAGGACCGGGACTAGGAAGGAAAAAACTGAGGTCTAGGTGGTCGATGATGTCATTAGGTGGTCGAGCTCACGCTGGAGCACGTGAAGATCAAAGTAGTTGATGCGTGGAGAAGCTGTAGGAGGAGCAGTCCTAGAGATTTCAACACGTGATGAGTTGAAAGAGTTATGGAAGGAGTCTATAAATATCAAGGGTTAGAGAATATGGAAAACTCGTGTTTGGAAGGGTTTCGGGTCCCTTGATTTTCGGAATAGATAGAGTTTGGTGTCAGTGTTTGATGAGAATACGGTTTATGGCTCTAGCATATTAAAACAGGGAAAGGCTAAGTGTGAAGGTAGTGCTTGAGGTGGCTTTTGATTATTGTTTTTATGCTAAGGTTTGAGGGGTGCCATGTGGGGACTTTGTAGCCATAGAACATAGTCATCCAGCAATGCAAATCAACTTCTGATTCAATCCATGGAGAAATCGTGCATCTATTCTTAGTCTTTTACTCTATTCTTTTTTATGAATATATTGCAAATAGGCTTAGGAACAGATATGCAAAATTTTGTTGAAAATTTTCAAGCCAGTGAAAGCAATTGCAATTTTCGAGTTTGACCGAGTTTTCGTTTTCCTTTTGATGATTCTTGCAATTTCTTATTGGAATAGATTCTAGATATCTTTAGTATTGTGTGTGTTAAATTTGAGGTCAATTGAAGTTGACTTGTCGAAATTAGATTGATTCTCATGCTCGTTGATTGTTCGGTTATTCGGTCAGTGAATTGTGTTAGAGGTTAGGTCATTCTCACTATTATGGTCTAACTGGCCAGAAGCTTTTGGATTGGAGTTTTGTTGCTATTTTGTTTAGATTATTTTTTTAATTTGAGTTTTAATTTCAGATATTAAAACATATATACAATAATTCATCGCCTTTGATTGCTGTATTCGATCTACGAGATCACGTAGGAATCTATCTCTAGTATGCTTTCGTTACAGCCACGTCAGGCCAATCGAATCGCTCGACAAAGCGGTGGCTAGCCAGATGTGTAACTACGTAACGCACATCACTATTTTTAGCAGCACCTGTCCTGTACACTCTCTTGTTGAGAACTTGGGGACACGCGACGTTTTAATACTGGTAGCTTCCTCCATCTCCTGTATAGTAGACAGGAGAAATTTGCACGCCGGCCGAGGGCAACTACGTACTACTAGCAATAGTGCTTCGCACTCTCCTGGGAACAAACGCTGTCATGTCTCAGCACCAGAACAAACGCTGTCAATCAATCGATTGCTGTGAGAGGGAGAGGCACTGATCAGACGGCGACGATGAAGGAGGCGGTGGCCGTGGACGGAAGGAAGGAAGCGACGAGAGCGTGCATGCGCGCACTCTCCTGGGCGCTGGACCGCATCGTCGTGCCGCCAAACGCCTCCTCGTCCACTCCCAGGCTGTCTATTCCTCCGACGAACTGCTGCCGGGCTCGATCTCACGTCTGGTTGCATCGCGTACAACAATGTTGAAAATGTTTATAATTTATTTGTGCTGAATAATTGGCAATTATGTTAAGTTGAAGTTTGATTTTGCAAAAAATTACAAGTTTTCAGAGTTACTGCCTATCAAAGACGGTCTAATCGTAGATCCGGTGCAACAGACCTCTAGGTGGCAGTTAGTCCGGCCAAGGGGCAGTCTGACTGCAAGTCTAGTGTAATACCCGTGGGAAAGAAAAGGGAAGGAAAGCGAAGAAATTACCGTCAGAACCCTAGAGGTTAACTTAGGACAGGTAGCCCGTTCACAGAGATACATGACTGTCCAACGGCCAGTCAGCACCTCTCACAACTATAGGGTCATCACTTGGCATAAACAAACCTGAAATATTCAAAGGACCTTGGAAACCAACCCACTGTCCCCAAATATCTATATACAGCCCACAGCCACAATAAAAGGACAGCAAAGCATTTGAGAAGGCACAGCAAGGCACCTCTCGAAGACACAGCACAACCTCCAGAAAAGCCAGCCAAGCAAAAGAGAGGCAAAATTCCATTTGGTCACCGACAAAACAGCAAGCCAAGCCATCGCCACAGCCAAAGACAGCACATCACCCTCCAGAAAACACATCACCTCTGGATAGCACGGCCATCCACAAAGGCACACGCAGCTAGTCGAGAAGAGAAGTAAGAGGAAACATGGAGCATGGCACCAGCCAAAGCTCACTTCCTTCCCCATCCCTCATCTTTCCCCACACCATACACCAAACAAACCAAGAGCAAGAGGGAGAAGCAGCTCGATTGCAGGCGCCAGGGTGAGGAGCCACGAGCGACGGGGAAACGACAACCCTAGGGTTAGGCAAGCACCAGGAGAAGGCAATGACGGTGCCACCACAAGACAGCCCTGGCCCAGCCAACCGAGATAGGCCATGCTATCCATTTTCCCCAAGATTTCATTATTCAAAGCCACACATGCAACATACCAAAACCCTAGAGCAACACCAACCGGAGGTAGAGGAAGAGAGTAGAGGGAGTAAATAGTACTGAGGAGGTTTACCGTAGACGAATACCGACGGCGGCGCACTACCATCGGCGTAGCCACGCACCCAACCGCCACCGCACACTCCCCCAACGTGCTGGCGGGCGACTTCTAGCTCTGCCGTGACTAGCCAAGGCAGCTCACCTCCATGCCTATCACATCATGAGCAAACCAAATCAAAATAGCAAACAAATCAACCGCAAAACCGGGACGCATTCGAGGGAGGAGGCACTAGATCCGGGCAGTAGGCCACGGATCTGGTAGCAGCAAATCCAGCAAGAGACGGGCGCCGAGGCGAGGACAGCCACGGCTGGCGGCGCCAAGGCGGCGTGACGTGGTGGGACCGATGGCACGAGGGGAGAAACGAGTAGGGGAGGTGAGGCGAACGGAGCAGCCGGCATCGGAGGCGCTAGGATCGGGGAGAGGCCAAGGCGGCGCGACGCTGGACCCAATCTGAATCCGGGAGAGGAGACAACTGAGAGAGAGAAAAAGCGGAAGAAATGAGAGCGCCGACGGGTTAGAAAAGAAAAAGAAAGAAAATGAGGAGAGAGAAAAAAGAAAAGAAAAGAGGAGAAAAATAAAGAGAAAAATGGTAGACATGTAAATAAGATTTATCTGCGATTATAGATGACGAACATTAAATTATAATCATTTAGGCACGGGGCATCGGGGAAGGTGTCCGGTGAGAGAGAGGTTGTTGATATAGGGTTTACGCGTAGGAACGTAGTTGGTTGCCTATACACGTAGAACCGTTGTTGTTTTCATGATTTTATGAATTGCAATGTTGAGTTGAGGGTTCGGGTGATGCTTTCAGGTGGAGGTTTTAGTTTGGCTCTCCTCCACGCATCGTCCACGAAATAATCAGGCAAGTGCATGGTAGAATAGTGGATTGTGATGAATGCCTGGTTTTTTTTATGCCATGTAATGAAATGATACCCCCAGCTTATCTGTTGATTGTACTGCGATGAGTGATGCTTATGATTGAATATCAACATTTGAAGAATGTTGCATTTGCATTGCACCATGAGCATCATGAAAGTCCTATGATGGTAGGCATCCCACACGGTGGGAATAACAAGACGGCAAGACCTATTTCGGTAGGCACCTATAGGGATGGAGACAGAGATGCTTCACCGACGGGTGGAGCAACTCCACAATACCGGTATAAGCTGCATACAGCGGCGCATTATTTATTGCACTCATGGACCTACGACAGTAGGCCTCCTACGATGGTGGGGAAATCGAGACCTACTTCGGTAGGCACCTCCAAGGATGGAGGCAGAGGGGTTTCACCGACGGGTGAAGCAACTCCACTATACCGGTATAAGTTGCATACAGAGGTGCATTGCATTGCAGTGCATTTGCAGGAAACAAACAGGAGACAGGGAGGAAACCCAGAGATTCAGGGTTACAGTTCACAAATGTGATTTCATGATTACTGTACCAATGATATAGAATTGATTTACAGTTTCCAGTTATAGATTGGATTTACAGTTTATAGTTACGAATTTGATTTACACTTTACAGTTATAGAGTTGATTTACAGCTTACGGTTCATGAAATCGATTGAGTTGCTAAAGTGATGTTACTGTTTTATCATGTGTTTGCTGAGTCTTCAGACTCACCCTTGTTTTGTCGTTGTTTTTTAGAAATCTGTAACAGTAATTCACATATCATCTAAAGTCGACATATTTAGCCTTGGATAGTTTGAGTACCTTTTTGGTAATTAGCAAATTTATACCTCTGCTGCACTTAGTGTCAAGCGTATCAACTTTTGTTGTTTGGTTGATATTTAAATAAAAGAATTGCTTCACAAGACCAGCAGCAAAAGTTAGAGTTGATAACATTATAGAGTAGGTAATAGCACTTTGGGCTCAAGGAGGGCCGGAGTGTTACAGTTGGTATCAAAGTGGGCATTAGGTCTGTGGTGAAAAAAAAATTGATAACCTAGCTTAATTATTCAACTAGAACCTAGCCTAGGTTGGTTAATTATAAAAACCTAACTTAGGTCTAATGGTTAAATTAAAACTTGACACACTCTGGTGCACAATAGGTTGGGATTGGGTTAAGCATTGCATCCACGTTCCATTAGCAGCATCTTTGATTACTCATGATGTGTGATGGATATTTGAGAACTGATTGTAATATTGGTTGTTTGGGGTGCAGAGGATATGCGGGTAGAGGTCGTGGTCGTGGTGTATGTCATTGCCGTGGTCGCGGGCGTGGTCTGGCAGTGCCACCACCTCTAGCTGAGGAGAGTATCGATAATGTGGGTGAGGATGCCGTTTCAGCTGTTCAACCAGTCGCTGGTGTTTTAATAGATTTGGCAGCTGAGTTGCGAAATCTTCAAAGAGAGGTTCAAACGCTTTGTCAACAAGTACACGAGTGTCGCTATATTTCAAAGAAAAGGAACTTTGAGGGTGGAGGAAGGTTTTCTCAGTGACCCATTCCCAAGAGATTTCAGGGGGGCCAATGTCCTCCATCGTTGACTCGACCTTTTTACCCGAGGCCGTTTTCTTCTGCAACACCTCGTTCTTCCCCCAACGACCCCAACATATCCATATCGTCCTGTTCCAGGGCAAGGTATGATCTGTTTCAAGTGCGGTGGAGGGTATCGTGCTGTTGAATGTTCTTGGATGGGAAAGTGTCGACGTTGTAGTCGATCAGACCACATGCAGCAGGTTTGTTGTCAGAATCCCTCTAGTATCATTAAGTGGGAGCCAATATCTGCATCGCAACCTCGTTCTTCTTGGGCGCCACCTACCAAGTATTTCTGGCGTCTTGCACCAATTTTTCCAGTTTAGCATGCTGCAGAGCCATCATTTCCGGTGCTGCCACAACAAAGGGTCGGATCTCTCGCTGCTTTGGTGCTACCCGGAAACCACACATCTATTGTTTGAAAGTTTAGGTGACGTTATAGTCGTAGCAATGGTGTGTTTTGTATAAATTTTCGAGTTTGGTAACACATAGCTGAAGTGTGTACTTCGGTGTGTTTGAAGTTGGAGGCTTGTTAGTAGTATGTGTTGATGTTATGTGGTAGTTAGGTTTGGAAGGATCCTGTACCTATTAGTAAACATCTTCTGCAGTATTTGAATGAGTATAATTGTTTATCTTTGCCTATCAGTATGGTTAGTATTTATGGTGGTTAAAGTAACAGGCTGGTAGGGCATGGAATTCTAAATTGTGAGAACCTAGGAGAGTAATTAACTTTAGTTATGTTTGTGGGATTGAAGTTGATTTGAATCCAATGGGGATTTAGTAGTTACATGAGAAGTAGCGGCGTAAGGCAGATCCATTTTCGCTTAATAGTTGGATTTGAATTATTGGTGAACCAGTCGGTGATTATGGTTGCTTAGACTATTGAGCCACATTAAATTATTGGTTTTACTTTGGTCCCAATCGATAAACCTAGCCATGCGATCTAGACTTGCTAAGAAGTGTGTTAATCTATTGTCTTGGTGGAAAATCCCTCATATGGAGTTATCCTTTCAATTGGTAATAGGCGAATGATTATAAATCTAAGTCCGCCAATCCCACACCATGATTGATTATTATAATCACGACCGATGTTTTGGAAGGTTCTATAGTTGTAATGTTAGAACTCTATTGGGATTAGTTGGGAGGATAAGAATGGGGATCTTGATGTCGGATAAATCTCCCAGCTAAATTGAATGGGGAAGAATTGTTGTAGAGCTGAGTAAGACTTGAATTCTGGGGGATGAAGCTAATAAAGTCCTAGTGAGATTTGGCAGCAATCTCTAAGACATGAGTTAGTGAAGTTGCCACCGCATTTGTGGGAAATTATGAGCACACCTATGGAGGTTGAATAGATGGATATTATGCTTAAGACAAATGTAAATGCAGTTCATGAGAGTACATATGTTATGTGTTGAAATATGGTGATTGATTATCTCTAAAGAGTCAAGCTAGTGGATTTTAGTTAGTGCCTTGGAATCAGGTGCTTATGGGATTGTTAACTGGTAGTGGATATTTTGATGACAGAATTATGTCCACACCTTGTGTGGTTGCACATGAGATAGTCGCGATGACTGTGTTGTTGTGTATAGTAAAGGGTAAAGTTTGATTAGTCTTGGGAATGTTTATGTTGATGAATGCTAAATTCATAACATGAAGCTCTGTTAGGCTTAGATCTATAGTGAGGATAGTTGATATATTAGTAATGAGGTGATAATAAAGATTTGTGTGGCTAATAGAGTTCTGAGTTGATCTTATGCCATAATCTTTGTGGGAAATTGATTGAGAAAATATCAGCCTTAGGGGCAAAACTGATTGTGTTGCTACAACCGGTAGTGTCTATGGGGAGTGATATGACTAATGTCACATATAAGTTGGTGAACCATTAATAGTGTCAAGAGTGAGATTTTGGGTGAAAGAGTTTCCCTGAATTATGTTTTGGACATCTGAGCCTCAGATTTGTTGATAGCTAGTGGAGGCTAAAAGATTGAGGTAAAGTTGAAGTAGAGCTATTAGAGGATTTAGTTATCCGATGTTAAATGAAATCCCAGATGGAGCTTACCTCATTTTGTGGATATGAGGAATTGAGTACCGATGGATGATTTTTATGTTCACCATGTCCGATGATCATTAATTGAGGAAATAGCCAGAGTAATGGTTCATTTCATGAGTTGAAGTTGACCATTGATGGAGTTGAAACCCTAGAGAATAATTGTATTGGAGGGATTGAATTAATAGGATCCAATACAAATTTGATGGGGCATGTGGGGTTACCTGTCGACAATATGTCGCTGGTGAAGGAGGTTTGCTTAAGTTCTTTGCAAGCCGTGTACTAAAACATCCCCAGATTTATGTGAACTCATAGATTGGTGTTGGAAGGATAAATTGTGGTATGGCAATCTAATGAGTATTTGAAATGATTGACTAATGTTTAAAGGATTATTTTGGTTTCTCTTGATTTGGGAATTCATTCAGGTTCACTTTGAGGGAAAGTAGATTTAAGTGGGAAGTTGCGGGGTTTCCTCATTTCTTATGTGATTTATGTGAATTTTAGCTAAGGCGTTATTTGTTCACTTTAAAGAGTGTGCTTCCTTTTCTTTGAAAAGAAAGGGGCTAATTTCGAGAATAGAATTTTTTTTGCATGATATATGCGGCATAGTTGTTTGTTAGGATGAGGATTGATTTCCTGTCCGATTTTTCTCTCTTTTAAGAAGATTTGTTGTCATGTTTTGTGGGGAAATGAATTCCCAGCTATTTTAGAAGAAAGGTTGTTATTTGTGGATGAATGAACTGATCCCATGATTCAATTACCTTTATAAAAGACCTTGCTTTGTAAAAGCGAGTCAGGATTATGAGTGCTATGTGATACTTCTCTTGTAAAAGAGAAGAGCTCTCGTTGTTGCAAACAAAAGTAGCGTTGTCTCTTTTGTGCAAGCGATGAGAGTGATTTTCTTGGAGGATTGAGGATTTCCTTATGCCGAGGCATGAGACGTTAAAGGTTGCTGAGGTGTGTTGGTCGTGTTAGACCAGATATAGGATAACGTGAGAATTGAATCTATGTGTGGAGTGTGCAATGTGTTCCCTTTTTCTATGCTGAGATAGTACTTAAGATATCCAGAACATAGGGTTGTTCTAGAACCGTTGTCCCTTAAGTAAGGCCTCATCGTTGAGTCCCATCCAGTTCGGATTTTGGGGGAATCGGAGAAGGTATTGAGGCACAGGACGTTAAAGTATGTTGAAGTACTGGGGTCTCGCATGCGCGAGCAGTATCCGGAGTTGTTCTCTACGGATATGAGATAGAGTGGTTTTTGGTAGCTTGTGTCGTGGTATTCTTCATGTGGATTGCTTAGCACCAGAATTCGGGGGTGTTACATCCAGTGTGACTGGATTTTGGGGGCGGTTGGATCGCTAGTGCAGTACAACCGATGTTTAGTTGGTGGTTGGTTTTTTCCTAGAGAGGTGCTCCCTTGTGTGTGAGAGAAACTATGAATGGTCCGACCGCCCAATGGGTGGTGGTCCTACTGGGTTTGGTCGAGCAGTCAGACTGGGATAAGTGTCGCGGCCTGACCGGCTCCCTTGTTACCAAGGTTTGGCCGAATTGACCTGCACGGTTAAACCGGCTACGACTAAATGTATTCGAGATGTTTTAGATATTAGTTTTGAAATGCTAGGTCATTGCATTCATGGTGCATGAAGCAGTTACTGGACCCCGGACCAACAACTTTAGATCCTCTTTGTAAAATACACTAGTCCATGATCAGCTAGTGTATATAGTAGACAACAAAGATAAATATCAACCATAATGATAGTTATTATATATGGGCCTGATGGCCAGAGTCTACATCCATGGCCCATAGGCCAAATTTAAATATAGCTAGTGAAAGATAAAACCGAAGCAGAAGAAGCCTAACAAGCCTGCCCACAGGCAAACGATAGTAAGATAAGGCTTACTCGCCCTGGTCTTTACCAAAGTTGAAGCAATCCTCCTCTGAGTAGAGATAGCAAGGGTAAGTACAAAGTTATACTACACAAGTTACACGGAAAAGTGCAGTATTAATGCAAGGCTAACAAGAGAAGGCATATAGGGTTATTTGAGCGTAAAACAGAATTTAAAACATACAGTAAATAAATAAAAAATTGTTGAATTTAATATAGTAAGTAAAAACAGTATTGTAAACGAAATTAATCCTGTTAGTATGAGTTCATCCCCACATTAATCTAACCACGAGTATCCCACTCGGACCATCTTTTTCAAAAAAAATTTCATATGGATTCCATCCATCCATAGGCCTTTGAGAAACCATTTAAAAAAATAAAGTCTAATCCATGAAAAACTATACTCAGCATGCTATCGATGTTCCTCCACTGGGCAGAATCAACAATATGTTTTATCATTCCATCTTTCTTACGCTGCTCCTAGTGCCAACACATCAATCTTGCATCCTTGCGATTTGCAAATAAACGCTTCAAACGGGAAATTACAAGAAGATACCACAACACCTTAGCAGGAGGTCCTTGCTTCACCTCGATGTCCTTCCCATCATCGGAGTCATTTTTACGCTTGTATCGGGATACTTTGCACACCAGACAAACATGTAAGCTGGCATACTATTTACGGTACAGGATACAATCATTCAGACATTCATGTATTCTTTCTACTTCCATTTCCAATGGACAAAGAATATTTTTGGCTTAGTAGGTGGTTCTTGGCAACACATTTCCCTTTAGAAGCATATCTGCTAGGAGACCTAACAATGCACACCAGACAAACATGTAAGCTGGCATACTCTTTACGGTACAGGATACAATCATTCGGACATTCATGTATTCTTTCTACTTCTATTTCCAATGGGCAAAGAATATTTTTGGCTTAGTAGGTGGTTCTTGGCAACACATTTCCCTTTAGAAGCATATCTGCTAGGAGACCTAACAATGCCGTGAAAATCTTGTCAGACCAACCATTGCTTGCCTTCAATTTTAGCAGTTCTAGAACTAATGACAACCTCGTATATTGCGGCTTGCAGCCCGAGAACAAAGGTTTCTCCGAGTCATCTATCAAGCCCTCGAATTTACCAAACTCTCTCACTATAGTTCCCTTCTGCATCACGTAGTATCTGATCCAGATTACCATCATGCGACCTATCCTCATGATCGAAAGTACAGTCCACAACCGGCATATCGTTGTCTCCCTCGACGATGTCATAACTATCTTTTTGTGTACTCTTTTCTTCACCATGACTGGTCTAATATTTGTACTCCTTTCTGAAACCCCTTTGAATCAAGTGAGTTTCGATCTGTGCTGAGTTGCTAAACATCTTTAGATTATCACGATCAATGCATGGACAATACATATATTCCATCCCCTTCTTCAACATATCCAGCTCATCCGCTCTTCTAAAAGCAGACACGCTATTAATGTACTCTTCACTCACACGGTTCTCAATGTACATCTAGCTTTGGTCCATCTACACTACACATGTAACAAATGAGTGTCAAAAATGATTATTAGCGCTACTATATAGCAAATCAGACTAGCGATACTTACACATGACATCTATATATATTACGTAGGTTGCTAGCTAGTCACGTATTCATGACATAATAATGTTAAGCAAGAATATATTGAAGTAAACTACGAGTGCTTACCCATTCTGAAATTGAGAAAATTAATATTATCTTTCTAAACCTAGCTAGCCAGATCTAAACAAAAACCTATCTATCATCTCTTTCAATTACAAAAGCATGCATATAAGTTATTAAAAGCAATTGAGTACTAACCTCTGATCGCTAAGAAGACGGCGATATGTTTTCACCGAACTCCCTAAAGCCGGCCGTCTCGCTCCACCGATGCAGCACAATGAAGACAGATTTGTGTCGAGATCGACCACGTATGCCCAGTATTTAATAGCGCAGATTATCACAGACGGTTCCAACCACAAACAGTCTGTGATACCAATATATCACAAATGGTTCATATAAATAACCGTCTATGATAATTCACATATGGTTATTAGTACGAACTGTCTGTGATGTCCACAATATCACAGACGATTTGTTATAAGAACCGTCTATCATGTCCAGAATATTAGAGGCGGTTTTTTATATGAACTGTTTGTGATGTTCGCAACTTTCATAGACGGTTATTAACACGAACCATCTGTTATGTCTCACTTATCACAAACGGTTCATGCTAAGAACCATCTATGAAAGTTCACAGACGGTTATTAACACGAACCGTCTGTGATATCTCAATTATCACAGACGGTTCGTGTTAATAACCGTCTGTAAAAATATTACAGACAGTTGTTACTATAAACCATCTGTGATAGTTTAAGCACAGACGGTTTCGTATGAATCGTCTATGATGTAGCCGTCCAGTATAGCCTCTTTTGTAGTAGTGCCAGTTGGTGTTGCACGCCGTGACATGGCTCGTTGGCCGATGGTGGCACACACGACCCGAGGGTCACTTGAGCTACAGGGAATGGCGAAGGACAGCGAGGGGAGGGAATGGAAGAGAAGGCGATGACGACTTGGTTTCACCTATGCGCGGTGCTCAAGGACGACTTAAGGTAGTCGACGGTGAGGAAGGGCGGCAGCGGTGGCTCGGGCTTCGATGCAACAATGACCCAATGGTGGACAAGTTCAGTGGAGGGGCTAGAGAAGATCACAGTGAAGCTCGTAGCGGCGACGGTGAGGCTCAGGCATGGCTGAAGCGGTAGCAATTGCTCATCAGAGAGTTGGCCAGAGTCCGGGAAGAGGGAAGCACGACATGGGCGAGTTGCGGCGCTCTGGAAGAGGAGAGGAGGTGAAAGCGGGGCGGCGTAGGGCATAGTGGAGTCGGGGTCTAAATAGGGCCGGGGAGGGCGTGCGAGGGACAAATTTCTCGCTGGAGGGTACGACAGTGACAGTTGTAGAGGGTGAGAAGAGGCATGGAGGGTAAAGATACACATGGAAAGTAGGGAGAATGGGCGTGGAGTGTGAGGGGGAAGGAAGGAAAGTGGAGGTAGCCATGTGCGGGAGAAGACAGGTGGGGAGATCAGCAACAATTGCGAGGCACTGGGCAAGAGAGAGAAGGAGGGTGACGAGAGCAAGAGAAAGAAGGAGGGGGCAGTTGACAGGGTGGGCACAGCCGGTGGTGGGATGGGCGTAGGGGCCCGCGGGCAGAGGGATAAAGAGAGAGGGAGGCGGAGCAGCCAAGATGGCGACATGTGGCAACCGAGAAGACCACTGCGCCCGTGTGGAGACCGTGGCCCACGACCACGCCGACGCGGCCACTAATGCGGCGTCTCGCCTTGGTGACATCAACAGCGGCGAGCCTAGGGCAGTAGGTCGTGACAGCCATGCATGATGCGTGCGTTGCAGCAACTCTATGGCATTATGGAAGGTGGAGCATTGGCGCGTTGCTTGTGGATCTGGCGGAGGCGATGTGCAGGCATGAGAGTGCGGTGGCGGCTGCAAGCCGCAACGCGGATGAGCAATGATAGCTTTGGGTCGACGTGAGGATGAATCAGCAATGGTGTGGGAAGACGGGTGCTAGAACGAGGAAAGTGGCGAGGTGGTTCCAAGGACATGTGCGGAGCAACACAGGTTGTCGTGCTGCGCAGGGTAAACTCATAGGTAGATGGTATTATACAGGTAATTATCTCTAATTTTAAAAGATATTTTTCTGTGGATTATGAAAATAACCATCAATACGTATTTTTAAATAGTAGAGATAATACATTTCCTACCGGCTACTTGGCTACAGATGAAGGTCTTCATGCGAAAGGAAGTCACCGTGTGAAGGTTAAAATTCTAAAATGGAGGGGCTTCCGTGCAATTGCCCCCTGCTCTTCTACCCCCAAGAAAAACAAATTTCGCTACTCCTTTCACCATCCCATCACGTTTCACGGATCAGTAACAACTCGGTGTGCTCGGTACTTGCCTCGCCCCTCCTTCCTATCGACTGGAAAGCAACTGGTTAAGTGGGACTAGATTCCTCACACCATCGGCTCCCACCTGCAGCGAGACAAGCCTCGAACCTTCCATTGCCTCCCCCAGAGGAGAGCAGCACCTGCACGCGACGGCGACTCCCGCTGCCGCTTGTATCCTCCCGATGCAGCCGCCGCGGCGAGGCGGCCTCGCCGTACTCGCGCTTGCGCTCGCCATCGCCGTCGCCCCGCGCGGCGCGGACGCGTCCATCCACGAGTACTCCGGCGGCGGTTTCGCCCCGCGCGCCAACTCCTTCTTCTTCCACGGCGGAAGCGAGGGGCTCTACGCCTCCGCACCCTCCTCCAACTCCTCCGCCTCCTTCATCAGGTACGCTCGGGCGCAGCGCTTCTGGACTCCCCCTTAGGGTTTTGCTTTGCGGGGCTCGGGACTGCCCCGATCGGGTGCGCTTTGGTCGGGTTTCGGGGTTAGGATCAGATGCGCTTGTTGGATGTTGCGCCTTTTGTTTTGTTAGATCTCGGTCGTGTTGTTTTTGGGGTGGTGATGTGTACAGTACAGCAAGAAGTATAAGAGGGTTTTGTTGGGACGGCAAGAACTAGTGGCGAGAAATTGCTTCGTGTTGTAAGGCCTCCGACGTGCTGTTTGATTTGGCTTCTCTGGTTGAGTCTCGAGCGTTTGCTCCGATTCTTATAGTTCCTGTTGTTGCTATTGGTATTATGCGAGGGATCAAGTGGGAATTTTTGGAATTTTGTGCGCACAGAGATTGATCTGTTGAGATGATTTGATACAGCTGCCAAATGTTGCTTCTCTTTTCTTTGGTTTTTTGTGATTCGATGTGTTTTAGTGAGTTCAACCACCTAAGTTAGTTCAGTTCTTGTTTTGTTTGTCTGCCGTGTGATCAGGCTGGCATTCAGGGAGCGTTAGTGTTTTTTCTTGATCCAATAATGGCATGTAACGAGCACTGCCGTGGATGTAATGTATTTATTTATCTGTCACATGGCAGTATGTTTGGCGTGCCCCAACATGTGAAAGATTGTAGCGTTAATGTGAACCTGTGGAGTTTGCATGCATGACACGCGCTACATGACACTGCTCCATTGTTTCTTCGTAAATCAGTACATATTAGCACCAATTATTTTGGAGCATAACATTTCATGAAGCACTTGCCTCACAATCATTTGTGTGTTGAAATGCATTGGCCAACATACATTATACTATGGAAATAAGAATACCATGGTCAGATATCCTTCAATTCTTGAAATTTCTGTTTTCTAATGGGCTACTCTTTCAGGTTTGACTCTCTTACATTTCAACGGACCCAGGAGTCAGCAGTTAGGCATGAGGCAATGCAGCAAAAGACAGGATTAGTAGAGGCTATTATTGTTGAGATCCAGGACAGAGACAAAATTGGGGGTTCTTACTTGCACTCTGATGCAATATGCTGCACCCCTGAGCTTGACAAGGAGAAGTCTTGTAAAGTAGGTGAAGTGATTATACGGCCAAATCCTGAGAATCCGGACTGGCCAAAAAGGATCCAGACATTCTTTGATGGTAAAAATGAAGAAACTTCCATGGTGACTCAAAGTGTATCTATAAACAAAACAGGGATGTATTACCTCTACTTTATGTTCTGTGACCCTCAACTCAAGGGATTGAAGATTACAGGCAGGACTGTTTGGCGAAATCCTCATGGTTATCTCCCTGGTAAAATGGCCCCAATGATGACATTTTATGGTTTCATGTCACTTGCATATCTTGTACTTGGACTTCTATGGTTTATTCAATTTGTGCGGTGCTGGAAGGATATTTTGCAGCTGCATTACCATATAACAGCTGTTATTGCTCTTGGCATGTGCGAAATGGCTTTCTGGTACTTTGAGTATGCTAACTTCAATTCTACTGGAAGCAGACCTATGGGTATAACCTTGTGGGCAGTTACATTTACTGCTGTGAAGAAGACTGTATCTCGCCTTCTTCTATTAGTAGTTTCAATGGGCTATGGTGTTGTTCGACCCACGTTGGGTGGAATTACATCTAGAGTCACTGCTCTTGGTGTCATCTATTTTATTGCTTCAGAAGCTCTTGAACTTGTTGAAAATCTGGGAAACATCAATGACTTCTCTGGAAAAACGAGGTTATTCCTAGTGTTGCCTGTTGCCATACTTGATGCTACCTTCATTATCTGGATATTTTCATCCCTCTCTAGAACTTTGGAGAAGCTGCAGGTAGCCTCTTCATGATCTTGCTATTCCAAGTGAAAAACATGTTATCTATGCTTAGTTGGATCTATCCATCGTGCTGTTACTATAAAGTATTCTTCCCCAAACTGTGTTCCTTTTGGATATCACATTGCAATTTTTGGTCTTTCTGAAAGGAATTACAAGGCCTCATGCTGCAGCTGTTTACATTATAGTAAAACCTGTAGCTATTTGTACTTTATGCTAAGCATCCAATCCAATACTCCATTGTGACCGTGTCTTTCAACAATCAACATTGTGTTACATGTTCAATGAAATTGGTTGATTTACTTTGAAAACCTGTATCCTATAGAAATTATTTTCCACTGATTTATTATTTATCCATTCAATTTTTTTTTGTCATATCTCCTGTGCTAACCTGGCTCAAATTTCATTACAGCTGCGGAGAAGCATGGCAAAACTTGAATTATATCGGAAGTTTACGAATTCTCTAGCTATGTCAGTGCTTATCTCAATTGCTTGGATTGGCTATGAGGTATGTCTTGTGTCATTTCTATCATTCCTATTTTGGAATAGAGCAGCAAATGGCGAATGAATCAACTCTTGAGGTCTTTTTTCCCCTTCTACATGATGCACATTTATAGACTTATCATATGATCGTTAAACAACAATTGTCTCATGCTAATTGTTGAAAAAAATATATAGCAAATGGTGAATCAACTCTTGGGTCCTTTCCCATCCTTCTATATGATGCACATAAATATAGATTAGAATATGACCATTGTACCATGCACATCTTGGGAAAACCAGTAATCACCTTTATGCAAGTCATGTTGTTAAGTATGATCTGACTTGTTCTGGCCTTGTATCAGCTATATTTCAATGCAACCGATCCATTGAGTGAGCTTTGGCGAAGGGCTTGGATCATCCCTGCCTTTTGGAATGTCCTCTCATATGTCCTCCTAGCCATCATATGCATCCTTTGGTCTCCATCGCGTACTCCAACAGGGTATTCCATCTGCTATGAAGTTCACTGTCTCATTTTAGTAGAATTGTTTGTTTGAGTTGTTTTTCATGTAAACGATAGAGAATTTTTTTTCAATTCAAGCACTCTAACCAGGGAATGTATCTTGGATTTATCTCCTGTCAAGACGGTTCATATTTTTAAGTAGACTATCAATAAGATATTATTATGACAGGTTTTCCTTTATTCCTTGCTGACATTGTTACCATCAACATTTCCACAATATTCTGAAGATATAATTTTAACCCTGTAGTGTTTGACTTTGATACATATGTTACTATAAACATGTGCCATGCTTGTCGATTCAAAGATGCAATTAGCATCTCAGATTATTGTGAAATCCAACAGGGTATTCCATCTACTATGAAGTTCATTGTCTCATTTTATTATAATTGTTTGTTTGAGTTGTTTTTCATGTGAACAATAGAGACTTTTTTTTTCAATTCAAGTACTCTAACAATGTATCTTGGATTTATCTCCTGTCAAGACAGTTCATATTTTTAAGTAAGCTATCCATAAGATTTTATTATGACAGGTTTTCCTTTATTCCTTGCTGACATTGTTAGCATCAACATATCCACAATATTCTGAAGATATAATTTTAACCCTGTAGTGTTTGACTTTGATACATATGTTACTATAAACATGTGCCATGCTTGTTGACCAAAGATGCAATTAGCATCTCAAATTATTGTTTCACACGATATTAATAATGACTGCTTCTAGAAAACAAATATATTTGGATGATCCTTCAAGATGTTCACTATTTAATATTAGTTAATTCATATTATCTGCAAAAGGCACACTTTGTACCTGTAACTGAACTTAGGTGAGCACAAAATTGTTTAGTTTTGCATGGAGTTGTTAGCATTGTGATTTTATTGTGAACTATGAACTTTGTACACAATTTTAACCTCGGCTTTTGTGCTGTCTTGCTGTGTACAGATTTGCTTATTCAGAGGATGCAGGTGATGAGGTTGATGAGGAAGGACTCTCTCTTGTAGGCAGTGCTGTTAAAGGAACTGGAGATATGGTGAACATGCATGTGTTTCCTGAGGATAAACGTGCATGACAAGTTAACTTAGTGCAGCTGTATTCCTGGTGGAATGCTATGGTATGTCGCGGCTATCTTGCCAATATTGTCTAGATAACAAGTTAGTGCATAGTGAATTTGGGATTAGTGGAGACTAGGTAGGGAGCAGGTTGGAAATTCCACTCCTTGCTAAGTGAGCTCAATACTACTATCCAGATCACGTGTCTTTGCATTCTTCTTGGACCCTGCCTCTTGCCGTTTGTTTATACTCTTTTAACATACTAGCATTTGTTTATCATGCTCTGCTCCTATCTACATTAATGTATAGCGAAAGGCATTCCTCTTTTAGGCGCTTCAGAGAGCGATTCTATAGCAGCTATAGTACTTATGCACCTTTATTTACATTCATTGACAGCAGCAAAGAACTGCAAGCCTGTTTGGTTTACCATGGTAAAATTAGTGTGATTTCTGAGTCATAGCTGAGGCAAGGCAAAGTCGGAAACTGAATGGTCTTCAGCGGCTGTATTTTTTCAGCGGCTGTATTTTTTCACCTTTGCGGTTTTTACCTGTTGCAAGACATTTGACTTAACATGATCACCATCATGACCTTCCTAGAGATCAGAAGTTTTGCCTATATCAAATTCACGTATTTAATTCTTCATCAATGACATGGCCCAATCATGCTAAGCTGCTAACAAGTTTCTTTTCTTTGCGCAATTGCAGTGAGGTACCGTTTTCCTCTGGATTCACGAATAGCTGACATCTTCTAAAGCTTGCGGACGATTCCAGATGTACAGGTGGTGACTCTGTGTTGAAGGATTTGACTTCCACAGAATTTTACTGGTCCAATGATGACTACCCAGTACAAAAAGGTGGCGAAATAAACTGTCACTTTGAGAGCATACGGGGGGTTACTTATTGTAATTCCTGCGGTGGCGCGTAGACCTGTAGATTGTTAGAAACGTGCCTTGTTAAACACTTGGCTGCATCCCCACTTAGCATGGATCCAATGATATCGTGGCGATGGCTTATATATTAATCGTGTGTATGCACTGTAGAACGAATTAAATCTGAGGTTTATAAGATATCTGCTCACCGTTTTACCTGTTGATTTAGCCGTACGGTTATTGAGCTATTATGTATGGCAATTACTGGTCGATTGGTGTATGTGCTGGGAAGCACATTGTAACATTCCGTGCAAATCAATGCATGGCACCTATTGGCTATTGCCTGCCTATGTATCGGATGCCTGATTTTTAATAGAGAGAAGTCAGACTTCATTCAGAATCCCCCTGTTGAAGAAAACAAAGCCATAAGCACATCCAATGGCCAGAAAGTTTTGACTTACGTTTAAAGATAATAATGACATTTGAGTGTGTTTAATGCATAGTAATTTCAAGATGAGTCCACAAAATCTACGGAAAGCTACGCTCCATTTCAATGCATATTAGCTTCAGCATAGCTTTTAAAAAGGAGTTTTTTTAACAAAAAAAAAGCTTCAAAAAGGCGATTCAAACTGAATTCACACAAATTACTTGAAGCTACCGTAGCCCTATTTATAGCCACTGTGTGGATAGCTATAGCAATTGTCCCAGTTGAAGCAATACAGATGCTCTAATAATTAGCGAAACCTCTACATATGCTCTAATGATTAGCGAAACCGTAAATAACCTGAAACAAGCGAGCAGGCATCAAAGAAGTACCGTCGTTATGCGGCTGTATCGCCCTACAAAAATTATACAAACAAACAACGGCAAAGTCTTTTGTCTTAATAAGTTGGATAGATTAGAAATAAAATGTAACACCCCGACCCTCCACAGGGTCCAAGATGCTACCACACACCCTTACCGATTCAAAAGTGTTGCTAATTCAACTTTTAGCAGCACCTCCTTTGTTCTTTTTATACCAATACCCACAGATATCAAACCACGATTAACAGTAGGATGATTGCAAAAGCAATTAACTTCATATTTCACAAGTTGTAACATAAACAGAAACGGTGGGCTCCACGACCATGGAGACCCGCCATCCTGGCTCGCAAGCAAGCTAAACCAAACAGCGAGCCACAAGTCTTAGCATTATAACAAACATAAAGACTCCGTATACGGCTAAGCTGTTATTTCATATGTGCAGTGCCAAAAGTGCTATCCCATTCCATGCATGTCGTCATCCTTCACCTAAAAACAACGACAAAGCAAGGGTGAGTTCAGAGACTCAACAAGCACACGATAAAACAGTAACATCGCTTTAGCAATTCAATCAATTTCATGAACTGTAGGCTGTAAATCCACTCTATGACTGTAGACTGTAAGCTAAGTCTGTAATTATATACTGTAAATCAATTCTCTGTCTATAAACTGTAATTCAAGCCTATGTCTGTAAACTGTAATTCAACCCTATGTCTGTAAACTGTAATTCAACCCTGTGTCTGTAAACTGTAAATCAATTCTGTAACTGTAAACTGTAAATCACAACTGTAACTGTAAATCACAACTGTAACTGTAAATCAATGCTGTCTGTAACTGTATCACTTTCTGTCACTGTAATGCAATGCAATATCATGCAATGCATCTGTATGTTCTGTAACTGTAGCGTATACCGGTATAGCGGAGTGTCCACCCGTCGATGGACCACTCGCCTCGTCCTCTTTCATACGAGGTCTCAACCTCCACTCCCGTGGAGTGCCTACCTCTGTAGGTCTTATTCAAGAGCACTACGGACTAGTCGTAAGACTTTCTCACCGACCTGGCTCTTATGCAATTGTATGATGCAATATGCCTCAAATGTGAATGTCTAATCATAAACATTACTCATCAAGGTATGATTAGCACATAATCACATGCATCTCATAAATACTGTAAATCATGGCATGCGGAGCCAGGGAGCAGCGACAACGGTGACTAGAGGAGTGACGGCGAGGCACGGCGGCGCGCGCAAGCGGCTGGGCGACGGCGAGGCGCGCGGCGGCGCACGGGCGGCAACGAGCAGGAGCAGGAGCGGGGCGGCGAGGCGCAGCAACCGCGGCGCCGGGGCTGGCGAGCGGCGGTGCCGGCGGGAAGACGGCGACAACCGGCGCAAGAGGGAAGAGCGACAGCAGGCGCACGGGAAGCAACGCACGGGGGAGCAGCAGCAGGTGAGCTCGGGGAGGAGAAGCAAAATTGCTTTTTGCGTCTCCTTCCACCTGTCCATCCTCTCTTATAGGGCTTGAGATGGGCCGGGCTGGGCTTTCTCCAGCCCAGGTATCACATTAAACCTCCTCAATATCAAGCAAACGGGAGATTTATAATAAAACCTACAAGACTAAAACCCTAAGACCTACATCCTGTCATCTGAACCGAGAGCCTAAAACACCATCCCTAAACCTTTTTCTTATGTCATGATTCTGGTACGTGGATCGTTAATTTCCATGCGCTCCTATCTAAAGCCAACTCTTTAGATACATTTCAATCCCTCAAGTCTCTTTTAATAGTTTCCTTTCACGTTAGTCTTGGTTGGCATCTGCTATTTCTTATGTTTTCGGTACGTCTTAAAACATCACTACATACCGATACCTCAAAACCTCCATTAGAAACGTCCAAACCATCTCAAGCGGTGTTGGATAAGCTTCTCTTCAATTTGTACTACCCCCACTCTATCACGATTATCATCATTGCTGATTCAATCGGTCCTGCCTTATGTAACCATAGATCCACCGTAGCATCCTCATCTCCGCTACTCCATCTTCTGTACATGTTGTCTTTTAGTTATCCAACATTTTGCTCCATATAGCATCGCAGGTGTAACACCCTGAATTTTCCTAACTAAGCTAATTAGCAAAATTAGGATTAACTATAGTAATTGAACCGTCTAATCAACGTCCTGACCGAACTCGCCCAAATCTAAAACATTGAATAGAAGTTCAATTGCATAACATACAACCACACGAACAAATACAAGTGATGATTTACGTTACAAGCCAAAACTGAACAATCCATTTTTGTTACTACATTGAGTATAGTAGAGAAATAAAATTACATGGGAGTCATTTCACACATATACAAATACATTCGGAACAGTAGAGCACGAATTGCATATAAATCATCTCATACATTTTGCAATTTATGAAGAGCTAAGGAGAAGGGTAAAGTTACATGCATAGCATCTCATACATCAATCACTGATTTCGAATCACAACCGCACACAGTTCAATTGCAAATAGAACGAATTTAAAGACGCCGAAAAAGACCAAACAAAAAAAGAATTAAAAGAAAAAAAGTGCCGTTAGAACCCTAGAGTTTAATTTTGGGCTGGGCATTCAAAAGTCTAATTTCCAACCAAACCACAGAAATATCTCAAGTTCACCCCCTCATCACAATAGGCACCGAGAGCTTACAGGGAATGCACAGCCAATAGACAAGGCCAATGCCGAGCCAGCATAGAGAAAAGAGAAACTATTTTACCTGAGTAGCTCCAAAGAAGCCACCCAGCTCTTCCCCCATTCCCATCCCCATTCTAGATCCACTCCCCACAGGCCACACTGCCTCAGCCAACATAAGGAGAGTTCATGGCTAGCCAACCGGGAGCAAGAGACCAAGTCATAGGAGGGGGCACAAGCAACCACAAGCAAGAACCACATGGCCGACACGGAGGAAAGCGACACCACAGCCGCTTCCTCAACCATCCCTAGAACAACCTGACAGCCAACTGACTAACGTAGGTCATGCCATCTTTTCCCCCATGGTTTCATTGCCTAGGACCACACCAATAGCATAATAAAGTACTACAGCACCTCTACTCTAGCATCACCAAGAACGGTATAGAAACCACCAATGAACACCGAGTACCACTTCAAGCTCCTAGATTCACCAAGGTATCACCATTCCCCAAGCTAAGCATAGAATAGCAAGAGCATAGATAGAAGTACCTGAAGGGCAAATGACGTAGTGTCGGGCTACCACTTGCACCCGACAATCCATCCACACTCCCTCGGCGTGTGGACAAACTTTGAGCCCCGCCGTAGTAACTGCATCGCATCCACATAGTCCAGAAGTGGGGATGATGACCACAAAAACTCAAGACTGGTACAGAAACCAGAAATGGGGTACGCAAAGGCGATATATTACGTAGTAGAGTGTTGGGTGATGGCTAGACCGTCCCAACCAACAATTATACTGAGATCAGTGGGCATCAGATGAGGGTGAGAGACCACCCTAAGCTGCCGGTTGAGAGTAATTGGGTGGAGATATAATACACTGAGATATATATAAAAGTTTTGTACTCTGGTTTGGGTATCGTATCTAAAGAAATACGAAGATCCATTTGCTACAAGAATCAGAGTGACAATGGAAAAAGTGATACAAGTTTGCGCAATGCTATACAAATCATAAATTCATGCCTACCTCCCGGATTGGATACTACGGAAACCTATGGAGGTTTTTAGCTATTTATACGAGTGCTCAGTAGTTTTCTAAAGTTAATAAATCCAAAATCTTTTACAACCTAACGACATTTATTTTCTATATAGTCTGAGAATGAGATTAAGCATGAGAATAGGATGTATCAAGAGAGGAAGATCAGGAGCATACAATGCATAGTTGTTATATGAGCTTGCTAAGTACTCCGTACTCACCCTTACTATTATTTTCTTTGTTTAGAGGGTTGTCAGTTTGGATCCACATTTGAAGCAGATGAGGTCTACACAAACGAGCCCTACCCCGAATGGGAAGGAGATGGTACTGAGACCGAGTAGCATGAGAGTGACACCTTATAGAGACCTGGGACGACTAGGACTCTAGGAGTGATACGGTCTCGACCCTCAGGGTATCTATAATATTAGAGTATTGTAATTGTATTAATCTCTTCTTATATAATTAGATTCTAGAGTAGACTTTACATCTGGTATTGTAATAAACTAGCTAGAATGGTTATATGGAACTTTAGACCTGCATGGCTATGTGGATGCAATGGTATGTACTGTTTCTAATTATTGTTCTGTTGCAATAGTTTGATGAACTTATTATTCACTAGAGCGATGTTCTATCGGCTAAAACGAATAATAATCTGTTGACTAGCGTTTTTACCCCACGGTAAAAATGCAGGTCGTCACAGCAGGTCTGATCGCCGTCCTATAGAACTTACCCTTTAACTTTTGATGGGATTTTTTATCACACAAGACACCCTATGCTTAACGCTATTTCACCCACCCGGTCTTATCATATGGCTCACATCTTCATCAATCTCGCCGTCCCATTGTAGCATCGATATCAAATATCGAAAAGTATCCATCCTAGACACTACTTATCTATTCAGACTAATATCTCCATCACCTACTCTGGCACCGTTGAAATCACATATCATATACTCAGTTTTTGTCCTACTAAGTTTAAAGCCCTTCGATTCTTATGTTGTTCTCAACAATTCCAATTTCTTATCGACATCTATCCTGCTCATCAACTAGCACTATATCCTCAGCAAAAAAGCATACACCAAGGGTATCTCCTTGTATGTCCCGCGCGACCTCGTCCATCACTAGGGCAAAATTATAGATTCAACGCTAATCCTAGACGTAGTTCTATTTTAATAGAATAGTCATTAGTATCACTATCGTACACTCTGAGGCTTAGTCACATCTTCATACATATTCTTGGTTAAAGTAACATACTTTGTTAGAACTTTTTTCCGTAGAGCACCCACCACTTTACCTTTTTTGGCACTATACACAATGAAATTGGTAACCTTTGTTCGACTTGTACATCTTCACCACTGTTTGATTTGTGTTCTGAAATTATGGATCACAGAAGGAAAATAAATCTTGTATTCTTTTAAAGCGTAAAATTCCAACTGGACACACCGCTAAGGCCTCTTATCTAAAACCTCGATGAGGGGAAGAAAAGGAAAATGGTAACATATGACCAGGTAATACAAAAGATTGGCAAAGTCCGGAAAGAATTTGTATCTATGTACCTCTTTATTTCCTAAACCACAAACTCTAGCTTAGTCCTTAAAATACAGAGTATATATCGTTTTCCCATATCTGTACATTTGTCATGTAATGGATTGCTAGCTGCCTACTCGTACAGTCAGTTCCCTCGCCACAGCCGCTTCATCGCATTTTTCAGCCCCTTCAGTAACCAGAATTTTTGTCTTGCCAGCTGCCAACTTGTGTCCTCGTGTATATAAGCTAGGACCACAATTTGTCGAAACAAGAAAACAGGCATAACTAACAGGTCAGCACTAGTGCATACTGAGAACTTATCACACTATACTTGGAGAAAAAGAGAGCAGGTAGATAAAACTGGAGAGAATGACGATGTTTTGTGCTACAAGAAATATTGCAAATAGTTAAATTGCTGAAACTGCAGTTCATGTGATTTTTCATTTTTGTTCCTACAGAAACACTGCTACTCCTGATACAGGCACAAAATATTGTAATACCTTAAAGTTTTATAAATATACAGTCATCTGTTGTAACGAAAGAGTATGATTTGGCTGTATTTAAGTAATGCAATCTGTGCTTTTTGTATGCGTGTAAAAAAAATATGATAGGTTGTTTAGAGAATAAAGCAATGTGACCACTGAAAACGTGAAAACAGAAGCAAACTATATCCACTTGCCCATCCATAGACCAAATAATATATCATATAAAAGTCCGGAATAGAACTTACCAAAATTTTGACAAAAATCAGCTCAAGAAACGAATCAACACACAGCCCCCAAACTGGGCTGGCAAAGTAACTGCGTGAAACCATTGTTGTTTAGCTGATATCACTTTCAGGCCTTGAACCCAACTGTTGAGGCAGCTTTTTTAATAACTCAGCTTCTCTTGCTATTTGAATATCAGATGGCCAAAAGGTCTGATATATTACTTTGCAAAGGAACCGAGGAAGCAACCCTAGGACTATTATAAGACAAACACTAAGCCAATAAGTTCTTGAAGCAGCCATATTGTATATTGTCCTGCCAGGAATAAGAAAAAAGAATATTAGGTTTGTCACCTTTAGACAATATAAGAGGGATTGAGGGAGCAATTCAGTGAGAACTTACCCGTAGTTAGGGAAAATCGGTATAGAATCTATCAATACCATGCACAAAAATGTTGCAGCTATAGAGCCCCATACGGCAAGATGGGTTATAAGCACCCAGCGTCGAATGTCCATGGCCAGATGAATATTGACAAGTATAACAACGGCAATTGTCCACAAACTTCCCATACTCCATATGTCCATTGTACTGATATTGTATGTGAAGAAAGAAACATAGTAAAGGACAAGGCTTTGCCACAAGGTATCTACCATTGTGATCCAGAAGAGTGTCAAGTTGTAGCCCTCATTCCGAAGCCCTGCCTCATAAAGTCTTGGATAATAAAGAAGAGTATTATGACTCAAGTCTTTGTCCAGAATACCAACCACTACTGTGGGAACTGACGTGTAAATAAGGGAATAGAAAACACTACTCCAATCTGTTAATGCGAGAGTTGCAGAATATGCTGTATACAAGATATACCTACACAAATCAAGTAACATTTAGGTCAACCTGCATCATCAAATGCAAACAAAAAAAAGCGGGAAAGGTGAATAAATTCAACCCAAAAAAAAACTACTCCCCACACTGGTTGCTAAATGGCCCCAAATAATGTATCTTTTTAACTTCACTTATGGACATGCTGTTGTTCCTTATAACTGAGTCTCTACTTTATTTTGGCTCTTATGGACACGCCGTGTTTCCTTATAACTGAGTCTCTACTTTATTTTGGCTCTTACCCTCAATTTTAAAACTTGTGATTTTGATTTTTTTTTTTGTTCCAAAACAGCATTAGTTTGCTGCGGCAACAACAGAAATTATATTCTGAAATGAGAATACCTGAACTCCAAATAATTAGAAAAAGCATAGAGGGGAAAATTCGTACCAGAACAGCATTAGTACAAAGACAGCATTCCGATAAAAGTTGTAGAGAATCATGTATGCAATGCGCTGATAATTCCAGTGCCCGTGTACAAGAAGCAATCTCTTCAGAAATCGGAACTGCCCCATAGCAAAATCTGCAGCCATCACTGCTTGACGACCTTCTTGACCACATATTCCAACACCAACATCAGCCATCTGTATCATTGAAACATCATTTGCCCCTGCAAAATGAAACAAGAACACAAAACAGCAAAGACTGTCAGTACTTTGTGGAATGTGGACAGTTATCAATTGCGGCAAAACAGTGGAAAAAATAGTTGGTCACAAAGAAAGGTGACAAAAAACAAAATGATCACTTTGATATACATCGAAAACTGAAATTGACTTCATTCTAGACTACTGTATTATTTGAACTGTTATGTGCCACTGAAAAAAATGATCTGTGCTAATTGTCAGGTTCAGCAGATAGGGAACTTATTATTATATAAACTCTTACCAATATATAACTCAATTGGACTCTCATGAAAATGCAATGCATCACACAGGATACAACAAACAAAGCATCCAATAGTTAAGGATGTTTAAGATACAAAAAGTAGGTGCAACCATTTAACACCGATATTCAGAGTATCATTCATCTGCTGATGCAATTTAAAATATTTTAGCACCAATTGCTAGTCATGCGGTTCAACTATAGCAGGAAAACTAAAAAGAAACTAATCACCTGCAAAGTTCACTTCTAGTTCAAGCAGGTTATCATCACTAGCAATTTGCACAGGATATTTCATAATTGGATGGGTATATTAATAGGCAAGAAAAACATGATATGCTAACTAGCAACATTGCAACAAGAATCAGATACAGAATCTCACCATCACCAATCGCCAGGGTCATGTCACTCGTCCTGCTTTTAATCAAATCAACAATTCCAGCCTTTTGCAGAGGAGCAACACGGCAGCAGATGACAACTTTACAGGAAGTTGCCAGGTCAAATAACTGTAAAATAAAAGGTTGCAAAAGGAATGATTACTTAGAGTATAAAGGCACAATTATTGTGAGTGAACTTAATAAATATATGTGTAGCCATTGTATGTACATTAAGAATAGGCTAGAAACCATGGTCGCTGAATTGTGACAAGTGATTATGCATTTGACCAATCAATATCACAAAAAAATGTGATCACTGTAAAAAAATCAAAATAGTGGAGATTATCTCAAACCTCTGATTCCAGATCTTTCTCTAGAATATACACAAGGGAGCTCCCATCAATTATCAGTGCTAGCTCAGTGTCAGTAAAATTTGTTACTCTCTCACTGTACTCTGACTTGTCACTAGCAATAACTCCAGTCAATTGGAAGTTCTGTATGCCACTTTCAGATATGTGACCATTAGAAGACCTCAATTTAGAAACATCACCATTGTACAAATATTCTATATCTTGAGAATCCCTTCTAAAATCAGACGACTTTATTCCAAATTTGGCTTTAGCATCAGCTAGAAGATGCCTGCATTCACACTCTGAGGAACCATTTATAATAATCGGGTGCATACTTTGAGTCAATAGTCGACATGACAAACCAATCGATATAGCAGTTTCTTGCTTATCTCCCGTGAGAACCCAAACCTTGATCCCAGCCTGTCGGAGGGACTCGATGGCCTCAGGAACACCATCCTGCAGCTTATCTTCAATTCCAGTTGCACCAAGAAGAGTCAAATTGCACTCTACAAGAGCTGCCGCCAGACGGAGCTTTGCCGATCTCTCTGTCATGGAGGTGCTAGCTTCTTCATACCTTTCCTGCCATTCACTGAATTCTGCATCAGTCAGGTTCTTTGAACCAATTACTAAGGTTCGTAGACCCTCTGACGAATAAACTGACAAATGGTTTTCTGTAGCTTCTCTAATTTTAGCATGCAAAGAATCATAAAGTCCATCATCATTCCCCCTCTTCAAAATGCTAAGCATTGAAGTATCAGCACCTTTAACAAGAACCTTCACAATGTTATCTGGAAACCTTACAACAACAGACATTCTTTTTCTCACACTATCAAATTCATGGAGACCAAGAACATCCAGCCTGATTATGACAATGAAATTGCTTTGTAAATAACAGATAGAAGATTCTCAATAGGTACGAAATGCATTTCATAGTCAATTGGGGCTGAACTGATGGTAGCTACAATGTTGTCATAACAAACAAAGGATGTAGTATTTACCTTATCCTCTCCCCTTGAACATCTATAACAATGTGGCCAGTTGTCCTTTCCACAAGCGTATATCCATAAGCAGAAGCTGCAGTTACTAAGGCCTGCTCATCAGGTGATTCGCCCTGGTAATCAATTGCGCCTACCTCATTTACTTCATCGGTCAAATCGAGTGAACTTTCCGTGCTGACTGGAATGACTGTATTGCATGCAGCCAAAGTAAGGAAAAAATCATGGGCAGCAAGTCTTTCCTCCCCAACCAATGGTTGATTCAGAAGTGCCATGAGTACTGAATCAACATTGATTTCCGACTTGGGTTTCTTGCCATGTTGTCTCGACGACTCTGCAAAAGGACACAAACTTAAGCATGGATAGGTAAATGATCAAAAGCTATATGAGGTAAGAGAATAAATAAATGGATTTAGGTCATATTTGGGTCTCTACTATTTTCACAGTGGAAGCATTCCGTTTGAGGCAACAGGAACAAGAAATTTGAATATTGACGAATTTAAGCTAATTAAGTTAAGTATACTAGGCTGTAACAAGGAACTGGTGCCCCTACCTTTTACCGCATAATTGCATGTTAGGCCATGTAATCCAACTGATTATAGGATGTATAATTGCTACTAGGTGGGTGACTGAATACCGCTTACCACAATATTCATAAACCAAATCTATCACTGATCCTCAAGGTTCTTAATATGGGAAAGAAAGGCTGATCTGAAACAAAATAAGAGCTACAAAGATGATAAAAACAGAAGGCAGTGACCTTGCCTGTAGTGCTTATTTCTATTTCATGTGATGAGTCACTAGTGACCTGCAAGGAGCTCCCATAGTTCTTCCCGTAGATGCTAGCTTGCTGAAATTCCATCTTGTTTTGTGTCAAGGTACCCGTTTTGTCAGAAAATATGTACCGTATTTGACCTAGGTCTTCATTAATATTCAAGGACCGGCATTGAAATCTTGAACCTGAACTGCTGTCATACATCCGTGTATCTCCAATCATAAAGTATGACTGCCCCACTCTGACCAGCTCCATGGTGATGTATAGCGATATTGGTATCATTATCTGAAAGATTATCACAGAACTCAGGAAGGAGAAAAATATCTCCAAAGCAATGCCATAGAACTTGAAATCTTTCCTGTTTTCCCGACCAAAGGTGAAGTACTTTCTCCTGTAGTATGGTAGTGCGTCAAGGTTTTTAGAATTTTTAAATAGCCATACCCCCATCCCTGTAGCCACAACTGAGCATGTGATCAAGAGGAAAGCTGATAACCAAAGGGTTTCCCTGTTCATGTAACTCTCTAGATTGCTGCTCTTTGAAGGAGATATTGTACTGTTCAGCATAGCTTTTGTCTCCTGACCAGCATAGACAACCACCCCGATAATCCATTCTGTGTTTTTAAGCTGGCACCCCCGCAATACGATGCTCGATTGGCCAAGTGGAATCCTCTGACTGTTCAACTCCATGGTAGCTGTAAACTCATAGATATTTCTATTAGGCTGCTCACATTTGATCAGTCCCGAATATGAGCCGTCACATATCATGGAAAAAGTTTCCTGACGAGCATACCTTGTTTTTAGGTTTGATTCACCGTCCAAATTCATTGTTTGGATATAAGCTATACCATTCGGATCACTTGTACCCAGCAGGACCATATCACATGGCATTGTTTCATTGGAATGAATTTTGACAACCTCCCCTGCGCAAATGTTTTTCCATTTTTTAAACTGAAAATCACCAGATTGAAGGACAAGTGCCTCTCGGTTATTTTCATTCCTGTCAGATCTGTGACGCCGCCAGTCTTCGTAGCCATCTTTTATAGCAGTCACAAACAGCACAAAAAGTAGTGGGAACAGTGAAGCAGTTCTTCCAAACACAGCTAAAGGGGGTAGCTGGTTAAGAGCAGCAATAACTAGGAAGTATACATAAGCCAGCCGGTGGAACTGGATAAAGAGATTCTTAGGCAGGAAAGTAATCAAAGTATACTTGCTTGTCCGAATCTCATTCCCCGTAAATTCATATCGATCATTTGTCCTGTCAGGATCATTAATGTAAATTAGCCTTGGGTCATGCTCAGATGAAAATGGGTCTTCAAACTGCAAGCTCTTGTGCCTGACCCTCTGGGAGCGATTTGGCTTCTCCTGAGAGGAAGATGACACTCCGATCTCCAGGGATGATGGAGAATGCTGCATCTCCATTACACCACCCCAAGAAACCTTCTGCCGCCTCTCCTTCTGAGAGCATTCCACCGAGAGACGCTGGGAGAAGTGCGAATCAGCAGACTGGAAACGCTCTGCCACCCTGCTTACATCACACTCCTCCAGACAATGCCTTGGCACAGCATCCCCTTCATCCACAAGGTTGGCGGAAGCCGTGTCACAATCCTCGTACAGTGACGAAGAGAACGAATCAGTACGGCAAAGGCAGCCCAATGAGCCCACCGATGACCGAGCAGGAGCCTGGTGCTTCGAAGGTGAATCTGCACTTCCGGATGATGACAGGAGCAAGGGCTCACCAGTATTCATATATAACTGCCGCGTCCCAACCCATGCATCATCCCAATAAACAACATAGTTACCAGAACGACGGGTTCAGTAGTGAGATACATGATACCAGCACACCATGTGCCGAACCCATCTCATCCTTGCGCGATTCCGCACCATGGCCACCTCCACTGCTACAGATTTCTTCAACCTATTGCCAAAAAAAAAACAGATAGTCCTGCTTTAATTTCCTCAGCTCATGTGGGATCAATACCTGAAAGAACTCTGGAGCGCAATTGAACGAACTATTACTCAAAGCTGGATCGAACATTTCCAAGAGCTTGTCTTGAATGCAGGTTACTTATAATTAAAATAAAACAGCTGGATTAGCACCAACTAAGCTTCATGAAACCCCCAAAAAAGAATGGCGCAACTAACCTCTACAACATGTTGTTTCTCTAACTAATATACATCACAAAGAAACAAACTACAAACCTATCAATTGATTGGATAACTCTATGAAATCCCTAAAAAATTCAAACTTCCTAATCGCTAAGCTATACCTCGAAGCTGGATCAAACAACCAGCACCGCTTCCAGCAAAGTTAATCTGAAAACCCCCGCAAAAAATTGCAGAGAAAAATTCTCAGATCGCGCCAAAAGGGAGACAACCGGGGGACCAGGCAGAAACAGGACACGCACCAAAAGGAGGCCTCCAGATCGTGCCAAGCCAATGCAGCGCTGGGCGGACTCGCCCCTCGCGGCGCGCTTCGCGGATCTGAGGGCGCGGCGGCGGCGGCGGGGCGCTCCCGGGGTCGGATCCGGTGGCGCTGCGCCTAGGGTTTTGAGGCGCCGACGGCGGCGAGGAGGATGAGACGGTGGAGGTGTGTGGTGTGGGAAACTCTCTTTTTCGCTTCTCTTTTCCGCCTTCGCAAGATCGGGGGAAGGAGGTCAGGTGGTACGGTGCAAGTGGTAGACGGGTGGAGGAGCGCGAATTATTCCCCCATTTAACGTGCGTGCCTGTGTGATTTCTACGTTGGTGTAGGTTGTATTTTCGGGTATTACCGTTTTGCCCAGGCGTTGGGTTAGTATTTATGGGATGTACCTCTAGGAAGTACTGACAGATTCTGTTTTGGCGGTTAAGACCGAGCTTCTTTTCAGGTTATAATTTCTGGTTTACCACTTCTCTCAAATAAATAAATTTATAAGATTATTTTTATCATCTTTTTGGAGTGTCGGTATTTGATTTATTCGTACAAACGTACGCTATGACCAAAAATTAGCAGTCACAATCATAAACCATAACAAAAAAAACCACTCTAAATCTCAACTTCTCAAGCTGCTCAACAACCTTCAACTTCTTCGGTTAAAAGGAAAATTCATACTTTTGCGTCATTCCAGTATGCAATAGATGACTTCAGTCTATTCTCTGAAATCGTTGGGTAATACAGGCTCCCAACATCAACTTCTGAATGTTCAATGTCAGTATATACATGGCCCAAGTTTGCAACCACTTCAACAGTGTGGTAAGCTTGTTTTATTTGGGCATCTCATCCTTCTTGAAAAGTTTTGCATCCTATGAATCTTTTCAATGAGCATTTTTAATATGGGGGTTAAGGATTTGCCACCGTAAAAGATACGTATTTTTGAATGGCAAATCCTCAAATACATATATTTACAGTGGTAAATTCTTGATTATTCTTTTTAATATTACTAGGTAGAATGCTGAAGAAGTTTTAGGATAATAGTATCACAAACATATTTGATTGAGAAATCGTTACATCTCAAAGAAAGAACTATGGACATAAAAAAACATTTGTTACCTTGCCATCCGCTTGACTGTAATGCACTCGCGTGTTTTTTTAGTAGTTTTAACACCATCAGGATATGTTTTGTTGGCAAAATTTTCCATCTCTCCTCTATAAGTGATGTGGCGCTTCCTTATTGCTCCTCTATTTACATTCTAGGAAGGTACTCGTTCAGGACAAAAAGCCCTTTCATCACATAAAATTCCTTGCGTTTTAACTCAGCTTGCAATAAGGAATTCAGCAAAAATGTTGATTGGGGTGTTACTTTCCATGACCTCGCATTTGGGTGTTATATCCGTGTCAAAGTTCAATTATGATGGTTTTTAGTTACGTTTTTCAAGATGATAGTAGATGATGTACATTTTTTTAGGATCGGGAAGCTGTTTAAAAAACCCATTTCAAGAAGCTATATCGCTTGTTTCGATTTTCGGAGAAACTAAAAGCCCAAAAGAAGAGGGCCAATATTATCCTCCTAAAATCACCATTTTTTAATTAAGTTTGAAATCACAAATTTGTACTAGATCACACGTAAATACATGTGAGATGATTCAATTCCATAACTGAAAAACAGAGAACCGGAGTTTCCAAGGAAGTCGAATAACAAACTAAGATCACATCCTATTTCTTTAACTTCATGTTAGATGTTACTAGCCAACCTTGTTAGTACTCACCGCAAGCCGGAGGCCCCTCTCTTTCCGCTAACAAAGTGGTCGAATGGTAAATACAGGCGTTGTTTTGGGGTGTTTTCCTCCTCGGAGGCTCAGAGGCTGCGACGTGGAGAGAGGTTTTTCATCATTTTGTGTGAACGCAAGTTGATCCATGGGGCCACCACCGTCTTTCGTCCACGACCAAACTCACCTTGACAAATGCGGTGCCGGTAGCAAAGCGCCGGAGGCCATCCGACCTGGATCCCAAACGGAAGCTAGTGGATCTGTATCCTCCACTAAGGAAATTTTTAACCGAGTAGAAAAGTGGTCCATGACAACTTCACAGCCAATTTGGCAATCTCACTTGCTCGTGCATTTCATATTTGGGAGGGTTGGATCTAGACTTAGCCAGTGGCGAAGGGAGAGTATATGCATAGGGTAAAGTTGTACCTCTAAAATTTTTGTCAAAAAAATCGGTATATATTCCTAATATACAGAGTATATACTTCATATACTCCTATACATTATATATACTCCTGGCAACCCATTACTCCATTAGCCTCAATAGGTATCGCATAGCCCGTGTTTATTCTCCATTGTAGCTCTGTTATCAAATGAGTTAAATCTGAAATAAGAGCGACGAGACTATCAGTGACACAATACCTCAGTGTACTGGTGGTGATCAGTTGGGCTTAAAAGCTCACGGCTTATGGCTGAAAACACTGTAGCTGGCTGAAAAAAACACTGTAGCTGACATAGGCTTATTTAGCATAATTAAATTTAAAAAAATTTAAAAATATAAAAAATATGTTAGCCCAATATGTATAATACAAACGAATACGGGAAAAAAAGAACCGGCAAAAAAGCTCAACAAAAAGCCAAAAGTTCAGAAAAAGACGAAATTTATGAATAGTGAAAAATAAGCCAGAAGCCAGAAGCTCAAGCCGAACCGATCAGGGCCATGAAGTTCTCAAATCTAAAGACTGAAATGAGATCTCAACTAAGATTATTGAGTTAGTGGAGTTTAGAAGTTAGCCCAACTCTAGATGCAACTCTCACCACGTGCAACAAATGCACAAGCTCAAATGGACACTAAGCCCAACTCTAGATGCAACATATGCACTCTAGATCTCTCTCCTTACTCATAAAGTGCAACACATGCACAATTGAGAGGAGGACCTTACACTAACTCAAAAGAATAGAAGTGGGTCAAGCAACATTCTCTCCAACTGGCCACAAGGGGACATTTATACCCCATACAAGAAAACTAGCCGTTGGAGCCAAATCCCTAAAAAAATAGGGAAATCAAAAGTACTGCCGTTATAAGGCCGGTACTTCCGCTCCCCTTGCAATGGTTAGAAAAACTTTTCATTACCGATCCACACATGTAGAACTAACGCTCTCGTGAGGAGGAGAAGACCACCACATAGGTGTCTCTCTGTAAAAACATACAGCACTACATAGGTGTCTCTCTGTAAAAACATACGGTCTCTCTTCACAACCTTTTTGAAGAGATCACCGCGCAACCTTCTCCCAATCCATCTAGATGCCGGTAAACACCAAGAGCAACAAATCACAACCCTTGCTTGCGGAGGTATCAAGTAAGGATCAACAAAATAATGTAAATACACTTCAATGTTCTCAACTACCTCAAAATGTGAAATGTAAGCAAATGAGTAGTAGAGAGTGCATCAATGGATCTAATAAATTAAATGAGGTCCGAAGATGGTGCCATGGTGCCGGTGAGGGGGTATTTATAGCCTCTAACCATAAATTTGTCCGTTTGGGGGTAAAATCCCACAAAATTCAGCAGGTGCGGTACTATCGTCATGTATCGACCGGTACTACCACATCTACTATTCAATGGCTCTTTTGTATGCAATTAATGTGTCTTAACTAGCAATTAAACTTTTAGTTCGGTACTACCGTCCTCACAAGGGCCAGTACTACCGCACAATGGTAATACCACTTTGCACAATCAGTACTACCAATTTTCAAAGGTTCAAAAGGTGTTAAAAAACATGCCCTCTGGAAATTACATATCGCCAACCAAAAATTGATGCTTCTGCATTGCGGTAGTACCACACTTCTGGCGTGGTCATATTGCATGTCGGTAGTACTGTCAATACACCTGTGGTTCTACTAATTTTCCTGACAATGGTTTTTCAAAAGTAGTTCAAGATGTATGCATGACTCTTAGTTGATCAAGATAGCACAAATTTAATTTCTCAAACTACTAGCCATGATCTCCCTTTACAGTACGACGTCTAGCCTATAAATTCGGTCTTTTCTCCAAGCACTGAGACCGATAAAAACTATAAAAAGGATCCTTAAGCTATATTATATTTTTGTCTTGAGTCATGCTGATCCTTTATTGTCTTTGCATACCATTGTTGCGTTATCATCCATAATTCGGGGCTAAACCTTCAAAATATCTTAGTACACAAGTTAGTCCCACAACACAATATTGTCATTAATTATCAAAATCAATTTTTAGGCGCCTAGATGCTTTCAATTATTGGATATGCCGATTAAAAATTATAAAGAACAAGTATTTCTTTCCAACAATATAATATATATTCTTTGTTTTGACGTGCACTATTATACATTAATATCACAAATAAAATCAATTCTACAAACATGGAAATTAAAATGAACTGATAACGTTCTAAAATTCTAATATTTTGAATTCTTTGTGATACGTAACCATTTATTTTTCACACGTAGTTCCTTTATTATTTATCAATATATTATGTGGCCCACCGGTTTAGTAAATATGAGATTGTTAAACTATTTTTAATGTCAACAAAACGGTTCATTTTCACAGCTCTCATTTGGAAGTTAGATGTACGTATGTGCAACTTACTAGTACGTGCTAGTTCTCAAGACATAGGAGGTGTTTGGATAGATGCCATTTGCGTCACATTTCTCACTAAAGTGCGAAACCACACTTTCGTCACATCCAATTTGATTACCATAAGTTAGACAAATTTTAGTAAAACAATATGTCCATAATAATTGGGTGAGGATGCTAGGGGAGTATGGTATACCACAATTGTGGAAACGAACCAAAAAATAGCCACGAAAAAAAAAATCAAAACTGGCCAAGCTAGGTGGTGATCATTTGGGCTTTTTTGTGGCTTATGGCTAAAAAGCATTATAGCTGGCTGAAAAAATATTATAGCTGACAGATGCTTATTTAACATAATTAAATTAAAAAATATATAAAATATAAAAAATATGTTAGCCCATTACGTATAATACAAACAAATACGGGAAAAAAAGAACCGACAAAAAAACTTAATAAAAAACTTAAAGTTCAGAAAAAGACGAAATTTATGAATATAGAAAAATAAGCTGGAAACTAAAAACTGAAGCTCAAATGATCACCCTAGGCAAATAGACCATCTCCAATGCTCTAGTATCATGGTTGATGGAGAGGAATCATAGAGAGAATGTGAGTGATGAAGAGAGTGATTACCGAATGTATCGTGCGATTAGTAGGACGTGGACCGTAGCCTTTAACCACGATATATTGGTATCAAACCGGACGGCCACATGGCCAATTGTGGTGGCAGGCAGCAACAGAGCATACAAGGGCGCGTGGAATTGATATTTCCTAACCATTGGATCGACTGACCCAACGGCCAGGAGTTGCCCCAAAAAAGATCCAACGGTTGGAAGTCCGAACGGATGGGGCAAGAAAGGGTTGCCTCCTATCCTCCGAATGAGGCTTCCCTATCCCCTTTTCCCTATCCCCTTCCCTATCCCCTCAATCCAAACCACTCACATCTCATCCAATGGCTAGGCTTTTTTATATTTTCACCATTTTCCCATCCATTATAAACAATACAAAAATACAGAAAAAAGTAAAATTTATTTTTTATTATAATTTTTTTACAGAAAAAAATAAAATTATAATTTCTGTAAAAAAATTATAATAAAAAAATAAATTTTGTTTTTTCTGTATTTTTGTATTATTTATGATGGATAGGCAAATAGTGAAAATATATAAAAAAAGTCTAGCCATTGGATGAGATATGAGTGGTTTGGATTGAGGGGATAGGGAAAAGGGGATAGGGAAGCCTCATTCCTATCCTCCTCTGCAGCTTTGTCGACGCCATCCTAGCAGCCATCCCATGTGAAGCATGGGTGTCTACACCAACACGTTAGCACTGTACTCGTACAGTCTGTTTGACGTAGAAAACTGACAAGAGCAACCTGATTGCCGCGAAGCCACCGAAATCATGGGAGTACTCGATCAGTAAGCACGATCGGAACAAGAGAGAGATGCGCACATGTGGGGATCGTACGTGCAACAGCGCAGAACGAACCGTGCAGGCCGAGCGGTCAATCTCCGTCACCCATCGAGCCCCGAACCGACGAACCAATTGGCGCCGTGCGGGGTCGCTGCCACCGATGACACGCTCGCGCGCCGACGGCACCACCGCCCAACCGACAGCGCGGCGAGTCAACCCGACCCGGCCGGCCGTGCGGCTCCACGCGTCGCGCGGCCTGGCCACGCGTGGCGTGGGCGACGTCCCGAATCTTCCGGCCACGGATAAAGCAGACCGTGCGCCCCCGGCCACCGATCCAACGCAAGTCGTCACGTCCGTACGCACGGCCCGAGGTACGTGCTAGGCCCTTTGTGTTGCCCGACATGCAGGCCGTGTCCCGCACCGCGGTCGCGGCGCGGCCGCCGCTGTGCGGCCCGCAGGCGCTCGGCCTGGGGAGGCTTCGGATGAGCCGTGCCGGGGGCGGGGGCGGGGCAGCGCGCGGGGCTCCCGCCACGCTCCGTGCTCAACGTGGTGGCGGGACAGAGCCCGCGGAGGCGCGGAAGGACGGGGATGTGCCGGGGAAGGAGCAGACCGGCCTGGGGATGGCGGAGGAGGAGCTGGAGGAGCTAGAGGAGGCGGCCATTGGCGGGGGCGACGAGGGCCGGCGCCCCACGGACTACGACCGCCGCGCGCACATCTTCGAGGAGAGCTCGCGGGTGTTCCGGGCCCTCAAGCACCGCCGCGACGGCGACGGCGGTGTGAAGGCGGCTGAAACAACGCACGACACCAACGGCAGCACCTAGCTAGAGCGGAATGTCACTAAACTGTTGTACGTTCTGTATGTAGGCGGAACGTGTCATGCGTGTATCGGTGTATGATACATCTTTGCCCTCTTCTTTTCGGCTTATAAAGCCACTTGTCTACATTAAAATGCTTTTTTACAGTAACTATGATTTCAGACGGAGTGTCTTTTCAAATCGGTTACGCTAAAACGATAACCATGTAAACATTCAGAATCAAACAGCTTAACAGTGTAATGGGGCGAAAGCTTGTACACGGCACACCTAGTGTTTGTCGTCGTAACACTACTGTGTTTGACATAGCATACCGAACTCTTGCTGTTTCTCGTTTTATGTACGTAGTGCAACATTTTGCCTTTTCTGGGAAGAAACGACGCGCTCAAATAGCGTTTTCTCCGGGAGGCATTGGGCTGTCAGACAGTAATGCGCATTGTCACTGGGATTATTGACACACCAAGATGATGAGAGCCTCTGGGCTCCGGGTGAAACAGAAAGGATAGGGAAAGAAATACACAGCTTTTACGTGGTGATTAAGGATGTGTTTGGTTCTTGTATTAGGATGGATGGAACAGGGCGGCCCTGTTGGAGTCACCGTTTGGATCGGAGTCACAGGGAGACAAGGGCAGCCACCACCGAATATTCCCTCATATTCGGGGGCGCCCCCATCCACCGAAATCGAGTGGATGGCGCTGCCCCCCCCCCACCTCGCGTCCCCTGCGCAGCCAGCAGCGCCGCTCCCGCTTTTTCTCCCGCGCGCGCTTCCGGTCCCGCGCAGCTTTCCCGCGCGCGCTCCCGCCGCCTCGCTCCCCCCGCCCCGCTCCCCCACGCGCGCGGCGGGAGAGGCAACCGAGCTGAGGGGGCGGAGCTCCCTGCGACGACCGGCCGGCGCGGCTCCCTGCTTGGCGACCGGCGACCGCGGCTCCTTGACCAGCTTGGAGCAGTGGCGGCCGCACCTCCGTGCTCGAGGACTGAAACGTCTGCAAGATCTAAACTTTTTAATTATATATGTTAAGGGCTTGCTAATTATCTATTATGTTTATGTTGATTTCTGTGTATGTAAACTTGTATATATATGGGGTAAAGATCAAATCTATGTGTTCATATTCATCCATCCAAACAAAAACTGGGGCGGCCTCGTCCTTCACTCATCCTTTGCACCAAACAAAAAAAGGGACTCGCCCCATCCATTCAATCAAACAGCGACAGGGGCCACCTCGTCCCAGAAAACAGGGATGACCCCGTCCCATCCCACTTTGCCTCGAAACCAAACGCACCCTAAGACTGAGGATCTTGCTGTTCGACTAAACCATCAGCATGAAGAGTGGTGATTAAGACCGGGGATCTTGCTGTTCGTCTGGAACATCAGCATGAAGGGTGATATTGTCTGAAGAATCTGTAGTTGTCAGTAGCTCATTTTGTGTGGCAGTTCTGTGTCAGAATCTCTCTTATGTTTTGTGGCACCCAGCAGTTTTCGTCTTGCAATCCTTTTTTAGGGGCCGCTTTGGTTTCTTAGCATGTGTCAATTACTTCAAGACCAGATCAATCCTTCTTGTAAGCTGAGATCCCCACCCAGCTCTCCCCTTCGTGTACTCTGATTAGTTTTTAATAAAGATGGGCTAAAAGCCTCTTGTCTAAGAATCACAGAGGAAGAAAATCCATGACAAAAGGGAGATGGTCATAGAAGAAGGGAAGACGTGTAGACATGGATGATAAGACTCCCCCAACCTTACTTTGATCCATTTCCACCGGAAGGAAAGATATATACATGACTCGAAATATCAAATATCCAGTGCGACACATATGAGAAGGGCAGATGCAACAATTTCCTGTCAAGATCAAACGCAACAATTCAATAACTAACCGTTCACAAATCGTTAATCTATACAATCACAATGTAGAGTATTTGCACTCTTTACAAATCATACACACATCAAAGAGCACACAAAATTGCCAAAGCAATCGACCTTGTACTGTTGTAGACAGATGAATGGCAAACAACTCAGTGAACTCACACACCTATTAGAATGCTAACAACTAAGAAAATACCTGTCACTATCAGAATTCCAACAACTAAACCCGTTTCTAGATCAATCATATATACTGTTCTTTCCTAAACTCACCACAATCCTGGTAAGTGAAGTCCCCCTTTATTGGGCTTTTAGCTTTTGGTTCCTTCGAAAGTCGCAATAAATGGGGTGGTCTTTTGAAGTGGATTCTCGAGCCCAAAACCGTGTGCGCCGTCCGCAGCGGCATCTTTACCGTCCACTGCCGTTTTGAAAAACGCAGACAAAAACTATCAGCCATAGGCCCATAGCTAAAAGCCATTAGTCACAACCTAAAAAAACATGGCCATATTCACTCTGACCTGAGCTTCAGCGATTCCAGTCCATGAAGTCCTTTCTTCAGTATTCCTTGGAGTGGCAAGCCGACTCTTCTCGCTTTTGATTTCTTCATTGCACTGTCTTCACCTAAATCATCATCAGCCACGCAAATGGCTTTCCCCTTCCTGTCATGTGTTCTTGCATTAGGCGTTCGCCCATTGAAGCTTTCGTAGAGATCAGGAGAATACCGCAGCAGCTCACTCGCAGAAGAGTACCCCATCAACCGGTGAAGCTTAGAGTCCTTGGCATTTCTTTCATCAATGGTGTTGAAAGATGAGTTCCTTGACACATGCAGAGGTTGTTCGTCCTCAGTAGAATAGCTCACACCAAACGAGAGACCATATTCTTCCGAGTACGAGAATGGGTCTGCTTGATGGAAACCAGTGTTGTGGTCATCGGCTACCTGGTGAATTTCGTAATCATCTGTGCTGTATTCATCCTCAAATGGCGACTGAAGTTTATTTCTACGCGGGTCTCTGTAAGAGTAGGAGAGAACTTCTGAGCAGGAGCCACACCGCAGCCTCCGTGTTCCTTTGCTCGGAACAGCGAAATCAGTGGGCAGCTGGACCAGTCTGAGACAGTTGGAACAAACGACGAATGGCGCACCCCGTAGCACTGGCCGGCAGTGATGTCTAGGGGGAGGCCGCCGCTTTTTCTCCTTGACTGGTGGCTTCGGTAGTGCAGGTTCTTGTTTCCAGGACCTGTAACAAGGTGGCCGGCAGCTATGGCAACATTCATGAGGGCAGGGTCTCATTTCCATTTGCCCACTGTGACAATATGAATAAGCCCTGTGCCGCCGGTATCGCGGTGAGGGTAGTCCACGAGGAGCAACTTGGCCAGACCTGCTTAGGCGGGCTGCATCGCCAGAATGCTTGGCAGCAGGACGCGGAGGGTATGCCCTTGGCTTGCAATCTGAAGGTTTACTGAAAAATTCAGAAAGGTCACCTCGCAACTCATCCACCGTCTTCATAATCTTTGATTGGAGGGGTTCACTGGCCCTGAAGCTTTTGGACTGGAGGGAAGTCCGTGCACAGTGGAAATCTAGTGAGTTAGCCGATGCACCAGGCCCCTCTCGGAGATCGCAAGACCGAGATTGTACCCTTACAAGATTACTTCTCTTGCTTGCCACAGGTTGGGTTTTGCATGCTCCGCTCAGCTCAGATTCTGGCAAATTGACAGCTAATTTGCTCCCTTCAGATAAGGGCACGTTGTACTCGGAGGCATTCAGGCTGCATTCCATATCACCGTCTTCTCTTACTTTGCAAGCCTCTGAATTCTCTGCACTTGGTTGCACATTGTTGTTTTCCTCTTTGTCAGAATCTATGTGTGCGCCATTTCCATTGGGGTGTATAAGGTCAGAAGAACCTTCCATCCTTCCATTGGTGTTCTGGCCATCAAAATTGCAATATTCCTTGTTCGCAGTATTTTCAACCTCCATAGCATTCTTCTCAGTGGACACAGCATCACCATTTTCATCGCTTCTCGTGCCATTGCTCTCGTGCTCGGTCTCGGTGCTTGGAGCATCAGGAGTGCAGGAACTGTCCATGGCAGTATCACTGAATCCTGGGTCTTTATTTTGAGGCACCCCATTGCTCACAGAGGTAGCAACAGAATAATTGTCGGAGTCTTGCCGAAATTGTTTTGTGGCCACATGTTGTCCATTGCTGACATGGGTTTTAGCTGCACAAGCACAAAAAAAGAATAAATGTCTCAGAAACTACTGAGCAAACAGACTACGAAACACTCACTAGTTGTTTTCATCCCAGTGAATCCTCGAAATTACCTCGAAGAGTGGTGTTACATCCGCCGCACTTGTAGACTGTAACCTCGGGAGGTTCTGGGAGAACGTTAAGACACTTTGGGCATCTCACAAGGCGAAAGCCTCCAGTATTTGCAGCTGCCATCAAGCAAGAAACGCCCAGAACATCACCAACAGCACAATTAACAGGCCGTAATTACCGGTTACCACCAAATTGTCAAGGCTGTCTTCTAAGCTCTAATAACAGAAGTCTCTTGCGTCTGCAAACGTTCAAGAGAGAGAAAAAAAAGAGAGAGATCAGAATCTCACTAGCAGACTAGCAAGCAGTCTTGGTAGGACTTATAGCACTAAAATTTGTTCCTTTGCTGAAAGCCTCGAAGTTCATTGAGCATGAATAACATTGTATGTGTAGAAGCGCAATGGGAACATGATAAAGGACAAAGTGCTGTAACAATTGTAGCGCCATATGTAAGTAAGAATGTAAGATTAGCTGTGGAACAAGAGCAAGGAATCCAAGGGCAAGATTGCCACATCTATGACAGTTACTGCCTTTGCAGTTAAAACACTGAAATCAGTCGGCAATTAGGCATTTTGGCCTACTGACAAATAGGGAGCAATTGCAGTCGAAACATTAAAATCAGTAGGCAATTAGGCATTTTGGCCTATTGACAAATAGGGAGCAATTACAGTTGTAGGCAATTAGGCTTTTTGGCCTATTGGTAAATAGGGAGCAATTCATTGAGAATTAACTTGATTAGGAAAACAACAAATCAAAAGCTACTTTTTTTTTTAAAAAAAAGGCAGTGATTGTTCTGACCCCTCTATCCTGTTCATGAGATCATCAAAGAACCTAATTCTCCCAGAACTTTCAGTCTCCAGTAATTAATCTACTTGAAAGATCTCTAAAAAACTACTTGAACAGAGACGTAATAATGTTCAACTAGAACTAAAGTTATCATGATGGTTGGTTGGTAACATATAATAATCGTAAAACTCCTAGTAGGACCTCCCATAAAAAACACACACACAATTTCTCAAGGGGTGAAGCGTAGAAGCACCTCCCAAAACACAATCTTATAGGGCGTGGAATTGCAACCTACGACGCAAAAACAACAAAGGAATCGACTGCTGACTTACTGATCATTATGAGCGCCTCAAGCCTCCCACTCCTACTTCTACAAAATCTTGAAGCCACCTTAAGAAGAAAAAAAAGAAGAGAAAAGAAACTCTGCAGTATGAAGTATGACCCCCCGGGTACAGACTGAAGAAACCAATGAATCCACGAGAAAAACCCACGAGCGGCCACACGAAAAGACCAGGACCTAATCCGAAAGCTGAAGGAAGAGAGAGAGAGAGAGAGAGAGAGAGAGAGAGAGAGAGAGAGAGAGAGAGAGAGAGAGTTAGAGGAAAAAGGAGGAAGAAGCCAAGAACCCACCTTTCCTTCCCCCTCTAGCAGTCAAGCCCCTAGAAGCTCCCTCGTTCTTTCCCCCCTACTCTTCCAAGCCCTAACAGATACCTGCAACCCGTCGCCCCCTTCCCCTTGTTTCTCTCTCCCCAGCTTACTCCAGTTCTCGAAAGTTAGGCCGCGCTCACCAGTCACCACTAGGCAGGCAAAACAGAGAAACACTAGCGGTATAAAAACGAGCCTCCCTCCCTTCGTGCGGTGACGAGGAAGATCCGAGGAGTTGACCGTGAGGAAGCTTTAATGCCCCAATCAGCCACCGGTGTGAACGAGGCCGCACAGCGGGGATTCTTCCTTGCGCGCGCGGCCTGTGCTGTGCGTGCTGCGGGAGGAGGGAGAGAGAGAGAGAGCGAGAGCGAGAGGAGGATGGAGCGTCCGCGGTCAAAACGTGTGCGCGGTTAAATAACAGGGGAATGGAATGGAATGGAAGGTTGACCGGCCGGGGATGCTGACTCCCGCGGCCGCGGGTGCGTCAGTGCGCGGGGTGGGTAGGCGAGGGCCCTCCTTGGCCGCCACGTCATCCCCGCGCTCCGGACTTGTGGTCTTCTGGATGCTGCCGTGACACCGTGTGGGGTCTTCCCCTTCTATCCCGCTAGCCTGCCTTTCCTCTTCGCCGCCAACCAGTTGGAGAGGAGATGCGCTCTGGACTTTTTCGTCGGCTTTTGTTTTTAATTTTTTTAAAAAAAATAAAATAAATAAAACAATTATTTAAGATAATTATTTGAATGTCTTCTCGAGTATTAAATCGTGTAAGTTGTTCATGTCAGTTTTTTTTATCGTCCACTGTTATCTCAAAAAAATATAAATAAAAACTATCAGATGCAGCTAAAAGCCAGCGACAGTAGCCTAGGAGAACATGACCTTTGGTGTGGGTGCTTCCGTTGGCGCTGCAGCCTTGCAGTGCAATTTCGGCTCTGTTTGAAGTAGCTCAGACTGCACAGTAGCACTATCTGGGACAAGCACGATTTCTGTTGCCCGTTCCAAAAATATCAAAAGGAAAAGAACGGTGTGCGGCCGGAGCCTTTTTGTGGTGCACCGGTGTCGTTGAGCTGCTGATCAGATAGATCCCAGAAGAATTGCCGGTAAGTGCTCCTAGTTGAAAAGCAGGCAGGAAGAGTCTCTGGAACACGGTCATAAAGCGGGCGTGAAATGGATCAGCGACAACTGTCTTGACTCAGCTCTCGACTCGATCAGCATCAGCGGCGGCGGCGGCAGTGTTGACCGACGATGAATGCTCTCTGCTGGACACCGTCGGACTGAGCCGTGGCACGGTGGCAAGTGTCTGTTTCATGAATTTGGGCCAGCAGAGTCTGGTGCCAATAAATGAGGCGACGCTGTCATGCATTCACCGATCGACGATCAGTCCCCAATTCAAACCAAAAAGTACTTGCTCATAGCAAGGACGTTGATAAGACGTTTATAAGCTGGTTGGTAGCTGGGCTAAAAATGTAGCTTCCGGGTGAGGTCGGCCGTCGCGCACAACACGCTGCTCGCGAGTCGGTCGACCATCCACAGGCAGGGACAGGTCTCCCAGTTACGTTACGGACAATGGGCCTTCACTAGTAAAAGATAAAAGATACAGGCAAGGCAACAGAATGGAAGACAATATATTAGCTAAGCATACCAGCAGTTGCGGTAGCCAAACCTCACTTTTCGAAACCAAACTCCCAAGAACTAAGCTATACTGAGTTCTGACTAGAGCTATAGGAGTCCAGTCGTAGACTCGTAGTACATCATTGCATGATTATACACATGTTAGGATAGTATAGACTATACTAGTGCAGATTAAAATTTTTTATCGTGTAAAACATAAAGCCATGCGAGTAAGAAATCATGGATGGCTATTACTAGACGCACAGTGTAATGGAAGTAGAGTTGAAGCAGCCATTTCAACGAAAAGCTCGTCGGTGTAGTGATAGTAGTCGGTCGTCTTCTGGCCAACCGTCTTCTCGTGATCGTCTCGATCACCGCCGCAGTCGCAGTAGCGCCTCTACTGAGGTCCACACATCTAGAGATGGAACACCGTGCGTCGGCGCGCTAGCACCAGCACGCATGGCAAGAGTTATGAGAGGTGGATGCCTCCCTCAGCCCCCGCATCTCTCTTTATATAGTCTCCAATCGGATCCTTATCCGATACAAGTAGATATCGTATCCTACTCAGAGACTATCATCCAAATCATTATTGTTCCAGCCCATTAAATGTATAACCCTGTAGGTTCATGTATATTTGGCTATAGGTCGAAAACTCATTTCCGGTCCATAAATCGGTAGCGGTCCCTAACAGGACATAACAACTCCTAAATATACATAAAGATCATATCGGACGAACCTATATAGTGCTTATGTACTGATCCTTTTGCCTCATGATACCAGATCGAATTTAAGGCAAGAAACATGTCATTCTATGATAACTCGATTCTTCACTCGACCCTATAGTGGATTACTCAGTTGTGATTATCTCCTCAACCATATTCAGCATGGCTATACACTTCATTAATCCAATCACATTGAGAGGCCTAGAGATATCTTTCCTGTTATATATGAGGGGCAAATTCCATTTTGATCGCTCATATTCATCTACATGTTTCATAGTAAATCAAAAAGGTACCTGTTGTGGTTACAGACCAAACAGAGAGAGAGTATGGTAGTGGAGAGTTAGGTGAGCAATGGGTTAGGGTTTTCCCTGTGGCCTGCGTTGTATATATGTATATATATATATATATATATATATATATATATATATATATATATATATATATATATATATATATATATATATATATATATATATATATATATATATATATATATATATATATATATATATCCACATGGAGAGTACTTTTACAATTATACCCTAACATCCAAGTATCCCCTCAAGGGCACTTATGTCATTACACATGTCCCATTCTGGGCCTTACATACCCCTAACAGGCCTGCTGAGCTTAGGTGGGGACCATCCCTACGATAGTACCTTTATGACCACCCAATTACGGAGTAGTGTTTGGTAACCCTTAAGTAAACTATTATACATATAGGAAATAATGATGATCTCAGTTCTAAGAATCCTACATATACATGTATAAGATCAACTGATGCCACTTAAGGATATAACAATTCCCGCAGTGTCTCATATTGGGTCAATCCAATATCACGTTCTCTGATATGTGTCTGTTATGAATATTGTGCTTATAGATATGAGACCCAAAGGGCCATATATATAGGAGAGTACAAGAGGATATGCCATATAGAGATAAGGCATATATGGAATAGAATACAACTCTATCTCCTTAACACCCCCCCTCAAATGCAAGGCGTATGCAATAGCATTGCATTTGAAAAAGGGTTAACACTAAAACAAGATAAATCCGAAGTCCGAGTCTTGATGATGTCGTCGTTGCGTGCAGTTTTTGAATAAACTGTCAAATCAAGCCGAAGAGGAATAGATAGGTGTATGACGACGCAGATCGAAGCCCAAGAGGCGGCGGCGCAGTGCACAGAGGACGCGCGGCGGCCTTTGAAGCTCGGGGCGGCGGCTAGAGAAGCGGCGGCATCATAACGACTTCTACGATCTGCACGCGGCTCAGAGAGTAGAGCGGCGGCTGCTGCCAGACAAAAGAGAATTCCTACACTTCTATGACTGACAATAAATTTGTGGACTTGTACGATTTGGACAAACTAAAAAATTACGGATTTGGATGGACGCAACGAAAAACTCTGACTGACTCAAAAGAACATATACTAGCAACGGAAGACTCTATGAAAATAACTAGAGACTGATTATAACGCGACTGACTCAACGAATAAAAATAACTGAAGCAGTCGGCGTAGTCGGCATAAGAGCCATGCATCGGGCACCAGCCACACCACTCACTCCCCGCGCTGCACCCGCTCTCCCTCTTTCTCCACACGCAAGTGCGTTCCCTTACTCGCCCACCCGTCTCTCTCGCGGGCGCGGACCCGGGAGGCGGCGTTCGAAGGCGGCGGCGCGGGCGCTGAGGCGCAGGCACGGTGGCATCCAAAGGCAGCGGCGCGGTCGGGGAGCCCGGATCCGGGCGTGGAAGCGGACGGCGCGGCCGGGTGGAGTGGAGCAGAGGCGGGCGCGATCGCCAGACGGCGAGATCCGCCGGCGGCGGCGACCACAAGAGCGGCGGCGACGACGGGATCCGCGGCACGGGTGGAGACAGCTCGGGCGGCGGCCGGATCTTGGCGGGGCGAGGTCGATCCGAGCGGCGACGGCCGGATCCAGAGGCCCGAGCCCAGAACCCCGGCTGCAGAGGGCTCCTCGAGGCCGGGCACGGCGAGATACAGGGCGGCGACCAAAAAGACGGCGGCGGCAGCAGGCTCCTCGAGGCTGGGCAAGGCGCGATCCGGGGCGGCGGTGACCGTAGAGCAGCGGCGGGGCGGCGGCACCGAGGCGACGAAGAGGAGCGGGGAGCAGAGGCCGGCGCGGGTGTAGGCACAGGCGTCGGCGGGCGAGCGCCCAAGGGAGACGCGGCGACGGGAAGGCCGGCGCGGGCCGACAGCGGCGCTGGGCTCGGGCGGGCGGCCGCCCTCGCAGATTCGGCCTGGAGCGGCGGCGGCTCGAGCAGCGACGGTGGCACGCGGATCCGGGCGGGAGGCGGTCGGATCTGGCCGGGGCGAGGCCAGATCTGAGCTCGGCGGTGGCGAAGATGGCCTGACCTGGCACAGAGGCGGCCAGATCCGGACTTGGCGGCAGCCGGGAAGAGGTGGTCGCCCCCGGGAGCAAAGATCGCTCCTCCCGGGGGCAGCAGATGCGGAAGCTGGAGCGGAGGCTAGGACGCAGCAACGGGTACAGTAAACCCTAACCTAAGCTCTGATACCATGTTATGAATATTATGTGTATAGATATAAGACTCAAAGGGCCATATATATATAGGAGAGTACAAGAGGATACGCCATATAGAGATAAGGCATATATGGAATAAAATACAACTCTATCTCCTAATACAACTCTATCTCCTTAACAGTGTCCACATTATTGATTTGATATCTCATATCCATGATCTGTAAAACATAATCATCAATCAATACATGTACTGATTTGTAAATTATATTTATCCTATGTAATGATATAAAATCAGAAATAATTTAGAATAACATCAAAATATGAATAAAGAGTTCCACGAACAAGTGACATATTTGTTGATCAATACAAAATATATTTATTTAAAGGATAAAATAACATATTATTTAAAAGATCATAAACATAAAGGTGATATAATCACCCATATGATTATTTCTAGAGCATATCACACTTGCACGCGCACATACACACATATTCGGTGTCAGTGAAGTCAAAAGGGACTTATCATTGCATGACAAATGAATTCACCGGGGCCCTCGCCTCGCTCCCCACAAATGAATCATTTGGTGCAAGGACCAGGTCGTCGGAAGTCGGTAGACATATCACTTTTCACTAACCCACCAAGCAAAAGAGGGCGAGAGATGGCCGACTCTATCCTTTCGTGATCCTCCAATATGTACAACCATGGCATATCCTATTGTGGTTGTGGCGCGTAGAAAGCACTTGCTAGAGCACCGGGGAAAATTTTCCCCGAGGATGCGACGAGCAATCGAGCATGGTGTGTCAATAGTCCATTGGTAGTTCCCACTCATCGAGATCCCTCATTTTCCTATGGAGTTTCCGGCCACTGTACTTCCCCTGGCCATTTTGTCTCTCAACAGGCCAAGCTCTTCTTATTCCGTATCTATTGTACTCATCCATCTGATCTCCAGGTCCGCGGATATTTTGAGTGCCCCAAATGCCCTAACATTCAATTAAAGAGTATTTTCACTCAATAAGGTTTTTTTATACATCTAGGATTTCATTTCCATGTTTATCAGCATTTTAAGTTGAATGGTTGTATCAGAAGCAATGAGTAATGCAAACCTGTGTCAACCTTTGAACCCGAGAGACTGCATCTTCATGCACCACGATTGTATCAGAAACTATATCAAGCACATCTTCGACAAATAAACAGTATGTGCTTACCTGCAAGGAAAGCAAGGGGTATACTGAGACAGCAGCAAAAGATTTAACAGGCTTATACGTAAGATGACCAATAGGTTTTCAGTCAACTTGACCAGACTAGCAGGGACAATAGAAAGCCCAAATGAGTCAAACTCAAGAGACTCCATAGCACCTGAGTTAATGTCAAAGGTGAAGCCACGCACCTAAAGAATAAAATAAGACAGCTTCAAAACATCAAACTTAAGTAGACTCTTCAAATGCAAGTATGCAACTGGGAAATGCAATTTACGCATATTACCTCTCTTAAAGACCACATAGACTCACCTTACCAACATTGCGCCGCCTGGAAGTTACAACATTGTAGCCCACCTAAAAGGCAATATTGGCAGTATGTTAAATAACAAAGGTGGGTGCTTCTCAGTTTTGATATTGCCAAGAACTTGAGACCAACGAACTGTTCTCTTTGAGAGAAGACTACACTAAGAGGGATTTCAAAAAAATATGAAAGAAGGATAATTCCCTTTCAATGAGCATTTTATACAAGAAAGATACCATTGTGTAGAGTTTAGCTAACAGTATATATTTTAATGCTAATATCCTAGATAATATATATATATATATATATATATATATATATATATATATATATATATATAAAATTAAAATCAGAAACACGGACCCATGTTTCAATCTAGAAAGGTAACATACCAAGCTGTGCAGTCCAACTAGCTTCAACAAGCAGAACATCTCCAACCTACAAAAGGAATTAGTACCTTGCATATCATTATAGTTGAAGTTTCTGCTGCACTACTGATAAGAGTATATACTTCGTTATGTTTAGGTGGATAACAAGAATAAAGGTACATTGGAAAAGAAATCAAGCATTCTAGACTATCCCACCTGATATATGTCCTCAAAAAGGAATTTATCAGCTTCTCCTGAAAGCAAGCTTGGCCTCACTTCAACCAACGTGATAAACCACTCGAGAAATATGAAAGAGAAAAAAACCAAGAAAAGGTGGTATTGGTCTTTAAAATAGTCTATTAGCAGGAAAATTTAATAATGTCTAAATAATATTGTCATAAATGATAACAACTAACTCAGAGCAAAAGCAGGTTCAACTATGACCATTGCATGAGTACAGTATGGCTGCTGCTAGGAAAATGTTATGGTAGGGGATAGGTCAAGGTGGCTTAAGATCGTCCTCCTTGCGGAGGCTCTGATCTGAAGACCAACTGATTTAGAACTTGATTGCTTTATTGCTTGATTATGAATGGTCCAGCTCCTCTCTTTATATAGATGACGTTAGCCCCTAATAATATGAAAACTAACAGAATCTAATGCAACCAATCAACTAAAGATAATATCATATATATACTATCTAAATATAAAGATATGCATCTAACTATTCTTAATATAAAAATATGCGTCTAATTTTTCCTAATACAAAGATATGACTAAGATCATATCCTAAATAACCATTATCGTACCGAGCTACAATACCAAACGGCACTGTTCATGCTACAGTATAGAATGGTACTGTTTACGCTACAGTACACACGGTTACATTGCCAAGCCGTAACACTAAATGTTATGATAGGGGATAGGCCAAGATGGCTTAGGATCGCTCTCCTTGCGGATGCTCTGATCTGGAGACCAACCGATTTAGAACTTAATTGCTTTATTACTTGATTATGAATGGTGCGACTCCTCTCTTTATATAGATGGGGTTAGCCCCAAACAATATGGACATTAACATAATCTAATGCAACCAATCAACTAAACATAATATCATATCTATACTATTTAAATATAAAGATACGCATATACCTATTCATAATATAAAAATATGCATATAACTTTTCCTAATACGAAGATATGACTAAGATCATATCCTAAACAACCGTTACCGTACTCAGAGGCCGTCGGCAAAGCAGCAGCCGGCAGCGATCGAGTGGGTAACGCCGGATTGGTTGGAGACGACAATGGCGGCCCGTGTGGTAGGGCGCCAAATCGAGCGGGTAGCGCTGGATCTCGGTGGAGACAACTGCGGTGGCCCGGGCGTCGATGGCAGCTTGGGCAGCGGTGGCTCAGGCTGCAGCGGCGGCTTGGGCAATGATGGCCCGGGCGGCGGCGGCTCGAGCGAAGGTGGCGGCTTGAGTGAAGGCGGCCCGGGCGGCAGCGATAGCTCGGGTGGAGGCGGCCCGGGTGGCGACGGTAGCCTGGGCGGCGTCGGAGGCAGCGGAAGAACAAGGTCAGAGCTCTAACTCTGATACCATGTTATGAATATTGTGTGTATATTCATGATGCCTAAAGGGCAATACATATATAGGAAGTACAAAGGAACAGACAGAGGAATATGCCATATACAGATAAAGAAACCATGTCATATAAGGAAACGAATAACAATTCTATTCTATTCTTAACACAAATCATAAGCTGAGGGCTATTGGAAGTCAGCTCCAGGAGGTGGCGAACTAGAAAATTCTGGTAACTGACTAAGGTGTGTTGAGCTGAAGAGGATGTTGGGCTGGTGTGAATTTTAGTGTTATTTTTTTATCACCATGTTTGGTCTGTCCTTGAAGCTCTCTCTTTTTTTCTAAATGTAAATTGGAATCAGACCCCCCCTGGTTCACTACGGGGCTGTTTGGTTGCCTGCATGTGCTCATGCAGCTGCATAAGCGTGGCCAGGCTGAGGAGGGAAGCTCCTCAGCCACGTTTCTCCTCAGCCTGGCTCCAGTTGATTTTTTGCATCCACTCGTGCAGGCTCTCTCCTCCATGCAGGCAACCAAACACCATCTCCCTGCATGCGCTGGTGCGAGCCACCCCCATGTAGGCAACCAAACAGACCCTACAAAAACCACAGTTTTTCAGTTTCTATGGTAAGCTGGTGATTTTACTTTAATAAAGCAAAACTTGGGTCTTAGGGACCTTGGACTAACCTGGCTTAGCTGGGGGTGTGGAAAAACCATTCTAGGTCGAAAAAAATGGTCTATTAGAAACCAATGAATGGTTCAGCCTTGCAAGACACACTAGGCCAAAAGCTGAACTCAAACCCCTCCTTCCTACCCCCCATCCCCAACTGGTGCTGTCCATTTCTTGCATTCTCCCAACCTAGCAAAGCCAACCAAGGCCAACCTAGCACCCCTTCCCAGTGCTGGGGCCGATTCACAAGGAAACTACTACTGGTGAAGGCCACATTGGAATTTGCGATAAGATGTATATTGTTTGCAGCATTTCTATTCAGCCATTGATCTTATATTCATACCTATTGCCTGCTCAATTCCAATAGCAAGCAGAACTGTTTAGGTTTCTCTATCGTAGTACTAATTGGGCCCTTTGAACTCCTTAGCATCGCTGAGCAAGGTTGCAACTGACCCTATACATATCACAGCTTACACCATTACATGCAAACCACTCACTGCTAGTTGATCCAATATATGAGAGAGAAAACCAACTGCTGCACAGAAAAAATCTGCTTAGCAGCTAGCAAATGTGTGCTAATCCGGAAGAAAATTTTTAAACAGAACTTCGCAAATTGCACTAGATCATAACACCATAACATTTTAGAACAATCCAAACGGTATAAAATTTATCCCAGCTAAGCACAATAGCGCATTGCCTCGTGATCATAGATTCTGCCATCCACGCAAGATAACTTCAATTCGATTGATTCTTAACAAAAGTATCTGCAATTTGTGAGGGCGGAGAGTGCGACATTGCATCGTGTCCATGTTCCGATTGGACAAAAACACTCGACTGGCAACAACTAAAGCAACAAGTCGACACAGCGTTGTAAAATGTAAATCGTAATCGCCACTCATGAACTGGCCAAAGTCCCAGCAAATAGCTTGCCCAAACGGAAACAGGTGTAGGGAGCAGCAGCCCGTACCGAGGCGGCGTCGACCCAGAGCTGCGACACGAACCCGAGGCTCCGCGCCGAGCGGACGCTGATAACCTGCTTCGCAAGCAGCCCCGACCGCCTCGCCATCCGTCTCCTGCTGGTACCGCTCCTCTTCGCCTCCCTCTCGCCATCGTCCTCACCAACAACCCCGTCTCCTCCCCCTTCCTTCGCCTCCACAGCTACCGCCTCCTCCTCCTCCTCGAGCTCCCGCTTAAGCGCGAGGAAGTCGAAGCTGGAGGGCGGCGCGCCGTCCCGCGCGGCCGCGCGCGCGACGAGGGCGCAGCCGTGTGGGGTTGGGCCGTGCGCGCAGGCGGGCTTGGGCTTGAACGGGGCTGCGCGCAGGCGGGCTTGGGCTTTGGGCTTGAACGGGGCTGCGCGCAGGCGGGCTTGGGCTTTGGGCTTGAAGGGGGCGCGGGTTTGAAGGGTGGGTACGGGAGGCCCGCGCAGGAGCACATCCTTGGAAGTTGGAACCATTGACTGGTAAGAGCATCTCCAATAATGACTTATAAGCTAGCTCTAAGCATATTATTTCATATTTTAATAGAAGAGAGAGAAAAACTATCTCTTGATCAAGAGCTAGTCTCATACACACATTCCAAGATTATGTGAGAGTGTCATGTGAGGCTATTTATGTTATGAGCTATGTGCTAAAAGTTAGTACTATTGTAGAAGTTGTCTTAGAGCTAGTAACTAGCTCATACTGTTGGAGATGCTCTAAGAGCAACTCCAGCAGTAGCCCTCAAAACAGGATCTCTACTTTTTATTTGAGGGCTCTCCCTACTTTTGAGGGCTCTGTTTTTTTTGCTACACTCCAGCAGGAGCTCTCAAAACAGGACCCTCAAATTCATTCTTAGAGGGGATGACACATACGACCCACTCTCATCCTCATCCTACTTTTGAGGGCTGAAGGGCAAAAAATTCACTCCAACAGGCCCCCTACTTGAGCCCTCAAAAGTATGGGCTCCCTCTAGACCCCCAGGAATGAGGGCTCGAGGGGGAGATTTGAGGGCCCCCTACTTTTGAGGGCTCAAGTAGGGGCCCTGCTGGAGTGAGTTTTTTGCCCCTCGACCCTCAAAAGTAGGATGAGGGCTCAAGTAGAGGCCCTGCTAGAGTTGCTCTTAGGAAGTGGGGAGACGATCAGACGAGACGATGGGGTTGATGGGGACGCGTCTCCTTGTTAGGAGTAGCATCTACGCCTGACACGGATAACGGGGATACGCTTTCTTAGTAAAACCACGGTGGCGTTTTGGAAAGTGAAAACACGCCTCGATCAACAGGACCTTCAAAGTTGCTCCCCGATAGTTTCGGGTTCGGCTTCTGGCTTATTTTTTACTATTCCTAAATTTCGACTTTTTCTGAATTTTTTTTTTGATATTTTGAGTTTTTTACCGGTTCTTTTTTTCCTGTATTCGTTTGCATTACACGTGATGGGCTAATCCATTTTTTCTATTTTTTAAATTTTTTAAATTTAATTATACCAAATAAGCCACCTTCAGCCACAGTGCAATTTCAACCAGCTACAGTGAAATAAGTCATAAGCCATAGCCCAACCGATCACCACTATATCTTTTTATCTCCTCTATGGATAAAATAAAGGGTTATAGATGTATTACGTACTTCTTTTCTCTCATTCTAACCTAGCACATGTATATGTCCCTTAAGTTTCCCATCACTCACATCTTTTTTCTAAAAATTATTTTTTAATTACTACTATTTATTTTTAATAAAAGATATTAGCAATAGTTAAAAGCTGTTGGCCGCAGCCAATACTAACCCCTCCTGTATTGATTAGAGCTTTGCTGCCAAGGAGAATGACAAGATCCTGCAGTACATAACCATTTCGGTTTTCTGAGATCACTGGTTGAGCCAAGCTTCCTGAATTTATTCCTATCATAGATGATCTTTTCTCATGTTGCAGTTTTACACTAATCAGTCGAGTATACGCTTACATTTTACCGTCTTATCGTTCGCAGCAATTGACTACGATAACAATAAGAATATCAACATATAGCTTTCTCAAAAAACAAATCAACATATAGCTTTCTAAAAAAAAAAAATCAACATATAGCTTTGCTGTGAATTTGCAATCTACTGTGACTGATGCCATCATTAAGCTGTAGCGGCACATTCTTGTACGCCGTAACCGTACCGATACAGAAGTGCCAGACACAACATAAAAGAAAAAACTACTAATGCCGCATTACGGAGAAGAGCGTGCAGACAAAAAAAAACGTTTAGCTTCACGCTTACGAACAAAAAGCATTTCCCGCTGGGTATAGCCACTCCATACCCACACCTGATAGATATAACTCTACCTGTTACGATACCTGTACCCACACACGGGTATAAAAACTTACCCGTACTCGCACCTGCGCGGGTATTTATACCCGACGGGTAACCCATACCCGATTAGTTTGCTAAAATATCATCTTGTGCAATTTGGAACTAAAATTTTCATCTTTCTATTTAGCTTATTCTAGAGTATCAGCTACTTATTTATTGAATTCTTTTCCTTAATGTTGTGCCAAATGATTAATATGGTACAAAATTCTCTTAGTAATGTGTAAATTCGCCACCATGAAGCACATAATTTCCTACTATGGTCTTGAGTATGCGGGTATATTTTACCCACGGGTATGGAGGTACAGGTAATATACAGCCGTACCTGCACCCGCTCTACCCGATGGGTAGATATTTTTGCCCATCAGTATACCCGCGGGTGAAGATATCTTTCCATGCCCACCTCCTTATCGGGTAAAACCCATCGGGTACTCGGGTTTCGGGTACCCATTGCCACCTCTAGCCACAACTCAAAAGAACACGGTGTTTTCGACGGCTAGATGTCAAGTCTAAATTTAGCCGATCCAGAATTCTCTGTGAAACCACTACATTATTTTCTTAATCAATGGATAGTGCTCACAGATACATTATTGAATCATTTCATATATAACATAAACAACACCATTCATTAATATTACATATCAGAGTTTAAATAGTTTGCATCGGGTCAAGATTAAATAAGATCCGATCGGGCCAAATAGATACATTACATAAAGCAAAAGCGATAGCAAAAAAGGGATGCATATCTTACCACAGAAAAATGACCAATAGGGGTAAAAGGATGCATTACTAATTTCCAAAAATTTGGATAATAGACGTACACGCAGTCACCAACAGAGTTGGTCTAACTGAGGTAAGAACTAGACTATGAGAGACTATCCTAATCTCCTCCATCAGCTCCTAGGGCATCATAGTACGGATAGTGACTTTGATCCATAGGTTCTGAGGTATTTAGCGAGCGAAGGTGAGCACATACAACCGTGCTCTGTGAGCCAATACACAGGATGCAATAATATACATGTATGGTTCAACAAAGATAGGCAAGGTTCTTTCATTTGTTTAAAGACGTTAGTTAAAAAGCTATAATAATTAGAAATTCCTATAACTTAGCATTTTTACCAAACCATGTTTTTATTAAAGGGAGTAAAATGGTGCAATATTAATAGCATTGTAGGTTCCAACCACCTGTTACATGGTTCCATCTATCATATACCAGTTTTTGTTATTAGAGTTACATCTATGCATTATACTCACCATGTTACATACACCTAGGGCAAACAAAATTCATGGTCACATCCACCTAACGAGTTTTTATCTAACCCACAAAGTTTTTAGAAATAGATACTAAATCGAGTAAGTTTCTATGCTCACCAAGGATCATGGACATGACTGTTCAAACAGTTTAACTCTACAGAATTCGTACACTTTACCCATAAGAGATAATTGACTTGTTATGTTTCACATATTTTCTTAGACATGTGAATCAAGAAGACTACCACAAAGTCTTTAAAATGCTTCACCCAATGTAGGTTACACCCGCTAAGTTTTCATCTTAGTGTGGTTACGTCCACCACACCATGACCCCCTCTTGCACTGGTGGATGCAAACTAGTTAGCCATGTCGTACCAATTATAGACTTGTAGTTGTACTATTTTACATCGGGAGGTCATAACAGGATTTAGTCCTTAGAGTTATCTAGGCATTGCTACCCTACATCCGCACTAACACCTCTTACCATCCGTCCAGACATGTAAAGCAAATTTTAGGATTTTGAGAAGCATAAAAGTAAGTTATCTCAACATACTAGGCATTTTCCTCCAATGGTTGCTCAAAACTAGTTTTATGATTGAAAATGGTGATAGGGTAATTTAATGCCCCACTATTTAAGTAAGACTAAGTATAGCGCTTAAATATAACTTATAGCTAGTGTGGTTACCATTAAGTTTGTAGGGTGACAAGGATTATGTGTCCAAGAGATGGGGTATAATAATATAATGATTATTAGGCATTTATATATAACCTTAAGACGAACATAAAGTTGCATAACAAATAAAAGTATGTAATTTGATAATTTAAACGAATATAATTTCATAGAAATGTAGATTCAATATAATCAAAGCATTGACTTGTCTGGCTCACAAGTAGGTTGGTCTTGAAAATCTTTACTTGGCTTGAACTACGGCTCTTTCGTGTCGTCGTACTCTACTTGGACGATCGCAACGAAAAACAAATAAATATACAAGCAAACAAAAAATTTAAATAAAAATTCAAATGAGCTTCAAATTGGAGGATTTTACTACTATTAGATAGATCTTGAAATTAGATGAATTTAAAATCAAGTTTTATTAAATTTGGAGTTAAAAAGAGTAAGAACAAGCTCTTGAAAGTCTAAATTAGGATTAAATCCTAAAATAAACAGAGGAGAGAGATTTTCTCTCATTGATAGGTGGGGTTCAGACAATTTAATTTTCTAACTATTTCTTTGCTGGAAAATGTCACAGAGGCTGACAGGTGGGGCTCTCGAGTTTTAATTTCTTTTTGAATCAATTTTCAGAAGGAAAAGGCCAAGACACTAACAGGTGGGGCCAAGTACTATGCATAACACAGTAAAAGGGGGCCCATTTGTCAGTAGCTCCACTTCTTTTGACCAGTTTTAATAGAATTTTTTGAATAGGCGGGGTCCACATGTCATTGAGTTCAACTAACTTAAGGAAAAGGGTCCACTGGTCAGCAAAAGATTAACAAATCTTAATGATGGTCATTGGCATCAATTAAGATTTAAACTTTAATATAAATAGGTGCTATAGTGATCGAGCAATGCACATCTCATCACCGGCAAGGGGAGTCACAACGATCACCAGCAAGGGCAAAAATAGGATGCTCTCGCTGAGCCGCCCCTAGAGGAGGTTAAGGCTTTGCCAGAGAAGCACCAGAGGGGCAGTGCGACGGTGATAGGTGCGGCAGAGGCATGGCCAACATGGTAGCCATGGCATCGGTGGCGCTACGAGCTAAATAATGACACAGGAAGCATCTATGGGGCGAGGGGGACTTACCAAAGGGGGTGGTGGGGTCCGAGGAAGGTCAGGGTAGCACAACAGAGAGAGGACGAGGCAAAGCATGGGAGAAGCATGGCACCAAAGATGTAGAGGTGACGACGGTCCAGTCCAACGACGGGGGTCGACAAAGGAGGTGGTGAGGATGCTCGAGCCAGGTGGAATCGACTGAAGAGGCAACGAGGCGACGGATCAACCATGCACCGGAGTTGGGGAAGAAGGGGGCTTCGGTGAGCTACAAGGGCCGATGGTCTGATTAGACATGATGAGAGTGAGAGAGAAGAGTAAGGCGAAGGTAGGGGTGGGAAACGGTAACGAATAATCCATTTTATCCGATATTCGTATCCGAGAAAACGCGAATGTGGTAAGCAAAATCTATATTAAAAATGTTAGTATTTGTATTTGAAAATATTCATATCTGTATTTATAATATTTGTATTCGCATTCATATTCAAGAATATTCATATTCGTATTCGAGACTATTCAATTCGTATTCGATCCATTTTCAGAACCCGAGAAAAACCCAAACGAATTTTGTGATTCAAATTTGAATTTGGGTGGTTTGAAACAGGTAACTGGTGAAAAATTGATAAAACCGTTAGGAATTTGTTCTACCGAGATTTATTACAAAAGTTGTAGTAGGATATTCGTATTCGACTGAATTAAGTACATATTCGATTCGAATTCGTATCCGTTACGACATTCAATTCATAGTTGTATTTAAGAATATTCGAATTCTTATTCATATTAATTTTAAAATAAGGATTCGCATTTGTATTTGAGACTATTCGATTGTATCTGATCCATTTGCATCCTTAGGCAAAGTGAAAGAAATGCTTGGCTGGGCGGGACTCACCGGAGAGGGCTAGTGACAGTGAGGTGCAAGTGGCATGAGGTAAAGGCAACAGCGAGTTCAACGAGAGCTCAGCACGGCTAAGCCGAAGAGCGGGAGGGCAGAGGCTAGGTGCGAGGAGGCTCAGGAGATCCGGGGCTGGGCTTAAATAGCCACAGAGGCAACGGTCACCAAGCGAGCAAGGAGTAGGGCGTGGCTTGGGCTATTCGTGCACAGGGGAAGGCACAACGGTTGAGGGTGACGTGGCTCAGTGCACGACACAATAGAGGAAAGCCATTGATGGTGCGGGTGGAGCGGAGATGCAATGGCCAAGTCACGAGAGTGCAATGCGGCACAGGTAGGACTGTGCATTCGGTTAGTTCGGTAAAATCGGTTCGGTATATACGGTATATACGGCAAATGCGGTATTGTTAGTTCGGTAGTATACGGTATTTTTGAAAATACGGTTCGGTATCGGTAAATCCCAATTTATTTCGGTACGGTATCGGTAAATACCATATTTACCAAAGTTAACGCAAATTGCAAACGATATAGTGACTAGCGAGACGAGTAGACGACAGTATATATACTACAAGCCATCACAACGCCGGCTACTACGAGTGCATTCACATGAATCACATACACTGCACGTCTGTAGTTTTTCTGGTAGTTCTAGGATGATTGAACTGTTTTAATTGATACGTAAAAACAGAGCAGTTTTTAGGGATAAATCGCCATTCCTATTTCCTGCTGCAACAATATTATACATATACGATGAATCTGACTACACGAGATGTGCTAATGGGTCAAAGATTGTGTTCATGGAATGCTAATATATAGGGAGATAGTGTTCTGTCCTTGACACGTGGACAGTAGCAAGGTGCTTCCCTCTACCCTCTTCGCATTCCATGCCAATCCACACACACGGAGACAGCGGCACAGCTTGACTGCTTCACCGTCCCGAAGACCGCACACTGTCCTTCCGCTGAACTCGAGCCATTTCGGTTTCATCGGTTTTTTCGGTTTTTAGTCGGTTTTTCCCGAAAAAACCAAACACCAAAAAAACCCAAAATATAAAAACCAAACCGAATACCGAAAACCGGTCAAACCGAGTTGACTGGTTCGGTTTGGTTTTTTTGGTCTGGTTTTTTCGGTTCGGTTGAGATGTGCACAGCCCTAGGCACAGGAGCGGGCAACGTGAGCAGTGCGCGCAGGCTAGTGCATGCAACAGGGAGAGAGCAGATGACCAAGTGGGGTCTGGAGAGGCAAAGGCATAGTTTCCAAAGGGCAGCGCAGCATTGTAGCGGCACCGTGTTGGGTGACGCTAGTGGCATACGAAGGGCACAGGCTGGAGCGCACACAGGGCAATGCACACATATGTTGGGTGCGACGGGAGTGCGCAACAGAGAGGGAGGGGAAGAGGTGGGTGTAAGATCGAGGAGCCCGACTAGAGAGGGGTGAATGTTCATTTCTAAATATTTCAATTAAATTCTATTTAAGCTATTTGGCTAAAACCAAGTATATAATGCAGAAACTTAAATCAATTTGGTTTAGCACAAATAAAGCCTAAATCAACTAGTTTCACCTAAGTGCACCAACAACTTAAGTCTATGTTAAAGGTTTGCAATTCTAGAAAGACATGCAATCAATTTAACTCTTTGAATGCAAATTGCTTGAATGTAAATTGAGCACAAGAAAATAAACTATAATTGACACGGTTTCTTTTTATCATGGTGTTCGAAAACTTACCGGTCTCGCCTAGTCCGTGTTGATGTTAGCCTAAATAAATTAGACTGGCTCCACGAATTAAGCTGAAACACCTCAATCCACTAAGGTTGCTCTTCCTCCACTCCGGAGATGGCAAGCACCACACCACTCATAATTCACTAGGACTTCTCATAATCTTCTTTGAGAAGCTCACCGCACACGACGCCTCCAACGCTGTCTAGGAGTCAGCAAACTCCAACAGTAATAAGTCGAGCCCCTCGGTTGACTCTCACCACGTGCAACTAATGCACAAGTTCAAATGAACACTAGGTCCAACTCTAGATGCAACAAATGTAATCTAGATCCCTTTTCCTTGCTCAGAATGTACAACACATGTATAATTGAGAGGAGGACCTCTCAATAGCTCAGGAGAATAGAAATGAGTCAAGGCACCACATCTCCAATCGGTCATAAGGAGGTATTTATACCCCCTACACAAGAAAACTAGCTATTAGAGCCAAATCCCTAAAAAATCAGGGAAATCGGAAGTACCGTAGGCAAAACACCGGTACTTCCACCCCTCGCAACGATTAGAAAAACTAGCCATTATAGTCAAAATCGAAAGTTCCGATGTTCATTTTCTGGTACTTTCAATCATCGGAAATACTGCCCCACACATGCAGAACTACTGCTCTCGCGGGGAGGAGAAGACCACTACATAGGTATCTCTCAGGAAAAAAATGTACCGCAATAAAATCTAGAAATTCTGGGGTTCGGTAGCACTGTGCAACACATGCATGTACTTCTGCCTTCTGGTTGTACCGCTCACACAGAGCGGGTACTTCCGCCGGCCAATTGGACCACTCACACAGAGCCGTTCAGACCGCTCATTCGATAGTACTGCACAACACATACTAGTACTTCCGATGTCCAGTAGTACCGCTCACACAGAGCTGGTACTTCCGACCTCTGATAGTACCGCTATATACACAGCTGTAGTTCTGATTTTCCTAACAAGTGCAGATACTTCAACATATTTTGTGAAACACATTTTCAAGCTATAGTATCATTCACACAAGGATTAAACATGATTTACAACAAGTTGCAAAACATATTTGCACACTTTTAAAACCATGACACAAGGAATAGGTGCATGGACTTAACGCATTTGTAAAATACATTCGCAAACCAAAGTCACATGTACAAGGATTATATATAAGCATCAACTATTTGCAAAATACATTTGTAAATATAAGCCTAGCGTCATACCACAAGGAGTAGGAAACATGGAATTCGAATACTTGCAAAACATATTTGAAATGTATAGTCTCATGTTACAGGGATTCAACATATGAGTTTCAACTATTTGCAAAACATATTTGCAAATACAAGCATCATGGTAAAGAGGGCTAGAGCAAATGAGGTTGAGTTATCAATACATGATAAGACTCAAGCTACTAGACATGACCCCTCTTAATAGTACGACAACCTATACTAGCAACTCGGTCTTCCAACCAAACACCAAAACCGGTAAAAGACTAGGAACACATCCATAACCCTAGCTAGTCATACCTTTGACTTGAGCATCCTTTTGAACCTTGATGATACACATCATCACTTCAAGTCCGGGTCATCGTCTTGACATGCATCAACCCATGATACATCATTCACTTGAGCTCCATCAACATGTGATAGATCTTCACTTGACTCGATGATCAACACATAATCATCTACTCTTGGACATGCATCAACTCATGATGCATCTTCTTCTTGATGGTCTTTCACGCATGAAGCCATCTTCCATCATACATCTTAACTTGATGATCTTCAAAACATGAAGTTATCCCAAGTCATTCTTATTTATAGAATCTAACCTATTCATTCAACTCATGGAAATTGTTAGTCCATAAAACCAATTGTTATCAATTAACAAACTTCATCATTAACACATAATGGAAGGATTAGATTCTATAATATTCCTTTTTTGGTAATTCATGATAATATCAACAAATAATGAGATAAAGATAGTATTTGAGTATACAATATATACACAACAATTATTACTTAAAGATATGCTTTCAAAGCAAAGTTTACTTATCTGGTTGTCGTTAATCATCCAACCATTAACACATAATGGAGAAGTTAGATAACAATCTGATTCAAATGAGTATATATGAACTACACGAGCTATACATACTCAAAGGATGTGTTTCAAAGTAAATATCCTAAATATGTGTATTAAAGGAAACATTGATCGATACTTATGAAACTATAAAACATAGAGTGAACTCCTCCTAAATGTGTGCATACAAGTATGTGTAATGAAGACATATGCACATATTTATTTTGGACTATTTATCGAGTTCAATCTATATTTTGGATCCAAGGAAAGCACTAATGTATAAGAATATGATTTCGAATACATACCTCTTTGATTTCACCTTTTCATCCAAATAAGACTAAGCAATAATATACTTAAATAAACATATTAGTCTCACATTTAATCTTATATTTGGATGTGAGGAATGCAACAAGATTATCAGAAATATATCGAATGCATACATCAATGATTTCATCTTTTTCATCCAAATGAGACTAAGTAATATTATAATCAATAAATAAGGTTAGTCTCACAAATGCAATTGTCGTTATCACTAAAACCTCATAATAGTATTTATCATTATCACCAAAAACCAATTTAAATGGAGCTTGATCTTTCAATGGGCTGGGTTCAACCAAGGCCGAGGGACAGGTGGGCTGAGAAAACCAACGGAACAGGTTGGGCTTGTCCCAACTAAGATTTGAAGTTTGGAAATTCAAATCAAATTTGAAAATTGGTTTGCATTTAGTTTGATTTGAATTCAAAATTCAAATTTTCATGCATGCACTCAGAACTCCCAAAAATGGGACATTATAGATCCTACCTCCTTAAACAGAATTTCATCCCCAAGATTTCAACTAATCAGAGAACAGATACGGGTAGTCCATCCTCAGCTGATCTTCACGCTTCTAGGTGACTTCAATTGCTGTGTGGTTGCCCTATTGGACTTTACAAAGACAGATGCTCTAACGTCTTGTTTGCGTCTCCATGACATCGAGGATCTTGATTGGATGCTCTGGATAAGTTAGGTCTTTGTAGAGTTTGATGGTCTCCACCAAGGCTTGGTCTTCAACACTTTGAGACATTTCTTCAGCTGTGAGACGTGGAACACATTGTGCACGTATGGCAGACTTGCGGGTAACTCTGGTAGGCTACTTCTCCACGTTTGACGATGATTAGGAACGTGCCTATATATCTTGGTGCAAGCTTATCTTTAACTTTAAACCTTTGAATCTCTTAACGAGGTGACACCTTGAGGTAGACATGGTCTCCAACTTCAAAGGTCAACTCCCTACGATGATTGTCAGCATAGCTCTTCTGTTTGGAGTGTGTAGTCGATCTCAGATCAGGCAAACTTTCTCTTTTACCTGCTTTAGGGTATCTGACCCAAAGATATAGCCTTCCCCCACTTCTGACCAATGCAGAGGGGTTCTGCACTTTCTGCCATAAAGGGTTTCAAATGAGGACATCTTTAGACTAGACTAATAGCTGTTGTTATAGAAGAATTCCGCATAAGGTAAGCATTTCTCCCAATCCAAGGTAAACTCCAAAGCACAAGCCTGAAGTATATCTTTAAGGATTTGGTTCATCCTTTCTATTTGTCCATTAGTCTGAGGGTGGTATGCCATGTTGAAAGCTAGGTGGGTTCCAAGAGCTTCATGAAGGCTAGCCCAGAACTACTAGGTGAATTAAGAACCTTGATATGAGACTATTCTCTTAGGCATTCTGAGTAAACACACAATGTGTGTCATGTATAACTCGGCCAATTGTCTCCCTTGTACGTGGTCTTCACAGGGATAAAATAGACGACCTTTGTCAATCTATCTACTATGACCCATATGGAGTCATATCCAGATTTGGTCTATGGTAGGTCAGTGATGAAATTCACAACAACTTCCTCCTACTTCCACTGAGGGATTTGTAGTGGTTGAAACAATGATGTGGGTCTTTGGTGCTCGGCTTTGATCCATTGGCATACATTACAACAAGTTACATACTCCGTGATGTCTCTCTTCATGCGAGCCACCAATATAGGGTCTTTATGTCCTGATACATGTTAGTACTCTCTAGGTGCAGGGAATATGCTGAGTTATGGGCCTTCTTGAGTATTATGTCCTTGAGTTCCTTCTGGTGGGGGAACAAAGAGATGTTTCCCATACTATAGTATTCCTTATTGATCTTCAGTCACATTAGGGGATTTTCCCTTGGTGATGAGGTGTTTAAATCTCTAGACACCCGAATTCCCTCCTAGGACGACCTTTGATCTGCTCTTCTAAAGTGGGTGTACTTCTATAGCGATTATGGTGTCTTGGTATACCATTTCTAGATTGAGTGTTTCCAACTCCTTGTAGAGCTTAGGTTGTAGTTCTTGGACCATGACATTACTGCAGCAGGACTTATGGCTTAACGCATCGGCCACAACATTAGCCTTTCCAGGGTAGTAATGGACGTCTAAATCATAGTCCTTGATTAGCTTAATGGACGTCTAGATCATAGTCCTTGATTAGCTTAATGGACGTCTAGATCATAGTCCTTGATTAGCTCTAACCATCTTCTTTGCTGTAGGTTGAGATCTAACAGGGTAAAGATGTATTGAGGCACTTCTAGTTAGTGTATATGCCACAGTGGTTTCCAATCAAGTAATGCCTCTAAATCTTCAAAGCATGCACTACAGAGGCTAATTCCAGGTCATGAGTCACGTAGTTGTTTTCATGAGGATGGTGGAGTTGTCTTGACGCATAAGCCACGACTTTTCCTCTTTGCATAAGTACGTAGCCAAGACCTTGGAGCGAGGTATCACAATAAACTTCAAAGTCCTTGTGTATGTCTAGCAAGACTAACACAGGAGCAGTGGTTAGTTTTTTTCAACCCTTGGAAACTCTTCTCATAAGATTTCGTTCATTCATACTTCTTTTCCTTCTTGAGTAGGTGAGTTAATGGTCTGGCAAGCTTTGAAAACCCTTCGATGAATTGTCTAAAGTATCCAGCTAACTCGAGAAAGCTACGCACTTCTATTGTGGAGGTGGGTTGCTTCCATTCTAAAACAACCTCTACTTTAGCTGTGTCAACTGCTACTCCTCCAACGGAAACAATATACCTGAGAAAACTAATTTCTGGAGCCAGAACTCACAGTTGATGTACTTGGCATATAGTTGGTATTCCTTAAGCTTCTCTAATACCAATCGCAGGTGTTCAGTGTGTTCTTCAGTATTCTTGAAGTAAACTAGGATGTCATCAATAAAAACTTGTCCATGTACTCCATAAATACTTTGTTCATGAGTTTTATGAAGTAGGTTGACGCATTGGTCAAGCCAAATGACATGACCGTGAACTCATACAGGCCATACCGAGTGGTGAATGCAGTCTTGGGTATATTCTTAGTCCTGATCTTAAGTTGATGGTATCCAAAGCTTAGGTTTATCTTGGAGAACACTGTGGCTCCTGAGAGTTGGTCAAATAGGTTGTCGATGCGGGGTAAGGGATGCTTGCTTTTGATGGTCACATCATTCAGGGTTCTATAGTCCATGCACATTCTTGTGGTGCCATTATTTTTCTTTATGAAAAGTACTGGCGAATCCCAGAGTGATGAGCTAGGTTTGATAAATTCTTTCTCTTGCAATTTCTCAATTTGTTTCTTTAGCTCATCAAGCTCATCCACGGTCATCCTATAAGGTCTTTTGGTAATTGGGGTGGTCCCTGGTATTACGTTAATGATGAACTCTATGTCTCGGTCTGGTGGCATGCCAGATAATTCCTCTAGAAATACTTCAGGGTAGTCTTGAACTACTAGCATTCCTTCTAGAGGCACGTCCTCAAGGTAAAGGATTGCACATCCCCAACGATACGGTTGGTCTATATTAACCTTTATTGTTAATCCAGGGCACTATTGGTACAGTATATCAATCCTTGGTATCTTGCCAACCAGTCCATCCCTAGGATGATGTCCAGTGTTTAGGATTGTAGCACCATGAGGTCTGCTAAAAACCCAAAATCCTCCATGGTGATCTCTACCTCAGATTGTAAGATCAAGGAGGCCGATTAGAGGGGGTGAATAGGCGGTTTTAAAATTCTTTTGGCTAAAACCAAGTTTATAATGCGGAAGCATAAATCAATCCAGTTTAGCACAAATAAGGTCTAAATTAACTAGATTCACCTAAGTACCAACAACTTAAGTCTATGTCAAAGGTTTGCAATCCTACGGTGACAAGCAATCAATTTAATTATATGAATATAAATTATTTGAATGTAAATTAAGTACAAGAAAACAAATCACAATGACATGGTTCCTTTTTACCGTGGTGTTCGGAGACTTGCCGGTCTCCCCTAGTCCACGTTGAGGTAAGCCCAAACGAATTAGACTGGCTCCACAACGAATTGGACTGGCTCCACAAATTAGGCCAAATACCTCAATTCTACTAGTGGTAGCTCTTTTCCGCTCTGGGAAGTGAGCTCCAACCTTCACAACACGCCGAGCCTTCTCATACATTCTTTGAAAAGGTCACATGACACGACACCTGCAACACCGTTGTAACAGCCCTGGTTTTATGAAAAAAACTAAATGACTAAAAATTCATTAAAATAAAATTTAAATTAAAATAAGTATTTTTGTGCCTAAATTTTAATTTTGGATTTGTACTGAATTTCTGTTTATGAAAAACTAGATTTTTTTAAAAAAAAATTTATGTAAAACCCAAACATTATATTAAATAAAATGATATTTTGATTTTATATAAAAATCCTATGTCAAATTAATTATTTGGAGTTATTTGGATTTTATTTGGTTTTCTGAATTTTCTAGAGTTTAAAAATGTATTTTTGAAATTAAAAGTATTTTAAAGTATAACAATTAAATATCAAAATTAGTTGGAAATATTTTTATTAAGTCCAAAATGTCTCCAGGAGATTCTATGAATTTTTCTGGAATTGTTGGAGTTTATTTCATATTTTTCTGAGGCTAAATGAATTTCCTGGCAATTTCTGAAAATCTGAAATCAAAAATCAAAAATAAAATTCCCTCCTCCCTCCTCTGGCCGCCACGTGGACGGCCGGATCTCCCGCCCGATCCCACCTTTCCCCCTCCCACGCTTGCCACGTGGCCAGCCGGATCCTCCCGCCCCCATGCGCCCCGGCCATCTGAGCCGTCCCCACCTCGCCCCTCTCCCGGCCGCCCGATCCGCCCTCGGCCACGCGGCGCCATCCGCGCCACCTGCGCCCCCGCTTCTCTCTCTCTCCTCACCTCGGCCCACCTGTCGGCGCGCCTCCCCTCCGCCTCCGTCTCTCTGCCCGCGGGCCCCACCCGTCAGCCGCTCCTTCCCCCTCTCTCTCACTGCCGCCCCGGGCCCACCTGTCGGGGCTGTCTTCCCCGCGCGGCCCCGTCTTCCTACCCGCCGGCCACCTCGCGCCCGCCCACGACTCCCTCGTGCACCACCTCCCCCGCGAGACCCGTGCCCCCCACCTTCTCCACCCCGCGCCCCACGTCCCCCTCTTCCGCGCCCGATTCCCTCGTTTCCGCCCGCATCGGCCGCCCACTCCGGCGAGAAATTCTCCGCGCTCCACCCCTCGCCGCACCTATTTAACCCCTCGATCAGCACCGCCTCACTCCGCCCCACCTCCCTCCACTTCTCCCTTCCCCTCCCGTGCGCTCTACCGCCGCTGCGCCGTGACACCCGAGCCGCCGCCGCCTCCGCTCGCCGCCGATCGCCTTCGGTAAGCCACGCCGCTCCCCCGTTCTCCCCCGTGTGCCCCTCGGCCGGCCAGGCCATGTCGGCGCGCCCCGCTTACGCGGCCGCCACGTGGCTACTCGGTGGCCGCCACCTCGGCTTCCCATGCCCCATCGGTGCCACGCCAGCCCGGCCCCACCCCTGCGCCACCTCACCACCACCTCCGGTCCATGGACCGAGTCCACATGGACCCGGCCCCACCTGTCAGTGGGGTTTACCCCAGGCTGACGCCAGCTGACGCAGTAATCTGGATTTTTCAGTTGAAAAATAATTCAGCAGAAATTAAATTCTCTGCTGACGCAATAATCCAGATTTTCCTTTAGTAAAATAATTCCAGAAATTCCTTTTTTCCATTTTCTCTCTTTTTAAACTTCCCGGAGCCCGTTCTCCTTCGTCCTAACTCCGATTTAGCCCATTTAAAATTTTAAATTCATCAAAAATTCCCATCTATCCATTTCTAGCCTCAATTAAAATATTTGAAGTCAATTTGAATTTATTTTGAATTTATTTGAATTTGGTGGGTTATTTTCACGTGTAGACTTCGACGATTCGGGAAAATTCTTCGACGAAGATTCAAGCCAAGTTGAAGAGCAAGGCAAGTCACACTCCTTGATCATGTTGATCCCAGTTTTCAAAATAATATTATGTTGATTTAAATTATATTGCATGCTTATTTTTATTCAGCGTATTTCAATTTAGTTTTAAATTTAGTTATTCCCTACTTGTTATTACCTCCTTTGACATTGAGTTCCCCTGAGACCTTGTCACCCTAGAATCAAACTCTAGTTAATACATTAGTGTTGACTAGAGAATTTAATCAAATGCTTAGCCCTGCGTAGTCATATAATTTTGTTTTGGAATATCTTTCACATAAAATGACGAACCTTATTACATAAAATGATATATTTTTGATATGTATTCTTGACTTTGGTGAGTCAAGGAGGTTTATGAACTATTTTGAAAGCAAAATATATAAAACTTGGTTTAGACTTAGGCCATTGGTTAGATGGGTGGGTGCAGGCATGCCCTGTTGGTTGGAGCCGCGGTGGTTGACTGTTGTGCACAGGGGTATGTGGTTGGGCCTAAGTCAGATTAAGGACCAGTCTGTGAGCTACTGTTGCAAAGCCCTAATCATACTACCACATGGCTGGTATGGGACAGCCCTAACTGAATAATTTGCGAAGTCCCAACCTGAGTCAAGTCGTAGGTTGAAAGTGAGCGTGGTTGGTGCCATGTGAAGTCTCACTTGGGCGAGCGTGGTTAAGCCATGAGAAGTCTCGTCTAGGCTCAAGAGGGGGTCCTGGTCTGGTGGATTCCTTACTGGGGTGAAACCTTAGAGTTGGCTCGACCAGGTTGAAGGCTTTGCATTGTAAAGGCCTTGTCACGACTCCTTGCCGCACACCTAAGGAAGTGTGTAACTCGCGTGGCACAAAAGGATGATCGTGTCTTGTGGGTAAAGTTGTACAACCTCTGCAGAGTGTATGATCTATCCTGGATAGCCGTGCCCACGGTCATGGGCATGCTGAGTAAAAATTTTTCATGGATTAGATTTTATTTTTCAAAATGTTTTCGAAGACCTTATAGATGGATGAAATCCATGAGAGAATGAAAACCTTGTGGGTGGATGGAACCCATGAGAGAGATTGGAACCTTGTGGATGGATGGAATCCACGAGTGTTTGGAAACGTGTGGATGGATGGAATCCATATGTGGTCTTTTGGAAAAGATGGCCCGGGTGGGATGCCCGTGAATAGGTTGGTGTTTGGTCGGAGTCTGCACTGACGGTATTATTTTCTACTACAAGTATCGTTTTTACTTACTGTATTAAATTCAGCATTTTTAATCTATATACTGTATTTCTTAAATGTTGTTTTATGCAAACTAACCCTATAAGCCTTCCATTGAAGCCTTTATCATTATGTTGCATTTCTCCGTGTGATTTGCGGAGTACAAGTTTGTACTCACCTTGCTTTTTCCACACAGAGAAGGAAGACGTCAACTACGGTGAAGATCTAGACGAATAGGCCGCGTCTTACTGTCGTTTGTCTGTGGGCAGGCTTGGGCTTCGCTACTTATCAGTTTGCTTCCGCAGTTCTTTTCCTTATTTATATTTGTCAGTGGGCGTTGATGTAAGATTTGGCCATGAGGCCGTACTCTTTTATTTAATATAATCAGTTATTTGTGCTTGGTATTTATCTTTGTGGAACTGTGTGCACTAGCTGATCCTGGATTAGTGCGATTTACACAGAGCATCCAGGAGTCGTTACTCCGGGTTCCGACAACCGTCTAGGAGTCAGCAACCTCTAAAGTAACAAGTCAAGCCCCTTACTTGACTCTCACCACGTGCAACGAATGCACAAACTCAAGTGGATATGAAATCCACCTCTAGATGCAACACATGTAACTAGAGACATCTCTCCTTGCTCACAAGGCGCAACACATATACAATTGAGTGGAGATGCTCACACTAGCTCAAAAGAGTGAAATAGAGTGGCAAATATTGTCTCCTAACTGGCCAAGGGTCATCATTTGCGGTATCAGCGTAGTTATGGGGCCGGTACTACTGTTTTTTATCATAACGACTAGAAAAATAGCCGTTATTCAGCATTTGCAGTTCTACCAGAGTTATAAGGGAGGTACTACCATTTTCGGTTTTTCCAGCATAGATGACACTTAGAAAAATGGTCATAACGTTTGACTCCGATATCGAAATTGAGTGATCTTGGACTCTATGGAAAACTTATTCAGATGGCTACACAGCCCATATTAGGTCAATGTAGAAATCATAAGATATCCAAGGAGTTACTACCACGATTTAAGTCCAAAGAAATAAGAACAAATAATCTTATACCATGCCAAGGGATAATGCATGACCTCCAACATTTTGCAAAATACATTGGCGAACTTAGATCATGACACAAGGAGTAGGTGTATGGACTTCAACAATTTGCAAAATACATTTACAAAGTATAGTCACATGTTATAAGGATTAGATGCATGAGCCTCAACTATTTACAAAACACATTCGCAAATAATAGCATCATATCATAGAGAGCTAGAGCAAGCGGGATTGAGCTATCAACACATGATGAGACTCAAGCTACTAGACAAGATCCATCTTAATAGTATGGTAAACCTATTCTAGTAATTTGGTCTTCCAACCAAACACCAAGACTGGTAAAAGACTAGGAATACGTCCTTAGCCCTAACTAAATATACTTTTGCCTTGAGCATCCTCTTGAAGTTTGATGACACACATCTTCACTTCAAGTTCGAGTCATTGTCTTTTCTTGACTTGATGATCAACTCATGATCATCTCCTTTTTCGAGATCTTGATGTGCATCAACACATGATGCATCTCCTCTTTGACATGCATCAATATATGATGCATCCTCTTTTTGATGGCTTTCAACTCATAAAGCTATCTTCCATCCCTAACATTGACTTAATGATCTTCAACATATGAAGCCATCCAAAGTCTTCATCATCATCGAACATAATCTATTCATCCAACTCATGAAAAAATGTTGGTCTCATAATGTGATTGTCATTAATTATCAAAACATACCATTAACTCATATGGCCAGTTTAGATTCTTCAATCTTCCCTTTTTGGTAATTCATAACAACCACCACAATTGCAAATAATTGAATATAAAACCATCAAACTCAAAGTGCGGTACTACCGCCATTATAAGTCTGGTAGTTTCGCTTTTCGGTAGTTCCAATTTCTAACACGGTACTTCCGTTTGTCTTGAGGACCAAAACTTGGTCCTCTTTGGAAAAAACATATCACTCCACAATTTTGGAATTTCCAGGGTCCGATAGTACCACTCAGGAGTTGCGTTCATACCGCACTGTGGTAGTTCCGCCATGCAAATTCCGATACTATCATTTTCTAGATAAACAAAAGAGCTTCAAAGGAACTCTATGGGAAAATGTACTGTCAACTAAACATCGGTACTTCCAGGTTATGGTAGTGCCACACTACCTTCCTGTTCATATCGCAATGCAATAGTACCGCCAATTACACACTAGTACTACTGATTTTCCTGACAATGCATAGTTGGCTTTAGAATTTAAATTCAAATGCATGCATGACCTTTGTCTCAAGCCATGTCAGTCTTCTTATCAACCTTAGCATGCATCTCCAAGTCGTCAAGCAAAATCCAGGACTGAACCTTTCAAACACTTGATAATCATGTTAGTCCCATACACAAATAATTGAGTATAAAGTAATATGATACAATGTGAGTATATATGAATTACACAAATTTTATATACTCAAAAGATATGTTTCAAAGTAGAGATCCTAATATATGTGGAAAAAGAACCATGGATCAATACTAATAAAACCACAAAACATAACGTGAACTCCCCCTAAATGTGTGCATACAAGAATGTGTAATAAAACATAAGCACATATTCAAGTTAGACTTTTTGTGGAGTTCAACCTATATTTTGGATCTGAAGAATGCAACAAGATATAAAAATATGACGTTGACTGGATATCTCCATGATTTTTACCTTTTTATCCAAATGAGACTAAACAATAACATACTCAACAAACGAGTTAGTCTCACATTTAGATTTGTCATTAAATAAATTAGTCTCATATTTAGATTTGTCATTAATCACTAAAACCAATCTAATTGGAGTTTGAACTTACACGTGTTTCTTCAATTTATATGTTGTCAACTTAAGCCTTTCAACAAGCTTCCTCGATATGAAAGAATGAGAAGCCCCAGGATAAAAAAAATATGTGTAGGTATTGACTTAACAAAAAATGAACCGAACTCTTGTAGCTTCTTGTGCTTCTTCTACTGTGACATGGTTCATACAGCCCTGATTTGGTGTCGATACTGCTCTGGATGCTTGTGGTGTCTGATAGCCTTTGCTAGGTGTTGATGCCTGACCATGGGCTAGGGTGGCTCCCAGGTTGAACTTTATTGGTGAAACCTGGTAGTGCGGGCAATGGTTGGCAAAGTGCCCTTTTTCTCTACAACTAAAACAATGGAGATTGGCTACAGATTTGGTTGCGGTGGGTTGAATTGTAGGACGAGGGGTGTGGAGTATGATGCCACTTGGACAAGGAGCTGGAGCTTTAGGCGGTGAGGCTGCCACTTGCCTGAAGAAAAGATTTTCATGGAATACTGCCCTCCGAGGGTAAGTTCTTTGTGGCCTTTGTGCAACCATCTTGTGCTTCTGACTTGCCTCCATATTCCCTCATTTTCCAGAGTAAGAGTTTTGTTGACCAAGTGGTGGAAGCTAGAAAAATCTTAATGATCAACTGCACCATCAGCTCTTCATGCATACCTTCCAGGAAGTTGTTAATCTTTTCTTCCTCATCAGCTACATCTCCAGAAGTGTAGCGAGCCAATTGGTTAAACCGGCTAAGATAGTCATTGATTGACATGTTTCCCAGCTTCAGTGCTCTGAACTCATTTTTCTTCATGCGCAAGATGCCGGCAGGTACAAAGTTTGTCCTAAAGTCAACTTGAACTTAGTCTAAGGGATAGTGTGCCCTGTTGGGTTGGCTACCTCTTTTGCTTTAGCATTATCTTCCTCAGCTTGTCCTTACTGCCTTGCAGCTCCCTCTGCTTGTCCTTACTGCCCCTTAGCTTCTTTTATTTCTTCCTCTTCTGATTCTTCGTTGGCTATTGGACTTTTTCCTCCTCCACCATGCAGTTTTGGTTCCTTGAAGTTGGTGGGTGGTAAAGTCTACCTTGTCTTCTTCTGCACATTATGTAAGCCAGAGTTTCTTCTCAATGTCACAGAGCCAGTCTTCTGCCTTCAAGGGTTCATTGGCGAAAGAGAAGGTCAAAGGTTGAGTTCACAGAAAATCTGCTAACTGCCCTTGCTTGTTGACATGCGAGCATGGCTTAAAGGATGTTTGCTGAGCCATTACTTGAGCATGGTTGAGTGAACTGGTGGTGGTGGGAGAAAGGTTTGGTCCACATCCACGGCCTCTTCTTCGGCCTGTGATGTTTGTGGTATGGTGGGTGGTGACACCATGTCCTCTAGCAGCGGCCCTCTTAGAGGCCATCTTGAGAGAACAGCCTAATTTAGCACTAATAACTATATATGAGGGTTCACTAGCCCTCCAAGAACACACAGGAAACCAAGCAAATAAAAGAAATGAAGAAATACAATACATGGCCTAAGGTGGCCGCAATCATTAATAACAGGGATTAAGTGTTACATGACTACTGGTACGTAGCATATAGTCCATGCTCATCCATGACACCACACTAAAATACAACCACAACATCTACTCGATTGATACAAGGGGGAAGTGCTTGCAACCCAAAAGACTACCCTAGTAAGCACTGCTAGCTATCCTGAAACTAGACCTGCCTACTCCTCCATAAAGGTATGGCCACAACAAACTATGCAGTCACCTGGTGAATGGGAGCAGCTATGACTGTAGGTAAGTGAACGAGAGCAGGATCAAGAATAGGAGAGGCCGCATCCTTGGTTGGAGTCTCCGATGTTGATGGTGATCGGCGGACTGAGGCATCGCACGCTCTTGCGCACAGGAGTCCTCAGGAGAGGTCCCAAAAATTGAGTTGGAGCTGGGTTGCTGGGGATGACGACGCGTCTAGGAGGTGTTGGAGCGTAGATAGCTATTGCACCACAATATGCTTAGGCTCAGTGACTGCTCCTATCCTGTCACGCTCTATAATAGCTAAGGTCCTCTCGCACCTATTGAGCTAGGCATGAAGAGTATTAGAGTGAGTGTAACTGGCGGTGAAGAGCATACAGAGCTGGGTGATCTCCTCCAAGGCATCTGTGTAGGTGGCCCCCATAGCTCTGGTGAGCTGGAACTGGTGTGTCAATAGCAAGTTGTCCTCCTTGGTGATGTAGGTCTTGCAGTAGTGCTCTCCCTCCCAGAGAGATGGGTAGAAGAGGAATAGAGAGGTCAGGAGAGCGGCCTCGTGAATCTTGCATAAGTGAGCCGAAGCCAAGCGGGCTATGTCCTAGAGAGCATCAAAGTAGAGCTCCCGGTGTGCTTGGTCCTGAAGGTGCGAGATTCAAACTCGCCTTTCCTCTTGTAGAGGAAAACCTCCATCATCCAAGACTCGTGGTCTAGTATGTAGGTCTTTTTGCCCCTAAAAATGGGTCAGTGATGATAGCCATGCATTGCATGAGCTTGGGAAGAATATCCGCAAACTCCCCATCATCCTCACCATGGGAGAAGAAATCCCACAGGCCCTAGTCAAATGATTCATCCTTCTACAATTTCAAACGAGAGAGTCAACAACAGAGTAAAGTTATAAGGAAAATAAAGGTAAGCAAAGAACTAATAGTGATAAGTAAAAGCAGTAATACGCTATGTTTTGTCAAAATTTTTCTTAACTTGTGAAAATAAGACTCAAGTCCTTAGATACGGCCATTCTAACTAAGGTCTTTTTACCCTATAATCTTAGATACAACCATTCTAACTAAGGTCATTTTACCCTACACTTGTATGCTTTGATATCAACTCTGTCAGACTTGGATTTAGCCAATGCAAAATCCTCTATGAAATTATTGCACTATTTTTTAGATCAGTAGATAGTGCTTACAGATACATCGCTGAATTATTTCATATATAACGTGAACCATACCTATCGATGTTTTAATATCGATCTTACATATGATTTGTTTGGATTCCGATGGAAGGAGAATATAGTGTTAGCCATTCATATAATTCTCTTGTAATTCCTCTTTCTAGCAATTAGCAATCACACTGGATGTCGGGTTGTTATTCTCTGAGGAGAAGGCTTGAACAAGGATAAAGTTTTTTGTGTCTTTACTCCACAGGTGCATACATCGGGTCTTCTAAGAGTCACATACGCCGAGTCATCCGGAGAGTCACCACTAGGAACTGTCGATGTGCTCCCTGATCAGCAGAGTCTGGGGCTCTACAAAACTACATGGGACGACGACGTGGGACTCGAACGCTTGGGAATAGACTCATCATCGCGTTGCGAGCCCTCATCATGGTCGGATTGACCCTTGCCGCTTGGGGAGATGAATCCTCCATTGGGAGTACTGCTGTGGAGAGATGAATCCTCCATTGGCGATGATAAGTTCAACCAGTGCTCAGCACAACCAAGGCGAAAAGTGGGAGTGCAGAGGCGAGGTGCGAGGAGGCTCAGGATATTTGGGGCTGGGCTTAAATAGCCACGGAGGCAACGGTCACCAAGCAAGCAAGTAGGAGGGCATGACGTGGGCTGCTCGTGCACAGGAAAAGGCATGGCTGTCGAGGGTGGCGTGGCTCAGCACACAACACAGCATAGAAGTCATTGATGGCGCAGGCACGGCGAAGTCGCAGGCATGCGGCGCGGCACAGAGGTGGGTGGCGTGAGTGATGGGCGCGGGCTGGGGCACATGGTAGGGACAGAGGAGATGGCCAGGTGAGGCAAGGACACGGTTTCTAGAGAGTGGCGCAACACTGTAGCACCACAATGTCGAGCGGTGCTGGTGGCGCGCACAGAGGGCACGGGCTGGAGCGTGCACGGCACGGCGCACACACGTGCTAGGCACGAAGGGAGTGCACGATAGAGAGGGAGGGTAGGAGATGTCTGAGGAAACTGAGGGAATAGGTTGGGCTCTGTCCAACCGAGATTTGAATTTTGGAAATTCAAATCGAATTTGAAAAATGGTTTGAGTTGAGTTTGATTTGAATTCAAAATTTGAATATTCATGCATGCACTTGGAACTCCCAAAAATGGGATGTTACACTAGAGTTGATGTCTTTTGGTTGAATTAAAATAGTAATAGTTGAAAGAAATAGCTATTAAAATAAAATTTTAAAAATGGTTTTTTGGAAGACGTGAACATAGAGGAGCCGATGGAGATCAGCTTTTGGAAGCGGCTTAAAGAAACTTATTTTAAAAACCACTTAAATAAACTATTTTTAAAAATTAAATTATTTAAATTGACTTCTAACTTAAAAAAAGTAAAAGCAAAAACCAATTCGAACACGGCGGAGAAAAGAAAATTTATTTATTTGCCACCCTTACGACTCGGGTGGCAACAGATTTGCCACCTGGGCCTATTGTCAGTGATTCAAGTGACCCTATATGTAAGTGACAGAGTCTCGGTGTCAATTTTAAGAGTGACAAAAAATTGAATCTCCTGCGGAGAAAGGCGTGCAACCTATAGAACCATCCAAGTCCGATCACTAAAAGGGACCGGGAAGTTGCCCAAAAGTAACGGGGACGGAAGGTATTTTTTGCTGGGCCCCGTAGCTCGCACGTCTCCTAGCGTCTCACGGCTTCCCCTTCTTCCTTCGCGCCTCCACGACCTAACAGTCTTAACACCCGGCTGCAAAGAAACAAATTCCAATGGAAAAAAAATTAGGAGTACATCTCTACGAAAATGTGACGTTTAGCGGGGAATGGGGAATGATATATGAAAGAGACCTGTTTATATTTTCACGTGAAACCTCGTAGTATTCTGTTTTTACATAGGAAGAAATACGCTCAGCTCAGCCGTTCAAGTTTTTCGTTTTGGAGTCTAGATATGGTAATGTGGGTGCTTCAAATCGGCAGATATCATGTGAATAGAAGATGGTAGTTGTTAGAGTTTTTGGGCTTAGTTCATTTAATATTCTAATTAAATCCTAAAAAATCCCAACAGTCTACTCATGTATGGTGGAAGGTGCAAGTTTAGTATCACATTACTAGTCTAGGTAAAAGGAGACCAATTTATATAGTGGAGTTAGTCTTACCTAGTTGAAACAAGCAAAAAACGAACACATATGCGTTTGCTCACCATGTCACGCCATCGCCCGCGCGTGACTGGTCTAGCAATTTCGTGTACAGTTAGGTGTGGAGTGGCAGCTTCTTTTTGCATCTTAAAACCATGCATACCATTTAGAAACTGAAAGTTTGAATTACACTATTTAAATAGGCTTTTATGGCACGCATTAACTGTGATTAAAACAGTGTAATGACAATAATGATGTCAGTTTTTGCCGAGGCTGATTTTGTATAAAGGAGACATCTTCTCTCAGAATTAGTATTGCCTTCCTTCCCATTTCTTCTATGTTGTGCAGCCTCAACTTCTTCATCCTTCTTTGGCGTGCACCGACGTGGGAAGGGCAGTGTCTCTGAAGTCGGCTTCTCTCACGATCCTGCACAGGTTGGGACAAATCAGGTTTTTTAGAAGCGTTCGCGCGACTGCTCACAGCTTGCTCTCTCTCTCTCCATCAACCTCTGCGTGTCGTCTTACTTGGATCAGACTTTTACCACGAACTACGTTAGAGCGATTTTCTGTAAGTCACAGTAATATTATTTGATTCGGCTAGGCCTTATTTTTTAGATATCTGTCATGCTATGATGTTGAAGTCTACTTCTGTTAGTAGCATTCTTATTCTAGGCTTTGTCTTGTTAATGCTTATATATGAGATAGATATTTGAGTATATGATAGATATATTTGAGTATATGATTATGTTATTTTTCATAATCCCAAATATGTATAAGTATATATACTGCTGCCGATTCAATTATTGTTTTAGAAATTATAATAATTATAAAAGTGCGCATCTTCCTAACAATAGTAATAGGAGAAAAGCGAATCTAACGCACTAAGTTGATAATCTGGATGTCGAATTTCCTCCTTCCTTGTGAGATGTTTGGTCATTTGACTCATTTCTCTTTTACAAAACGTATATAAATCAAGTAGGAAGGCGTTATCATGTGATGCCTTCATTTTTTAAGTCTTTTTCGTTGTGTTATCCTTATCAACTCTTTGTTGACGTCATTACGCACAGCTGTTACTTATCCAAACGATGGATATGTTCAGGGAACCGGGAGTCAGAACACCGAAGTTCCATACAAACATAAAGCATTTGCTACCTTTCGAGGGCTTATCATTTTCTGCCTTTCGAGGGCTTATGTATAAAAGCAATCTTTTGCACATAACTTTCGCAAACAAACGTTTGTTCGTGCACTGACGCGCACAGCAGGGTTCTAGCTTTTTGCAGGAGCAAAACGAAAAACTCGAAAAGGAATTGGCGCCAAACGAAAAAAGCCCCTTGCTTTTGCGCGAGGAAGACGGATCAACCACCCGCATGGCCGCGTGCTCCTCCCCGTCCATGACAGTGGGCCCAACTTGGTCCAATTGGCTGGGCATCGTCGCGCCACAGCATATTCGCCGCTATTCCCACGGTGTGTGCGCCAGCTCGCAGCCCCCCGGGCCCTGTTACGAAACCCACCAATGCGAGCCCGCCACGCGTCACCCAAACACGTTATCGGAGCCCCGCATCCCGCGGACCGCTGCTATAAGAGCCCCGTCGCCGCGCGGCCGCAGGAGTTCGCCGAGCACACGCCGCCGCTTACCGCCGTTCCCCTCACCGCCCGCTCCCCTCTGCAAAGGTTTGTCGTTGCAGTTTCTCACGCCCTCCTCCTCCGTTTCCTGCCCCCCCTGGGTTAGGTTTGCGCTCCCCGAGACGGTCATCCGACTTGCGGGTTCTTTTTTTTTAATGGTATTTTCGTCGATTATTTCGCGTATAATTATCGGTTTGCCTATCGGGAATCTCCCGTCGGATTGCTGTGCGTTGCGGATTTCGGGGAGTGCAATTGCGTTGTTGTTTGGGCGCGGGATTCGTTTGGGTCTTAGATCTGTAGGAACTTCTGTTCTTTGGATCTGTGGCGCTCGGGGGGGGGGGGGGGGGGGGTTGGTTAGAGGCGTGATTTCTCATCGTAGCGTGTTTTCGTGAGTGTAATTTGGCGCGTATGGACTGGGAAATTTTGGTTTCGTTGGGTTAATTTTGGATGTAATCTGCGAGAGGATTCACGGATATGCGTCGCTGGGCGGTAAATTTGTGAGCTCTCCAGTAAGTCTGCAGCCGCAGTATAGGCGGATAGGAATGCCAGTTTTGGTTGGGAGTCGTTTTCCAGATCCGACTTGGATGGACGAGTGCCCGTTACGGGTTAATTCGAGTTGTAGAGCTATTCTAGTTGGTTTTTGATTGGTAGCTTGGGGGGCTAAATTTGGAATGCCGCTGTTCTTCGAATTGGACAGCCGATTTATTACACTTCATAGCAAATTACTTGTTAGGAAAACACTATACTGTTCTAGTCTTTGATTCAAGTAACATGGTGCCTTACTGGTTGAACTATATATGCTTTGACACAGTGAAATAGTCTCTAAGGTCCCTCCATTACTTCAATTATTAGCACAGTCATTCCGATTGTGCAGATTTCAAAGTATAGCTGGTCGTAATGTAGTTTTTCACTGTTTGAAGTTTAGAATTTAATTCTTTGTTAGGTTTGTGCTTTTCCATCCAAATTAAAAACTGATACCGAGTTAGCATATCTTTTATGTTTTTCTGTGGAATCTAGCAATTCCAGTGAAAATGCTTCACCATGTGATGATTGCTTTTGCAGCTTTGTGATTTGTAAGTGTAGATTCTACTTAGCTTGCCTAAAATAAAAAATGTTGCAGCAGAAGCACACCAAGACATATTTACTTTAAGAGAACCCATTCTGCTTCCAATAAAATACGAAACTTTTAAGTTCAGAACACGAGCTTCTAGGCATCTTATTACTTTCTCCTACACTTCTCTTACGGTTGGTGCATGTTGTACTGAATTCTGTGACCAACTTCATGCATGGGCATTAGGCAATAGGCATCCTGGTCTGATGTTCTTTACTAATTTTCCCTTTTTAATGTTCTTCGCACAAGCTTTATTATTTGTGAAATTAACTATATTTCATTCTGCCTGCAGCCCATAGACAAGTTGATCTCATGAATTCAGGAAGAACAGTGGCATCCAAAGTTTCCTGTTCATCGGGAAACAACGGCAGCTTCCCACCCTGCCTTCTCCCAGGATTCCTGGGATTCCCAGTTGTCTTTGTAAACTTCCACTTGTTCAAGGCCATTGTTCGCAGCCCTGCATCTTCCGTTGTCTTGGGAGTCTGTGGAGAGAGCCTCCCTTAGACTGAGCATCCCCATAAGCCTTTTGTTTTAGTTAGTCTGGGAACCGGTAGTGGGGAGCCACTTAGCCACCCATAGCTGGAATTGTGGCACCAGACTGCCTTGGCATCACGACTCGTTGAATCTCAGGCCCTTGAAGATGGTTTCCTCTGAGGTTACAACAACCCATGCACAGGGCCCTAAGCTCTTTAGAGGGAAGATACTTCTGCCAAAGGGGCCTCCAGATGTCCCTTCTGAAAATGTTGAGTTTGATTTTTCTGATGTTTTTGGTCCTACGGCAGTCCAGACCCCCACAGAAGTGAGCATTCTCACTCCAGACAGCCCTGTACCTTTGGCTGAGTCCAATGAGGAGGTTTACAATGACCCAGTGGTCATTATCAAGCGATCTCATTCTCTTGTTGGTCCAACTTCGCTTGTTAGCCAGTCTTTGCCACTTAGTAAGCTTACACTACATGAGACAGATAGCTCATTGGAACTTTTAGAGTGTCCTTCTAAAGAAAAGCAAAGTAGCCAAGGATCGCTTAGTGATGAAGAGCTTGATAATACAAAAAAGGAGAATGAGGGCGTTGGACTGGATGACTTTGAGGTCTTGAAGCTTGTTGGCCAAGGGGCATTTGGCAAAGTCTATCAGGTGAAAAAGAAAGGAACTTCAGAAATATATGCAATGAAAGTTATGAGGAAGGACAAGATTTTGGAGAAGAACCATGCTGAGTACATGAAAGCTGAGAGAGATATACTGACAAAAGTTGATCATCCTTTTGTAGTGCAGCTGAGGTACTCCTTTCAGGTAGGTAGTTACCATTTCTCCGTGTGTTCTTTGTTGTCAAGCATGGATATTATGCCTCTAGCAGTATGTTCTGCCAACATTAAAATAACACTTACTTGGCAGACAAAATACCGACTTTACCTTGTCTTGGACTTCATAAATGGGGGCCATCTCTTCTTCCAGCTTTACCAACAGGGTTTGTTTAGGTAATTTAGTTTCATATTTTTATGTTTACGCCTATCTAGTTGTACTAGTCTTTAATTAAGCTACTTTTTTTTTATCTGGTAGGGAGGAGCTTGCACGCATCTATACTGCTGAAATTGTATCTGCTGTAACCCACCTTCATGCCAATGGGATTATGCATAGAGATCTGAAACCTGAGAACATCTTGTTGGATGTTGATGGCCATGTAAGGAACCTTTTATACGTCTTCCTATGTCACCTTTTTCTGTCTTCATCTACTGATTGGCAGTGAGGAATTTTTCTTGACATCATTGTTTTAAATAGCGTGTAGTGAAAAGGTATCGGCTAAGTGTTTTTATAGCGGATAGCAAATATCGGCGATATAGTGGACGCAACATTCTTAGCTATATTTGTAGAAATACAAAGTTAAATAAATCAATTTTGAAGTAAAATGACTTATCTTGTATTCGGATTATTTGTTTGTGTATATCTCAAATTTTGGAGTAATGATTTAAAATGGAAAATGGCAAAAGTATGCAATAAATGAATCATATGAAAACCTTAAATGTATTTTTATTGAGTCGTTGCTACACACCATACACTATAGCGGCTATAGCGGGCCGTTGCAGTGCTGCAACTGTACAAAATGCTACAGACAATTGTTGTGCCTGATTGATATATTGGGGCTACAGTACTGAATCGCCACTACACATCATACACTATAGCGGCCATAGTGAGCCGTTGCAGTGCTGCTACTGTACAAAATGCTATAGACAACTGTTGTATAGCGGCCACTACCCGCTGACCGCTATATCGGGCTATTTAAAACAATGCTTGACATTTTTGTGCATCATTTTTTAGGCCATGCTGACTGACTTTGGTCTGGCAAAGGAATTTGATGAAAACACTAGATCAAACTCAATGTGTGGTACTGTTGAGTATATGGCCCCAGAAATTGTTCAGGGCCGAGGTCATGATAAGGCTGCAGACTGGTGGAGTGTGGGAATCCTTCTTTTTGAAATGCTTACGGGCAAGGTGAGTTGCTCGAGGGGGAAGCTTCTGATTGGAAGTGTCTGCATTGCAGATGAGTTATTTGTTGGATACATCCTTTTGTTTTTATATTTACTCTCTTCCAATATATTGCAGCCCCCATTTGTTGGTGGAAACAGGGACAAAGTTCAGCAGAAGATAGTGAAGGAGAAGATAAAGCTTCCAGTGTATTTGTCTAGTGAAGCTCATTCTCTGCTGAAAGGCGTAAGTTGTTCGCAATGTTCACCTTGCTCCCATGTATTTTGTGCAATCGGCCTTGTTCTTGTTTCGAGAGTCAACCGGTTTGATCTTGGGGTTGAATTATAAACCCATCTCCGTTGTTTTTCAGTTACTGCACAAAGAAGCTGGCAGGCGGCTGGGAAGTGGACCAGGTGGCAGCGACGACATAAAGAATCACAAGTGGTTCAAGTCAGTAAACTGGAAGAGGCTAGAGGCCCGACAGATCCAGCCAAGCTTCCGCCCGAATGTTGCTGGCAAGACCTGCATAGCCAACTTCGACGAGTGCTGGACGAGCATGCCCGTGCTGGACTCTCCGGTGGCCAGCCCCGTCGCCGCAGATAGCAACTTCGTGGGGTTCAGTTATGTGAGGCCGGCGCAGTTCCTTCAAAGGCCGAGTCCTCTAGGCTGAGGGACTACTTCAGCAATTGAAACATGTCTACTACGGAGTGTGAAGATTTCTGTTGATCGATTTGCTCGTGTGACGATCGCACGAAACTATCTACTTCTGTTGTTGTCTAGGTAAAATCCCGGTTTCTTTTCTTTAATCAAGGCAGTAAGATGAACCTGTTGTTCTAGGGAGACACATTTGTCTATCGCCCCAGAGTGCAGTCGGGGGTGACATGCCAAAATTTCTGACTGAAGTGCCATGATATCCACTGCCATCGTTTTTCCTTGTTCCCCTTTGTCTACACAGTTACGTGTGCATCTTCGCCAGAGCCTGTTATGCTGACGAATGTGCAGAAGTCTATCGGATTCAGGGGCTTGCCAACCTGCGTAGCAACGAAACGATACTAAACGCTCCGAACAACCTTGCGGTTAAACCTTCCGAGCAATGAGACGAAAACGTATGACGAGGAATAGGAGACGGAAGGCATCCGACTGGTGGGCCCAGACGAAGGATCCGGCACGAGGCCTCGGTCGAGTGGGTCCATGTAGGTGGCGTTGGTTGGCATGGGCCAGAGGTGTCAGTGTGTTGGCGTGGGTATTAAAAGAAGCCTGCATTGCTCTCCCTTCGTCGTCTGTTCTTCCCGGTCTCCTCCTTATCCCTCCGGCTCCGATCCCCAATTCTACGGCGCGTCCACACTAGAAATTGTTACATCTGGACGGCGGCAACCCTCGCCGGCGTTCAGACGTAACAGTTTGGTCGGACGCCGTGGATCCTTGCAGGTATACGGCGCCATGCCCACACGGTGGTGCTTACCTGTTGAACAGAAATCAAGGTTCAAGAATGGCGACCACCGGGACCTATCCCAATAGTATCCTCACCGTGTCAGCTGATTCAAAGGTCGTACAACAATACATAAAGCCCAAAACTCAAAAAACCAAGCTCGGAGTTTTGCTGTGCTGTACGTGGATTTTGCTGCACGTCAATTTATAGTAGCGTAGGCAAATAATGCTGCAATTCATCATGGGTCACAAGAATTTGAGTGCTCCAACTTCCAACTCATGTTCTATTTTTAAGATCCCAACTCGTGTTAAAAGACACCAACAATAAACCTTATACAGCAGGAAACGAGGAAAATATTAAATTGCAGCAGATTCAAATAAAGGGAAGTGTTACATCCTCAGACGTTCCAAAAGTTTCTCACAAGGTTGGTCAAACAATGTAGGCAATCATTTCGCAACTCATCATAAGTTAAAAAAACGTAGGAACCGCTAGTAAGGGTAAATTGAAACAACACCATTTTTTAGCTAGAAACAATAAACGCGAGACAAAAGATTTATGATAATTGCTTTAAGCCTCAGATGTTGCAATTATTATCACAAAGATATTTGTCAAACCATGTCCGCAATAACTTAGCAACTCATCATAGGCACAACTCCGGAAGTGCAAAAACAAATATTGTAACAAGCACACTACAATAATATCACTATGCTTAGAAGTGACAATGCAATGCAGGAAGAAAAATTATAACACTATTTGAAGCCTCAGCTCTTGCAATTATCATCACATAGATGATACTTGTCAGACAATGTAGGCAATACTCTTGCAAGTCATCATAGGCAACATTGATAGCAACTTAGCAAGCACCATGCAATAATAGAGATCAATGCTATTATAATGATTTATGCAAGCTGGAAGCTAAATTATGACACTGCTTGAACCCTCAGCTCTTGCAATTATCGTCACAAAGATAGTAATCAGACAATGTAGGCAATAAGCTTGCAGTGATCATAGGCCATGTTGATAACAAGCACCATACAATAACACCAATGCAATGTTCTCATGATTGTACCAAACTCATGGTTTGCAGTAGATTGTACCATACTCATGGTTTGCAGTAGGCATGGCCCCTCATACCGAGTAAATTTTTTGCTTTTTAGCCCGAAATTTGAAAGTTTTTTATATATAGACCCCTGGAGAAAAGATTTACAAAAATAGACCCTTAGCACGGCGCCAAAGGATATGGCGCCCAGGGTACATAGCATGGCGCCATATGCTTTGGCGTCGGGCATGGACACGTAAGAGCCACGGTGGCATAGAACGGCGTCAAAGCCCATAGCGCCGTGCTGTGCAACAACGACGCTAATAGGCGTGGCGCCGTGCTCTGTGACTTAACCCCGAGCACGGCCCCCAGCCCCCCACCCCCTCACTCCTCCGTTCGAACAGACAGAGAGCAGCCCGCCACCGCCCCTCTCTTCCCCCTCCAAATCCACTCCAATCCATTGTTGTTTCTCATGATTTTGCTTCCAAACCGAGCAAGCAAGGTGAACTCTCTCCCCTCCCTTGATTTTTTTCCAATAGATATGGATTATTTGAGGTACATTTCGTGGGGCAAGATTTAAAACCCTAGATAAAATTAGTTGAATTTGGCTCGGTTTTAGGTTGGATTTGCAATAGATATACGTAATGTAAGAGTAGTCATGGTGTAGATTCATTTTTAGGGTTTGATTTGAGTGAGATTGATGAATATTTAGAAATAGGTATGTTTTTAGGGTTTGTTTGTTTGTTTAGAAATAGGTATGTTTGCTTGTTTAGAAATAGGTATAGGTGTAGATTCTTTTTTAGGTTTAGAAATAGGAAGTATTGGTAAAAGTGATGAATGTTGGAGAGAAATTAGCGATTAGTGATATTAGTAATTTAGTTTATCCGATATGGTATATCGGTTTTCATTAATAGTTATAGCGTCGTTCCAGTCAGGTTAGCGGCGTTAGGTCTAGAGAGCATAATTTTTATATATTTTGTTATTCTTATCATTAACATATTTTGTTATTCTTATCATTAACGTATTTTTGAATGCACAGGATGACGAGGTACCGGCTGCTGGACGAGTTCTACGACAAGAAGCACCACGGTAGGCTCACGGAGGACGGGCAAGTACGCGTGTTATCGAAATGTACATGTGTTTTCATCACGCAGCTAACTTTTATAGCATTTTTCAGGAGATTCCCATACTTCGTCCTCGAACCCATCATGAGATGGAAGAATCTTATAAGAGGAAGGTGATTCACCAAGGAGTTCAGTTGCAACAGTCGTAGAGAGCCAGATTCAACATATACTCGCCAGCTCGTGTACCTCAGCAGGCAGATTTTATGCCTCCAACTCCAATGCCTCGTCAGGATATTTCGAGACCGTGTGTAAGTTCAAGCTCCAATTAGATTGGTTTTGATGATTAATGACAAATCTAAATATTAGACTAACCCATTTAATGATAAATATAAATGTGAGACTAAGTCGTTTGTTGAGTATGTTATTGTTTAGTCGTATTTAGATAAAAAGGTAAAAATCATAGAGATGTGCATTCGACGTCATATTCTTATATCTTATTATATTCCTCGAATCCAAAATATAGGTTGACCTCCACCAAATGTCTAACTTGAATATGTGCCTATGTTTTTATGGGGAGTTCACTTTATGTTTTACGGTTTCATTAGTATTGATCCATGTTTTCTGTTGTGGTTACAGACCAAACAGAGAGATGGTAGTATGGTAGTGGAGATGTTAGGTGAGCAATACTTGGGGCCTTCCCCATGGCCTGGATGGCTATATATATTCACATGGAGGGTATTTTACAATTATATCCTTACACCCAAGTATCCCTCTCAAGGGCATTTATGTCATTATACATGTCCCATTTTAGACTTTACAACCTTCTAACAGGTCGGCTGGGCTTAGGTGGGGGCCACCCCTACAACAGGAGCATCTCATAGTGAAGAGCTTCACGGGCCGAAGTCATGTTGCCGAGCCATTTGGCCCCCTCCATCTCTGCAACCTGTGACCTTCCATGACATCAGACAAAACTAGATCTTACTGGAGCAGCGCATCCTAGTGGAAATGGACATGGAGTCGAAGCTACCACCGAAGGCGTCTCCCGATCACGAGGTGTGCGCTTCCAGCGGAGCCGGCACGAAGTCGAATCTTCCTCCGACATCGCTCCGCAGAGATGCGAGCAAAGCAGGATGCGGAGCCATCCCTCGTACATGAGGCTAGGCCGGAGGGCCGACTGAGCCTACGGACACGGAGTCGAAGTGTGCTCCGGGGGCGTCGTGCGGCTTGAAGTCGGGGTGGACTTCGGATTCACCGTATAGAGTCGAAGTCGAGGCGTAGCCAGGTGGCTCGTGGCTCAGCGACAGTGCTTTAATGATGCTTGGCGTGCGACGTGATCTGCACGACGTGACAGTACGTGACTGGCGCGTCTTGCGGTGTCAGCGGCCGCACGCTTTTTCCTAGTATGGCAGGACGTGTGGCTGAACGTGATTGGCGCGTCGTGCGCTGTAAAATGGCCACACGACCGTGGTCGCGCGTCCCTTCCCGAGAAGGCGGGACGCATGGAGGCATGTGATTGGCGCGTCGTGCACTGTCAAGCGGTCACACGACCGTGGACGTGCGTTTCTTCCCGAGCGAGCGGGCCACATGGCGGGACATGATTGGCGTGTCATGCACTGTCAGGCGGCCGGACAATGCACGTCTTCGGTCTCCACCGGTCGCGCTTTCCGATCGTGTGGAGGCGAACGATTGGGCTCCCGCCGGTTGCCCTTCCCGATCGTGTGGGGGAGGCGTGAAGGCTTTATATACCCCCTCGCTGGCACGCAAGCATTCTTCTTGCTTAGTTGCTCCTTTGCTGCCCTTTCGCTCTCCTTTCGTCTCGCTTGCTGGCACGATCTCCCACTGTCCCCGTACATTTGATTGTGCGCCTTCGAGGGGAGAATGGCTTGCCACGAAGGACATGCTCACCGACCCAGCGGTGACACCTTGTCCAGCCGACGCGGCTTGTCATCGACCTTGGTGGAGTACGCCCTGGTGGAGCACGACCCATCGTAGGCTGACAAATGATGGATGACCAGGGAGAATGTGGGCGGCCGCTGCTCTCGCGTGCTGGGGCCGAGTCTCATGATGGAGGAGACGATCCAGTCTCTCGTTCGGGAGAAGAGGCTGACGGGCCGTGATGCGATTCGCCTGCCTGCTAGCGACAAGACAGAGCCGCACCCGGAGGCAGCGGAGGCGATCGTCTTCATCGCGTACTTCGAGGCCGGGCTTCGGATACCAATGGCGATGTTCGTCGCCGACATCCTGCAGACTTATGGGCTGGAGTTGGCACAGGTGACCCCAAATGCGATAGCTCACCTGGCTGTTTATAGTTGGACGATGCGGACGGAAGGTACCCGGCCCAGCGTGACCCTGTTCGCCTTTCTCCATGACGCGCGCTGCCAGCCGAAGAGGCTCAAGGGGGGCGTTGTCAAACTTCGGCAGCGTCAACTTCGTACTGAGGCCGCAATGCGCGAAGATCTTTCCCGCCAACTCGACGCGAGGGAAGTGGGAGTCCAACTGGATACGGCGGTGGTTCTACCACCGTGTGACGAGCAACAATGGTCTCCGGTGCAGGGGACGACCGGTATCCTTCAATAGTTCGCCGAATGTGAAGCCCAAATTTGACGACGAGCAGTAGGCACGGAGGCTTGCGGGCATTACCATCCACGCGTAAGCCTTCTGTTGCCGAGCCGAGGAGAACTCCAACGAAGAGCCCCCAGAGAGATGGTAGTATGGTAGTGGAGATGTTAGGTGAGCAATGCTTGGGGCCTTCCCCATGGCCTGGATGGCTATATATATATATATTCATATGGAGGGTATTTTACAATTATATCCTTACACCCAAGTACCCCTCTCAAGGGCATTTATGTCATTATACATGTCCTATTTCGGGCTTTACAACCTTCTAACAGGTCGGCTGGGCTTAGGTGGAGGCCACCCCTACAACATTTCCTTTTTCACATATATCGGGGATCTCTACTTTGAAACGTATTATTTGAGTATAAAAAACTTGTGTAGTTCATATATACTCATATTACTTTATATTTAATTACTTGTGTATGGGACTAACATATTTATTAAGTGTTTGAAATGTTTAGTCCTGGTTTTGCTTGACGACTTGGAAATGCATGCTAAGGTTGACAAGAAAGTCAACATAGCTCAAGACAAAGGTCATGCATGTATTTAATTTAAGATTATAAAGCCAACTATGCATTGTTAGGAAAATCAACAGTACCGTCGTGTGTTTGGCAGTACTACCACGGTGCGGTATGACCGGGCGACATGTGCAGTAGTACTTCACCCTAGTATGACCAAAAATTAGTTGGCAGTATGTCATTTCCAGTCTCCAGAGACACTTTTTAAAGCATCTTTTGCTCTCAGAAAATCGGTACTACCGCTCCCTAGAAATGGTACTACCGTATGTGGGCGGTAGCACCGCACTTTAAGTTTAAATAGTTTTATATTTAATTTATTATCCCGTTATCTATTGAGATTGTCATTAATTACCAAAAAGGAAAAATTGAGAATCTAGTCCCTCTGTGATGAGTTAATGTTGAGTTTTGGCGATTAATAACAATCAATTTATGGGACTAACATTTTTCATGAGTTGGATAAATAGGTTATGTTTCATGATGATGAAGATTTTAGATGACTTTATAAGTTAAAGGTCATCAAGAAGAGAATGCATCATGTGTTGATGCACATCAAGATCCTAAAGAGAAGATAATCATAAATTGGTCAAGATCGCAAGGAGAAGATCATGAGTTGATCATCAAGTTAAAAGAAGACATCATGTGTTAATGGATTTCAAGTAAAGAATGCATTATGAGTTGATATATATCAAGACAAAGACCCAAACATGAAGTGAAGTTTTGCTTCATAAAGCTTCAAGTGGATGCTCAAGGCAAATGTATGACTAATTAGAGTTAAGGCTGCGTTTCTAGCCTTTTACCAATCTTGGTGTTTGCTTGGAAGACAGAATTGCTAGTATAGAATTGTCATACTATTAAGAGGGGTCTTATCTAGTACTTGAGCCTCATCATGTGTTGATAGCTCAATCCCGCTTTCTCTAGCTCTCTATGGCATGATGCTACTATTTACGAATGTATTTTGTAAACAGTTGAGGATCATGCATCTAATCCTTGTAACATGTGATTATACTTTGCAAATATATTTTACAAATAGTTGAAGTCCATGTATCTACTCCTTGTGACATGATCTTATTTTGCAAATATGTTTTACAAATTATTGGAGGTCATGCATTATTTCTTGGCATGATATAAAATTGTTCATTACTATTTCCTTGGACTTAGACCATGGTAGTGTCTCTTTGGATTTCTCACACTTCATATTTTTATCTGATGTGTTTAAGATAATGCAAATAGGTGGGTTGTATAGCTCTCTAAATAAGCTTTCCATAGAGTCTAAGATCACTCAATTCTGATATCAAAGTCAAAAGTTATGACCATTTGTTCGAGTGTCGTCTGTACTAAACACCGAAAATGGTAGTACCATATTTTTTTAAGTGGTACCAGTGCAGTGCGGTAGTACTACAAATGCTGAATAATGGCTAGTTTTTTTAGTCATTCTAATGGAAAGCGGTAGTATCAGCCCTATGCCTACGGTACTACTGGTTTTCCTAGTTTTTTGTTTCCAATAGCTAGTTTTTTGTGATGTGGGCTATAAATACCCCCTTGGTCGGTTGGGAGGTAATCTATGCCACTCCATTTCATTCTTTTGAGCTAGTGTGAGTTCACCTCTTAATTGTGCACGTGTTGCACCTTGTGAGCAAGGAGAGAGGTCTCTAGTTGCATTTGTTGCATCTAAATGTGGATGTCGTATCCATTTGAGCTTATTCATTAATCTTGGAGGTTGCTGGCTATTATCTATAAGTTTGGCCATAAGGACGCTACTCTGATAAGTAATAATATTTTAGTTTTCCTAGTTAATCGTGATCATAGTTGATATTTCATCTATGTTTCATTATGTGTACTAGCGTGATATTAGACTAGTACAGAATATACAAAAAGTACGGATTTGTATATTCAAATCTCGATACAGTGAGACCATGTGGAGATCACCCCATGGTTGTGATGAGTAATTGACTTTTGGATTAGAGTATCCGTGGAGGTTGAGTTTGGTTTTTGAGGATTTTGCAAAAGATCAATTTTTGTCTAATGACTTTGTGGTTTACGAGTTCGTCTGACTACAAGTGCTAGAGTATTCGAAGTTTACAACTTCGTGGTCAGACGGTCCGATCGGCAATTGTGCGTGATCGGCAGAATGACCACAGTTTGTCAAGCATAGTAGAATGACCACGGAATGGTCGTGCTTCAATACGTGGTCATTGTTCAATAGTCATAAGTCTGGGCGATCGATAGTTGTAGCTTTTGTGATCACTTGTTGTAGCGATCTGTTCGGTAATCATAAGCCTTGGCAATCGGTAGTAGCCCTTGTGATCGGTTGTCATACCGATCTGTTGTGGTAGTCAGAGCCTTTGTGATCAATGGTCATAGCGATTTATTGTGTTGGTTGTTGGCCTCTCGGTCCTTGTAGGCTTTGAGTACTTCAGGTTTTGTGATCTTTGAGCATCCGAATACTCGTGTTAGACCAGCTAGCAGTCTGAACGGCCTTTGCTTGGTGGTCAAACTGACTTCTCTCGGTGGTCTGAAATTGTCCTATGGAATTCTTGGAGTTTGGTCATGGGCTGACTTGGGTGTTGTTGCTAGTGTGCATATGTATTTATTGTTTGGTCCTAGGTTTAGGATCAGTATTTGGGTGCATACATTTTGCATTAAGTATTGTTTGGATTAATTATGCCAATTGATGACTTTGTATATCGTGCAGTGCTACGTGACAGTTTACTTGTTTGTGTTGGTTGCAGGACTTCGGAGTTAGGTCATGGTGAGGCATAGGAGGATCGGGACTAGGCAAAGAGTAGTGTTGTGGTCCAGAACGGTCAGGGAGACGCCGATGATCACTGAGGCTTGCGGGGTAGTTGCAAGCCAGGACGACGAGGAACCAGAGCAGGAGCTACCGGTGGTATCATGATGGGCAACGGCAAGGTGTACTGGGACTAAGATCAGGGAGGAGTTAAGGTCCAGACGGTCAAAGAAGCCAGGTGCCATCATGTGCGAGAAGATACATGTGGAATGCCAAGTGACTTGAGTCGTTTGCAAGCGAGGACAGTTCGGTGGGATTCGGACACGTGAGACGGTGAGAGGCTTGGCGGCAAGTCATTAGGGCCACGTGAAAAATGGCGAAGCATGGACGATGCTTCATGTCAAAGGAAGCGGGAAGCTTCAAGGAAGGCAATAGAGGGCATTTTGGTAAAATTGCCCAATACTAGAGAAATATGTGTGAGTAAAACCCGATGTTAGGTGAGATTAATGGGTTATCCTCAGTTTGGCCTAATAGGGGATCCATTAGGTTTTATGGTTCAGATTGTGAGCCTATAAAAGGGGAGCAGAGACAAGAGCTAAGGTTTGAGAAAGTTGACTAAGCCTTTTGATGGCTAGCTCCTCCTCCCTCCCAACTCCCATGGGAGATATGTTAGAGATTGTGTGTGCTCTAGCTGTAAAGTTCTGTCCTCCTGAGTGGAGTGGCTATAAAATCAATCATCTCAAGTGAGCAATACATCAATATTTGATATATCTTGTGTATCTTTTTGTCTGATTGAGTTTGCTCTGTTTTGTGTTGGTTTTTCCTCTTCTCTCAACCCTTTCTTGATTTCTTCATGTTGCTTTTGCTTTGGTTGGTTTGATCTCTCTTCTTCCCTTTTCTTGATCTTGATATGCCAAGGACATAGACAAGATGGAGATAATCTCTTGAGATTGATCTCCAATCATCTAGACACTTCAATAGCAAGATTTTTAAAAACCCTATTTTTGTACGTTCTTGGTCTAATAAGGTGATTTCTTGATCCAAAGACTTTCAATCTGATTTCTTCGGCGATCTAGCTTGCCGTGACATGTGGGAGCGTATACAAAACCATCTTGGCTATCTTCTACCCATGAAAAATATTTGATCATCGATTTGGTTTTTAGTTCTTGATCGCTGTATGCGTTCACAAATTGCAAAAATGTCTCAAATTTGTCACAGATTCTTTGATTCAAGAATAGAATAGCATCTTGAGACCTTAAGCAATTTGCGTACAAAGTTTCATGGCCATTTGATCTTTTAAACAAAAGATATGTGGATTTTAGATCTTGTGGCCGTGCGATTACTCTGTTATTCCAAGTCATTTTCGACCGCATCTGGTTACGACCGCTCATTGATTCTCGACCACGCTGGTATTTCGACCGCTCTTTGATTTTCGATTATTCATTGATAGTCGATCTCACTGGTTGAAGTTCAGATTGGTTCGACCACTCTGATTACAATCACTAATTGATTATTGACCCTTCTGGTCATATTCCGAACTGATACGACCACCTTGGTTTTCGACCATTCACTGGTCATTGACCTCCCTAGTCGTGTTTCAACTTGGTTTAACCTCTCTGATTTTGACCGCTTATAGATCGACCATTCTCTGGTAGTGGTTCACACCGGTCGGATCTCAACCAGCTTCAAAAACACGGATTTCTACTCAATTCAATTTTTGACCACCCTCTGGTCACTGACCACTCAACTCGAATTTCGACCACTTTGGTTTTGACTACGTTGGTTTTCAACCACTCTCTGGTCATTAACCACTCGAGTTGAATTTTGACCTCATTGGCTTTCGACCACGTTATTTTTCGACTACGTTAGTTTTCGACCGTTTACTCAGGTCGTTGACCACTAGAGTCAAATTCCGACCATGTTGATTTCTGACTGGTAGTTGAATTTCGACCGCGTAGGGTTTTCGACCACTCATTGATTTTTGACCACGTTGGTTGTTCGACCACTCATTGGCTTTCGACCACATCGGTTACGACAACATCGAAATTCGACCACGTTGATTTCCGTCTGGTAGTCGAATCCCGACCATGTTGATTTTTGGCTAGTAATTGACTTCCGACCACGGTATCAAATTTCGATCATGTTGTTTTTCCTACTGTTTGCTCTCAGCTTTGTGAGTCAATGATTTTCATAGTTTTGTAACTATTGGAGTAAATAATAAGTGAATAGTAGTGAAAAAATTTTAAGACACCATTCACCCTCCATTGTTACTACAGTACTCTACCTGCAGACGTAAGAGGTCGTCGCTACTTGCAGCCGCGGCACAGTGTCTGTCACGCCACCGATCGCCCACGACACGAGGCGCCGTTCCGCAATTCGACTGCGTGGCCTCGCATTGGCACCGAACACCGACCACCGTTCCTCTTCCACACCAGTCTGGCCTGCGCCGCCGCACTCCGACAGTTGCGGCAACTGTATTGGATTCGGGCCCCCGCTGTCCGTTGCCTCACGCCACCGTTGATCCGCTTCTAAGCTCCTACCGTTGTCTACGCAAAGGAGGAACAAGGAAACGCTGGCTCACAAACAGAGAACAGAAATCAAGGTTCAGGAATGGCGACCACCGGGACCTGCCCCAGTAGTGTTCTCACCATGTCAGCTGATTCAAAAGTCGTACAACAATACATAAATCCCAAAACTCAAAAAACCAAGCTCGGAGTTTTGCTGTGCTGTACGTGGATTTTGCTACAAACCGCATCGGCCGCTTCACCTGCCGCGGAGGAGCGCCTTCTCGGCGGTGTCCATCTCCTCGAGGATGCGCGCGCGGCGCTTGGTTGGGATGGGCGCGGTGGGGCCGAAGCTGATGTAGTGGCCCGACACGGCGTTGAGCGCCGAGTACATGTCCCGGAACGACGGCCGCCCCAGCAGCGCCTTCTCGCGCCGGTATTTGGCCACCCACGAGTTGGACAGCTCCCGGAGCTCCGCCACCGCCTCCGCCACGTTCGGGTCCGACTTGTCCATGTTGATGGTCGACCGCACCTTGCCGATCACCTCCTTGGTCTCGCTGATGTACTCGTCGTCCGACGCCGCGCGCGCTGCCCCGCACGGCGACAGCGCCAGCAGCAGCGCCGCGCCCAGGCCGGTGCCGGCAAGGACGTCGCGCCTGCTTGCGGCGTGGAATGCCGTGGCTGCGCGAGGCGGCGGCTGCTTCGCGACGGCGGAGGAGGGGGCGGTGAGGATGGCGGGCACGGGAGACGCTGCCGCCCTCATCTCTTGTGACGTGAGCTCAGGGTGCAGGGGAGGAAGCAAGGATGGCGCGAGTTGTGTGATGGCTTGGCCGCTTGGGTAGGAGGATGGCGGGAAGAGGCGACACGTCGGCTTATCTGCTTATCCCGACCCAGTCCCTTGGAAGGCTGTGTATGGGCTCCTTGGATTTTTGTCGATAGGGCTGGGCTGCCATGTTATTCCAACTGCCAAATGGCATCTCAACCGTAGCACCTACTTACCGATCATACAATGTTTGGCTAATTCTGTCAAATTAATAACACGACCATATAAATAAGAACGGCAATTTCTGATGGAGAAGAAACACAAACAAAACAAAGGCACCAAGGAAAGGCGTCAATAGCCGCAAACCTGGATCCTCTCAGATAGATCGGAATTCACAGCAGCATTCAAAAAGTACAGTAAACAACACAAATCCACAAAACGGTTAGGCACAGTGAAAACTGGACAGTAATTGCTGTAAATCGGCAAATTAGTTTATGTTGTGCTGATCGGGGAGAGAATATCTGAGCAGTGACGAACTTAGGTCCCAGCCTTCCGACGGCCAACTTGGGCGACAAATCCAGCCTTGATAGGAGCAACTGACCTTGACGAACCACACTGAGCAAGGTGAATAAATTTAGCAGTTAGTATGGGCAAACCAAAATGTCAAACGTATAGTAACATCAACCAACTAAGCTGATGTAAGCTACTGAGTATTCAACTTATAATAGTGTAGGCAAATAATGCTGCAATTCATCATGGGTCACAAGAATTTGAGTGCTCCAACTTCCAACTCATGTTCTATTTTTAAGATCCCAACCCATGTGAAAAGACACCAACAATAAACCTTATATTGCATATATTCTCAACTCTACAACAGGAAACGAGGAAAATACTAAATTGCAGCAGATTCAAATAAAGGGAAGTGTTACATCCTCAGACGTTCCAAAAGTTTCTCACAAGGTTGGTCAAACAATGTAGGCAATCATTACGCAACTCATCATAGGTAAAAAAACCCAGGAACCACTAGTAAGGGTAAATGGAAACAATGCCATTTTTTAGCTAGAAACAATAAATGCGAGACAAAAGATTTATGATATTGCTTTAAGCCTCAGATGTTGCAATTATTATCACAAAGATATTTGTCAAACAATGTCGGCAATAACTTAGCAACTCATCATAGGCACAACTCCGGAAGTGCAAAAACAAATATAGTAACAAGCACACTGCAATAATATCACCATGCTTAGAAGTGACAATGCAATGCAGGAAGAAAAATTATGACACTATTTCAAGCCTCAGCTCTTGCAGTTATCATCACATAGATACTTGTCAGCTACGTTGCGCGGATACTTCCCAAAAGTCGCGTACCGGTATCGGATACTGTACCGGATACGGATACTGCCCCGATACGCGCCGATACGTATCCTGCACGTATCCGAATTTATTGATTATTCAAAAAAAGAAATTAATTCCCGATACTTCTCCGATACTTTTCGGATACTTCTGACATAATATCCCCCACCAACCTCCAGATCCAGATCTGAAACGTCTCCCACCCCGCGCCTCCACGCCCGACGCTCGGCTCGCTCACCGCGTCGCCCGTCCCCTCCGGTCGCCTCCACGCCCGACGCCTCCGCTCGCCCGCCGCCTCGGCCGGTCTGCCTCGCCCGCCGCCTCCGTCCGTCCCCTCCGGTCGCCGCGTCGCCTGTCGCCTCCGGTCGCCGCGTCGCTTGTCCCCTCCGGTCGCCTCCACGCATTCGAAGACCGGGGGCTTACAATGTCGTGAATGCGTTCTTCGCAGGTGACATCATCCTGACCTTGTTTGTAGCTTACTTGGATAGAATGACCTATTTGCTTGAAGATGATCCAAAGAGGATTGCTTGCCGTTATACTACAGGCTGGTTTGCTCTTGACGTTGCCTACTTGAAAGCTCAGGTCATATGGATTCTTCAACATGCTTCGTCTATGGCGTCTCCGTAGAGTCAGCTCTCTCTTTGCTCGGTATGTTGGTCATTATGCATGAATGGTGAATACACAAAGTCTCCTGTAAATTTTAATATTCATGAGGAATGGCATCCGATGTGCTTATCTTGCAGGTCACACTTTTTGCTGTGCACGCGGAAAACATGAGGGAGATGATCTTCAACATTTTCTACATGCTCTTTAACCTTGGATTGACTGCTTATTTGATCGGAAACATGACAAATTTGGTTGTCCATGGCACTAGACATACTCGAAAATATGTGAGTTCTATTTGTTTAACCTTTGGTTGATATCTACATCTGACAGTTATTTTGAAGTTCGATTCTAAATCCTGTTCCTGTTAAATTTTGGACTAAAGAGGGATACAATTCAAGCAGCAACCAGCTTTGCACTGAGGAATCAGCTACTACCTCGGCTGCAAGTTCAGGACAGATTCAGAAGGTCTTCAACAAGAAGAGACCCTTGATGCGCTGCCTAAGGAGGGAGAACTGAAGTATCAAGCAAGTTGCTACATCAATATTAAGGTATTCTCGATTTCTCAATTCCTTATAAGAATTCATTAATTTCTTATTTTTATCTTTACTATATATACATATTATATATATATATATATATATATATATATATATATATATATATATATATATATATATATACACACACACGTATTGCCGTATCGGTGTTTTTAGGAAAATGGCGAATCGCGGTATCGCCGTATCGCGTATCCGTATCGGGGTATCTGGGCAACATAGCTTGTCAGACAATGTAGGCAATAATCTTGCAAGTCATCATAGGCAACATTGATAGCAAGCACCATGCAATAATAGAGATCAATGCTAGTATTATGATTTATGCAAACACGAAGCTAAATGATGACACTGCTTGAAGCCTCAGCTCTTGCAATTGTCGTCACGATAGTTATCAGACAATGTAGGCAATAAGCTTGCAAGTCATCATAGGCCATGTTGATAACAAGCACCATACAATAACACCAATGCAATGTTCTCATGATTGTACGGTCTAATACATTTATGGCAAAAAACATGAAGTCAAGCATGGGAGGTGCATGCATCTTCCTAATACATTCCATTAGTATTAAACAATGTAAATATTATTAGGGAAACTAACTGTTACATTCAAAATTTTAAATTTGAATTAAATAAAAAATTGCTGGACTAATACACTCATGGCAAAAAGTATGAAGTCAAGCACGGAAGGTGCATGCATATTTCTAATACATTCTATTAGTGTTAAACAATGTAAACATTATTAGGAAAATCAACTTTTACATTCAAAATTTCAAATTTGAATTAAATTAAAAAAACGCCGTTTTTTTTCAATTCCTAAGTGGGGCAACCAAACATTTGGATTCGAATTCCATTTAATTCTAATTTACAAATTTGTACGTCATCCAAACACTTGAATTGGCCTCAAACCAAATCCATTTCAACGTGAAATTGAATTGGATCTTCAATTCCGTTGACCCAATTCAATTCAGAGAACCAAACGGACCCTAATATGAAACTAGAGACAATTGGGCATAGTAATCTATATGTAACAGTTTACCTGTTCACAACGAAGGAAGAACAGCCGATTCTCCTTAGAAAGGATGGTATCTGGGCTCTTGCATCCATTACATATGACATATTCATCTGAAAGGAGTGAAATTGCAAAAGTCAGAGAGTACATTGAGTATAGGAAATCAAAAGCAACTCACGGATTAGAATATAGCAAAACTTTGGTGTTGATTCTCCACATAGGATCTCACAGAAAACAATAAGCAGCTACTCCCTCCACTCCTAAATACAAGTCCAACTCTAAACCTTTATTACCTTAAAAATGATGTACATAGGGAGTAGGGAAAATAAAGAGGGTTATGTATGTCATTTCAAGTGATGCCTTAATCCTTGAGCAAAAGACATACTTGGGTATGGAGGGGCTACTAAACACTATAAGCTCTAGGTTATGATTTGATGACCATGGCACAAGAATTATGTAAAGCTCATTCATAACAAAAGGAGACACATTATCCACAATATAAGTTCTTTTAATGTGGATCCACAAGAGTTCTCGGTTAATGGTTTGCTCATCCTAGAGATATACATCAGTTACGTCAATTAACCTACTAAGGCTTCTTTGACATTGCGGTGCCTTTTAAAAGAACCTTTTAACATTTTTTTTATGAACTAACTATTTTGCAACCTCTATTTTAGAACCAGAACAGAAAAAAAATACAACTAGTAGCATTCCCTTGATTCCACAGCAAAACAATGTAATAAACCGGCCCTAAAAGTCTATAACAGAAATAAGTTAATGATTTCTCGGCGTCACAGATGGAGGCTGGGATTTAGTTAGACAAAACTCATGCACGTCAATGAAAAGGGAGTCATGAAATAATCAGGAAACTTACTGATATATCTCCTGAGTATTGCTTCAAAGTTTTTCGGAGCAAATCTTCCTTTGATAACCAATCTTTGTTGCCCATCAAGGGATCCACTTGTTCCCATCTCAGCAAGTAAAAACATCATCACGTGTTCAGGTTGCCTATGCATTCTGGAAAGTGGAAACATCATTTACAATTAGCTCATGGTAGCTTTACGTTTCTATAAACAAAACAGAGGGAGAAAATAAAAGGAAGTGGAAACAAAGTGGGATCATACGTTTTGCACAAGTCCATGAAGTTCACAAAAACTGTCTTCTTTGTGCCTTCCCTAAGAACTTGAGGGGGCCTCATGACAGTTCTTCGTCTATCACCGGCAAGATCTGGATTATTCTCACGCAGGATATTGAAAACTCTGCCAAGGAGCTGTCACCAAACGGATTGATGATAAGGTTTCACCAACAAAATCTTAATTGAATACTAGTAAAAACTGAGCACTACCCAAGATGCTAATCCTGTACTGATAGCATCTACAGAGGAAACAACAAAGAAAGAGCTAGATCAAGAAACACACGAAAGAGAACATCCTAATGCTTCTCAATCAACACTACACCACCTTACTAATATGACTTGTGGAGATAAGCGACTGCAGGTGATAATAGGAGGAAGTTAGCTACCTTACTAATTTGAAATATATAGTCTTTATATTAATTTTTGCATAGAACTCATGATCTGTCAACAACAGGATAATCAGATATTTTGAAAGGCAGAGTATCAAGTACCTCTTCATATTTGTAATCTCTATCAGTTCCTTCCCAAGGGTATCTGGTTGCACCACCAAGCACAATCCCCTCTCCTTGTTCGTCCTCCCCAACTTGATCATCTGGAGAATAGATGCTCAGATACAGCAACGAATGCAAATGATGGCAAATGAAATTACTAAGAGATCCATATATTTACCAAGAGCATCTTCACCATCTCCAGCATCAGTAAGAAATGAATCAAGTTCCACCTGAAATATGCACAATTAGTAAATTGAAGCAAACTACCAAAGGCAATTACTAGTCCAAAGAACATTTGCAACCAATGGCTGATAGCCTAAGAAACTCACGTGTTTCTTCTTCTTCTTTTTCATGCCTGCAAAGCTTGGCTCGCCAGACTCCGTGACTGAAAAACAAAACAAAGGCATATAAAAAAAATGACCAGCGGATTAGTGATTTTTTTTGCAGCATACTAGGCACACCTGCCAAGCTCTCCGTCTTCTCTGCCAACTTATCCACCTCATCAGATGGATCTTGGATCACAACCTTCTTCTTCTTCTTTTTCTTGGTCGGATCAAAAGGAGTAAGCTACAAAGCATTATAAACATTATCAACAAGCTTGCACAGGAAAAACAGAAAATAGAAGCATGACAAGTCAAATTTATGAAACACTTTTACGAAACACTTAGAAGGAAGCAAGATGACAGAACATTATTCACAAACAGATTAAACACCATAGTCCACCATACAGTAAGCAATTAATATCAGCATCAAGCAACATCATGGTCTTACATTTTCAAATTTTAATGTTAAGTCTTTTGCCTGCCTATGATGACCTTTTGATACACGCATGACAACAGTACGTGCTCTCTTCAAATTTAAAATGCTCGTGGATCCAACCCATAAATATACTTACACCCATTCATTTATGCGAAACCAGCATATTCGGACGTTACAAGTCCAAAATGTCCTAGGCTCCTAGCATATCATGTATTGCTGATCAATGCTATACGGCTTCAAACACTATGCTGAATTCATAAGCATCTCGTGCATGAAACGAATCGGAAGACTCAACAGCTAAATAATGCAACTGAGTCATCACTGCCCACTAGAACGAACCAGTGCAATCCTTACATCAACCAAGCCTGTCCCTCGACTCGGCACTTCGGCAGCTTAATCACAATTTCAACCCAAGCACACAAATCAAGCAACCCATCGTCGCAGATTCATGCCCAAACTACCGAACTACCGAAGAAACCACGCAAGCTACCCATCCCATCGGCGGATTATTCGCCACCCAAATCGAAACAAATCGAGCCTAGTCAGATGTGCAGCGACAGAAAAACAAAAGGAAGGGAGCGGTTCACCTCGGAGACCTCCTCCTTCCTCTCCATCTGCTCGTCGTCCGCCATGGCGACGCTGGCCTTCTTCACCCCTTCCTCCTCCTCTCCTCCCGGCGCGGCAGCTGGAAACCTAGACGGGCACGCGCGAGCCGGATCAGATCGGGTCGCGGAAGCGATCGAAGGAGTAGGAAATGGGTTTCGAGCTCTTACGAGGGCAGCGCGAGGGAGAGGCCGGCGGGGCTCCGGGTAGGGTTCCTGAGCACCTAGCCTTCTCTGCCAGACAACTCTCTCCCCTGTTCTCTCTGTTTCTTCTTTTACTAGGCGTTTCGTTTCCCGTTATTATTTGTAGCCTCTCCGCTTACTTGGCCGCGACGAAACGAAGGCTAGGCGGGTCTGATGGTGACTTCAGAGTTCACAGACATGGTGAATGTTAGGGCCTGTCTAGCAACAGCTGCGGCTTATGACTTTTGGTTAAAATTTTTGAATTTTAGCTGTGTACGATACAGATTACGGAGAGAGATACTCACTTACGATTTTGACTGGTACAGATGTTGGGTTTTTAACGTGTACATCGTTTAACTTGTAGACCCTGTCTTAAAAAAATACTCCGTTTAAAAATTAGATACTATAACAAAAATAAAAAACCGTCAGATTCGAAGAAAAAGAACAAGCCCTTAGTATGGCACAACTCCTGACCGCACTTACAAGCTATAAAATTCAACCTTCTATAGTCTGCTGTATCATAAAAGAGAGATGTTTTGTTTACTACTTTCGGCAGCGCACAAAATGGTTATATGATTTACATGTGCAGGTACAGTGCAAGTGTATTATTACCTGGTCGTTGATGGATTCGTGAATTCATCAGTTGGGACATATACGTGCGAATGCGCAGTTGCGGTCGCAGGTCGCAATTGGATACAGCTCTGTCGCTTGAAAGCAGTCGTCTTGCACGATCAGGGGCCACACATTTGACGAATTTTGGAACCAGGGTTTTCTTTCCCTTCTTTGTCATTTCCCACCCCATTTTCCATGTGAACACAAGCTATGTAGCATGGACACGTGGCAAAACCGCCGTATCCGTGTCCGACACGTGTCGGACACGGATACGACACGGACACGTCTTCGACACGTGTCGGAGACGTATCGGCCGATTTTAGAATTAATTTTAATTAGTAAAATTCTTGACACGTGTCAGACACACTAAATATATGAGTCGGATACGGCCTGGACACAGCCGGCCTAGAAATGGCACAGGACACGGCTGGCCCATAACCACGCACGGTGTGCCCTAACCCTAACGCACGCACGAGCGGCCAAGCACGTTATTCCCATTGGCCATCGCCTGCTTGCGCTGCTCCGCTTGTCCGCATCGGCCGCCCGCGCCGCCGCCCGCTCCCACACCTCGCCGCCGCCTGTCGGCTTCCTCCCCAAGCGCCGCCGGCTTCTTCCCCACTCGCCGGCGGATTCGTCCCCGCGCGCCGCCGGATTCGTCGCCAAGCGCCGCCAGAAACATAGAAAATAATACGTACGTGTATATATATATATATATATATATATATATATATATATATATATAATTTAAATTTATATAGCCGTGTCGCCGTATCGGTATTTTTGGGAAAACGGCGAATTCCCGTGTCGGTGTCGTGTCGTGTCGACGTATCCGTGTCTATGCTACATAGAAGACAAGTGATTCTTGCAAGAAAGATGAGATCTAGGGCCTATTTTTTTGGGCTGAAACTTATGGCTTTTGAGCTGTTTGTGCGAGAGATTACAGAGTAACAGAAACTCACGTACGGTTTTTGTCGATATAAATGAAGTCAGTGCAGTATGTACTACAATTAACTAGTAGACCCTATCTTCAAAATAAACTCTGTTTAAAAGCTAATTATTGTAGAAAATCCGAAAAAGAGCTTTTTAAAAGCTGAAAAAAAAAACATGCCCTTAGCCGGATAGCAGGTACGACAAGTTCGAAATGAGCATGCCTTTAGAATGTTCGGCACAATAAAAACCGATACAGAGCGACACGCCTCGTGGATGCAACGATAGCTAGCCGGATATGGTTGCCTGTACTCAGGCAGATCATCAGGGTTTGGCAAGCTCCCTTGCATGATCTGGGCGCACAACAGATTTCGGTCTCCAAAGAAATGGCAGAAATGTTTGGCGAGAAAAATAACTGACAGAGAAACGACCACGAAGACGCATCAAGACAAGCAAAAGATTCGGGGCTCGGGTTGGCATCGTCATCGATCGTTCAACGCCTGTGAAAATGTACAGTTGGAAAAACAGAGCTGGGAAACAATGGCGTCCATCCATTGCGATTTCACGATGAAGCATCGACATGGCTCGTGCTACCACGGCCCGGTGCGACGCTTTCCTCCATCTACCAATTCTTCGCTAAACAGGCTGGACACTGGAATCATACTAAGTACCCCGTCTCTTTGACAAAACATCTGGACGTAGCTAAATTTTTATTCGATTCCTTCTTTCTCCTGATGCAGCACACAGCTGTAAACAAATATAAAACAACTACCATATGAAGGACGAGCAATTGGATCACCAGACCTGATGCAAAGCTTCGCTGAGAAAAATAAGCTGATGAGATCAAGATAACAAAAAGTGGACAGCAATCTGGATCCAGAAACTTAGAACATCCACACAGCTGTAAGCAAACCGATAGCGAATCCAGATGATGTCATCACACACAAGCACAGTTCAACATCAATTTTATAAGCTTATACTTATTTTTTTTAAAAAAAACAAGACATCGAACACAACATAGTCCGGTATATGGATGAGCATGATTGATGCAACAATCAACATCCACATAGCATAGTACCAAAAACAACAGCGCAAGAGCTTCCTTGAATCATCGATCACACACCTATAACACAATGCCACGTGTTCACAACTTTGTACATATCAATATTGTCAAAAGGCCGAATGCTTGGCTCAGCTAATAATCGAAAACCACCTGTCGCTAATAATCGAAAATGACCTGTCAGCTTTTCGATCTCCCAGTACTTGAAAATTGACATGAATTGCAGCTGTCGAGCTCAGACTCCGACCAAACAACAACATAAAGGCAACAAATACGGAGAGGATCGTGCACATCACTTTCTCATACAGTATTAGTCGTTGGGTCAATAGCAGTGGCGGTAGTACAATACAAGCCAATAAGCATATAACAAGTCATTACAACACTGGAGAAAATATAAGGCAAGACAGAATATCTAATATGAAATAATTCTATGACTTCCGGTCCATAACTTGAGAGAACATCAAGAGCACACAAACTCATGAAAATATACTGAATGAATAAATTATGCCTGCAGGGTGACAAACAGAACCAGTTTTCACCTCACCGCCCCTTGGGGTTCATGATCTGCGAGAAGACGGCGCTAGGCGTCAGCCCGTCGGAGTCCACGCTCGCGACGCTTTGCTCGCCCATGCTTATGGAGGTGGTTGTAGTTGTAGTGGTGCTTGACTCGATGGACGGGTCATTGGGATCCTTCTTCCCAACCATCACGAGGTGAGTGCCCTCGTCTGAGATCCCACAGCCAAGGCTTCCGCTCTCCTCTGCACTTTCCTGCATTTGAAGGGCAAACTCCAAGTTCCAAAGCACATCTCCCATCGAAGGTCGGTCGATGCCCTGATCAGCAACACACTTCTCAGCTGTCTCGGCAAACTTCTTGAAGCACTGTGGAGTAATCTTGCCCTTTAGGTAGGGATCAACAATCTGATCAAGAATGCCCTTCTTCTGGCAGTGCAATGCCCACTCCGCCAAGCTAACTTCTTCCTTAGGAAGAGTTGGGTTCAAGGCAGGCCGGGCGCAAAGGACCTCAAACAGCACAACACCAAACGAGTAGACATCAGATTTCTCAGTGAGCTGCTGCCTGCGGAAATATTCAGGATCGAGGTAACCAAAACTGCCCTTGACAACTGTGCTCACATGTGTGTGATCCATCGATGGCCCAGTCTTGGACAGACCGAAATCTGAAACCTTGGCGACCCATTTCTCATCCAGGAGGATGTTTGTCGTCTTCACATCACGGTGGATGATGGTGTGCTTTGCACCAGTGTGAAGGTAGTGAAGCCCACGAGCTGCACCAATGCAGATTTCCAAGCGCTGCCTCCAGGTAAGTGGTGCATTCTGGGTCTTGTACAGGTGCTCACGCAGAGTTCCATGAGCCATGTAGTCATAGACCAGGATCATCTCATTCTTCTCCTCGCAGTAACCAATCAGCGACACAAGATGACGGTGGCGGAGCTTCGACAACATCTCAATCTCAGTCTGAAACTCATGCACACCCTGCTCAGACAAGGGATTGCCACGCTTGATAGCCACCTTGGTTGATCCCCCATCAATCTCTCCATGGTAAACTTTACCGAATCCACCCACACCAAGGAGGAGAGATTCATCAAAGTTTTTTGTTGCAGCCTTGATCTCCGCAAAAGAGAAATGGCGGCACAGGTTGGATGGCAAAGATGAAGCATAGCTCCCGGTAGTGTGCGACTTGGCTGAGCCTGAAGAGTGTGAATTGCCATAGAGCGACAACGGAAGCCAACCAGAATGCCCATCACTCATGCCTGTATCCTTCCCTGCTCTCCTCCGCCGCTTGCAGATCACAAAGAAGCAGCAATATCCAAGCGCAAGAACCACCAAACCTCCAATCACTCCACCAACAATAGGCCCAACACTTGACTTCTTCTTCGCTGCCCCGACATCCACCAATGGCTCGGCAACCGGGACAGGGTTCAGCCCCGCAAGGCTCCCATTACTAAGCTGCAACTTGAACACCTCCATCCCATTGAGGATAGCATCATAGTACTGTGGCTTCGCCTCGACATCCGGATGGAGTGCCACCCATAAATCTGTAATCCCGGAGCCCACTGTGAACACCACATAGTCCTGGTACACTGGACTGCCAATTCCGTTCCCATTTGTCCACGCAATCACGTCAGCGCCCACCATGGCAGTCTGGTTGTTGATGTAAATGTTGAACACCCGCTGATTGATCTTAGTGATCGGGTACTGTATCTCACAGAAATGGAGCCTCAAGAGGTATGTGAACCCAGCATCCACCTGCATCAGCCAGGTGAGATTGGAGGCCAAGTTCACATTCTTGTCCGGCCCCATAGACCGCGCCGTGGAGTAGACATCCACCGGCGCCACATACTCCGGCACATTGTCAGGGTACGTGATGGTGACATTTTTATCGTTCTGGTACGACACCCCAAATCCCGCACCATAAATGTAACGAGAGTCGTCGTCCCACGACCGGTACCCGCCAGTATCCTTGGAGGGGGAGATCGCCTGGCCTCCGACGTTGAGCCGGTACATGGTCTGCAGAGCAGTACCAGGATCTATCGGGAACGGCTGGTTGTCGCCGTTCCCGGAGACCAGGTTCGGGGTGGAGAGGCCGAAGAGATCGGGGGAGGAGACGACCTCGATGCCGTTGACGAAGGCGTAGGCCTTCGGGTGGCCCTTCTCCGGGGTGAAGGTGAGGTCGAGGGTCGAGGCGGTGACGTTGACGGAGAACTCGAGGGCGAGGTAGGCTAAGTTGAGCGCGGTAACGGTCTGGTAGGCGCTGAAGTTGGAGAGGAGCGTGACGTTGGCGGCAGCGACGGAGACGGAGAAGAGCGCGTCGGCGGCGTCCCGGTTGGAGTAGTTGGCCGGGTAGAAGTGCAGCCTGAGGAACTTGCGCCCAGCGCCGAGCGGGAAGGAGTAGGTGAAGGGCGTCGCCGAGACCCGCGCGGTGAGGTAGGGCACCGGCGGCACCGAGGGATCCTGCGACGGCGCCGACGCCGACGCGAGGTTCGCCGGCGCGTACTTGGACCCGGCGTCGCCCGTCCACACCCGCCCGTCTGTCGTGTCGTTGCCCTGCCCCGTCGCGCCACAGTCCAGCAGGATGTCGTCCCGCGGCACGAACGCCGCCCCCGCCCCCGTGGGTGCGGGCGCGGTCGAGTCGTCCCCTCCCGCCGCCCGCGCCGCGGGCGGCACAACCGCCGCGCAGGCTGCGGCCAGGAGGAGCACGAACGCAAATCTGGGCCTCCTCATGGTTGTGGGCTAGCTACAGCTTTCGTTTTACCTATCCGTCGTGCCGCGGCTCACAGATCGGCCATCAAGCGGCGGGCCGGCGCTGGAGGCGAGATTTGAGGGGAGACGAGGGGGGGAGGTGGCGCTAAGGAAGGGGAGGGAAGAGAGGCTTCGGGAATACAAGTGCTACGCAACGGCGACCTACTCTGCTTGCTTTGCTCATCAACTCTGCTGCGCTCGCTTGCTTGTTACTGACGCGTTCCTTTCGCTGGCCGGTGGGGCTGGGGAGTGGTTGGGCCTGCCGTACAGTGGCGCGGATGACGGTCCTGCGGTGACAGCGGCAGCAGTGGAAAACAGCTCGCACCGTCGCGCTCCGTTGCGCGCCCCGTTTTGGGATTTCATCCATTTCAGTTGGGTTTTTTAGTCTTTTTTTCTTCGGAGACGCGGTGGTGGGAATCGCGGCCATGTGCGGTGGCGTGGGGGCCCGCGTGTCATCGGGCGTTGCCAGCCGTGCTCGGTACCTAAGACGAAGCGGGATTTAATGGGGTCAGGTAATGTGGACAGCTCCGTTTATTATCTACGCTGACAGCCGATTCCTGAGTGGGTGCCAGTGACACGTGGGGGCGGATCGTGGGGCCCAAGAGTCAGAGAGTGTGGTGGGGCAGTAGCGGAGGCGGAGCGGTGGCCAGGCTGCAGCAGAGAGCAGCAGCAGCTGCCAAATGCAAGCTGTGAGCCAGCCAGCCAGCCGTCCAGCCCCGGTTGTACCCACCAGCATCGTGCGTCGCCCGTCGGGTTGGCGCGATCAGGGCCGTCGAATGGGGGGACGCGGAGCGCGTGGGCCCTACTAACATGTGGGGCGCGTTAGGAACCGTGACGCCCACCGCCCCCATGTCGTCTCGTCTCCAGCTCTTAAGAGCAGGTACAATAAGGCTTAGTCAACAGACTATAGCAAATATAATATCAAGTAAATCTTACGTGACAGAGAGAGAAAAGAAGAGAGAGAAGAAAGCTGGCTACTAAATTACAGCTAACTATAGCACGTAAAAATATGCATTTCACTCTCTTACACGTGGGGCCAAATAGTTATTGTAATAGTTACCTTATTGTATGAACTATTTTTTTAAAGACTATAGATGAAATGGACAAATGTTATAGCCACTAGTTAGCTATACTATTGTACTTGCTCTAATCCTATCCTCCGATGACCAGCGGCGCTCTTCTCGGGACCGGCAATGTAAAGCTGTTTAATGCCGCTGTTATATTGGCCCCACGTTACATTACATTACATTGATTAAGCATAGCGTTAATAAAAGAAGATGAGAAAAAGGCACCATGGACATAGTGCTGATTTTTCGTGCGCACCATATTCGCTTCCACACAATACATACATGTACGCGTACGCGTTCTAACACACGCTTCTAGTAACTTACGAAGGGCAGACGTGTGTTTTTTTTATTAAACGCGGACACATATATATAAGATGAGATATTAAGGACTAATTCAAGATCGAATCTAAATAGATAACTCGTACAATAGCGAAGCTTACCAACCGAGCAAGCTCGGCCCACGGACATGGTGCTGTTTGGACAAAAACCCGGCTCTAGCTTAGTATTCAATTCCAACCGTTTTTGCAAGACAATTCTTATTCAATTCGTACTATCTGTAATACAGCGCATAAGTTTTTCTAAGTGCATCTTCAATGGTAACTTATGAGCTAGCTTTAGAGCATCTCCAATAGTGACTTATGAGCTAACTCTAAGCATATTATTTCATATTTTAATAGAAGAGAGAGAAAAACTATCTCTTGATCAAGAGCTAGTCTCATACAGACATTCCAAGATTATATAAGGCTATTTATGTTATGAGTTATGTGCTAAAAGTTAGTACTATTGGAGAAGTTATCTTAGAGCTAGCAACTAGCTCATACTGTTGGAGATACTCTTAACGCTGGAGTACTATAGACCAATCATTCAGTAAAACCTGTCCTATCATATACACAGCCTGCCCAAGTGCCCATGCCATTTCCACTCTGAAGTTAGCAAGTTAAAAACACCAATCTTTTCAGCTTTTAATTTTTGACTTTTAACTTTTCTATAGCAAATAAATTTTAAATAAAATATCTTTTTAAAATAGAATCTACTAGTTAATTGTAGTACACACTGTAACGATTTTATTTATATCAACACTGTAATATCTCTCACAATCAATTTTAAAGATATAAACTCTAGCCAAAAGTTATAGTGGTGATCGGTTGGGCTATGGCTTATGGCTTATTTCACTGTAGCTGGTTAAAATTACACTGTAGATGAAAGTGGCTTATTTGGTATAATTAAATTAAAAAAATTTTAAAAATAGAAAAAAATGGGTTAGTCCATCACGTGTAATGCAAAAGAATACAGGAAAAAAACCGGTAAAAAAACTCAAAAAAAATAAAAAAAGATGAAATTTAGAAATAGTAAAAAATAAGTCAGAAGCAGAAGCTGAAATGATCGGGGCCGCTAGAGCAAAAGGTACGGCCATTAGCATGGCCGAATGCTGCTCAGACGCAGCGGAAGATTCTGTCTACCTTTGACAAGACTGACGCCACAAGGACCGAACAGTATGCAGTCAACAGAGCTGAAGCATGTTGTCAAAGCCACGTCCTCGTAAGGAAGTACAAGTAAAGCCAGGTGTGGCATGTTTATAATTTTTAGCTTACGATTTTAGTAGCTGTAGATAAAATTAAGATAATATCTACTAAAATTAATTTATAGATCTTATCTTATAAAGGTACTTAATCTCTGAAAAATAACTACTATTAAAAAAAGCTAAGCTATAAGTTTAAAAGAGAGCAAATAAATGTCAACAACTCAACATCACGTAGAACCAGTATTACAAGACGAGGAGGAATCAAAATGGGCCAACTGTTGTCCCTAAGCTTGAAAATTTAATGTACGCTCCCAGTTCACCTGGGAGATAGAAGTCACTTATATGAACGACGAAACTCCGCATTAGCACGGAAGTACACAATTAAACGGGCCGCATAACTCAGGTGTTTACGCTTCTGCGGCTAGACTAGTGTCACTAGCTGAATGCGGCCATGATTACCATCTTCTTATGCATCTCCAACCAGATTAGACACCGGAGCCTTCAGAACTCGTCTGCGGTCGACCGAGCTAGCGTGTATGTTGTAGCAAAACCATGAACTCGGGTTGGTGTGCCTCGGACGTTTCTGGGGCTGCTTGTGCCTAGCTTTTCTACTTATCTGCGGGCTCGTTTCTTTTGCTTATCTTCTTCTCGATATCTCACGCGCCTCTCTTCCCTCTGTCGCTTCTTTGTTAGCTGCTCGGTCTTGGCTTTCTCAGCCTCATACGCTTTCTTCTTCATCTCGTCCTTAATTCTCTTCTTCCTTGCCTGCAAAAATGCGAGCAAATAATAAGCACGAAGCAGATTAACGCCTGAAATTAGAATCAGCTGTCGAACTGTATTAACATATTACCTTCTCATGTTTTAACAGCATTAACTGTCGAAGGGCTGCATATTTCTTCTTCTCACTGGGTTCCATAAGTACAGGTACCCTGTTTTCGATCGGTGCTTTGTTACGCTTAGGTGTATCCTTTGGCTTAGATTTAAAAGGAAGTAAGTGCTGCAGTTTTGCAGGGATCTCTACAGGATTGAACTTCCGCACTTTTCGCTCAATAGGCTGCCACATGGAGATAATACGATATGAGAGGTGGCAATAAAATAATTAAGGGTGAGAGGGATTTCTGAGAAAACAAATCAAGGCTCAGAACCTTGTAAACCGAGTCTTTGTTGTGTGGAATAGGTATATTGTGTGACCTCCGCAACTCAGCAGTAGTTCTCATGCCTTGCCACGTCTGATCTCGTGGTTGAAGAGCAGTGGTCACAAGGTTACAGTAAGTGGGAACTTCAACATTGACCCATGCACGCATGAAGACGATGTCACTCATAAGAATTCTGTCCTCAAATGTGCACCTTGCAATCCCTTCCGTACTTTCCCCTTTTCTCTTCAGCATATCACCCGGTTCGATCTTTGCTGCCTGTAATGAACAGAAAATTATTTTAGTGGACATATATTTGAATATTGAATTAGCCCAAAAATCAGGATTCCATCAACTATATAGTTTTTCATGATGCAGATTGAGCATGAAATTTCCTCCTCTTCAGTAACACCTCAAAAAGAAGAAGAAATGCGCACACACAGACTAAACAAGATCCCATTCCACTAATAAACATAATCCAAGAGGGCTCCTACATGGTACATGTCCTTATAAGTTATAATGGACCTTTCTTTTTCTTTTATTATTAATTTTCTTACAGATTTGAATTAATACTTAACTCCTAGGTTATTAATCCAGGAGTTGTCAATTTATCAAAACAATACCTGAGGAAGGCCTGGGTGTGGATGATCAATTCAGACTTGCCTTGTTGGTTCAGAGATGCACAAAAGTCTTTTTACTTATATTTTAGAAATGTATTGGCAAACCCAGTTTTTATACCGAGTTGTCTCAAGAAGACCAAAGAAGTTGCAGTGACATAAAATCGTCGAGAAATTAAACAGGCATAATTTCAGATTATTAGAATTTAAAAACTCTTAAGATACAATAAACACAATATGTTGAGCTACAATTGCTGCTGTGGTAAATTATTCAAGCAAAATATTTCATATTTTACCTTTTTAACTTGTCCTCGGATTCCACTTACTGTCCGAATGGCCGCACCTTCAAACCTAGCAACCTCTAAATCAGATGTGAACATCCCTTTAATTAGGGCAGTTTTCTTAAATATCTTGCATGGTACGCCTGTGAGTTTGATCTTCTTCATGATTCGGGCAGTATTATTGAATTCTTGAATCCAGCCTGTTGCAGTTATTCTAAATGGTACCTGGGCAAACGTGTAAGCAATGTTGCAAAAGCATATCAGTCCAAACACATTAAACATTACTAAAAAAGAAATGACAACTACAAATTGATATAAAGTAGCGTGAAATGAGGTTTAGAGTTACATGTTGAAATGACAGCCTGCTTCTCAAAACTCATTGTGTGTCAAAACCATACATCATTAAACATATCCATCCAGTAAAATGCTGGCCACTCTTGACTAGCTTTCCATAAGCATTCCTAGTTTCTGAAGGTTTTTTTAGAGAAACCAGGTTTGACTCCCAGTTCCAATATAAAGAAACTAGTTCAACTTTTGTGAAGGATGAAATATAAAGAGAAAATGAGGTCTGGGGCAATACAACAATTGGATAATCTATTTGATTTGGCTGTGATTAAATAATTGACACTAGAATGCGACCACTTACACTTCTCTGCAGCTTCAATCACCTAGGATTTTGGTTGTTACTGAGATTCAAAGCCATTAAAAAAAGAAAATATTACCCTCCAAAGAAAGGTAGTTACTAGATGGCTAGTTTCCACTTTCAAGGGGGATTTCCATTTAACAATAAGTACTACCTGATAATTAGTCTGAGGAAGTGCTACCAGTTAGGAATTATGATTTTTCCACTACAACACTAATCATTTATTGACTAATGTGAACTGATCATTGAATGTACCTGATTGTTGGAAAGATTCTGGACTGCTAGCACACCACTTTTTGGTGGAGCAAGTGGCCCCGAAAACATAGCAAAGCAATGCATATGTTCAGGTGTGTACTTGAGCATGCGGTGCCGACCATTTCGATCCTCTATTGCATATACAGGAGTTGTTTGAAAACGTCTCCAACCAATAGAGACGATAATAGGGTCTTTTGTCTTCAGCACTTTCCTGTGCCACCTGTGGCGCTTCAAGCTAGCCTGTATGTAGGGTGAATAAGGTATATGACAAGATGGCAATATTCACATGAATTATCATACTATTTTTGCCTATTCAGAAATACGCTACTGTAATAAAACCAACCATAAATCCCATGCAACTGCATGGCTAGATGCTACAGCACACATCTTTATATTGGAAAATAGGGTTGTATTCCTTATACAACTCTTATTAAATTGAAAATGCAGTGGTACTCATTATACAACTGCAATAACTCTTAACACCTATATTTGATTAATTTGCACTGTTATAATATGAGCCCACCAAATAAGCAGTCCAGACCTTCTCATTTTTCGTTCCGAATGATGTGGAAATATCTAGCATAAATCAAACGCGAAAGCTCCAAATAACATTACAGTTTAGTTATATAATAGATTGGCAGCCAAAATCAAGAAAGCAACTGCAGCATCATTTTACTCAAGTCAGACCACTCGCATGCTATGACAACCTACAACCTTTGAAATGGGAAAAAAAAATCTAACCCAGAATGGTGAATGCAGGGACATATAACATCAGAAGAATAAATAAAGAATCTATATTCTTCACATATACATGGATGATGCATGTATGTTCCAACTCAATTATTTCCTTGAACTACTAGACAATTTTTTCATACAGAAAATAGGACAATAAATTAAAAAAATTAGCTGACCTGCATATATCCAGTATTCTCCTCACCAAGGCCAATGCCTCCAACGAGGATGGGGTGGCAAGGATTAAAATGCTCAACTAGCTCAAATGGCACACCATGTACCTCTAATCTGACATAAGTACCGGTCCTAAATCCTTCAATTTCTACTCGGGTATCTTCATCTAGATCGTTGAGTTCAGATATATTCATTTGCTTGCGAAGTTCAATTTCCTCCTTTAACTGAAAATGTACAAAAGCTAAAATATTAATACTCAGGATCTAATCAACGAGCTTCAAAGAAGCAACAAGCAGAGTATTTTATGGCATACTTTGTCAAAATAGCCCCCTCCATCAGATTGTTCTCTTTTGGATTTCTTCTTGTCATTATCAACTTCCTCGTCAGAGGGCTCGGATCCATCATGTGTAGGTTTCAGTCAAGGAATCAAAGGGGAAAAGGATAGTAAAGAACTTTTGAAAAAGTAAAGCCCCTTAATTTGAATGGAAAAAAACTTGAGAATGAGAAATAAGAGGAAGGGAAAAAATGATCATGTATTAAGGATATTCTGCATCAAATCTTGCTCTAAGTGCAAGCTTCTTAAGTCTTCGTTCTTCATCTTCTATGTCACCTTTTTTGTGAATACCTCCATTTCCTGCTGCATTTTCAGCAGCCTGGCTCTTGTGCACCTCGCCAGTTTCCAAATCTTCAAAATCACCATAGATTTCTTCATCATCCTCTCCATTTTCATCAATTTCCTGTCCTCTCAGGGCAGCTTTTGACCAATTTCCAGTTACAAAACGATCACGGATGCTTTTGATAAGATCTTCATCAGACCATTCTCTTAGCTCTGCTTTGAAAAGCTTGGAGTAATCCTCAGCATCGATATCATCAAAGCTTGGCAATTCGTTCTTTGCTTGCTGTTTATCATAAAAAGCAGTCATTTATTGCTTCAACCAAATAATAAAACTAGCATGACCTATTACAACTGTGTACACTATAGGAATTACTCCAGGTAGTCATTCACATAAAACATAAGGGAAAATGTTCATAGGAACATATGGGCACCAGCCCACCTTTATGAAATTGTGACAAGGGAAATTATATGAAAGAATAAAGAATGCTATGAAAACCTACAGCACACTTAACCACTTGCACTTTCTTTGCCCAAGCAGGTAGAGGGAGAATATCATACATTCATACTTAGGGATAACAAGGGTTTATTAAATTCCATCCTCTATAAATCTCTTTCTTAAGCAATTAATATTAAATGGCACGAAATAAACAATACGACAGTCAAACAAGAGGTGAGGGATAATATATCCTAGAAAAGATAGGATAACTTGTCTTGGACAAATTATCCCTGCATGCAACACACAATTACCTTCTTCTGTCCTTTTGGTATGAAAAATTCTTCATCTGAGCTGTCATCTTCGCTACCGTCATTTGCCTCTGATGATGTACTATATAGCTGTGTTGAAGTTTGCCCGTAGACAAGTTGCATTAGATTGGCACTCCGTCTGGACAGTGTTCTAGCAAGCAAGGATTGTTTCCACTTCGAAGTGTTTTCAGTTTCATCATCTAAAATACAATAGGGGAAGAATTTTATGTGTCAAAACAAAATATTGGATTGGCTGTATGTGCGGGGTGGGTCAAGGTTCCAAAAACCGGAACCGGAAGAAGTCCCGGTCGGCAGCCGGTAACAGTAACCGGACGGTTACCGGAAAAACCGGTCACAATTTGAAAATCAAAATTTGAATTTTGAGATGTTTTGAAACCGCTAACCGGAAAAACCGGCCGGTAACAGGAAAAACTGGACGGTAACCGGAAAAAACCGGCCAAAATTCGAAAATCAAAAATTCATACCGGCCGGTTTTTTCGGTTACCGGTCTCCACCGGTAAAAACGGTAACCGGCGGTTACCGGCCGATAACCGCCGGGATTTTGAACCCTGGGTGCAGCAGGTAAGATGCCCATACATGTGCGTGAAAATAGTACCTGAATCAAGAGCTTCTCCACTATCATCTGATGATACAGAACCTCCAGATAAGTGATCATCGCCAGAATATTCTTTATTACTATCTTCTTCATCAGTACCCTTCAAGGTAAACCAAGGTTGAAATAATTTTAAGGTTCAAATTGAAAATCTGTAGTACCATACAAGTACTAAAACAACTAGTTTATGTAAAAAAATTGGCACTTTTGCGCTTTTCCTGGCAGAGTTACATATTACAAACAAATGCATATTTTGTCAAAATTTAAAAACAACTGTTTCCTAAACATAAACCATGGTCTAAACTCTAAAGTATGAGGATCATAAACTAAGCATGTAACACAAAACAAGAGAAAGAAAGCTATTCATTGATAGGAACTAAGGGAAAATGACAAACCTCTTCATCAACATCATCTGGAAAATTAGCTGATACAGCTTTTCGCCTCAATCTTCCATTGCAACATTCCACTTCTTCCCTCAAGTCAACGTCATGATCACTTAGCTGGATATCATCATTGTCGCCTTCACTGTCACTAGAGCATTCAGAATAAGAATGCCCATTGCACTTCAAGGTGTCTGCATTACTAACATTATTACCATCAACTTGCTCCAAAATGTTAGCATCTCCCTGGTCATTCTGGCTTGCAGAGGTGATATTGCCTGCCACGTCACTGTCTTTGGACTGAGCAGCAGGTCGTCTACCAAACAAATTTATAAAACTCTGATCCAACTTTTCATTAAGGGAGTATCTGGTGTTCTGAAGTGTTTTTACCAGCGCCACACCAACATCATTACCTTTCCCTGTGGAGTGACAGAGCAGCAGTTCAGTAAACAATTAAGAAAGGCATTACTATAGGACAAAACAATTAGAGGCAGGAATTTGGATAACAAAACCTAAGTAGATCTGATACATACATACTTTAGAACTACATATTTAAGAACATGCTTTAGAAGATCTATAATAGTTCTATGGTAGACAACTAGACATGATACATACATGCATGCATACATACACGTTCCAATTTCCATAGATGAAGCAAAACTAAAACACAATTATATAAATCATATGCACAATAAATGGAATGATTGGGAAACCACAAAGATACTATAGGGGCAATTTAGACAAATAATTGGTCCACCAGCAAAAGTTTCTCTACTCCGATTTCTTCTAGGAACATGCAGCAACCATGTAACAGACAGCCTCACTTTGCAATCCAGCCTCAGAAACACTTCAAAGCCAAACCACCCTTTTGAATGGTATACTAGATAAGCAAATGAACACAGACGGAAGTGAATTGACATTTCAGTTTGGCATCCTAATATTCCTGTTAACTATATCATGTCGTGGTACTTTCATCAAGACAATATTATCCTCAACAAGCATACTTCAAGAAACTCCAGACGCAAGCACCACAATGAATGAATTGAGGGGCCCGGTGTCGGGTATGGATAGTTTATACTCTAGCAGTACCTTGCTTTCTAGATGCATCATTGTCATCAGTCTTTGAAAACTGAACAAGATGATCATTGATATTGATATAAACCGCATCCTTGTCATAAAGAAGATCCCCAAGACCAGACATTGGTGCATAGAACAGCTTTTCCTTGTCGCGTAGTCCTCTCTTCTTTGCAGCTGATGGCAAAGGGCAAGGATCAGCCAAACTCGTTACCCCAGACAAGCTGAAATCACCTGCGCCTGTGATATGCACCTGCACAAATTATTGAGCGTCTTACTATAAAACAATGTAGGAGAGTAAAATCACACATGAAAGAACTTAAACATTCTCAAGGGTCCAGTTTTTGGCTAATAGGCACATCTTAGATGAAAAGTAAGAACAGGAACAACAAATGTTACAAACATGCATGTTTATCCTTCTATGTGAGGTAAAATCATGTCCAGTTCATTTTACAGTGTAAGGACTGAGTACAGTGCACCTCCAAAGTGTTCGTGTGTTCAAATCGATTGCTCATTTTCCTGTGCTATCATCGTCCAAAGTCCTGGCAGTTTCATACATGAATTTGGCACATAATTCAGAAAATTTTCACTTTCTAACCCTAGCACATAACATTTGGTTCTTTCCTATTGGCCCCTTCATAAAAAGCTACCCCAATCATCGACAATCCAGCCACCATGTAGTCATACTCCTTGGTGATCAACAATGTGCAAGATGTCATATGAGCATCCCGACTGCCTAATGTGTGATTTTCCACTATAAACTACTTCATAGAATACTCCACCTCCCACTTGAATCACCATCACTTAAAATTCAAAAGAGCAAACCTTTGGGATGCTGGTTTGTACTATATAGGAATGCACCAAAGTATTTTGCTTACAGCATATGCCCTAGGAAAAGGCTAGGTGTGCTGGGGGTCAGGGGTTCAATTCGCATCTGGTGCTGCATGCAGATTGTAAAAAAAGAGTGTTCCACTGGATTAGGGCCACTGGAGTAGGACAATGGTGAAAATCTTAACTTTTTTCTACAACTATTCATAGTTTCATATGACCAGTCCTTGTGAAAACTGATTGACCATCGAGCAGGTGTTTGGTTGAATTAAACTCATCAACAGATCAGTTACAAACATTTGTAGTTTTGCACACAAAAAAAGTGGTCAAGCAGATTGAGCAATATAAAGCACAATTAACATAGTACTATGCATTCCATCTGCTCATTTTCAAGCTGAACAATAATTTTTTAAAACTCAGTAGGTTCACCAAAACAGAATTCATGTTTAAGAGGTCGTTTTTTACCTGAACATCTTCAATTTTGACTTTTCAGCTATTCAACTGAAGCTGTTCAAATATGTTCATCAAGTAATCCAGAATAGAATCATGGACTAACATTAAAACAAGTTGAAACAATGTTTTTATCGGCTCAAAAAAGTGAGGCCCCAATTCAACATCAAGTTCCAGCAATGATGAAAGGAAAAACAGATGATTAAATGTTACCTTGGTCCCTCTTTTCATGTTACAGCCACGAAGGTAACCATACAATGTTATTTTTCTGTCACATTTCCTGTTCATGCGCACGCTTTCTGGAGGGGTTACATCTTCGAATCTATCAACTAACAAATAAGGATGTGCCATTCTCCAACTCAATGGGATAGGCTTAATAACAGAGATGAATCTTGCAAGATTATGGACTTCTCTTTTTGTGTATCTGCAAAAATGAAAAAAGAAATTCGCATGCTAAATGAGAAAATCGTCACAGATCTGAGATGAAAAACAAAAAGTTCACCAAATGAAGCATTCAGGTTAATATACTACTGCATCATGAAGCTGCAGGCAAGTAGCTCTTTACGGTATAGTGAGCCCGAATTGGCATAAATATAAGCATATGGATCGATAGTCCAGTTATTTAACTCCAAACTAATAGTCTGAGGGAAGAATTACAAATTTACAGCAACTTACTTTCCATGAATGAGACCAGACAAGTAGAATAGTTTTGCTCCCTCTTTTATCTCAGCCCAAAATCGATGCTTAAGGCGCTGCTTAGTTTTCCTGAGTTTCTTTACATCTTTAAACTTATCAAGATGTGTAAGCACTCCCATCACCTTGGGAAATCCATGCACTTGCATGATATTAAGGAACTCAAATGTATCCTGGGAACAGAGGTTTATTTAGGTACCATTAATACAAGAAAGCATGAATGTTGTTAGTCAAGTGAGCAGAAAACATTTAACAGATAAACATAGACCAAGACAATAGGGCAGCTCCACCCATTAGTAGGAGTTAACACAATGTGATCCAGAGGGTTAACACTTTGAACGGTAGGCCATGAAAAAAGAACCAAATAGTCAATAGACACTTAGACAGGATTTCTAATGCTGGAAATAAAGCATTTACTTAAATGTATAAGAAAAAATGACACTAGGGATGTGCTTCTAAGGTGCATTTAAAGGGAAGAAGCATATTTTGTATTGATAGTGTTTGCTAAACAACTTAATAGACCATACTAAGGGCATGTTCTTTTTATCTTCTAAAAGCTGTGTTTTGGCTTTTCTATAGTGACTAGCTCTCAAACGGAGTGTCTTTTCAAGGCGAGGTTTATAACTTGATTATAGTACACACTGCAGCAACTTCATTTATATCGGCTAAAACTGCCCGCGAGTTTCTGTTACTCTGTAGTCTCTCACAAACAGTCCAAAAGTCATAATCCGCAGTCAAAAACCATAAGCCAAAACCAAAAAGAACGAACCCTAAGCTAGGAATATTTGTAAAAATAGCGGCTTTGACAGCATACCATTTCAAATCCATAGCTTCCATCAATAAGCAGCAGAGCGAGATCAGCTATTTTAGCAGCATCAATCATTCCGTTGATATCATTTGGACACTCCAGTAACTGTACCCTCCTGTTTTTACCTGTATGTAACAAATATACATGTATATGTAATAAGCTTCACATCTTCATCATGTTCAATGTACGAGATGTAAAAGGTTAATTAACCTGATACAACAGTGATGGGACCACAGACTTCTGACAAGTTTTGTTTAGCATAGTGCTTTACTAGACATTTTATCAGCAGCGACTTCCCAACCTGATAAATTTGAAGTAATGATCAGAGGACAATACACAACCATCATTTTTGTCCAAATGGTAGAACATACCTGTGGAGGCCCTTGAACTACAACAACAAAAGGAGGTGGTTCACCAATTGAGCGGTCCATAATTGGCACATGAAGACGGCGTTGTTCAATCTCTGCCGATCGAGCTTGTAGACGCTTGGCCTTTGCCGCTGACCGAAAGGCAAAAGCCTGGGAGAAGGCATGGTAGTCTAATTAAAAGGAGGCTTCCAAAATCACATAGGAAAAGATTAAACAGATGGCCAACTGTTCTTGAGTTATTGAACTCGTTTACACAGTGTTAAGCACAATCAGTTGTCCAATTCTAACAGTGTCTTTCTTTTTAGAAAAATGATTTTTTTAATAGCATGAATCATACTATGTGATTCATGCTCCACAATCCCGTAAAATACCTCATGCAAATGGCAGAGAGATTGAAAAAGCAAAACACCAAATAGATACTAATTCTATTGAATAGCTTGCTAATACAAGGGCTTGCCCAGGGTTATCAACAATTCTGCATTTTAAGCTAAGTGCTCAAGCCTGTATTGAACACAACCAGAGCAGTGCTTTAAGCACAAATTTACCTAAATTGTTAACGTTATCCAATCTACATAACTTGAATCAGGTGCCAAAATTACTATCATGTCAACTTCTCCATGGAAAACTGATGATATCAGACTTCGTTTGTGATAAGCAAGATGTGTACCTTCCAGACTAACTAGCAATCGCGCCACATGTATAAACATCAATGAGTTGTTTATATAACATTACGAAAACAACCAGAGATGGATACTACTATAGATCATTCCTGACAAACAAGCAAACGAAGAGACGCCAATTCGCAGTTTCGTACTGGGCCGCTGATCTATAACAACTGAGCAATTACTTACCCTACGACTCCATCGCCACTTAAAAAAATTAGATCGCCAGGCATTACACTTAATCAATCATTACTAAACGAACCTCCTACAGTCACTCGGATAGGATACTCGCCAAAGCGAGAAATACTAATTCATGGATATCAAACCAAAGGAAGCCCGCACCTCCCAAGAGAGAAACCAAGAGGTTGCTCGTTCGTACCTTGGGGTTCTTCTTCTCGCCTCCGGCATCGTCGCCGCCGCCGCCGCCCTTGCCCTTCTTTTTCCGCGCCTTCGCGCCGGACTTGTGCTGGCGGTGCGCCTTGTGCGGCTGCTCGCCGCCGGCGTCCGCCGGTGCCATGGGCCTAGCTAGGGTTTGCGGCGCGATTTGGTTGGCGAGGTTTGGTGTGTCGGCGAGGAGCAGAGGCGGCGGAACGAGGGGCGGCGAGGAGCGGCGAGGGGCGGCGAGGAGGGGCGGAATGAGGGGCGGCGAGGAGGGGCGGAATGAGGGGCGGCGGCTGGGACTGGGATCTGGTGTGTCGGCGAGGAGGAGAGGCGGCGGCTGGGATCCGGAGGTTTCGGTGGATTGGACTTTGGGACTGTGTCGACCGAGATTTGGAGGCCGAGTGGTGGACTGGACCGACTGGTGGATGTTAGGGTTTGCTGGTTTTAGGAGGGCCCACTTGTCAGTTTATTTCACGGGTAAACGAGTACGGGTAGAGCTAATTTATACTCGTATCTATTTACCCGATGGGTAGAGATTTCCCCTATTTTCCTACCCGTGGGTAAAAAATGCATCCCATACCCGACTCCATTAGGGTATTTACCCACGGGTACACGAGTAAACGTGCACAATTGCCATCCCTAGGCTGGAACTAGAGACGAGAGAGGTTTGGGATTGGACTGTGAGGATTACGGATTTGGCGAGGAGGGACAGGGGCGGACCCATAGGATATGTCGGGTGGGCCACGGCATACCCTGAGCCCAGCCGAACGGTTCGCCCAACTGGGGGGAGATATCCGTCGAGTGGAGGGCGGCGACGAGCAATCTGAAGGAGCGGAGAGCGGCTCGGCGCGTCGCTGTGTCCGGCATCCGCCACTGCCAACGCGGCGTCGTGGAGTCGCAGTCATGCAGTCCTTCCTGGCCGTGCTTCGGCATCACGGGCCCTTACGCCATCTTCCTCCGCAGCAATTCGACTCTAGGCTCGCCATGAACCCCGTCTGTCTGAGGGCAGGTACTGCTACTCTTGGTTTCTTTTCTAACCTTAATCTTTGGCAGTGTCTATTTGCTTGCGTGTGGACTTGTAGGGCATAGGACCATTATGGCATTGTATTGGGGGTTGACAACATAGACACATTGTGAAGGAAAAATCGGTGTTAAGGGTCTATTACTCCTACTCCGGTGAACCCCTCGTTTAGGGCCTCCAAAGCCTACTACTATATCTACTGTTCGGTCTCGTAACCATAACAGAAAGTGTTGTGGCTTCGTTCTCCAAGACTCCAACATGAACACAATTGATGGCATGAGTGATCTAGCATTTAGGTCGTCCTGAACACACAGAAATCCTATATGGATAAAGAGTAAAACCTCATTAAGTGAATAGCCCTCCAAAGAAATGAGTCCACAAAATCCCTTTCCTTTCCATCAATCCACAAACTCCATGCCTGAACAAAGAGAATAAAGTTCCTATTTAGTTGAAATTAATGTTTTGAATGGTTGAAATTTTAGGTGTTCACTAGTACTTACACAAGCTATAAGGTTAGGATAATCGATTATAAGATGAGATGAGCTAATCTTTAAACCGCTTATAATCTCCAAGACTAAAATACGAAAGTTGTAGATGTGAGAATTGACAGAAAAGATGCCTTCCATCGCATATTCAGGAGACATGTAGTAGGCTAAAAAAGTCAGACAAGTAGTATTGTAAGTCTCTTTTATGTATATTTGAGACTATTAGTATGGTGTTTGAACTATTTATATTGTAATTTATGCAAGTTTTCAACTTAATCCTAGAATTTAAGACTTATCATATTATTTAGTGCTTTATACCGAATTACGGTGTAAATTTTACAATTATTTATCGAATTGGCAAATGGTTTTACCGAATTGCATATGAAAATTTTGGTGCGAGATACCCTTTGGTAAAATCCTGGGTCCGTCACTGAGGAGGGAGGAGGATAGAAATCTTGACGATGGTCTGTCTCTTGTGCGGAAAATTGGGATCTATTCTAGAGAGACTCGTTGAAGGTCCACATGTCATGCATGTTACTTAACGCTGGCCATTGTATCGCTCGGCTACCGGGTTCGTCAGTTTTGCCTTGCTGTATGCACACGTGGACCGTGAGGACCAGTTGCTGATTGTTGGCGTAAGGGAGCAACGAGCAGGCCGGGGAAAATCGGTGTCAATCAAGAGAAGAAAAGGAGGAGTAGCAACGGGACAAAAGCAGGGGAAAAAGGAAGAAAGAGATCATGGTTTTCTCGCTCCTCACTTGGGTAACGATTTGATTTTCTCTATGTTTATTAATTTAATTAGAGATTAGAGTTGGGATTAGAGAGAGTGAAAAGTATTCATTAGGGAAAAGACTAGTATATCGGCTAATCTGGTATATTGTTCTCCTGTAATGTTGGGTACTGTATGAGAGTAATTTAAAAATGTTATCTACTAGATAATTATAGAGAAATTCGATAGTTTTATGTACAATATTTATTTATGTTGATCAGATAAATAGATTTTAAGCTATGAATTTTGTAATCTGGCTATCTGGTAAATTTATCATCTTCTAGTACCATATATTAATCTGTAGATTAAAATTACTAGATGAAATATTGGATGATTTATCTACATAAAAGATGTAGATAATTAAGGGTTCTAGAGATCCCATGAACATGATCTTAAATCCAGATAGTTTCATAGAAATATCTAGATATTTTAGATGCTTTATTCGAAAGAATTTGATGGTGCCAATTGTCATAAATCTAGTGGTCACAAGAATCTATATAATCCTTTCAATCCAAAATATACATCATTTGGGAGAGTTGGTTTGATTTATAAATATTTATATTTTATTTTTCGGAAGCAATATGTTCAAAGTGCCCATGTTAATTGTTATTCTTAGAGAGAGGTAAATCACAAATAGAGACAACATATGTCAAAAACAAAAATATGTACTACTTCATTTTCTATGTATGTGAAAAACACCATTTAATATGCTAACATAGGAAAAAATAAGAAAAGAGAAGTGGATTAAAGTTAATATCTATTTAAAAACAAAGTGCACACTTTAGTTGTCAACTAAAGTTGTAATAGTTTTACTCTAAAAGGTTGTCATTGTGCTGTCACCAAATAAAGTGTTAGTATTAGTTTATTATTTCAAATTTTTAGTGTTATTGATTTTCAATAGACTTAGCAATGTGACTTTTATCTTCAGTTTTGTAGAAACCAATATAAATATATATTAAAAAAATGTAACACAATGTAATTAGCGAACACCCATTCATAAAATCCTAAATCCGCCATTGGCTGCGGTGGAGAAAAGCGGCGGTGGCTGCAGCCAGCCGGGAGGGGGACGAGGGTTTTGGCCTTTTAGGAGGCCCCCTGCCTGCGACTGCAAGTAGGCGTTCTGTGGAGACCGACGTTTGCAAGTACGGGCCTGGGCCGAGAGTTTTTGGATAGTCTTTGGGCCTGATCAATTGTGTGGCATGAGGATACAAGCTCAAAGAAAAAATACGTGGATAGGTGGTGGGTGATATAAGCCCATCTCATTTTCTTTGGATGAATGTTATTGCCACTCGTCTAAGTTGTGGTGGCCAATTTGTTGGGCACAAAAATTAATGGCCTAGAAAAATTGCGCGGGGAGAATTGGTCAGTGTAGCCATCTTAAGATTTATAATTCATAGGTCATGGGTTTAAATCCTAAACAATTAAAGTGAAAAATTTACACAAATAATTCACTTATCTTGTGGTGGGTGGAAATCGAACTCCGGTCACAATTCATAACTCAAAAGGAACATAAAAGTGAACTATCGATACATATATAAGTTGATATAATATATAAATTAATTAATAACTACAATATATATGTCTCTATTATTGTATAAAAGTGAACTCTTATCCACTATTCATCTTAGAGTGGGAGTGGAGAAAAGATACCAGTGAAATCACCTAGAGCTCAAGTGCTCAACTAAGGTTCGACTAGAGAGCCAAAACTCAAGTGGTCAAGCACTCAAGCCTACCTTAGGCATAAATTAATTACTACAATATATGTGTCTCTATTACTATATAAAAGTGAACTCTTACCCACTATTCATCTTAAAGTGGGAGTGGAGAAAAGATACCGGCAAAACCATCTTGAGCTCAACTAAGGTTCGACCTAAGGCTAGCAAAAACTCAAGCCGTCAAGCACTCAAGCCTACCTTAGGCATAAGCCTACCCCAGCTTATCAAATCTATGAGATGTTAGATATAATAATGGTCTATTTCTTTTCAGTTTATGGTTTTCATCGAACAAATAAACAAAACAGTTTCTCCATTGCCATTTTGAAGCAGTTTATCGGGTGAGCCTCGTCAAAGTGGTTTATCGACTTATCAATATTCGGTTTGCTCACATAAGTGCTCACGCTTGATCTTAGAGCCATCAGCCGCAGTAAAAAAGAATGCACACAATATTACTCTTGTGTCTTGTCAATCAACAATCATCGTTGATGTGATGATGCAGTTGTTTCACTTTAGATAAGAGATAGATACGAGAAGTTTGAAAGGTCACAAAACTTAAAAAGTAGAAATCATGTGATGCCCTGCTCCTTGGCCATGCACTCATCGTCACTGGGACCGCCCACACTGGACTTAATCGACGTACTGGCCAAGTCGCCTCCTTAAGGTTTTTAGCAAGTGTGTCTTGTGTAACGTTGGGCAGCTAAGTGTTTCTTAGCTAGTTATTCTGGATGCTATGGTTTGTGTTGTGGTTACAGACCAAACAGAGAGAGAGATGGTAGTGGAGAGGTGGGAGTGTTCTGCCTCACCCTCCCCCTCATCCTGGTATATATATATTCACATGAAGTATGCTTTTACAATTATGCCCTTACACCCATATCTCCTCATTGGGGGCACTTATGTCATTGCATATGTTACTCTGGTTCTTATAACCTCCTAACAAGCCTGCTGGGCTTAGGTGGGGGCCACCCCTACGACAGTTTGCTTTCCATCTTCATCTTTAATTGCCTTCCATTTCCATGGCAACTCCTCTTTGTTAGACTAAACCATCCAGAAGATACGCGTTCCTATTTTGATTAGTGCTATTCTTGGCATGTATATCTCAACTGATTTGGTTGCCTAGCGTTTATCACTCTTTTACTATTTATACTCATGGCAATCAATGGAAATCTCATGCGCGTCAATTCCTTGCGCCTTCGTGGATCAGAGCACTACTCCTGAGTGCTTCCACATGGCTGGTATGGGACAGCCCTGGCTGAATAATTTGTAAAGTCCCAACCTGAGTCAAGTCGTAGGTTGAATGTGAGCATGGTTGGTGCCATGTGAAGTCTCACTTGGGCGAGCGTGGTTAAGCCATGAGAAGTCTCGTCTAGGCTCAAGAGGGGGTCCCGGTCTGGTGGATTCCTTACTGGGGTGAAACCTTAGAGTTGGCTCGACCAGGTTGAAGGCTTTGCATTGTAAAGGCATTGTCACGACTCCTCACCGCACACCTAAGGAAGTGTGTAAATCGGTGGCAATATGGGATGATCGTGTCTTGTGGGTAAAGTTGTACAACCTCTGCAGAGTGTATAATCTATCTTGGATAGCCGTGCCCACGGTCATGAGCATGCTGAGTAAAAGTTTTTCATGGATTAGATTTTGTTTTTCAAAAATGATTTTTGAAAACCTTGTGGGTGGATGGAACCCATGAGAGAGACTGGAAGCTTGTGGATGGATTGAATCCACGAGTGTTTGGAAGCGTGTGGATGGATGTAATTCATACATGCTCTTTTGGAAAAGATGGTCCGGGTGGGATGTTCGTGGATAGGTTGGTGTATGGTCGGAGCCTGCACTGACGGTATTATTTTCTAACTCAAGTACTGTTTTTACTTATTGTATTAAATTCAGCAATTTCAATCTATTACTGTATTTCTTAAATGTTGTTTTCTGCAAACTAACCCTATAAGCCTTCCATTGAAGCCTTTATCATTATGTTGTATTTCTCCGTGTGATTTGCGGAGTACAAGTTTGTACTCACCTTGCACCCCCTACACAGAGGAAGATGTCGTCGACTACGGTGAAGATCTGGACGAGTAGGCCGCGTCTTACTGTCGTTTGCCTGTGGGCAGGCTTGGGCTTCGCTATTTATCAGTTTGCTTCCGCAGTTCTTTGCTTTATTTATTTTGCCAATCAGCGTTGATGTATGACTTGGCCATAAGGCCGTAGTCTTTTATTTAATATAAGAAGTCATTTGTGCTTGGTATTTATCTTTGTTGTACTGTGTGCACTAGCTGATCCTGGACTAGTGCGATTTACACAGAGGATCCAGGTGTCGTTACTCCGGGTTCCGACAGCCGCCTCCCCGCCGCAACTGCCGCCGTTCCCGCACCAAGCTCACTGCCCCGCACGGCGCATCCGAGCCTGCCGCCTTGAGTCGCCGGCGCACATGGCGTCGCCTGCACGCGGCCGCCTGGCTCACCATCGCTCGACCGGCCCGAAGTCGCTCAGCCGCTCGCCGTCGCCTGCATGCGGCCGCCCGGCTCGCCACCGCCCGCTCCCGCGTGTTGCCGCCGCCCGCTCCCGCGTGTTGCCGCCGCCCAGCCGTTTGCCCCGAACCGGTCCGTCCCGCGCCGCTAGAAGCGCGCCTCCTTGGCGCCCGGCCACCTCCGCTTGTGGTTCGCGGCCGCCGTTGCTCGTCGCTCACGCCCGGCCGCTCGCGGTCCGCACTCGCCCGCCGCCGCCCCTAAAGTCGCCCGGGCCGAACGGCTTGAGCCGTCGTCGCCTCCATCGAATGGGTGTAGGGAAACCCTACCCCCATGCATTAACTCGACCGGGTGGGCCACTGAGGCTAGTTGGGCCGGGGGAAAGAGTAAATGGGCCTAAGGCTCAAACACGGGGGGGGGGGCGCCGGCTATTTTCTAGAAAAAACCCTATAAGAATGCAAATTACTGGAAAGGCCCTAAAAATTGCATGAGTCCCGAAATTTTGCAGAAAGGCTTCGGTAATTCTGAAAAAATACCGATAGGTCCTCATATTTACGTACGGGTCCAGATTTTTGCAGAAAAACCCCTCGGTAAATCAGAAATTTTTTCTATGAACAGAAAATTTGCGTAGAAACCCCAGAAAGTGCAGAATTTGTTGAAAATTTATATTCTAGCATAAAAGGGCCTTGGGAATCCGAATTTTGAATTATTTTGAGTATTGAAGCTTATTTATTTCTGCCATTATTATTCTCTGTATTTTCTGTATTTATTTACTGTTTTGGTTAATTGTAATTGTTTAAATTGCTTTTAATCACTGAAATTAGCAGTACAAATTATAGAAAATGCATATAAAATTATGAAACATTACGAGAACCTATTTTACTATTTAAATATCCGTAGTAAATTATTCCATGCATGTTTACCTGAAGTAAACTTATTTATTTCGTTGATACACGTGTAGATGACTGGCATCACGAACCGGGAGTTCGAGGAGCTGGCCCAGCTTGGTCAAAATTATCTGACATGGGCATCCGATGTCGAGATTGTGCTTGAAGGAAGGAAGCTCCACGCGGCTATTGGGTTAGGTGGACAGAACGACGCTCGACCCACACCTGAGGAGAATGATCAGGCACTTCATTTTTTCAGGCACCACCTCTGCCTCACTCTCAAGAATGAGTATATGGCGGAGAAAAGCGCGCTAGCACTCTATACCGCACTCAAGAAGCGGTTTGAGAGGCTAAAGTACACCATTTTTCCTCAAGCAGAGCAGGAGTGGATCAGACTGAGGTTTGCCGACTTTAAGATGGTCAAGGAGTATAGTTCTGTCTTGCACAGGACCTGTACTAATCTTCAACTCTGTGGCAAGCAGATCACAGATAAGCAGAAGATCGAGAAGACACTGTCCACCTTTCACCCCAATGCCGTACAAACCGCCCGCAACTATCGTCAAGACGACTACAAGGAGTACGCCGAATTGATTGATATGATGCAGGTTACGAAGGCTCAGGACGAACTTCTCCGCAAGAATTACGTCACTCAGCCACCAGGCAGCTTCGCTGGCCATGAAGCCAACGCTGGGAGCTACAAGGTGCGAAAGCCCTTGATGAAGAGAAGGGGGAAGAAGGGTAAGTCTATTGCCCAGAAAGGCAAGTCAGATGCTCCAAGTGACAAAAAGGCTAAAAAGAGTGGCAAGACCTATGGCCAGCAGAATCAAGGTTGCTACAAGTGTGGCAAGTGGGGGCATTGATCGCGGATATGCAAAGAACCGTAGAATGTCATTGATGCCCACCAAGCTCAAAAGAAGAAGGATGACAAAGGGCAGCCTGAAGCCCACTTTGCAGCAATCGAGGGGGAGCATCCTGAGCAGCTGCCTGAGTTGATGGATGTTTAACCAATCTCAGCAGCAGCACCCTCTTATGACTTAGAAGTAGCCACAGCCATGATCTCTCTTGAAGAAAACATCACTCCTGAAAAGATAGCTGAAGAAGTCGATGATTTTCTAGTTGATTCCGTCTGATGCACAGAATGCATTAGACGTTAATTGTCATTTATTTTGTGTTAAATGGACAAGTTAGAACTTGCATGGATGGTGCTTTAAGATTTGTTTTTTCTCGTGATGGCTAGATGATTTTGGAATAATACATTCATCTATTCAGTTTATGATGGCATGATATGATCTGATATTAGCGTATTTTATTTATGTGTTAAATGCCTTCTAATACATGTTAATTAAATACGTTATATTAGAACACGTGTGGCGCCCTATGGAGGAAGTACGCCTTGCTGACAGCGACACAACGAATACCATCTTAAGAGAGACTAAGTATTTCCAGTCGATCTGTAAGAGCACTGGTAGCCTTACGACAATCGCCGGAAGCGATGCATGTATAATCGGTTCTGGAAGAGCTACAATTATACATTCAATGGGCACAACTTTGGTTAGTGAAGAAGCCTTATTGTACGTAGAATCGACTAGAACTCTCCTAAGTTTTAAGGATATTCGCGTCAATGGTTTTCACGTTGAGACTGAAGAAGAGTACGGTAAGGAATACCTGCTCATCACGAAGCGAGAAGAGAATGGCAAAAGGGTATTAGAAAAACTTCCTTCACTAGAAACTAGGCCATATTATACCAACATTAAGGCACCTGCAGTCTACACTGTTCTGAAGATAGCAATGTTCAAGTAGGCGCTAGACGCTAGGCGCTAGGCGGGCGGCAAGCAGGGGCCTAGCGCCTACGCCGCCTAGCATATATGATGTCAAGACCATCACCCGATTTTCTTTTAAGGCTATCTTCAGTGGTGTTCACCTCCGGCGCCGAAGCAACAGATGACATGCTAGTATGCTACATATACATTAATACATAGCATAAAGAATTAAAAATTAGCAAAGTATTAATAAAAGTGTATGTGATGCATCATCAAATTAGTTCACTTTTCACTGATTATAATACAATAATTAAAGTGTAATGCATCATCGAAGTATTAATGCCGTGCCGACAGCCTCCTCTCCCGTGCCGACAGCCGGCTCCAGCCGACTACCGACACCTCACCCGTGTGGGGGCAGAGGGAGCCGTTCGACCGTGCCACTAAAGCGCTCGCCTCTCGCCGCTCTCGCGTCTCCCTACTCCCCAGTCCATTCCACAACTCCACAGACATAGACCACAGCGCTCGGCCAGAGGCGGAGGGGGAGGGGAGGCCGGAGGCGGAGGCGGAGGGGAGGCAGAGGCCGGAGGCGGAGGGGAGGCAGAGGCCGGAGGCAGAGGGGGAGGGGGAGACGGAGGCCAAAGGAAGTGCGGTACCTGGGGATAATCCGGCGAAGGGGGAGGCCAGAGGCGGAGGAGAAGCTCGGGCTGCTCGGCCAAATCTGGCGATGACGCGAGGCGGAGGGATCCGGCGGTTCGACGGCGCTGGCGCGTGGGAATCCCTCGAGGTGCGGCGTCTCCCCCAACCCTAGCTTTTCCCTTTTGCGCGCTCTGTCGAAATGTCACGCGCCCGCACCGTTTCGTGCTTCTTATGTCCCTGTCCCACGCCTAGGCATCCTCGGCTGCCGCCTAGCCGCCGCGCCCGCCTTTGACCGCCTACGCCCGCCTGCGACCGCCCAGCCGCCTGACCTCCCGCCGAGGGGCCAAATCACGGCGGCCGGCTGCCGCCCACTGCCTAGGCACCGCCTCGGCGGCCGCCTAGGGTGCTTTCTATATCACTGGAAGACAGTATTCAGAAGTTCTGAACTCTTCTGTCTCTGGTATGATAGATTAGGCCACCCGGGTCTTAGGATGATGAGAAATATAATCAATAATTCCCAAGGGTATAATATTAATGTGAAGAATTTTCTGAATCATGAAGATTTTGTGTGCCATGCGTGTGCCACCGGGAAACTAATAACTAGATCCTCCACTCTGAAAGTGAAGGATGAAGTCCCTGCATTACTGGAACGCATCCAAGGAGACATTTGCGGTCCCATTCAACCCATCTCAGGGCCATTTAAGTATTTCATGGTGCTCATTGACGCTTCATCGAAGTGGTCATATGTGGGTTTTTTGTCCACAGGAAACCACGCCTTTGCAAAATTGATCTCGCAGATCATTCGCATCAGAAATGTGTTTCCTGATCATCACATCAAGTCCATCAGAATGGACAACGCCGAAGAATTTATTTCAAAGGCATTTGATTGTTATTGCATGGCGATGGGAATTGCAGTTGAGCACTCGGTACCGCATGTCCATACCCAGAATGGTTTGGCAGAGGTTTTAATCAAGAGAATTAAATTTATTGCCCGACCCTTTTGCATAATTGTAATTTGCCAGCTACATGTAGCATAAGTGGGTATTTGTTCGAAAGAGAAATGAAAGAAATGAAGTAGTGAGATACAAAGCAAGGCTAGTAGCATAAGGTTTCACTCAACGTCCTGAAGTTGATTATGAAGAAACCTACTCCCCAGTCATGAGTGGAATTAACTTTAAATATTTGATCTCAATGACAGTGAATTTGAATTTAGAAATGAAATTGATGGATGTTGTGACTGCATACCTTTACGGGTATTGTACCAGTCATGCTAAATATTTGCTTAATAAAAAAATTGCAAGTCATTTATGCTAGAAACTACAGAAAACTTTGCTGCAACTTTCTTTTTGTTCTTCTATTTTGTCCGTGCATTTTGAGTCCATGCATGTAATTCTGTTCTTGACAATTGACAGCACACATGGTCTATACTTTCTACCACTTTCTTTCGGTCTGTGTATATATGTGCCCTTGTAAGACCTGTTCATTTCACTTGAATTAGCATTTTATGCTATAGGAAATACATCTGAAATGGAAAGATCTTCTTTGATTAATTTAATCTAGTGTTTCTGTGCTTTCATCCACACATTTGATTTACTTCAAAAATTATACTACAATCTTACCTTTTTTCTTGTTGCATTTATTTATTTTACAAAACATATGCCTTTTCTTGAGCTGTCAATGTCCCTAGAAGTTTGGCTACGCAATGTTGTTCGCCATTATTTCTGTTCTATGTGTTCACCACAATGTGTTAACCTTTTTAATGTTTGACTACTTGTTCATAGGTACTGCGGCAGGTAGTTCTTTGAGATTAGATATGCCTGAAATATTCGCTAACAGGTAAGAAACTGTGGCCCCAATACTTCTTCATTCTCAATGTTTTTGTTTTTGTTATATCTAATAGTGCTTAGTTGTGGGACCAAAAAAAATTTTCTAAATTTTTTCCATTACAAAGGAGGATTTTTGTTTTTAACATCATTGATCATATTATTTAGATAATTTATATCTTAGTTCCTGGTTTTAGTCAATTAATTTCATACGGGAACACTACTATGCAAGTACATGCCAAACTAAAACTTGCATATTAATTTAGTAGTAACTCTAGGTGCTATATTATATGCTGATGCAGTCATGTATACTCTATTCTCCATCCTTCGAAATTATCTTTCACATCGAAAATTGCACAGTGAGTTAAAATTGCAGTGTATTATAATGTGTAATATTATTAAATCTTTACTGCATTTTTTAATATTTATTATGAAGTGGTTTCAATTTTTGAGTGGATTATTTGTTGACTGCTTCTGTTTTTGGAAGGCTGCATTGTTGATCATACTTTTATACAGCGTGGCGTCTAGTTTTGTGATTTAGGCAGGCAGCGTACTAGTTTATATTGTATTTAGATTTTGATTGCCATCATATTATCTAGTTTCAGGCTGACAGTAAGTTTGCATTGTTCTGACACTTTGATTGTATATAACATTATCTTATTTTAGTTTTTGTGCCAAGTTGGATTTGATTATGTTGCTTTTCACAATGCTATAACTACTGCAAGTGCATAATGACAACCACTTTGCATGATCTGCTTTTCTGATGTCGTACTATGTTAGTAGCTTAATCATGATTATGGTTGCAGTGACTCATTACAGCTCTTAATTTTTATGCTTGCTTTGGTTAGTAGTATGGATTTTAAATGAGATTAGTTAATTTCTAGGTTGACCTACTTCGATATGCTTTTCTAATGTGATACATTTTCATACCCACTTTTCTTATTCCATGTTCTTCGTCTTACATTTTTTGAATTGGTTCTGCTACACCCTTTAGAAATGCACATCAGATAAAAAATTGCACAATACTTTAGTTAAAGTTGCAATGTACATAATGTGCAATTTTAGAAGACCTTTTATGTGTTTTTATTTTTTTCTATATGGATTTGTTTTTTGTGAGCTATAAATTTGACACTTACATAAGGAATAAATACTCGTGAGCTATAAAATTTTGTATATGGATTCTGAGCCCACTGTAGATGTTTGTACATTGAAATATATTTACATGTTACAATGGCAATTGAATTTGATTTTAAGTTCAATTTTCACATTTTTCATTTTTCTTTGTCTTGTTTTCCACCATGCCTTTTCCTTGGTTCTGCTATATCCTAAAGAAATAGCTGCCAGATACAAAATCAATAGTAACTTATTTAAAATTTTAGTGGTGGTTAATGTGCAATTTTAGAAGACCTTTCCTATAGTTTCTATTTTTGATATGATCGACTTTTTGTGAGCTGTAACAATTGATTTAAATCGACCTTCTTGTTATAAAGTATTATATAGTTTGTTTCCATCTATGATAATATGCCTATTCTTTATTGCTCCATTTGTGTGACCTCTTTCTAATAATGCTCTCTAATACACCTGGATAGGTGGAGATCTGCAAATTTTTTTAATAATGTGTTAAGATAGAAAATTGCAGGCCACATACCTTAATATTACAGTTATAATTCATGTGCAATTTTATAGTACATGCAGTGCAACTTCTATAATATATTAAGTGGTTAGAATTTACTTGGTTTTGAATCTCCATTTGTACAATGCTAACATGTTGCTCTGATGTGCTACTTACATTCATGCTTTCTTCTCTTCCGACTTCTAAGGTGGGCTGGTTTGGTAGGTTCCACAACCATGATGGAGTTCTGTATTTACGAAGTTCGCAATTTAGGTAATGTTAGAAAACAACACAAGTTTCTGTAATTTTGTGATTGCATGATGTATAATAAATTGTATTCGTATAAATAGTTTTCATTTATAAGTCTATTTCATTTGAACTTTCAATTTCATGCAATGTGCAATTTTAGTACCTTTTCAGTGCAAGTATCAGTTTGTCTTATGTCAGGAATGACCTATCATTCTTTTATGAAATATATCCATTGGAACTATGTTTTGGCTTAATCTTTTCTGGTTAACCTAGTAAGGCTTGTTTGTAAGCAGCAAAGTACTATGTTGTGGTTCTATCAACAAAACTTGTCAGAAAAGTTGCATAACATTTTAATTACACTTTATGTTCAATGCAATATGCAATTTCAATTCATTAGCAGTGAAAATCATAAAATGAATTCTTAAAGTGGCTACTTTAAAACTTTGCTCTAGTCATTTCTAATAGTTGTTAAATCTAATTATGTTTTATTGTTATCTTCATGATATGAAGTAGTAACTAGATTACCTAGTTCATAGTATTACTGCCCGTTGGTCATTTGAATTTGCTCACCTATTTTCACCTAGTTCATAGTAATTTGACCATGGAATTAATATACGAAAAATGTTAATTAGATAACCTATGAATAAGTCATGTCTGATTAAAATATGTGTTCTATTTGGACTAAACTTTAAGCCCCTTGCAATGTGCAATTTTAGTTCTTATTCAGTGCAAATTCCATTCAACCTTTATTTGACAATGTCCCTTTTAAACCTGGCACTAGTGCTTTCCAGTAGTTTAATTCTCTGCGTGTGTTTCATTGATATGTGGATCACATGAAGTAGTAACTAGCTCTTCTAGGTCACAGTTTTTTTGGGGTTTGATTCTGTTTTCTGTGTGGGTTTACTTAGGTTTGGAATTTTCTGTCCTTAAAATAAGTATTTGGCCCTTTTGACTTGGTTTATGTTTTCTTTGCGGGTTCACATGGTTAGAAATATTTTGTCCTCCTTAGGAAAATATTTGTTAGTTGTTTTTATCTTTTGTTAGAATAGTATCTTGTTTTTGTCATTTGTAGGGGTTCACCAAGCTTACTGAAATTTGTCTAGCTTCGAATATTTTTTTTGTTTTTTTATCTGTTGAGCTTCACCAAGGTTAGAATAATTTTGTTTAGGCTAGAATTATTTTTAAGGTCATTTTTAGTCTTTTATGTACTGGAATGTCATTTAGTGCATTGCCTCACATAGATTTTTTATCTCCTAAGTATATAGCTAGGTGTCTTTTATTTTAATTTAATGGCATAGTAAGTATAGTTGTACAAGAATGGTTGTATCTAAGTTGTGTATCTAGCTTTTTCAGAGTTCAGATTATTTATCTTAGTCAAATTCACATTTGTTGAGAGTTTTGTATAGATTTCATGTTGAATCCCCTAGGGTGTACTTCAGAGTTTTATGTTTGTCTTGAATTAAATCTGTAATGTTCATATCAAATCCCTATCTTTTTTCAGATCTAATCACTTGGTAGATGCAAGGTAGTGGATGCAATAAAGTGTGTAAGTATCAGGTCTTAGGAGCATAATCTTTTCATGGAAGCATGCAGTATGATTTCTTATTTTGTTTGCTGGAACTCTCAGTTTTCTTTTCTTGCAGTGCCATAGATCTTTACCGAAATGGAATTGTTTCACATTTTGGGGGAAAGAAAGAAAAGTAATTAGGTTGTGCTGTACAAGAAGCAAAGCAAACAACAGGACAACAATTATTTTTGAACTTAGTTATTTTTGTAAAGGGCTGTGCATTTTTAGACTAGTGCAACTGTAGGTTCTATGAGGTTTTGGTAAGAAAAGGCTGCACATTGGAGTAGCTGTTGATCTGTTCAAATAGGTTATGAGGTTTTGGTAAGAAAAGGGTGCACATTAGAGTAGCTGTTGATTCGTTCAAATAGGTTATGAGGCTTGGTAAGAAAAGGATTATGGAAGATGCTTATGTTTTGGTAAAGTTACACCAAATTGATATTAATTTTGCAGAGTTATGTTTTCGTGCAAGTTATGTTGATTTAATATGCAATTTTTTACTCTATAAATTCTTTCTCCATTAACAAGCCAGCCAACATGGACTGGTTAAATTTTTTTGATATGGTAGGCTTGTTAGCAGGTAGTCAACAAAAACAACCCAACAGAGCCCATCACACGTATACTTTGAGCCTTGTATAAGATAACGATATCTGGTGCTGAATGGATGGCCCGTGAGCAACTAGGCCCATAACGAATCGACAGCTGAAACTTGTGCCCATTAAGAAACAAATCTTGAGCAGCATATGAGGCGAGCCTTAACGGGTTAACTACTGAAAATTGAGGCCCGATAACCACCTAAAGTAAACAACGCAGCACATAAAAACGAACAAACAGGACAAACATTGGATGGTCATCAGAAGGTCCAAAAATCGACTGAAATTTAAGCTTTTTTTTTCAGGCGACTGTGCAATAGTCGACCCCAGAAAAATTAAAGGGATTTGCCATCGCAATTGAAAGAAGCGATGAGCAAGGTGAATCTCTAGAAGAAGCAATCGCTCCAGAAGAAGTAACTCATGAAGAAATAGCTTTAAATTATGTGCACACGGGAGAGTCCCTGAATAGGACAACAGCCAATATCGATATCTACTTCGCAAAGATAATTGCCACAATCATCGATCTTGATCCTGTGCTTGCATCGCTCGCTGAATGTAAGAAGAGATCAGATTGGGAAGATTGGAAGAAGGCAATAGCAACTGAATTGCTATCTCTGAACAAAAGAGAGGTGTTTGGGCCCGTATACCGCACGCCTCCCCATGTGCACCCCGTAGGGCACAAGTGGGTATTTGTTCGAAAGAGAAATGAAAGAAATGAAGTAGTGAGATACAAAGCAAGGCTAGTAGCATAAGGTTTCACTCAACGTCCTGAAGTTGATTATGAAGAAACCTACTCCCCAGTCATGAGTGGAATTAACTTTAAATATTTGATCTCAATGACAGTGAATTTGAATTTAGAAATGAAATTGATGAATGTTGTGACTGCATACCTTTACGGTAACTTGGATTCAGAGATTTATATGAAAGTCCCTGAAGGAATCCCTTTCCCGAACCAAGATAGAGCAAATAGAAATCTGTACAGTGTGAAACTCAGAAAGTCACTGTATGGACTGATGTAATCTGGAAGAATGTGGTATAATCGCTTAAGCGACTTTCTCTACAAGAAAGGCTACACGAACAATAAAGACTGTCCTTGTGCATTTATACGGCGATCCCAGAATGGATTCTGTATAATCTCTATGTATGTAGATGATCTGAATATCATCGGGACAATAGAAGACATAAAAGAAGCAAGCTCCTGCTTGGAGTCAGAATTTGAAATGAAAGATTGGGCAAGACCAAGTTCTGCTTAGGCCTACAGCTTGAGCATGTCCCTGAAGAAATCTTGGTACATCAGTCGACCTACACCCAGAAGGTGCTTGAAAGGTTTGGCATTGAGAAGGCATTTCCATTGAAAGTACCGATGATCGGGAGGTCTTTACAGCAAGAAAAAGATCCTTTCCGACCTAGGGAAGAGGGGGAGGAAGTCCTGGGACCGGAATTCCCATACTTGAGTGCAGTGGGAGTGCTCATGTACTTAGCAAACTGCACTAGACTGGACATTACATTTGCCGTGAACCTCTTAGCAAGGTATAGTGCAGAACCTACCAAAAGGCATTGGCAGGGCATAAAGGACATCTTCCGATACCTTCAAAAAAGTAAGGACCTCGGATTGTTCTACAGAAAGAATCAAGATCTAAATTTGATTGACTATGCAGATGCTGGGTACCTGTCCCATTGGATTTTTATGGAGTTTTAATGAGGCATGAACGTGTCGGGTGAGTGCCCAAGAGGGAGTGTTAGGAAACCTGGGACCAGGCTAGCAGTCCTGGCCCATTATGGACACCCCACCGTAGACTATAAATAGAGAGCCATACCGGCATATTTGGTACATGCAATGCAATTGAAAGCAATAAAGAAAAACCAGGTGTTCTCTCTATCTCTCTGTATGTTCAATCTATTATTCTGTCTTCTGTGATTGATTCGATTTATTTTAAGTAGAGGAATCAATCGGACTGATTGCCAGCGACAGTTTCTCAACATCACCAACTTTTCTTTTTAAGTAGTAGAGATTTTGGGTGTGCCGATACATAAGACACGCCACTAGATCCGTTCTCCATCATGGGAAGCACCATCACAGCTAGAGTTAGATCACTGGTTACCTTCGGCCTTAAGGGTGTGTTTGGTTGGTGGAATGGCCATGGGATGGAACCATCCTGTTCCAATTTTGAGGTCATCCAGCTGTTTGGATCATGGAATGGAATGGCATGAAGTGGAAGCAAACCATTCCTCCTAAAGGAATATTCCTTCAAAATTTGGAATCAACTCATCCCCAAAAATTTCCCGGACGAATCCATCCCGGGCGCCCTCGTTGCCGCCGCCCGACCTCCCGGGCGCCCTCGTTGCCGCCGCCCGACCTCCCGGCCGTGCCTCCCGCCGCCCGACCTCCCGGCCGCCGCGACCTCCCGCCCGCGCCTCCCGCCGGCGCCGTCCTCCTGCGCCGTCCTCCCGCCGCCGGCCTCCCGCGCCGACGCCGTCCTCCCGCCGCCGGCCTCCCGCGCCGTCCTCCTGCGCCGTCCTCCCGCCGCCGGCCTCCCGCGCCGTCCGGCCGCCCGCGCCGACCTTCTGCGCCGCCGCCCGCGACGGCCTCTGTCGCCGCCGCGCGACCTCCTGCCCGCGCCTCCCGCCCGCGCCGACCTCCTGCGGCGTCCTCCCGCCGCCGTCCTCCCGCCGCCGGCCTCCCGCGCCGTCCGGCCGCCCGCGCCGACCTTCTGCGCCGCCGCCCGCGACGGCCTCCGTCGCCGCCCGCGCCGACCTCCTGCGGCGTCCTCCCGCCGCCGTCCTCCCGCCCGCGCCGTCCTCCTGCCGCCGTCCTCCCGCACCGTCCGGCCGCCCGCGCCGACCTTCTGCGCCGCCGCCCGCGCCGTCCGGCCGCCGCGACCTCCCGCCCGCGCCTCCCCCCACCAACCAAACAAGAAACGGAACGGTTCCATTCTTCTCCATCCCACTAACCAAACAAAAAACAGAACCATTCCATCCCACTAACCAAACATCCTAACAGAACCATCCCGTTCCATCCCATCCCAAAAAACTGGAATTATCCCATCCCATTCCTCCCCATTCCACCAACCAAACACACCCTAAGATCCCCAGCTTGTACTAGGAGTGGCTCAGCACCGAGTTGACGCCAAAAACAACACTGAAATGGCTGGTGCCAGGCATCGGTGAAATTTCTCAAAGAAAGATGAAATGAAATCGGACGAAGAAAACAAAGAGTAAAAATAAAGTCAAACTACACCGCGCAGGGGCAGGGTACGCGTGCGATGCGAGCTCGGCGACAAGCCACCGGCCGTTACGCTTCCGCCCACCCATCCTCCCACGCAGATCTCAACCCACGCATGCACAAACGCTCCCCAAAAATCCACCTCCCCAGCTAATCAACCCATCCCCCTTGCAGCCTCTCCTCCTCCTTTCCCTCTTCCAGATCCGCAGCCTCCCCAATCCGAGCCGAGCAGAAGCGGCGGCGTTTCTAGGGTTAGTACCATCGCGCCACGACATTTCCTAATGTCCTAATGTTTCGCAGCAAATCTTATCCCGTGCAGTGCCCCTCACAATTTTTTCTCGCGAAGTCGGCGCCAATTAGCTGTTGCAACTCACAAAATTTAATCTTTTCTTCTCTTTTGGTCGTCAAATTAGATGCTTTTGAGCTTTTGGCAGAACGGGCGCCGGCTGTGTGCCATGCCGGCGTCGTGAATAGGAAATTTTGTGATATATATGCGTCTGTTGCTTTCATATAGACGTGCGCGCGTAGCTGACCGAAATTACAATATGGGATGCTCGTTGTGTGTTCGAGTCCATGGTTTCTGCGGCTAATGAATTACTTGTAAATCTTCGGCCTTGTGTTGGCGTTAGTTGAATATAGCGGGAGATTTCTTTTTCTTTTTTTGGGCGTTCACAATAGAGATATGATTTAGTTGGTGCAAGTGATAAAATTGTATGATTCATGATCACACGCTATAAAATTTGTGCACAAAATCTGTTTTTTCACGCAAGAGATTGGCAACTTAGCATATGTACTTTATCTGATGAAATCTATTTAACAAATTTAGCTGAAAGTCGAATTTTCTTTTTGTTGTCATGTTGGTAGATACAGATAGTAACTTAAGGGCTGAGCTGCAAAACAAGAGATGGATGCCAAAAAGAAGAGGAATAAGAAGAAGAAGGGAAATCAAGGGAAGAATACCGGTGATGTGACATCCAATGCTGGAGAAGGTGCTCCTCAAGGCCACAATCATGAGCCCGCCCCAAAGGACCATCACGATGGTGCTGATGCAGATGATGCAATGCCAAGTGTTGGAGAGGGAGCTCCTCAGTACCAGAATCATGAGCCGACTCCACAGGCAAACCATAACGGCGCAAATGCTGATGACATCATGTCCTCTGTTGGAGAGGGGATTCTGTGCTACCAGAACCATGGACCTACCGTGACACAGGAGAATCACAAGGTCAGTAATACAGTCCATGCAGATCAGAGGAGCATTGGGATGTCAGAGTACAGTGTGGAGCTTGACATGCAGAGGCTTTATGAAGCAAACCTGGTAAATGGTTCTGTAAATTGTAATTAAACTATTTATGGTGCATGCGATACTTAGGTGAAATAACTATTTACTGCACTCGAATTGACAATGTTTTGAAATCTTCACTGTTTGACATCACATTATGTTAGTAAGTTTGCGATCACTGGTATGAATTACATCAAGAAATTTGTGTGTTAAGTTTCTCAATCATATGTTCCTCTTGTAAATATGAACATTGCCATTGCAGGATAAATTACATGAGACAATAAAGCAGTTGGAAGATGATAAGAGCTCATGGCTTCAAAAAATGGTATGTATAGCTGCACTTGTTGCTGACATACATAACACTATTATGTATTTTGTAAGTAGGGTAACAGAGGGAAGGGGTTATGGATCGACAGATACAAAGCCTGTTTGTTGTTTCCCTATTGATCTGAACCATATGTTTGATACGTTAATACTTAACAGTTAGTACTTTGTCAAAAAATAATATATGGGCCAACAGTCAGTCTGCCTGCTTTCATAATGGAAATGAGAAGATCTGTCTGAAGCAAATTTAATTTTAACACTTTCTGTATTCTAACATAATTTCCCCTGTGATCTATGCTAAAAAAAATGAAGTAACATATTCACCTATTTGTTTTCTCAATTGTGCATCTTTATTTGAGGTTCAGGGCACATCCATGTTAAAGTAGTTACAAATTATACCTCTTTGGTACAATATTTTATGTTTATGTGTTTATGCGTTTGGTTCAATGAGTTTACTGCTAAACATGAACAATTGCTATTTCACATCACTAGAAACCTCACATCAGAAATACCGTTTCATTCCTTTTCCTGCAGAGCATGATGGAGAGTGAACTTGAAAAGTTGCATAACAAAGTGGGTTATCATGCACAGAATGGGGTATGTTTTATGCCCTGGATGCAACCACCATTGATTTAAATCATTGCAATTGGGAAACTATCTTACTTTCTAGAACCTAATTTTTTTTCCTGCCTTGTGGCAAAAGTGACTAGCTAGGTGAAACAAATTGAATTTGCCTACCTCAAATTGTCGTTGATCTAATTTGTAGGTCCTTTTGGAGGAAAAACTCAATAATCTACAGGATGGGTATGATGTGTTGGTTAAAAAGGAGGTATTTACTGTTCCTTCTACTGATTTCTTTACTTGAGAAGGTGTATGTGTCAGTCTTGCCTGGATACAGGATATCCAAAGTTCAAAGATGAACTTTAGTTTGAGCGTATGCTTCAATAATGGTAAAAAAAATGCGTTTGAGAAAGACAATCAAGTACCTTCTTTACATTGCACTAGATGATCCATTGATCGTAGACATCCCAAAATGACTGTTTCATCTTTTTAGCGTGTTAAGTGTCACGGGTTGCAAAGCACTGATATTTGAAGTAAGTGTGTTAGCCCTTCATGTAGGGAGTAAATCAGGTTTGAATTGTTTAAAGTTGCCGAAACAGTAACACGAATGTGTTAAATCAGGTTTGAATTGTTTAAAGTTGCCAAAACAGTAACACGAATGTGTTCCAACTTTTTATTACCTGTTCGCGTTATGGGCTGTATTCCCTGATTTCATGTAGGAAGTTTTGGATAACAAAGTCAGGTGCATAGAGGACGTCAATGATGCCCTAACTCATCTGGAGGTAATGTTTAGATCACTACTTTCTTTGACTATTGTTATTTGAGTTTTTTATGCCTTCAAAGGCTTATATCTTTTATTTTCTTGTCCTTTTTGGCTGACATGTTGCTCCTTTTCTTCAGACTTCTTTGAAAGAAAGATTAAGTGGGCTGGAGGAAACCAATAAAGCACTGCAGGTGCAGGTATGAATTACAAAAGTCTATTTTCTACTATTCATTTTCTTTGTTTATAGCTGGTTGTGTAACGTCCAGTTAGCTAGTTGGGAAAATGAATGGTTAGTGAAATACTAATTTTAAGAATTCTGAATATCATGGACAAACATTAGTTATTTCCAAAAGGCGCTATGACATATATACTTAAATTTTAATGGTTTATTTGTCGGTATTTTAATTTGTCAGATTTGGACCTTCAGCGGTTTGATTTTCATCTGTAGCATGTACATAGTTCTTATTATCCTCTGATATTACTACTTAATAACAAAGCTTGGCAGGTGAAGGTGTTGGATGAAGCTTCAAAAAATACCACTGAGGAAAATCAGAGGTTGGTGAAAAGTTTAGATGAACTGGAATCAAGACTTCAAGCCCTTGAAGCAAAGGTTGTTCTTACTGAAGCCTCCATGACTAAAGAGGTAAAGGTTGTGCAGAACATTCCTCTGGTGATTCTTGTGTTTCATTATATAACGGCCTGTTTGGCCAATTGATTATTACCAATCTGAAACTGAATATTTGTATCTCCAGTGAAATTTCCTGGACAGAATACAGGCATTAAGATTCTTAACCTTCAGTTTAGTGTATAAAACTGAGGAATTGTAATGCAGGCCCCAGAAAATAAGGTGATGGATCAAGCAGATTTGACCACTCCACTGCTCCATAAGCAGATCACTGGTTTTACAGAGGCGATCAGTAAAGTAAGTGATTTTGTTTGGTAAACTATGAGAATGTCCATTTCTGCAAGGGTTTAACTCTGCCAAAAAGTACTTCTGCTTATTGTTATCCATCTCTTGTCAGCATGCCAATGTGACAGAATGTCAAAGTTTGGATATTGCAGCTAGTTCATTCACACGAAAATTCATTCCGATGGATTGGAATTTAATTACCCACTTGTCTGTTGAGAATTTAATTTATCATATATGTGAAGTCAAAATTGCTTATACAAAATGTTCTCCCTGCAGGGTAACGAACTGATTGCTGATAGAGGTCTGAGCAGTTCTGTGACAGTTACTTCTGAGAATAACTATAGTCATATCAACAGCAGTCCTAGCAATGCCTATGCTAGTAGTCATCTAGACAAAACTTCAATGCAACTTCTGGAAACAGCCAACAGCAATAGTGCTGCCCAGGGCCTCGTTGACGTGAATGCACATCAAGGATCAAAGCAAGGATTTGATGAACCAAAAATAAGAGAAGAAATTGTGCCAGTTCTGTTGGATGATATACGGATTCATGAGGATGATCCACAATCACCAGGAGTAGATGATGAGACAGCTGAAGTTCCATTTTCTGATGCTCCCATCGTGGGCGCTCCGTTCCGGTTGATTTCATTTGTTGCTAGGTATGTCAGCGGTGCTGATTTGGTGAACCAAAAATGATTCTTCGTCTGCCCAACGTGCTGCTTGAGATCTGTATGTTGGAAAGTGGAGAGTCTTTTTTTATTCTGCTGACATATTTCTCAGTAAGTGAGGTTCATCATAATGTTAAGATAGAGGGAATGTGTTGGATGAGTGCATTGAATTTAGCAAAGATGTGGAAGCTCTGCTCATTCGTGGTAGTGCTCATGTCACTGCCAATTTTTCTTCCTCCCTTGTCTTTTTTCAGGGGCAGGAGAAATTCTTGTTCCCCATTTATACAAGAGGCCTGTGTAAATACAGCCCTCATATACCAGTCTGACCATGAGAGAAGTTTTACTAACTACATTTATTGTTCTATGAACACCAGAAATTTTGGTATGCCAGGAGATGGTAGATGCATTGATTGGATGGTGTTGCGCTTTTATGTTGTCAAATTGCACCATTCTCCACCTACCGCCTTTCGTGTGCGATGTTACATTGCTTTGGCGATTTTACAGGCGGTTGATACTTGTGACTGGTGTTCTTGCAATGTTCCTTATTCTGATGTCCAGTAGGGTACGTTGTCGGTTGCTCCTATAAGATGAAGAGCTGATGTTAGCTCAAGCTTATGATTGGCTTCCTCATTTGCATCGCAAATTGGCAATGAAAGGCGCAACAGCAAACACGTGTAACCAAGATGCCACATGGCCTTCTTCAGCTTGATTTTGCCCATAGAAGATAATTACCAGAGCACAGGAGTAGGCAGACAATATTGAACATAAATAGGCAGACAATATTAAGCATAAAGGTTAACAGACTACCAATTAACTTGTACGGGGAACAATGGTACAATTGTAAGGATACAACACTTCATAGTGCCAGTGCTTAAGCTTCTGGACTAAATTAAGAAGGTTATCGATGTAACGCATGAATTCAGAAAAATCTAATGATTCGCAGCAACTCGCAAGAAACCGAACATACAGCTTGTCAGTATTACACCGATGGAGGTTTGGAATCCTTGAGGTTTTCATTGGAGGAGGTGCGGTTCTCTGAAGCAGACTGCCGGAACTCCTCAATCATTGTGATCACCTCCACCATTGTCGGACGTCGGTCTGGGGACCGCGACGTGCACGCCATCGCGATCTGGAGCATCTGGACCAGCTCATCTTCTATGTTATGGTACTTCATCAGCTCAACATCAAACACTTCGGCGGTCCACTCCTCTCGGACCACAGAATGCACCCATCTTGGTAGATCGACGACATCATCTTGTCCTTGTGACTGGAGGGGGGCTTTTCCAGTCAGCATCTCCATGAGGAGAACACCAAAGCTGTAGACGTCGGACTTATGGGTGAATTTCCTGGATTCAAAGGTTTCTGGAGCACGGTAACCGACAACAACTCGGGAGGTGTTGATAGGGAGACTCGTCAAGGTGCTCAGCCCATAGTCTGAGACATTAGGATTGTGATCTTGATCAAGGAGAACATTGGTTGACTTGATATTGCCATGGGCAAGCTTGGAGCCGCCTTCTGCATGAATATTTGCAATACCATGCGCTGTTCCAAGTACAATCTTCATCCTAGTATTCCAGTCTAATGGGGTCTTCTCAGAAATACCCTTAATACCTGTTCATCAGAACTTCAATCAGATAATATCAATGGACTACATAAATATTGGCACACCATCTACAGAAGTGATATTTCTTGGCACAAATACTTTAAGCTAAGTTTTTCGTAACAAGATCAACCCAACTTCAGTGAGTGGATGAGCAACAATTCAGGGACCTCTAACTCAATAGAAGAAATAAAGTTCATGTATCTCTAGGCCATGTTGTAACTTCAGCGGGTAAGTTAACAGTCATATAACTCATGTTTCCTACATTTTACAGCTTGCGATGTGCATTGCATTTTTTGCATGTAAACTGACTTTGCTAGCTCAGGGACGGACATGTTTGTGATATGTGCTAATAATGGATTATTAGGCTCCTAATTTGCACGATTAATCAAATCCACATCAAAATAAACATGTAACAGTGAAAGGCATCAGCATACCGTGTAACATGGCTGAAAAGCTGCCAGTAGCAATATACTCATAAACAACAAGCTTCTCATCCTTTGAGTAGTAGTAAGCACGAAGAGGCACGAGGTTTGACTGTTTGCCTACCCTCCCGATGAGCTCCATCTGCAGCTCAAATTCTTTCTTCCCTGCCACAACATCCTTTAGCCTCTTGACGACCACAACAGTGCCATCCTCAAGTATAGCTTTATAGGCAGTTCCGTAGCTCCCCTTGCCAAGGACTTCCGCAGAAGCTCTCAGTAAATCCTCCAAGTCAAAGTTGTAACTGCATCCCTCCAAGAAAACCAGCTTGTTCTTCTCAGCCATTTGAACACCACTACTCAGTTCCTCTTTACGCTTCTCAATCCTCACACCATCAGTCCCCTTACCATTGTAATCCACTCCATCTTCTTTCTTCTCCTTCTTCTTTGAAAAGCACACAGCGAACATCACGGCAGCTAGCAGAAATACAGCAAAGCTCCCAACAGCAGCTGCAATTATAAAGCCAGTGCCAACTTTCTTACTAGGATGTGGCAATTTTGGTGATGGTGGCAATGAAGATTCTGGGGAGGGCGTTGGTGAAGAAAGACCAGAACATTCAACTAGAGGCGGCCCACACAATCCCGGGTTCCCCAAGAATGAGCTATTTGAGAATATTTGGAGGAAGGGAGGAATTGAGCCATTCAGCTCATTGCTGCTCAGATTTAATTGTCTTAGGCTTGGAAGTTTAACATTGGGGATTGGTCCAGACAGAGAATTCTCTGCTAAATTCAGGATAGATAATTGGGTAAGATTTTGCAAACTTGTAGGGATTTCTCCTGTAAAGGAGTTGTAGGAAAGGTCAAGGGTATTAAGGCTTGGAGAGGAAAAAGAAGGCAAATCTCCTGATAGTTCATTGTGCTGAAGAAATATGGAATGTAAAGAAGGAAGTGAGCTGATATCAGACGGAAGGCTTCCATTCAAACGATTAGACCTCAGGCTTAACACTTGGAGGGAGACAAGCTTGCCAAGAGTATTCGGAGGAATTACACCAATCAAGCCAGCAGCTGGTACCCTAACGGCAGATATATGCGATCGATCCGTTGAGCATGTTACACCATGCCATGAGCACAATGAAATATTTTGACCCCAGTTGAGCTTGTTGCCATGGTAGACTGCAGAGGCAAAAGCAAGGAGAGCTTGCTTCTCAGAGGCTATGTCTGCCGTAGCCAATGGGATGAATAGTGATAGCAGCAGATGTAAACAAAGTAGTAGAAGCAAAGAGCTTCTAAGATTTAGATGACCCATAGGAGATATCTCTGAACCAAGGGGCCTAAATGAGCCAGAACGCCATCTGTTTATATCACAATAATTGCCAATCCTGCTGCAATGAAAAATGGAAAATGTTAGTGCTAAAATCTGAAATCTGAAAGTACAACTTCAAACATAGGTAAGCGTCTTTAACACATCGCTTCAAAGTATAGCCATACGGGCAATCACAGCAGATGTATGTGTGCTGAGCCCAGAAGGAAGCACAGATCAATGTGCTTATGTGTAGACACGCGTGCCTGCGGAAGCCACAGTGAGGGAGCAGAAAGCTTGCCCCCACAAGCCACAAGAGGCTCATGCCATTGAAAAAAAAACCCAAAGCACTTTCAGAAGAAAAAATTCCCATCAAAGCCAAATAATTTCAATACTCTTGTTCCAAACTAGTGCAGCTTACTTTTTCCTTAAAGAAAATAAAGAATGCAGGCAAAGTTGTTTCTTATCCTGCCAAATTGGTCAGTGTGAATCATTAGAAAACGTGTAGGGGGGCCTAGCAGCCAAGCACTTTACTGAGCCTTTTTGTTCACTAAAGAGATCATTCTCTATTACCATGAAGCAATGTTAAATCACGGGAATAAAAAACCATAGCTAATCAACACAAGGATAAGAATTCTACTTCTAAAGAACGACTAAGAAGTTGCAGGAAGAAAGCAATTAAATGCAAAAACAGTTGAAATGGTAGGGTCGACATGTAAAAGCCAAAAGGCATCAATAAAGCAGAGAAAGGGGAGGCAAGAAGGAAACTAAAGCACATCAATACTAGCCTAAGATGAGCATGTCACATTAAAAGCCAAAAGGCATCAATAAAGCAGAGAAAGGGGAGGCAAGAAGAAAACTAAAGCACATCAATACTAGCCTAAGATGAGCATATCACATCATGTACAACTTTCTTGAATGGAACAATGAAGTATGCTTACCACAAACCAAGTTTAATCTAGCACATCAATACGACAATACTCGCCTCAAAGATGAGCAAATCACATCATGCAAGACTTTCTTGAATTAAACACTAAAGTAAGCTCAGAGCAAACTAAAAGCAGTACAGCACGCTTAAGACAGGCTAAGTTTACTGTGAAGCACAGCACGCTTAAGCTCGCAATCCAAGCAGTCAGACAATTGCAGCCTTGCAAGCAGTTTTGAGCTAATCATTGAGTAAAATCAACACATATGAACTTCATTCACGTTTAGGATAAAACTTAGCACTTTAGCAGCCTTACCATTGCACAAGGACTTCGAGGCCCGCCATAGTGCAAGATGTAAGGCAATGGCCACAATAAAAAGCTGCTTGATCAGAGAACGCCACTAAACTAAAGAAAGGTGAAAGGAAAAGTGAAACAAATAAAGGCAAACCTGAACCACTCTAGCGTAACTAAAATGTGAACTAGGGAAGCTAGGTCACTTGCAAGGAGATGCCTGTCTGGGAGGTGAGCCACAGTGAGATTGCACATTGCATTGGACACTCGGGTTTGCAGCATTGTTTACTGACTACAAGATCTTGATTGGTGTACAATTGTTTAATTTTCAGTTGAAGAGATCATATTTTTAATTTCATAGAACAATCGAGTACTGAGAAGTCCTCTAAAACCAATGCTTAGGACATGATTTTGCAAGGGGTTCACACTTCACACCTTTCCATCCCCCTTAAAAGCACATCAAAACCAGAGCCCCCATGTGTATCGTATTACTTCAGAGAATTATTACCGTCGTACAAGCGTGCAATAGCATGGCATATTGGCATATACTATGCTACTACTACTAGATCTACAATTCCACCGGAGAAAAAAAGATATGTAGCTAACAAATGGATTAAGACCCTGTTTGGAACCGCGATCTGCGACCGCGCGGTGTGGTATCCTATCCGCGGCTCCGTGGCCGCGATACGAGGAATCGGCGGTGTAGTTCATTTTCCGATTTTTTCCCCTCACGGGCGGTCGCGAGAATCACGGCCACCGCGACACGTTTGGTGGGATTTTCCCGATTCTCGCGGTGGGGCGCCCAGGAATCCGATTATAATCGGTTCCAAACAGGGCCTAAAACATCTATGATTATAGTAGGCAGCCCTCCTGCCTGTTAGCCTTTTTTTTTTAAAAAAATATATCTATGACTAATGTTAGTGTGCTGCAACTCTAAAAAAATGCAACGAAAGCAAAACTAGTGGAACATTTGGGATTGTTATAGTCAAACTTTTCATGTCTGATGTCCAAATATACCTACCGTTGATTCTTGGCAACTCATTTGCACCCGACAATCATAAAATTTACAACTAACAATCGCCCAGTCCTTCAAATCGCACAAAAGAAAGGGAAAAAAGTGGCTTCCTGCTTCCAAATCAGTAAGCTGAGTCTTACCACAATAGCGAAATGGAGTACAATTACAAACAGAACCTACCAAATTGGAAGCTCAGAAAACCGGGGGAAACGCCCCAGTGCTGCGAATCGCACCTAAGAACATACATAGATACATTATGCTAATTAGGAAATAAGTGTAAATAGAATCGAGTTCAGTAACTGAAGGTCCAAAATGGGGAAGGAAAAGAGACGCTCGTTTTGACCACAAAAACGCCTCGTTTAATCGAATTGCGGAAAAGGTGGGAAACTACAAACATAAAGAATCAAAGAACCCAACAAATTCAAGAAGAACTCGCAGAAAGACAGAATGTTAGCGCACAACGCGCAAACCTTAACACAGGGAGAAAAATACTCAAAAACAGCAACCAGAGACAAAAAAGAGCACATGGAAATTAGGGAAAGACCCTCCAAAACGCAAAGGCGCAAGAGCGGTGCAGTACCTCCAGTGCCCGCGGAAGGGATCCCTGAAATGGACTCGGGCTTGAACCGCGGGGGATGATTCTGTGCGCGGAGAGAGAGAGGGATGTGACGTGATGCGATTATCAGTAGAGTAGAGAGGGAGAGGAGCGTTTAAAATGAGGAACGGAGGCCTGAAGAACCTGGCAACCCCAGTCCCCAGAGCTAGGAGTGTCACCGCATCGAACACGAATCTAATAATGTGGATATAAATATTAGATAAATTAGATAATAAAGCAATAATTGGCACTCTTTTAAGTCTTAATATATTAAATACAGATTGAATAGTTCAGATATAAATACTGGATAAAACGGATAATCCAGATGTGATTGACACCTGAGCCTTAATTGTTGGGCAGCACACTCTTCTTTTGCTGATGGCTTTGCTCTTTTACCATTTCGCCCCCGCTCGTCAGGGCGAGGTGCGGGGCCCACCTCATCAAACCTAGAGTTAAGTTTAACTGTAGCACAGCTCTCGCCGTTGTTTTTCCCCTTTTAAGTTGGAAAAAGATTATTCCTGTTAAGCTAAGGCCTAAGCTCTGGCTTGTTTCAAAAAATTTGCATCTCAAACAGACCGTAATTGATTATGGCAACAATTACATAATCCATGTATTGGTTGCGTCAAACAATGGCTAAACAAGAACCTACACCAACACCAACCTTGGGCAACACATGGGCCACGTTCAGTGACGGATCCAGAATTTCGTCACATTCTAAGTTATGGAGGGTTGGAGACCACTACTAACTAGGTTACGGGAAATATTGTGTCTTGGGCTTACCTGGACTTTGCACTGGTATATATCCTATACCCCGAACTGGAGCTTAGCCTGCCATAGACCTGGATCTACCCTGGTCACGTTGTTATAAGAATGGGAGGCAATGAACAATGTTATAGCTTGAGAAGTAAAGCAACATAACCAACCTTGCCTTCGAAAGGGGATTCCATTAGGTGAAAGATCATATATAGTACCACACTCAGCATGTCAGTAGCATAACATTCTCCATCCCTAGGTCCACAGCTTCCTTCATGGCCGTACGCAGGCTTCTGCTACAGATTGCAAAGCGGTGGGAGATCTCGCTCGCAGGCTTTTTGTAGTACCATGGATCCCGAATCAGACTTCTGCTTTAGAGATGAGAGTGGGATATCGCGGCGGCGGGAGCAGGCCACACATTCGAGTTCTCACCAATTTCCACTATAGTAGTTAAGTGGTAGCTTTAGGCCTTGTTCTAAAGTATTGTGGCTTTGCCTTTTGTCTTTTGATTGAAATGATACCATAGTGGCTGTTAGTTTTTCTGAGGTATCTAATTAAAGAGAAAATAAAAAATATGAATAATTAAAAACACCATTACATCTCCATGGATACTATAAAGGAAAAAGGAAAAAAGCCATATTAAGAAGTCAACACATTCTAAATAGCTTTTAGCTTCAGGAAGCTAGAAACCATCATTGTTTGGAACATAGCCTTAAATTGCTATTACGCGGTGTCTAATGTCCCTAAATAAATAAATGTACTAAAATTATACATGAGTTTTATTAGTTAAAATATACAAATCCCTCAAAATTTTCTCTAGGAATATCACATTCTAAATAGGGTCTAAGCACTCGATAGGTGCAAGTAGCATAGTGTAGGATCAAGAACGGTGACTAAACGAGGCTGATAGGAGCTTACACAAATACAATTCTTTTCTAAATCTTTTCCCAAGGAGAAATAAGACTCTTCACTTCAATGGCGAGTGAAAGCTATGTCAAGATGCGAATATTAGAGTCTAGACACCTACAATGAAATCTCCAAGAAAAACCGAGCAAAATGAGGTTTTACCCCTCAGTGTGGTACTACCACCATGTAAGGTGCAGCCATACCACCGAGTAGTACTACTGCCATGTAAAGTGTAGTCATACCACAACCTTATATCAGCACTAAAGATTTAGCTCGAGCAAAACTAAAAACCACAACTTTCACATGAAGGTTTCCAATGACTTGAAACTTAAACCAAGGCTAGACGACAATCTTAGGAACCTTAAAGAACAAAAGTGAGTTGGAACCTTTTGACTCTTAAAGCTCTGTTGCACTAAAACCGGTCCCAAATCACATAACGACCGAACTTTTAAATTAGAGCTCCAAACAAAATTAAACTTGTCACACACTAAGATCAAGACCTCATGAAGATATTCCAACAAGATTTTCTCCAAGTGCTTGCAAAATTTGAGATCTTTTCTCCCTTAAGCATGAAAGGCATCAAAACGGTGGAACAGTGATTGAGAGGAGCTCATAGAAAGAATCAAGCAAAGATAGCTAATAATAATTTTCCACACGCCATAGCATCCTCAAATCATAGCAAGAGCCAATCCAAATGCTCTCAACATCAAAGCCCCCCCAAAATCACCTTTTATTGAGTTAAAACCAGGCAAATGCGAGAACTTGCAAAGGAAAGTACCTAGAAATATAGAATCTTCAAGAGATATCTCCATCACTACATATTCTTGGCACAAAGAAAGACCACGAGAGGAGAAGAAAACATAAAAACCAAGCAAAATAAAGATTTCAATATTTGAGCAAAGAGAAGAAAGACTTGGACAAAATTTGGATATTAATTAATACTTAGATATGAATGTTTATGGCCACTCGCTAGCCTCTTACAGAGCCTAAGGACCATAAGAAGTTCCAACACAGGAGCCATACTCCATTTCTCAAAAGTTCTTTCTAAAAATCATAACTCTCCTCTACTACGCTATCCCAAAGCTTGGTCCTTAAGCCATCTCTACCTCTTCTTTTATATTGGTGGCCAAACCAATCACTCCCAAGAAACTATAAAATCTGGATACAAAGTGGATTTTATCCACCAACATATGGGCAAATCCGATAACCCAACATATAATAGGTTTTTCACTCACCCACGCACGCTTCTCAAAGTGCTTACAAGACTCAACGTGCTAAAACATTAGTAATTGATCCACTCACCTTAACCCAAACCACTTTTTCTTTGTGCCTCTTCACGCATGCGATTTTATAAACTCTGAAAATATCCTTTCCAAAGCTTCTGGGGACATTCCCCTGACTTCGTCTTCATCTTCACATCAAAGCATCTCCACATGCTTTGACATATAGCCCGTGGCGCCCAATGACTTATCATCAAGTCTTCACGCATCCAGTCTCTCTTAGATCATTTCTACTTGCACCGGCCCAAGTCACTTAGCATACCATATGCACCAACTCATATATTCACGATTCTTGTCTTTTATATAATTTCCACTTAAGCCATGTAACCTCACCCGAACTTACCCTGACCGCACAGACCTCAACTCCCTCATCTAGTTTCGGTTACTTGCCATTGACCACTAACGTTCTCTAAGGCACCTGCACATCAAAAAACAAAGCAACTATATTGAGTACAAGTTCTATGCACTTGACTCATATTAGTTAAAACAATATATCATGCATCATAACACAACCAATCAATGACTCCCATACTGTGCACACACTCAAACCACACAAGAACACCTCTCACTATTCTCTAGCTGCAGCCACCGGCCTGATCGCACTTCATATGATGGTCAGACTATCCACCAGTCAGATTGCATTCCCTACAGTTATCAGACTGCCCACCAATCAAACCGCCAACCATTGATTGGTTTGACTGGCCCAAACCAACTTAAACCTTCCCTGGTAATAGGGAAACGGTATGACCGCTCACTCAACGCCGATACTACCACCCATACAAAGCCCGGTATGACCATTTGAGCTCAACTCCAACTCGACCCAAAACAACCCTCTCTGGATTATCACTACTACCATCTAGGAGCTGGTCATACCATGCTATGGTAGTATCGTCGCTCCAACACCGGTACTACCGATAGGCGCAGATTCCGAAGATTTTGACATGTCTGGTACCACTGACGTTGTTAGGCCGGTTAGATCGCTAGCGGCCGGTCAGACCGTGACTCCCAAGCCAGTCTGACTGCTGCCTCCCAAAGTGCACCAAAATGGCCTAACTCAAAATCACAACACTTGAACCACATAAGTCCAATGGTTTGACCGCTTACACTGACACCAACCAGAAACATGCAACCCTCGCAAACACCAAACTCAAACCTCAACAATAACCACACTAAAATCAAATACTCATCACACACCACGAGGTGATCTCCATGTGATCTCACATACAGAGATTAATCATACAACTAATCAATGCCATAATTATGAGCTTATGACTGTATATATCCAAGAATTAGCAACTATATCTTGGCACTTCTATATGATGTTACAAGAACAGCACACATCGAATGATTCTCGTGAGGCCTCCATCTATCGCTGGCACAAATTGTGAGTACATATCCATGTTTGCTTAGTTTCTTACTCGCTAAGATTTCCCATCATTAGAAAGCTTAAAAGGCACAAGGAACGGAAAGAGGAGTGTCAAAGGGATTAGGGATGCCATGCAATGCAACGCATGACCATCCATTATTAACCCATAGTGGAGGCCCAAGTGTAATTGCGGGCGACAGGAGATCAATAATGGCAGCATTCTAAACCGTCGTCTCATGAGTCAATTCTACAATACTCTAGATACATACGAGCTAAAGGAGATCCACCTTCAGAATAGAAAGTTCACTTGGAGTAATGAAAGAGAAAGCCCTACACTAGTCTGTCTGGATAGACTCTTTTGTAATAATGCTTGGAACACCACCTTTAATTGTCACACCTTGCATGCCTTGGCGACATCCATCTCGGACCATTGCCCCCTTCTCCTTGCAAATACCAGTGGACCACAACCCCCAAGATGCTTCCGCTTCAAAAATTTTTGGATTCGTCTCCCCCGGTTCCGAGAGGTGGTCCAACAGGTTGGATGGAACCAACACAAGGCTGAGACCCAATCCTTTGTTTAAACAAAAAACTAACAACCATCACCAAATAGCTTCAGACTTGGAGTAGATCCTTATTCCCGTAGGCCCAGCTCTAGCTTCACATAGCCTAAGAGATCATCCTTCACTTAGAGGTAGCACAGGAAAGTCGCTTGCTTTCAGCAAAAGAGTTTGAACTCTAGGCACACCTAAAGAAAGGATTTTGGGCCTCGCAGTGATTGAAAAATCCTAGAAGAAACATGCCTCGAGAACAATTGGCTAAAACAGGGAGACGCAAACACAAATTTCTTCCATGTCCGAATAAACTCTCGTAGGTGGAAAAACTTTATCCACCAGCTAGCTATAGACTAAGATGTAGCCCTCACTCACAATGATAAAGCAAAATTGTTGTTCCAACATTTTGGTTGTGTCCTTGGCCTCTCACCTCCCACTATGGTCGCCCTCAACTGGGACAACCTTCAACTGCCAAAACTTGACCTACATACCCTAGCCAACCCTCTCACAGAAGAAGAGGTCCAGGGCGCCATCCTAGAGCTACCAATAGATAAAGCACTAGGCCTAGGGGTGGAAAACGGTAACGGATAATTCGTTTTATCCGGTATTCGTATCCGAGAAAACATAAATGTGGTAAGCAAAAATCCGTATTCGAAAATATTCGTATTCGTATTCGAGAATATTCGTATCCGTATTTGAGAGTATTCGTATTCGCATTCGTATTCGAGAATATTCGTATCTGTATTCGTATTCGAGACTATTCGATTCATATTCGATCCGTTTCTAGAACATATGAAAAATTCGTACAAATTTTGTGATTCAAAATTTGAATTTAGGCGATTTAAAACTGGTAACCGGTCAAAAACCGGTGAAAAATCGGTAAAACTGCTAGGAATCCGTTTTATCCGATATTCGTATCCGAGAAAATCCGTATTCGAAAATATCCGTATTCGTATTCGAGAATATCCGTATCCGTATTTGAGAATATTCGAATTCGTATCCGTATTCGTTTGAAAAATATGGATTCGTATTCGTATTTGAGACTATTCAACCGTATCCGATCCGTTTCCACCCCTAACTAGGCCCTAATGGCTTCAACGGAAACTTTTACCACACCTGCTGGGACATCATTAAAATAGATCTCATGGCTACATTGAAGGGCTTTTTCAATTTGAGAACAATGAACCTTCTGTATTCTAACATGGCAAACCTAATCTTATTGCTGAAAAAAGAGGGAGCCCAAGTAGCGGCAAACTATAGACTGGTTAGCCTCATCCATAGCTTCTCCAAAATTATCGTTAAAATTCTAGCTCTATGACTCGCACTATTCATGAACGACCTGGTCTTCCTGCCCAAAGCACTTTCATAAAGGGCAGATGCATCCAAGACAACTTCCTCTACGTCCGTAACTTGGCGAGATGACTGCACTGAAACAAGACCCTGGCTCTCCTGATGATGCTCGACATAGCAAAAGCTTTCGACTTCGTCCACTGGGACTACCTCTTAGACCTTCTACAAAAACAAGGCTTCCCTCCACGTTGGAGAGACTAGATTTCTTGCCTCCACTCCACGCCTCGTCCTTAGTCCTACTCAATGGTGTCTCGGGCAATGAAATACAACACCACAGAGGTTCATGACAGGGTGACCCACTCTCACCTTTTCTTTTTATCTCAGCTATTGATCCCTTGCAAAGAATCCTTAATCTCGCAATGGACATGGTCCTTCTGCAGTCATTTTGGGGCTGAGTGGCCACCATGAGAATGTCATTGTGTGCAGATGACGCAGACATCTTGTGCCTCAAAGGGACGACGTCCGCAACCTGGTACATATCCTACAGCACTTCGGCCACGCAACGGGGCTGCAAACCAACCTACATAAAAGCTGAGTGGCACCAATCAAATGCGAACAAATCAACCTTCAAACCATCCTACTGGACCTACCAACGGTACAAACACCCTTCTCGTTAAAATATTTAGGCCTACCCCTAGCCCTCAAGAGGCTCTGTTGGGTGGACTTCCAACCACTTGAAGACAAGTATGCTAGTCATCTTGCAGGATGTCATGGCAAACTGCTCACCCTTGCAGGTAGGAAAACCCTCATCAAGTCTATCTTAATGGCTCAATCCACATACCTCCTGACAGCCATCAAAGCACCCAAAAGTGTGCTCAAATCTCTCAGCATGCGGACATGTTAGTTCCTCTTGGCTAGATCGGAACAACTATCAAGCGAAAAATGCAAGGTGAATTAGGACAGAGTGTGTAGACCGACCTATCTGGGTGGACTTGGCCTCCTGGACCTCGAGCGTTTTTCCAGGGCCTTTAGACTCAGATGGCTGTGGCATGAGTGGGCCCCTCAGCCTGGACCTTAGTAGGGGATGGAAATACCGTGTGACGAATAAGATCGAGAGCATTTCGTGGTGGCTACCACGGTGCTCATCGGGGATGGGAGGAAGGCGTCCTTTTGGAATTTGCCTTGGGCTTATGAAAACAGGCTTTGCGACATTGCGCTGACTACCTACAGTGCCTCAACAAGAAAGAAAAGTTCCTTTCAGATGGCACTGATAGACAATAAATGGATCTGGGATCTCGATTTGTCTGTAGGATTCACACCAAATCTTATACATGAGCTCATCACAATTTGGGTCCGCCTCTCCTCGACGCCCCTCCAGGCCACCAATGAAGACACCTTAACATGGAAGCTAACTCCAAATGAAATTTACACAGCCTCCTCAGCTTACAGAGCACATTTCCTTCGAGTAACATGCACGACCATGAACACTCTTGTTTGGAAGACTTGGGCACCTCAAAAATGCAAAAATTTCACTTGGTTAGCCATTCAGAAATGAATCTGGATAGCAGATTGGCTAGCCCATCGTGGGTGGCCAAATCACCCACTTTGCCCCTCTGCAGGCATACACCAGAGTCTGCTATCCATCTCCTGGCCGAATGCCATTTCTTCAGAAGAATCTGGGTAGCCATCGCACTTTGGATAGCGAGTCCACCCCTCAACCTAGACACATGGTAAAGTGCTCCATCCATCCGCCTTTGGTGGGAGGTGGTAACCCTCTTGGTCGGAGTTCCCCGAAAAGCCATGGCATTTCTCATCATGCTGGTGATTTGGGAGATTTGGAAGGAAAAAATGCCCAAATTTTTATTTCAACGGCAAGCACAACTCTGTCATTGTTAGCCTGCATAAAGGAGGAGGTCAGATGTTGGGTTCTGGCGGGAGCCAGGAGGTTGGCAGAGTGGCCACTTAATTATGTAACATTCTAACTTAGCAATCCCTTTTTTTTCGCTGCCTTTTGGCTGTCCCTATAACCTACCTTTGTGGCACCTCTGGCTGTTTTTGTACCTTCTGTTCCCCCTTAATTTATATAGGCAGCACTCCTGCCCGGCTTTCAAAAAAAAATGGCAGCATAGCCCATTGAACTTTATGAGCTGGGGATGAACTGTTTGGTTGATCCATAGCTCACACCACATCACTTTACCTATTTTCTTTTCGGTTATGGTGATGGCTTATAGTTGTGGCTGATGATTTTTAATTCTAACGCGGGTGTTTGTGTGTATGAAACGAATGTACATAAGCCGCTTTGAAAAGACAGTGGAGAAACTGTTTTGTTTGTTTATTTGAGGAAGCCATAAACTGAAAAATGAGCTTTGAAACCATTGGTTTAGGCTTTAGGGTCTATTTGAAACACATTAATTTTTCTTAATTTCTATAAAAATTAAATTATTTCATATGGAATTCATGCGTTTCAACTAAAGCCCAACCTAAAGAACTGGTTAAAAACATATTGGGTGGGTTCTTTTGGGCTGATGTTTATATCTTATGACTTAAATATTTAAATTCTGACTGTTTGCGAGAGGCAATATGCAGAGGGAAATAGTCACATGAGATTTTGGTCAGTACAGCTGAACTCAGTACATTTTTTACTATAATTTTTCTATTGACTCTGTCTTGAAAAAATACACCGTTTAAAAATTAGTTCCTATAGACAGTATAACTATCAGCCAATTTTAAGCACAAAAGATCCGGCTATTAATAACTGAGTACTATTTTTTAAAATCTTAAATGACAGTTATAAATGCTGCAAGCTGGAAACAGCAAACGTTTTCCACATTTTTGTCAGTGTATGCTTCAGTGTACTTAATTGATTCTTGCCCTGTCCCTGATACATTGATTTGGATGGACTTGGATCTGTCCAAAAACCTGCACGGCCGGTCCACAGACAGACACAAACGCCTCACAAGCAGCAGGAACGAGAAATAGTAAGCAACGATGAACAGTATAGACGCCTTTGAAGTTTCATGAATCATGCCAAATTGCCAATGCGCGGTCCTCAACAAATGATCAGTTCAGCCCTAATCCGGAGAAAAGTAACAGTGTTGTCAGTTTGTGTTGCTGCTTTTCCCCCTTTGTTTTCTTATGTGGGACAGGCGATTCAGCTCATAAGATTATTCTTTTTTACTGCGCTTTATAATTTTTGTTTCTAGCATGAGCGTTTATGTCCCAATAAGTCACTTTAAAACGGCGATAAAAAAATCATTCTATTTATTTATTTATTTAAAATATTATAAATAATAAACCGAAAAAAAACTCGGCCGATATCTTCCCCTCCCTCTCTCAAGAAAACAAGAGCGCACGCAGGCTAAGGTCCAAGAACCTGCTGGGTGCAGCTGTGGCCAGCCAGTGCACACACATCCTGTTGGCGTTTGGCATACATAACCAGGAAAAATCGGTAACATTAATAGTTAATACAACTTACTGTTAATTTTTTCCCTTTTAAATTTACCTTTAAATAATGCTACATACGCGTGCAAAGCGACCACGCTCAGCGCCTTGTAGAACATTGTTGAGAAATACTATTGAACATCCCATGTTGTGACTTGTGATCAATACTGTCCAATGACTCAAATCACTTGTTAGGAAATATTGAACATCCCATGTTGTGACTTTCATATTGTCAAATCACAGACAGCGAACTCTGCCTGTAAATGAGTGAAAGTTGATGCAATGTCCTATGATTAAAATGGGACGTGCACCGTACCTGACGGCACAAGGCATGCAAAAAGTTCAATGCATGCTAGGCTGCTAGAGGCGGGAGATTCAATTTTTTGCCACTCTTAAGATCGACCAATTCACTCTGTCACTTACATGTGGGGTCATCTGAGTCACTGACAACGGGTCCGGGTGGCAAATCTGTTGCCACTCGAGTCATAAGGGTGGCAAATAGTTAAATTTTCCGCAAGAGGCTTACTAGTAATATTACTAAGAGAACAAGACTTCTTTCAAATTTCGGCGAGCACAATTCTAATTTTATGAAGGTTCTTTGGGCCGCCGTCTTCGCGGTAACTGATTTCCGTCGAGGTTCAGAAGCTGAGAATACATCTTCTTCTACTTGGACTGGCCGGAAGAAGTCCTCTTGGACCCTCCTGGCCTCCTCTTGTGGCCTTTTGCAAGCTTTAGTTTGGAAGCATAAAGGATTACTTGGTCTGTGTAAGATTGATTGTTGCAAGCTAAAGCAAAGAGTGCGATGACAGTTATAATTCACATTAGATTAAGACAGATTTAGGGCCTGTTTGGCAGAGCTCCACTAACTCCAGATCCACCAAAAACAGCTCCACTCCACGAATTTTTACCCAAACGCTCCAGCTCCACGAAATCTGGATCCACCAAAATACTGAATCTAGCTCCAGATTCACGAAATCCATGGAGCACCTCAAGGGGTGCCCCACGAAACCTTGTTTCGTATCTACTCGTGGAGTTGGGTGGTAATTACCTACCTTTTGCCACTGGTTACACACCCCATCCCATACCACCATAAAACCCATGGGCAAAACAGGTCATTCCCACCAAATACTCAGTTTCGTGGATCTGGAGCTGCTGTGCAAGCCAAACAGTTTTGTCTAGCTCCATGGTGGGATCCCAGATTCACGGTGGAGCTGTTTTTGGTGGATCTGCTGCTCCAGATTCATTTTTTCAGCGGTGGAGCTCTGCCAAACAGGCCCTTAAATACGCACTCCACCTTGCAATACCGCAATGTAGCTTCTCCGAGTTGGGAGCGTTCTGCAGAAACAACTCCAGCATCATCGGCGAGTCGCCGCCCAAGTCGCATTCATGCAGGAGCAACGTTCTCAGGTTACGAAACGCTGGCAAATCTCCCTGCCCTTCATCTGGCATCACCTGAAAACAAAGATCTCGATGTGAAAGTGTTGATCGTGGCATGTCTCGCGCGCGAAATTTTCATATCGATCAGAGAACGTAACACACCGTCTCTAGCGACACGAAGCCGGAGTGCCGGACAGCTCTATTCTTGTGGCGATGCACAGGCTGCAGAGGAGCTCGTATTCGTCGTCGCTCTCGATGCGGATCAACGACTCGGCGAGCACGAACGGTTGACGACCAGGCTCTTCAGCGTGCAAGAGGTGAGTCGACCAGCTCCAAAGTGGAAGACGCAGCGCGTGACACTACTAAAAAAGAATTATTACAGATGATTTGTTGAACCGTTTGAATTTATAGGCCAATGATAATCAGAGGTTATTACAATTGGTTTATGAGCTGTCTGTGATAAATACAACACAGACGATTTGTAACTAGAACTGTCTGTGATACTCTAACATCACAGACGGCTCGGATTAAAAACCGTCTATGATACTCTAACATCACGGATGGTTCTAGCTGCCAACCATCTGTGATGGATGAGTATCACAAGCGGTTGTAATATAGAACCGTCTGTGATAGTCCTTTATAGACAGTTTATACTACAAAATCGTCTGTGATAATTCATTCTCTGCCTAAAATATTTTTGTTTTTTGGCTAGCCTCAAGAAATGTTAGCTATGCCCTTTGAAAACAAACAAATACAGTAGCAAACACAGGAGTATATTCCATTAGAATCCACTATTACAACATCACAAGATAACGAGCAGGTTACCCATCAACACAGTAAGAACATGGCAAGAACACATATCCTAATCCTATGAATCCAACTCTTAAACATGGCAAGAATACATCTTCTAATCCTACGAACATATGGCAAAAACATAGAAGAAGGAGAGATCCTAACAGTGCGAGCTGAATGTCCTTGACGCCAACTTGAGAACCGTTTTAGTAGCTAGCTACTTCCGCGGTGCCTTGCAATGAAGGGGAGGAGACGGTAGCATCACCTTTGTGTCACGATGGTGACACTACACAAGACACTCTTACGACAATTACAATAAGAGTGTCTTGTGTAGTGAACTGTAGTGTTACAACGGAGGCACTAGCTCATGGCGGTAGTCGATGTTGTCGAGGAATAAGCTAGGAGTTGATGAACTAGGAGCACTTGGTAGAACTCATGTATCTTGGAGTGAAATTGGGGAAAAGGGAGATGGGGAGTAATTAATAAGGGGAGAGAGGTGAGAGGAACCGGTGCCTGCCGTTCGATGCGAAGAGAATGAACGGGTGAGATCAGAATCCTGGGGAGATGTCACGGATCGATGTCATGGCATTATCAGAGACGGTTTGTTATACGAACCGTTTGTGATAATGCACATATCAAAGACTGTGTTTTATACGAATCATCTATGATAATACAATTAGAGATGGTTTGGAATACGAACCGTCTATGATAACACTTAAAAATACACGCCCTACTCACGCTTGTTAATATTCTGATTCGAGTGACCCTTAAACTTTCACATGGTTGGCTTTATGTGTAGTGTAGTGTACAATTCCTTGATACCACAAACTCAATCTCTTCTAAACTGTCCTCTTCCTCATCTTTTTCACTAGATTTCTCAATAATAGCCTCTAGTATTATTTTGATCTCCTTCCTTTCATCTATCCATTATAAGTTGTTCGGTTGTAACCTTACATAGGCAGCCAATAACTTATGTCTGGAGCAGTTCCTCCACTCATGCCCTGCTCTTCTTCCTCGAGTCGCTTCCATCCATTAGCTGGACCTCATCATCTATCGTCGACGGAGGTGTTTCCTTGCCGCTCAGGAAAGGGAGATCGCCCTTAACCTCGTTCTTCCCTTCAATGAGCGCAAAGCGGAAGAAATTCTTACTACAGTGGAGAGACACATGGATAACTTTACCGATCAAGCAGAAGCAGCTGATTCTGAGGAAGCTTATCATGATATCCTCTTTGAGATTATGGGCCATGCTAATGATTTGCCCAGGTTAGAGGAGGAAGTGGAGAGGGCAAGGACAATCTTCACAGCATTCGAGAACTCAGCCGCTGATATTCCAACTCCAAAAGTAGAAGAGAAAGCATATGAAGCCCAGAAGATTAAAATCTGGGAATCTCTTTTTTAAGACTTTTGTAATAAATTTGATTTGAATTTGTCTTTTGTAAAAGTGACTAGTCACACTTGTCTGTTCCAGCTGATCGATCAGTAGCTACTGTAGTTCATATGACAAAGGACAAAACACAAACGGATCCATTTAAAAGCCGTCTTTGATAATTAACATCACAGATAGTTTTTAATCCAAATTGCTTGTAATATTACATCTTCACAGACGGTTTTGGAGAACCGTCTCTGATATGATGTCTAATATTAGGCTTTTTGTAGTAGTGTGAGCTCAAGGTGCTCTAGGTGAGGGCAGCTGAAGGCGCTGAGCTGGTGCTCGAAGCTGCCATGCAGCACGATCCCCTCTAAGGTGCTTCCTTGATCTTTCTGTAAATTAATGAATCCAGAGGCATTTTGCATGCTCCTGAAACATCTAGTATTAAGTTTCCTTAACATATCCAACTGGACGGCTAGACAGCTAGATAATTCTACTACTCTCTTGCCAACAAGATATAACGACACTCTCTCCGTTAATCTTATTGCTTCGAGCATACTTCTAGTTAGTCTCAATGTATTATGAACTACCAGTTATGCCTATACATGAAGCGATATACATGCAGGCTAAACACATAGCTATATGTAGGAACTTAACTGATATAGATCCATCCAGATGCATAGGCTCTAACTCGTTGAGGCAGTCAGTCTCAACTATGACTTACCCAACTGATACTCGACACAGAACTAATTCTAACATTTAATCTTGATGCATTGACTACTTCACAAGCTGAAGTCCGATTTCTTGACGCATCTCCAAGGAGTTTTGCATTCTACCTCAGCTCCATTGTCTTTCGCCAGTAACACAACTAGACAGTGATGGAGACTCTCACTAGAGCTTATACACATGCGAACTTGGACATACCTACAAGAACTTACACGCACAAACATGCATCATGCACTGAATCATTTACATGCATGACCATGACACAGATATACGCTTGTATATAACACACCTCTTACATGCACAAACGAATAAATGACACATGCAATACTTCTACTATGTCATATACACAAACAACTTAATGTGCTAGCATGCAAATACACATAACTCGTCTACTCGAATTAGGATGGCAAACACATCTTCTCAACGTCCCGGATTTATCTCTACTTACTTGACTCAGAACAACGAACACATCTTCTTAACTTCCCGGACTCATCTCAGCATCACGGTATCGTTGGCATCCGCCTCGATGAAATGCACCTCCTCCTCCTTAAGCTGACAGTACTCGGAAGCAAAATGCTCATAGTTGTTACAGTTGTAGAATATTACTTTAGCCTTTTGAAATTTGTGATTCCTACAGTTTCGGTCACCATTGCCGTCAGAACCGTCACTTTGCGCTTTGACGATCGAGCCTCCCACTCATCTCGCGTGAGGAGAAGATGCTCATCTTCGTTGTCGTAATAACCTTGGAGTCGCTTCTCATGCGCCTTGAGTAAGTTTCCAAATTTCTCCAATGTAGAAGCAATTTGCAGAAACTTTGGTGTCACCACACGTAACACCTTATCCACCATGTAAGAGTCCTCAATTTTCTCCCTGAGTGTACACATCTTGCTGATGACCGTTGTGATTCTCACCGCAAAATCATTCACGGGTTCTCTTCACGCATCCGGATCTCATCAAACTCAATTTTGAGGGCCTGGAGCTTTGCCCTGGTAACACAGGCGCCCCTATATACATGGACTTTAATGCAGCCCATGCTTCTTTGGCTGTGTTCTTCTCTGAGAGGAGGAGTAGTGTTTCCTTGCTCATCCCTTGATAGATGGCTGCAAGTGCCATCTTATCACGCCGGTTGTTGATTTCTCCTTTAGCTTCAACCGCGTCCCATACGCTTTGCGCCTCCATGTAGATGCGTATCTTGATCGACCACACCGCATAATTTGTGGTCGTCAGAAGAGGATACTACAAAGTCACCGCACTCTCTTTCCTAGTTGCGTCTGACATCGTAGCGTCGCCGGTACCATACTTCACTGATGTCTAGGATATCATCAAGGCTCTGATACTAATCGTTGGAACACAGAGGTAGGAAGCAAGGAGGCACAAAGGAAATTCAAACTCATGCTATGTATTCATTGAACTCTTACACGTACATACATAAGTGGCTAACACAACAAGCTTTTTTAGCGCTCTATATTCTCACACCTATTACAGGAAGGACTAGTCCTTTTATAGGCACACAAACCAACTTAAACACACGTGAATATCACCTACAACACACTACACATAGAGCTTTACTTCCTTGCCGTCATGCACTTCCTTGATCTTTCTGTAAACTAATGAATCCAGAGGCATTTTGCATGCTCCTGAAACATCTAGTATTAACTTTCCTTAACATATCCAACTGCACAGCTAGATAGCTAGATAATTCTATTTCTTGCCAACAAGATTGCAACGACAACCGGAGCCTTCGCAAGGCATGTTGAAGAGCATTCCGAAGCCGCAGCGGATGTCGAGCACGGCCGGGCGGTAGCGCTCGAGGCAACGGCGGACCCATCTGGGGGATTGGATCATATACCCTCTTCTTAGTTGGGAAATTCAGGATTTACCCTCCCATCTCAATGACATGTGGGATCATCATAAGTCACTGACGCGTGGGTCAGGAGGGTAAATCTTGAATTTCCATCTAAGGAGAGGGTATATGATGAATAAAACCGACCCATCTAGTGCCGTCGGGCTGCCTGGACGTGCGGGACGTCGGCGACGTGCAGCTGGAACGTGTCCAGCTGGGATAGGTTGTCGCCGTCGCCGCCGTGGCGAGAGAGGAGGTTGTCCGCGAAGTCCTTGATCCTGGCCCACTCCTCCAACTCGTCCCGCGCCCTGTCGCGCTTGCGGCGGGTCGCTGATGCCGTGGCATGGAACTACCGCTGGTCGACGTCGAGGCACGGCGCGGTGCGCCAGAGGTGTCGCCACCGCTCCGACAGGACGCTCGTCTGCACAAGCTGCCTGGCGCGCAGGTGGGAGAGGATGCAGTGGAGCAGGCATTCCGGCAAGGCGCCCAGCCTGTCCCGCCCGGCGGTGGCGCGCTCCATGCCAATGGCAAGTGCCCAGCCCGGCCGGGGGGAGCCGTCCCGCGGTCGCGATCTTCTCTTTCCTTGAACTCGTGCGTTGCGTATCGCACGATTCGCGTGGTTGGAACTTGAACCACGTTGCTAGAAAAGCGCGGCCCAGATGGGCTGATCTCCGTCCTCCGCCGCAATCTGACTCCGAGCTCCGTCTCCTTGCGGCCGCGGCCCCGCTCGCCCGCGGCCGAGTCCGCTTCTCGAGGTGCGCGGGCTCACCGCCTCCGTGAAGGATACCGGCAAGTAGATCCTCACCGGCGTCGACCTCACCATCCGCGAGGGCGAGGTTCGTGTTGCTATGAAAGTTAGCGGCTTGTGGTGTAGTTCTTAATTGGGGCTGTGACCTGTGAGGTTTGGGGTGCTGACTCGTGTTGGTTTCTGTCTGCGTGTGTTCATAGATTCATGCGGTCATGGGGACGAACTGCTCCGGCAAGAGCAACCCTCACAAATGTAATAATGATGTGCTTCGGCTTCCATGCACTTATTTTTTTCCTTGTTATTCTAAAGAAATTTGCTAGATTGCATTTGAGTGTTTTTTGTTTGTGAGCACTCAATTTTTTATTCATTAGATGTTGTTTTGTTTGTGTTTTATGATTTTGACTTTGTGATTTTTCTGTGTCAACAATGTGATAAAGGAGTAATCAATTTATTTAGTGTCGTTAGGAGGCACAACATGAACGGCCAAGTAGAATGTTTTTATAGTTTTTTTGTTATGTTCTTTATAATTTATTTTGTTCCTCTTTTTTACAAATTGTCACATCATTTTTTGACATAATTTAATTTATATAAAACTAGTATATAATTGATGTAAGAAGGTCATAAATAAAAGAATAATATGTATTATAGTATTTATCAATATATTACATCATATGCTAATAATTAATGAGCAAATTAGTGTATGGAGGTAGATATGCATTCAACATCTAAAAAATTGAATACTCCTTAACAAAATAGTACTCAAATAGGAGAGAAGAAGGTAAAGTAATTTTACATATTAGATCTAAATCTAAAGACTCAAAATTTACATGCTATTTAATAAGAAAATACTTAAGTTCCCGCTATACACCACCTTTAATAAAAACTACCGCTATATAGGAACAAATCGTTGCTTGCATTCGTTTATGTGCCTGTCTGAGATTCCTCTGTGGAAAATTAATGGATGTGACTTTGCTAGGATCAAGATGACCGAAATCTTTACTGTTATTCCTGCAATTTTGTTTTTGTACAATTCAGTTTCCACGATAGATTATGATAAATCGGAGTGCTTGCCTATCGCAATGTAAATTTGCTTCGATAAATAATTGCTGCCATCTTAGTTACGTGTGGCTTCTCCAGTATGTGCTTCGAAGTACCCAGCTAGGATTGGAATTTTAGTTAGAGTTATGCGTTTTATGTCTGTTGTTTGGATGGGTTGGACACAGGGAAAACAATTTTGTTTTTGTAATGAACGAAATTCGGTAATTTCGGACTAAATTTCGTTCAAATAGTTCAAACTGCTTTTGATTTTCTGGACGAAATTGGTCCAAAATTTCAACGAAATCGAACCGAAATTTGGACGAATTTCTGCATCAGATCCTTCAATAACATACAAAAGCACACAATCTGTTCCATCGGCATCAGTCATCCAACACAAAAATCCATCACTCATCCAACACACAGGTCCATGCTCTTCCTTGCAGCAAACCAAATCATCGAAAAGAATCCAACCCAACAAACGCATGAAGAGAGTGCAATGATCTGAGAAGAACATCAATAGAAAATAAAATTGGAGCATCAAACACACAGGAATACACAACAACAGAAACAAAGGATAAGCAAAATTTTCCTCAGACCTCACTGATCGGACTTCAGAGTGGGGATGTTGTGAGATAGAGGAGCGCTTGGGAGGCTGCCACTGTGTGCCGTTGTTGAGGTCAGAGGCGCCACCGCCTGTGAGTAGGGGTGGAAACGGATCGGATACGGTTGAATAGTCTCAAATACGAATACGAATCCATATTTTTCAAACGAATACGGATACGAATTCGAATATTCTCAAATACGGATACGGATATTCTCGAATACGAATACGGATATTTTCGAATACGGATTTTCTCGGATACGAATATCGGATAAAACGGATTCCTAGCAGTTTTACCGATTTTTCACCGGTTTTTGACCGGTTACCAGTTTTAAATCGCCTAAATTCAAATTTTGAATCACAAAATTTGTACGAATTTTTCATATGTTCTAGAAACGGATCGAATATGAATCGAATAGTCTCGAATACGAATACAGATACGAATATTCTCGAATACGAATGCGAATACGAATACTCTCAAATACGGATACGAATATTCTCGAATACGAATACGAATATTTTCGAATACGGATTTTTGCTTACCACATTTATGTTTTCTCGGATACGAATACCGGATAAAACGAATTATCCGTTACCGTTTTCCACCCCTACCTGTGAGGTATGACTGAATCATGGTCTCCAGGATGGGGAAGTGGGGATTAGTGTAAGACGCGGGGGGGGGGGGGGGGGATAGGGTCTGTTTGGGCTGTTGGACCGGGCCCAAAATTAAAATCAGGCCGAAATTATTTTCTACCCCTCCCCTCCCCTCCACACACACACACGAAGCAATTGAATTTCGCCGAACCAAAATCGATTTCCTTGGTTGGACATGCATGGGCCTTTTTCTTGTTTTTACAATCTTTTGGATAGAAGGCTTCTGCCTAGCTTTATCGAATCCGAAAGAAGTTTAGACAAGAAAAGAGCTACACAGATATAAAACAAAACACCCTCCAAGTACGTTAGCTAACATCCCCCTTCCCCCCATGCTAGAACAAAAGAACTGAAGTACTCCTACAACCAAATACCAAAAAAGAAGAAGAAAAAGAGATCACTTTGACCTCACACCCTGAGTGACGAAAGACTACCAAGATCTGCTATAAGACCACAGAAAGGTTCCAACTGTCCCTTACCATGTGCCAGGGCTCCCTTTGGTTTTGCTTCAGAACTTAATCTGTAGCTTGATTATGGTGACCACCATGCCCACATCTGCCTGCTCCCCTTCTTTCAACAATGCTTTGCGTTGCGGCAAAGAGAAAATTAATTGTACAAAGCATCAGCATAAGGTGATGACAGCTTGCCTTTAATGGCCATCTGGTTGAAAATTGACAATAAAGAAAAGCGCACTGCAGCAAAGCAGATCCATTTAACCCTCAAATGAAGCCCTCGATTGAACCTGGGGCTTGTTCCCTCTGTTCAAAGCTTCCTTCAAATTGCTCCAGGCAAGCACTGCAATATGGCACCTGAACATGGGCCCAGTTCTTTTGGGCTGTAGGTTGCAGCTGATGGCTTTTGTTTACATTTTTCGAGACTACGGAGAACGGCGGAGACACCAACATATACCGCGCACACGGTTTTTGACTTGAAAAGCCGTTTAAAGAAGTAGCTTCAAAAAGCCGTTTGGAGAAACCGTCTCATTCGTTTCGATTTCCAGAGAAGATGAAATTAAAAGCCACAAAAAAACAAAAAGAATATGCCCATGATATGCTCAGTATTTAACATTTTATTTTACAGTTTTTACATGGATTTTAATATTTTAATTTTGTCTGAATCCATTCAACCAAGTGTGCTTTGGGATCATGCTAGTTACAAAACCTAATCTATAACGAGATGTTTAAATTTTGTTCATAATAAAGGAAACATGGGCGCCTTTTTTTCTTGCTAAAAAAAACCGGATGTAACATCTGTACAAGATGTTTTGAGATAGCCTCACCTGTAAGTTTAGGTCAAGCTTAAAAAGCGCGGCCAGGATAGTCCAGCTTGTGAGCATGAGCTTGAAAGGCTTGTGGAGATCAACTCCTTTGTTACAAGTTATGCCATGAAAATTGTGCAGCTTAACAAATTTCCTGTTAAATCTTTGATAAGCAGAAAACACACACATAGCAAATAAACGAAGAGAACACAAGAGAATTTCTGAATTTCTCTATTATCTTATTTGCTCTTTTTTTGCTTTTCTTATAAAATTGGCTACAAGCCTCCTCAATATATAGGCTAATAATCTCCTAATAGCATATGTATTCGGACTTCAAGTTGGACACGACTTCAACTTAAGTTACACACGGAGACGGACTCTACTACGTCTTGAAATCTAAGTCAAAATTATTTCTAACAATCTCCCCTTTAATCTTGACTTGACATACTCTAGTTTTAGTCTCAATACATTATGAACTACCAGCCATGCCTCCACATGAAGCGTTCTACATACAAGCTACATATAGGAACTCAACTCAACTGGTACGAGTCCATTCAGATGCAAAGATTATAAAACTTGAGGTAATTGGACTCAGCTACGACTTACTAAACTCATACTTGACACAGAATAATGACACATTTCTCAACGTCTCTGACAAGATGTTATTGTAATGCCTAGTCTATCAGTAGCAACAGGGCAATCAGCCAATATTTCAACATCCTGATCCTATATCCAAGATAGCAGGTGCTCGTATAAATACACCACGGCATATACGACTGCCTCCTTCCTTCTCTGCAAGCATTGGGACTGAAACGATCCTTGGAATACACTTCTTTCTTTTATTTGGCCTCGGTTCCGTGCCGCTTTTGTTTAATTTATCTCCTGCCCTGGCTTGAAGATGACGTGTGCGATTGCTGTGCATCCACCTTTTCCTCCGCATGGACGGACGAAAAACTGAAGTCGCTTCACTCTCCGGGCGCAACAAAGTTTGTCTCTTGAGCCGAGTGACAAAACTTCGATTTTTTACTTGGTTGCCTGGCACGACTTCAGCTTGGAGACGGACGGACAGAAATTTCGCCTTTCCACTGGCACCACACGAACGGAAGAACCAGAGGACGAGACGATGCGCAATCGCTTGACGCATGGAGCGGATGCTTCAGGAGTGCTGCACGAGACGAGCGCAAAACAGAATCATCGAGACAATTTTTTTCAGCGACTCGCTTCTCGCTTAGGCTCTGATACCATTTGTTAAATCTTTGATCCAGGAGAAAATGCACACATCGCAAATAAACAGAGAGAACACAGGAGAATTTCTGAATTTCTCTATTATCTTATTTGCTCCTTTTTTGCTTTTCTTACAAAATTGGCTACAAGCCTCCTTAATATATAGGCTAATAATATGCTAATAGCATACGTATTCGGACTTTAAGTTGGACACGACTTCAACTTGAGTTACATAAGGAGACAAACTCTACTACATCTTAAAATCTAAGGCCATTATCAGTGGAGAGTTTTATGTCGTTGTTTCCAAGACTGCCACATCATGTAAAATAAAATGAAACATGGATGAAACATCCATCCTCAATGCATAGTTTCATTCTATTGTTTCATAGACATTTAATTTCATGACTTATATAGAGTTGGTGCCAAGAGAGTTTCATCTAGATGAAACTCACTTCTTCTCTCTCTTCTTACAAATGTTACCATATCATCAAAAATACCTATATGACAGCCTATTAAATGCAGATAAAACTCCCACTGAGACTGACCTAAGTCAAAATTATTTCTAACATTTCCTTTTCGTATCTGCATCTCCCATGCGATTTCCTGATTAAATCAGGAGAAATTGACCACTTACGTTGCTCCGGTATCTAGATATTCAATGGAGTGTGTGTCTTTTCGTTGCAGGTTCTTGTTGGCCACCCAGATTACGAGGTAACTGGTGGTACCATTCTCTTCAAGGGTGAGAACTTGGTTGACATGGAGCCAGAGGAAAGAGCTGTTGCGGGCCTCTTTATGAGTTTCCAAGCACCTATCGATATTCCTGCAGTGAGCAATTTTGATTTTCTGCGCATGTCATTAAATGCTCGCATAGAGAAGATTGGTCTCCGAGCAATGGATCCTATTGAGGTTTGAACTTTGCAGTTAGTGTATAAGACATCAAAATTTCCACATTTGATACAAAGAGAATAGTAATATACTAGGTGTTGTATGTTGTTCACTAGCTTCTAAGATAAGTGCAACTCTATCTACAATTCTGCGTCTATGGCCTTTTGTACCGATCTCATATGAAAAAAGGAAAGAAGTTGACAAATCCTAGTACCGACTTTGTTTGTTTAGCATCTCTTTATTTAGTTCAAATTGAGTTTTCCGTTCCAGATTAAATTGTACCAGTATAGTTCTTTCCATTTTCTTGCAGGATGTTCTAGCTAAACTAAAGTGAACTTGGTGGTACACATACATATTCTGTGATTTTACTTATTTATATCATTTCATACTTTTGGGTTATTTCCAGTGGCTTTGCTTTATCATACATTTTTATTCATTTGTAATACCAAAAATTGAGGCCTTGAAGATGGAACCAAATATGCTGTACGCATGCAGCGGCCGGGAGCCAAGAATGGTAGCAAGAATCAATTCATGTTCATTTGAGTCAACAACAGCATCAATATGCAGAAAGATTAAATAGAGAACCATACCTTCCAGTAGAGATGAGTCATTAGAAAACTCGATTTTAGAAAAAAAAGAAGGCCAGAAGTTGATTAGTTAAAACTTTTATGGTATCGTATTTTTTGGAAACCATGGTATTCCTTCAAAACTCCAAAAAATACTTTGTATCCAAACATGGCCCGAATATTACACTTAGTGCCTTTGCTCTCAATATGAAGTTGGGCTGAAAATTCCCTTTTTTTACCTTTCATATTACAGGCATAAGCCGCATAACATCGCTGAGCAGTGTGGAGTTAATTATATAGGTGAAACAACCCAGATTTCTAAAGCAAATCGAATTTCAGTAAATTTCATTTTCATTTGAATCTTTGGCCAATTTGGCACTTCTTTCAACCATCTTCACCTTCCCTATTGATCCATGCCTCCTTTGGCCACTAGCGCATTTCCTGCTTCCGCCATGAACACTATTTATCATCTGACAAATCACCACCATTCACACCCGAGTCAAAATATTGTATGCCTCATCCTTGGAACCCTGACACTGCCTGCCAGTGAGCTCTGACACACCTTAATACCCTGACAACCGCCTAACACAACGGGTTAGAGCTTCTCACCGCCATTGCCTTTGCTTGTCTCACGGTCGACCCGACACTGCACTGCACACTTGACTGCGTACTCCATTGCCCGAGGAATGCAGAGCCCAAGATGCCAACTCATATGCCGATTACCCCACGGCCTTTACCGAACCACCCCGAAGCCTCCCGCGCCTCCCCTGCCATGGCCATGCGTCGAAGCTTGAATGGCGCTCACCCCTGTACACTAACCACCTTAAGCGCCTATAAGAAGCCCTGAGCCCTTCCTAGCGCATCACACTGCCACCAAGGTAAGCCGCCATCCCTAATTTCTTCCGATGGTCGTCACATCGCCACCGATCATCAAAATTCTCCAAGTAAGCCTTGTTTGCAATTTTTCTCATTCAATCTATTTCATTCCAATTGTTCACTCCCGTAGCATCCTCAAACCCCTAGTAACCCTACCGAATCACCGCCACATCTTGCCTAACCCTGTGGCTCACTGGCGGCATTCACCGCCGCACGGTCACACTACCTAACCGTGGGCGAACCACCACAAGCCACTACAGCCTGAGCCACCACTCCCCTAAGCTTCCCTTACTCCTAGAGATGCCCAAATACTAATGCTATTGTCCTGCTAACCTCCCAATAACCCCTGTGCCATTCAAAAGTCCTGATGAGGAGAAACCTCACCGGCAGCCATTGCTTGTGTTTCAGCCGCTCCTAACCCCAAAAATGAAACCCTCGTAGTATAAGGAACCCGTCCATGGTCCCTGATTCCATTGCAAGTCACCGTAGCGCCACCAGTCATCGTCGCCGTGTTGCTCTATTTGGCCACTACAATGCTGGCCAAAGAAAGAAGATGACACTGTTCATTTTGTGCTGGGTCGAACAATAGAAGCCTAAAAATTTTAGTGGATCGGCCCGACCGAAAACACTGCTCACACTTTTCATTTTGGGTTCTATACTGTAGCAAACCCAACCCATTAACTAAAAGTAAACATCCGACACTGTAGCAGAAACCCGCAATGAACAATACATGCTCGTTACTATTCATCCAAAACCCAAAATACATATTTATACTCATTTCGACCATTTCGACCCCCACGAAGCCCATTTTCAGCTTTGTTTGACCAAATTAGCTACAATAAAATCCTCATTAGCTCAAACGCCATTCCAAACCAAAATTCAAATACTTTTCAAACCATCTCTATTCACCCAAGCCTATAAAATGTATATATATTCATTCTGATCGTCGTAAACCCCTTAAAACCATACTCAACTCCGTTTAACCTAAATGAACTCTGTATAAAACCCTAGCCCACCCAGATGTTACATCAGACCCAAGTCCAACACAAGCTAGGCTCATTACTATTTACAAAAAGCTTGTTAACACCTATATACCTATTCCATTCTTCTTGTGCCCATTTACATCATTTTCATCTCTATTTCACTAACCCAAACTTCGAGATAACAAAAACCCTCTTCTAGCTAAAGCCCAAACCTAGTTTAGACCCATAGATCTAACTAGTCACTGTAAAATCTGATACTGAACCCAAAAACTCAAACGGCATAAATATATCTATTTCGACTATCTCAGGCTTCTCTAATCCAATCCCAACTCTATTTAACCAGACAAAGCACTACCTAAACCCTACCCACCAAGACCTATTCTTTTTTGATATGGATGCACACATGTCTTACATTTTTTAGTTAAATATATTATTGACTGGAAAGAATTATTGAGCCGCATTAAATGTTATCAGGTGAACCCTAATTTAATTGGGTCTTTAATTATTATACTTGGAGATATAGAGCTATTACTATGCTATGTAATTATATGCAGAATCATATTCGATTTGTACAAGCCTAAAGTAAAGATGCGCTTAGAAGTTCTTGTCGACACTAGTGCATCGCCCATCTCTTCAAGTGTACAAGATGATGAGAACAGCCTGATTGGACCGATTACACGAGTATGAGCTAAAAAGATTAATCAATAGGTGAACTCGCTCTTAAATGATTTTGATTTTTAATTTACATGAGGACTTATTACTACCTAATGTTAGTATTTTAATTGCCCTTATGTCTGTGCGACAGGAAATCGACACACTATGGTGCATGCACGTGCTGTTGCATGTGTTGCATGCATGTATACTAAAACCAAGGGAAAGAAAGCAAGGAAGTCTAGGGACGATTCAAGCAGGCAAACACATATGGGCTCACAGCTTCATGATGGGCACATGGCTTGCGTGCCATATATTGGTCGAAATCCATCAAGGTGCGGCTATGTAATTGCATTGTGAGTTGTGGTCCGAAAACAGAGTAATTAAGTTGAGTCCAAACTAGTTTAGTCAATTTAGAGGCGGAATTGGAATTATTTGGACCTCCTTGGCCGAATCAACTCCAGGCCGGTCCAGGCGTGCGTGAGTTGGGGTGGATGCCATATATACCATTGTATCCCCTTGTAATGGGAGGACCACCATGAATCAATTTATTATTTTTAGAGAGAACTATACGTTTGTTCTTCTTAGGGTTTGACATACAGATGCAACCTAGAGGGGAATTGGGTGTTCTCACGTGTTGTTGTTGTTGTTGTTGTGATTCCTCGTGTTTTGCAGGAAGAACGTCACATCTACTTTTGTGGTCAGGTAGATGGGATTACGGGTGTGCGGTTGGGAAAATTCTTTTGTCTCAGGTTACTGCTCTAATAGTGGTTGGCATCATCGGTTCGTCAGGTTGCATGGATCCAAGTTATCATCATCGATCCTATGCCGTGAAGATCGAGCACCCCATGTCATCTTGGTATCAGAGCACAGTTTTCTTGATAGGATTATTTACCCTAGCTTTTAGATTGATTATCCTTGCTGTTTTCACTTAATTTCCTATAGTCCATAAACCGAAAACACAAAAAATCCAAACCCTAGCTTTTGCATCCATTATTTTTGTAAGTTTTATCATGTTTTTATCTATTAGAATTTTTGTTTAAGTGCTGATCGTTGTGTTCTGTTGAGTAGCTTAATCGTTGCGTCCATATAAACCCTAAAAAAAATTTGCACGTTGAATTCCTCGATTAGAATAACAAAAATTGCTCATTGCTGTCGCTCTACAGTCTCTAGATCTTTCTGCTAACTCGCTGTTAGCTTGATCGAACCACCAGGACGTTGCTCCTGCAGGCTCTTCCGAGGCGGTCACACATGCGTTGTTTTTGCCTTGCTCCATCAAATTACAAGTTTGCTTGTTTCCATCAGCTATCTATTACCTAGCCGATTCCTTGTTTGTTGCTAGTGCAAGTCACAAAAGGAACCAACTGATCTGATTGCTTGGGACTCGGATAGAGATTCGAGTTGTCCGATTTCTAGTTGTTTCTGGCGTCAGTCACACATGGTTTTGTTTTTGCCTCTGCTGCCGAATTCTTTGGTCATCACGTGGAAACCGGTCATTAAGGGGTTGGTGGCTGAATTGAGCTGTGAAAAGTCCAAGTGCTTGCTGTGTTTTGATCCGATCTCCTTTGGAGAGTTGAGTCGGTTCCACCCATCCGAGCTGAGGGCTGTTTGCTGCAGCCTGCAGTCCAGAACTTGCGCAAACTTCCAACAAGCCGAACTCAAAATAAGTTGTGATTCACTTAAATCTTTTATTCATATTGAGACTAGCTATTGAATATTGCATCTAAGGCTACTCTTGAGTATTTTACACATTGCTGAACAAATTTTGAACTTGCGCAAAATTAAGGGACAACTAAACTCTAATTCGGCCTTTGAGCGAAAATAAAAGGCAGTCAGTAAAAAAAAAAGCCCTAGCTTGAGCTAAAAAAAGAAAGAAAGAAAGAAAGAAAGAAAAACACTGGCCAAATTTGGGTGAGTTCTTAGTCCATAAATTCAGATTGTGTAATTTAATTTCTTGAGCAATCTTATGCCCTTACATTCATATCATTGCAATTGGCTAGTATCTCTCCTAGTACTTGGTGCAAAACGAGCTATTTAAGCCTCAATTCTAGTTTACCTTTATTTAGCTCATTCTTTTGTTTGCATTGAGTCAATTGATTTTTACATGTGTGTTCATACACTTCACTTAAACATATTGGATCAGTACTTAGGCAAAATATTCCAACTTGGATTGTTACTTAACTTTACAACATCAAGAATTTCAAATTGCATAGGATATACACTCCATACTAAGCTCCACTAAATAACCATTGTTGTGCAATTGTGAACACTTACATTCGCTTGATCATCATGTTGCTACTGTAGCTTCTACCAAGTGTAAGTTTTTATTGGCCTTAATTCACTTTGGAAAGGTAAGAACTTTACTTGAGAGAGAAAAGAGTGAGATTGAGTGTTTTTCATACATATATATGTTACACAACTAACCATGATAGGATATTCAACAATTCGTTTCTCTCAGCGTGAGCCAAATGGGTTTGGATCTTCAGTATTTCGTTCCTCTTGGTGCGATTCCAAGCCCAACAACTTATATCTTCCTTTCTATAGAAGTGATGATCTAGAGGAATATCTTGAGTGGGAATGGCGAATGAAGAAAGATTTTAGATTTCAGAAGCTTCCTAAAGACCAAGAAATGATGCGAGCCACTATGAAGTTTGAAGACTATGCTTATAGTTGGTGGCAGCATTTATCTAGAAAATGATTCATTATATCTTGGGTAGGTTTGAAGGGGATCATGAGAAACGAGTTTGTGCCAGCCTATTATACGCAGGAATTGCTTCGCCATCTAGAGAGTATCACACTAGGGAGTAATACTGTTCAAGATTATTATTTTCAACTACAAGATGCCTTGTGTCGTACAGGTGTCACTAGTGAATTAAAAGAGATGACATACTTCAAAGGAGGTTTGAATTCTCAGATCGCCACCGCATTTCAACATAAATATTTTAGTAGTGTGCATGATCTTGTGAATTGTGCTATTGAGGAGGAGAAAAGACTTATGGAGAGGCACACACCATGATTCCATCCATGCCTATACTTCAGTTCTTATGCTCTACTAATGTGACACATGAGAAGATGACCGAGCATGGGACTTTCCCTTCGGTCAAAAAGATATTTAGTATTGTGCTAATGCCAAATACAATACTTGAAATGTATCAAAACCTATGTGAGGATAAGAGCCACATAGCCAAAATGAGTGAGAGTGTTAAAAAGGGTGAGTTGTACAATTCTACCATATGTGAGGTTGAGAGCATCCAAATTGAGAGTGTGAAAGAGACACCAAAAGAAAAGAGAGAAGTAGAAGATAGACAAAGTGAGGTTGATTTTGAAACTAACACACCAATGTCTACTTCTAGTGTTGTTTCTCACATTGTGCAGGTTGACATTGAAGAAGAGAAGCTGAACGTTCAACAACTGACACCATCAAAAGTAAAAGAGAGGAGATAACCATGAGTGATGATGATGTACTTGCTGCCTCGTGGATATATTATGATTTTTTCATACCTACAACACCTACATCATCTGAGGAGGATGATAAACGTAACAACATAGGTGCTGATTTTATAGTTCATCAAGAAAATGTTAGTAATTGTGAGAACTCTTTTAATCAAATGGAAGTTCCACATTCTGAATTTGATGTGATTAATTTATATAATGTGGAAATTGATTACTCATAAGGAAGTTCTTACTCGGATATCTCCTGATGATTCTTTGTATTATATCATGTTTGATGATCCTAGAGCGCTATCTAGTGTGATTGAGAACCTTGTTGAACTTTCATGTTTAAAATTGCTAGTTAGTACTTATGCTTACACATATAAGTTCAAGTTAATTGGAGATTATGGTGTAGCTGACAAATTTTATGTTAACCGAATATGTATTACATGTGATAAGCTTGCTGAATTAAAATAGTATATTTTGGATAAACAATCTTTTGTGCCATATGATGATCACAATAAAATGAGTTTCAAAATAGTGTTTGCTGTTTAGAAAGATTTTATAAGCCTAGTTATTCATCTTTTGATGTACGATCATATACAATTAATTAGAGTAGCGTAGTTGAAACATGGAAGGCACTAAAAATTTTCTTCCCCATATTTAAACAATTTGATTGGGTTTTGCCCTTTGATATTTTGTCCATGTACTTAGAGAAGTCGAGGACGACTTTTTCTCATGGAAGGGAGAATGATGTGAATGACAATATTCCAATATATATATCTTATGGCAACGGTTGTACTAAATGCTTGGTGCAAAATAATAAGAATGACATAATAATTGATTCATACATATACCATGCATATGTGTTATTCATTTTGTTTACTACACCTTCAGATGTGCTAAACAGAAAAGTGTAAATGACAAATACATATACCATGCATATACGTTGTACTATTTGTTTAGTACAATTTTAGGCTATCAAAAGTCGAGGACGGTTTTTCTTGAAGAAGGAGAAGATGATACGGATACACACATATCTTACATTTTTTAGTTAAATATATTATTTGGCTGGAAAGAATTATTGAGCCACATTAAATATTATCAAGTGAACCCTAATTTAATTGGGTCTTTAATTATTATACTTGGAGATACAGAGCTACTACTATATTATGTAATTTTATGCAGATCTATTTTCGATTTGTACAAACCTAGAGTAAATATACGCTTAGAAGTTCTCATTGACACTAGTGCATCGCCCATCTCTTCAAGTGTACAAGATGATGAGGACAACCCGATTGGACCGATTACACGAGCACGAGCTAAAAGATTAATTAACAGGTAAACTCACTCCTAAATAATTTTGAATTTTAATTTACATGAGGACTAGTTACTACATAATGTTAGTATTTTAATTGTCCCTATGTCTGTGCGACAGGAAATCGACACACTATGGTCCATGCACGTGTTGGTGCATGTGTTGCATGCATGCATACTAAAACCAAGGGAAAGAAAGCAAGGAAGTCCAGGGATGACTCAAGCAGGCAAGCACATATGGGCTCACAGCTTCATGATGGGCACATGGCCTGCGTGCCATATATTGGCCGAAATTCATCAAGGTGCGGCTATGTAATTGCATTGTGAGTCATGGTCTGAAAATAGAGTAATTAAATTGAGTCCAAACTAGTTTAGTCGATTTAGAGGCTGAATTGGAATTATTTCGGCCTCCTTGGCCGAATCAATTCCAGGCTGGTCCAGGCGTGCGTGAGTTGGGGTGGATGCCATATATACCATTGCACCCCCTTGTAATTGGAGGACCACTATGAATCAATCTATTATTTTCAGAGAAAACTATATGCTTGTTCTTCCTAGTGTTTGACATACAGATGCAACCTAGAGGGGAATTGGGCGTTCTCACCTGTTGTTCTTGTGATTCCTCATGTTTTGTAGAAAGAACATCATGTCTACTTGTGTGGTTGGGTAGACGGGATCACAAGCGTGTGGTTGGGTGGATTCTTTTGTCATAGGTTGCTGTTCTAACAGTGGTTGGCGTCATCGGTTTGTCAGGTTGTATGGATCCAAATTATCATCATCGATCCTACGTCGTGAAGATCGAGCACCTCGTATCATTTTGTCTTTTGGTTATTTATTTGTATTTTGTTCCCAGTTTGCATTCTATAAAGTAGGAATTTATTTGTATTTGTCTTTTATGCTAGTATTCAGACCACACGAGTTGGTAAACAGAAGAGCTACAAGAGAAATTAAAGAAGTTAGTATCCAATCTGAAGATTACAGTAAGACAATCAGAGACTATAGACAAAGAGGCAAGTCACATGTTTTTGATCATATTGAACCTACATTCCTTTAATTACTTATTTATCAGTATTTTCATTATGTTATTTGTGCACTGTTATTTTGTGTACAATAAATATTTAGAATGGCATGATATTTTGTTATGCCCTACCATCTGAAAAAGCTCAATTTAATTTGATGGCTATATTTATCTTAACAAGACTTAGTATTATTATAAATACTACTTAATTAATCATGGTAGACTAGAAACTCACTATTTTATACTGTTAAGAGACGATATTTTGTCGATAAGTTTTTAAAAGTGACTCGATGAAAAGTAAGGACTAGAACCTTATACCAAGTAAAGAATATAGTGATCGCTCAACCACAAGTTTTGACTTATCAAACCTGATTTAGTAGCTACTCAAGTTCGATTGAGTATCTACAAAAAATGGAGGAAGATGAGGAAGTGTGCTGTATGGAAACGGTAATGTCCTCTTCGAATTTGTTGGGAGGCAACACCTACCACGTAGAACTAAACTTAATAACAGTACGGTCCCCTTCGAATCGGGCAAGGCCGTGAGCCACCCGAGTTTGTTTGGAGGTAGCACCTACTGGGTAGAACCATACTTAGTAAGGTACCCTTCGAATCGGGTGAGGCTGTGGGCTACCCGAGTTTGTTGAGAGGCAGAACCTACTGGGTAGAGGCTATATAAATAATTGAGCAGTGAAAAGCCTTATTTTCTTAACTTTGTTATGGGTGTTAAGAGATCATGTGGGTAAACCTGGGCTGCTCTGCAGAGTCATTTATAAGTGGTATTCAAATACATTGTGCTTCTGGTAAATAAAGCTGTGTTTAATGGGTAATTCCAATATCAAAGCATAAGTAGATTTGGAAATAATTTGGAAATATTGAAGTCGGGTAATCAAGTTTTGAAACCCCAATTCCTTAAGAAGTTATTATTCTTTTGTATTTAAAAATGTTTATAAATAAAACTGCATATATAAATACTTAATAAAACCCATATATCCCCATCTCTTGAAAATCCTAGTAAGTTGTTATATAGCATTTTCCCATGTGACTTGTTGAATATAGTTGGTTGTACTTAGTCTTGCTTTATTTCCCCAACACAGAGATCAGGAGAAGAAAGAATGTTGCAAGTATTTGTGTTAGGGTTATGACTACACTTGAGAGACCATGTGGTCGTGCTCCATGAAAGTGATGAGTAATTGACAAAGGTTTAGGTCAGTCGAGTTTGGTTTGAGTGGTTCGGAGTCGAGTCGTTGCGTGGCGCAATCGGGCTCGGTCGGACTTTGGTCAAATCTGGTCATTTGGGTTTAGGATGCATATTCTAATGTTTTGACAGGTTTTGACTTCATATGTGGTAAGTGTAATGGTATTTATGCTTTTATGTATCGAGCGGTGCTATTTGACGTGGTTCTTGTCTGTGTGACTGCAGGATGTCGAAGCGGAGTCGTGGTGAGACACGAGGTGACCGGACTAGACGCAGGTGGCGTTGAGGTCAGAACGGTCGGATGTGTCGAAGACGGCGGAGATTCGATATGGTTGCGAGGCGTGCGAGGCAAGGAGCGTCGGAAGCTTCCCGGAAGGTGCAGGAAGGGCGATTCGGGAAATTCGCAAGGCTGCACAAGCGGGAGCGGGCTCCGTTGGATATAGCGGGCGTAACGGGGCGGAGACCCGTTAGCCAAGCGCTATAAAAGGAGAGGAGGGGTTGCATGCCCTCCTGGAGCACTTGTGATAGAATTAGGGTTTTAGAGTCAAAAGTGGCTTTAGGAAGGTTGTTTCCTTTAGCTCTTTAGTTAGTGCGAGTTGGTGGTAGAGGCAGAGTGTGCTCCCTCTGTGTCTCTACGATGGTTTCTATGTGAGTCTCCTCTCTCTGTGTGTTCTTCCTCCCAAGAAGTGGTGAGATTCTTGGTGTTCTTGAGGATTGAGAGGGAGATGAGGGATTGAGAGTCTTGTAATCATTCCTCTTGTATCAATCGGGGTATGGGGACGTAGCTCAGTTGTAATCCCTGAATAGTTGAATGAAATCTGAAGTTTGCTTCCCGTGCTCTGTCTGTTCTTCGTTCTTCATTTGCATGATTTCTTGATTTTCGGTGTTTTGAGTTCTTGATTGCTGGGAAGGCCCAAAATGGGTTGCTCTTTGATGGGATAGTGCCTCAAGATCATTTGATCAAGTTTCCCAAGAGCAAACCTCTTTTAATCTCAGTTTTGGCATTTTGGGTTGCTCTGTTCTTCTTTAGCCCCTCTAGGGTTTTTGAGCTTTTCTTGCTTCCCTTTGCAAGATGGGCTGAGATTTGGCTTGGAGAGTCCTATGGCTATTGCTAACATATCTGCAAAGTCTCTTAGCCATAGGATCAAAGGTTTGGAAGCAATTTGATTTTTGGCTCGGGTTGTGCAAAAAATTCAGATTTTTACCCATAATCTGAAATTCTTGCTTCTTGGTTTGATTCTCTTGTTTCCCAAGGTCCCCTTACTATTTAGTATTTTGTAGTAAGGCCTTGGATCAAAAAGATTGAGAGCAAACCTTCTTTTTAGCCAAAAATCCGAAGTCTCAAAGTTCCAGCCTGAAAATCCTGTTTGCTGTTTTTCTGGAGAGGTACTACCGCTCCTCGAGAGGTACTACCGCTCGTCCTAGCGGTACTATCGGTTTTGTTCGGACCAGTCTGATCGGCAGCGAAGAAACGTTCGGACAAGTCCAATCTTCATGCGGTACTACCGCTCCTCGAGAGGTACTACCGCTCAGAGGTACTACCGCTCCTCGAGAGGTACTACCGCTCAAAGGTACTACCGCTCGTCTCAGCGGTACTACCGTTTGCAGTCAGACTCGCTCTGAATTTATTTTTCTTGGCTGCTTCTTTCTGGATTTGGTTTTCTCTGCTGTTGTTCTTCCTGTAAGTACTTGTCTTCTACCTTCATAGCTCCCATAGCTATTGGAGAAGAAGATATTTGTTGGGGGCGATTTTTAGAGATCGACATTCACCCCCCCTCTGTCGCCATTTCGGTCCTACAACACTCAAGCGTTCCTGTGGGAGTTTTCTTCGGTTCTCCTAATTGTAAGTTAAGTTTTAGGTTGGATGCCCATTAAAATTTCTAAAGTTGACCGTTATGTCTTATTTTAATTAAATTAACCTTTTAAATGTTTGTGAGCTTGCATAATACTACTTCTGTTCGCAACTGAACTCTTGGTCTGTTGTGGGACGTACGACGGTCCAGTTCCCAAAACGGGGTCGTTACAATAGGATCTTAGGGGAAGACATTTGTTGGCTTACCTGCAATCTCTTCTTTGCTATAACCAACTATTGAGTTAAAAAAATTCATCCAATGAAATATTTTCTAGATTTGTCTGCCAACCTTTTCGTGTCTCCATACATTTCTGTTAGTTGAGATGGAATTGATGAATAGTTGTCTTAGTTGTATTGCATAGCCTTAAAGGGGCAATATATAGAGTACATGAGACCAAACTCTAAAAACTAGCAAATGACACAAATACCTTTATACCCTTAACACCCCCTCAAATGCAAGAGGTATGCAATAGCATTGCATTTGGAAGGGTTGACACTAAAATAGAAAAATCCGAAGTCTACGTCATGAGGATGTCATCGCAGCATACAACTCTTGGAAAATTGTGTTAGGTACCAAATGATCTCCTCCCATCGGGGTCGTACGGTAGCATATAAAGCACAAAGTACACAGTTCGAGAAAGTAGAGGCAAGCGAGAGCAAAGTCGATCGTGGTAATACGATGAAGAAGATATAGAAGGTGACACAAGTAGAGAGAGAGCTATCAAATCAAGTCGAAGAGAGATAGATAGAAGCATAGCGGTGCAGATCGAAGCCTGAGACGGCTGCAGCATAGAAGAGAAGTGCGGCGGCCTTGCAAACTCGGGGCGGCAATTCAAAGAGAAGTGGAGGCATCATAAAGACTTCTACGATCTGCAATGGCTCAAAGAGAAGAGCAGGCCTATACCAAAAGAAGGAGATGACCATACTCGATCCAAGAGGATGAACCATGGCTAGTAAAGCAGTCGGTTGACTGAGAAAAAATTTATGGACTTGCACAACTTTGACAGACTAAAAAAAAGATGCTACAGACTTGGATGGACGCAACGGAATACTCAAAAGGATGGAGGAATAGCTAGTTGATGTATTGCATAACACCAACACAAGCATTCTTGTTTTTCAGTGCCAGCATGCAACCCAAGCCCAAACCCATCACCCTTCACTATTTTTGCCTCCCCGAATGGTGGAGGTGGTGGCTGGTGGGCGGAGCAGCAAGCTGGGAGTGGCGGTGGCAGGATTCGACAGCGGCGACCGAAAGGGGAGGCCAGAGCAGGGTGGTGATGAAGACAACGATTGATGGATCGGAGAGGTCGGATCCAAGCGGGAAGGGTCAGATCCGGGCGGAGAGGGTCAGATCTAAGATTTTTGGTGGCGAATCCGACCAGATACAGCGTGGGGATAGCTAGATCAAGGGTTGGAGGCGGTAGAGACGACTGGTTCCATCCAGGCTTGGTGGCGGCTAGGAGGGAGCCCAGCGGTGGTGTGGTGCAAAGGCGTGCGCTGGCGCAAGCCTACGGGGCACGGGTGTGGGTGCGGCAACCAACGGCTACGAGATGGCCGTCCTCGGGAGTGGAGATCACTTCTCCCAGAGGTAGCGGCGGCAGAAGGCGACCGGCGGCTAGGTTTGGCACCTAAGCTCTGATAGCATGTTAGTTGAGATGGAATAGATGAATAGTTGTCTTAGTTGTATTGCACAGCCTTAAAGGATCAATATATAGAGTACATGAGACCAAACACTAGAAACTAGGAAATGACACAAATGCCCTTATATCCTTAACAATTTTGAGCTCAGAACGTGTCTTACATGAAGTGTATATCTAATACGAAACCAGATTCAGTAGTGTATTGCATTTGAGGTTCACTAGGCCTTTCTGTCCTCAAATGAGCATCATCTTTGCGTTTGCATTTGAGATTCACTAGGCCTTTCTTTCCTCAACTGAGGACCATCTTCGTACAGTTCCTTGTTCTCTTATATTTGTATTATGTTATGCAGCATCCTTGTTTTGTTGAGTCTTGTTAGGTATATGTGTATGACAAACAATATCGGCAAAGTTTTCTTGCATAGGAAAAGGACATATATTATATTCTGTGTCCGAGAGAATGCTTCTGTGAATATTTTTACCAGGCATCAGAATTTGTCTTGTCTATCTAGTTATGTACTTCATCAATAAATTTCCAAATCTGATTTATGGTATTTATTTATAAATTTAGGTCGTTGGGGCTGATTTAGCTCTTCTTGATGAGATCGATTCAGGATTAGATGTTGATGCAATCGAAGATGTAGCTAATACAGTGAAAGAGCTCTTGACACCCCAAAACTCTATTCCGATGATTACACATTACCAACGCTGGATCTTATTAAGCCGAGCTATGTTCACATCATGGTAAGGCACATCCAAATACTCCTTTGTAGAGTTATTGCACTTGAGAGTAAATTTGTCTGTTTAAATGCATTTAATTTACTTACTCCTGTATTTTTTTCAAGTAATATTTCTTTTGGACTTGTAATTGGCTTATCATTACATCTATTTGTGCATCTTTAGTAGTTCCAAAGAAAAGGCTAAACTTGTGTCCCAATTTTGGTTGATATATATATATATATATATATATATATATATATATATATATATATATATATATATATATATATATATATATATATATATATATATATGGTGTTAGTCAATTATTAGGTGGCAAAGAGTAGGTTCTACACATTTAAATAACTGTTTCTTTACTCTAGCATTAAACCCACATCACTTTTTGAAAAAGAAACGCCACTACAAATGTTTGTAAAATATATAGCAAAACATAAACGAGTTCACTCATATAATCACCACGCTAATTAAAACATTGTTAGCATCTTGGCAACCCTTCTTCCTTTTTCCACCCCAATTTTTTAGAATATGGGAACAGTGCTGGGAGTATTTTAATGCTTTCAAACTTCTTAAATGAAGGGCATGTATTGTTATTGATAATGCTTCTGATCGGTTACTTCCAGGGCAATGGCAAGATAGTGAAAACAGGTGACCTCTCTCTAGCCAGCTACATTGATAAGGATGGCTTCAAACAATTCGCACTTGTATAGCGTGAAATAAAGTTCTGTTTTGTTTGCTATTATTTTTTCCTTTTTATTTGAAAGAAATTTTGTTCCCTCTTATGATGACTGACATGAAGTCGTCCCATGCACCCACATGGTAAACAGTATCTGTGATTCGTCCTCCTGATAAAAGAGAGAAAAATGATGAAAGGAATTTGTTGATTGGTATGTGCAAAAGTGAATCAGGTTCTTATGAATTCTTGAATCGCAGCCACTGGTGTACTTGTTAGAACAGTTTGATCACTACTTGGGTTCCATACATTCTTATACCTAGTATGCATGCTGGGAGTAAAACACACTTAGTTCGGTAAAATTGGTGAGCTAGTGCCCCATATGGCCAGTCATGTTATCTTTTGGTGGTGGAGCACCGGAGTTTTCAATTGCCTGCAGCCATATTTCTCTTTCTCGTCCTGTAAGATTGTTGGATTACAATATATCATTATACATGTAGTTATATGCAGGGAAAGTATCTTGTGTGAGCATACATGATCGACAAATTTATCCTGAATTTTGTCAACAATTCTAGTCAGTTTTGAGTATCACTTATTGCCTCTCTGGCACCTGGTCATCAAGATTGATTATGCGCGCAAATTTAGAACACCTTCTGAGCCTTGTAACTATGTGTGCCTAGAAAGCTATTTCACTTGTGTTCATATGCTATGCTTACCATCCTTGAGGGGGAAGATGTACCAAATTTGAGCCGTTGATCACACTGATCGAACGGCTGAGATTTGGCAGTACCTAGTGGTACCGGACGCGAGGTACCAAGAGGTACAAGGTACCAAGAGGTACCAAATTTTGAGCCGTTGATTACACTGATTGAACGGCTGGATCTAATTTGGTACCTCTTGGTACCTCCTCAAGGATAGGAAAACTGCTCATGCAAAAAGCCAAAGTTTGAAACCTTTTTCCGTGGAGTGTTCTTCCAAAGGCCCTATCCGTTTTTCAAATATACTCGTGATGGTTATCTTCTTTTGGTTAAGATTCGAGGCGTCTTCAGCTAATGTACTGAGCTGCAATGTACATGTAGAGCTCGTGCAAAATCTTTAATTTGGGTTTTCCCCTCATGGTGCTCTCTCCTAGCACACAGGTTTTTATGTGGAAATGCTCTAAGTCTGCTGATTATCTATTACGTTGTTCTGAGTGCTAGTGTGCAAAAGTTTCTTAGGTGCATTCAGGACAAATGTTGTAGGCTATGACCCGTGTGCCACTAATGGTGGGCAGCTACTGGACTTGCTATTCCACCTAGTACAATTGCTCTATCTTGCCGAGAAATACAATTCAGTTGTGCACTTGTTGGCGGTGGTGGGCTATGCTAAAGTTTCTTAGGTGCATTTCAGGCAAATGCTGTAGGCTATTATCCATCAGCCACTAATGGTGAGTGGCTACTGGACTTAGCCGTTCCTATTACAATGCATCCAATAGCAACCGATTCTTTTCTGAGTTGGTGGCGGCTTCCTTGCTGGTTATGATGCAAGTTGGTCTTGACTTTGCACCGGTGCAATCAATATAAAACTTTGTAGTGGATTTCGGTCTTGACTTCGGCTCTTCGGCGCAATCAGAGACGAATTCTGGAAACAGCCAACCTCGTAGTCCGTCGAAGATGCGGGCAGATTTGATGTTTTTGCTTGTTCCGTACATTAGAAAGATTTTTCTTGCTTGTTTCGTTAATTTAAACTTGCAAATTGACGCACTAGCATTGTGTGTAGGGGTGGGAAAAAACTCGAAACTCACAAGCCGACCCAGATCGTTTAGGGCTCAGCTCTGCTTGGACTTGTGGCATAAACAAATTGAGCCGAGCTCATATATCAGCTCGGCCACCTAATGAGCCGAGCCCAAGCTGCTCGGTGGCTCGGCTGAATCAAGCCCAGCCTAAGCAAGGTCAGTCGGCCGAGGCAACCCCAACCCAATAATGCTAAGTGCTAACCCTCACCTACCCTCAATGCACATAGCACAGGCAATAGGCACACAACAAACAACATAGGCTGCAGCTGCCGCACCACACACAACACACGCTCGATCTCCCCTCGGTGTCCACATCCACTTCCCCTCCTCCTCACCGTCCACCTTCGCTTCCCTTTCCTATCCCCTTCCTTGTCCGCTTAGGCCTCCCCTCGCCGTCTGCCTCCGCATTGACCTCCCCTCGGTGTCCACCTCTGCCTCCCCTACCCCTCTCCATCTGCCTTCCCATCGGCCTCCTCGTCGCCTCCCCCTAGCCATCCACCTCCACATCGGCCTCCCCTTGGCCTCCGACGCATGGAGCGGCAGGCACATGCAAGCATGGAATATAAGAACCGTCGAAGGAGGATGTCCTCTGGCTCCGGCTCCTCGTCGACCCCAGTGGTGAACCATGCATACAGTCACCGCCTTGTCAAATCCTGTCCACACCCACCTGGCAGTGCCAAACCTGCCCCGACTCTGGCGGCCTCGGTAAATTTTTGTTAGTATCCTCTAGTTCAATTGCAATTGGATGATTTAGCTTTTGGATATTTTTCATGTGTGTTCTTACTATCAATTTGTATGAATGTATCATTGTTAATTTGTATGAATGTATGAATATATCACTGTCAATTTGTCATGTGTGTTTTTACTGATATTTGCGTTGACTAATAGTTGCCGGTGAGGAGTTGGAGCAGCATGGCTTCTTGGACATGCCTGATTTCTCAAGTGATAGTGAAGGTTCACATATTTCACTGGATTCTCCAAGTGATGATGAGCTAGCAGTTGTGGTGGAAGATGATGGTGCTAAGTCTTCAAGTTTAAACAAACACAAGTTTTAAATTACTAGATTGGTGGAGGTTAAATGCTCATAGGTTTCTGGTTGTGTTGAAGATGGTAAAGAAATTCTTAACTGTACCTGTTAGCACCGTATCTTTAGAGTTAACCTTTAGTGCTAGCGGTAGAGTCAATGATTATCATAGTGCTTTGCGCCTAGCTATGGTTGAGACACTAGTGTGCGGTTCTAGTTGGACACGAGGTTTTCAAAATGACAAGACACCTCCAATCTTTGTGGTATCTTTTTTCACACTAACAAGAGGCACTAGTGTGTGGTTCTAGTTGGATAGGAGGTTCTTAAAATGACATGATACCTCCGATGTTTGTGGTATTCCACACTAACAATTGTCCTTTTTCATATCCTCTTTGTTAATATTTAGTCTAACTCAATTAAGATTTTCTTTTGCAGGAAGAAGATGATGAGGACGATGTTGAATCCGTATTATTTCCTGAGGGTGTGGTGACTAGCAACTAGGGCTCAAGATACACTCAACATGTTTTAATGATAAAACTATCCTCTTTGTTTGTTTCAATTATCACCATACTTAATACATCTATGTGCTGCTACCGTTTAATGATGTTTGGGAGCATTAAATCATGTTTCAATTTAAAAGACCTCATTCATTACAGCTTATATTCCTGCCATATAAAGATTTTGCATAGAAATTGGAAACTCAAAAGAGTTTCATCCCAGACTACAAACATATGTTAGAGAAATTGGACAGTCATTTCTGGAGGTCAAGAATAGATATTTGGATTAACTAGGGGACTCAAAAACAATAACTGATTAACTGGCATGGATAATGCTTGCCCTTGGTTTGATACCTACATTTTCAGATAATGATGAAACTGTAGCCCATCAAATTTAGCCATAGAGAAAAATAGCCTACAGTTTCAGATTTAGTAACTACTAAATTGATCTATTGTAACCAAAATAACCTTTCTAGATGAGACTTGGGAGCTGTTTTATTGGCTGAAGTAACTACTAAATTGATCATTTTTCAGTACGGTTATATTGGGAGATACTGAATACTGATTTAACACTAAGTCAGAATGGATTAAGGTTTTAGTAAATGAAATATAGATACAAAATATAAAACAAATGGACTTGTTGGAAAAAGGAGAGCTTACATCCATTGAATTTCTGGAAGCAGGAAAGTCCTTGTCCCTGTCATTTATCTCATAGTCAAAACTCAGCTCACTGCGATCACTATGATTGCCCTAGTAAGAGCTGTAATCATCATTCAGTGTCATCATCTAGTCCACTGAAGTGCTAGTCAATGTGCTGTTTCTCAGCAACTGCTTTTACATGATGTTCTAGAGCCTCTAGATGCTTCAGCCCTCCTGAAAAAACTCAACTGAAAGTCGAAACAATAATAGGTTGGTTATAGTGTATAGCACTATATGTGAGTCAGTATTAGTAGTTTTAGTGGAGAAGAGTTAATGTACCTGAGCAGCATGATTGCGAGCAGCCTGAGTCAAAATACTCCGGAATTGACCTTGCCTCAATGATTTCAAATGAAATATAAACAATGCTGCATCCTCTTGGTACTCAAGCAAAGAAGCTCGCAGCTGGTCCAAGGAGAATGTTTCAGTTTTGGAATGCCTTGATCGTCCTTTCTTTCTATAGGCTGCCCGCATTGGCTGAAGTAACTACTAAATTGATCATTTTTTCCACAGATTTTGGTGAGGCAGATCTCCGTTGACATAATATTGCATTCAAGACCTTTTGTTTGGTAGCAACGTTGAAATCAAGACCTTTTATTCGGTGTCAAACTGGCAATGGTTGAAAACTTCAAATTGAAGACCTTTTGTTTGTTGCTCTAATTATCTCTTTATGAATCTATTGGTGTTTTAATATCGATCTTACATATGATTATTTGGTTTGGGGAATCTCTCAAACACCTATTACACAAAGAAAGACACAAGAATTTTATACAGGTCCGGGCCTTTTCCGGAGAGAATAACAACCATACTTTTGTGTGGCTATATTGAGTGTACTAATTACAATAAAGAGAAAGACTAATGTTGGATGTCTTGTCCTTCTTGATCCTATTACTTGTGTTTCTCCTCGCTTTCTCCCTGACTTTGGCCTTTATATAGCATACGAAGAGGTGGCGGTTGCTCCATGCCAAAAGACGTCAAAACGTATCAAATGATAAACTATCTGACGGAGGTTATTGTCAGTGACGTGATATCTCCTGGCTGCCAGGTGATTATAGCTAAAGGTAGGAAGAAGTTACAAGCGGTTATTCTAGAGAACAACTACATACGTTACTACCTTGTTAGATAGACGCGCAATGAAGCAGGTTGTCGTAGACAAGCTGGTCGAAGTCAGGCTAGTCGTAGAAGAGTTCATGACCATAGGGTGTTCGTAGAACGGCTTACGACTATGTCATGTTTGTAAAAAGATTTATGATCATGAATCGATTGTGTAAAGGCTCTCAACCATAGAGTGATCATGGAAAGACTCAACCATATGGTTAGGTCTTTTCTTTACAAATATAAGGGGTATACTTAAGGAGTGGAATGACGCAATAATATCATTTATAGATAAATAATAAATTGATGATTATTATATCCTCGTCATCTAGCCCCCCAACTTCAAGTGAAAATAACTTACTTGAGAAAAAGAGGGCGTAGACTAGTGAAGATTGAAAGCAAAGCTAGAAGTAGACTTGGTCAAGAAGTTAATTTCGCTTGAGTTGTAAAGACATGTTGATTTTGAACAAACAAATTTAAGAATTTCAATTGACTCTCACTGATCTGTCTGTTGGAGCTGTTCTCGAAGAGGTGGTAATTGTTGAGTTCCAGAGATCTGTTACTTAATCATGCATCTATAAAAACTTACCGTTGGGTAACCTTAGGGTTCTTACTTCCCCTTTAGTTCTACTATTCTTCGAGTTTTCCACTACCAACCAAGTCATCTCCTTCCTCTGATTTCTTCCAAATCCAAACCAAGCTCCTAGAGAAAATGGCCGAAACTTCTTCTACTTGGGTGGTGTCAAAGATGGATGCTGCTAAGTTAAAGGCATTGGTCGCTTATGAAAAGATCCCTTAAAGGAAATTTGTGAAGTGTGTTGAAGCTGCTAGATAGCATTGGTCGTCAGGAGAAATCAGGCAAATTCCGGTATTTCAAGCTTACTATGTGTGTGGCCATCGATTACTTGCTCATCCCTTTCTCTCACTGGTACTCAAACACTTTGGGGGTGGAGTTAGTGAATTAGTTCCCAATTCTATCACCATGTTATGCGTTTTCGTGTACCTGTGTGAGGCTTATCTAGGGATTCCTCTAGATTTGGAACTCTTCCAATTTTATTATGGAATGAGTAGACAAACCGGGATCGCCAGGAGCTATGGTCTGAAGCTCCATGATGGCAAGACGAAGGAATACAGTCAGATGTTCACTCGGTCATCATGGCCGAGATGGAAGAAAAAGTGGTTCTACTGAAAAATGACCAGCGAAGACAACCTTTCTTTTGTGGGGAAGGCTGCAAAGAAGAATCATTCCTAGGATTCAGTTCCCAAGGACCTCAATCTATAGCCCCCTACATTCAAGCCATAAAAGACTTAAAGGATAAGGGGATTACCGGTTAGCATGTAGTGAAGAATTTCATCACATGCCGCATTAGTCCCCTAAAGAGACGAGCACATCCTATGTGGAGGTGCTCGGGAGCTAAGGATATGACTAGGGACTACGAGGAAGGTAAATAACAATCAAACCCTTTGTTGGTTAATTTTGAGTTTTGATTATTGATCGCTTTATCTATCTATGCAGATCTTCCACTAGTGGAGATTGACATCAAGCTCCTCTGTGAGAAAAGTCTGCCACTTGATGTAGTAGCTCCTCATATACTAGTGGACGTATCTGCAAAAGAGAGGGAAGAATGCCTAAAGGTAATCGAAAATTGATTTAATCTTTGGGATCCCATAGTCGTAAAATGACTGAGTAGTATTCTTTCGTCATGCAGATAGTAGGCATGATGAACCGTCAGGACAGCCAAGAGGTCGAATTGGTGGTTATCAAAAAAGGGCAAAGGAAGATAAAGTTCCTCTGGCCAAAAGGCGTCGACTAGTGAAGATTATTGACAAGAAAGGCAATGGTTCGAGTGCTGCTCCTCACTTGTCTAGCCCCATTAAGAGGTTCTTTGCAGGCGTGATTACTGTAGAGAAAAGAGGGCTAGTTGAATTGAAGCAAAAAGCCCCCAAGATCAAGGTACCTTACTATTGTGATGAGAAAACTTTTTCAGTCTGTGCTTCTCACGGCTTTGTTAAGCAACTTGAAAAGGAGAACTGGGAAAGCTTTATATCTTTTTTGTAAAGGATACTACTGCACCAATAGAACCAATGATCAAAAGGTATGTTGTTCCTAATTAAGTGATCGGAACTAGTTTTGATCATCAAGAGAGGCAAGAAGCACAAGGAGCAGTAGCACTTGCTCAAGACTTACGACTAGACATGGTCATAGAAGATCTCATCCCTCGACCAAAGGTGGTTGAAGAAATCTTCCTGAGGGAATGTTTCTTCTGGATTCAAGATCAAAGCTAAGAAAACAAGGTATGTAATCGAAAGAATAAGAACAACATTTTACCCTTTTGTCTTCTATAATGCTAATGTGCTTCCCTTTTTGTGATTTTAGTCTGGCTCCTTCATCTTTTGAGCATGCTTATATTGAGAAGCCCCCTACCATTCTTCCTACGATCATAGGGACTATAAAAAAAAGTCGAAGAATCAACCACCATCCTGGTGGTGAAAGCAGCCGTTGGAGCTGAAGTGAGTATGACCATTGAAGTGGTCAGTTGAGACTGCCAACACTGAAGAAGAAGATTACCTCAATTTCTTCTCTGATTTTTTTGGCCCTACTTCTATAGTGGGATCTTCATATCAATCTTGTAATTGAGTTCCTCACCCCAAGGATATTCCCAGTAGGAAGAATATCTTTGATGATGAGCACTTGAAAATGTGTGGTGGAACAAGGTTGAAGAGCTCGACGAACTCAAAAATCCCTAAAGGGTTTTTTGCTAAGTTTGCTTGAACGAGCATTAATGTAAGTATCTAATACTCAGCCATTCTTATAATTGGTTTTTATTTTTGGCTTCTCGCTGTCCTTTATTCAGAGTGCTTTGGAACAAATTGTTACTGTGGGTGAATAGCACAGACAACTTGTGCTATTATGACAGCAAAAAGCTGAACTCTGAGAAAAGACGGAGAGATGGTGAATCACTGTCATATGTAGTCTTTTTATGTTTTGACTACTTGTCCAGTTCTTCATGTCTATTTTTAACTTTTGTAGGTCCAAGAGTGACGAAAATTCATTGGATGACGCACTCAACAATGAGAAGGTCGAGACGCAGAAGCTAAGAAAAGAAAATAAAAACTTATTAAAAGGGCTTTGGAAGGCAAATGCTGCAACTGACAAATTGCAAAATGAAATAAATAGTAAGTTCTAAACTTGAGACTATTTATATGAATGACTTTCTTTTCTTTCTCTAACTCTTTTCTTTTACAGAAAAAGAGGTTAAAATGGGTAAGCTCTGCACTGAGGTCGAACAAAAAGCCTTAGTGATTGGCGAGCCTCCAGTCTCAGCAAAGAAAAGATCAAAAAATCAAATCATGGGAAGAGCAGCGTAAAAATGATGCTGCATCTCACGACCATGAAGTCAAGAAGATTGAGTCTTGACTAGCAGGTAAGGAGTTCTTTACCTATGACTAGTTCCATAAAATAGTATTTTAGGAACTATTTTTCTAACTAGCTTTGCTCTATTTACAAAGTAAGTAGTTGAAATAAAGCGACTCCAAGAAGCTTCAACTTGTAGTCAGGAGGAGATGAAGTCGATGAAGATCAATCTTCAAGACAACATCTCACTTTTGAACAATTTGCCCAGACGAGTACAATTGGACAACAAGTTAAAGCCTTAGATAAGCTAATAACTGCTCTGAAGACCAACGAGGCTGACTCACTAAGAGAGGTGGTCAAATGTGCAGTAAGCTATGCCTTGGTAAAACTTAAAGCACATGACCAAAGCCTCAATTTTTAACTAATTGAGGACGACTTCAATTGCCCTAAAGCAGAAGCAGCTCATCTGATTGAAGAAGTGAAGCCAATTAGCTAGAAGGTTGCAGAGGAGATGCAGATTGGATATCCTTCGTCAGAGTAGTTTGTAATAGAAAACTTGTAAATACAAGTCTTTTGTTAATGAAATTTTAATCTTCCTTTTCCTGCAAATTATCTTGTCGAGTAGTTACTAACTTGTAAGACAGTAAAGAAATGAAGGAAGCTAAAATTTAGACTAAGAATGGAAGTTATATTAATAACTTTATTGAATCCTCGGCTATTTACTTACTTTATATGAATAAACTAAGCAAATAGTGTAAAATATGGTTTGTGGAAAATAGAGCAGTTTATCCAACTATCGTTGTCGACTTCGATTGTCATGTTCTGGTAGAAAAAGTTAGGAATGAGTCGATGCTAGAAAGTTCTTTCTAATGGGCAGGACCACGTGCAGAATGAAAAGACTTCAACTAGGTGATGTTACCTTTCTTCGACCAGACTAAACAAATCAAGAATATAAATGAGTAGGATAAACGTTCAGAGTTCCTTTTTTAAATTCATCCGACTTTTCTCATTGAACTCAATTATTTTATGCTGATAGTAAGAGTTGGAAACAATGCAACGCTAGTAGGCAGGACCACGTGCAGAAAGGAAAGACTTCAATTAGGGATGTGTCCTTCTCTGATCAGTTTGAATGAATTGAGTTTACTAAAAGTAGTCGAACAAACATAAGGAAAGCTCTACTCAATGTATGACAATAAAAATTAAATAAAAACTAAAAACTTTATTGAAAGAGTAGAAACGCTAAACATAGAATTTACGTAGCTGGTTGATATTTCAAGAGGATGAGAGGATTCAGCCGTCTTCCATGGCAAGTCATACCGAACCTGATCATGTAACTTCGATCACTGTGTAAGGACCTTCCCACTTAGGCAAAATCTTATTCCGATTAGACTGGGATTAAATTTTATTCAACACCAAGTCATCTACAGTAAGGCTGCGAGATTGAACCTTACAATCATAGTATTTGCGCAGGGCTTGTTGGTGGACTGCCAAACAGATTAAGGCTTGATTCCTCTTTTCTTTGAGTAGGTTAATGTCATCTACTTGAAGTTTTTCTTGGTTGGAGTCATTGAAACTTTTGACCTTGTTGACCAAATCTTTAGTTCTGGAGAAAGCATAGCTTCAACCCCAAAAAACTAGAAAAACGGTGTTTCACTTGTTACTCGACTAGGAGTCATGCAAACTGCCCATAATATTAAGGGTAATTCTTGTACCCAACCCTCGAGTGCTTTACAAGCTGGTCGAAAACCCGAGTTTTAATCCCTTGTATTATTTGGCCATTCGCTTTTTCAACTGCTCCATTGCTTTGGGAATGGGCGACATAGGCATAACACAACTAGGTATCCAATTCTTCACAAAATCCTTGAAGCATTGTACCCAATAATTGCTTACCATTATCTACAATTATTTGACTTGGTACCCCAAATTGAGTAATTACACTTCTCATCATAAACCTTTTAGCGGCTTTCGTTGTTATCCCATTTGTAGGTTCGGCTTCAATATATTTTGTGAATGTGTCAATAGCCATAAAAATAAATTCGAAGCCTCCTAGTGCTTTTGAGAACAGACCTAGGATATCAAAACCCCAGGTCGCAAAAGGCTAAGAGAGAGGTATAGTCTATAAAGCTTGAGCCAGTTGGAGTATTTACCTGCTATCAAACTGGTATTGTACATATTTTTAACCAACTCTTTAGCATCATGGAGGATTATTGGACTGTAAAAACCTTGTCGGAAGGCTTTTCTAACTAGCATTCTGTAAGAAGCATGTGCTCCACAGATGCCACCATGTTTGTCGTGAAGGAGATGTAATCCTTCTTTCTGTGATATGCATCGCATAAGAAGCCCTTGAGTACTTTATTTATAGAGTACTCCTTCGACCAAAGTATACATTTTGGCCTTGCGGGATAAATGATCTGCCTTGAGATTGTCATCGGGTACTACACCCTTCTGAAGATATGCATAGATGGATCCCATCCATGTACCCTCGTATTCTAGAAAGGCTGTCTCATTAGGAGGTGTTTCTAGTGTTTCGACCAAAGACGGCTTCTGGAGCTATTCGCAGAAGACTTCTTTCAGTACTTGTGATCGGGAAGAAACCATTCGAGCCAACTGGCTAGCGAGAAAATTATTCTTTCGAGGGATATATTGTATCTTGAAACCAAAAAATATTTCTCAAGCTTTCTGACTCCCGATAAATACTGAGACGTGGTCAAATTAGAGCATTGGTACTTTTTTCCAACTTAATTCATGACTAATTGAGAGTCCCTTTCATGAGTAGTCATCGAATCCCGAATGCTTTCACTGCTTGTATGCCAGCCAAAAAAACTTTGTATTCGGCCATGTTATTAGTGGCTGGAAAGTTTAACTGAACAACATACTTTAAGGTCTCTTCTGTAGTAGATTCTAGGACCATCCTAGCCCCCGAGCCACTAAGTGTAAGTGTCCTATCAAAGTACATCATCCACTGGTCATGGGAATTGTACTGGGGATCCAGAATAGGTTCAGGATTTGTCCATTTGACAACAAAGTCTATCAAGATTTGGGATTTAATAGCCATTCGAGACACAAAATAGAGGTCGAACTCCCCAAGTTCGACCGACCATTTTGCCTTGTGTCTCGCTGCTTCCCTGCTCAGGAGGACCTCTCCTAAGGAAAACTCAGACAACACAATTATTTTGTGCGCCTGAAAATAATGCCTTAGTTTTCTCGAAGACATGAGGAGGGCATATAAAAGTTTTTGAACTTAAGGGTAGCGCTCCTTAGGCCGGTGTAAAACTTCACTTACCTAGTAAACTGGTAGTTGGATGTTTTCACGTTCTGCGACCAGTACTGCGCTCACTGCCTGTGGCGTGGCAGCTAGATATATTAAGAGTGCCTCTTCTGGTTTTGGAGAAACTAAAACAGGAGCACTCATAAGATACCTCTTGATATCCTCGAAGGCATCGTTGGCCTCCTTTGACCACTTAAAATCCTCGTGCTTCCTTAGAAGTTTGAAGAAAGAAAGTCATTTTGCTCTCAGTCATGCGATAAAATGACTTAAACCCACCATGCACCCTGTGAGCTTCTGGACTTCTTTCTTAAAGTTTGGAGGGCATATTTGCTCAATGGCCTTTATCTTTTTAGGATTTAGTTTTGATACCTCTTGCAGAAATAAGGAATTCAAGCAATTTTCCTGAAGAAACTCCAAACACACACGTTTTAGGATTGAGTTTTAAACGGTGTTTTCTAAGATTGTCAAATGTTTCTTATAGGTTAGAAATATGATCAAGTCATTTGATGCTTTTTACGACTAGATTGTCAACATAGGCCTCCAAATTTTGACCTAGTTGAGGTGAAAAAGTCAATTGTATCAATCATTGAAAAGTAGGACCAGCATTTTTCAAACCAAATAGCATTTTGACATAACAGAATATCTCAAATGGCATAATAAATGTGGTCTTCTCTTCATCTTTTAGACACATACTAATATGATGATAACTAGAGTATGCATCCAGAAAACTTAATACTTCACAAACGGCAGTAGAATCAACTAATTGATCGATACGAGGGGGAGGGAAATCATCTTTTGGACAAGCTTTATTAAGATCAGTAAAGTCTATGCACAAACTTTACTTACCATTAGACTTCTTAACCATGCCAAGGTTAGCCAACCACTCCTAGTGATTGACTTCTCTTATAAAGACTGCTTTTAGTAGCTTGTCCAATTCTGACCAATTTGTATCTCATTGATCAGGTGCAAATCTTTGTAACTTTTGTTTTACGGGTTTCTTGTCAGGCCTTAAACCTAGCCTATGCTCAATCACCTCCCTGGGGATTCCAAGCATGTCAGATGGTTGCCACGTGAAGACATTTGCACTAGCTCGGAGGAAGGTGATGAGGGAGTCTTCCTATACGGGGTTGAAAGTAACCACAATGTGAACGGTCTTCAAAGACTCCTCTGGATCTAGTAGAACTTCTTTGATTTATTCATTTGACTTTGTTGCAGCTTTAGGCTTTGACTGCTTGGTCGAAGGCTGCGCCATACTTGCTTCTCAAGTTGGAAACTGGCCTACCATCTCGAGGGATTTGCGGTCGCATGTAAGCACAATCCTTTTGTCACAGTGTACTATGATTACTCTTTTGGGGCATGTCATCTTAAGACTTTGATACCCATAATGAGCAATAATTAAGAATCATGCCAAAGTTGGTTGTTCGAGTATGGCATTATATGCTGTATCGAAATTGACCACATCAACAGAGATTTTTTCTGTTCTAAAATTGCATGGAGAACCAAACATTACAGGAAGAGAAACTTAGCCGATTGGCTTGGCCAAAGATCCTGGTACGATCCCATGGAATGAATATCATACGAGTTTTATTCTGGTTCGAGGAACTTGCATCTCGTCTAGGGCACTCATAAATAAAATATTTAACAAAGTACCACCATCAATCAACATTCAAATAACTCGACAGTTATTGATGGTGGGCTCGACCATAATAAAAAATCGACCTGGTTGAGTTGAAGGGATCAGACGGTCACTTCTCTCCAAGGAGATTGTAACTTCCGGCCACTTCGAAAAATTATTGACAAGAAGAGGATCAATAGAGTTTAGCTCTCATTTGACAGCTTTAAACCATTATTTTGACTCATATGTCCTAGATCCTCCATGGATGTGCTTGATGGTGTGCTTTGGACATTGGAATGGCATCTGCTCGTCATCATCCGACTGCTTCGGGCCACTTGATTGTTGTAACTCCTCGAGTGTAGGAAGTGGTCCTTTGCTCGAGTAGTAGTCTTTGAGTATTCGTTGGAAAAATCAACAGCTGTGAAGGTTATGTCCTTCCTTTTTATGGAGAGGACACCACCTACGCTTGTTATCCTTTCATACGAGATATTTACTTTTACCCCCAATTAGAGTACTATTTGGAACTTCATGGGTCCTCATCGCTTACGGCCAAGATCTCGTTGGAACTGTTGGCTTGAGGCTTTTGGCCTTTTGTCTTGTTCTTGGATTTCTTGACCTTCTTCTCCTTCTTTTTCTACCTTCACCTGCCTCTTTAGGACTTTTATCGACTCGATCGATGGTTTTGCTCTAGCCGACTACTTCAGCAGTAGTCGCATATCGATCGGCCATCTCAAAGAGTTTGGCGATAGTAGTCAGAGGATTCAAGGCAATATCTTCAGTAAACCTTCTATTGCGGACTCCCTGCTTAAATGCTCTGGTAATAGAAGAATAAAGAATCTCAGGAATAGAATTACGAACCTGACTAAAACATCTGATGAATTAACGTAAGATCTTGTTGTCGTTTTGTTTCATCCTGTGCAGTCGTCCTTCTTCCTAGGGCAATTGTAAGTGCCCTGGAAATTGGCTAGTAATTGGTCACAAAGATGTTGCCATGAATGAATCGACTCCATTGGTTGATTTAACAACCACGATCGAAATTCGCCATGACATGCTCTCCTCCTGCTACTTGAATGGCTGTAGTGTAAATTTGGAGGAATTCAATGGGATTTTGAGACCCATCGAATCTCTCCATGTTCACTAGTCGAAACCGTAGCGGCCAGCGAACTGCTTGAAGGTCAGCAACTGCTCGACATCCGATAATAAGATCATGATGCCTCCTTTGTGGAAATGAATGATTGGCATCTCCAGGTGATCATACTCGATGATGCCCAGTAGTTAATGGACCTGACTTATGATAAGTCTCAGCCCTACAAGGGTAATAATCCTCGCCCTCCATCTCTCACTACAGATTTCTCACTCAAAGTGAAGAACAATCACTTCCTCTAAAAGTTTGCCAATCTTGGAATGTTTGAAGAACTCTTCTCTGACTAGAGTTATGGTTAGGGGAATGACATGGCCTATCGTCATGTCAATTTCCATGAGGTGAGTTATTTGAACAACTAGTGTTTGTCATAGTCGTACCTGTTCAACTCCCAGAATTGTGTCAACGAGATTGCTTAAGTCTGGCCATCGTGCTCTGGAGTCTTCGTGTGATCTGCTCGGTGAAATGGTCATAACCTGGCGCTCGTTCAAGTTCTTGAGTTGGGTTTTCAAGCAAGTCATTTATACGCTGAAGCTCTTGAGCATCCTCGGATTGATACAAGATGCACTTAGGCAAAGTCCTCTGGTAGAGTGAGTAATACCTGAAGGGAGGGCGAAGACCTCCTGGATATGATCTCCACCTGCGTCCAATGCATCTTGGCTTGAGTAGTAGTCAAATGATAGTACCTCATGATCTGGAGTAAGCCCCTCTAAGAAGGGGAACTCTGGGTTATAGACATCTCCGATTAGAGTTGAACCCTGCGAAAGTATGGACGAACTCACAGGGAGCCCACCCACATTCTCTGTAGGGACAACCGAAAAGTGATGACCACTAGATGTCGATGGAGCCCCGGAATGATGGATTCCTAGACTTGCTGAATCAGCTGCTGAGGGACTCGAACATTTAGAGGTGAATCCCTCATCATGTTCTGGATCTGCCTTAGTGCAGTCCTATTTATGGTCGGATTGACCCTTGCCCTCTAGGGAATCTGGTTCCTCCGTTAAGCATAAAGTTGTGGGGGATAAGGATCCCTCCTCAACCTTATTCATGGTATGATCTCCGGGATCTAGAGATCTCTAGAGGCGGCATCTCCATCAGATGGAAGAATACTCTGCTCATAGTCATAGCAGGCATTCATGTCGAGGTCTGCGTATCCGATCAGGTTGAATCAATTCTCCTTGTTTCATTCTCCTGCCATGAGGACATCAGAAAGAAGAAAATTTGTCGGCGAGGAATTACCGAAGTTTGGATGAATGATCCTCACGGACGTCACCAATTGTTGGTGTTTTAATACCGATCTTACGTATGATTATTTGATTTGAGGGATCTCTCAAACACTTGACCACACAGAGAAAGACACAGGAATTTTATACAGTCGTGCCATCTATTGAGGGAATAACAACCCTACTCTTGTGTGGCTATATTGAGTGTACTGATTACAATCAAGAGAAAGACTAATATTGGATGTCTTGTCCTTCTTGATCCTGTTACTTGTATTTCTCCTCACTTTCTCCCTAACTTCGGCCTTTATATAACGTACGAAGAGGTGGTGGTTGCTTCATGCCAAGAGACGTCTCAACTTATTAGATGATAAACTGTCTGACGGAGGTTATTGTCAGTGACGTGATACCTCGTGGCCACCAGGCGGTTATTGCTAAAGGTAGGAAGAAGTTATGAGTGGTTATTCCAGAGAACAACTACCTATGTTAAGTGCCTTGTCAGGCATACCCATAATGCAACAGGTTATCATAGACAAGGTTCATAATTTTGGTGAAATCTCACCGAAATTTTGGAAATTTCATTCCTTTCGCTACCAAACAAAAAAAATTCATTGTGGTCTGATGTTTTCGTTTAAGTTTGAATTGTGAAGGTTTAAAATACCCTGACATCTCCTTTGCGCGAGGTATCCCTTATAGCCCAATGGCTAGTCTTCTCTACACACGCCCAACTGATCTGTGATCGAATCCCACCTCCCATACCAATTTGTTTTTTGGGAATTTACTTTATTTCTTTCCTGACATGTGGGTCCTACGTAAAGGACAAATGAGAAACAAAATGAATGCGCTTGGTTGGAATCAAACCTGGGACCAATCACTCATGAAGCAAGCCCGTTACCATCGAAACAGAGGACAACTTGTAGAAGATGTACACTTTATTTTTCTTTTATCCTTAGTTTTAAAGTTAAAAATTCAAATTTAATTTAAACTGTTTGACCAAAATTTTCACCGAAATGCTGAAATTTCGGTCACTTCGCCTCTTTCATTACCCTTTGAAATAAATTTCAAAATGAAATAATTTTCCTGATCGTAGACAAGCTAGTTGAAGTTAGGCTAGTCGTAGAAGAGTTCACGACCACATTGTGGTTGTAGAACGGCTTATGAATATGTCACGTTTGTAGAAATGCTTACGATCATGAAGCGGTCGTGTAAAGGCTCTCAGCCATAGAGTAGTCGTGGAAAGGCTTACGACCACGTGATTAGGTCTTTCCTTTACGAATATAAGGGGTATATTTAAGCAGTAGAATGACACAATAATACCATTTATAGATAAATAATAAATTGATGATTATTATATCCTTATTAGAATCACTCATGAACTATTAAGACAGTTGGTAGTTGCATATTTTGTACATAACATGAAATAATGGAGGTTGCATAACTACATTGCATATTTTTTTGTATATAATGAGCCGAGCTTGAGCTTTCAACCAAGCTGAACCGAGCCTCCATTTCAGCCTATTAGTTGAACAAGCCTAGCTGAACAGAGCTGCTTTGCCTAATAAGCCTCTACGAGCCGAGCCAGCTCGATATCCACTCCAAATTGTGTGCTTCGCGGGGAATCTTGTGAGTGGTCGACCTACATATGGGATGGGGAAAATCATGTTTAAGACCTTGTATGCTTCAATTGATGTTTTTAATTTTGATAGTGTTTTATTCTAAAAGAATCTAGAAATATCTCTGAAATAAAGCACATGTGACCCTAGGGGAAAAGAAGAATATGTAGCACAAAAGCAACTTACCTACTGGTGGATGGTCCAATTGATATGGTAGCTGTGCCTTGTGGCTGACAAGCGGCAAACATGGTTCGAGTCCCAACAACTGCATGTAAGATATTTCCCAGTATACTACCCCTATTATTTCCAGGGGACTCCCCGCGAGGAGACCGCGTCCACGTCACCCCTTTGCCTCCCTGCGGCCGCCGCGTGGCCGAAAAATTTTCGTACGGTCGGGGGAGGCGTTTTGCAAAACAGTCCCTGCGTTTTTCCGAAATTACGTAAAGGTCCTTATTTCTCGCGAAAAGGTCCCTGCCAGTTTTTTTAATTTTTTTTTGAAAACACCCCTCCACTTCACCGAAATTTGGCTTTTTTGAAAATACGCATGTGCCCTCGATTTTAAAAAAAAAACTCCTCACAAATTATCGTATCTTTTACTTCGGTACACACGGTGATTGACACGGCGTGACGTCGCGCCTATGAGGCTAGTTCATCATATGACCTGTTGGTTGCTAAGTCTTAACGACCACAATACCAGCTACAGTGCTCACAAAAAGTAAAGCAACGTAGAGCCGTTGGCATTTTGGCACTTGTAATGCTACTCGGGTGGTGGTGTGTACGTGGGATGTCTTGGCTACATTGCCCGAACGATAAATACTGGTAGAAAGCTCTACACGAGTATTCTTTTGATTGCTTATAGTTTTTTATTATGATTTATTAATTTGATAAATAATAATTATAAGAGAAATCGAAGTTAAAAATCAACTAAAAAACCAAAAATAACTGGCGTAGCTATGCGTGCCATTACTAAGGTTTCCTTTTGAGCTCTTTTATAGTACCTGAAATAAATATGATCCGTTTATTCTTTGCAATCTAATAGTTCAGATTAGTCAGTATCTAGTTATACTACCATCTATATTACTAACAATAAAATCTTAAAAAGATAAAATTATAAACGAAACAAACGGCCGTTCAACCTCGCGCTGCCGCTGGCGCACCACCTGCCGCGCGTCTGCATTACGCTCCAGAGGGCGGCGTCGCACTACGCCGCCGAGCTGCGTGGGTACCTGGGCGCCCGGCGAAGAGTGCAGCTATCGCTGCTGGGCAAGCAGCACTCCTTCCGCGGGGTGAAGAGATCGCCGGAAGAGCTCGTCGCGCAAACCATGATTGCCCTGATCGACATCTCGTACCGATGCCCCTCTGCATTGTCAGGTGATTGCATGCTTGGGTTGGTCAGGTCTTTCACAGTGATCGTCTTGGATAAGGTTAGTTTACCATTTTCTTCTGATCTTGCACATATAAATTATGTTTTCTCAATCTATCCATTCTTCAGCTGCGGTGTCTAGTCCTCCCTAGTGAACTTGTCGTAAGCTTGAACGATAGTCTCGTTGGATGCTTTACCCCAAATTAAGGCCCCGCTTATTTCGGTTTAAGTTTCTGACTTCTAACTTATTTTTTACTATTCAACAATTTTATCTTTTTCTGATTTTTGGCTTTTTTAAGCTTTTTTGTCGGTTCTTTTTTCCCGTATTCATTTGTACTGTCCGTGATGGGTTAACCTATTTTTTCTATTTTAAATTTTTTAAATTTAATTACACCAAATATACCACCGTCAGTTACAGTATTTTTCAGCCATAAGCAACTTAAGAAAAAGCCATATTGAGCAAGGCCGCTACATACATGAGTGTGTAATTAACATTGTATTTTTTTAGGTTTATATGTTAAACTACTCTGTGCCATATGTGGATGGATCTTATTGTAAGACTATGTGAATAGGTTGTGAATATGGTGATGATGAATAATTGACATGTTGGATTGGAATTTGCGTTTGTGAAAGTTTCTGATGATGCACTTTTGCAAAAACTGCAATGTGCTGAAATATTCAGGTATTGCGATTTGACCACCGTGTCAAGGGTGGTCTGACCAGCCCACGCACAGCGGTCAGACCGGTTTTTTAGGGTGGTCTCGAGTTGATTTGCGGAAAACATGGTAGTTGAGTTTGTGGATGAATTAGTTTGTGTTTATGGGTGAATTATGTTGTGTTATGTGTGTGTGCACTGGTGTTGGTTAAGTTGGAAAGAACTTGTGTCGAAAAAATATTCTTTGGTCTTTGCATGTGCAGGTTGAGCATAGAGGCAATCATGGTCTATGACGAGGTGGACTGGGACTAGGATGGGAGATCTGAGATTCAAACGATCAAGGATGTCATGAGATGGTCAGACTCATGCTTGGGCACGTGAAGATCAAATGCGGATGATGTGTGAAGGAGCTACAGGAGGTGCGATCCTGGAGGCTTTGGAACGTGAAGGTGGAAGGGAAGAGTTTGTTACTGGGAGTTATAATTTGGAAAGTCCATAGAATGGAAGTCTTATCTTGAGAAAGAGGAGAAGTTTTCATAAGTGACTTGGAGTCAGATTAGGACCCAAATTCGTGATCCGTTTGGAGAGAACTCTTAAGGTGTTAGAGGATATAAATAGAGTTAGAGGGGTATAGCAAACGTACGGGTTTTTAGGAGATGTATTGAGGAGGCTTTAGTTTTGGTTAGACTTTTAGGGGTGCTTTTGAGGGCACTTTGTAAACCCACGCAAATCCAGTAGTAAGCATCACTTTGAATCAATCTTGTTCTTGATTCATAGAAGGTGCCAGTGATTGCAGGTGTTGAAGCTTACGAGTGAAGGAAGCTTACGACTGCGTGCAAAGGTGTCAAATTATTGCAGGAAAATAGAGAAAATATGAGTACTCAAAGGTGCTGAATCCTCGAAGGTGCATGTGATCGAGAGGTTTTGCTCCCAGTGTCAAAGATCTTGAGTAAGTGCAAAGCAGCCGAAGTTGCGACTCAGTGGAAAGCAGTCGAAGTTACGATTCAGTGCAAAGAAGTCGAAGCTTATGAGTTAGTGCAACAAATCGGTCGAAGTTTGAGTATGTGCAAAGCGGTCGAAGCTTATGAGTGCTAACTGGTCGAAGATCAGAGTGCGAAGCGGTCATAGTTTACAAGCGCAGAAGTGTTCGAAGTTTACGACTAGTAAGAGCTTACGATAGCTAAGAGATCGAGCGAGCAGTCGAGCACTGAGCGGTTGAAACCATCATTGAAGTTTACGATTGGTAAGAGTCTAGGACAGGTAAGCAATTGACCATCGAGCAGTCAAAATCTACATCTGGTAAGATTGCTTTTGAGTTCTGAATAACGACTACAATCATTCACCCCCCCCTTTGATTGCCATGTTCGATCCTACAAGTGGTATTAGAGCAGGTTACTATGGCATAAGAGAGATATGTGAACTGTCCTCCATACTAGATGGTACTGATTTTACCTTTTGGAAGTGTCGTATGTAAGTTTACATTGAGACTCAAAGTTTTTACACCTTATGTTGTTCCTGCTACTGTTACTAGCTCAAGCTCGTAACTTGCTGTTTCAAGAAATTTCTTGCAAAGAATTTGATTATGCACCTCATATTAATTCTGCCCATTTAATATAGAAAACTCTTTTGCGATTATCATGAAGGAACCACTAAAATCAAGAAAGTGCATAAAAATCTTTACCAAAAAGAATATTCTGATTTTGCTATGAAGCCTAGTGAACCTATTGATAATCTTTTTGCTCGTTTTGAGAAAATCTTGAGTGATTTGCACAATGTTAATGTTATTCCTACTGATGAATAGAATGCAACTAAAATTTTGAGTTTTTTTAGGTTTTGGGTGATTGATGGTTGTCACAATTATTAATCAAACCGTCAATCTAGATATTTTAACACTGGATGATCTTTATTCTAGATTAAAAACCTATGAGATGGAAGCTTTGCTATCTAAGATTGATAAACCTTCATCTTTAGCACTTGCGACTAACCTCATGCAGGCGGCTTTGTCGAGTTCTTTGTCTTGTGTTTCTTTGTCTTCTTTTTCAGATGAACAGCTCGAGCAACTCCCTGAAGAGGACTTGGTGTTAATCTCCTGACAGGTATATAAGGCGCTAAACAACATGAGGATGAGGAAGTGAGGTGGCGTGTCAAGTTTGATTAGGTGCTATGTGTGTGGCGAGCTAAGCCACATTAAGATGGATTATCTCAAGCTCAAAGGGAAGATGATCAAGGAAGGCAAGAATTATCTTGTCAGCCATCTAAGAACAACAACAGTAGCAATTTCCATCACAAATTTATTGAAAAGGTCCTATCTACTATCGAGCGTCTTGATCTAAGTGATGAGGACTTTGAGAGTTGCAATGACAACATCGACAATGATGGTGATTCTAAAAGTAAAAAAGAAGAACATCAACTTCACGGACATGTGCTTCATGGCAAGGAATGATGACGACGACAATGAACCCGTTTAGGTAAGGCTGTCATATGATGAGTTTGAAGATGGTTTGATTAAACATGCTATTGAATTGAAAAAGACTAAAAATAAATTGAAAAAATAATTTTGTTGTTGAAAGCTTAATTTTTGAAATTAATAGATTTAGAGTTTCTATTCTGATGATGAATCATGTGAGTCTTATGAAGTTTTACATTTTGAGTTGGTGACTGCAAGAATAATTAATACATCAAACTTGGTTCATCTTAGAAATGTAAATGATAAATTTGATGAATTAAATTTGGCACATGACTCTTGTGATGAAAAAGTAAAATTTGCTAATGATATAATTGAAAAGCTTATGTTTAGTTCTTCTACATGTTTAGAGTCAACTATTTTAAATACTCTATTTAAAGCTTGTTCTAATTGTGAATTGCTAGAAGTTAAATTTAATTCATCTTAGGAATCAATTCAATGAATGCTTTATTATGAGATATTTTCTTGCTCTAATTGTCCTAAGCTTAATATTGAAAAGAAGTATTGACTAGACAACTTAATGATTTTGCTGAAAAAGATAGATTAGCTTAGTCTAGTGCTTCTAAGAATCTTGTAAATGAACCTGTTAATTGCACAACTTGTCCCACTTTAGCTAAAGAAAATAAGTACCTTAAGGACATTTTAGGGAGATTTTCTTTTGGCAAGAAAAATTTAAACATGATTCTAGATCAATCAAAAGTGAGTGTGAAAAATTGTGGTCTAGCATTTAATTTTGTTGAGCGCGCCAAGAATAATCCTCCTATGGTTGTTAAGCTTCTTGAACAAGAAAAAACTAGTGTAAATTCTGAGCCAAAATAAAATATGTTTAAATCTGCTGGTTTTGTGAAAAGTTCAGTTGTTAATGCTGTAGGTGCTAGTTCATCATTTCAAAATAATTCTAATTATGTTAGATTTCATTGCACTTATTGCAGAAGAGATGGTCACTTGCATGAAGTTTGCTTTATGTGTGCTAAGAAAGAGAAATATCGAATACATTAAGACAAAAAACGTGTAGCCCCTTTTGTTGTTCCTAGAACTAATGCGAATGCTAGGGTTTAAGAGAATTTTTATTATGACTTTAAATATGCTTCACGTGTTGGTTTGGGATATAATTTAAATAATTCACATTCAGCATTGCCTGCATTTCAAGGGGCACTTAGACAGGCTTCTTTTTGGTGTTTTGATCGTTCATGCGTATATGATTCTGGTTCTAGTTTTGTTGCTCTTGTTCATCATGTGTCACAGTACTTGATTCTTAGATCTTATTTCACTAATCTCAGTACTGATAGATCGATATTGGGCTCTAGTTTGTTTATGTCCTTGTTTGGTTTGAACACTTGATAGTTCATCACCCCCTTTGATAGCTTCTAAGAGATTTCACTTTCTAATAGATCATGTGGAAAGGGTGAAGTTGTTCTACACCTAGTTGAGTTTCATTTTCAGATTGCTCATATTCTCACAAAATCACTTGATTCTTCTTGTTTTGCTCATTTGCGAAGTGAGTTGGGTGTGCTGCATCTAATGGGATTATTTTGAGGGGAAGCTTTCTATTTTAAATAAAATTTTAGAATCATTATTTATTATACTTGTCAAATAATTATTTAAGTCTAAGCCATTGAAATGAAATGAGTTGTAGAGCTATCTTTACCATATTTGCTCATATGCTAGTCGGGTGTGCTGCATCGAATGGGATTATTTTGAGTGGAAGCTTTCTATTTTAAATTAAATTTCAGAAGCATTATTTATTATACTTGTCAAATAATTCTTGAAGTCTAAGCCATTGAAATGAAATGAGTTGTAAAGTTTTCTTTATCATATTTGCTCATATGCTATGTAGCTTTGACCATGACTTGTTGTAATTAACTTGCTATACTTGAATTGAAATATGACATGATAGAATACTTTAACTAGATTGTTTATAGATAGTACTTTGTAGTATTCATCTAAAAGGATTAGCTTGATTGTGAGTCTTATTTTAAATCTTATCTATGAGGCTTGTATGTTTCATATTGCAATTTTTTTATGTTCACTAAATTTGGTATGTTATAAAAAATAAGAAAGAGACAATTGAGAATATATATATATATATATATATATATATATATATATATATATATATATATATATATATATATATATATATATAAAGAAGCCCAAAAAGTACACAAATAAAAAGAAGTATGCTTCAAGCGTGCTACCATTTAAAAAAAAGTATGTCTTAAGCTTGACACATGCTTAAGAATTGAATGTGAAACAATAGGTTGTTATATGAGACTGTTAGCTCATCTAGATTTATGGTTTGTTTCACTTTTAGGCTTTGATTTTTCGTTGTAATATCTCATTGTACTCTTTATAATTGGTTTGGTTATTTTTGAGATACTTGTCATTGATATAAATTGTTTAATCATGTAAAAGACTTGTTTTGACATTGCTATATGATATAAGACTTTATATGATCTAGGTAGCTCTATTACAAAGATGGCTTAGTCAAATTATTAAATAAATGCAAAGTGGCTTAAGAATTGAATGTGAAACAATAGGTTGTTATATGAGACTGTTAGCTCATCTAGATTTATGGTTTGTTTCACTTTTAGGCTTTTATTTTTCGTTGTAATATCTCATTGTACTCTTTATAATTGGTTTGGTTATTTTTGAGATACTTGTCATTGATATAAATTGTTTAATCATGTAAAAGACTTGTTTTGACATTGCTATATGATATAAGACTTTATATGATCTAGGTAGCTCTATTACAAAGATGGCTTAGTCAAATTATTAAATAAATGCAAAGTGACTTCAATAATCTACAAAGCTTCTTGATTTTTACTCTCATTGCTCTTTCTTAGTATTATTCCTTCTCTGAATTTTCTTGATGATTACATGGTCAAAGGGGGAGAAGTTGGAGAAAATTGCTTCTCTTATGTTGAGGGGGTGTTTTTCTGAGTTTTTTTGAGAGAGTTTGTGGCTGTGGTTTGTCAAATTCATTTTTCTGCAGCTTTGAAACTTTATTGTTATAAATTTTACTTTTCTTTTAAAATACAACTCACTCGAGCGATTTTGAAATGTTGTCAATGTATTCATCAAGGAGGAGATTGTTAGACCATAGATAGGTTGTGAATATGGTGATGATGAATAATTGACACGGGTTGAATTGGAATTTACATTTGTGAATGTTTTGGATGATGCACTTTTGCAAAAAATAAAAAGTGCTGAAATATTCAGGTATTGTGATCTGATCGACATGTCAAGGACAGTATGACTGGCCAGTGGTCTGGCCGGCCCACGCATGGCAGTCAAACTGGTTTTTTAGAGTGGTCTCAGGTTGATTTGTGGAAAACATGGCAGTTGCGTTTGTGTATGAATTGGTTCATGTTTGTGGGTGAATTATGTTGTGTTATGTATGTGTGGACTGATGTTGGTCAAGTTGGAAAGAACTTGTACTGAAAAAATATTCTTTGGTCTTAGCTTGTGCAGGTTGAGCATGGAGGTGATCATGGTCATTGATGAGGTGGATTGGGACTAGGTTGGGAGATCCAAGGTTTAGACAGTCAAGGATGTCACAAGATGGTCGGACTCATGCTTGGGCACATGGAGATCAAATGTGGATAATGCGTGGAGGAGCTACGGGTGGTATAGTCTTAGAGGCTTCGGAACGTGAAGGTGGAAGGGAAGAGTTTGTTACTGGGAGTTATAATTTGGAAAGTCCATAGAATGGAAGTCTTATCCTGAGAAAGAGGAAAAGATTTTGTAAGAGATTTGGAGTCGAATTAGGACTCAAATTCATGATCTGTTCGGAGAGAAGTCTTAAGGTGTTAGAGGATATAAATAGAGTTGGAGATGTATAGCAAACCTATGGGTTTTTAGGAGATGCATTGAGGAGGCTTTAGTTTTGGTTAGGCTTTTAGGGGTGCTTTTGAGGGCACTATCCGAGTACAGTGGACGGTCATGAGCATCCGAGTACTAAAGACGATTAGAAGCGTCCGAGTATAGCAGCAGTTGTAGGCGTCCGGGTACAGTGAGCGATCTTAAGCGTTCGAGTACATCAGGTGGTCTTAAGCGTTCGAGTACCGAAGGTGGTAGGAAGTGACCGAGTACAACGGGCGGTCAGAAGCATCTGAGTACAGCAGTTGATCGTAGGCGTTGCGTGTCTCGGGCGCCGAGAAGGACTTGCGAGTAGCGCCATCTGACTCACCTTATGGAGCTATCATCAGATTGGTGATACATGTGTGCATAGCCCATTGATTCATGCATGTGTAGTCATGCACTGCTATGCTTTGGTATCAAGTCGAGTAGGGTGCTGATGGTAGACACGGCATTGCCGGCAGCAGATGTGACTATTCCAGTACATGGCGGATTGTTGCGGTCGCATTGTTTGGCCGGGGTGCTCGTCACATGCAGGTGTTGAGTGAGGCCTCCATCCGTATCAGCCCATCATTTCACCATATGGAGTTATCGTCAGATTAAAAGCATATACAAGTATGCTTGGGCACCTACTTGCTTACAATAGCTCACGGATAGTACAACAAACATGGCAGGCTTGGTGGCAAGCGCGATGGCTTCGTGGGACCTTCATCTTCCACTACCACAGAAATGGTCATCACAGACGGTTCTAAACCATCATCACAGACGGTTTTCTGAATGTTTGAATTTATGTGTCTGTGATAACAGGTAGTTATCATAGACGGTTTGTGAGCCGACTGTGATAAGCCACAATACAGATGGCTCAAACCACAAACCGTTTGTGATGCTTGCACATCATAGAAGGCTCGAACCAAAAACCGTCTGTAATGCTCGCACATTACAGACGGTTCTAACTACCAACCATCTGTGAAAATGTACACAAATGGTTTATCCTAGAAATCGTTTGTGATATTCTTTTGTATCTCTGTTTATTGGCTACCCTCAGGAAATACTAGTTATGCCTTCTAAAATAAGTAGAAATACAATAAGTATATGTATATATTCAATTCACTTTCACTTCACAAACAAACACATCTATTTCACAAATCAATTGAAAGTGATACTCAATAAAATAACCATAACTTTTGCATACGGACTCCGTTTTCGACGTTCTTGGACCCATTTGAAAGCTAATGAAAAGTTACATCCAAAAATTAGAGTGTGAAGTGGTCAAAGTTTACAAGCGCCGAAGTGGTCGAAGTTTACAACTGGTAAGAGTTTACGACAGCTGAGCGATCGAGCGTGCAGTCGAGCACTGAGTGGTTGAAACCATCATCGAAGTTTACAACTAGTAAGAGTCTACGATAGCTGAGCGGTCGAGCAAGCGGAGCGTTGAGTGGTCGAAATCTATATCTAGGAAGATTTCTTTTGAGTTTCGAATAACGACTACAATTATTTACCCCCTCTAATTGCCATGTTCGATTCTACACTTATTATACCTATGCATGCTCATTTTTTTATATCGTTTAAAGATAGGTAGGATACGTAAGCTTCGTATTTAAAACCTTGCACAAGATGGTTGGTCCATCCACTATGTTCATTATATATAAATGGAAATTATTTTCTATCCGTTATTCAAAAATTAGATTTATAAAAAAAAGTCTATTATACCCTTACAAATCAATGATAGATTTAATTTATATTAACACTCTCTTACTATCAGCAGAATGTATCATAAAAATCCCCTTCTATGGGTTGTCAATAAAATACCGTCTCGTGCAACCTCCTTCCGAACGTCTGCTTTGTCAGCGCTTGTGGATTGGCTGCATCAGCATGCGGATGCCTCTACTAGTCGCAGTCACACGCAGTGGCGGATCTAGGAAAATTTTTTTGGAGGGGCTGAACCGCTGAACAAAAACGCTACAGCGACATAACTCCACTATGACCCCCCACAAAAGACAAATATAATAGTTTGAAGTAGTCTTATATCAAAACATCGATGAACGATGACAATCACAAAATAAATCATGAAAAATAAAGGATGCAGTTTATCCATACCGAAAGGCCAAATTACGAAACTAATAGACGACGCGTGACGGTGACACCCATTATTCATCCGGAGAAGCAATCTACACAAATAGACATAATTGATTAGTTAAACAAATATGGACCTCCAAATTATGAATTTAGAAGAGAATAGAGCGTACCACTAATTTTTTAGGCAATAACATACGGCGTTTTTTCATCTCTTGAAACCGCTTTTTGATCTTTTCATTATCAATGTTTCTAAATATCTCTTTCTCATTATAGCATATCATCAAGTCATTGAGCCATTCATCGCCCATTTTACTACGCAAATCTGTCTTTATAATGGACATGGCTGAAAATATCCTCTCAACTGAAGCCGTTGCCACTGGAAGTGTCAATGTTAGCTCAATGAGACGATAAATCAATCAATAAGATGTGTCCATGTTAGTCTTGACCATAATTTCAGCAACTTTTCCAAGTTCAGTACATCCAAGAAATTCTTGAGTTCTTCTAGCACGGTTGACAAAGGCTCTAAGTTGAGTTGGCAAAACAGTAAGGTCACCAATATCAAAATCCTCAGCATAAATTTCAGCAAGTCTCACAAGTTTATCCACATCAAAATTAGAGAAGGAGTTCCTTGGGTTAAAAGAAGCCATACATACTAATAACTCTGAACTAATTTCACTAAACCGATGATTCAGCTCAGTCAAAATGGCATCAATGGCGACAAGAAAAATGCATGTTTGTTACCTTTTGCTTTCTACGTCTAGATGTCCCTCTAACATTTATTTCCTTATCCATATCTGGCACTTCAATCTCATTCTTATCACAGAATGTTTTCACTTTTTTGAGTAATGGCTCCCATCCATTCTCCCTCATATCCTGCAAGCTATCTTTCACATCCGTGATCAAATGCATTGCTTCAACTATGTCTTGATCCTTCCTTTGCAAAGCACGTGACAAAATATCTGTCATGCTCAACAATTCTATCATCAAATGCATGATGAACACAAAATCAAAGCTCTCCATTTTGGAAATTAAACCTAAAGCTCCACCATTACATGTTGGTTTAATTGAATCTTTCTTCACTATCTCAAGGACATCTATGATAGCCTCCCACATCACCAAAATCCGAAGCAAAGTTTTAAGATGTGAACCCCATCTAGTATCTCCAGGCCTAGCTAGGCTACTTTCCTGGTTTAAACCTCTTCCAGACATAATCTCACCATTCTCAATCTTTTCTAGCAACACATCATGATGCTTTGCAAGCAAGGCATCCTTTCTCATACAAGATGCACCCACATTGCTGACTATTAAAGGAACATAGTTAAAGAAATCTGTAATGTCTGCACTAGAAGTTGAAACGGTAACAACCACCAGTTGCAATTGATGGGCAAAACAATGCACATAGAAAGCATAAGGATTTTCATCACGAATCAATTTCTGCACCCCATTAAATTCACCTCTCATATTAGAAGCTCCATCATACCCTTGCCCACGAAGCATAGAGATTGACAAATTGTGACTTGAAAGCATACCGACCAAAGCTTCTTTCAATGCAACAGCTGTACACCTCTCAACATGCTGAAGTCCAAGAAATCTCTCCACCACTTTCCCTTCATCATTCACAAACCTGCACACCACATTTCTTTATGTGTTAGTATAATTGTAGAAATACAGGTAAAAATCTAGGCAAGAAATTGAAACTGTCGAGTACTGACCTTAGAATCACTGCCATTTGCTCCTTTATCGATACATCTCGAGACTCATCAATAAGCACCGAGAATTTTCTACCTCGAATCTCATCCATAATGACAGCTGTGACTTCCTCTGCACAAGCTTTTGTAAGGTCCTTCTGTATATGATGAGATAACATCTGGCAATTTTTAGAACCTTTTTCATATGCCTCCTTCACTATGTCAACCTTATCTTTGTACCAGTCAACCATCTCTCTGTATGTACCCTTGTTGAGGGAAGTAGAAGTTTCATCATGTCCACGAAAAGCATCCCCTTGCAATATGAGAAATCTTGCAACATCTAAAGAAGATGTCAAACGAATCTCATATCGTTTTTCTTCCTCCTTGCTTACTTCAACTAATTTTCTACCCACATTTGTCCTTTGGTTCATAAAATCATCACACTTTAGCCTAGCCTCTACATGAGTCTTGCAAACACTGTGTTTATTAAAAGTATCCTTAGCTTTCTTCCAATTCACATAACCTTGATGTGCAAAAACAGAACTCCCAAATTTTTCAGGCTTTGCCGAATTAAAGAAGAGATAGCAATATAAGCAATAAGCTGCATCCTTGGACTCACTATACTCTAGCCAATCAAATTCATCAAACCAAGTCTTTTGAAATGATCTCCATTCACCACTCGTCCATTTACGAGGAAATAGAAAATCACGAGGTTGGGTTGGACCACTCAAAGCATATGCTCTCTTTACTTGGTCTCTAATTTCAGGTTGATAATCATCAATTTTTTGGCGGTTTCCAGGGTCCCCAATTATGTCCGATTGACTAAACTCTGCTCTAAGTTTCTTTGGTTGACTTGTGCTCTCATTAGTATGTGGAGTTGAACCACTAGAACTTGAAAAGTAATTGCGCAAATTTCTTTTCGACATTCTGAAATCTGACATGCCAATCACATATTCAATTCAATCATTCAATCAAACAATCACAGATAAATAAGAATTTAAATTCTAAAGTTTAGTAGTTCACCTAATCATTCAATCACTGTCACATAAGGATTTAAGAGCCGCTGCGCCTGCGCTCTGGCCTGTCCGCCTCTGCCCTCTGCGCTTCACTGCTTCAGCCTTCAGTCTTCACGGTTCACGCCTTCTGCCTTCACCAGCTGGCCTCTGGCCCTTCGCCCGTCCCCGCCCGGCTCGCGGCCCCGCCCGGCGCTCGGCGCCCGTCCCCGCCCCCGCCCGGCGCCCTGGCCGCGGGCTGCTGCCGCCCGCCTGCAGCGCGCCCCCGCCCGCCTGCAGCCCGTCCCCGCCCAGCTCGCGGCCCCGCCCGGCGCTCGGCGCCCGTCCCCGCCCCCGCCCGGCACGCGGCCCCGCCTGGCGCCCTGGCCGCGGGCTGCTGCCGCCCGCCTGCAGCGCGCCCCCGCCCGGTGCTCGCGAATCGCGGTTTCTTCCCCCGCCGGCGAGATCGGGAGACGGGAGCCGGGAGGTGAGTCAAGAAGCCCGATGGGAATTGGGGATTTGGGGTGGTCTGTGCCTCTGTGGTCACTGAAGCTAGGGTTTCTATTTGTTGGGCTTGGCTGGAAGCTCCAATGGGCCGGCCAGATGAATTGTTGGCCCAATTCGTGAGAGAGGTCATCTTCTACCTTTAGCTCAACCTCAGCCCCTCCTACACCACACATCCATGGCTAAAAATTTAGGGGGGGCTCCAGGGGGGCTCCAAGGGTCTGGTAGCGGTAGGGGGGGCTCGAGCCCCCCCCCGCCCCACCGCTGGATCCGCCCCTGGTCTCACACGACCGTAGCGTCAGGTTAGCAGTGGCGGCGGAGTTGGCTCCACGTGACGTGGCTCGCACCTGGAGCTCTGGCGGTAAAAATGGGGCATCATCCTGAGGTGGACTCCATGGCGTAATCATCCTTTCCCATTGGACGATGACTCGTGGTGCTGAAGGAGGATGAACCTTCCCGGCTTCCCCTCCCTATAAAATCCATGCTCCGGCTGCTACTCGGACACCAGTCTCTCGATCTTGGCTGCTGCATTGGCACATCCAGGTTAGCACTTAGCGCCCTCTCTGGTCTCTCTATGGTCTTTCTTCTTTTCTTTCTTTCTTTCTTTCTTTCTTTCTTTCTTTCTTTCTTTCTTTCGTTCTATTGGTTTGTACATGGAATATGATCGTGACCAGCTTGATTATTACATGCATGGGTAATGATGCTCTCAGAGGCTGCGGTGCCTCGACGTTGTTGATGAGACTCGGGCTCCGGAGCGACATTGCTACAATGGCTTCCCGGGCGCTTGCTCTGTGGCAGCTCACGCTTGTCCTGCTGCCGCATTTCTTCTCCCTCCGCGCCGTCGTTGTCCGCGCCAGGCCGTGCTTCTGGCCGAGCTCGGCGTCCGACGACGCCAGCTGCCTCAGCTGGCGCGTCATGGTGGAGGCGAACAACGCCAGGGGCTGGCGCACGGTGCCGGCACCGTGCGTCGGCTACGTCAGGGGCTACATGACGCGGGGCCAGTACAGCCGGGACCTGAACAACGTCATGGGCCAGATATCCGCCTACGTCGACCAGATCGCGGCCAACGCCGACGGCCTCGACGCCTGGATCCTCGACATAGACGACACCTGCCTCTCCAACCTGCTCTACTACGAAGCCAAGCAGTTCGGGTATGAGCGCGAGCTTATTCTCTGCACATTAAAGAACCTTTTGTGAATTTGTTCTGCGTCTTTCAAGTGAAAAATTCATCTGGAGGTGTTACGAAAATCTCTTACAGGGCGTACGATCCCTCGGCGTTTAAGACTTGGGCTAGCAAAGGGGCTTGCCCGGGGATACCTGCGGTTCTCGAGCTGTTTGCGACGCTGCAGGACAAGGGCTTCAAGGTTTTCCTTCTTTCTGGGAGGGATGAGGAGACTCTGAGCTCGTGCACGTCCCAGAATTTGGAGTCAGAGGGGTTCTCAGGGTATGAGAGGCTCATAATGAGGTATGAACATATTTTGTTTTGGTTGTTTTGTTTCTAGTGCACATTTTGAACACCCGTTGTCGTTGCGGATGAGCATTATTTTCTCCCCTGCATTGCGGCAAGAGATCATCCGGCAGAGCCTGCAGTGATTCCTTGAGCTTGCATACATCTATATGCTATGAAAATGGCAGCTGCATTTGTATAAAATGTTCACTGTAACTGTCAATCCAATGCATGAATGGTACCGGCAGCTGAATTGAACATTCAGATTAGGCTGCAATAGGAAAAAAGTTACTTTTTTAGTAGGAAAAAGCTGGACCATGCTGTTCTTACCACTTATCAGCAACTAGTCAGAACCTCCATTTCCGTATCTTCAACAGCTCCTGCTATAGTATCAAGTTGCACTAGTAATTCAGCAGCAAGATTTCTGACATGTAATGTGCCCTGCCGTGCCATCATGTGTTGCAGAACTCCGGATTACCGAGGGCAGAGCTCGTCGCTCTTCAAGTCGGCGATGAGGAAGCAGCTCGTGGACGAGGGCTACAGAATCCGTGGCAACGTCGGGGACCAGTGGAGCGACCTGCAGGGCGATTACGTCGGCGACCGTGTGTTCAAGATACCAAACCCCATGTACTTCGTCCCGTGAAAACAAGCGGATGGATCACCGTCATCACCGGCGACTATGTATCATGCAAAATTATACTGGCTATTTAGACCAGCCCACAGATTTCTTGCAATCAAATCCTTCTGCCAATTCATCTCATGGGAATTGGAAAGATAATGTGTCCACTAAAAATTTGCTAATTGGAACTACCAAATCATGGTGAGACACAATTGTTCACGCACGATAATTTGGGAGTACTCCTGAAGGAAGGTTTAGGCCACACTAATAATCTCTTGTATTACATGGTATTTATAGAGTACAACATGTATGAGGTGTACAAGACTTGTAATACAAGTTATAGGAGATCATGAGAAATTACAACAATCAAACATAACATATTTGTTATGATATGATGTGCTGCCGTTAGTCATCTGAAGCCATGTCGTGTCTTCCAAGACTGGAAGTCTTATATCCCCCGTAGATAAAGTGTCGATCACGCTGAGACTGTTTCTGAATTCGAGGAACAGAGAGGTTAGTAGGCCTTTTGTAAATATGTTCATATGCTGAAGAGATGAAGGAACGTGAAAAACACGAACTTGACCTAGCCGGACCTTTTCCTAAACAAAATGGAGGTCAATGTCGATATGCTTCATGCGACAATGTTGAACCAGGTTAGAAAACATGTAGACAGCTGACACATTGACACAATATACCACGATTGCTGATTTGAGGGGATGATGAAGTTCAAACAAAAGTTGACAGAGCTAGCACAATTCCGCCACAATATTTGCGACAACATGATACTTTGCTTTGGCACTAGAGCGACCATTAGCCGACGCTTCGATGACCATGAAACAAAGTTATCACCCATGTAAATGCAATAGCTTGATGTGGAGCAATGAGTATCCGGGCAACCAGCCCAATTAGCATCAGAATAAGCCGTTAATGCAAGTGAAGGAGAAGTATGCAACTGAAAACCATGGTTTAGCGTACCCTTGATGTAACGCAGGGTATGTTTAACCGGCTGGAGATGAGTCCCATAGAGCATGCATATGAGGGCACACCTACTGGATGACACAACTAATATCCGATCGAGTGAGCATTAAGTACTAGAGAGCGCCAACCAAGCTCCAATAGTGCGTAGGGTCGGCAACAAGAGAGCCAGTGGTGGCATCTGGCTTGGAGCGAGTATCAATGGGCATAGCACATGGATTACAAGAGTCCATGCCGGCATGCTTAAGAAGATCCATGGCATAAGTGCGCTACGAAAGAAAAAGACCCTGGGAGGATCTTATCACCGAGATGCTGAGAAAATAGTGAAGTGGACCAAGACCCAAGAGAGCAAATTCCCGTCAAAGAGAGGTGATGAAGCTTCGAGGCAGTGAGGAGCTGGACATAGAGATGATTATGTCATCTACGTATAGTAGAAGATAAGCAACAAGAGCACCAGATTTTTATATGAATAGGGAGTTGTCTGACCGTGAGAGAACAAAGCTAAGAGTGGCAACAAAGGTAGTGAAGGTGCTTGTTTTAAGCTGTAGAAAGACATTGATAAGTTACTATGAGACCATGTGGAGGTCACCCCATGGTTGTGATGAGTAATTGACCTTTGCATTAGAGTTTGTGTAGTGGTTGAGTTTGGTTTTTGAGGTTTGTGTAGAAGTTTGCCCTCTACGACCTCTATTGTACGCTCTACGACCTCTGTTGTTTGTCTTGGTGGTTGGCAGTCGGTATTATGACTTGGTGGTTGGTAGGAAGTTCTACGACTTGGTGGTCGGCAGTCTCTATGACTTACTCTTATGACTTGGTGGTCGGCAAGGGCTCTTACGATTTGGTGGTTAGCAGAAGCTTTTACAACTTGATGGTCGCAGAAACTTTTACAACTTGATGGTCACAGAAACTTTTACGACTTGGTGATGGCAGAAGATTTTATGATTTGGTGGTTGATAGAAGATCTGACGACTTGGGGGTCGGCATAAGTTCTTACGACTTTGTGGTCGACAAATGCTTCTACGACTTGGTGGTCGTAACTTCTGCTGGTCGATAGTCGTAGCTTCTGCTAGTTGTGATCAATAGTCGTAGTTTCTGTTGGTCGTGATTGATGGTCATAGCTCTGCTTGGTCGTGATCGATAGTCGTAGCTCTGCCTGGCTGTGATTGATAGTAGTAAATCGTAGCGACCTGGTTTGGTAAAGTCCTAGCCACTGTGAGCGATAGTCGTAGCATATGCTGCATGGTTGTAGCAACTGTTGCACGGTCGTAGCCGCTGTGAGCAATGGTGGTAGTGTCTGCTGCATGGTCTTAGTAGCTGTTTTATGGTCATAGTGACCTGTGTGATGGTTGTGACCTGTGTGATGGTTGTAACGACTTGCTGAGTGGTCATAGACTACTGCTAGGACCTCATGGGCTACGAGTACCTAATGTCTTGTGCTTCAGAGTACTCGTAAGTTGTTTTATATCAGTGGTTTGCTGAGATTGTTCACTTGGATACATGCTGATTATGTAAGTTGATGATTCTTGTGTATTGTATGGTGCTATGTGATGGTTTGCTTGTTAGTGTTGGTTGCAAGACTTCAGAACTAGGTCATGGTGAGGCGTAGGAGGACCGAGAGGGAGGTGTTGAGGTCTAGAACGGTCAAGGAGACGCTGAAGATGATCGAGGCTAGTGATGTGGTTGCAAGCCGGGACGACGAGAAACTGGAGCAGGAGCTACGGGAGGTGGACATGATAGGCAATGGCGAGGTGGACCAGGACTAGGCTCAGGGAGGAGTCGAGGTCCAAACGGTCAAGGATGCCGGGAGCTATCATGCGCGAGGAGAAGCACGTGGTGCGCCAAGTGACTTGGGTTGTTTGTAAGCGAGGACGGTTCGGTGGGATCTGGACGCTTGAGGGGCTTGACGACAACTCCTCCGAGATGTTGAAATCTGTCTCAAGTACTTGGAGGTTAAGTGATGGGTCAAGAGCTTTAAACTTTGCCAAGGCAAAGCTAACTCCATCAGCTACTACATTTCTTATTATTTGCACGTGGTTGCTTCGAGAAGTAGCGAGCAGGCCTGGAAGGGTTTTGAGTTGTCTACCAAGACAGTTCACCTTCTTAGCCAGCTCATTTGAAGAGGATTTAAATGCGTCTACTCTCATGTCGACAAGTATCTTGTTGAAGGTAAGAATCTTCTCTTGAAGACACCTTTCAAGCTCCTTCTCTTTATCCACTTTAAAACCAAGAGCTTTCTCTAGTCTTTCTAGCTTTAGGGCTTTGCTCTACATGTGTAGCCCAAAGTTAGATAAAATAAATTATAGGTATAGTAAACTAGTCGAATTAATGATCAGTTACCTTGATTCTTCTTCTCATAAGCTTCGACAGCTTCTTTTTGCTTGAGGATGTTTTCATTGAATCTGATCGACTAGCTTTTGATCAACTGGTCTTTGGGCTTACATTTCCTCAAGCTTCACAACAATGGCTCCTTTAGCCTTAGCCTCTTTTTCAAAGTTTTCTAATTCTGTCAACCACGACATGGAAAAAGTTAAGAAAAAGCAAAGATTAAGAAGCACCAGAAGAAGGTTAAAGATGATACTTACTCTTCAATTGAAGGTTTTTCTTTTCCAAGGATGATGGTCGCCTAGTCAGTTCTTTGACCATAGAGATGCCCTCTACCATATGCTACAAAAAGCAAAATGAGAAACTTAGAAAAGTTTCCAAAAAACTCTAAAAATGCATCATAAAGTGGTCATGGGAACTTACCTGGTCTGCTTTGTCAGCATAGGAAGAGTAAAGCACCTCGGTGAAAGCATCTAGGCCCCTAAAAATGGTTTTGGTAAGTAATGAATTTATGGGAATATGGGACTGATGTGTTTGTTAAGTGTTGAAAAGACATAGTCCCTAAAATAATGACAAGACGCATGCTAAGAATCAACATGAAGATCAAAGTGGCTCAAGGTAAAGATATATGTAGACCTAGGAACCTCTTTACTAGGAACCTCTTTTATTTTTACCAATTTTAGGAGAAAGGATGGAAGACCGGATTATAGGCTAAAATATCGTACCATAAAGAGAGATCATGGCAAGTAGCTCGATAGCATATTCTTGTGCCATTTGGATTAATTTAGGATCATGCATTCATTGAAAATTAAAATTGATAGCCAAATCTATGCTTTATCTGGAAAAACAGAAGTACCAGAGTTTTAACGACAGACCTACCATAGAATGGAAGTTTCACAGCCCTGAATGGTACTTCTAGAGCATGGAAGGTCCGAAAGGTCGAGCGGAACCTTTTTTCCAGAGAGTGTCAACTCTCGGTCTCGGTTCAAATGGAAGTTGCGCATCAACTTCCCGGAACTACTGGTTAACGGAACTACCAGATTTATAATGGCGGTAGTTCCACGCCGACTTCCAACAGTTAGTTCAGAAGCTCTAACATAGCCGTTACTGTCGCGTTAGAACAGGTGCGGAAGTGCCGGCCTTTGGCCTGCGGTACTTCCGCTCACCCTGAATTTTCTGGAATTTACTTCTGACGGCTATTTTTGGATGGTGAGGGTATAAGTACCCATTCATCTGCTCAAGGACAACAAGTAGAGACGCTATTGAACATCTTTGAGCATTGCAGCATTCACTCCACACCTCTTTTCTCATTGTGCATTTATTTGAGGTGGTTGAGCCAAACAAGTGCATTGCATTTTTAGATTGATCCTTTGGTACTTGATTGTCATCAAGCGAAGCATGTGATCTTTTACCTTGGTGTTTGCTGGCACCTAGACGACTTGGTGGAGTTTGCGCGGTGACTACTTCAAGAAGGTTGTAAAGAAGCCCGGCACCGACTTGTGAGTGGTTTGGAGACCAACATCTTCGGAGTGAAGGAAGGACTACCAAGAGTGGATTGAGGAGCTGAGGCTTAATTTGTGGATCCAGTCCAATTTGGTTGGTTTCCTCAAGGTGGACTAGGAGAAACTGGCAAGTTTCCGATCACCACGGTATAAACATCGTGTGTACATTGGTTTCCTCTTGTCTCCCTTTTAGCTCTTGTATGTTTAGTATATTGTGATTATTTACTTGTGTTAGTGTTCCTTGTAGAGATTCATTCTTGTAGAGCTATAAACTCTCTAGAATTGTGTAGGTTTCAATTGCTTTAAATCTTTGCCATATTAAAATTGTAAGAATTGATTAAAAGGCAAGAAAAATTTAAAACCTTCTATTCACCCCCCTCTAGTCGGTTATCCTTGATCTTACACTCGGGACTTTCTTCAATTGGCAGTCCGAGATTTTTCTCTATCTGACCTCTTTGCATCTTTTATTGTTAAAGATTCAGAGTCGATCGGGGATGACCCTTGGGTGAGGAGACTTCCTAACCAAGGAAGAGCTCTTCTCTTCGACCATCTGTTCCTAACCAAGGAACCTTCAATGAAATGAGAAAACATACTTGCTCCCTCCTCTTCGACCACCTATTCCTCAGCAGCAGTCGGATCCTGTCGAGATTTCTTTTCTACTTCTATGTCCGTTGATTTTGTTAGAGTCACCTTTCTTTGATGGTTCAAATTACTCTTATTGGAAAATTATAATGTCTATATATCTTAAGGCTATGAGTCTGAACATTTGGAAAATCGTAAATGAGGGCTATGTCATGCCTCTTGATCCATTGCACCCTATGGAACAAAATGGGCGTAACTCTCATTTAGATGCCCAAGCCATGAATGTACTATTTGGAGCTTTGAACGCAGACGAGTTCAATAGGGTGAGCAACTTAGAAACTACTCACGCTATTGGACAACTCTCTGAAATTCATGAAGGGACGTCCACGGTTAAAGAAGCCAAATTGCATAGGCTTCAGATTAAGTATGAGACTTTTACAATGTTGCCTCATGAGGATATAAATGAAATGCACTCATGACTAAACAACATTGTAAATGAACTCAAAGGCCTTAGTACTAATCTAACCGATGTTGATGTTGTAAGAAAAATGCTCAGGGCCTTGCCGAAAAAATATGAAACGTTGGTGACTCTTTTTCTCAACTCACCTGAGTTGACAAGAACAACACCAACGCAACTCTTGGGCAACCTCATCACAAATATGTTGTACAAGAAAGACAAGGATGAGCTCTTGGAGAAATCCTCCTCAAAGGGCAAGAAAATCACCGCTTTCAAGGCCAAAGCGGTGTCAAGTGAGGAGTCCGAAGATGATGAGGAGAACTCCGAGGAGGAGTTGGCTCTTCTAGTAAAAAGAATGAACAAGTTCATGAAAAGACGCTCAAACCGAAGCGCTAGTTATGAGAAAGCAAAAAAAGGGGCTTGTCGGTATTGCCATCAAGGAGACTCCATCACTCTTCTCATCTCCAACATGCCATAAGGTAAAAATTCTTGATGACGATGAACCCTCCTATGATGATCTTATGGATATGCTAGTTGAATTAAATAAATTTCTTAAAAAAGAAAAGTCCAAATTTAAGGTCTTGAAGAGAGAGCATATCTCTCTAAAAGAATCTTTTGAGGAGCTAAAGGAAGCTCATGACTTACTTATCCAAGAAAATTTAAGTAAACCTTGCACTAGCATTGGCATTACTTGTGATATCCAAAATGAAATGTCTAGTGTAGAAATTTCAAAAGCTAGCATATCTACTTCTTGCCATGACTTGATTGCTATGACATGTTCTTCAAATGCTGATTCTAAAAATGCAATAGTCATGTCATATGATGATAAGCTTGTTAATGAAAATAAAAACCTAAAGGAACAAGTGATAAAAACTAAACAAGAGTTTGGAGAGATGCTTCAAGGGTAAGGCTACTCTTGACAAATTGTTGAGTGAGCAAAGGTGCTCATTCAACAAAGAAGGTCTTGGGTACATATTAAGAAAGACAAGAAGCCAGCAAACAAGCAAACGAGATTTGTGTTACATACATAAAAAATTGTCGGGAATTGGGACATGAACAACAAAATTGTCCTAAAGGAAAAACTCAATCTATTGGTTTATATGATTCATGTTACATACTTAAAAAATCTAAGAATGGTAATATTATTGCGAAATTTATTGGCACTTCGATTTTAGGTGCTAAAAAGAATGACATTTGGGTGCCCAAAGCCTTGGTTACTAACCTCCAAGGACCCAAATAAATTTGGGTACCTAAAAGAACTTGATTTCTTTTTGTAGTGAACTACAAGACCGATGGACGGCATTGGGTGCTTGATAGTAGGTGCACTCAACACATGACTAGAGGCCGAAAGATGTTCACCACATTCAAAAGTGGGAGCAATGAAAGAATCACATTTGGGGACAATAGCAAGGGAAAGGTACTTATATTGGGTAAAATTGCTATTTCTAATGATCTTTCTATTTCAAATTTATCTCTAGTAGAAACATTAAAATTTAACTTGCAATCCGTTGCTCAATTATGTGATTTAGGCTTAATTTGTTCCTTTACTAAAGAAGATGTAATCATTTCAAAAGAAAATGAAAATGAACTTGTTTTCAAAGGTTTTATATTTGGAAATCTTTATTTAGTTGATTTTTCTTCTAGTGATTCATGTTTAAAAACTTGTTTGATGGCAAAAACTTCTTTGGGTTAGTTGTGGCATAGAAGGCTAGGTCATATGGGTATGGTTCAACTTAAAAAGCTTTTCAAACATGACTTAGTTGTTGGCTTGAAAGATGTGAGGTTTGAGAAAAATAAACTATATAGTGCTTGCCAAGCAGGTAAGCAAATTGCATACTCTCATCATTCCAAAGTATCATGTCAACTTCTAGGTCATTGGAGCTCTTACATATGGATTTGTTTGGGTCAACAATCTATAAGAGCATCGGAAGCAATAGTTATTGTTTAGTTATTGTAGATGATTACTTAAAATATACATGAGTATTCTTCTTAAATGACAAAAATGAAACCTCTAGTATTTTAAAAGTTTTTAAAAAAGGTCCCAAAATGAATTTGATTTTAAAATAAAGAAAATTAGAAGTGACAATGGTTTCGAGTTCAAAAAGACTAAAATTGAAGATTTTTATGATAAACTTGGAACAAAGCATGAGCTTTCCACTACATATACTCCCGAGCAAAATGGAGTTGTATAAAGAAAAAATCGAACATTAATTGAAATAGCTAGAACAATGCTTGATAAATATAATACTTCCGATAAATTTTGGGCAGAAGCTATTAACACCGCTTGTGATGTCATAAATCGCCTTTTTTACATCATCTTTTGAAAAAGACTTCCTGTGAGCTTCTCATTGGAAGAAAACCGAACATATCCTACTTCAGTGTATTTGGTTGCAAATGTTATATCTTGAGAAAGGGTGTTCGGCTTTCTAAATTCTAAAGTCGATGTGATGAAAGATTTTTACTAGATTACTCTTCAAATTGTAAAATTTATAGTCTTTAACAAAAATTCAGGTTTAGCACCCAATACTGAGTCACACGCCGAGCAAAAGAAGTAGCCACACACGACTGATCTCTATCTACCCTACGCTCTCTGTCGCTCAAAGAAGCAGAAGGTCTATGTGCAGACCTGAAGCTGTTGCTGGGTTCGACTGCTACGGGAGAGCGAGTCGGAGCACCGGCAACATGTTGATCACGTCGCGGATAGCCATCTCGATGGGGGAAACAAGATCTACCCTCAGAACGACGAAAGTCACGACCAGAGGCATATCGAGGACGAAAATCAGAAAACTCAAAAAATCTAAGTCCTCGATGCTGCCCAAACCCATCAGTAGAAGCAACTCTCGACCTCGTGTTGGTCTTAGGTGCACTCAAGGTCTGGGGCTGACCCTGAATATGCCTAAGAGCGTCAACACGGTCTCTACGCGCGATCTTGGCGCGCCTACAACGGTACTTCACCTTCTGAGAGGTAGAAGTAGCATGATGAGGCTTCACCTTCTGAGAAGTCGAAGCAACAGGTGGAACCACCTTATTGTCAGAGATCCCTTGGATAAAGCCCGCTGATTTGAAATGAACTTTCTCAGATCTGGGCTCAATCTCGATCACACCTGCTGCTATGGGTCTAAGAACAGCAGGTGGATGGTTCCTCATATCCTCAAAAAAATCGTATCCTAGTCCTTGATTGAATTTGCAAAGCTTGGATTGGTCTAGAATAAGATTTAGCTTTTTCTTGCCTCCTACAAACCTCTCGAGAGTGTTCATAAGATACTGACACTCCCGAAAGAGAGAGGTGCAAGAAGAGCAGGGGAAGAAGAGACATCAGAAGGTAAGGGAGTAGAAGAAGAGCCAACAGCAGAGGAACGAATGGCTTGTGCACGCACAGCCGACTCAGAAGGGACAGTCCTACTGCTAGCCAATTGGTTCACGTCGCTAAGCGTCTCTACCAAACCCTCGGGCTCCTTCCCAACATCAGCACACACATTACAAGCAAATGATGGCTTCTCTAGAAGGTTCTTAGTTAGCTTCACAAATTTTTCATCTAATGCAATCAAGTCAGATTTCAGTTTGTCACAATTATTGCATGGTGAGCTAATAGGGTCCTTAGAAGCACATTGAGCCAATTTATTATTGTTGTCAATCATCTCTTGAAACTGTTTGGAAACAGATTCAAGCTCAGCAGTCAGTTTAGGACAATTCACACATGAAGCAATAGGCTCAAGTAGAAAAGCTTGTAATTCAGCAATTTTATGATCTGCCCATTTTAGGTTCATCTTTAAATTATTATAACTTTCACAAGTCTCAGGCAGATCGGGAAGCATGGTATAAACACCTCTAAAAGCATTATCCTTGTCCTCACATGAGGTGCAAGAAATACTCTCAACAGTAGTAGATGAAAGAGAAGCTACCCTACTCATCTCTAGTCCAGCTAAAAGACTAACATTCTCCACCTTAAGCAAATCAAGCTCAGGAGATAGACTATCATGAGAGGTCCTTAATTTTTCCATGTCACTAAGCAAAGCACAACATGTATCACATTTGTCACGGGAGGGAGCAGATATAAGTGAAGTAAGCTCCCGTGACAATCTATCTACTTCCTTCTCCAACTCGCTACACATAGCTCTAGATCTAGCATGAAATTTACCTAGCTTAAGAAACGCATCATTAAGCTGGTCGTATGAGGGGTATACCTCGTCGGAGTCGGAGTAAAGCTCGCTGTCGCTCACTTCTCCCTCAAGGGCCATGAAGCACATGCCGGAGAAGTCGTCGCCACCCTTGGGGTCTTGCTCGTCCTTCCCATTGTTGTCGCTCCACCCCTCCACCTCGCTGAGGTCAAGGTCGTCGAAGACAGTGAGGACGCGATGGAACAGCTTCTTGGCTTTGCCAAGGTTGCAGAACTTCTTCTCTTTGCTTGGCGGCTTCTTGTTGTGGTTCTTGTCGGTGTAGACGTTCTTGCTCGAACCGTCGAAGTCATTTTTGCCCTCCAGCTTGGGGTAGTTTGCCCAAATGTGGTTGGGGCCACCACACTCAAAGCAAATCACTCGTCCTCCTCCTCTCTTTCTCTCTCTAACCCTCTTGTAAGCATGGGAACATTTTTTGGCTAAGAGAGCTAGTTGGTTTCTGGGAGCTGCTACAAATGATCATCATCAATTTCACATAGAGCAGCTAAAGAAAAACCCAAAAGAGTGTCAGCAGAAGAACCAGAGGCAGGATTGGGATCAGTGACCAAGTCCATCGACTGTGACTTTGACTTGCGAGAGACAATGTCAATCTCGTGAGTCTTGAGGCGTGAGTATAACGCATCAAGAGTAAAAGTCGAGAGGTCCGTGGTGTCCTTGATGGTGGTCATTTTCATCTCCCACACATGCAAGTCCATAGCCGCAAGCATCTGACGAGCGTTGTCCGAGTCGGGGTATGTGAGACCGACCGCTCGGAGGTTGCTCAAGATCTTGTGGAATCTCGCAAAGCATTCATCCAAGGACTCTCCAGCGAGCATTTCAAATTTGTTGTAATCTCGCTTGAATTGGTCCTATCGTACCGTCTTAATTTGGGTGGTGCCCTCATGGTAAGCATCAAGGGTCTCCCAAATATCGAAGGCCGACGAAAGATGAGAAATGCGATCAAACTCGTTTTGGCTCAAACCTTAGATGCTGATGCTCCTTGCCTTAGCATTCGCCTCAACATCAGCCATGTTTCCGGCATTAATGTTCTCATCGGTGGGAACAACAAAGCGAACTTTGACATTGCGCCAAATCGCATAGCCCTGGGCCTGAATGTAGGTCTCCATCCGACTCTTCCAAAAGGGATAGTCAATCCGATTGAAGATCAGGGGCTTTGTGGAATACTTATCCGTTGCCATGGCTCACAGACCGGTTAAAGATCTATCTAGAAGAGCTAACCGGCTCTAATACCAATTGTAGGATCGGATATGGCAACAGAGGGGGGTGAATGGTGCCTCTAAAAAAATCGCCCCTCAAAAGTATCCACGAATGAAACTCCGCTCCGGTAGCTATGAAAAGCTATGAAGGAGAAGATTCATGCTCTCTGGAACCTGAAACCAACTAACGAAAAAGCGAGACAAGAAATAACAGGAAGGAACCAAAAACCTAAAAAGATTCACAGCTGCTAAACAGGCCTGGCCGGTCAGACCGCCATATGGGGACCGGTCTGACCGCTCCTTGAGGGCCGATTTGACCGCCCGGGGGCCGGTCTGACCGCCCTCAAGGCACCGGTCTGACTGGCGGCACCCACCCGGTCTGACCGGCGGTCAGGAACCGGTTTGACCGGCCATGGTTCGGACAGACCCCGAACAGCAGGCTGGAAACTTCAGAACTTGCCCATTTTAGTGAATTTTGATAAAATCTCTTGATCTTTTCAAACCAACAGAGCAAGAACTAGATTCAAATAGTAGCAGGATTCTAGGAGACAAAGGAACTCACAAAGAGAGCAAGAATTCAATATTTTAGCAAAAAATCTGAAAAGTGACTTGAATATGGACAAATTTCCAAATTGCTCACAAATCTTGAATCTTTTGCTCATGAGCTTTAGCAATCCACTTAGAAATGATCTCAAGGCTAGACAAACAAAATCTCAAGCCATTTTGTGAAGGGAAACATGAGATTCCATTGAGCCCTGACTAGAAACCCTAGAAAAGCTTGAACAGAGGAAATGGGTGAAAAAGGAATCTTTGATTCTTTGATTTGGTTCTAGGGAACAAGCTGACCAAATGGTCTAGGAACGTCATACCATCACAGAGTAATCCATTTTGCAAGAAGTTAATCAAGATTTTCTCTCCCAAACACAAGAACTGGAAATGACAGAAGAACTCAGACAGAGCACTGAAAAGAAAATATCAAACGCAGCTCAACCAAATCATTCTCATGTTGATATTGAGGAAGAGAGATGAATGATTACATGAGGGTTTCATTACAGCCATCTCCACTCAAAACCCACTACATGGTTTCTAGAGATGAACACACACCTACAGAACACTCCCTCAGCTCACTCTCTTGAGCTAACTCTCCAGAATGCTCACACACCACTCATTTCTTGCAATGGATGATCTGAACATACTGCCTCCACTCCACCTTTTGAAGGCACAAGCTCTCCCCAAAGAAGAAATTCAAGAAGTGGCATACCCTCTCCACTCCATGCCTCTCACACAATTGAGGCAATAAGTCAACCACCAGATTTTGGAGGGAAATCCACCTCCTCCTCTCATTTGCTTGAGTCAATTTACCAAATTGCCCCTCAAGCACCTTCCTGGAAGCTTCCGCCTGCAATACCTTGACCGTCTGGACCTCGACTCCTCCCTGAGTCTAGTTCGGTCCGCTCCGCTGCACACGACCGCACCCGGCATCCCGACCGTCTGGACCTCAACTCCTCCCTGAGTCTAGTCCCGATCCTCTCGCCGCTGCCCGTCGTGTCCACCTGACACTAACCGAGACCTCCGACTCCACCTGAGTCTAGTCCTGGTCTGTTCCGTTGCACACGATCGCAACCGACCTCCAAACCGTCTGGACCTCCAACTCCTCCCTGAGTCTAGTCCAGGTTCGCTCGTCGTCGCCCGTCGTGTCCGTCACCGGTAGCTCCAGCTCCGGTTCCTCGTCTCTCGACTCGCAACCACCTCACCAGCCTCGATTATCTTCGGCATCACCGACCGTCTAGACCTCAACACCTCCTGTGCCTAGTCCCGGTCCTCCTTGCCTCACCATGACCTAGCTCCGAAGTTCTGCAGTCACACAGACAAGCAAACCGTCACATAGCACCGCACAAAACAGCATAATCAACATAAGCATAAGTAAAGGTACTCAACCCTAGAATACCAAAACAAACTCAAACTCACTAAACCACCCGTCAATTACTCATCATCAACATGGGGATACCTCCACATGGTCTCTCAGTGAACATTACTCTTTTGTGTCTTCTATTGAATCAAAATTTGTAGATAAAGCTCTAAATGATCCAGATTGGGTAAATGCAATACATGAAGAATTAAACAACTTTGTCTAAAACAATGTTTGGACTTTAGTAGAAAGGCCCAAAGCACAATGTAATTCGCACAAAATGGGTCTTTCGCAACAAGCTAGATGAGAATGGAGTTGTGGTAAGAAACAAGGTAAGGTTAGTCACTCAAGGTTATACTCAAGTTAAGGATCTAGATTATGATGAAACCTTTGCACCCGTAGCTAGACTTAAGTCAATTAGAATACTACTTGCCTTTGCATCTAGTTTTGATATCGAATTATTTCAAATGGATGTGAAAAGTATATGTTTAAATGGAACAATCTCTAAACTAGTCTATGTTCAACAACCTCTAGGGTTCGAAGATTCTAAAAATTTTAATCATGTTTATAAACTCTCAAAGGCGTTATATACCATAAAACAAGCTCCTAGAGCATGGTATGAGTGCTTTCGAGACTTTCTTCTTTCAAAAGAATTTAAAATTGGAAAAGTAAATACAACTCTATTCACAAAAATTATTCATGGTGATTTTTTATGTGTCAAATTTATGTTGATGACATCATATTTGGTTCTACTAAGATTTTTGCAAAGAATTTGGTGAGATGATATCTAGGAAATTTGAGATGTCCATGATAGGAGAATTAAGCTATTTTCTTGGACTTCAAATCAAGAAACATAGAGATGGGACTTTTATAAGCCAAACGAAGTGTGTGTAAGATCTATTCAAGAAGTTTGGCATGGAAGATGCAAAACCCATCAAGAAACATATGGCAACAAACGGGCATTTCGATCTCAACGAATGAGGTAAGTCGGTAGATACAAAGCTTTCTAGAGCAATGTTGGTAGTTTATTTTATCTTACCGCATCTAGGCCCGATATCATGTTTAGTGTGTGCATGTGTGCTCGCTTTCAAGCTTCTCCAAAAGAGTGTCACTAAATGGCCGTAAAAAGAATTATAAGGTATTGAAAGCATTCCTCTAACATAGGGCTTTGATATCCTAAAGGTGCTAAATTTGAATTGATTGGATATTCATATTCCAATTATGCGGGTTGTAAAGTGGATAGAAAAAACACCTCAGGAAGTTGTCAATTGCTAGGGAGGTCATTAGTATCTTGGTCTTCTAAGAAACAAAATTCTGTAGCACTTTCAACCGCCAAGCCGAATATATTTCCACTAGAAGTTGTTGTGCTCAATTGTTATGGATGAGACAGACCTTGATGGATTATGGAATTAAATTTGATAAAATGCCTCTTTTGTGTGGTAATGATAGTGCAGTTAAAATGTCAAATAATCCAGTCCAACACTCAAGAACTAAACATATAGATATTCACCACCATTTCTTGAGAGATCATGTGGGCAAGGGAGATATCATAATTAGCCACATCCGGACCGAAGACCAATTAGTGGATATCTTCACCGAACCTCTAGATGAAAGCCGCTTTTGCAAATTAAGGAATAAATTGAATGTTATATACTACCCCAACATTGCTTAATTTCATAGCTCATTTATTTTATACTCATTTGGAGTTGCTTGAGGCTCTTGTGAAAAGGATATTTTCTCCTTATTCGCTAAATTTCTATATGTATATTGTTATTTTTTTGAAAGATATATTTAGTGCATAATGATCCTGAATGATTTTATTTGAGTGCAAAAACTAGAGATCATTTGCATACCTTCTTATCAAAGCCCTACTCTCCGAAGTTCCAGAATAATCGGAACTACCGCTGTTGTTTTTGCGAAACTTCTGCTTGTCAGACTACCGTTGTTCTCTTTGCGGTACTTCCGTTTTCCGGAACTACCGGCAGCAAAATTCTGGAACTTTCGCATTTGCTTTAGGGGCAGTAACCATAAAAAATCAGGGTTTTAACCCACATAACCCCCTTCTGCTTTGGACCCTCCGCCCTCACTTCCGCTCGCAGCCGTACACCTCTCCCTCTCTCCCTTCCTCCAAAACTCCAAAACCTCCCCCTTAAATATCCAAATCTAGCGGGGATTTCTTCAGTTTCTTATGATTTCTTGCATCCTAAGGGTTCGCCTGCTCCAATCCTCAAGGTAATCTGGATCAAAACCTCATTTTTGCCTTGTTCTAGAACACTAGGTTTAAAACTCGGTTTGATTGCAAATGCGAATGTTTTAGGCTGTTTGTTTTGAGCAAGTTACTAGTTTTGGTGTTTAATGATGTTTGTGCATCTATTCCATGGATTCAATTCAAGAAAAACACCAAAAATTTTGCACATTGGCCAATCCTAGAAATGGTTAGGGAGACCAGAACTACCGCTCGATGAGTGCGGTACTACCGCATCTTGAATGGTAGTACTTCAGATCTTCCTGATAAAACATGAGAGACCATGTGGAGGTGTCCCCATGTTTGTGATGAGTAATTGACTCGTGTTCTGGAAAGTTTGAGTTTGATTTGGTTGGTTCGCGCCAGGTCGGTGCATGGCGTGGTCTAGTACGGTTGGACTTGGTCGAACGCGGTCGGAGGTGTTTAGGACACTTGTTCTTTTCTCGATCGGTCGATTTGGGTATTTCATGCTTGAGTACCTTCTTTTGATGCTAATGTTGGTTATGCTGTTTCGAGCGGTACTATGTGACGGTTTGCTTGTCTGTATGGCTGCAGGACTTCGAAGCTAGGTCATGGTGAGGCGTGGGAGGACCAGGACTAGGCACAGGAGGTGTTGAGGCCTAGACGGTCGGAGACGCCGAAGATGATCGAGGCTACTGAGGTGGTTGCGAGCCGGGAGACGAGGAACCGAAGCTGGAGCTACCGGAGGTGGACACAACGGGCAGCGGCGAGGTGGACCGGGACTAGGCTCAGGGAGGAGCTAAGGTTCAGATAGTCAGGATACCGGGTGCGGTCGTGTACAGCGAAGCGGACCGGGATGAGACTCAGGGAGGAGTCGAGGTCCAGACGGTCAGAGTACCGGTTGCGAGAAGCTTCCGGGAAGGTACTTGAGGGGCAATTTGGAGAATTGACTCAAGCATGAGTGGAGTGGCTGGTTCCCTCCAAACCTGGTTGATTTGACTTTTGCCTCATGTGTGTGTGTGAGGTTGGAGTGGATGTTAGCTGACCTTTCTAGATTTTCCATATGGGGTGTGAGCTTACTCTTTATATGGACAGGGAAGGCAGTGTGCAAAAGGTAAGCAAGCAAGAGAGTAGTGTTCTCAGTGTGTGTGTGTTCCTCTTGTTGTGGTGCTCAGTATGTGAGCTCTTCTCAATGGTGACAATGGGATGAGAGGGTTGTAAAAGAACCATTTGTAATAGCCCATGTCTCTGAATCATTATGAAATGGATTGAGTTTGAGCCATCCCTTCTTTTGTGTTTTTCTGTGTTTGTCTGTTGTTCTTCTTTGTTCTTGAGGTCTTTGGTTTGATTCCTGTCAAGAAGCTGCAAAAATGAGTTGCTTTAAACTGGGAATAATCTCAAGGCCACTTGGCTAGCACATTCCCGAAAACAATCATTTTATCTCTGCAAATTTCTTCCCGAGAAATGAGATGAAGCTTTTCCCCTGTTTACTAAGAACTAGGGTTTGCAGGCAGGGAAAGTGTGATTTCTTTGATATTCTTGATAAGAAGTGATGTGGCTTGTGTTGTCTAGTTGTGAGGTGATTTTCTGTTGTAATCTACAGCCTCAAGATCAATGGATGTGAAAATCTCAAGAAATTTGGATTTTGGTGCTCTCTGCAGATTTTTCTTCAGGTTTTGGTTCAGCTGTTCAATCTTTTGCTTTTTGATTGCAGCTTCCTCTTCCTGATGTCGTAATGCTATTTATGTTAAAGTCTTACTCCTTTGGCTTGAGAAGAACAGCTGCTATTCATCGAATTTCCCTGGAATCAGCAATTTCAGTTTTTACTGTTTGCTGTTTTCGGTTGCAGCCTCTAGTTTGATGTTTCAGTTTTCGGCAGTAGAGTAGTTTGTGTTCAGTTTTTAGTTGGAGGCAGTCAGCAATCTGCAGTATTTACTGTTTTTGCTTCTCATCTTTGCTGTTTGCTCCTGAATTCTACTGTCAAAAGAGTGTTTCAATTTGCTGTTTTCAGCCGCTCCTTTAATTTACTCAGTATTGTGTTTTGCTGCTGTAGTTTGGGTGATCAAAATACAGCAATCAGAACTGACTAAAACAATGCAGTCAGCTTTTTCGGCCAGCAACTCTACATTCTGTTTTCGGCTGCAGGTTTAGTGTGTTTTTGGCTGCAGTTCTATTTTCTTTCAGTTGGTTTTCAGGCAGCTGGTGCTCAGTCTTTCTTTCGACCTAATCCAGTTCAGTTTCTCGGTTATTTGATGTCCGATCTGTTCTCTGCATTTCCTTCTGCCGACTGCAGTTTTGAGTCTCTAGGTCTCAGCTGGAAATGTTTTTCTTTTATGGCTGCTTGTTTTCAGTTAGTGCAAGCCAAATGCATTTCCTCTTTATTGTTGGTAGCAGCTGCAGTTTTCAGTGTTTCAGTCTCCATGTCTTTCTGATTTCAGCCATTTAGTCTCGGCCGGCTTTCAGTTTCTTAGTGCAGCTGTTTGTGTTTAGTTATTGCAAGCCGAATGTTATTTTCTTTCCAGTGAGCTTTCATTCGTTTTCTTCATAGCTTCTATAGCTATCAGAGAAGAATTTTGAGTGGATACTTGGGGCGATTTTGAAGGCACCATTCACCCCCCCCCCCCCTCTATTACCGTTTTCGATCCTACAATTGGTATCAGAGTCGGTTAGCTCTTCATTGTAGATCTTAACCGGTCTGTTGAGCCATGGCAATGGATAAGTATTCCACCAAGCCCCCGATCTTCTATGGGATCGACTATCCCTTTTGGAAGAGTCGAATGGAGACCTACATACAGGCTTAGGGCTATGCGATTTAGCGAAAGATCAAAACTCGCTTTGTTGTTCCTGCCGATGAGAACATCAATGTGGCAAGCATGCCCGATGTTGAGGCGAATGCTAAGGCAAGGAACATCATCATCCAAGGTTTGAGCCGAAACGAGTTTGATCGCATTTCTCATCTTTCGTCGGCCTTCGATATTTGGGTGACCCTCGATGCTTACCATGAGGGCACCACCCAAATTAAGATGGTACGACAGGACCAGTACAAGCGAGATTACAGCAAGTTTGAAATGCTCGCTGGAGAGTCCCTGGATGAGTGCTTTGCGAGGTTCCACAAGATCTTGAGCAACCTCCGAGTGGTCGGTCTCACATACCCTGACTCGGACAACGCTCGTCAAATGCTTTCGGCCTTGGATTTGCGTGTTTGGGAGATGAAAGTGACCACCATCAAGGACACGACAGATCTTTCAACTTTGACTCTTGATACGTTGTATTCACGCCTCAAGACTCACGAGATTGACATTGTCTCTCGCAAGTCAAAATCTCAGTCGATGGCATTGGTCACTGATCCCAGTCTTGCCTCTGGATCTTCTGTTGACACTGTTCGGGTTTCTCTCTTGCTGCTTTGTGTGAAATTGATGATGATCATCTAGAACAGCTCCCAGAAAGCCAACTAGCTCTCTTAGCCAGAAAGTTCTCCCATGCATACAAGAGGGTTAGGGAGAGAAAGAGAGGAGGAGGACCCATGATTTGCTTTGAGTGTGGTGGCCCCAACCACATTCGAGCAAACTGCCCCAAGCTGGAGAAGGGCAAGAACGACTACGACGGTTCGAGCAAGAACGACTACATCAACAAGAACTACAACAAGAAGCCCCTAGGCAAAGAGAAGAAGTTCTGCAACCTTGGCAAAGCCAAGAAGCTCTTCCATCACGTCCTCACCGCCTTCGACAACATCGACCTCAGCGAGGTGGAGGGGTGGAGTGACAACGATGGAAAGGATGATCAAGATCCCAAGGATGGTGACGACTTCCTCGGCATGTGCTTCATGGCCCTTGAGGGCAACATCAGCGACAGCGAGCTCTACTCTGACTCCGATGAGGTATATCCTTCTTATGATCAGCTCAATGATGCTTTTCTTATAGTAGTAAATTTCATGCTAGATCTAGATCTAGGTGTAGTGAGTTGTAGAAGGAAGTAAAGAGACTGTCACGGGAGCTTACTTCACTTATATCTGCTCCCTCCCGTGACGAATGTGACGTATGTTCCTCTTTGCTTGGTGATATGGAGAAGCTAAGGACCTCTCATGATAGTGTGACTTCTGAGCTAGATTTGCTTAAGGTGGAGAATATTAGTCTTTTAGCTGAATTAGAAATGATTAGGACTGTTGCTCCTTCATCTACTATTATTGAGACTACTTCTTGCACCTCATGTGAGGATAAGGATAATACTTTTAGAGGTCTTTACACTATACTTCTCGATCTGCCTGAGACATGTGAAAATTGCAATAATTTGAAAATGAACTTAAATAAGGCAGATCATAAAATTGCTGAGTTGCAAGCTTCATTGCTTGAGCCCAATGCTTCCTGCACAAATTGTCCTAAATTAACTGCTGAACTTGAATCTGTCTCAAAACAGTTTCAAGAAATGGTTGATCATAATAAGAAAATGGCTCAGTATGCTTCTAAGGACCCTGTTAGCTCACCATGTAATAACTGTGAAAAACTAAAATCTGAGTTGATTGCATTGAATGATAAATGTGTGAAGCTAACTAAGAACCTTCTAGAGAAGCCACCATCTGCTTGTGATGTGTGTGCTGTTGTGGGGGAGAAGCCCAAGGGTATGGTAGAGACGCTTAGCGACGAGAACCAAATGGCTAGCAGTAAGACTGTCCCTCCTGTTCCTTGCGAAGACCTCAATGTTAAGGCGGCTGTGCGTGCACATGCCATTCGTTCTTCTGCTGTTGGTTCTTCCTCTTCTTCCTTACCTTCTGCTATCTCTTCTTCCCCTGCTCTTCTTGCACCTCTCTCTTTCAGGAGTGTCAGTATCTTATGAACACTCTTGAGAGGTTTGTTGGAGGAAACAAGCTGAATCTTATTCTAGACCAATCCAAGATTTCCAAATTCAATCAAGGTCTAGGATACAATTTTCTTAAAGATGTTAGGAAGCATCCACCTGCTGTTCTCAGACCTATAGCGGCAGGTGTGATCGAGGTCAAGCCCAAAACCAAAAAGATTGAGTTCAAATCTGTAGGCTTTGTCCAAGGGATCTCTGACAGTAAGGTGGTTCCACCTGTTGCTTCGACCTCTCAGAAGGCGAAGCCCCATCATGTTACTCTACCTCTCAGAAGGTGAAGTATCATTGTACCTTCTGTCAGAAGGATAGACATATGATTGGAAGATGCTTCAGGCGTGCCAAGATCGCACGGAGAGACCGTGTTCAGGCTCTTAAGCGTATTCATGGTCAGCCCCAGACCTTAAGTGCACCTAAGACCAACACGAGGTCTAGGGTTGGTCATGTTGGTGTGTTTGGGCAGCATCGAGGACTTGGATTTTCTGAGTTTTCTAGTTTTCGTCCTCAATTTGCCTCTGGTCGTGATATCCGATGTCCTGAGGGTAGATCTTGTTTCCCCCATCGAGATAGCTACCCGCGGCGAGATCAGCATGTTGCTGGTGCTTTGACTCGCTCCTCCGTAGCAGTCAAGCCCAACAACAGCTTCAGGTCTGCACATAGACCTTCTGGTTTTTTGAGCGACGGAGAGCGTAGGGTAGCTAGAGGTCAGTCGTGCGTGACTACTTCTTCTGCTCATCGTGTGACTCAGTATTGGGTGCCAAAATCACTTTTGATTAGATATAATTTGATCCATTAAAAAATTGTGGCTTACCTGAAAAACGATCTCGATCTGATGCCACCGCAACCTGCTCTGATACCACTTATAGAATCGTCAATGGTAATCAGAGGAGATGAATGATTGTAATCCCAAGTGGAAGCTTTTTCCTCAAATCTTGTATTTTCTGATTGTCCAACCTGCTAAGTGCTAACACAGTAATAAAATAGAAACAAAAAAAGAAAAGGGAAAAATATTTTTTTTGTTTGGCACCGTAGCAAACACTGCTTGGTACTGTAGCAAACTACTATTGGTGTTGTAGCAAACTACTATTCGGTACTGCATCAAATTATTGTTTGGTACTATAGCAACTACTATTTGGTACTGTAGTTAATAGTATAAAAAAGGAGATGTCGCTTTTTGGTTGAACATGTTACTGTAGCAAAAGATTAAAAGAACTAGAAGCATTGCTTTGATTGGTTGGCGCTACAGTTGGCTGATTTCTTGTTTACGGTTGGCATTATTGCTGTGGTTGTGCGTCATGAACAGCAAGTCGAAAAAGAAGGCTCATCCCACGCAGACCGATGACAAAATGATGCCTGTATTACTGGAGGCGTGTGACACTGCCCAAGATGTGCCTCGTCGCATTTTCCCATGTGCGTGAATTGAGAACATGAAGCTATACTTGAGACAATGAAAATGAAGCACGTCGGCCAAAGAAAAATCTCTACGTAGAGATTGAAATAGACATGGAGAACCCTGCTCTTAAACCTAAGATTAATTTCATTGGTGACATGTTTATGGCTACAAAACACTATTGCGGCACCTCTCAAACCCTAGCACGAAAATTTTGTCTCTCAACCTTAGGGTTAGCCCCTATCTCCATCTCTATTTATAGTCTAAGACCCAAACGAGTTCTTATCCAATTCCAATAAATAAGGGACCTGAAACCCTTACGTAACATGGGTTTTTCAATTCCAACATGCATCATCTATTTTTGATCTCCACATGCCCCAACTTGAGCATGACCGTCTTCTCCAACATCCTTAACCCTCTGGACCATGACTTTGCACCAAGCCATCTCCTGGTCTTCGCCGTAGACCATGATCGCCTATAAGTTATCCTGCACATGCAAAACTAAAGCAACATTATTTTTCGACACGAGTTCTTTCCCTCTTGGCCGACATGAGTCCACATAAGCCACACGCCTCAAATAACATCAATAAATAACATTGTCAATTATTCACCATCACAAATATTCTAAACCTAGCCACATGGTCTAACATAACTAAGTGAGAAAATATTTAAACTTATTAGAGTGTAACATGTTAGCTAACAATTAAGGAAAATGCTAATATAAGAACAATTAGATTTGACTGTAGGACTGACCACACTGTACAACGACATAGCACATTTTCAATATAGGATCAACTAAGACAAATAAGCAAGGCAGTGTAATCTAATCTCGTTAAGAATACTGGAAATAAGTGGGCACTAGATTTAAATGGTAAATAAAATGGTAGGTTTTATTTGACTGTAGGCTTAACAATCCAAATGCGTCGACGTAACTTATCCAAATGCGTCGACGCAACTTATATTAAAGTTATATAAACTAAGCCATAGTATGCGCACTGAATGCAGGAAATGACCAGAGTCAGGAAGAGGGACTTCACCTAAATGCATCTAAAATTGGGACTGCCACCAGATTCCAAGCAAGCATGCCTTTGATCATTTTTTAATGGAGTAAATTCATGTAAAAATTATTTTTATACTAGATTAATATCATTCTTTGCATAAAAAAATTTTAGAAGAAATCATGTGCTTGATGTTAATGATGATAAACATGGCAGGGGTAGGCAGTTGATGGAGCAACTATCCTCCAGATAAATAATAGGAGGGTGGAGGGTGTCTGGGAAAGGAAAGACAGTGGCAAGTGTAGGGCCTGTGGGTATAATATAAGGATATACATATTTTTCACTCATGTAACAAGTTATATTATCGTATCGGTCATGGTCCCGTTTAGGATGAGTAGAATATGTTACTCTATCAAGTTATTATACACTCTGTAGGGGTACGTAGTACACTAGGGATTGGGTAAGGCCAAGACTGGCAATATCCCATGGTGGCTATATGGACCATAGTGGGTGCTGGGTGATGAATATGCCTCCCTAGCATGTGTCGGGCGAAGGATATGCCTCCCTGACACAGCAATTAGCATCGTGCTAACCGAATGGAGTTATAATATATTGAAATAGAGAAAACATTCTGAGCTCTGACTTGAGCATCATATCTAAGGAAATGTGAATAAACCTGTTGTAGTCAAAGTCAGGGCTACTATGGGTAAAGAGATGCAAGCCTACGCAACGCTAAATAAACCGTGAATTCACACGTCTCTTGAACTGGAGGCTATGGAAACCTACATGTGGTCTTTTTATTTGAATATGAGTGACTAGTAAATTTGTAAAAATAAACGTGACAATTTCACAATTTAAAAATTATTTTAAGAATGATGATGAGAGGAGATATTATTTTTGATCTGATGATGTTGATCATAAGATTACATATTTGTTATTAATGATTGCTGAGTACTTTTGTACTCATCCTTGCTATTAATTCTCCTTACTTAGAGGTGAGTCGCTACAATAATTTACCCCAATTATGATGAGGCCTACGCAGAGGACAGATATGCTAAGAGAAACAAGATTGGCCCATAGTGCGACGCATACAAGATGGATGCCCTGTATGGAGGTTGCGATGAGTAGGCGGCGGCCGGTAGCCGTTTATGTGATCCCGAGTATATTAGTGTGCCGCCATCTACTAGTTTCCGTACTTGTATAATTATTAGTTGGTATTACTTCTATTTCCAAGTATTATAATATTTCGGCAGAATTGTCTAGCCCTATGACAGACTATTATCCTGCGTAGCAATGATATATAATATTATTGTACCGTCTCTAACTATTATTCTGCTGTAACACTCTAATACGATTTATTATCCAATAAAATAAAATTTTATTTTGTTTTATTGGAAGATAACCACGTACTAGTACTATTAACTAAGGTAATGATAGCTCGGTCGTCACAATGATGATGCAACAGCTGTGAAGATGGGTCCATAAATTTCCTTCCGTCTTTCGGTGGACGCTAGCAATGAAGGCAGTTCTCTTGCCCCTGATGAACAGGATGACGACTGAAAACCGCACTGGTTGCAGCCGCCGGCCAACAATCTGTTGTTGTATCCTTCTTTCTCTATTAATGCAACGATATGTAAATCTTGAACAGAAATGTTAGAGAGATCTTAATAAAGAAAAAAGGAACAAACAAACAAACTGTTAATGGAAGTATGCATGCATGAATATAACTAGCCTCATAGGCGCGGCGCCACGCTGCGCCAGCCACCGTGTGTAACGAAGTAAAAGAGGCGATAATCCGTGAGGAGTTTGGGAAAAAAAATTTAAAAAAATCGAGGGCGCATGTGTATTTTCGAAAAAGTCAAATGTCTTTTTCGTAAAAAAACCGAGGGCCTGTACGTAATAAATGAGAAAGGCAAAGGTCTTTTTCGTAAAAAAAACCGAGGGCATGTACGTAATAAACGAGGACCCGTATGTAATTTAGAAAACCGTGGGGCGCTATCCTGCAAAAATTTCGGTGGAAAAAAACTTGCAGGGACCTTTTCGCGAGGAAAAAGGACCTTTACGTAATTTCCGAAAAACTGGAGGAAATGGCCTCTCCCGACCGTACGAAGATTCTCCCGCCACGCGGCCGACGGAGCGCGCGGGGGCGGGAGATGCCGACGTGGACACGCGGGGGGCCCGGAATCCCCCGGCTTTGTATATGTTATTATGTAAGACCAACATGCCTGTACGCCAATTGATGAATCGAGTCATTAACCCCCATTCAATCCTCCCCGTGTACGAACACCACCTTTTTTGCGGCAGCAGCAGCACGGCGCGAGTTTGCGCTTTGTGGAAAGGTGCAGTTTGCTGCGTGCAAAGGGCCCGAAAGGGCCGGGTGGTTTGTCCTTCAATTCGCACTGTTCCCGGAGATGACGGTCTGTCGCGGCACGGAAAGATTCCCCTCACACCGAGAGCGGGAGCACCCACGCAAGCAAGGCCATTCCTTGATTCCTGCGCTCAAATCGAACAAGGGTTACAAGGCCACTAGGATATGGAGAAGAGTTAAACAGTTGCGCCTGCCTCTATGTACTAGATGTGCATGTGCCTCCGGTTTTCTTTCGCGCCTCCGGTTTTCTTTTGCTAGTCATTTACTAGGTAAAAAGGAAGCTACTTATCTTAGATCAGCAGAGATCGGCAGTTACATTTGTAACTGTTACAGTATTAATACTTTCTTAAGAGTACATGGAGAACACAAACCAACTCACGCTGTGCACGCACACATGTTCCCTAATGCATTAAATATTACCTAACGGCTGATGCACACATCTCCAATGGTTATAGCTAGCAACTAACTATAAGACTTCCACATCATCTATATAGTACACACTAAAGTTAGCATTCTAAGAGCAAGTTTAATAAGGCTGATTGTGCTAACTATAAGGGAATCCATGTCAGCATAGTCCTATGTGGAGGGGAGAGAAAAGGAGAGAGAGAGCCAAGTTGGCTCCCATGCAAGAGTCAGGCTATAGCACAGGAAAAGAGGCGTTATCCATGCATGTACCAATAGAACTAACTGCTATACCATGCATGTATTAAATAACCAATACCAATGTATGTATTAAATGATTGAGAGCTCTTGTAGAGACAACTTATAGCCAGCTTATTGTATGAATTGGTTGCATCTTACCTTTTGATGACATGGAAATGTATTAGAGGTAGCAGCTATCTATACTATTAAACTTGCTCTAAAGAACTATCTATAAGGATAGCTATTTGATGCTTACATGCACACACAGAATTTATGGAGGCTGCCTCGTTTGGCGCTATAGACTATCTCTAGAGCTGTAGAGAGCTGCGTTCTCTTTCTTCATTTAATATCTTCCACGTAGGACAGTTGATGACATGGACTCTCTTGTAGATAGCTGCTATAGACCCATTGGAGATGCCCTAAGGGCATCTCCAATGGTTATAGCTAGCAACTAACTATAAAACTTCCACATCATCTATATAGTACACACTAAAGTTAAAGAACTATCTATAAGGATAGCTATTTGATGCTTACATGCACACACAGAATTTATGGAGGCTGCCTCGTTTGGCGCTATAGACTATCTCTAGAGCTGTAGAGAGCTGCGTTCTCTTTCTTCATTTAATATCTTCCACGTAGGACAGTTGATGACATGGACTCTCTTGTAGATAGCTGCTATAGACCCATTGGAGATGCTCTAAGCCTTCCTCTCCTATGAAAGAGCCGGTAGCTAGCCGTACTGGACAAGTCCATCTAGGCAAGATTCCCAACGAATCTACTCTGCAAATGCTGTACGGTGATCCTCCTCGGATCAGTCAGCCTCCTGTTACGTCCACGGGCGGCAGGTAAAGCAGGCATGTAGTAGTTCGAGGCGCAATACATGGGCTGGCTAGCTTTTGGACGGGGGAGCAAGGCCTCCAGTGTTTCTGATGCTCTAATGCTTGACCCAACCCGAGCTTTGTTTCGTGCTGCCACACACGGTGTGCGCGCGGTCGGACAGTGCCAGAGCCAGGCTTGCTCGACCAGCTTGTACTCCTCTCTCTCTCTCTCTCTCTCTCTCTCTCTCTCTCTCTCTCTCTCTCTCTCTCTCTCTCTCTCTCTCTCTCTCTCTCTCTCTCTCTCTCTCTCTCGTGCTGCCACACACGGTGTGTGCGCGCGGTCGGAAAGTGCCAGAGCCACGCTTGCTCGACCAGCTTGTACTCTCTCCCTCTCTTTGAATTGATACCCCTACTGCTATTACAAGAGATGGTACCGAACGACCGAACGGGTTGTGTTGTGTAGACGAGGAAAAACAGATTTCACTGATATACTTTGTTCAGCAACCAAGGGTGAAAGGTTAGAGTACGTATATAGGTACCGAAGCCCATTTTTGTAGCTTCAGATATATACATGAATACATGATTAACAGTAATCATCCCAATACCACTTTGGCCAGCAAGTGCTTTGACATGCACATGGCGGTTGTGCTCAGTGGCAGAACCAGGCCTCGGACTATCTAGGCTGTAACCTGAGGCATGATAATCAAAGCTTATGTAAAATTCATAAAAAAATCATAAAATAAACAGAGTTAACCCAAGAGTTAGCCCAAAAACAGCTGGCCCAACCCGGGGCTTGAGCTTGAGCTGATTCCGCCCTTGGGTGTGCATCTGATACTTCCTGTATGTAGCACTACTCCGAGCAAATGTCGACAAGCGTTAATTAACATACCCTTTTTTTATCACATTGCACAATCCATGTTTAGAAATTATAGGACCATAGGGTGGCAGCCCCATGTTGGTGATGTGTATTTGGCCTTGCTCTTGCATTGTTGTTATTTGGGTTGAATTTGATTTTGTCTTTTGACCTCTGGTGTTGCTATCAAGGTAGCACCGGCCAAACTGGTCTGAAGAGGCGATCTGACCATTGTGTGGTGCGGTTGGACCAGCCTGGGGTGATGGTCTGACTGGCGTCTGTTGGGTGGTCTGAGAGGCTTGGTATCCGCGGTTAGATCAGCCCCTATTGAGGTGTACTGAGTTATTGATTTCGGTGGTGTTAATCATGGCGAGAGTCCATGCAAGTGTTAGTCATAGGACTTCTATGCATGTGTGAGTCATGGTATGTTTATGCATATGTTTTGCTAATTGAGCGTCAAGTACATGTCATTTATGCTTAGATCGATTGTTTTGTCTTTGATATGCAAGTACTTGATGATTGATGTGGCCATCAGCAAGGCTAAGACTTGGTGGCTGTGTCGTGTCATGTAAGTCTGGGTAGAGCATCATCTCAGCCGAGAAGCACAGGAAAAAGACAAAAATCATGAGAAGACAATGCATATATGTGGTGTACCAATTGGAGTTGTGTGTTTTAAGTGGTGATGTTTCTTAGAGTAGGCATACGATCTTGTTGGCAGCAAGACATTGGACAGCATGGACTATGGTGTAATACGATGTGCCATGGGACTCGGGCATTTCAAGTGATGATGTCTTTGATGCAGGCGTATGATCTTGGTGATGAGGCGTTGGACATCACATGTTCATGAAGATAGATGGGTGGCAATTTATGAAATTATCCAATACCGGGTGGATTAGCATTTTACAAAACCACGACATTGGCCTAAGTGGTTTAGGTCACATCTTTGTAGATTGAATATGTTATCAGGCTTATGGAGCCTTATGAAGTCATGCTTTGAAAAGCATACAAGTATGTGTGTGTGTGTGTTAAAACCCGTTTGTGTGTGAGTTACCGGATTTCCCCATATGTAGGTGGTGTGATCCACTAAAGAATAACTGACTGTCAGAGTTAAGTGAGAGGTGAGAAGACTCCACTATATAAACCCTTGTGTTGAGAGAGAATATGATGAATCGTCTAGGGTTAGGGTTTCCTTGTGTTGGAGTTTTGTGTATGTGCTCTAAACTTAAAGCTCTGTTCTTCCAAAAGGGTGGCTTTAAAACATCCCTCTTCAAGTGTAATGAACATCTAAAGTTTGTCCAGGTGAGTTGTGCCATGTATCCTTCCTTGTACTTTTAATTTGCTTAGCTTTTTTGTTTGGATTTCTCTCTTCTTGATCTTTCCTAATATCAAGGATATGTAAGAGGTAAAGATATCTCTTAAAGATTTAATCCCATCCATCTAAACAATTTCTAAAGGAAGTTCTTGAGTTTGCGTGGTTTTCCCTCAAGAGAGACGTGATTTGGGGATTTTGCTCTTGTGAGGGTTTGGCTTGAATTCGTGCTGTGATCTAACTTGCTATGATATATGAGAACCCATCTAAGGTCATCTAGATTATCCAGGACTCATAAGCAAGAGCAAATTGAGGTTTCCCTCTTTTGCTCGGTTTTAATGCAACTCTCTTTGTTTTGAATAAAGGTTAGAAACTTTGGCATTGATCTTTATGATCCGTGATTTGAATAGATTTCTGACATCCTAGAGAGTGTTTGTGCCAAGTTTCACTACATTTGGATTAATGGTTTGAGAGTTAGATATTTTCTTAGATCATGTGCGCTGCTGATTGCACTGTTCTTCATCGAGCGGTCAGACCGCAATGGACCCGAACGGTAAGACCGAGGCACAGTCGTACTGGGGTGATTAGGCTAGTACACTAGCAGTTCAACCTTCGAGCGGTCAGACCGGTGCCACTAGCGGTCCAACCGCTGAGCGGTCAAACTAATCTGGGACAAGAAGTCCCAATGTACTTTGGCTCTTGGTTTTGTAAGCTTGTGAATTGGTTTTCCGATGTGTATTATTGTTGATACTTAGAGAAAGATTTTGAAAGAGTCATTTACCCCCTGACTTTCCATACCTGATCCTACAGAAATTAATAAACTAGCTAGGAGCCCACCATCACACATATCCAGTCAATCTTTTTTTTTGCATGCTAATCCAATAAAGTTGGCAAAACGATTGGCCCAAATTCAAAAGGTCCTTGTGAATTATGTTATTTCTCTCTCGTGCTCATGTAATTTTCCCCATTTTTCTTTTCTCCTTAGGGATGATCGAATCTTCTGGCAATATATATAGTCTTATTCTTTTGAGCTTTTGATTTTTGCACTACTTCAGAAAGCCTCATAGTAGACGCCTCATCACAGACGGTTTTGTGAAACCGTCTCTGATGAACACTATTACAGACGGTTGTAATTAGGAGGCCGTCTGTGGTATTTGTGGTGGGAAAATGGATTATCACAGGCGGTTATTACCGAAGTATCACAGACGGTTTGTATTAAAAACCGTCTGTGATAATCCCAGATTATCACAGACGGTTTTTAATAAAAAACCGTATGTGATAAGCCAGTTATCACAGACGGTTTTTAATCAAAAACCGTCTGTGATAATTCACAGACGGTTTTTAGTTAAAAACCGTCTGTGATAATGGCTAAGGCATTTATTGGCTGCTCAGACCGCATCTGTCTTCATTTCGATCCAGATCTAGCCACTGCTGCGCACTTTTTCACTCGGGAGGAAGCTAGGCGATTTCAGGCCAGTTAATTTGGTGGGAAGAGGCAGAGATTGAGCTTTGAATATTCAGTCTTTCCTGGTTTCTCTAGATATGGTTAGTAATTTAATTTGTTTTTTCTTTAATTGCATTACAATTTAGGTCTAAGTAATCCATTAGTGGTTATTGAAGATGGTTAATTTGCAAAATTGTTGGTTATATAATAGCTGTTGTGTTTGTAATATGAATTGAGCTAGCAAATTAATTCTCAATATAATAAATGTGGCCCGTATATATGTAGTTATAATTAGTTAATCTAGATTTTAATACTAAGTTGTTATATATGTACGTAACGTAGGACCATTACAAGACCAGTCGGTTCCACCACCGGATACTGCACCGGTGCTATCTCCACGGGTCCTATTCTCGCCAGAGCAACTTGCACCGCTGCTGCCGACTGCCGTTAAGTCGGCCTATAGCCGAGGCAGCAAGGCCAGCAAGGGCAAAGCAAAGAAGACCAATGATGATATTCCGTACCTACCTTTGGCCCGCAAATTCGTGCTTGGTCAGTCGTTGCTCGAGGAAAAATACCTCCAAAAGCTACCATATAGTTGCATGCAATTGCACATGTGGTATATGCAGCAGTCCAATAAGCTAGAGGGAGAACGGACTTCAAGTATCACTGTCAAATTCACCGAAGAAGATTTACACCACAGTTTTCAAGAGTGTATGTTCGTGGTCGCCTTTGAGGATTTATTCGATCTGTTCACGTTCAACGCTCTTGACGTCTCAATCATTCGATGCTGGACGCTGTAAGTGTGTACAATCACAGTCTCCGTTAATGTCATACCGATAAATGCCATATCTAATTTTTTGCTTTCGTGTGTATATACATAGACACATGCTGATTAAAGCTAGATCATCCAACTTATCAGTTGGTTTCTTGGACCCACAATTGGTCGCCAAGGAAACCATCGACCAGGATACACCCCTCGTCGAGAGGTACATTGCAGCAGGACTGCTGGGTTGCGTCAAGAAGGATTATGTACTTATGCCCTTCCTTCAGAACTTTCATTGGATTTTAATAGTAATTGTACCAAAATGGAACAAGGTATATTACCTTGATTCTCTAAGTAAGAATAAAATAGACTTCACAGTTCTCAGCCAAGTAATCGATAGGTAAGCACATATTCCCCATACATATCTACATTGTACTTTCTTTCCTTCCGAATGATTAAGGTTAACTTTTTCGAATTACGTAGGGCGTTCGCCACCTACATTGAAAAGGGAGGTGACTCGAAGTGCGGGGCGAAAGGCCTGCTGACACATGTTCGAGATTTTAAGGTATTCGCTATTTCACAATAATTAATCCTATGCAACAGTTGGTACTAATGCCTCTTGAACTAACACATTCCATTTTTTGCAGTGTCACCAGCAGGAGCCGGGCAACACATGTGGATACTACGTTTGCCAACATATGGAACTACTCCTCGATTCCTCGAGGCTCACCAATCGCAAGGTTTGTCACTCTTCCCATAATTACTTCATACTTAACACGTTACATATATACGCACATTGATATTCCTATCGACAGGCTGCGTCCATCCCGTCAACTGCATTGAAACAGCCTGTTCTTGGAGGGATTCGAGGAGAGTTGGCGTACTTTTTGCTGACTCAAGTCATAACGCCAGAAGGACGGTTCCACTGCGCACCATGATTTCTTATTGGTCTTATCACTAAGTGCAAATGCAGTGCACATCTTTTGTAACTGTGCATTTGTTAATGGATATTTCATTTCAATTCAATTAATCGATTTGCGAAATGGATGCATGCTTTATGTTTGTGAAATGAAGTGCGATGTCAATGGGATGTTTTATGTCTGTGAAATGTATCTGAAAGGAAATGAGATGTGTGAATTGTATGTTTTTTGTATGTGATTATCTGCTTGTTTCAGAGGGCATGGCTAGCATTTCTAGAGGCTAGCTATAAACAGAAATAGATTCTGTCGGGGGGAGGAGTATCACAGACGGTTTTTAATAAAAAACCGTCTGTGATATCGCATAATCACAGACGGTTCGAAAACCGTCTGTGATAACTTGGATTATCACTGACCCATAATTTCAGACGGTTCAGAAAACCGTCTGTGATGACGTTTCTGAACAGTCTGTAATGTGGATTTCTGTAGTAGTGTTGGCTTCTCTGAAAATCGAAATAAATGGGCGCGGATTCTTGAAGCAGCGGATTCTCCAAATGAATTCTCAAACCTAAAACTGTGTGTGTCGTCTACATTAATATCTCCATCGTTCGTTGTCATCTCAAAAAACACAGATAAAAGCCTTTAATTATAATCAAAAATCATCAATCACAACCAAAAAAATATGGCCATATATGTGGGACACGTCTCTTTGACTAACGTCCATGCGATTTGATTTGCTCAAAAAAATACAGACCATGTACCCTCCTTTTTTTTGTCCCTTTCAGTATCTATTAGTACATGGACTACTTCTCCTTTTTGCACTCATTGCATGTGAAAATAGTACTGATCGTTTTCTCTGGAGGCAAACCCCAAATCTTAGGTTATGCAATTGCATCAGTGTGTGTTAGCTAGCTAGCTTTGCTGGATAAGATCGATTGAGAGCTGCATGCTAGCTAGATCTCCCTGTTGATCAAAAGTAATCGCATACCAGAATCCGAACCTTTTGATCACCAGAGATGGATCACCAGCAAGAAGGAAATTAAAGAAAACAAAACACTGGATAGACATGAATACACTTTGGATTTACCCCTGGCAGCACGACCCACACCCTCACAGCATACACATGTGAGTGCGACGTCCCTTTGCAACTTCTTTGTTGGGAGCCGTTTTTTATGCCAAAGTTGGCATTTGGACTAGCATCTTCCCCCACTCGATCCCCCAATATACATACTACACCTAGCTAGCTAGCTAACTTCTTCGCCAGCAAACACAACACTGAAACACACACACACACTGGCATAGAGAGAAGTGCAGAGATCAAGTGGGGTTAGCTAGAGAGAGAGAGCACCGAGATATGGAGGTAGTGGAGGTGGCCATGGTGGTGAAGGTGTTGCTGAGCCTGTGCTGCGTAGGGGCATGCTGCCTCGCACTGTTCCTCTACTACATCGTCTGGATGGTGCCGCAGAGGGTTCTTGCGGAGTTCAGGAGGCAGGGCATCAGCGGGCCGCGCCCGTCGTTCCCCTACGGCAACCTCGCCGACATGCGCGAGGCGGTCGCGGCCGCGAAGGCGGCTCGGGCGACGTCGGCACGCCCAGGCGGCGGTGGCCACATCGTGCACGACTACCGGCCAGCCGTGCTGCCCTTCTACGAGAAATGGAGAAAAGAGCACGGTACGTAGCTACCTCCAGCACCAGCTTATATAACTTCACTACTCGTGCAGTGTGGCATGAATTGAAGTATATGGTTCCTTCATCCTTTGATGCGTGTGTGATCCTTTCTTTGTTCTGTTGATGTTAGTCCCTTTTTTTTGTTGCTTAGACAAGTAGTCTTATGTTTTCAATTAGAGAAAAACTACATGGACATACCGTTTGAACGGTATACTATCTCTTAGCTTCTTATTCGCCCTCTTACTCGTTCTCTCTCTCTATCTCTGGCTTACTCACTCTGCTCACTCACCCTTGCTCTCACGCAACGGCAGACGGGGTTGGCGTCTCTCTGCTGATGGGTTCACTATGCCCCCAATCGTAGAGTGAGGTCGGGGCCACAGTGGCACGACGGTGGCGATGGGTGGCGTCGGAGGGTGGGGTCAATGAAATAAAGGCTAAGAGAATATTAGGTTGGATGAGGTGACCAGCGAAGGCTAGATAGTCAACGACATGGTGAGGCAGCTAGCTTGCCGTAGGCCTCAGGGAGAGGCAGGGGCCAAGGCAGGAGAGAAGGAGGTGGTGCGTGGAGCCGCGACCGGTGCAACGGTGATGACGATGAAGGAGGGAGGAAGCGGAGGCGAGGAAGAGGAAGGAGGGGAGAGCAACCAGAGGAGTAGGGGCTATACTATTGAAATCGATTCGGATGGTATCACGTCTCATAGTATTTCTCTTTCAATTAAGCTTTTTTTTTTAAAAAAAGTCTTTCCGTTTTTCAACTCTCCCAACCGGGAGAGGGAGATATGTGTCAATTATTAGAAGAAACCCAAGATTAATCACGTCTAAGGTAAATAGGAAGTAGCAGTAGTAGTAGTACGTAGTAATATGTTTTTATTCATGTTCAATGAATGTGTCCTATCAGTAGCTAGTGAACAATTAGATAGTAAAAATAAGAAGCTGCGAAATTAAACGTTGGTTCATTGAACCATTGGATACCACATAATACATATAGATAGATAGATTGTTGGATGCCTATATGGATTCCGAGCCTCTAGTCTAGGATTGTTAAAAAATATTAGTGAATTAACAGATCATGGGTGGTGTAGTAGTACATGTTTAGTCCAATTATTGATTCATTACTGAGTTGGCCACTCTGCCGGCATACATATAGCAACAAGAAATGTTTTACCACTTTTTTATTACTGTCACTAAGTGCCATCCCTTTCAGGACCCGGCAATGATGGGTATCTAGTTGAACAATATTAAATTGCCTAAAAATAAATCAATTCATCTTGATGTCGATCTTACGTTAATTCTAGATGCGTCGATGCTAACAGCTCGGCTAAACTTCTGTTGATGTCCAACTCATGCTGCTTAAGTTATTTTTTCTGTTGCTGTTACTGTTCGATAGCAAGATATATTTGGTGAGCTGGCCATCACCTTATACAACTCCTTGGACTATAGTACAACGGAGAGATGTAACAAGAGAGGACGAGAGCGTGCAAAGATCTAAAACGAATAAATCATAAACAAAGCTGAAACTGAGTCTAATCATATCCTGTAGTTTTGGCACAATGCATAATGACAACATAGTCGGGAGCTAGCCGTGTATACATGCACCACGTCGAACTGTTCATGTAAATGACAATTTTTTTAAAAAATCTAGTATCCGCCTTTACAAATTGAACTCCTTAGATTTATCGAGCTTGGCACAATACCGGCCCGCCGCTTCAATTAGTATGTATGATTTAATTATTGCAAATTATTTTGAATCAGTATTAATTATATTTAATTAGCACTAACTATGAGTCTAGTTAGTGCTAATTATATGCAATAATTTGCTACGGTGCTAAGAGAATGTTAGATTTGTAAAAAAGAAATATTCCAAAATTAAATAAAAAATAGTTATAGTATTATTTACGTAACAGTCACTATACGGCCGTTTGTGGTGCATGCATATATACAGGGGCGTAACTAGGAAGGAGCTGTGCTTCGGGCCTAGTCTGTAGATAATTCAAAAAATCATATTTTAACCTGTTAGCTACAGCATAACATAATGAAAAGTTTCTGGCTGGTCTAGGTCCAGCTACGCCACTGCATATATATAAGAATCTTATGCAAATTCGTTAAAAAAAAGCCGTCCGAAAAACAATCCCAGTCAGATCCGTGCATGCACGCGCGATAGTACGATTGTTGTACGGCTGACTCGGAAAATCCACATATAACCCTATTCAACGTGCAGTAGTTCGTAGAACTCAAAACTGTAACCTTTAACACATTGCTTGTTGAGCCAGCACATGGCGCTAATGCTTGATTGTTGATACATGACCAACCCGCGCGTTGGTAGCCATAAAATAAGGATATGGTTTTGGTTTTGATTTTGATTTTGATTTTGATTTTGATTTTTCTTAATAGCCAGCGCACCAGCACAAAACTGTAGTCAATGGTACAAGGCCATCCGAAACTTTGTGCACAGTCAAGTCACATCGCAATGATACAGCAGCGAGAAAGGAAAGACATTAATTTAATGGAGATTATCCGAAGGCCGCAGCTAGCACACGATCGACCGAGGGCAACGATGATATACTAAACCCCGACATATCACGTCGGTTAGATGAGTAAGCAAACAGGTTCCATCTGTTCCCGGCCGGGATCGATCGTACCGCCAGATGCGAGCGCGAGACAACTCACTTCGGGACGCTCACTGCAGCAACGGACGGGATTTTTTATCGTGATTTTAGTTTTTAGGTTATAATTTTTAAATTATGGCTACTCGCTAGAGACGGCACATAAAAGAAAATAATCTTATATAATTTTAATCAATATAATTAAATTTAGTGCAGTGTCTACTATAGTTTATATGTAAATCCTACTTTTAAAATATTTATTTAAAAGTTAACTACTGTAGCAGAAAAGTGATAGGTCAGAGTTAAACTGAAAAAACCAGCCTAGACGGGTGATCCAGCGCGCGTCGAGCGGATGTATGGATCGGGCCTGAAGTCAGGTCAGAATGATTGGACCGGGTCGCGCGGGTCTTTGGGCAGGTCAAGTCGTCAATTGTCACATACGCGCGCATGGTTCGGCCGTACGTGAGCGCGCGCCAAGCCGCTAGGCCACGCATCACCGGGCGCGCGCGTGTGGCTCCTGGCGCGGGCAGGTGGCGCGCGCCGTCTGTGTCACCGCCATGCCACTGGCAGGCAGGCGGGCTCGGTAGCTGCGAGGGTTTGGCCGTTTACGGGGCCGGGGCCAGTGCGTCCAACTGCTGGGATGTGATCCCGCGCGCGCGAGAACGACGGGCGGGATGGGGATGGGGATGGGGAGGCGTCCACCGCGGCTGCGAACGCGAGACGGCGACCGATCGATGGAGAGGGCGCGCGGTGTCTCGTACGCTTGGTTGCCGCGGGTTGGTTTGTCCGCGCGGCCCGTTCTACCCGGCTGCTCCCGATCGATCGATCGATGGATCGGGCGGCGGCGTGACTCGATCGCCGGCGGAAGCGGACGAGTGTTGATGCCCACCGTCGTGTCGGTTTCCGGCCACCCCGCCGATATTTTTCCAATAGAACTCTCCAGAGTGATCGGCAAGCCAGTAGCCCCTATATTAAACCTGAGGGATTTTCAGTCCTCTCCCGTGCCACATCATCAACTTTGTAAAAAAAGTCCTTCGCTTTGATGAATATTCTCCTTTACTTCGTGCCTGCATCGGCCGTTCGATCAGGCGAATCGTGCGATGTATGACCTTTAAGTGAGCTCCGTGTATTCTCGCGAATGTTCGCGTCGCTTTTATCGTGGCGCATCGCAACTGCCTTTTTCGTAGCTGCGCCCGCGTCTTCCGCTCTACTACCCTCGCTTGCTATTCTCTACCTACTCCCCGATTCCTTGCTCTCACTTCCTCTTCTTCGCCTGGGTCACGCCCGTCGCTCCTTTTTCCTCTTCGCTAGCGCCGTACTCCTCTTTTGCCGCGCCGACCCTATTGCCGCTCCTGTTCTCTCATGGACCACAAGTAACATCTTGATCGAATTTTATGCTACCTTTATTGAATTTTATGCTATCTTTATCGAACTTTGTGCTATCTTTACCGAATTTGCCGTACGGTTGCTATAGCGCTTCGACTACCACGCTTCAACCATATTTTCGATCGTGACGCAGACCGTGGCGCTTCAAGTAGGGCGCTTCAATCGCATCCGTTCAACTACGGCTTCATGGTCAAAACGTTGTGGTCGAAGCAGTCGTCAGGGCCGGTTGCCATAGCACTTCGAGTGCGGCGCTTCAACAACGTTCTCGACCGCGACGCAGACCACGATGTTTAAAATAATTTTTACAAAAAAAGGGTCATGGTCGACGTGACGTAGTTGAAGCAGTCGTCGGAGCTGGTTGCTATAGCGCTTCGAGTACGGCGCTTCGATCACGTTCTCAATCGTGCCGCAGATCACACCGCTTTGAGTACAACGCTTCGACCATAGCCAATTACATCACGCTTAGGACTAAAAATGTTAATTGAAGATGACTAAGGCATTCCTTCTGCTAAAACAAAAAATATATTATCGAATTTTACATAATTTACTATGTATATCTTTATCAATTTTTTCGCTCATGGACCTAAGGTACTATGTGCTATCTTTATCGAATTTTTTGCTACCTTTACCGAATTTGTCATAGGGTTGCTATAGCGCTTCAACTACCACAGTTCAACCATGTTTTCGATTGCGACACAGACTGTGCCGCTTTGAGTAGGGCACTTCGATCACATCCGTTCGACATCGGTATATTGACCACGCTAGTTCGACCAAGATTGTTTCGACCATGATGTTTCGACCACTTTGGTCGATCATGGTGTTTCCACCATCTTGGTTCTATTGCGTTAGGTCCACCACGCTGTTTCAATCACTCTGTTTCAACCATGCTATGTCAGCCACGTTGTTTCAACCACGTTGTGTCCACCACGCTAGTTCAACCATGATTGTTTCGAGCATGTCGGTTGACCACAATACATTCGACCATGTTGTTTTGACCACGTTGATTCCACCATGATAGTTTCGACCAGGAGCTTTCGAACACTTTGATTCGACCACGACGTTTTCGATTAGGATATTTCGATCATAGTACGTTGAACCAAGTTGTTTCAAACACCATGTTTCGACCATGGTTGTTTTGACCCTAATTGTTTTGACTATGCTATTTCAACCACTTGGATCGACCATGTTGTTTCCACTTCGATTCGAGCATGAGGTTTCGCACATGATACGTTCGATCAAGTTGTTCCGACCACAAGGTTTCGAGCGCAATGCATTCAACCATGTGTGTGTCGACCACGATATTTTTGACCATGAAGTTTTGACCACAACGGTCCACCACACTGGTTCGACCACTATTTGTTTCAACCAGGATATTTTGACCATGATGCTTTTGACAACTTCGGTCGACCATGAGGTTTAGACCATGATGATTTCGACCACTTCGGTTGACAACGGTTGTTCCACCACGATGGTTCCGAACACTTTGGTCGACCACGAGGTTTCAAACAGGATGTTTCGACCACGTTCGTTCGACCACGGTTTATTACCACCACGTTTCAATCACGCTGTGTCGGCCACGCTAGTTCGACCATGATTGTTTCGATCATGATGTTTTTACCACTTTGGTCGACTATGTTGTTTCCACCACCTTGGTTCAACCACGAATGTTTTGACCACTTCGGACGACCACGATACATTCGACCATGTTATTTTGACCACGTTAGTTCCACCATGATACTTTCGACCACATTGGTTTGACCACGATAGCTTTGACCAGGATCTTTCGACCACTTCAGTTCGACCACGATATTTTTTACCAGGATGTTTCCACCACGATACATTTGACCACGTTATTTCAACCACTTGGGTCAACCACGTTGTATCGTCCACGATGCTTCGACTACGTTGGTCGATCATGGTGTTTCCACCACCTTGGCTCAACCAAGTTAGATCGATCACGCTGTTTCGACCATCATATTTTGATCACTTTGGTTGATCACGATGGTTCGACCTCTTGGGTCGACCACACTAGTTCAACCACGAGGTTTTGACCACTTCGACCGACCACGCTGGTTCGACCACGATATTTTCAACCAGGATGTTTTAACCACAGTTGTTCGACCACGATGGTTTCGACTAGGATGTTTCGACCACTTCAGTCGACTACGAGTTTTCGACCAGTATGTTTCGACCACATTAGTTCGACTATATTGTTTCGACCATGATGTTTTTAACCATGATGTTTCGACCACTTCAGTTCAACCATAATGTTTCGACCACGTTAGTTCGAGTACGTGGATCGACCACGACATTTCAACCACATTCCTTCGACCGTTCCTTCGATCGTGTTTTTTTACTACGATGTTTCAACCACGTTGTGACAACATGTTAAACCGATCACGTGATTACTCACAATGGTTCGGCCACGATACTTCGATCACATTAATCCGACCACGTCCTTCGACCACCTTTCCACCACGATGTTTCGACCATATTGATCAACCACGATGTTCCAACCACATTTGTCAACCACCTAGATTCCAACACATTGGCTCATCATGGAATAAAACCCCACAATTTCCTAGAATTACGCATCAGTTCTTGATTTTTTTTTTTTTGTAAAACGTCTCCTTTATGTAATGAAGCCTTAATTTTACAAGAAAAATCCCCTTACAAATTATCTACTTTTTTGTCCACGTTTTAGCTAGTGAGACGTGACACCGCGCTTCCGCATCTAGTAGTGCGATCCCACATTGTTTTCTCAAGTTGGGTCTTGAATCTTGACCGTGCATGATGCCCGTTTCAAGTCGGCCCTCCATGTAATCAGATACCTTACATGTTATTAGTCTATAGGTGATGAAACTTAGCATGAAAAGCGATATTATCATATCAGATTGATTGACGCATGATGAAATGAGCACTAGCTGTATTTTTTCCAAAAGGATATATGGATGTGGACCATGTGGTTACGATATGAACTCAAGAGGGTAACATATGTACTCTTTTTCTAAGAAAAATATACATACATATTCTTAACCAAAGAATTCAATATCACAAAATCACAAGAAACTATAATATTTTTAACTAACGGCTTTTATTTATAGATTATTTTAAATGTTTCGTATTATGGTAAAAATGCTATCTGCGCCCTAGTAGCTACGGTATGCATATCCAGACTCCATCCATCTCGCTCTTATTCCTAGTACTACTATTAATAGTACAAGGTAAGCTAGCTATCGGTATTGATGTCATTAATTTTACAGTTACATCAATCTCTTGTAAGAATAGTAGTTTGTTCACAATAAGTATGGCATGAATGCATTGTGACGAAAATCAGGGGCCGCAGTTGTATCATGCGTTTTGCCAAAAAAAAAAAAGGTACAGATTGACAGTTATTATGGACCAGTATATTAACTTGAATACTAACTTTTCCATGGCTGCGTCTTGTCCGCATCTGTATACTGCTTGACGAAGATCCATATCCGAACCGAGATTAGCCTAATGTTTCAAGCAGTTTATTTTAGCAGCTGGTTTTCAGTTGCTTTTGAGGCGCCATCGAGCTTAGGATGAGGCTGAGCTGTCCGGTTTTACTGGCCTGCAGGTCCAATATTCACTTACTCCATGGGGAACGTCGTGTTCCTTCACGTGAGCCGGCCTGACGTGGTCCGGGACATCAACCTCTGCGTGTCGCTGGACCTCGGCAAGAGCTCCTACCTCAAGGCGACACACGAGCCCCTGTTTGGCAGGGGGATTCTCAAATCCAACGGCGAGGCATGGGCTCACCAGAGGAAGATCATTGCCCCTGAGTTCTTCCTGGACAAGGTCAAGGTACGAGCATCAGCATCACACTGCCCCCAACAACCAGCTGTTAATTTCAATTGTATCTGGCTATGAGATGCATACAAGAAATTAATATGGCAACCCCCCCCCCCCCCCCCCCCCAAAAAAAACTTAAGGCCCAGCATGATTCAGATGTCGCTCACACCATAGCTATCAAATCTGAAATGACAGTGACATCTTTGTTCAAATAGACTAGGATTGCATAGAGAGATTTGAAGGGCATCTGTGGACAACTTCAGGTTTCAGAAAGATGTAAGGGCATTTAAAGCTATTAGTGGATCTCAAAAGTTTCAGGGCGAAATAAAGCTGTGGGTCTATATGTTGCCGCTTTATTTGCAAACAGAAATCAGAATGACAGTTCAATAAGAGAGAGTAAGGAGCAAAAACTGTAACATTCTGATCCAGCTAGATAATGTGCGATAAGATTCTAGTTAGGACCACTTTTCAGTAACCACGCATTCTTCTTACTGTATTTTATCACAGTTATTTTATTGTAGGGATTTTTTCTTACTGTCGTCAGTAAATTAGAATTCATAGATTTAAGAACAGCATACAGCTAGACAACCATGAATGTAACATGCCAACCTGACTCTTAATTTTTCACATGCCCAGGGCATGGTGGATCTGATGGTAGATTCTGCGCAAACACTGCTGAAGTCATGGGAAGAGAGAGTTGACAAAAATGGTGGGACCGTAGACATTAAGATAGACGATGACATACGGGCCTACTCTGCAGATGTGATCTCTAGAACATGCTTTGGAAGCAGCTACGTCGAAGGAAAGAAAATCTTTTTAAAAATCAGAGAACTACAGAAGGCTGTGTCCAAGCCAAATGTGCTAGCTGAAATGACTGGCCTAAGGTTAGCAAAAAGAAAAGAAAAGAACTGCTCATTAGAAAGTAGAAACATATCACAAGTACCCATTTTCTTCGGTGCAGGAACATAAATTAAGATTGCTATTTATCCAAGACACATTAATTTAAACTGAACTGCAAGAGATAAATTTGAATGTTTGCAGGTTCTTTCCTACAAAGAGGAACAAGAAGGCATGGGAGCTTCACAAACAAGTTCACAAACTAATACTAGAAATTGTGAGGGAAAGTGGAGAAGACAGGAACTTACTACGTGCAATTCTTCACAGCGCAAGCAGCAGAAAAGTGGGCCTTGCCGAGGCAGAGAACTTTATAGTGGATAACTGCAAGAGTATATATTTTGCAGGATATGAGAGCACAGCTGTCACAGCTGCCTGGTGTCTAATGCTCCTTGGACTGCACCCGGAATGGCAGGATCGGGTGCGAGAAGAAGTGCAGGAGGTCTGTGGGGGCCGGCCAGTAGACTCACAGTCACTTCAGAAAATGAAGAATGTATGCTCCTCTCCTTTTTCCATTCAATACACGCAGTTTCAGAAATTCAGTGTTCTAATCTTGCAAAAAAGAAGAGATTATATTATATTGTGAGCCGTGCATTAGCGAACTATTTATCAGTAAAGAGAACTTATTACAATAGCTGACTAACTTCCAGATCCTCTCTGCAAATGTAGCTGACAATGGTAATCCAGGAAACTTTGCGGTTGTACCCAGCAGGTGCCTTTGTTTCAAGGCAGGCCCTTCAGGAATTGAAGCTTGGGGGTGTACACATACCAAAAGGTGTCAACATCTACATCCCTGTCTCAACAATGCACCTTGACCCCAACCTCTGGGGCCCTGATGTGAAAGAATTCAACCCAGAACGCTTCTCCGATGCTCGACCCCAACTATATAGCTACTTGCCATTTGGCGCTGGTGCTCGGACCTGCCTTGGCCAGGGATTTGCTATGGCTGAGCTCAAGATACTGATCTCTCTCATCATCTCCAAGTTTGTATTGAAGCTCTCACCACAATATGAGCATTCTCCTACACTGAAACTCATTGTGGAGCCAGAGTTTGGTGTGGACCTCATCTTAATGACAGTGCAAAGTGCTTGCAGAGACTAAGAGGGGCATGGTGATTTGGACATAACAATGTTAGTGCTCATCCTGGGTGATGGAAAGAAATTGTGATCTAGTGAATGAAGCTTGGGAACAAAATGTACAGATACAGCTCCATATTATTCAGGCTTGATCTTTCTCATAAGCATGTTCAGAATTCAGCTGAAATATGTTGAACTAAAGAGAAGGTGCCAAATGAATACATGGTTGAAGTCTAACATCACATGGAAAACACATGTAACTGTTATGGTGTGAGTACCAAAAAACTAAATATATTGGAAACTAGGTTTTAAGCGCATATCAATAGAAGAACACAATTGATTGTTAAGCACAAGGGATGCAGCATACCTGTCTGATGAACATAACTGAAACCTCTCTCCAACTTGCAACAGCAAATGAGTGAATGGATCACCATTCTTTTCTATCCATTGGATCATCATCTAAAGTTAACAAGCCCAGGAACAAGAAGAGTTGATATCAAAAGGCAGTGCCAGCATTGCCAAATGTTAAAGCTAACTGAGCATGATCAAATAAATGTTAAAGCTAACTGAGCATGATCAAATACTACAGAATGTTCCTCTGAAAAAAATTACAGAAAGCAAGAGATAGGGCTCAAAAATATTTCTCACGGAAAAGGATACACAGTCGATAAATAGATGGTAATATGAAGCTAAGGCTGAACAGGACAAAAGGTTGGTTTTTATCACCATTCGACATGAGGTAGGAGACAATGCCTTCAAATGTAAGCAGCATCCAAATGTTAAACCACATTGAGCATTAAAACGGTGAGCAAGGCAGCATAAGTGCATAAAACACACCAATAACAACAAATACATGAATGATTCAGAAGAAATTCAGGACGAAAGATACCCTCCAAGGATGCATTCAAAAAATTTCTGTCCAGAACTAATTTATCATAACGATAACAACAATCCACATTATAGTCAACGTGAACATCATTGCACAACTTTTGAAAATGATTAAATTTTACATAACACTGGAATTGAAATCAATCCAACCCAACAGCTGAAACCGGACAAACAGCCTCAGCCCGACACCAATTTCACAACAATGATAAGAACATTAAGTGCTATCAGGGGCATTCTCAGAAACTGCGTGGCGTAGATGAGCCCCACAATCTGGCCCTTCAACGACTTTGTTTGCCCATTTCCTGAAACTTCAGACATGCTCCATCCCCTGGGAGCAAGAAAGCGGTCTTCGTTCAGTATTGCCAATGCATTTGCAAGAAGCAAAAAACCCTCCAGCAATGTCCACAAGCCCATCTCTGCATATCATAGCTCCGTTAGTTCGAAATTTAGCTTCTTACATGCCACCAGTCATCAGACAATCATAGCTAAAGTAATAGGTTACTCCAAATTCATATATTGAACATAGCAAAAGGCAACATCATCCTGAAATATGAACATAACGGGACAAGAAAATAAACCAAAACACACAGTATGGCTTCCACCAGGGCCAGATATGGCATTGCAATTGAAGTGGTATACCATAAAATTTGCAAGTAACCTACAAGGTTCCCACTGAGCAAGAACTCTCTGATACAGGACTCCTTATGAGCAAAGCATCACGACGCCAGTAAAAGTGACCAATACCGAGAATTCGCATAGTATTAGATATTACACCACCATACCACATCTACCCTACTGGTTAATTAGGGAATTTGTAATTGAACAACGAAGGGACGATTCAAGGGCTGAACAGCTAGGAGCCTAGGATACCCTACCGACTCAGCCCAACAGATCAAAGCATCAAAGACAAGCCTATAAACCTCTAGAAACGGGGTCTAGATCGGTCTGTGCAAGGAAAGACTGCCGGTCGGGGGCAAACCTAGCAGAGAGGAGAGGAGAAGGAGCGAAAGCAAGGTGTAGGACGGCACCTTGCGACGGTAAGATCTCGCGAGGGGGTCGCGATCACACCGGCCGGCGGGGAGGCTCGCGTTGCTGCCTGCTCGATCTGGAGTCTGGACTGCTTCGCTGAATCGTTTATAGCACAATACAAATAGTATCCAACCTGACAAATGCCCAATTCAACAAACTTTTTCGAGAAATCCCCAACAGTCCCGTCCAAAAGCGGCTAGATCTGTAGAAAAATAACCAACCTGTGTTCGACGAGGATGGCCTGGACGGACGACGCCGCTCTCCTGCAGGATCTCCCGGTCGATCTACTTGTTTCAGTAGCACCGCCGCCTTCTAGCCGCGGTCTCGCGGAGTCCCTCCACGTCCTACGATGCCGCCGCCTTCCACTCCAGTCGGCAGGCGCGGACACGCGTGTCGCCGGCCAGCCCAGCGCTCTACACGATCGCGGACGCGGAGCAGGCGGCGGCGGCGGCGTTGAGGCGACTCGCCAGGTTGGGTGGATGTGACGGACCGAGGCCTGATGCAATTTACATTGGGGGTGGGCCGTGGAGGGAGTCAGGGTGGATCATGGACTAGGTGGAGTTAGGCCTTGGGCTTTAAGGGCATGATAATGCAGAATGCTTATTGCGAGTGCTTAAATAGAGTATATATCTACGTCATTAAACATCTATGCAAAATTCATTTCTTCCAATACAAACATCATTTTCATGTACTTAGATTACTATACATTAATTAGGTATAATTATATACATAAACACCGGTGCCTACTTAAACACCAATGCTACCTTATAAGCACCTTACATGTCCTATGTGAGAAGAAAAAATAGTTTTTGGCTCCTTTTTTTTCTAATTATGTCTTGTGGTTTATACTATAGTAAATAACTTTCAAACGATATATTTTTTCAAGACGGGGTCAACAAGAAAATTGTAATAAAAAGTATACTGAATTCAGCTATACCGACTAAAATCATATATAGCTATTTTCCTTTACATACTGTCTCTCGCGAACCGCTGGAATTCAAAATTTTAAGTCATAATGCATAAGGCACAGCCAAAAGAAGCCACCCTTTATTTGCTAAGTACTACGTGTTCTTAGACAGGGAAGGGACTCTTAATTATTTCAGTTTAATCGATGTATTCGGTAACAGATATTCAGAAACCGTGCCATTTACCGATCACAGAACAGGGGAGGAATTAAAACCAAGTCTTCTACCAAAAACCGAACAAACCAAGAACTTTGCCGGTTTCATCGGAGTATTCGGTAACAGATATTCACAAACTGTGCCATTTACCAATCGCCGATAGGGACAAATTAAAACCGAGTCTTCTACCGAAAACTGAACAAACCGAGAATTTTGGTTAGACAAGTATATCGGCGGGCTGTTGCTGCATTTGTAGATCACAGATGGGCCCATGAGCAACATTTCTTCTTTTTTTTTCATTATAAAGGGATGGCAACCTTTGTTTTTTTGCAAGAGAATGCATGCGTTCATGAACGATATACTGCACCCCCTCCGCTGTAAACCAAGCAGAAGGGCCAATTTGACCGGATAAAAAAAATCAAATAGTTAGCTTATTAAAACTTTCATGTCACGAAGTCAAATTCACATACTAGGACATAGGAATCGTGCAGGTGGGTGAGAGCAGCCTTCAGCGGCCTGGCGCCGCCGGAGGTAGATATAGGAAATCTTCATGCTACACTTTCCGCCTTATGAAAGCGAAGCGCATACGCATTTAGGCTCAATCCGATTGCAGTGTCCTTTGTAGTCGAGAAGTTGATGTGGTACGCTACGACAACGAAAGATGACACGGGAACTATAATTACTACGGCCCGAAAACACGCAACGGGGAGGCTTAGCAGCGTACAAACCGCGTCAATGGCGCGCAGTGGTTGAGCCATAGCTTTTGCGCAAACATTATTGACAAGTGTCGCCGCGTCGTTGCGTGGTTCCTCATAATGTACTTGGCCACTTGCGTTCGGTGACAGGGACACGCGACGGCGACCGCGGCAGCACCAGCGGCCCACTTGGGTCCAATCGCGGTGCCCACAAAAACGCGATAATGTTGGTGGTTGTCGGTGCTCACAACGGTACCGTGCTTATTCTGTTGAGAAACCGTCGCTGGCGACCAGTCCGAGTGATTCCTCTGTTTAGAACAAGAACGAATCAATCACAGAATCACAGAAGAATAGATTGAACACACAGAGAGATAGAGAGAACTCCTGGTCTTTCATTATTGCTTTCATTCATGTGTACATAAGGAGTAGGTATGGCTCTCTATTTATAGACTACAATGAGGTGCCCACCATGGGCCCTGGGCTACCGGCCCAGGCCCAGGTTTCTTAACACTCCCCCTTGGGCACTCATCCGACACGTTCATGCCTCACTAAAACTCCATAAAAACCCAGTGGGAAAAATTTGGAGAAAGAGCACATGATACATGTGATGCTGTGATGCACGAATTGCCTCATTAAAAACCTTGGTCGAGAAACTTCATGGAAAACTCGTCAAGGGAAAAAGAGTACAATTCACCCTATTTCATTTGGTCTTCAGGACTTTATTTCTTTGGGTACTTAATCTTCATGATCAAGATTTAATAACGGGCTTGAGAGAATTCTCCCCCTGAATTCTGCACTTCTCTAAGTTTCATCATTCCAATCCCTCATACGCACCTTTCAAAGCTAGATGCGAGGAGTGACTCAGTGAACAAGTCTACATGACTTAGTGTGCAGTACTTTAATCTTGTTCATCTTTGCAATTCATGAGCATAGAGAAACTTAGGGTTGATATGCTTACATAGCCCGTCTGCACTTGTGCAACGCAAGCTGCATTATCTTCATGGATAATTGTGGGGGTTTGCACAATGTTCATCCCACATGACTGCTGGATGTGCTGAATCATTCGGCGGAGCCAAGCGCACTCTCGTGCGGCTTCATACAGTGCTATAATTTCTGAGTGGTTCGTCGAAGTAGCTACCAGGTTTTGCTTAGACGATTTCCATGAAATTGCAGTTCCACCACACAGGAATACATAGCCTGTTTGTGACTTAGCGGTATGCGGGTCTGACAGATACCCAGCATCTGCATAGCCAATCAAGTTCAGATCTTGATTCTTTCTGTAAAACAATCCAAGGTCCTTACTTCCTCGGAGGTATCGGAATATGTCCTTTATGCCCTGCCAATGCCTTTTGGCGGGCTCTGCACTGTACCTTGCTAACAGGTTCACGGCAAATGCAATGTCCAGTCTAGTGCAGTTTGCTAAGTACATGAGCGCTTCCACTGCACTCAAGTATGGGAATTCCGGTCCCAAGACTTCCTCCCCCTCTTCCCTAGGTCGGAAAGGATCTTTTTCTTGCTGTAAAGACCTCCCGATCGTCGGTACTTTTGATGAGAATGCCTTCTCAAAGTCAAACCTTTCAAGCACCTTCTGGGTGTAGGTAGACTTATGTACCAAGATTCCTTCAGGGACATGCTCAAGCTGCAGGCCTAAGCAAACTTGGTCTTACCCAAATCTTTCATTTCAAATTCTGACTCCAAGTAGGAGCTTGCTTCTTTTATGTCTTCGGCTGTCCCGATGATATTCAGATCATTTACATACACAGAGATTATACAGAATCCATTCTGGGATCGCCGTATAAATACACAAGGACAGTCTTCATTGTTCGTGTAGCCTTTCTTGCAGCGAAAGTCGCTCAAGCGATTATACCACATTCTTCCAGATTGTTTCAATCCATACAGTGACTTTCTGAGTTTCACACTGTACAGATTTCTATTTGCTCTGTCTTGGTTCGGGAGAGGGATTCCTTCAGGGACTCTCATATAAATCTCCGAATCCAAGTTACCGTAAAGGTATGCAGTCACAACATCCATCAATTTCATTTCCAAATTCAAGTTCACTGCCATTGAGATTAAGTATCTAAAGGTAATTCCACTCATGACTGGGGAGTAGGTTTCTTCATAATCAACTCCAGGACGTTGAGTGAAACGTTGGGCTGCCAGCCTTGCTTTGTATCTCACTACTTCATTTCTTTCATTTCTCTTTCGAACAAATACCCACTTGTGCCCAACGGGGTGTATGTGGGGAGGTGTGCGGCATACGGGCCCAAACACCTCTCTTTTATTCAGAGATAGCAATTCAGTTGCTATTGTCTTCTTCCAATCTTCCCAATCTGATCTTTTCTTACATTCAGCGAGCGATGCAGGCTCGGGATCAAGATCGATGATGGTGGCAATTTTCTTTGCGAAGTAGATATCGATATTAGCTGTTGTCCTATTCAGGGACTCTCCCGTGTGCACATAATTTATAGCTATTTCTTCATGAGTTGCTTCTTCTGGAGCTTCACCTTGCGCATCGCTTCTTTCAATTGCGGTGGCAAGTCCCTTTAGTTTTTCGGCTCCGATGTGTGCGCACACATCCATGCCGATGGGGATATTCAGATCCGGTATGCCCTTTTCGGAAGGTGTCATACTTGTGCCAGGTCTCAACTGGCTCCCCTTCTCATTCTGGGGGACTTCAATGATCGGCTGTGATAAATCCCTCTTATCCCTTTTCACCAGGCGTCCCCGGTTACTAAGGATTCGAGGAACCGGAGTTCTCGTCCTCTTTTTTATTTTTCGAGGCCTCTGGACGAGATTAGGGATACCTTCTGTTTCTTTGGTATTTCAACCCTCTCCGGTGCAGTGCGTACAGGCACATGCGACTTAGTCACGCTCTTCAAATCACTAAAGTGATCAGGCAGCTGATTTGCCAATGCTCGCAAATCAATTGTCTTCTGGATTTCTCTTGTCTTCTGGACTTCTATTGTCTTCTGGACTTCTCTAGTGCGCGGGTCATCTGCATAGATTCCCCAGGCTTGCCACGTAATTTCCCGACATTCTTCATCAAGGGGTTGATTTCCTCCCCCTAATGTTGGGAAATTTTCGGTGGTAGCCCTTGCGCTAGTTGCATAGGTGAATGGATGTTGTAGGCCGAAGGTCTAAGGTTGATGAGATTCGCTGCATGTAGGACTGTGGGTCCCCGACATGTAGCTGGCAAATTACAATTATGCAAGAGGGGTCGGGCAATAAATTTAATTCTCTTAATTAAAGCCTCTGCCAAACCATTCTGGGTATGGACATGCGGTACCGAATTCTCAATTGCAATTTCCCATCGCCATGCAATAATCATCAAATGCCTTCGAAATAAATTCTCCGGCGTTGTCCATTCTGGTGGACTTGATCAGAAACATATTTCTGATACAAATGATCTGCGAGATCAATTTTGCAAAGGCGTGGTTTCTTGTGGACAACAAACCCACATATGACCACTTCGAAGAAGCGTCAATGAGCATCATAAAATACTTAAATGGCCCTGAGATGGGCTAAGTAGGACCGCAAATGTTTCCCTGGATGCGTTCCAGGTATGCAGGGACTTCATCCTTCACTTTCAGAGTGGAAGATCTAGTAATTAGTTTCCTGGTGGCACATGCAGGGCACACGAAATCTTCATGATTCGGGAAATTCTTCACATTAATATTATGCCCATGCGAGTTATTTATTATGTTTCTCATCATCCTAAGACCTGGGTGGCCTAATCTGTCAGGACAGTGTACCGTTCAGAGCTTCTAAATACCGTCTTCAGGACAGTGTACGCTTCAGGCGCCTTAATGTTGGTATAATATAGCCCAGGAAGATTTTCTAATACCCTTTTCAATTCGCTTCGCGCTTCGTAATGAGCAGGTATTCCTTACCGTACTCTTCTTCAGTCTCAACGCGGAAACCATTTGCGCGGATATTCTTAAAACTTAGGAGAGTTCTAGTCGATTCTGGGTACAATAAGGCTTTTTCAATGACCAAAGTTGTGCCCATTATGGCTCTTCCGGAACCAATTATACATGCATCGCTTCCGGCGATTGTCGTAAGGCTGCCAGTGTTCTTACAAATCGACTTGAAACTTCTTAGTCTCTCTTAAGATGGTATGCATTGTGCCGCTGCTGGCTAAGCACACTTCCTTTATAGGGCGCTACACTTGTTCTAATATAGGGTATTTTATTAACATGCATGAGAATACAATCAACACATAGATAAAATACTCCAATATCAGAACATATCATGCCATCATAAACTGAATAAATGAATGAATTCATCAAATATCATCCAACCATCACGAGAAAATAACAATTCTTAAGTACCATCCATGCAAATTCTAACATATTCTTCCACACAAAATAAATGACAATTAAGTCTAAATGCATTCTGTGCACTAGACAATTTTCTCGGGGTGTCATTCTCTTCAAGAGAAATCATGGCGTTGACTGCTTCTAGGTCGAGAGAGGGTGCTGGTCCTGGAGGGTCTCAACCTCCATCAGTGCGGGCAGCTGCTCAGAACTCTCCCCCTCAACCGATGCAAATTGGGCTTCATGCTGCCCTTTGCCAACCCGTTTTGGCTTACTAGCATTATTCTCATGTGGAGCGTCTGATTTGCCTTTCTAGGCTGCGGTCTTACTCTTCCTTCCCCTTTTCTCTATCAAGGGCCTTCGCACCTTGTTGCTCCCAGCGTTGGCTTCACAGCCAGCGGAGCTCCCAGGTGGCTGAGTGACGTAGTTCTTACGGAGAACTTTGTCCTGAGCCTCCGCAACTTGCATCATATCAATCAATTCGGCATATTTCTCATAGCCGTCTTGACAATAATTGTGTGCGGATTGTACTGCATTGGGGTGGAAGGGTTTTTTCAATCTTCTGTATTGGGGTACAAATCCTGTGCAAGGCAGAATTGTTTTCCCTAACCGTCTTACCATTGACAAACCTCAGTCTGATCCACTCTCGCTCTGCTTGAGGAAGAATGGTGTACTTTAGCCTCTTAAACCAGCTTCTTTAGTGCGGTCCAGAGTGCTAGCGCGCTTTTCTCCGCCATGTACTCATTCTTGAGAGTGAGGCAGAGGTGGTGCCTGAGAAAATGAAGTGTCTGATCATTCTCTTTAGGCATGGGTTGGGCATCATTCAGTCCGCCAATCCCAATAGTCGCGCGGAGCTTCCTAGCTCCAAGTACAATATCGACATCGGATGCCTATGTCAGATAGTTTTGGCCATGCGGGGCCAGCTCCTCGAACTTCCAGTTCGTGATGCTAGTCATCTAAATGTGTGTAAGTCTACTGCTGGTAGACATGCCCGGAATAATTCACTGCGGGTGAATAAACGGTACAAAAGTTTCTCGTAATGTTCCAAAATTTTCTATGTATTTTCTATAATTTTACTGTAATTTTCAGTGATTAAGAGCAATTTTCAGTAATTACAATTAACCAAAACAGTAAATAAATACAGAAAATACATAAAACAGTAATGGCATAAATAAATAAGCTTCAAATTCTAAAAATAATGCAAAATTCAGGTTCCCGAGGCCCTTATATGCTAAAATATGAAATTTCAGCAAATTCTGCAATTCCAGAGGGTTTTTACGCAAAATTTCAGTTCAGAGAAAAATTCACGCAAATTTCTGATTTACCGAGGGGTTTTCTGCAAAATTCTGGACCCGTTCGTAAATTTGAGGATTTATTTGCAATTTTTGGAACTGCAAGACCTTTTATGCAAAATTCAGGACTTATATGCGAATTTTAGGACCAATTGGTAATTGCCACGAAATAGGAGGACTTTTCTGTAAAATCGCCTGCGCCGGCCCATCCCATCCCCTTCCTCTTTTTTATTTTATTTTTCCCGGCCCACCTTATTCGGCCTGCTAGAGCCGAATGGCCCGGCCGGCCCATGTGGCTGCCTTATCCATGGGTGAGCCTAGGGTTTCCCCTACCCGCTCAGATGGGGGGCGGCGGCGGCTCCCAGCCCCGTGCGGCGGCGGCTGCAGGCCGGGCCCTTACGGCAAGGCAGCGGCAGCTCCAAGCCCCGTACGGCGGCGGCTGCAGGCCGGGCCTTCACGGCAAGGCGGCGGGGCCGGCACGGTGGATGGCGGGGCCGGCGCGGAGGACGGCGGGAGGAAACGCCGGCTGCGGGCGGCGCACGGAGGAGGTGCCGCGGGGAGGCGGCGGCCGACGGCGGGGTGGCGTGCGAGGCTGGCTCGACGGCGGGCGGTCAGCGCTGCTGTGCGGGGCGAGCGGCGGCCGGCGCGCGCATTCGGGCGCGGGAGATGAGGCGGCGCGTTCGGGCGCAGGAGGTGAGGCGGCGACGAGGGAGGCGGCCAAGGCGGCGCCATGCGGGGCGGCGCGAGGAGGCGACCCAGCCGGCGGTGACGCGGGTCGGCTGCCCCGAGCTGGCGCAAGCGCGGCGGGCGCCGACTGGTTGGCGAGGCGCGGCGGCGTTCGGGCCAGCCGGCCGGCCAAATGCGACGCAACAAGGCGGCGGGCACGGTCGTGGCGGCGCGCGGCTAACCGGCGAGCCGAGGTGTAGGAGCCAACGGGGAGACGGCACGGCCACTTCGTGCGGCGGCGCACCCGCGCGTGTAGGCGCGGTGGACCCGAGGCCGTTGGCGGTGGCGCTTTGGGCGCGTCCCCTTCATGCGACGGTGGCTGGGCAGGGAGATGGAGCCATCGGCATGGGGCGGCCGGCTTCGAGCTGTCGGCCAGCACCTTTCCTTTCCCCCTTTTTTTCGTGATGCCATGCAGGGCAAAACCAAAAGAAGTGCTGGGGGGAAAAGCCCGTGGCCAGCGGCTTCAGGCCGATGATCCATGGCGATCTCATGCCGGCGATGGTGGGGCTTCAGGCCATTGCTCGATCTTTGTGTTGTGTTGTTTTTTTTCGTGTAGGGGCCAACCAAACAACAAAAGAACAAATGCATAATTTCTTGTACAGTAATCATGCAGGATCAAAACAAACCATGCAAAATTTTGATCTTAATTTACGATGCAATCGACATCTACCCCGTTACGCAATCCACCGATCGACATTGTGCCGGCGATTTCAGATCTGCTCGCGGTGGATTTAGGGTGGATTTGCATCGTTCTCATCTACCGTGCAATCAACATCTACCCTTTTTCACAATCTACCGATCGACATTGTGCCGGCGACTTCAAGTCTGCTCGCGGTAGATTAGGGCGGATTTGCACCGTAGAAATGCAATCTAGAACGCGAAAGAAAATACAGATTCAAAAGCGATCTAGAAAATCAATCTGTGCTTCGATGATTACCTCGTTCACCGGAGCGAAGTCGTGCTGATAACGTGTTGAGAAACCGTCGCTGGCGACCAGTCCGAGCGATTCCTCTGTTTAGAACAAGAACGAATCAATCACAGAATCACAGAAGAATAGATTGAACACACAGAGAGATAGAGAGAACTCATGGTCTTTCATTATTGCTTTCATTCATGTGTACATAAGGAGGAGGTATGGCTCTTTATTTATAGACTACAATGAGGTGCCCACCATGGGCCCTGGGCTACCGGCCCAGGCCCAGGTTTCTTAACAGATTCCATCAATTAGGGCCCATTTATTTTGCCTTTAATTTATAGCTTATTTTTCACTATTTTTAAATTTTTTCTGGTTTTTTATTTTTTTAGCTTTTTTGCCGGTTCTTTTTTCCATATTCGTTTGCATTGTCTGTAATGAGCTAACATGTTTTTTATGTTTTTAATTTTCTTTAAATTTAATTATGCTAAATAAGCTATCATTAGGTACAGTGTAATTTTAGCCATAAGCTACAGTTTTTCAACCCAAATAAGCATGATGTAGGAGGGTCGGCCTTGCACAAAATTGTGGTGATACACATTGAAGAGAACGGAAGTATCCACTGACACTGAAATGTGAGTCCTCTTCCACTTAAACCGGTCCAAAATCATTGGGTTCCAAATTATTCAGTTATATATAGTGTGTCCTCTTGATGTGCACTGTGATTTTAGAGCTTATCTTTACTATTATAAAAGAATCAGTTGGTGGTCGTGCATTCTCTCCTCCCCTCTTCGCAGCCGTCCAATCTGATCAGGAGATAGATCTGGACCACCCATCTCGCGCCCCTCGCCTCTCTCACACAATCAAACAGCCTCCCCTTTACTTCCCTCTTCAATTTTTTTCTTTCCTTCTCCCAGTACAACCATCACGCCGCTGCGCCCTCCCACAATAGAGTTGTCGCCGCCCTCGCGCGAGCCGCTCCTCCACCCATGCTACACCGTCTCCAACATCGGCGACACCACTCTACTTCTCTATGATGGCCCGTCCCCACCTCCGCTGGCTCGTCTAAATCAGCCTCGTCACCGCCTCATAGCTAGGTTCGCAGCTCGCTGCCAACCCGTTCTCCTGTACTCCCATACTTGCCTGGCTGCCCCCCTCCACATTGCCACGTCGACTGGGTAGGGTAGGGTGCATCAAGCGAGAGAGCAACCGCTGATGCAAAGGTAATCCCAGCTACTGTTGTATGGATCTTACTCTTCTTAGTGAATTCCCCTTCACGTTATATCTCTAAACTTCGCCTCTTCTAAGCTTTTGGTATTCCGGCCACTATATGGATCGGTAGTCGGCACCAGTGACCAACATTTTGTGGCACACACCAATTGATGTCTTAAAACAAAACAGTTAATAGTGTGTCTAATTAGGATGTAGAGGGTTCGATTTCTCGAAACTTTTCGTTAAAGTTCCTATCCGTGGCATTTGTGTTGTATCTACATAGTTTAGAGTTACCAAAGTTTGGGCTAAATTTTGGTCCTCGTTTGCTTCTGTAATGGCAACCAACTTAATTAAACCAAGGAAAAAGTTGTGCGTTAGGAAATACTAACGGTTCCTTTTCCTTTTTTTGTTTGTATTAACGTTTAAGATGCTCCATGTTTGTTCTACAATAATATTTTTTTGCTATAATGTCCCTCACTATAATTTTTGAAGTTCCTAACCTTTGATCTACCAATACAAATTAGATGTAACTAATATGATCATCCTGCTAAGTAAAGAAGGGCCAAATGCGTGGTGTGAATAGTAAAGAATTAGAAGCAACCTCAGGACTTCTCTTGCTAGCCCTTGATTCAAAGCTCTTGCTGCTGCTGGGAGGACTTAGGCCAATATCATTGTGAGCTCATTTCAGCTCTTGTTGAGTAGCTTGTGCAAGGTATCTCTATTACTTAAAAGAACCAAGTGTTAGTGCATTCTCCTCAAATTGCCCACCCACTCATGTAGAAAACTCGGCGCCGACATGTGGGCCTCGAGATTCCATAATCCCTGACCCGTCCTTGCCTTCCACCTCCCCCTCCCCCCACCCTGTCGCCCCCTTCCTCCAGTCGCCACGTCCGCCTCCGTGCCCCTATCCCAGCCGCCGCTCCTCCCCTCGCATCCGCACCTCCACTCGCTGCTCGTCGTCCTCATCCTTTCCATTTCCTTGATAGAGATATTTAAGGTTAGTGAAATTATCTACAATCAGGAAGTTAAACTTTTATTAGAGTTCTTTAGAGATAATCACTACCACATGAAATAAAAAAGGATGTAATGGCACTCCGGATGTAGAAACATGGAAACTAAAGTTAAGTTTAGTAAGTCATAGAAGTATTGATGACCAATTCTTATTTCGATAGGAAAAGGAATTCGGCATATAGAATGATCTCCATGTATTGTCAATGTAAACTTAAAAATTCTTCAAGAAAGGTTCTTGATTTGTTTGAATTATTCACACAAGTATACTATTTAAATAATTTTCCATACATTGCATAATAATTTTCTAGTGACCCGCACTGGAGTCTGTGTTGCCTCAGGGTTCAATGGACCCCTTTTTTTCCAATACACCCTATCTCTATATAAAATTGCATTTAAAAAACCTCAAAATTACATAAAAGTCAAAAAAATTGTGCAAGTTTTTGATAAAATAACCTTAGCCACCACGTACATAACATAGCACGAGCTTCTATCCCACGAGCGACTGCAAGGTCATGGCTTACTCTAATGTGTGAGATCATCACACCTATCCTCTATTCTCTCTCCACGACTAACCAATATGCAGTTTTGTAAACGAGTCGAAATTGAGCGAGTCTGACCTTCCAAACTCAAGTTCGGTAGAAGTTTGAGCGAGCTTGAGTTGAAACTCGAGCAAGGGTGAGTTGAAGTTCAAGTCTGAACCTAAGTTTGAGCTCGACTTGGTCCAAACTCGAGTAGGCTCAAGCTCAACCTAAGTAAATTCGGTAACAATTAACAATTTAATATGCACTAATTTTCAGCAATAGTTTGAGTTCGACTTGATCCAAACTCGAGTAGGCTCAAGCTCAACCTAAGTAAATTCGGTAACAATCAACAATTTAATATGCACCAATTTTCAGCAATAAAAAAAGTTCAAGTTCGAACTCGACTAGAGTAAGCTCGGTAAGGGTTACATACAGCAATATTCAACAAATGATAATAGAAGAATTATCACAATTCACAATATAATAGCATATATATGTTAATAGGAATAAAAATAAAAGGAATCATACACATGTTATCATGCGGTCTCCCTCGCTATCGCCCCTAAAATATGCCTCGACGTTCGACCTCCTGGTCGACTACCCACCAGCCATTGCTAACTTTTGCAGCACCGTCGTCGTCGCCGAATCGAAGGCACCCATTGCTAACTTTTGTAGCTGGCCCTTAATTAAGGCTAATTAGGTTTCGTTTGGAATACACGAGTTTTATACCATTTATGCGGTGATCCTGCTCTTCCTTAAAATACTCGATCCTACTTGTAATTTATTCAGGCTTAGCCACTGATTGTTTCCTTACTATATTCGGTGCGCCGGCTCGGCATAGTTGGAAGCACGCGCATGCATGGGACGACTTGGACCATGCATAGCAATTGTGGAGAGAACGAAGCAGCCCTGCGTGCGCGCGCCGTGGCCTCACGAACCGGCCGCTGTGAAGTCAGAACAGGGGGGCGCAAGCATGTGGCCTCACGTTCGCCGTGACGCCGACTCGCGTTTACATATTTAGGAGCGCGGAGATAGCGCCTCCGCGTTGTTGCTCTCCCACTTTTCTTCTTCCCGCCGTAGTTTATGTTCTTACTGGCTTGATCCCGTCGCTGTTGTGTGTGACATTTCTGCGACGGCCGACGGGACTTTACCATGGCCGGCCGCTGAATTAGTAACTTCGGTCCGGTTCTTGCGTTTGCTTGACCGTCTAGAGGAATGCCTTATTTGTTCCCTTGCGTGTTGTTCAAGCTTCAGACTTGCCGTTGTTCCTCTCCGTTGCCCATCTAGATGACGACCGACGAGACGAGACGGGGCACTGGCCACTGGGGCAGTACCAAATATGCAGTAATTGTGTCTCTTGTTGGGAAAAGTCTCATATTAATTGTGGGAAGAAAAAAAGCACAACACCAAAGTCTGATCTAACACCTCTCACGATAAGCCATGGCGCCGAGCGTTGACAGGAGGCCGGAAAAGGTTGTGCTTTTGGAGGAAAAGAATTGCTCCGTTGTTTATAGGCGCAAACGTAGCTCCTTGTCAATTTGGGGTATCTGAAGAGACGGAGGGCTAACTTCCGGGGTGGTCGATCGTGTTCGGCACTAATGAATTCTGGATACACGTTTCCCCGGAGCTCGCACATGTGTGGTGGTCGTCTCTTTTGCGAAATAATGCCGCATCGTCGGTGCCTAATCCGGCTCCTAAATTGTTATTTTCGTCTGGCGAAACCAGGGAGCGGGGCTTTCCAATAGGATAATCATTTGGATATTTGATGCATGAGTCGACACTACGGGCATGTTCTTTTCGGTTTCTAAAAGTAGTTTTTGGTTTTTGTTATAGTGCATAACTTTTAAGTGAAGTATTTTCTCAAGATAGAGTCTATAAATTAATGTAGTACATATTGAAAGTCCAACATCTGTACCAACTAAAATCGCAAGCAAGTATCTCTCTCCGTAATATTTGTCACGAACAGCCAAATTTTAAAAATTTCAGCCATAAACCGTAACCATAAAGAACCTGCCCTATATGGGATCTAGGAAGTGGTCAAACAACCTGCTACAATAGGATGGGAGGAATCTTACTATATGATTGGTCCTGCTCCAAACGGTTTCTAACTTCATAATTTTTGTTTTTTTGTTTTTTTTCTTATTCCTTTGTATTGTTCGTGATAATATGATGTTTTGTTTCATTTTATTTTTTTAATTTAATTACTCAGAAAAAACTAACAACAATTAAAACACATTTTCAGCCGCTACAATACAAAAAATAAGACAGAAGTCACGTCTTACAAGCCACATTAATCAGGCCAAAAGCCCCCATTCTTTTTAGCTTATGAATTATGATTTATGGCTTATCGATTTCCTGAATAAACAAACGGCACGGCTTCTCCGCTATTGTTTCGAAGAGGTTTATCGGCTTATCAATATTTAGTTCGTTCACACAAGCGTTCATGCTATGACCAAAAGTCATCAGCCACAACCATATGCACTGTTCTTTTTAGTTTATGACTTATGGCTTATAGATTCCTCCAAACCAACAAACGGGGCGGTTTCTCCGTTACCATTTCGAAACAATTTATCGAGACAGCCTTTTCAAAACAGATTATCGGTATTCGGTTCGTTTGCACAAACTCTCATGCTAGAACTAAAAATCATTAACCACAACCATAAGCCATAAGCCATAGTAAAAAGAATGCACCCAAAGTGCTATCATGGGCTATTCACTTGAAAGAAAATACCAACAAGGAAGTTGCAAGACAAATGTTTAGCAGTCTAGGCTAGTTCAAAATGACTTTTGGCTTCTAACTTCTAGTTTTTTAGAATTTGAATGTCATTTTGAATGTGTTAGTTTCTTAACATGATTTTTCTTTTTCTTTCCTTTTCCTTTACATTGTCTGTGGAGATATAACAATTTCTTTCATCTTCCCTCTATTTCTTCATTTTTCTTTAATTAAATGCCTTAACCAAAAGCTAATAGTCACTACAGTGTCTGTTTCAGCTATTAGTCATTATCAAAAACCGTTTTATACAAGGCCATAATAGCAAACGCGCTGGAGTCTGGTCTAAAATGAAAGCTGCTTCGTACTAAAACGCTCGTAACAATTTTGGTGAGATCCAAAATTGCCTTGTTTCACAATAATGTATTTGCGTTAGTAATAGCAATATGAATTGTGAAGCATGTGGCATCTCACCAACTGCATGTCGGATGATTTGGGGTGTTTGGTTTAATCCATAACCTTATACGTGCTATATTGTTTCCTGTGCACACATCACCTCTCGTGCACTAATACACTCAGGAACTTTCGGCCATCCGATGCCCATCCGACAGTATAGATTAACGCACATCCAATTTCACGAAAATCTCCCCACTCCACTTGCTTTTGCAAAACCACCCCCAATCCATCCCCTTTTAACCCTTCCCCTTGAGCCATCCCCTCTCATCGCCCGCCTCCGCCCGTCGTCCCCCAAGCTACCACCCACCTCCGCCTCTCTCCCCCCTAGCCGCTGGCCACCTCCGCCCCTCCTCCCCGAGCCGTCGCCTGCCTCCGCCTCTCCTCCCTGGAGCCGCTGGTGGCCTCCGCCCCTCGTCTTCTGTTTCTGGGGCTTCTTCCTCAAAAATCAAGTAGGATAGAGCCAAACAAAAGCTCACACAGAGCACTACAGACCAGACGGGGAAGCGGATTTGAGGAAGAAGAAATACCATTCGACTATCCAATGGAATGAATGAACTAAGGGACAGAGGCAATGCTGGAGGCGGGAGGCGGCTTAGGGGGAGGAGGGACGGAGGCGGCCGCCGGCTTGGGGGGATGACAGGCGAAGGTGGCCAGCAGCTCAGGGGTACGACGGGCGGAGGCGGGCGATGGAAGGGGATGGCTTTGGGGGGGGGGAGGGTTGGGAGGGGATGAGTTAGGGGTGGTTTTGCAAAAGCAAGTGCAGTGGTGGGGAGCTTTTCGTGAAATTCGACACACGTTAATCTACGCCGTCGAATGAACATCGGACAGCCGGAAGCCCCTGAGTGTGGTGTGTGCACATAATATACTGCTGGTGTTTAGTTCATTGTCACAGTTATAACTTGTTATACTTTATTAGTATTATGATCCACACGATAGAGACTAAACTTTTTGCCTAATTTTGCTGCACTTGTGGAACCTATTTTGTGGCCACAGAAAATATAGCATGTCACACTTAAACTTAATTATAACAGAGTTAGGCACAAACGGAACAAACCCACTTTTTTGCGTGTGGTTTTTTTTTCATAATTTGATTCGGTGATCCCTTGTGTTGGATAATTCTTAATGTAGTTGCACTAACAGGCCAAATAGTCCTTGAATGGATAAACTTTGTTAGTAACTCATTTCTCATTTGGTGTTTCGCTGGATAGAGACATGTTCTCGGCGAGAAAAAAAAAAGGTTCAATTCGCTCCGAGTCTCCAAGTTGCCGTTACGTTCACCTCCTCTATCTTTATAAAACCCCGTCTCACCTATACGTTTTACGCGCCCCAGAAATATTCCTCGCATTCTCAAAGCCTAGCCCCGAAAGAAAGAGAAAAACACCGCAAATTCAAGCGATGGACACAGCTGCCGCGAAGGCGAAGCCGTCGCTGTCCAAGAAGCCCTCGCCGTCGTTCCGCCTCCGGAACGGCAGCCTCAACGCCCTGCGCCTACGCCGGGTGTTCGACCTCTTCGACCGCAACGGCGACGGCGAGATCACCCTCGACGAGATGGCCTCTGCGCTCGACGCGCTCGGCCTCGGCGCCGACCGCGCCGGCCTGGAGGCCACCGTCGGCGGCTACATCCCCGCGGGCGCCGCTGGCCTCCGCTTCGTTGACTTCGAGTCCCTCCACCGCGCGCTCGGCGACGCGCTCTTCGGCCCCATCTCCGAGGAGGAGCCCGGGAAGGAGGACGAGAACGAGGAGGGGGACATGAAGGAGGCGTTCCGGGTGTTCGACGAGGACGGCGACGGGTTCATCTCGGCGGCCGAACTGCAGGTCGTGCTCAAGAAGCTCGGCCTGCCGGAGGCGCGGAACCTGGCGACGGTGCAGGAGATGATCTGCAACGTCGACCGCGACCGCGACGGCCGCGTAGACTTCGGCGAGTTCAAGTGCATGATGCAGGGGATCACCGTGTGGGGCGCTTGACGGCGGCGCGCCCGGCGTCCGGCCTTCTTCGTCCCTCTCCTGTGTATCATGTATGTATCTAGGCATTGCGGCGTGCTTGTGCTCCGCAATTCTTGATCGTGCAGTGGATTCTTTCCATTCTTGACTTGATCTGCTTGTAGTCTTGAAATTTTTGCGTGACAACCATGGCCACATGTACCTTTCCTTTTCTTCTTTTTGTTTAATCATTGATTTACTTTTATTTCTTGTAGCACTATAAGAAGAACGTTGACCAGCTTTCCCAAAACTTTTTCACTTTCTTGGTGGTTTCGTGCACGTGACTCTTCCTGCCATTTACTTTTGCACCGCGAGTGAGACGGTAGTGAGAGGAGTAAAAAAACTCTTAAAAAAAGATATTCATACTAGTTTTTAGCTTCTTTAAATAAAAATTATAAGCAGAAATTAATGTAAATAGGTCCTAAATTTCATCATTTGAAAAGGTTTATTGAGAAGAAGTAAGTAATACCACTGCTCATTACAGTGTTTTTCCCTATGTTCCTCCTTCGGACAGAAATTTGACATGCCACTTAGTCTTCCTTCTGAAAACATTAGCACTTGTTAATCCCAAGGAGACACATGCACGAAATAGAGGGTTCACATGGGCCATTTGGTGCTATCACTAATACTATAGTAGTATTAAGCGCATGAAGATTGTTATACCAACCAAATTCGTTTCTTTTAAGAAAGCCTACCACATGTTTGCATGGTCTATACTATTACGCGTTTTGCTTTCAGTTAAGTTTATCACAGGTCCTCAAGCCATGTTTTCGTTTGATTCTGCAGATTCTGAAGCATCGGAAGATTGGACGAGGAGAAATCACAAGATCCGTAGATTGTTTCAAGCTTTAAATTTGTAAGGTTGAGTTAGTTTCGGTCACTAGGGAATCAATGTTGTTGTGTGTTGGTCAGAATGCAGGTAATGACTTGTAATTTCAGTACAGTATTCTAACTTTGGTGGCTTTATCCTTCACTGATGTACCCTTGTAGGTACTGTGCATCTGTTGTATGTGTCTCAATAGTCTGATAAGCTTTCTGTACATTAGAACATGGGACTTCTATTGGACATCTATCTCATCTTTTTTGTTAATTAAAGTTGCAATAATCATTCTTGCTAACTGGTACAATGTAATTTTCCATATGTATTGGCACGTGTTAACTTCCTACGGTGATATGTTTTGATTGCAGTGAGTGGGGATCACTTGTATAAGAATATAGGATAACGGAAAACATGAGCTACCCCAATATTATCATGGCTATTAAAATCTTGACTACATGTCAATAACTTTTTCTGTTGCTTACACTTTATATATTTCTATTTGTAGTAGTGCCATAATACTAGGATAACGAAATCTTGTGATTATATACGACTATTAGGGGTAGACCTTCAAATTCATCTGTTATGATTGACACTGTCTGTTTAAATCGTTTTTTTACTGCCGGACTGGAAACCATTATCGATTCACATGTTGGTGGTTTAGAAGTAATTTAGGACCTGGTTGACTGCCAGTTCCTCAAATTACAACTTATAGGAGGGTGCATCATCCATGAAGAAAATATACCACCAACCATAACAGAACCACGATATTCCAAAACAAAACCACTGCTTATTTGGCATTACCAAAAGTACAGCAATCTCTGCAACTATTGTAGCTAACTGTACTCCCACAACCTCAAGGACTACATAAACATAGTGAAAATTAAAAATTACATTCATCACTTTCATGGAAGAAATCTTACATTGCTCATCTGGATTGCCACTTATCTCTAAGCCGTGCCATTGCTGGACTTTGGAGGTAAGAAGGGCTCCCACCATCCAAACTCGTATTTAGGGTATGGAGCTGTCCATTTCTCAGGCTTCTCAAATTTCAACTCAACAGGGTTAGAAGCCAATGCCTCTTCAAGTGTTTCTGCATCAAACTGCTCTGCTAAGACCCTGTCTAGCCTCAACTTCATGAAACTGACAGCAGAGGAGAGAGACATCAATATAATTGAGGATTTATTACTTCATGAATGCTATTTAAACCGAAAAACAACCATACTACGATAAGATATCAATGTAGATGCCCATTTTCTCTGTGATTGTTTGGCTTAAGATTATTCAGATGGATAGAAGCAAGACAAATACAGTTGTGGCAATTCACACCGTGTCGGGACAACATGACAAGTCAACTAGACAATGGGATGCACAGAGTCATAGACATCATCCTCTTTGCAGTATTATGTTGTCAAATTCATGGTTCAATAAGGTTGTCTCTTGTCTGTTTTTCTTCTATTTCTTTTTCACTCGCTTTCCCATTTAATCACTATGTTCAGGAATGCAAACCGCTTATGACTAGATCCTACCCAGTTAGTGAACGGAGGGAAAAAGGAAGACACTTCGAAGTGCTTCAATCCCAACATTATCATGAGACATGACACAGAGAAACAGATCCAAGCATCACAGCAAGATATAGGAGGGCTAATTCCAGCGTCACTTGAAATTTCAAACAAATGTTGAATCGAGCAAAACTTCAAGAAGTGCATAGGCTTCATTTATATAAGAATTTGTAATGTTGCACTGCAACAAGATCATGGTCAAACATTAGAAATGTGCTTGATGAAACACATCAGAGTGGAGTGGACCCTGGACGTGAGCTTCCAGGTAATATTGCTAACATCAGTTTTTCCCCTGAACATTATGTTCTCAAAATTGACTAGTCACATTATCTAGACATGTCTAAGTCTTGAATCTGATTTTTTTTTGAAAGGGCATGCTTGAATCTGTTAGACCATGTAGATAGGTCGTGAATATTGTAATGTTGAATAATTGACATGCGTTAAATTGGATTTTGTGTTTGTATAAGTTTCGGTTGATGCACTTGTGTGAAAACTGAAAAGTGCTGAAGTATTCAAGTATTGTGGTCTTACTGCTATGTTAAGGGCGGTCGGACCGGTTTGTGGTTTGGCTAAATTGCTTCTTGTTTATGGGTGAATCATGTTATGTTATGCGTGTATGGATTGATGTTGGTTAAGTTGGAGAGAATTTGTGCCAGAAAAATGTTCTTTTCGTCTTTGCATATACAGGTTGAGTATGGAGGCGATCATGGTCCATGACGAGGAGTACCGGGACTAGGATGGGGGATTCGAGGTTCAAATGGTTGAGGATGTCACAAAATTGTCGAGCTCATGATTGGGCATGTGGAGAACAAAGGTAGATGATATGTGGAGAAGATACGGGAGATGCGGTTCTGGAGGCTTCGACATGTAAGATGTTGAAAGGTTGGAATTTCGGAAAACTCATGTTTGGAAGGTAGATGATATGTTGGTTGTAGGAGTTGATTTAAGACTCGAATTCGCGATCTATTTGGAGAGGACTCTTAAGGAGTCAGATGATATAAATGAAGTCGGAGGGGCATAGCAGATGTATGGCTTTTGGAAAAGATGGAGGAGGCTTTAGTTTTGGCTAGGCTTTTAGGGGTGTTTTTTAGGGTACTTTGAAAATCCACAAAAATCTAGTAATAAACATCACCATGAATCAATCTTGTTCTTGATTTGGTCAAAAAACTAATGGTGATTGCAGTTGGATTGAAGCTTACAACTACGTGCAAAGGTGTCGAATTACTGTCGGGAAAACAAAGAAAATACGAGTACTTGAAGGCGCTAAATTCTCGAAAGCACAGGTGATCGAGAGGTTCTGCTCCCGGTGTTGATATCAAGTACGTGCAACTAGTTGAAGTCTCGAGTATGTACAAAACAGTCAAAGTTACAACCTTGTGCAAAGTAGTCAAAGTTTGAGTACGTTCAAATTGGTCGAAGTTCGAGCACGTGGAAAGTAGTCGAAGCTTACGAGTGCTAACCGGTCAAAAATCAGAGTATGAACTAGTCATAGTTTACGTGTGTAGAAGTGGTCGAAGTTTACGACTACCGGTAGTAGTCGAAGTTTACAACTGGTAAAGAGTTTACAGTAGCTGAGTGATCGAGCGAGCAGTCAAGTGCTGAGCGATTGAAACCATCATCAAAGTTTACGACTAGTAAGAGTTTACGACAAGTGAACGGTTGAGCGCTGAGCGATCGAAATCATCATCAACCACTAAAAGGTTTCAAAAAGTGAAAGCAATCATTCACCCCCCTCTGATTGCGGTATTCGATCTTACAAGTAGTATCGGAGCGAGGTCGCTATGGCATCAAAGAAATATATGAATCATTCTCTCACACTAGATGTAACTGCTTTTGCTTTTTGGAAGTGTCGTATGCAAGCCTACATTGAGACTCAAGGTAGTGATACTTGGAAAAAAGTTTCTACACCTTATGAGGTTTCTGCTACTGTTACTAATTTAAATAAAAACATATGTTGATTTAAATGCTCAAGGTTGTAACTTGCTATTTCAAGGGATTTCTCACAAAGAATTTGATCGTATAGCTCATACTAATTTTGCCCACTTAATATGGAAAACTCTTCGCGATTATCATGAAGGAATCACTAAAATAAAAAAAGTGTGTAAAAATATTTATAGAAAAATGCTCCAATTTTGCTATAAAGCTTGGTGAATCTATCGATGATCTATTTGCTTGTTTTAAGAAAATCTTGAGTGATTTGCGTGATGTTAATGTTATTCCTACTGATGGAAAGAATGCAACTAAAATTTTGATATCTTTAGGTTCTAAGTGGTTAATGGTTGTCACAACTATCAATCAAACTATCAATCTAAATACTTTAGCCATGGATGATCTTTACTCTAGATTGAAAACCTATGAGATGGAAGATTTGCCATCTAGGATTTATAAACCTTCATCTTTAGCACTTATGACTAACCCCGTGCAGGCTGCTTCGTCGAGTTCTTTGTCTTGTATCCCTTTGTATACTACGTCTTCCTTTTTAGAGAAACAGTTTGAATAGCTCCCTAAAGAGGACTTAGTGTTGATCTCCTCATGGGCATACAAAGCATTTAACAACACGAGAATGAGGAAGCGAGGTGGAGTGTCAGTTTCGATCAGGTGCTATGAGTATGGCGAGCCAGGCCATATTAAGATGGATTGTCCCAACCTCAAGGGAAAGGTGATTAAGTAAGACAAGAATTGTTGTCATCAACCATCCAAGAACACCAACTCTAAGGGTGGTAATTTCATCGCAAATTTGCTAAAAAGGTTCGTTCATCTATCGAGCACCTTAATTTGAGTAATGTGGAATATGAGAGTTGCGACGACGATGACCACGACGATGATGATGCCAAAAGTAAGAAGAAGAAGAATAATGACAACTTCACGGGCATGTGCATCATGGCATGAAACAACAACGACAATGATAACGACGATAACAGTGATCTTAATGAGATAAGAACGTCATATCATGAGCTTGAAGATGGTTTAGTTAAACTTGCTATTAAATTGAAAAGGAAAAAAAAGAAATTGAAAGAAAATAATTTTATTGTTAAAAACTTAAATTTTGAAATTAATAGACTTAGAGTTTCTATTCCTAATGATGAATCATGTGAGTCGTGTTAAGTTTTACATTCTGAGTTGAAAACTGCTAGAACAATTAATGCATCACACTTGGTTCGACTTAGGGATGTAAATGCTAAAATTGATGAATTAAGATTGGCGTATGACTTATGTGATAAAAAATTAAATTTTGCTAATAATGAAATTGAAAAGCTCAAGCTTAATTCTTCTAAAACTTGTTCTAACTGTGAATTGCTAGAAGCTAAACTTAATGTATCTCAGAAATATATTCAACAAATATTTTATCATGAAACCTATCATGCTCAAATTATCCTAAGTTAAATATTGAAATTGATGTTTTAATTAGGAAATTCAATGGTTTTGCTGAAAAATAAAGCTTGGCTTAATCTAGTGCTTCCAAGAATCTAGTAAAAGAACTTGTTTAGTGCACATCTTGTTCTTCATTGGCTAAAAAAATTAGTATCTTAAGAACACATTTAAGAGATTTTTCTTTGGTAATAAAATTTTAAATATGATCCGATACAAGTCGAAAACAAGTTTGAAAAATCATAGTCTAGGACTCAATTTTGTTGAACATGCTAAGGATAATCCTCCTAAGGTTGTAAAGTTACTTGAACCTGGAAATGTTCAAGTAATATATGAACCAAAATAAATTGTCTTTAAATCTGTTGGTATTGCAAAGGATCCATCTGCCAAAGTAGGTGCTGTGAAGCCAATAGATACGACTTCTCAACAAGTCAAGTAGTAATGTACTCATTGTGGTAGAGAGGGTTATTTGGTTCAATTTTATTTTTGAAAAGCGAAGAAAGAAAAGAAAGATTTCTAGTTCTGCAGTGGAGTTTGTGCAACCTCCTTATCGTCGCCTTGGTCCCTCTAATCAATTTTTTGCAAGTTCAGGAGTTTTGTGATAGGACCAGTTAGACTAGTGTTTTCCATGCGATCAGACCAATTAACAGGTAGACCAGCCTTTCTAAGGAGGTCAGACCACCCGGTGGTCAGAACAACGCATCAATGATGATCTGACTGGAATCTGATAGCGATTATTCTGCTCTTAAATCTTTATCAATGCATACTTTTACTCCTATTCGTCATGTATCCCAGTACTGATTATCTAAATCTTTATTCTCTAACCCCAATACTAAGATACCGACGTTTGATAGTGCTTTGTAAACTTGTCGCAAGCGGGAGGAGAACATGTGGCTCATTGACTCTAGTTGGTCTCGCCATATGACTGGAGACTCACAATGGTTTTCCTCCCTCACTTGTGCCCCTGGTGATGAGATGATCACTTTTGCGGATAATTCTCAAGGACAAGTTCTTGCAAAAGGTATCGTGCGTGTCGACGACAAGTTCATCTTAAAAGATATCTCTCTCATCAGTAAGTTAAGCCATAATTTGCTTTCTGTTTCACAGTTGATAGACGATGATCTTGAAATGAGCTTTAAAAAGCATTCATGCCACATCTTAGATTCATCTGGCGATCTAGTATGCAAAATTATTCAAGTTGGACGTTTGTTTATGGGTGAGTTTTCATATTCATCATCTTCCGACCTTAAGTGTCTTATTTCATCTTATTCTAAGGATTTATTTCGCTGGCACCGTAGGTTAGGACATATTGGTTTTTATCATGTTGCTTGTATTAGTAATTTGAATCTTGTTAGAGTAATACCTAATCTTACAATTGAAAAGTCAATGGATTTAGTTTGTTCATCTTACACGTGGACACTGTAGGTCTGGCTAGGGTTCAGACTGCTAGAGGTAAATAATATGTTCTTGTTATTGTTAATGATTACTCTGGATACTCTTGGGTTTATTTTATACTATCTAAGAACGAAGGTTTTAGTCATTTTAGAGAACTTACTCTTAGACTTGCTAATGAACTCCCATGAGTGCTTAGAGCAATTAGAAATGATAATGGAAATGTATTCAAAAGCACATCATTTGCTTCTTTTTGTGCTGAAAAGGTATAGGCCATCAATTCTCTTCATCTCGTGTGCCACAACAGAACTGTGTGGTAGAACATAAAAAATAGAACTGTAGTTGAGATAGCTAGAATGATGTTAAATGAACATGCTACTTCTAGGAAGAATTGGGCTGAGGCTATTTCTACTGCTTAATATATCTCTAATATATCGCACTTGAAAGTGTTTGGATGTTGGTATTTTATTCTTAAATATAGTAATCTTGATAAATTTGAAACTAGATCTTCATATAGCATTTTTCTTGGTTATGCTACTCACACTCGAGGTTATCGTGTACTCAACTTAGAAACTAACAAACTTGCTGCGACCTACGAGGTCACTTTTGATGAGGCTAGTCCTGGTACTAGACCTGACAATGCAGGTACACAGGTAACTGATGCACCAGAAGACGTCTTCTATGACTCTGACGACAATGAAAGGGAAACCCTGATTCACACTTTGACACACGTATCTACACCGATGGAGTCTACAGCTAGTGGCTCTGCTCCTACCTTCAATAAGGTAGAGGCCACTACTGCTACACCTACTTCACCGATGACTCCATAGGCTCCCTTACATATTGAATGACGACATCCTCCTGAACAAATGATTGGTGAGTTAAGTTTGCGAGTTCTTCGCAACAGGTATAACTCAAATGCCTCACATGCTCATGCTACTTTTGTTTCCTCTTTTGAACTCCAAGATGTAAGTCGCGCTTTATCTAATAAGTCTTGAATTAATGCCATGCATGACGAATTAGAAAATTATGAGCATAATAAAGTCTGGACTTTAATTTCATCTCCTCATGGTCATAATGTTATTAGAACTAAATGGTTTTTTAAGAATAAACAAAGTAGTGATGGTGTTGTTATTCGAAATAAAGCTAGACTTGTTACTTAGGGATTTACGTAGGTAGAAGGTCTTAATTTTAATGAAACTTTTGCACCTGTTGCTAGATTACAAGCCATTAGAATTCTTTTAGTATTTGTTGCATCTAAGTGTTTTATGTTGTATCAAATGGATGTTAAAAGCACTTTTCTTAATGGCTATATTGAGGAAAAAGTTTATGCAAGACAACCACCTGGTTTTGAAAATCATAAATTTCATGATCATATCTACAAACTGTCCAAAGCTTTATATAGCTTTAAGCAGGCACCAAGGCAAGGTATGATAGGTTTAAATCATAATTTGCTTAAAATGACTTTTAAATAGGTAACATAGATAAAACATTGTTTACTTTCAAGTAGGGATGAAAACGGAACGGAAATATCCCGTACCGAACCGCATCGTTTTCTACATTTGACCCGATCGAATTCGTATTTTCGGACAAATTCGAATTCGGTTCGAAATACGGAATACCAAATTCGAAAACGGAGCGGAAACGGTTTAGGCGTTTTCCGACCGTTTTCTACTTTTCTACATTTTATTCGGAATATACCGTATTGTAAATACGGTTTAAACCGAATTTGGCCCACTAGTCTCATAGCCCACAGCGCCCCAGCCCAATTCACAGTTTCACACAGCCCAGCACCAGCGCCCCAGCCCTACTCTCTGGCGGTATGGCCTCTGCTCTGGCCGTCTCCTCCCCTTCCCATCCTATCCGCCGCGGCGCGTCTTCGGGTCTTCGGGAGGCATTCCGCATTCGTGTCTCTGCCTCACGTGTCTGGGACGGCATCGGCATGGGTATCAATCTCCTTTGGTTGCGCTGCCGCTGCGACTTGTGGGAGCTTGTCGAGGGCGCCGTCTTTGTCGTCCTTACTGCACGAGCGCGGGTCGGCCCCGTCACTGCCGCGCGGGAGAGTGGCTGTCGCAGTCGCCACCTCAGTGGTCTCAGCAGCCGCAGACGCCAATGCCGCGCGCTGTGTCCGAGCCTCTCGGTGGGTGCCATTTTCCCTCTCTCTGGAATGCACTCAAGCTGTTCGGCGATTTGCCTACCATGGATTGGACTTTGGAGTTCCAGTTTCAGATGGGCGGCAAAACTGTAAGTGACGACGCTCAGGTAACCGCCGAACTCGTATATGCTCAGAGGATTAATTCTTTTGCTAACCATAAAAAATTTGCAAGGCATATATTTGTACTTATCAGCTTTGCAGACACTACCTCTACCTAGGTTCTAATTTCCAGGGAATAGATAATTAACTACTGTATGAACAAAACAATTTTGCTGTTAGCTTTCTGCTTCAGTCAATCGAATCACCTTCACATTAATGATGGGAAAAATAAGGACCTTAATTACTGGTGTAACTGACCATGTTTGAAGATAATGTCTGGTGTTTAAATTTAATCAATGGTTGACAGCTTAAGCTTATTCATTAGTAGAAGATATATATGGCTAATTTACTATTAGTCGTGCAACTCATGTTAGGCCTATGCAAAAAAATTCTCCATTTATATTGATGAGGAGACTAACATTAGCTTATACCAAAAACAGCTCCTACCCGGTCCCCACTGCGACAATACATTTTGGGTCAAGAAGTTGTCTTCCTTCATGGAGCAGTGCACAAACTTCTCATAGATTTATTTTCTACAGACATAGTTATAAGAGGTACCTACTATGTTGGCTTTAAATTTCAAGTGATATTCTGCTCATAGATTTATTTTGGTGCATATGAAAATTTTGGTGCGGCATACCCTTTGGTAAAATTCTGGGTCCGCCACTGTATTTGTATTTGTGTCGGCTATTGTGTTAATACTTAAGACCAAGGGTCATGCACTTGTTAATTATTATATGCACTTGAACTTGATCATGCACTTGGTAATTGTTATGTACTTGGTCACTTGTTAATTGTTATGCACTTGGTCCTACAGGTCGGTATTCCGTATTGAATTTTCGTATACCGACCGTGTTCGACATAATTCCGCTCGAATTGGTTCGTTTTTGAAATTCTCGATATTCCGTAAGTTCGCGTTCGTTTTCGTGTCCGGCTTTACCGCTTTCGTTTTCGTATTCAAATGTAGAAGTAGAAAACGGTTGAGGAGTTTTCCGACCGTTTTCTACCGTTTTCATCCCTACTTTCAAGTATGGCAATGATCTTTTATTTGTTCAGATTTATGTCGATGATATCATCTTTGGTGGTTCCTCTCATGCTCTTGTTTTCAAGTTTTCAGATACTATGAGCAGAGAATTTGAGATGAGCATGATGAGAGAACTCATGTTCTTCCTACGCTTTCAAATGAAGCAATCAAAGCTAGATATTTTTGTTCATCAAACCAAGTACACTAAGGATCTACTTTGTCATTTTGACATGGAGACAATCAAACCAATTTCCACACCAATGGGATCTACTACAATGTTAGATCCTGACAAGGACGGAGAGCTTGTTAATAAAAGAAATATAGAAGCATGATTGGCTCTCTTCTGTATCTCACTACTTCGAGGCCAGACATTCACTTTGTTGTGTGTATGTATGCTCATTTTCAGGCTTCTCCACGTGCTTCACATCGACAGGTGATAAAGTGAATTTTTAGGTATCTTTAGTCAACTTTGAAATTTGGCTTATGGTATTCTTCTTCATCATGCCTTACCCTTAGAGCATATTTAGATGCGTATTTTGGGGTTGTAGAATTGATAGGAATAAACTTCTGGCACATGTCACATTTTAGGCACATCTCTTGTTTCATGGGCTTCCAGGAAACAGTTCTCCGTTGCACTTTGCACTACAAAGACTGAATATGTAGCTGCCACTTCTTGTTACTCACAATTGCTTTGGATGGCAGCTATGCTTAAGGATTTTGGTTTAGAATTGGATAGTGTACCAATTTTTTGTGATAACAATAGTGCCATTAGTATTGCTAAAAATCCTTTGCAACATTCAAAAATCAAACACATTGATATTCGATATCATTTTCTTAGAGACCGTGTGGAAAAAGGAGATGTTCATTTGAAAGAACACTTAATTCTTCTCGTTATGCTCTTTTCAGAAGTGAAATGGGTGTTCTTCATCCTATGGGATTATTTCAAGGGGAGCTTGTTGTTTAAAGATTTTTCAGAAGCTTTGTTTATTATACTTGTCAAACATTTCTTCAACTTTGAGCCATTGAATCAAAAGAGTTGTAGAGTTTTCTTTATCATATTTATTCATATGCTGTGTAATTTCGATCATGACTGGTTATAATTAATTTGTTACATTTGCACTAAGCATGACATAGCGGAGTACTTTGACTAGATTGATTATAGATAGTACTTTACGATGTTCATCTAAAAGAATTAGCTTGATTATAAGTCTTATTTTAAATTTTAGATATGAGGCTCGTATGTTCCATGTTGCAATCTTTTTATGGTTAGTCATTTTGGCATGTTATAAAAAAAATAAGAAAAAGACATTTGAAAAGATGTATGCTTCAAGCATAACATACAAAAAAAGAGCGGCACAAAAAAAGTGCATAAATGAAAATAAGTATGCTTTAAGTATGCCATCATGAAAAGACATATTCTACAAGCATGCAACATGCTTAAGACTTGAGTGAGGAGTAATATGTTGTTATATGAGACTACTAGTTCATCTAAATTTAAGGTTTACTTCATTTTTAAGCTTTAACTTTCAGTTGTGATATCTCATTATGCTCTTTATAATTAGTTTGATCGTTGTTGAGATACCTATCATTGATATAAATTGCTAAATAAGTTTAGTGATGTTTACATTGCCAAAAGGGGAGAAATTGGAGATGGTAGGGAGAAATTGGAGAAAATACAATTGTTTCTCTTATGCTGAGGGAGAGTTTTCTGAGAGAGTTTTTGGTTGTGGTTTGTCAAATTCATTTTTCTGCAGTTTTGAAGCTTTCTTTTCGAAAATTTTACTTTTCTTTCAAAATACAACTCATTCAAATGATTTTGAAGTATTATCAATGTATTCATCAAGAGGGAGATTGTTAGACTATGTGGATAGATCGTGAATATTGTGACGATGAATAATTCACATGTGTTGAATTGGACTTTGCGTTTGTGAAAGTTTCAGTCGATGCACTTATGCGAAAACTAAAAAGTGTTGAAGTATTCAGGTATTATGGTCTGACCGCTATGTTAAGGGCAGTCTAACTGTTATGTGATCGTGTTGTGTTGGTTCATGTTTATGGGTGAATCATGTTGTGTTATGCATGTGTGGATTGATGCTGGTCAAGTTAGAGAGAACTTGTGCCGGAAAAATGTTCTTTGGTCTTTGCATGTGCAGGTTGAGCATAGAGGTGATCACAGTCGATCACGAATAGTACCGGGACTAGGATAGGAGATCCGAGGTTCAGGTGATTAAGGATGTCACGAGAAAGTTGAGCTCATGATTGGGCACGTGGAGAACAAAGGTGGATGATGTGTGGAGGATCTACAGGAGGTACGGTCCTAGAGGCTTCGACACTTGAGATGTTGAAAAGTTGGAATTTCAAAAAACTCGTGTTTGGAAGGGTTTCGGGTCCTATGGCTATAGGAGTTGGTTTAGAACTCAAATTCGTGATCTATTCAGACAAGACTCTTAAGGAGTCCGAGGATATAAATAGAGTCAGAGGGGCATAGCAAATGTACGGCTTTTGGATAAGATTGAGGAGGCTTTAGTTTTGGCTAGACTTTTAGAGGTGCTTTTGAGGGTACTTTGTAAACCCACAAAAATTCAGCAATAAACATGGCCTTGAATTAATTATGTTCTTGATTTGCTCGAAAACTGTTGGTGATTGCAACTAGGTCGAAGCTTGCGACTACGTGCAAAGGTATCGAATCGCTGCCATGAAAACAAAGAAAATACAAGTACTTCAAGGTGTTGAATTCTCAAAGGCATAGGTGATCGAGAGATTCTGCTCCCAGTGTTGAAGATCTCAAGTACGTGCAACCAATTGAAGTCTCGAGTACGTACGAAGCAGTCAAAGTTATAACCTTGTGCAAAGCAATCAAATTCGAGTACATGCAAATTAGTCAAAATTCAAGCATGTAGAAAGCCATCGAAGCTTACGAGTGCTAACCGGTTGAAGAACAAAGTATAAAGTGGTCGTAGTTTACATGCGCAGAACCGGTTGAAGGTTACGATTGCCGGTAGTGGTCGAAGTTTACGACTGGTAAAGAGTTGTGATAGCTGAGCAATTGAGCGACCAGTCGAGTGCTGAGTGATCAAAACCATCATCAAAGTTTATGACTGGTAAGAGTTTACGACAAGTGAGTGGTTGAGTACAGAGCGATCGAAACCATTATCGAGCACTAAGAGATTCCAAAAAATGAAGGCAATCATTCACCCCATCTGATTGCAGTATTCGATCCTACAAAATCTGAACTAGTGTAGTCATTTTTTATCATTCCTCATTTCTTACCAAATTAGCATATTCGAAGGTTGAAATTGAAGCAAATGCACATTCTTTGAAGGATCATCAATGAAGTAAAGGGCCACTTAAATCCACATTTGAAGTGGACGCCTTTGCTTATAGTAAACACATTATGGCTAGCCATCTAACAGGGATCAGATGCAAATTGCAGACACAAGCCAACACCAGTTATAAGAGTTTGCAGTGTTGACATTTGCAATGGGAAGCATACCAGATTGCATGTTCAGTGTGCTTCATGCCAATGGCATATGGGCACAATATCTATGATAAAGCAACAACTTACGTGCAAATACTAGCAAGCACACATGCATTGGCGTTTTAACATTGTGAACATAGAAACCTAAACCACAGACTTGCAGTTGAGATAGCAATCTGCACTGATTTCGATTATTGGCGGACTGTGAATAGTACCAGAGATATTACCGAGATTGTAGGGATCACATTTTTTAGTTTCCAAATCTGTTGTAATCTCTTCCATGTATTGAACTGAGTATATATGAGAGATAGACCCACATGGTGGGTTGCGTAGCACAAATCACTTGCCAATCACATATTTTGACTTGGTATCAAAGTCGTGATCCACAACAAGGGCTTATGTCTTCTTCTGCTGCTATCAATCCCGGCGCAACCAACGGTGCCCTGGTTCCTTCATCCAGCAACAACATCTCAATACCAACCTTTGGTCATCTTATCAGTGCCAAGCTCTCCCGGGAGAACTTTCTCCTCTAGAAAGCTCAAGTGGAGCCATATCTGTGTGGCCAAAACATGTATGGATACGTGGATGGAAGTGTTGTCGCACCCTCGGTGATGTTGACTGAGGGAACTGGTGCTGACACGTGACAAGTCCCTAATCCGGCTTACTTCCACTGGTTCCAGTAGAACAAAATCATGCTAAGTGCCCTCCTGTCATCCATGATAGAGGACATTCTTGCCCAAGTCATGTGGCTGTCTACCTCAATTGAAGTATGGGCAGCTCTGATGGGCATGTTCTCCTCTCAGAACCGTGCGAGGGTGATGCAAATTCAATATCAACTATCTATGAAGAAGAAGGACATGTCAGCATCCGAATACTACCACAAGATGAAGGGTCATGTCGATACAATGGCATTAGTCGGCAAAGCTCTATCTAATGATGAGGTGATTGGCTACATTTTGGCTAGGCTAGGATCTGAATATGTCGAAACCCGGAGTAACGACTCCTGGATCCTCTGTGTAAATCGCACTAATCCAAGATCAGCTAGTGCACACAGTCACAACAAAGATAAATACCAAGCACAAATGACTTCATATATATTAAATAAAAGGGTACGGCCTTATGGCCAAGTCTTACATCAATGCTCATTGGCAAAATAAATAAAGCAAATAATTGCGGAAGCAAACTGATAAATGACGAAGCCCAAGCCTGTCTACAGGCAAACGACAGTAAGACGCGGCCTACTCATCCAGATCTTCACCGTAGTTGACGTCTTTCTTCTCTGTGTGGAAAAAGCAAGGTGAGTACAAACTTGTACTCCGCAAGTCACACGGAAAATGCACCATAATGATAAAGGCTTCAATGGAAGGCTTATAGGGTTAGTTTGCATAAAACAGCATTTAAGAAATACAATAAGTAGATTGAAATTGTTGAATTTAATACAGTAAGTAAAAAATAATACTTGTAATTGAAAATAGTACCGTCAGTGCAAGCTCCGACCAAACACCAACCTATCCACGGGCATCCCACCCGGACCATCTTTTTCCAAAAGATCACACGCTTTCACTGCGCAACTCTGATGGATTCCATCCAACCATCAGGTTTCAATCTCTCACGGATTCCATCCATCCGCAAGGTTTTCATCTCTCGTGGATTCCATCCATCCACAAGGTTTTCGAAAATATTTTTGCAAAGCAAAATCTAATCCATGAAAAACTTTTACTCAGCATGCCCATGACCGTGGGCACGGCTATCCAGGATAGATTATACACTCTGCAGAGGTTGTACAGCTTTACCCACAAGACACGATCATTCCGTTGTACCACTAGATTACACACTTCCTTAGGTGTGCGGTGGGGAGTCGTGCTAAGGCCTTTACAATGCAAAGCCTTCAACCTGGTCGAGCCAACTCTAAGGTTTCACCCCAGTAAGGAATCCACCAGACCGGGACCCCCTCTTGAGCCTAGACGAGACTTCTCATGGCTTAACCACGCTCGCCCAAGTGAGACTTCACATGGCACCAACCACGCTCACTTTCAACCTACGACTTGACTCAGGTTGGGACTTCGCAAATTATTCAGCCGGAGCTGTCCCATACCAGCAATGTGGTAGTACGATTAGGGCTTTGCAACAGTAGCTCACAGACCGGTCCTTAATCTGACTTAGGCCCAACCACATACCCCTGTGCACGACAATCAACCACTACGGCTCCAACCAACAAGGCATGCATGCACCCACCAATCTGACCAATTGCCTAAGTCTAAACCAAGCTTTATATTTTGTTTTCAAAATATTTCATAACACTCCTTGACTCACCAAAGTCAAGAGTGCATAACATTTTATGTAAAAAGGGTTATCATTTTATGTGAAAGATATCCCAAAACAAAATTATATGACTATGCAGGGCTAAGCATTTGATTAAACTCTCTAGCCAACACTAATGTATTAACTAGAGTTTCATTCTAGGGTGACAAGGTATTGAGGAATTCAAATTCAATGGAGAGATTAACAAGTAGGCAATAACTAAATTTAAAACTGAATTGAAATACGTTGAATAAAAATATGCATGCAATATAATTTAAATCAACATAATTTTATTTTGAAAACTGGGATCAACATGATCAAGGAGTGTGACTTGCCTTGCTCTTCAAATTTGTTTGAATCTTCGTCAAAGAATTCTCCCGAATCGTCGAAGTCTACACGTGAAAACAACCCACTAAATTCAAATAAATTCAAAATAAATTCAAATTGACTTCAAAAATTTGAATTGAGACTGGAAATAGATAGGGAAATTTTTGATGAATTGAGAAATTTGAATGGGCTAAATCGGAGTTAGGACGAAGGAGAACGAGCTCCGGGAAGTTTAAAAAGAGAGAAAATGAAAAATCAGGATTTTTGGAATTATTTTCCTAAAGGAAAATCTAAATTATTGCGTCAGCAGGGAATTTCTTTTTCAGCCGAATTGTTTTTCAGCTGGAAAATCAATTTACTGCATCAGCATGACATCAGAACATTCGGGCAAAGGCTGACAGGTGGGCCCCGAGTCTATGGACCGGGTCCACGGGCTCATGGGGAGGCTGAAGTGGCGGGGTGGGGGTGTGGCGCTTGCGTGGCAAGGGGAGCCGAGGTGGCGCTGACCGGTTGCCCGCGTGGCGCCGGGTGGCAGGGGACGTGGCGCCCACGTCAGCTTCGGCCGCTGACGTGGCCAGGCCAGCCGGAGGCGGTGGTCGGGAAGGGGGCTCACCGGCGAGCGGCGGTGCGGTGGCGGTCGGCGAGTGGCGGACGAGAGAGAGAGGCGAGGACGGGGAGTGCGGTGGTGGGGGCGGACGGAGACGACCGGCGGCGAGGAAGAGGCGGCGGAGACGCTCGGGCAACGGCGGGGCTAGCGCTCCGGTGACCGGGGAGCACGGCGGAGCGGCTGAGGGGCTTCGCGGCGAGGTGAGGAAGGCGATGGCGGCGCCGGCGGGGCTTGGGGAGCAGCGGCACGGCGGCGATTGCTCGCCGAAGTTGGCGACGGCGGCGGGGGCGAATGCGCACGGCGTGGGGGCGAAGGAGAGCTCGGGGAGGGGGAGGAGAGGCGGAGCGAGGTGGAGCGAGTTGGGGCGGCACTCGGGGCGGAGGGCGACGGGGGCGACGCGGATTTGTCGCCGGAGGTGGGTGGTGGGCGGCGGCCGTTGCGGACAGGTGAGGCCGAGCGGGCGCGGGTCGTGGGGAGGGAGGTGGGCGCGGCTTGCGGAAGGGAGTGGCGCACGAGCGGGAGTGGGGGCGTGGCCGAGCAAGAGGGGAGGTGGCCGGGATAAGCGGGCGGTGGGCGCAACGGCCAGCGGCGCGGGGAGGAAGAAGGGCGGGGAGGGAGACGGGCCTGACAAGCCGGGCCCGCGGCGCAGCGAGAGGGGGGTGCGCCGACAGGTGGGGACGGGCGTGGAGAGAGAGAAAGGGACGGGGAAGCGGGGCGGTTGGATGGGGATCGGGCAGCCGAGGTGAAGCGGAGGGCAGACGGTGGATTAGGCCGGTGGGCGGCGTGGCCGCTATCGGAGCCGGACAGGTGGCGGGCAGGGGAGGGGTGGAGGCGGGATGTGCCGACGGGGTGACGTGGGCGCAATCCGGCCGTCCACGTGGCGGCCGGAGGGGGAGGAGGGGAGATTATTTCTTTTTCTGATTTTTGGGTTTTTCAGAAAAGCACAGGAATTCCAATAAGCCTCAGAAAAATACAAAATAAACTCCAAAAATTCCAGAACAATTCAGAGATCCTCCTGGAGACATTTTGGACTTAATAAAATTATTTCTAACTAATGTTGGTATTTAATTTTCATACTTAAAATACTTTTTAATTTCAAAAATACATTTTCAAACCCAGAAAAATCCAGGAAACCAAATAAAATCCAAATAACTCCAAATAATTAATTTAAAGTAGGATTTTTATAGAAAATCAAAATATCATTTTATATAATAATTGTTTTGGTTTTTCTTAGAATACTTTTTAAATCTAGCATTTTTCAAAAACAGGAAATCTAGGGCAAAACCAAAAAGAAAATTTAGGCAACAAAAATACTTACTTTAATTTAAATTAATTTTAATTTTTTTTAATTTTAGCAAAAAATTGGGATGTTACAGAATATGACTCTCTAGTCACCTTAGTTACAACTTGCAATGATCCTGTAAGTCTCAATGACATGTATGCATATCTCTTGCGTTTTGAGCTTCGACTCGAACAAAATGTCATGATGCCATGATGGCCCTTATGGTGGTTCCTATGGCAACAAACACAATGGAGGTCGAGGTGGACATAGCCGCGACCATGGGCACAACGAGTCCCAGGGCCGTGGTTGAAGTGGAGGTCGAGGAAAGTCCACATGTCAAGTATGTGGAAAATATGGGTATGATGCTTTGAGGTGTGGACAATGCTTCAATCATGCCTATCAACCCGAAGATCATTCAGGGAACTCGGTGACCTATGGGAGTAATGTTAGTGATTAGAACTGGTATGTGGACATAGGAGCCACTGATCATCTCAGCAGTTATCTTGACCGACTTGTGATGCATGAACACTACATTGGCAAGGACCAGGTTCAAGTTGCAAATGGACAAGGTTTTAAATTTTCACATATTGGTAGTTCTATTTTACCTAGCTTAGATAATTATATTGTTTTAAATAATATTCTCTATGTTCCACACATTAGTAAATATCTCCTTTCTGTCCACAAATTAGTTTCTAACAACGTGTTTGTTGAATTTCATCATGATTCCTTTTTGTAAAGGACAAGGACATGAAGAAGGTTCTTATTCATGGTAGAATCAAGGGAGGTCTATACCCAATACTAATCAGTCACCCTTCCATGCCTACCAGCATCCAAAAGTTTTTAGGAGTCGTGGTGTCGTCAACACAATGGCATCATTGACTCAGTCATCCTTCATCGTCAGTCATTAAGACTGCTCTTAGATTGCAAAACTTGCCATGTTCTTTTTCTACTCAAGATGTCTCAGTTTGTGACACATGTCAATGATCCAAAGTTCATACTTTACCTCATAATAAATCTACTTGAATAACTTCTTCTCCACTTGAGCTAGTTCATACTGATGTCTGGGGACCAGCTCTTATCTAATTTGGGGGATTTAAGTACTATGTGAGCTTCATCGATGACTATAGTCATTTCATGTGGATTTATTTGCTTAAACAGAAGTCTGACGTTGAACATGTTTTCCACAATTTCTAAAAACTTGTTGAGTGCTAAATGAACACCAGAATCTATGCAATCCAGTCCGATTGGAGTGGTGAGTACCATCGACTCCATCGTGTTTGTAAGCTAATCGGTGTGTCACATCACATGTCATGTCCTCACAGAATGGCATTGCTGAAAGAAAGCATCGCCATGTTGTAGAGACCGGACTGACTTTGCTTGCTCAACCTCTCCCCCTATTCATTTCTGGGATGAAACTTTCCTCACAGCCTGCTACCTCATTAACCGAGTGCCTAGTCCTATTCTTTATAATTCAAACCCCCTCACTCGCCTTCTTAATGTCACACCTAACTATGCCTACCTCAATATATTTGGGGGTGCCTGTTGGCCGAACCTACGCCCATACAACAGTAGGAACTTGAGTTTCGTTCTAAACAATGCGTTTTCTTGGGGTATAGCTCTATGCATAATGGGTACAAGGGCCTTGATAGAGCCACTAGCCACATATATGTCTCTTGTGATGTGGTCTTTGATGAATCTGTCTTCACTTCCTACACTACTCCACAGCCCAGAACCACATCGCCTCTTTTGTCGTCTCCTTTCTAGATTGAGCCAGGACTACATACTAACTCTATGTGTGGTTATAATTTGTCCATTTTGCAATCGGTTACTGATATTGCAGGAGCTAATGTCCATAGAGGTTAGCAGTCTGATCATGCTAGCCGAGAAGAATAGTAGCACAATGATCCCAACCAAGGATCAGTTTCTGAACCCTCTGCACCTGAGATGTCTCTGCATGCTCCCTCCTCTGATCAAACTGACAGCAGTGTTATGCATAATCATACTCCCAGCAATGTGGTGACTGAACATGTCTGACCACTGGCCACAAATCAACACCCCATGCAAACCAAACTCAAGAGAAATATTAGCAAGCCTAAATAGTTCACAGATAGAACCATGAAGTATTCAGTGCATCGACAAGCCTTCTTTGTTGAACCAATGTCTCATCAGGTAGCGGTCCCATACCTCGCACCATCCATGTCATAGAGAAGGGACCATTTATGTAATTTAGGAGCATGTCGATAAATCCACTCGGAGAAACTTATAGTGCCGCGGGGTTGCTCTCCCTCCATAGTTCGCCTTTCTAGCTCTGTCCAGATGGATTCGAACTTCCACCTCTGGTTTTGCAGACACAATGCCTTGAACATCTTCACACTTTCCTGGCTGTGAAACCATACGAACAAGTTAGATACAAGATGCCTTATGCACCATCAGGTTTGCACGTCATTCCACTAGTGAGGGGGTTTGGTCCCATGCTGCATGGTGTTCAGCGCGGCCATCAACCCAACATTGTGATCCGTGATGATGAAAACATTGGGTCGGTCGCCAACCACCGCTTGCTTCACGTTCGCTAGGAACCAGAGCCAACTGAACGTGTTCTCACTTTCCACAATGGCAAATGCCACTGATAGAAGCTAATCATTCGCATCGGTTGCCACCGCAGTGAGAATGGTTCCCTTGTAACTCCCTATGAGGAAAGTGTCATCCATCGTGAGCACAGAACGACAAAACTTGAAGCCCTCAATGGCCTGGGTGAAAGCCCAGAATAGCCGGTCTAGTATGAAGCAGTTGGGCCCTCCGTCAGCATCTGGACACTCAAGCTTGTTTACGGATGTGCCAGTGTTTGATTCGGCTATCTAGTGAAGCAATCTCGGTGCAAGGTTGTATGCCTCTTCATACGTCCTGAACATGAACTCGATGACCTTGTGCTTGCCTCGTCGAATCTTACTGTAACTAACTGGATAGATGACCACATTGGCAACTTCTGACATGAGCATCCTTGGAGAGACAAACGTCAGCCGCAACTAGGTGGCTAATGATGCTTGCCACATATGCCGAAGTCACGTTCCGATGATGGCGCAGGAGCTCGCTGAGCATGCAAGTGTGGTCGATCATCGTCTTGATCGAGAAGGCCGAGCCAAAAAACTTGGCTCGTTGAGAGCTGACCTTTCCGGAGCAGCCTTCCACTACGCACTTCACAGCGTAATTGGTTGGGTTGGATTGGTGCACTCGGTACACATGGTTGATAGATAAGGCATACCGTGCAATAGCTTGTTGCACAGCTACCTTACTAAGAAAGCGTTGCCCAACTAAGAGTGTGTCAGCTTGAAACCCCCACTTGGACCATTTTTCTTGCGGCAGTACGAGGGAACACACCACAATATCATCGAGCCTGGAGAACACATAGGGCACCTCCAATAACACAATTCCTCAGGTGGACCAGCCGTCGGCTGTGCGTTGTTCTCGCTATCATCGGAGCCTGGGTCAATGTCCTCGTCGGACTCCAACACAAGCGGCTGGTTCGGTAGATACTTGTGGTTGTCAATTCAAGCTGACCACCACATGCCCGCCCCCTCATTCCGCACAAAATCAAGGGTGAGTCTACCCTCCGATACAACACATTCAGTGGTATCATCTTGAAGCTCCGCTTGTGGTCCCCGTGTGTCGAGGGGCCAGGCTCATCAACGTTTTCGGACTCCCGGTGCGCGAAACTTAGGTACACCACGACCTCCCGTAAATGGCCGCCTCGGGTTGGGAGGCAATTTGCATGTATTGCCTCCATGCTTAGTGCCATTCACCTTCACGAGCTTCCACACGCCATTGGTGCAGGTGATCCCCTCGATGGCATGTTTCATCGTCATTGCCTCCGTGGCGAACCCCCTTTGGATGTAGCTTCATAGCTCATGAATATTCACGACACCGAGTCTCTCAACCTGGAGCACCTTGTATTGGCATGTTGATAGGTCCAACCCATCGGGTCTAGCCCGTACAAGACCATCGACGTAGGACATTGTAAGTGCTCCATGTATGCAACTACCTGAAGCCACAACAACCAAATCCACATTAAGCGTTACAACAAAAATGATTATATGCGTGTAACTACATGCGAATAGTTTATTAATTGCCGACAATTTGATTATCAATCTGAAAAAAATTACCTATCTTTCGGGAGAAGCAACCAGCACTATCGCGCCCTCCTACCGCGTTCTTAATGAGCTATGCACTTGCTTCTCAAAATAATTAGCTACGCATTCTTAATTTTGAGCGACGACCGCAAGAATGAGCTTTTGCGATGAGCGACTGAGACGACCGATTACCAACTACGAGAGTTTCATATTTATGGCTAAACGCAAAGCGAACCCGATGCACTCATCTTGCAAATTAAGGACTCCTTGTCGATGCGCAGCACTTTGGGCCAGGGGGACGGCATGGTAACACTGACAAATGTGAAGACAAGGGAGCGGGCGAGGGTGGACGATACGGACATAACGACATCAGTGTGGACAAGGGAGCGCGCGAGGCGGGACGACACGAGCAGAGTGACAATTGTGCGAAGCACACAGTGAAAAAGAAAATATAGCAGCAACAGGCCGACATATGTGCGAAGGACAGAGGTCATACACTTTAAAAGATGCATGAGCATCGCATATCGCTAATTACGATAAAATTATCACAAATTAACATGGCAAATTTAGAGCGCATAAAATTTCCAAAAAAATTACACAATAACTATGAGTGTGTTGGGAGGCTTCACATAAAATTTGTAATTTTTGGAGCTCGTTTTCTATATGTAAAAACTCGTACAAATATGAACATTGTATGAATTTTTGAGCAACATTTATAATGGATAAAATTACCCAAAGGTTACACTATAAAGTACGTTATGTAAGGAGACTGTGCATAAATTTTTGTAATTTTTGGAGCTCATTTGATATATTTACAAATTACAATAAAAAAAATTAGAGCAGGTAATTAAGTCGGCTTAATCACCTACCGCCCCCTCACTGGACGGCAGACCTGTCTACCGTCCCCCATCGGGCAGCAGGCTGCCTGCCATCTACAGGCAGGTGGCAGGCGCCTGCCGCCAGTGGCCTCTCCACCTGTCGTCTCGTGTGCGCTGCTTGCCGTCCGGTTGACAGATAGCAGAAATGACATTTTTACAAATACATTCGGTATACATCTAGTTTAATATATTCAGTGTGAAATAGTGCTAAATCTGGCATTAGCTCTTGATAAGTACGATTGGAACACATGTTACTTTCAGTAGGTTAGAATCAATGAAGAGCCTACCTTCCTCTAAAAAAACATTCTAGTCTTCAGCAGCAAATGTTGGCTCCTTCAAAACACACACACGTGTTGGCTGAAGAACCGGGTCAACGGGATGGGCACCGTGCTGACCACTGGCGACGAACGGGGCTTCCCTGTCCCCAGGTCCCTGTCCCCTCCCCTGTCCCCTAAATCTGAGCCGTTGGCAGCTCATCCAACGGCTCAGTTTTTATATTTTCTCAATTTGCTCATTTTCATCTCAAATTTAAAAATAAAAATATGTTAATACATAATAAATAATAACAAATACATAAAAATATAAAAATTATTTTTTATTACTTTTAAAATAGTAAAAAAATAAATTTTTTATTTTTAATGTAATAAAAAATTTATTTAAATAATAAAAAATAATTTTTATATTTTTATGTATTTGTTATTATTTATTATGTATTAACATATTTTTATTTTTAAATTTGAGATGAAAATGAGCAAATTGGAAAAATATAAAAACTGAGCCGTTGGATGAGCTGCCAACGGCTTAGATTTAGGGGACAGGGGAGGGGACAGGGACCTGGGGACAGGGAAGCCCCGTTCACTGGCGACTGCACAGACTGCCCTAGCCGCGAGGTAATGGGCGCGACTGCTTCCCAACTGGCCTGCTCGTGTATGGGCCTGTTTGGCAAACAACAAGTCGATCGGCTTTTGGTTTTTGTTATAATATCTAATTTTTAAACGGAGTATTTTTTCAAAACAGGGTCTACAAGTTAAACGTTGTACATGTTAAAAGCCCAACATCTGTACCAGCCAAAATTGTAAGTGAGTATCGGTCTCTCCGTAATCTGTACCGTAAACAACTAAAATTCAAAAAATCCAATCATAAGCCGCAGCTAAAACAAACAGGCCATGCCATTGCCAGCTACTATGTACTTGCAGGTACCCTACATTCCTGCTCTGTCATTCCAAGGCGAACATGGACAAAGACCTTGCGTCTAGCGGCTTGCATGATCACTCACGGCGGGCGGGAGGCTGGGACTCTTCTTTTTATTTTTTTGATCGATGTAAATAAAATTATTATAATGTATATTATTATTAATTAATTAATTTTATTTTAAAAAGATATTTTATTTAAAAATTAGTTGTATGAAAATATTAAAAGAACATTTTTAAAAACTGAAAAGGAGAAACCGAACTTAATTGATTTGGGAGCATCATGGTTTAGGCTTTGACGTGCGTTGGGCCCGAATGAACTGGTCTCTCGCGAGTATGCATCCTTGTATGCATGGCTAATTGCCGGCGCTTGTTTTCTTCTGCTACGATGAGCTCGACCATACGGGAACATGAACAGTGTGTATGTGTTGCCGTTGGGCGTTGGCTACTTGGCTTTGCGGGACTACCAGCAAATCGGACATGCGAGCGTGTACACCGGCTTCCTTCCTGGGCAAAATCTGCAGGAGAGACTGTTCAAAGAGGTCGACTGCGTGCGTACATGTCTGCTGTCTGCATGTGAATTGGCTTCATGTTCGTGCAAAGAAAAACAAGGTTACATCACATGCAAAAACACTAGCTAGTTCCCCCGCATGTGATCCGATTCCAATGGACCGTATTACGTCCTCAAAATACGGTTGAGTGTGACGCGGGTGAGTGCGTTCTCGGTTGGGTTCCCGGCTGCCTGCGGCCTGCCTGACCTTGCGTCTGAACAAAGCCGAATCACGGTGTTTCGCTTTGCTTCCCTGGCTGACTTCGATTCTCACTGATGCAAACCTTCCCTTGCACGCTAGTACACAGCCGCCTGTAAGTCATACACTGGCATGTTCTTTTCATCCGAAGTTGACGGTTTTTGGCTTTTATTATAGTACCTAACTTTCGAACGGAGTATTTGACGGGGTCTACAAGTTAAACGATATATACGTTAAAAACCCAACATCTGTACCAGCCAAAATCGCAAATGAGTATCTTTCTATAATCTGTACTATAAATAGCCAAAAGTCATAAGCTGCAGCCGTTGCCAAACAGACCCACTCGAATGTATCATCCATTCACACGCAAACTGCCACTGCATGCGTAAGCGCTCGTGAACAGTAGGGGGCGTAGTATTAGTACCTAGGCGCTCTCATTGGCGAGGATTGCGCTAGGGCCCAAGCGCAGCAGGCAAACGCGGTCGTTGCTTCCTTATCGGCTACGCGTCTCGCAGCAAGTCGCAACTGCAACCACTGGTGAGTGGTGTTGCTGCAGTTGTGGACACTGGTGACCGGCTGATGCTGCGGGCAGCATTGCTATTCTCTGCTTTCAATGTGTCAGCAACCAGCCAACCATGCAGTGATAAATAGGGATCGACCGAATAACTTTATGAATGTAAAGCAAGTTCTTTTTTTTTGTAAAAAAAAACATAGTAAAGTAAGCTTGTTACTTCTGCTTACCGGTAGGCCCGAGGCTCTAAAAAAAAGTTGATCACATCCAAAACTACCCTCTATATTTTTTTTTCTAGGCAAAGACATTGATGCATCAGCTGTACAGGTGCTACGTACGAGCATGCAGCTGGTGGCATGTGTAACGGATCGTATATAACATCCCACGTGTACAGTAGCATAGGCAGTTATGTTCTATAGTAATCTTTATACTATCTATAGTTAAAATTAAAAATAACTTACATAATATATTGTCTCTAAGTTAACCCTATAATTTCTATAAACAACTTAAATATAACAGCAAAAAGTTATTTATAAATGCCTTATAGATCATCTATTGCATGTTTCTTTCCTCTCCTCGTTCACTCTAGCGCACATCATACAAAATCTCACATGGCAACAATTACAAACGATTGATATCATCCATTGTACATCCCCTTAGGAGTTGTTTGTATGACCTATGAGTTATGACGCATCAACCATCGGCGCGCAAGCAAAAGCCCAAATGGTTACTTATGGGAATGTTAAGGGCATTTACAATGCAAACACCCATAGATAGTGGTCTCGGAAAAAATGAGTTACATGTAGGTATAGATGTTCTCAAACTAGTCGCTATCCCAATGCATGTTGGCTTGCAATAAATTTGCATGTTAGCCCTAAAAAATCTATATACTAGTTTTTAAATTATATTTTTATTCAATATTTTACATTAAGAACCATACAAACTAAAAGAATATTACCAATACCACCTTGCCCACCCGTCAGCCAAACTTCCCTTCCCCTCTCTCTCTCCCTCCCTCCCCCACACATCACCTCTTCTTGCTCCCCTCACTCCCATCCTGCTTTCCCCGCCCTCCCCCTTGTTGTCTGGCTGCCGCCCCGTGCGCAATTTGTCACCGCAGATTTGACTCTCTCTCTCTCCCTTCATCCCACTTGCTTCTTGTTCTACATCATTACCGCTGCCACCTCGTGAAGCTACCCACTACTAGTCGCCGTTCGGAGGTTGCTGGTGCCAAAATCCGACCAGATCTAGACGGCGGAGGTCCAGTTCCATCTAGATCCAGTCGCTATGGAGCACATTATAACGCCCCCATTTTTAGGGCCGTTAGGATACCCTCGCAACTGCCCAGAATTATTCAGCTGCGAGTACTAGAAATGAGTGTATACCATTACCAATACAAGACTAAGCATAAAAATCAAACTTTATTATAAAATTAAGCCTTAGCAGCTAAGTTTTATAAAGCGGGGCGGACAACCCAAAGTTATAATACAATACAAAAGAAACTTCACAGGTATGCCTGAGTGTAGAATAAACCCTAACACCAAGCGTCATCTATATCGTAGTGCTCCTCAGCGTCATCTTCATAAATTCCTTCATTTTCTTGGCAAGTATTTTCTGTTTATGATTTTAGTAAGCATGAGTACAACCAACCATACTCAACAAGTCACATGGAAAATGTTATATAACTAATTGCCAGGATTTTCAAAAGATGGGAGTATATGGGTTTTGTTAAAGTATTTGTGGATGCAATTTTATTTATAAACAATTTTGTTTTTAAACACAAGATAATAAATCATAAATTTCTTAAGGAATTTAGGGTTTCAAAACTTGATTACCAAACTTTCATATTTCTAAAACATTTTCAAATCTACCTATGCTTCACTGTTAAATTCACCCATTAAACACAGCTTTATTTACCGGAAGCACGGCATATTCGAATACCATTTATAAATGACTATGTAGAGTTGCCCAACTTTACCCACAAGATTCCTCAACCCTCACAACTGAATTGAGAAAATAAGGTTGTTTCACTACTCATTTCTTTATGTAGTCTTTACCCGATAGACTATGGACCCCCTGTCACGGAATACAATGGCCTGACAGGGCGGAGCCTACCGTTGTGAAAGATGGTTTTACCGTTTCCATACCACATCCCTACGCCGACTGTTCCCTCTTCTGGAACAGTACATCATGCCTTTATGTAGATATTCAATCGATTTGAGCAGCTACTAAACCAAGTTTGATAGGTCAATGCTTGTGGTTGAGCGGTTACTATGTTCTTTACTTGGCATAAGGGTCTAGTCCTTACATTTTCACTGAGGCAACTTCCATCCATAAACCCATTTTTCAGTGCTCACTGCACTGCCACCTTTCCGGTCCAAGCCTCCACCCTAGGATAAGGTCATGGGCCCTGGCCAACTCATGACTTTTCGTGATACCTCCTTATTCTAGAATCACTTTAAAAATTCTATTAGAAAAAGGCCAAATCTCTAAGTAGTGAAAAATTTGTTGAGTTTCTAAACTACAATGATTACATTATTAATACATTTAATATTACTAAGTTTTGTCAAGGTGAATATGGCCATCAAATGAAACTGGGTTTTTTGGGTGGTAAGACATTAGCTAATATCATATCATTCTAAACATTTATTGTACAAGAAATAACAGTGCGTAAATAACATAATGAAAATACTGATAAATAAATAATTAAAGGAATGTAGGTTCAATATGATCAAAGACATGTGACTTGCATTGCGGATTAATGTATTGTACAATTTCGTATTCTTCTGGTTCTTGTGCTTAATCTTGAGCATCTCCTTCTTGAACTGGTTGACCTTCGACGTCGTGTGCTAGCATAAAGCAAAGGGAAATAATTCAATTCCATGCCCGAAGGGTTGAGCTAGGAATAAATAAATTAAATAAAGAAAGAAAATCCAAAAAATTCAAATAAGAAGGGTTTGGGTTTATAAGGGTCCGAATAAGTGAAACGGAGCTGGGGAATGGATCGGCGGGCCCGAAATGGGTATAAATTTGTATTTTCGGGTTTGGTGAACAGTAACGGGTCAGGTTCACTGTTCATACTGGGTTTTTTCTGTTCATTGTGGTTTCGGATTCTGGTGCTATCGGGTTGAGTGAACAGTGACTACCCGTCACTATTCTTCTTCCCGACATAGCGGGCGCGCGAAAGCAAAACAGAGGAAGAAAGCGACGGCTATCGGCAGAGCTATGGTGATTTGCGATGGGATCTGAGGTTATGGTTGGGTTCCTGGGAGTGTCAAGATTCCATTTCTGGGGTCGGCGGTGGCAGGGGAGGCGGTGAGGTTTTTCCTTCACGAGACGTTTAAATGGCAATGGTGAGTTTTAAGGGTTAAGGGGGTCAAAGCATTGGTGTTTGAGCACCTTAAGGGGAGGGGTGATAGTGGTAGGATTGGTTTGGGCTAGGGTTTTTTTTGTGGCGGCTTGTCCACGACGGCTTGGTTTTGACGAGCGGGAAGAAGGGTGGCTTACAAGTTATGAAGTTCGGCTTGCCATGGCGCTGCTTCGATCGTGTTCCTAGGGTTATGAGGAAGCTATGGGAGCAAGCAATTGAAACGAAAATCAACTAGATACAAAGAATTTGAAATCGGGCTCACTTGGGTGGTCGACGATGATAATGGCGAAGCGACGTCCGACAAGGGGAAATGGGGTGTATAGAGCTACCTGGATATTAATGGAACCCAATGGAGAGGCTCGACGCCTTTTATAGTGGGCTTAAGGTGATTTGGTGCTGAATGGCCTCCACTCAGGCTTTGGCGCGTGTCCACGGCGGGAGGCACGGGAGACTTCGGCAGGGTTCAGTGCTTGGGGCAGAGGGGTGTCAGGTCGGCCAAGTGAGGAGTCGTATGGGATTTTGGCAGTGCTGAGCTGTCGACTGAGAGTGAGAAGGGAGTAGAGGCGGTGGCGGTGAAAATGTCGGCGACGGTGGTGAATTATGGCCGTTGGCGCTTTGCTCGTCAAGGGGAGCTGACGAGGGTTGTCAGAGGAGAGGTACGGTAGCCTGCTAGGTTGCAGTGATGAGGAAGCATCGAGAAGGCGCAGGAGCGAGCGAGAGAGCCTGGGCGGCGGCAAAACCAGAGGCGGCGGTGACAATTTCAGATAGTGAACAGTGCCGGCGAAAATTTTGAGTTGGCAAGGTGATTTGGCAGGGGGTTTAGGGCGCAATTGGCTAAGATTTGAGCTAGATTGAGTCAAAGTTCAAAGAAAATCAAATCCAAATGATAATTCAAATTTCATTTGAAATTTCCGTTTCGTTTCACACATCCCTGGCGCCGCTACGAGCACATCTCGGTGGCCGCTGCTGCCTAACACTGGAGACCATGAGCCGTCCCCGTCGGTCGGATCCAGACGTTGTCTCACGGCTCGATGCTGCCGCCGCCGTGCCTTCGGGTCAGATCCTGTCGCCATCAGCCTCGTCCTTAAGAACGGGTTGTGCCGCCGCTGATGCCTTCCTCATGAACAGCAAACATGACGTAGTTGTCACCGACATCCGCCGCCGTCGACCTCATCCTTTATCCTCCAAACCACCACCTCTCGCAGAAGCTTCACTGACACCTGCAAGCGTGCGCGCCACCTCCTGACACGGCTGCGCGTTGTACGTGCTCTAACGCGAGCGCTGCCCGTCGGTGGAAGCATGATGCGAATGGCGACGCTCTTTTTGGCTTTCTCGTAGGCACCACTCGCTCGCGGCAAAAAGCATGTTGCTTCGTGTGTGTGCCTGTCAGTTGAGCAGCCAAATGGAATGTTACGATCCGTGACGACTTTTTTGTTCCCAACGGCGCCATGATTGCTTCCATCCAACGCGTACGTACCACCATGTCGCCGTCCCTGATCCCTTCACCTGCGCCATGATTGCTTCCATCTAACGTGTACGTACCACCATGTCGCCGTTCCTGATCCTTCACCCAATCCACCGATCCCCTGAGCGTTGTTATTCTGGGTAGCAGAAGCATAAAAGCATGGGTCTAGCTTAATATTACTAGTTCATACGACTGTCTCGTTTTTAAAGGCGCTCCATCTTGCCTCAAGTAATGAACGCTTTCTGATTAAACAAGAACTGCATTGTAAACTTTCATCCAATCGATAAAGTACCTAGCTACTACATCGAAGTGTGTTTAGAAAGCAGCAGTTGTAGTACAACATACACCAGTAGTAGTATTACCTTTTTTCTAGTAAATTGCTAGTAGTACCACGTAATCCATGGTTACTCAGATATATAATACAACATCTTTGGAGAAAGCTTTTGCGTAACACTATCTAGTAGGATACTACAGCTCGCCCCATACCCGCATCCAGCATGCAGCCAATCAGGCAATCACCCATAGATGCTCCTCCATTGCTGGTATTGTTTTGTTCGCCGCCTCTCAATCTCCTCAGTCACATGGCATCACATGAGGTGGGCCAATGCTTTTGAGACCTCTCCCAATCCTATAAGCTATAGGGACATTTCTTTCTGGGGTTCAAGGTAATTAAAAAAGTTGAACCCCGTCACAAGTTCTTCTCACATGCATGTCCGGCCTTAGAGCCAGCGCATCCATGCACTCAACCAGAGCCCAACTCACTGCCTTGATGAAAAGCACATTATTTATTCGCGATGCAATGTGCTCATTTCGATCTGCACAATAAACTCATGTTTAAACCCAATGAAGTTACTAGCCATTACATCCAGACCTAACTTGTTGAGCTGTCGCAGAATGTAGTACATCTTGATCAAAAATTCATGACCTCGATCTAGATCTCATTCCATATCATCACACCAAAAAAATCAAGCTGCCACCTCAGAAAATGTATTTAATCTGCAAAATTTGATCTAGCGTACGTGTTAGCAAGGGAAATTTGCTCAGAGTGCATGTGTAAGCTCAGTACCAAAAGACTAGTTCGAGTGTATGAGATATGCATGCGGTCTGCTCATTAGAGCTTCTGTTCCTATCTTTTGGTTTTTTACTTAACTTTGTTTAATGATATGGTTTTTGAGGTTTTTTCTTTTTTGTATTCTTTTTTATTGTTTATGATGATACATTTTTATTTTTTAAATTTAATTACGCTGAAAAACTACCAGTAATTACAATACATTTTTAGTAACTATAATATAAAATAAATCATAAGTTAAAATTTTTAAACCAAAATAAGCACCACCATATTTCTTTTGCCTGACTATTGAAGCGCTTAGGCATGACAGCGATATCTTACCGGCTAGCTGGGGATCAAGTAGCATGGCATAAGGCCAGTCTCAGTGGGAGTTTTATGGAGTTTTATGGGCATTAAATACGCTGACATGGCACTGTATTGATGAAGAGAGAGATGATAAAAGTTTCATGGGAGTAGAGAGAGTTTCATGGGGATGAAACTCTTCTGTATTGTTTTCAAAATATGGATGTGTTGAAAACTGAGACATAAAACTTCCACTTAGACTGGCCTAAGGACCACACGGACAAAATAATAATCGGGTAAAATCCATGCTGGAGGGCAGTTTCCTGGCGTGAAGTCTGAAGTAAAGATTCATCGGCCAATGCGTCGCGACAGTGCCATTTTCCCAATAAAAACCAACTCTGTAGATATAATACGAGTAAACAAAGAGCGAAACATCACATGTGGGCACCTCAGCGCACGGTTTTCTTCCCAATTCGTGCTCCGGTCCCACCTGGATCTGCTGTGGCTGCGAAGGAATTTTTTCTGTGACCCCGTTCCTCCACCTTTGCCGGACCAGTACTTGAACTACGTGTGCGAGGGAATGTCACTGTTGCTGTTACGGGTGTTATGGCTGAAATCCACACGAAATTGCCGGATTGAGGTGAAATTACTGGTGTAATGAAAAATATTACTGGTGTAACGATCAAATCAAGTAGCCTACTAATTCCGTTTCAAGGCGTCCATGAGGTTCCACAAGGCCATGAACACCGTTCCACGGCGCCCCAGATGTGCACTGCACAGCTCAGAACCTCAGCGACACAGAGAATCAAACGGTCACATTAGGTAGATGACCGTTGTTACAGGGACACGGCTCGGCGTTAACTGCGGTCAGAGGAGTTTTTGACTTTGTGCCGCGCTAGATCACGTCCGATGCATGCGACGGCTCCTTCTTTTCCTCTTACCCCTATCTCTGCTAATTAAAAATATAAATTAGTAGTTATTGATATATTCTTCCTCAACTCTTTATAACCGTCCATTCTACTTCAACTCTCTCCAGCCATTCAATCAAATATTCATAACTGCTCTCAAATTATCACTTTCCAAACCGCTCGCCCTTATGCCCACCAACTCTCTAGTCTCCATCCTCTCCTCAACTCCCACCGCTACATCCCCTCGTTGCCACCTTCCCCACCGCAGCCATACCTATCAAAATCATATGCGATTATTTTTCTTTGTGTACTGTCTCTTACGAACGGTTAGAATTCAAAATTTTAAACCATAAACCACAATCCAAAAGAACCCACCTACCTAACACTATAGTGTGGTTTTTTTGCTATGATTGTGGTTTATGACTGCCCGATAGGTTTTAGTGTATGCTCTTTTTAGCTTCTAATTTTTATCTTTTCTATGCTAATTAATTTTAAATAGAGTATCTTTTCAATTCTATGCTAATTACTTTTAAATAGAGTATCTTTTCAAAGCGAGTCTATAAATTAGTTATAGTAAATATTATAATGACTTCATTTATATCGGCTAAAATTATACGTGGGTATCTCTCTTCGTGCTCTCTCTTATAAATAGTCAAAAGTCATAAGTTATATGTCCAAAAACAAGCCTTTATTTTTAGCATGAGTATTTATACGAATGAACCGGATATGATAGATTGTTTGGAAAAACTTTCTCGATAAACTATTTAAAAATTATCATATCGGATAAAATCATACTTCGCAAAGTAGAACCGCATAGCATAAGCCACACGGACCATGGGCCCAGGGCAATTAACCACGCTATAACTGTAGCAGTACCACAGACCAGTGAAGAGACCGCACGGACCAGAATTTACGGCGAGATTTTCATGAGCCAGGACTGAGAACGACTTTCGGCTGGCGAGCTAACGGCGGGACCGTTCGGGCGGCATGCAGGCACATGGGGCCGTGCGGTGGATTAGACCGGCGGGGGCACGTGGGCAGGGGCGCGGGCGCACACGCACCGTCGTAGCCCGTAGGCAGGTACTAGCTGAGGTGGTAGATAGTAGTTGGGATGGAATTGAGATCCTCTGACGTTACGCCGGGTCACTGACGCGTGGGCCCCACGCGACGCGGGGGCCACACACAGTGACCCAACGTCACTCTGACGTTACGTCAGAGGAACTCGTTCCGGTGGGATGGGGGCGTGGCGGGCGATAACAAGGGCATCTGTAGTGTATGAAAATAGAGGGTCTTAAGTCACCTTAAGATCAACCTTATACATTACAGGGATGACCTTAAGAAGGCTATAAAAGCAAGTACAATAATAGTCTTATAGCCAAACTAGTCAACATTTTTGCTGATGTGGAGGAGAGAAGAGAGGAGAGAGATGAGAGCTTGGCTCTCATGCAAGCAACAAGCTGGGCACGGGAGCCTATGCAGTGGTGGACCAAGATAATAAATGTATGTGAGGAGGAATAGGAAAGAGAATGTGAGATATGGTACCACATAATAATAAAAAACCTTTTGTAGACAAATAGAAGATAAATTATTGTATAACTTGGCTCTTATAACTTGACTTATAGCCAAACACTTGACTCTATTATTGGACTTGCTCTAAGCAAAAAAGGCTTAAGGTTGGTCCTCAAGCTAAAGATCTGGCCACAAGCATTAAAATACAATTTTTCTTTATCTGCCAAGTGGGACTGTCTTAAGGCCTCTTGAGTTATATATACTATGGAGTCAGCCTTAAGGTTTAGATGGTACCCACCTTAAGGCCCCTTGGGTTATATATACTACAGATGCCCTAAGGCATATATAACCGTGCATATTAGCTGTTAGTAACGTATGGTACTTAGGATTTAAATAATATAAAGAAAATAAAGATATTATTTACTATTTAACAATGATTTTAGATATGGTTTTTAACTATCTATACTATTATGTATATAGATAATTATATAGACAATCTATTAATTGTATGAGGTTATTATAGATAATGTATTGTATATGTTGTCTTTAGTCTTATCTATAGATGATATGTAGAGGTATTATAGACTACCGTTATATACTCTTGCGCGGACGTGTACCGTTACGGATGGCGACGCCGGCGGTACCGGTCCTTTTCCGGAGACCACGGATCGTGGCGAGGACGGCTTTTCCCTACCCCATGCTAGAACCTTCTCCGCCGGGACGGAGTAAACTACTGCCACTGCCTTTCTCCAATTATTTTCCTTCCTTTTTGTCGACAGTTTCTTTTAGGTACTGCCAAGTTGGTGAATTCTTCGACATCCACAAATTTTGACGCGCTAAGATTTAAGGCCTGTGATTTTAACATTTTGGAGGTAATTTTGTGCTCCAAACTTCAGCTCTTTTACTCATGTTGTCAATTCTTAATTTTAGTCGACGCATGGAGTATTTCATGTTACCCATTTTGAAATTTCGATGGTGTTGTCGATCAGATTTAATAGAAAGAAATCCTCGCGCGAGTACATGTGGAATTATGGATTACTTGATCTAAAGACAGAAAAGCACCCAATTCCTCTAGAGGGCACTCTGGTCCATTGGCCCGAGCGCCTCCCCAGCGACCATTCAAACCCCCAAGCGCACTCTAACTCACAAAAACACCGAAATCTTTACTCATTTGGCGTCTTGGCGTCTTTTTTTTTTTTTGCAACTTTAAACCTTTAAGTATTTTTTTAAATCTAACTTTTTTTCCTGAGTGTGAAATTATCTAAGTATAACATATGGCAAATCCGCACCCGGGAGCGTGAAAACTGCAAATCCACGGTAACATGGCACGGCTTCTGTACTGTAGCTACAACACTACAATACCGTGGAAATAGAGTTTCCGCGCTCTCTGGGCGTGGGTTTGCCATGTGTCGGCCCCCCCATAACTTCGTGCTCACAGAGAGGGCTAGATTTTTAAAAAAATAGATGGTAAAGGCTAAAGCTGTAAAAAAAAGACGCCCCAAGTCAGGCCCCTTTTGGCACGGCTCCACTTCACAAGTGGAGCTGTTTTTTTTACTTCAGCTCCACGAACAGCTCCACCGGTGGAGCTGGAGCTGTTTTGGTAGACTGTTTGGCAAAACAGCTCCACCTGTTTTATCATGCATGGTTGAGAGATGTCAATTGTCCAATATACACTTGTCTATTTGGCTTGTAGTAACATCAAGAGCTGTATGTTTCTACATGATTTTTCATCCGAGTAAATTTGAATTCAAAAAAAATTAAAATTTAAAATAACACAAAGTATTAGCAACCAATATTTAATGCGTTTTTTTTCATAGGAATGACCCGTTAAAACAAATATGCATGACCTGTTAAAACCAATATTTAATGCGTTTTTTTTTGCATAGGAATGACCCGTTAAAACCGGTGGCAGATCGCGTAAATTCACGAAAGTACAAGGGCAGTGGCATGCGGGCCTGCGGTTGGAGCCGGGTGGAGCTACTTTTTTCAGCTCCATCTTGTACATATCTTTTGTCTCAGCACGTTTTAAGGGACTCCTTGGGTGGAGCTATTTTGTTTTACCCCGTTTGGCACAAAACGGCTCCAAACAGCTCCAGGAGCCGGTGGTGCAGCTGTGCCAAACGGGGCCTCAATTTATCAAAGATTTCAAAAACACTCCGTCAGTGACAGGCTCAGGAAATACCCCTAAACCAGAGTGTCAATAAGTGTGTTCTTTTAGGTTTATAATTTATTTTTCTATAGTAACTAACTTTCAAATAAAGTGTTTTTTCAAGACATAATTTACAAATTAATTGTAGTAAATAATATTCCGATTTTATTTACATCGGCTAAAACCACATATGAGTATTTCTCTCTCAATCAGTCAAAATTCAAAAATTTAACCCAGAAGCTATAAAACACGAATCAAAAGAACTAAGGCCTCGCTCAGTGTAGCTGCGGCTGCCGACTGTGAGGAGTTGCTACAGTGTTTGGAGCCGAAGCCATCCAGAGCCGGAAGCCGCAATAACATCACCCCATCGACTGGCGCTTCCTCAATCGCTCCCCTCAGTCGAATGCGCCTCCCCGTTCGCTAGCTCCTGCAATTGCCGCCACTCCGCCCCCCTCGCCAGCCGTGGCGACCGCATCGGCGGCAGCCAGCTCGGCCTCCCCCCCCCCCATCGTAGCTCCCTCCCTGTGCCCGCCCGTGACGGCCTCGCGAAGCGTCAGTCCCAGATTTGCGCCAACAGACTCCCGGGCCGGATTCGCGGTCTTCACCTCCTCCGACGATGGGAGCTCCGCCGGCTACATGGGCGGCGTGTCTATGGGCGCCTACGCGCGGCCCGGCCATCTGTGCCCGTCCAAGCTTCGCCCGAGCATCCCATCGGATCCGGCCAGTGACCAGCGCCGCCATGAGTCGGGTGAACGTTGCGCCCACATCGAGGTACTGGCTTCTCCCATACCAACCCTTGCATGTATGTCATACCGGCGATTTGTTTACGGTTTAGGGTTGGGTTAGCTACCGTGCACAACTTCCCGAATGTCCCAACCGCGCTTGGTCGCGATGCCTGCAGATGGCCCCGGTGACCTGGACCGATGAGAGTACCCATGTGTTCCTGCAAGTATGCGCCGAGGAGGTGGAGGCAAATAATCGGCCGTATTTAAGGTTGAACATGCAGGGCAAGCAAAATCTTCTCTGGAAATTTACGGAACAAACCGGCTTAGCATACACAAGCAAGCAAATAAAAAACAAATGGGAGCAACTGAGTCGTGATTACAACAAATGGAAGGCACTGAAACTTCGTGCAACAGGGCTTGGGGTCGATCCTACCACAGGCTGCATCGACGCGACCGACGATTGGTGGGCAGCTGCTGGTGGAGTAAGTTAGGATTTTGAAGTGCAGTGCTATTCACATTACTTCAGCAGGGCCCGATCCCGCTTTGACGGTCTGATGTGACCTCGTGCATTGCAGGGAAAGTCCGAGATGCGGAAGTTCAGGGCCATAGTTGCTCGAGACGTGGACCTCCTAGAAGTCGTGTTTGGTAACACCACCACCACGAGCGAGTGCGCATTCGTGCTGAGTGTGGATGACATCGACATGGACACCGAGGACCTCGGTGAAAGCCCAGGAGGAGATGACACCACCATTCATTCCCCAATGCAGGCCACTGGCAGCGATGCATCGGCATATTCTTCCGGAAGAAAGAGGCCATGCCCTGCACCCAAGCAGTACTCGGTCAGATAAGCGCACTAAACGTGATGTGCAGATGAAGCCCCTAGTAGACCTTTTTTAGAGGAGTCTGCAGCCGCCAAGCCAGTTGTCTGGCTCAAGTGTCACATCCCCTAAGAAGCAACACGCAAGGGAAGACTTACTTCGACTGATGAAGATGGTGAAAGAAGTGGGTGCGGCCAAAGGAAGTAATGAGCACTACTATGCGTCACAGCTTTTCATGATGCCAGAGTGCCACGGCAGCTTCTTATCAATGGAAACGAACGAGGGTCGACTCAACTGGATCAGGCACACTTGGGAAAGACTCGGTAACCTGTGAGGAGTACGAACTTCTGCGTTGAGCGTTCTGAGTTCGTTCACATCGTGAACTTCGTTAGCTATGCGTCGAGTTTCATCTTGTTGTTCCCATCGTTGCCAAACATTACGGCCTATTTACTGTACGAACTGAGTATCCAACTACTGCACTCTGCATATGGTGTTGAACATGTGCTATGTGCTCTAAATTATCTATGTGCTGTTCTATTAAACATGTGGTATTGATTTCTGTCTTATTTGGTGCTATGTGCTGCTATGTTGGGTTGCTGTCTGATGGGCCGAAATGCTATGTTACTTCCTGCTAAGCCGAGCTGCTCTGCTATGATAGGTGCGGTGCTGAACTATTGAACAACTCTGCTATGCTGATGCTGCTATGTGCTGTAATGGCCGACCTGTGTGCTGCTATTGATTGCCCATGCTGCTGTGTTGAGATGTGTTCAGCAGGTGCTCGTTGGACCACAGAGGCATGCATTTTCAGTTCAAGTTTCTAGTTGTTTATCAAGAGCAATACACTGCAGAACTCTCCATGAACATTTTTCTGCTAGGGCCTATTGTGGCCGAACTGCTCAACATTTTTGCTGATCGAACTACTTATCTCTGTGCTGGTTGATGGGCCAAACTGCTGTCAGGAGTCTGCTGCTATGCCGAACTGATGTGAGTGTGCTATGTGCTGTTGTGACCGATACATGCTCTCTGTGCCGATGGTGCTATCATTTGCCTTCACTGATGTGTTGTGGCGTCGCTGTTGTTATGAGCCGAACAACCATCTGCTTTGCCAACTGTTGTTTGTTGCTCTCTGTTTCATGCATTGCCCACTGCTTGTGCTGCTATCTGTGTCGTGCATTGATCTGTGCTGCTCTCTGTTTCTTAACGAACCGCTTTCCTGTCTATTTTGCAGTGATGGCAGACGAGCATATATTCTATCCCCATTTCAACAATTGCATAGAAGCTATTGACGGCACTCATGTTGAAGTCGTTGTTTCTAACGACGACAGGGCGCGCCACTACAACAGGCATGGCTACACTAGCCAGAACATCCTCGTCATTTGCGACTTCGACTGTCGATTCACATTTGTGTGTGCCGGGTGGCCAGGCTCGGTGCATGACGCTCGGATCCTACAACAAACCATGACAAAGTATGGTGACCACTTCCCACATCCCCCGAAGGTCATATGGCGGATTTAAATTGCATTACGCGATGCATTGTGACTCTTGTACTAACCAATTTTTTTCGTTGCAGGCAAGTTCTACCTTGTCGACTCCGGGTATCCGAACCGGTTGGGTTACCTAGCTCCATACTGCAACACGTGGTACCATTTGTCCGCGTTCGACAATGGGAGCATGCCGGAGGGGATGCAGGAGCTATTCAACTACTGTCAAATCGCAACTGCGCAATGCCGTCGAGTGCGCATTTGGCATGTGTAAGGGCAAATGACGCATTCTCGACAAGATTCCGAAGTACAAGGGTCGCAGGCAAAGCGCCATCATTACAGCTTGCATGGCGTTGCACAACTTTATCATCGACTACGAGTTGGCCGTGGGGGCAGCCGGCAACATGCCAACGCAGGCTACATGACCTTTCGCACCGCCCGCATACCTCCCGCCCAGGCTACCGTAGGGCACGAACGCTGTGTTGATGGACATGACACTTGACTGGATAACAACGTCATTGGTGGCTTAGAGCTACATGTGTCCCTCGTATGTTTCGTGCACATGTAAACACCCACGACATGTTGATGTACACGACGTTCAGTCGTTTGTTGCGTGTAAGAAATGTCATGTGTACCGCGTTTCCAATAAATTAACGTAGTTGCCAACGGGTGTCGTAGTTTCCATTTGAAACGTCGTTAGTACTTGTGTAGTGTTTGCTCCGGAGGTCTCAGCTTATTTAAACACTCATTACCTCATTTCAGCCGCTACAATGCTTCCTTTAGCCGTTAGAGTACTTTCTTCAGCTGTTGTAATGCTATTTTTAGTCGCTATAATGAAAAAAAGACAAAAGCCAAGCCTAACCGATCGGGACTATCCACCGTGTCGCCCTCCGCCTTCCCCCCTTGTCCCTTCTCCTCGCGTCCATCTCCCAGGTGCTCCCCACTAGCTGGTCGCTGCTGCAGCTCCCCCAGGAAAAATAAACTAATCCCCGATTAGTTTTGAATTTTCGATCCAACCGGCGCGCCGCCAGATCGGATGCGGGAAGCGGAGGCCACCGCCACTCGATCTGGTGAGGCATTCGATTCCTGCGATTTTTTTTCCGCCGTTTTGTTTGGTGCGGTTTCCGGGGGTTGCTTGCTTCAGCTCGAAGCGTGAGGGAGGGGTCGGCGAGCGGCCGCCGTCGCCTCTGGATCCGCTTCCTGTCGCTTCGGTGCTTGCGAATCATGGGGGCCTGGAGCTGGATCTCTGGGGCGTTGGGTTTTGCATTTTGAAGGCTTGGATTTGGGGTTTTGGATCCGGGAGTTCCCGTGGTTCCGAATTTCCGATCGGTGAGAAGCTTTGCATTTTTTTTATTCAATGCCGACAGTGCTTGGTTTGGTAGCTCAGGTGAAAGATCTGTAGTGATGGTACTAGAATTTTGTTTTTAGGTTTTACTCGTGTTTGTTTTTTAGTTCTCTGATCTGTGCTTCTGAGTGTGTGAACTGTGAACATGGAGGCATAAGTTCGAGCATTTGGTGTGTGGTTACGCTCGTAGCATATGATGCCAGCGTATTCTGTACCTTGATCTTTTGGTAGTATAATTTTGTGTGTGGTATGGGATCAAGTGAAGCAGATTGAGGTGCAGAGTGGATTAGGGTAATGCACGCGGAATCTGTCTGCTCTACACTTGATTGCTACCCTGATGTGGAAAACGACTGGTATAATCGGAGTGTTGGAGCATAGAGAACTTGTAGATGTTGGCATATTGGCGTCTGTGTCCTTGGCATTAGCATTTTTTTTCTTCGATATATGTTTGCTTTTGCAGGGTCAGTGACGTTTGTGCTGGTCTTCCTGTTTTTGCAGGGCTTTGAAGTGGACGAGGAGCTGATTTTGGTTTGGAGAAATTGTAGTGTAGGAGTTGGTAGTTATTTGAGCGTTTAGTCGCTCGTCAGAGTTGTAGGCAAAATGGAGAAGGGAGTTGCTAGCAACGTGGCGCTTGATTCTGTTGTCTTCCAAGTATCCTCGGCCCACAACAGGTGAAACGCCCGCAAAGATACTTTTGGTTGAATTTATGTAGCACTCCTATCTGTTTCACCGTGAATTGGGCTCAAGTTATCTTATAACGTGCTTCAGATTTTTGTCGCTTCATTTGGTTGAAAGCTGGTGTACATGGATATGCCATACTGAGTCTTTTGTGATTCACAATTTCATATAAACCTTGACTCAGCCCATATTGTGAAAAATTTCTTTCTCCAGGTACGAGGCAATTGCCTGTAGTAAAGGGAGCACAGAATTGGTAGTATCTGGTCCTTTTGATCAACTAGTCCTGCACTTGGAAGATGCCAGAAAGTTCCAATCTTGTTCATCAAGTGGCTCTTTTAAGCTTTTATTGGCTGGGGATGCAAAAGGATCTCCTTGGTTCACAAATTCCACCTTAGAGAGGTATTTCCAGTAGAGAATTTTCTAGTTCCTTATGTTTCTTTCAGTTGTAGTCATGATTATATTGAACGTCCCTACCAGATTCCTGCATATCATAAATTCGTCCGATGCCTCAAAATCAGCGAATGGAATTTTACACGAAATGTCACAGCTGGAGGAAACTAGAAAGTTTCATCAATCTCTTTATTCTAAGGTATCACTAATTTGCGCAAAAATAAAAAACAGAGACTTAAGCTAAGTTCACTTGAACATTTGAATGCAGAATGCCATTACTAATAAAATGCATTTATTTTGTAGGAACAACAAAGTCTTATGAGTGGTGCTTTAACAGGTACTTTCAAAGAAACATTTGCTTCTTCCATTGTTCTTTGTACTTGAACACCATCATAACCTTTTAATGCTTACGTGCTATGGCTTTTTCTCCCTTTAGTTTACTCTTTAACTGATCCAGTTTTGGATTTGTTTACCATTTTAGTGCTATGTGGGCTTGATTTTTTACAAACAATGTATAGTGGCTCATTAGCCATTCCTGGTTGAAATCTTTTTTGTTGTTGAGCCTGACAGTTGATGAATCGCATTGCTTGCTAGTTGCTATAGACAATCAACCTTTCATAGGATCCATGATTCTTTTGCTTATCACCAAAAGGAATAGTTGTCAGCTGCAAATTATGAGAAAAATCCATCCTTCTACCAGATGCTTTGAGTCTATTTGATAATTTGCAATTTCAAAGTATTCATCTACACCTCTACGGGTAATGTTTGTGCTGTTACTCAAAAGGCCAAAATTTTTCTTGTGTTGCACAATATGGCAAAACTTCCCACAGGAAGTCTCTTAATACAGACAGGTAGCCTTTTGGCAGATGCTATTTGCTCTAATGGGAGAAGTTTTAGCCATGTTTTGACGTTTTCCAATATTGTATCAAGGTTTGTTGAAAAATTTCGCACTTATGTGAATGTGTGCAAATGCACATGAAAGTTCCCTATTAAAAAAAGATAAGGGGCATGTTCTTTTGGGTTATAGCTTTTGGCTATGGTTTATGAGTCTAATAAATAGTGATTGCTGAAAGAAGCCGAAGCCAAAAGCCGACTGAAACGCCGAAAAGAACGGGGCCAAGCACTAAAACTTGTTGGGGAGCTGTTTTATATCCTTGCAGGATATTTAGTTATGAGCAACATCTATTACATGGCAGGGCTTCATATGATATTTGCCTTGCTGAATTTCTTAATTTGGCTTATATTGGTAGAGTGCTCAGTTTATGATGATCCATCTTTGCAGGAGGCTTCTTCAGTACCATTGCCATAGCACAGCAGGTGATTTCCATTTGTGCAAGGCCTCAGCTGCTTTATGCTTTTGTACATTTTTGTGTTACATTTGCTTACATTTTATTTCTTAAAAATCACTTTCAGGGAAATGTTGGCCCAAATTCCTCTGAGGCTACAAAGTAAAGTTTTTTACTTCTTCATGCTCCTTTATTTTGCCCATCTTTTAGTTGACACTTTCTATGAATGAATATGCAAGGAATGAATTGCTTCGAGCATTGGATTTGAGGTTGACAGCACTGACAGAAGAGATCTTGGTCTTATTGAATCGAGCGGTTGGCTCCAATTTGTCAAATAAAGAAATATCTGATTTATCTGCTTTCGTTCAGCATTTTGGGACATCAGAGTTTAGGTACGTTGCAAAAGCATTATACACTTGAGGCCGCTAATTTTCATACAATCAGAAACTTCAAATAGTGCTGGTAGGCCACATGAGTGTCCTCTACCGTCTATAATTCCTCTATTATCTGATTCTGACATTCTTTTGGAAACTGGCCAATTTGTTCTTTTGGAACTAGCCTGCTTTGAAATTATACTGTTATGCCCTCAAAAGTCTGTGTAGGATCGATTAACACTAAGATAGGCAATCAGAGGGGGGGGGGGGGGGGTGAATGATTGCGGATGCTAAAAATAAATTTTAAAACTCTCCCCTAAACACAAAACCTATTTAAGCCTCGTTTAAAAATTCTGGACAGAATAATGTACTCTCACTAAAACTGATCCCGATAAAAAACCGTAACTTCGATTGACCTCAAAATTTGACAGAATAAACTAGACAAAATTATTAAACTAATCCAACTGGAATTACGTCAAACGGAGATCTAGAACTTGAGATATAAAATAAATAAGATCGCTGATGCAGAAAGGGTCGAGAATAAATTAAGCTCTAATTATGCAACTAAGCAAAAAACCGTAAGGAATTAATCAACCAAACTTTCCAGATCACAAACTTGATGCCCTAACTATTTTTTTTAATACATGCATGAATCACAAGTCTAAAAAAAACTAATGCTAAAAAACAGAAGAGAAATAAAATCTAAATAACCTTACCTAATTACCGATCGAAACAGCCGCCGCTCGGATTTTCTTTTTACTCAGTGACGGCTCATGATCCCAAAGAACATGCATGCATGCGGTAATAAAAAAGAAACTTAATTAGCCTCACTAATTACCTATCTAATCACTCACCGCTAATGAACGTCACGGCCAAAGCTTCAAAAATCCATCAGATGTGTTTCCATCCAATCTCGAATCCTGTGCCTTCTCATTGTTTTCTTGTTTTATTTCTTGATTTGACGTTGCCTGCTGTGTCTTGATGACTGCATGTATATAACAATCAAAACGTAGACTCTGCTAGTCTGCTGCTTGACGCCAACGGGGCAAGTGGCCTCACGTCTTGAGTCGCCTGGCCATAGGAAATTCTGGGCGAGTGCACGAGACGACGAAAATACGTCGAAGACAGAGAACTTGGAGAGATGCCCTGCGATGAAAAGCGCTGCCACAATTTTTATTCTTCTCTTTAATGTCTCGACCAAAAGCCGCCCAACTCATGGCCGTCGGCCCTAACATTTTTATAGCACGTCCACCAATTCAAAATAAACTGACAAACGAACTCAAACCCTAATACAACTTATCCTAGGCCTTTTTGCCTCAACCTGACTTTTTGGCCCACTACTTTTTAAGGGACCTAAAACCCTACATAACATGGGTTTTTTAGTTCTTTTTACGCTTCTAATTTTTTCAGCCTTCCACGTGTCGAAGCCTCTAGGACCGCACCTCCTGTATCTTCTCCACGCATCATCTCCATGCGCATTGTTCTTTAGCCTGAACATCCCGCGTGACATCCCTGACCGATAGGACCTCAGTTCCTCCCTGAACTTAGTCCCGAAACCTCAGTTCCACCCGAACCTAGTTTCAGTCCCGCCATCGACCATGTTCCGCCTCAAGCAACACCTGCACATGAATAAACAAACAACCGCATACGAGCACAAGTCCACAACTTGACTCAAGTCAATCCTCACAATACCTCACACGAGCGTATCATGCAACCTATCATATCACCATGCTATCACAAGCATATAAAGAAGCAACACACCATAAATAATACAATAATACCATAACCAACATTGTCAATTATTCATCTAAAATAACCTAGACCAGGCCACATGGTCTAACAGTCTGTTATTTCTTTGTTTTGTTTATGTGATATAAGAAGTTAACTGTTGGTGTTTCTCATTTGCTTTTAGTTGGTTGATGCGGTGCCTATTGTTGATCCCGGATTGCCAACCCTCTGAGCTCCCTCCACAGCAGGCTTCTACTGCTGAGAAAAATGGCAAGGGCGAGAATGCACTTGAGACTCCTGATATCAGCTCCCAGACCAATATCCAGAGGCCTATTACCAGTAATGTCTCCCCAGCAAAGCTTGCACAAATTGAGCGTGAAATGTCAACAGAAAGTGATGATTCCTCCGAGTCCAGTGATGAAGGTGAGGCTGTTGTTGAAAGAAGCCGACCTCTCATAAGATCTGCTTCACCTAGGAGGTCTGCTTCTCCAATGCGAAGGGTTCAAATTGGCAGATCAGGATCTCGTAGATCAACGGCAATTGCCATCAAGAGCCTCAGTTACTTCACTCCTAGCCAGAGAATTCCTTTGGATAAAGATGATGAAAGTAGCAGCTGCAATGGTGAAACTGACCAGCCGCCAAGGAAATCTGACAATAACGTGAGAAGGATGAGTGTGCAGGATGCAATTAACCTTTTTGAGAGCAAGCAGAAGGATCAGAATATGGATTCTCAAAATAAGAAGGCTGGCTTGGTTGCTACCAAGTCTGTACTGAGAAGGTGGAGTTCAGGAATGGGCGATTCTTTGAACAGTAAATCAGAAGAAAAAACATCAGGTTCCACATCTGAAAGTAAATCCAACAATATGGCTTCTGATACAGAGAAGAATGAAGCTGAATTACAGGTTGAGCAAGATGTGGCGCCAAGCAGTGTGGTTGCACCTGAGGTGGGAAGTTTCCATGCTGATAGTCATGGCATTACAGTCTCAGAAATGGAGAGAACGGTGCCATCCCATACTAATATTTCTGCAGAACAAACAAAGTCTGGGCAGAAGGAAAACAGTGATCGGGCAATGGCCTCTGCTGAATGGAACCGCCAAAAAGAAGCCGAGCTTAATCAAATGTTAATGAAAATGATGGAGGTCATGCCTGGAAAGTTTGCAGATGCTAATGTCACTGCTGCTGGGCTCATTTCCACAAATGAGCAGAAAGGTGGATTACAGGGTCAGCATAGAGAGAAGCGAGATGCAAAAGTTCGAACTGAGAAAGGCGGTAGGCGACCAGCAAAGGAGGCAAGCAACAAGTTCTTGAAGGAAACAGTTGGGCAGAAGAAAGCAGCAGTGGCCCCCAAAACTGGCACTGTAACAGAGAAACGTAATTCACCTGTTCCACAAAGGGCACGAAGAAATTCATCACCTCCAGTCTTGCCAAAGGAAAACACGGCAAAGACACCAGCGAAAAAAAGTTCACCGAAACCATCACCTGCACCTGCTACCCGTAGTTCATGGTCAGGTGGGTCTTTAACTAAAGCAACTACTACACAGAAAACTAAAAGCTCTCCTGGGACAGTTTCCACATCAACACCAACTAGCCGGAGAAGGACCCCAACAGCTCCCTCGTCATCTCAGCCGACTTCAAAGGTGGAAAGAACCCTTCAACCGGTGAAGAACAAGAAAGAAACTGTGACTGCCACAAAGCCAGCCATTAAGGGACAGGACGAGAAGAAGACTAGGACAGCAACAAAGGCAAGCAGAGTGGCTAAAAGTTCACCTGTTTCAGAAGAAAAATCAAGTGCAACGACGAAGCCAAGCTTGTATAACAAGGTCCCAAAGAAAAGCAGTGTTGTACCGCTAGAATCCAAATCCTTGAAGAAAGCCACTGGGATTAGTCAAAGTGTTGGTTCTGGTGCTGTGAAGGGTAAGGTGCCACAACTTGATGACTCTTCAAAAGACAGTGGAAGTGTTACCCAAGCTGAAGATAAGGGGCAATCTCCTGTGACAACCGAGCCAACTACTAAGGTACTGGAGGCTGATCTTGCTCAACCAGCACATGATGTTGATGAAAATTTAGAAATTTCGCTCGATAATGACTTAAATGTTGAAAAAACAGAAAAGCCGGCCTCGAGTTTAACCACAACTGAAATGGGCTCCAGTGACCAGGATGAGCCCTCTACCATTGTCCAACCTCCTGACGAGGACATGGGCATCTCATCAGCTGCCTGGGTAGAAGTTGAGCATCAAGAAGTTGCTGATGTGGTTGAAAGTGTAGTGGCTGACTCACCAGCAATTGCACCATTGCCATCATCAAGCCCGAGAATCCGTCATTCATTGTCACAAATGTTGCAAGCAGATAGCAATGAACCAGAAATTATTGAGTGGGGAAATGCTGAAAACCCACCTGCAATAGTTTTTCATAAAGATTCTCCCAAAGGATTCAAGAGGCTTCTAAAGTTTGCTCGAAAAAACAAAGGAGACAGCAGCACTAATGGTTGGGTAAGCCCATCGGTAGATTCTGAAGGAGAAGATGAACCAGAAGAATCAAGAGGTGCTAGTGACGGTGTAAATTCAAGCAGGAGAACTTTTGATGGTTCCAAGACTAATAGCATCTTATCAGGTACCTTTCCAGCCATAATCCTGTGGGAGCTTCTGCATCCAATATAGTTTTGTAGAAAGAATCGCAATTTTGATATAGCTTTACTGTTCAAGCTTTTCGATATTTGTGCCCTTGGTTCCTTCCAAAATGGTTTTACACAGCGCAACCTAAACTTATCCTGGCACCATGTAGCATCATGTGATGGCAGTCTGAGAACAGAAGTGCATCCCCACATGTTAAAATTAAGTTGTAGTCATATTATTATCCATTGCTGTGAAATATGAACAAATTCCAGAAGAGTACCCACTGCCAGAAAGAACTGTCTCGATGAAAATTGTGGTGTGTTTATGAAATGGAACAGTTCATTTTTCTATGCTTGCCTGAATTGGGTTTTAGGTATGCATTTCAGTTTCAACTGTGCTTAAATCTGAAGCTATCCTTTTCCAGCTCAATCAACCAGCAGCAGCTTCAACGCAACGAACTCTTATAAGCTACGGGAGAGGCCTGGAGCTGCAACGTCAACTAAAGGTTAGTTTTTGACAGAAAAAAAAAAGAAATTTTGTTCACTTGCATCTATATAGTCTAATAAAAGGGCAACCATTGTAAATGCATCCGTATCACTTTGTACCACCAGCATCAAGATCATTCTTCTCCCTCTCAAACTTCCGGAGCAGCAGATCGAACGAGTCGAAGCTTCGATAGCATGCCCTGTTAGCAAGGAGATAAGTGGATTAGTCCATCCCTCCCTGCTTGGAGGTCTACTAGATGTAAAAATGGTTTGAGATTGATTGATTTTTTTGGACGGAGCCAGCCTGTTGTATTTGGTTCTGGTTTCCTGCTGTTTGATGTAGCCTCTGCCTCTGCCTATCCGGATGTCATACTTCCTTTGTGTACATTTTTATTTTATTTCTTTTTACAGTTGCTGCGAGCTGATTGAGATGACCAGAATGTTTGCGTGTTTGTCATGACTGACAAGGGACTGCTGCTAATGAAATATTTTAGCTGCACCAGCAGTTCGTTGTGTGAACCTGTGATGCAGACAGCAATGGTCGAATTGATTTAACCTCGTAACTGTTCGTATTGTGAAGATGAGGTGCTCTCGGCGTGAGCAAAACTCAAAAACTTACGATTTTTCTCAGCGTTCTCATTTAGCTGTCTAGTGGGCTTCAACATTCTCGTTGAGAGCGTCAGGGATCAGTGTGAAAACGCTTGCACCATTGCCTCACCCTGTAGCATGCTCAACCAGAAAGTTCTGTACTCGCAGAAACGCTGCACGATCCATAACATGCATAGATTGTCAAAATACACAAGTGGCATTTATTGGGTGGGTTTTTTGGCTGCAGTTGATGGTTTTTGGTTATAATATAAGTACTTGTACAAACGAACTAAATAATAATAAGCTGATGAACTAATTTAAAAATACGATAAAAAACTCATCCTACTTATTTATTCAGAGTCATCAACAACCATAGACCGAAAAGAACTGTATCCATTTACTACGCACACGCATGACATCCATTACAGCCTCACAGGGATCGGTTCAGAAGATATCTGAAACAGCTACGCAGCAACTGGCAAAACGGGAAATCAAATTTATTGGTCTGTATACATCGCTCGTGAAAACGGTGTGAAAACGGAGAAACCTGTGGATCTCAATCGATCCACTGTTACTGTGATATCTATCTCTAGTCTATATCAGTGTTTTCGATAATCTAGTTTCATTGTACTTAACCTGTATCAATTGCTTGCTTACTTGCTTTACTTGTCCTTTACATATCTTGATTGCATTCCCTATCCTTTACTCACTGTGTTGCGACCGTTGTTGGGTACTTACTGAGATTTCTAAATCTCATGCTTGCTCTTTTCATTCTCAGGTGAAAGGCCAGTGGAGTGATGGCATCATGCATGGGTGGGAGTACTCGAGTTTTCAGCACCGTGGCTTGTCACTATTTGTTATTTTATTTGTTCTTATTTGGTTAGAAGTGGACCGGTTCCATGTTTCAAATATTTATTTCAGCTTCTGTTAGTTCTCTATCAAAATACTTTTAAAGTTTTAATTTTCTTATGATTCCTATTATTGCTTTTATTATTATTCTTCACTTTGGCGAGGATATTCCATAGTAGTACCTCACATCGGTATGTGGGGTGCTACATCTTATTAGGTATGGGGATGGGTAGCCAATTGATTAACTCATTGACTGCAGCTCAGTTCAGCTAGATCTCAAAATTGCTGCTCAAAAGAACTATGTCACTCCTCAAGTTACAAGCAGAAATTCTAATTTAGAATGCAGATAAGGGCTAAAGCTTATTTAATCTATATATGTACAAAATATTGTATTGCGGTATCATCGTATCCGTATCGCTGTATCCGTATAGCATATCGGAGTATCCAAGGTTAGCCCCCTGGTGTTACCCTTGGGCATATATCTGGCCAGCTGCAAGCGCATTGTGGCCGACCTCGCTGCTACCCATGCCATCATCTGTGGGTAGCCCTACTGCTGTCCCGTGAGCATCGATGAGCCTCCATCTCTCCGGGGCACCCTGTACGTGCCACAGAGAAACACATGCAAGCAGAGTTAACAACCATGCATCTCTCAACGGCATCAGAGAATAGAAGAGACGAACAAAGCTGTACAACCGACCGGTCAGCAAAAGCTAGTACCTTCTTGAGGGCGTCGAGGGTGGGGGTGCCGACGACGTGGATGCGGTTGAAGGGGGTCGGGCGCAGCCTCGCCCCAGCTGTCCAACACCACCACGCCCACCACCTTCCCCTTCCCCGGCCTCCCCTCCTCCGGCGGCCTACGCGCCATGCATACATCGGAGTCTTGTCTGATCGAACGTCAGTTCCTGAAACGGGGAGCAGGGCAGAGTTTTGCTGGTTTTTAGCCTTCTGCGAGCGGAGTTGAAAGTTTTGCTCGCTGCGTTTTGTAGGGAGGCCTGGCTTCTTCTCTCCGAGGGTTTGGGCGCGACGAGGCGAAGAGCTTTTGTGCGCCCGGGGGGGGGGGGGGGGGGGGGGGGGGGGGCACGAGATCCATGGTGGATGCAGTGGCGGATCTAGGATTTCAATCATAGGGGTACGGATTAAAATGATATAGTTCATCGACATTGATATTGACATAATTCAATCACTAAATGATGATAAAATAGTTGCGATTATATATAGATGGAAGTATGGAACAAGTTACATGTTTCCATTACAAGTTTCCAACTAAATCTTATAAATTATAGTATGATAGAAACTAAAGCTTCATTGAGTTGATTTGGAGTGAACGAAGATACCTTTTGTGCTTTCTGTTTCTGAGCATGAGCATTCCATAGAGATGCAAGATCATTATTCCTCTTCATGCTGCTTGATGTTCTGCAATTATAAAATTAAATACATACTGATTACTGAGTACTCTAGGGATGCATATTTTCTAAGAAAATAATTGGCCAAACTAGAACTAATATTCCTCAAACTAGAACTATTGATTATTGAACTAATATGATTGATTGGAACAGAACAAGACTGAATTTTACCCTCTGCAACTTGTCAGTTCCTGGCTTGCCGCTTGCACCTACGACCAGCAAAGTGGCGTAGGAACTAGGAGGGCCGGAGGGATCATCGGCACAGAGATCGTAGGAAGCAGGAGCGCCCCGGCCGTCAGTATGACAGTACGGCGACGAGGTCACGAGGGTTTCCGAGTTCCGACGGGGCTGAGGAAGGAAGCTGAGGGGATCGATTTCTCGTCGTTTCGTCTTCGGCAAATTTCCTATACATGTACGTGCAGTTTAGATTTTAGAATTGGGCTGTTGTTGGGCCTAGAAAGGAACGAAGGTAGAGTGCTGGTGCTGTTGTATGGGCTGAGCAGACTAGCAATTGTATTTAACAATGTATTATACATATACAAGGTATTAAAGGGTATATATACTTGGTATTTTTTCAGAAATTTTGGGGGTACAGCTGTACCCCCATGCACCTACTGTGCATCCGCCCCTGGGTGGATGGAAAGGCCTTCAGCCGAGGAAAAGGGCTTGTGGCTTTTAACTGTGACTTATGACTTTTGAGCTGTTCATACGAGAGATTACAGAATAACAGAAACTTACGTGTGGTTTTTACCAATATGAATGAAGTCGGTACAGTATGTACTACAATTAATTAATAGATACTATTTTAAAAAACACTTCATTTAAAAACTAGTTACTATATAAAAATCAAAAGCTGGAAAATAACAGGCCAAAGATCCCCTGTGAACTATGTGACAGCATGACGCCGACACATGGCCCGTATGTCATATAACTTCCATCTCTGTATTCTCTACGTACGTAATCTTGTGGAATTATTTTTTTCTTTTTTGAGAGGAGGTAATCTTGTGCTCTTAAGTCTTAAGCCCCAATTCGGTGACGATTTGCAGGTATTACATTTTTGAGAGAGAGAGAGAGAGAGGATTTGCCAGCAAGGTTGTTAGAATCGGATCAGATGTTCTTTCACAAGATTGCAAATTGTAGGATTAATATGGAACCTAAGATCCTATATGATTTTACCAAAGAAATATTTTAAAAATGTACCATGTATGTCAATACCACTGCATATTTAAAATTATACTTCTTGAACTTTTGATTACAAAAATGTAGTATGAAAAGAAATATTATTTGCTATTTATGCAAATTATAAGCATAAAAATAAAATTTCACAATTAAAAGTACATATAAAAGTAATTGTTTTATAATAAATACTAGGATCGGTAGAATGGTAAGAAATTTTGATCACAATTCTTTCTTGTTAGAATCATAATAATATTTAATATCTATCAAATTAAGGCTACCTACGAACTCAATCTAGGTTTGTAGATTTTGACAATCTTGTTTGCCTATATTACTTACGTACAGATGCAACGTACTTAATTTAGAATCCGGCCGTTTTGAGGCCCAACAGGCCGAGCCCGTCCTATCGAGATCAACAATCGGGCCGCGTAAGTGCAAGAGGTCAAGGGAGAAAAAGCAGAAGGTTGATCGAGAATACGTTCTGTCTAAAATCTGTTTTGTTTTTTTTATAGTAAATAGTATTTTCATAATACCTATCTTTCAAACGAAGTATCTTTTCAAGTTAGGATCTATTAGTCATATATACTATAGTAATTTTATTTATATCAACCAAAATCATAAACTAATTTCTCTCTACAAATTTCTTTACAAATTATTAATATTAGTTAAAGCGAAAAGTCAATATAAACCGATTTAACTCCCGCTGCTGAGAGGGGCCGAAACCTCTAGATGCCGGCCCTTCGTCCTTTGAATGACCACAACCAGTCCAAGACACGCCCTCCTCGGGGTTGGGAGGACGCACGCCGTCTCCATCGACGTGGGCAACGTTCGCGAGCGCCCCAAATACTAAACTCGGCGCGCGAATTACCGGTGCCTTTTCGGGAGACGCGTGTGTCGCATGCGGAGCTCCGGCCCTGCCGGACGCTGTCGAGCGGGTTCCTGAATCCTGATACGGCGCGCGCTGCTAATTGATTTGTGGATTTTTCGTGAAATCATGCATCGGTAGATAACTTAAGATGGAATTATAGGGTGATTTTTTTTGCTGCGGCTTATGGTTTTTCGTCCAGTGTTTGTCTAAAAATAAATGCCGATAAGTTGTTTCAAAAATACTGTTATGAGAAGTCACTTCAAAATAACGGTGAAGAAGTTATCCTCTAGAGAAATTATTAGAAATAAATCATAAGCCAAAAAAAAAACTCCTCGTCCTAAGTACAGATCCATGTTTGGTTTGGAAAACTGGTCTTTCCCGTGGATCGGTTAAGTCCAAAAGCTGTGTGGGTAGAGCAGTGGCTGACCCGTTGGCTCGTACCTTTTAGCTCTGTTCATTTTAAGTTATAATTAATAATTTTTGACTAAATTTTTTAAGACAGTAGCGGACAGTAAAGATGACCACGTGAATGGCATACATAGTTTTTAATTTAAGAAGTCGTTTAGAGAAATGGCTTTAAAAAACTGTTTGAAGAATCCATCCTACTTAATTCGTCTTTCAGAGAGTCAAAAACAAAAGACAAGAAAAGGCCGAAAGCACTGGCCTATTATCCATCTACATCTGCTACTATTCCATTGCATGCCAGCCATCATCCGCCAGTGGTGCGTACGATGCATACACACTGGTGTGTAAAACGAGTAGCCAGTCTGTACTCTTTCAGCATGCCAGTCCACTTCAGCAAAAAGTCCCTAGTCCAGCATGAAACTGAAACACCCCAAAATTTCAAGCTTTTCAAATTTTTTTGTAAATCTTGTTTGAATGCAATTTCCTTCCCAATTTAGCAAACCTCAAGGAATTTATGCCTTCCCCTTTTGGCAAATGCGCCTTCGTCCCTTCCCTGGCCGCCCTTGTGAGCGCGCGCCTCCCCGTTGGTTTCCCGAAGGCGCCACTGCGCACGCGTCGTCGCCTCCCTGCACAGGATTACGGCGTCGCGCTTCCCTCACCGTGTGTCGCCTCTACACAACGGTCCCACTCGTCAGCCCCATTCCGTTCCTTTTCCCTTGACCGAGCACCACCTCTCCTGCGCCTGCTCCTTCCGCCACAGCAACCCTCTCTCACTCTCTCACAACGCGAGTATTCAAAGAACCGGTCACATCCCACAGGGGAGAGATGACACCTCCCTCACACATAATCTCTGTGAAGATCGAGTTCATTCCCCCTTCCTTCGCGTAAGAAGAACGCAGCCGAGGACACCCCCACTGTTGCCACCGTCCTACACTCGCAATATAAACGTTTGATCGCCACAGAACTTCTCCTAGAGCACTCATACACCTCCCCAAACAGCCAATTGGACTCCCGTCGCCTCTGTCGCCCGCAATTGAAATCCCTGAGCCCGGTTAACCCTAAATGCAATCTCATGATTTCATCCACTATTTTTCGATTCCTTGCAACGACATGATCCTCAGTGTATGCTAACCACCGTGGTACATTCAATTGCACAGGAGCATCTGGCTAGAGGGCTAGCAGCGAAGGTTGCCGTCAGGACAAGGGCTTCACCGTGGCTAGCTTAGTTGAGCTACTCCTGAGCTTCCCCGATACTTTCAATGTGTTCCCTAGGTCCCGTAGATGGTGAAAGCACAGCTCAATTAACCCAAACCTTACCGGAGCTCCTTAGTGCCGCCGTGGAGACCACTGTCTTTCCGCCCACCGCCAGCCCCTGCCAATACTTCCCTCACTCCTCAAAAGGCCAAAATGGAAACCCAAGCCCGCAAGCTATCTCTCTGTGAAACCCATTACTTCCCAGGAGCTCTAGCGTTGCTGTATCACCAAAAATGGCGCCCTATGTTTCCTCGCCGGGAGGAGCCGTCTGGACGTTGAAGACGACCTCCCGGGGGCGACGTGGGCGTATCTCGGCCGTTTGTGCCATTTCCATCCAGCCATTCGCATTGGTTTAAATCTTAGCCACTGATCCACCACCGCCTCTCCATCCGGCGCCCCCGCTCGCGAGATCGGGCCCGTTGGCGCTGGCAGCGTGTCGCCCATCAGGCAGATCTGCGCGCCCGCGTCCGCGTGGGCCGAAGGCCAACGGCCTGCTGGACCGTGTGCGCGGTTCGGCAGTGGGCCGCCGATCGGTTCGGCCGCACGGGAAGCCCGGACCGGGCCGCATTATTGCTTGGGCCAAGCCTAACAATGTGCATTACTGTTCACTGGTTTTAGAAATCCAGAAAAAATCCCCAAAAATCCCAGAAAAATCCAAAAACCCCAAAAATACCAAAATACACCATTTTGACTAGTTTAGTATCCTAGAATCAAATCTGGTCTCCATTTTCCCAAATTCAAATTATATATATATATATATATATATTTAAATTTCTTCTTTTTACCAAATTCAATTCCCATAAATTCAAATTCCACTGTTCCACCCTATTCAAATCTTGTAAATTCAAATTCCTCCGTTTCGTCAAATTAAATCTCGATAAAACCCAAATCCATCCAATTCAAAGATCAACCATCCATTTCTAAATATATGTCTTCTATTTTCCAAAAATTGGTCTAACACCTATATTGCCTATTCAATCGTCCTAAACCTATCTAATTCAATTTTAGCCGTGTTAACCCACCAAGCGTCGTTAAACTTCGACCTCCAACCCAACCCTTTTCTTTTTATACTCTTTCTTATTTTATAATTGCATTTTGTTCCCAGCTTGCATCCAGCAAAACAGGCACTTATTTGATTTCGTTTTCTACGCTAGTAAACGGACCAAGCGGGTTGGTCAACTGAAAGACAACAAGGACAGATAAATTTCAAGCTGGTCAAGGAAATCAAGGGCAACAAAAAGAAGGCAAGTCACATGTTTTGGATCATATTGAATCCCATGAAATTTACATTATTTATTTAATGTATTTTCATTATTGATAGTTGCGAAATGATAATTGCTTAAAATAAATGTTTAGAATGACATGCTAATTAGATAAATCCTACAACAGATAAAAGCCCTGTTCGCTTTGATGGCCACATTCACCTTGACAACCTTAGTAAGAATTAAAATATTGTACAAGTATATATATACACGACCATCTCATTCAACAGTTTACACTACTAAGTGACCTGGGCCGTTGGCCTGTAGGTTTGAAAAACCCGGAGAGGGTAGGGTGGTATGGGACACCGTACCCTAGGCCGGTGATGCTGATGTGTAGTTTAGGGTAAAAAGGGTGTGGAGGTCTGTGCGGCAGACTTCGTCCACCGCTTTACCCTGAGCCTGAGGTTGCGGACCTCAGGTAAAATATAAGGGCACGAACCTTGTGCTAAGTAAATGACACAGTGATCGCCCAACCACAAGTGTTGATACGTCAACCCTGGTCTAGTAGCTACTCAAATTCGATTGAACCTCTACAAAAGTAGTTTGGAGGCAAAGTGCGAGTCCATACGGAAGGGCTAAGAAGGACTGTATGGAAGTTGGTGATTTTATTTTGAACAATCTGACGGATCGATCTGAACCTCGATCATGTATTATGTGTGCCGCACAATAGTAAGCTAAGGTAAGTCAGGTGTTGCCTGAGCTTACTGGGAGGCCTACTAGGTAGAGACTATATAAAGAATTGAGCAGCGAAAAGTTTTGTTTTCTTAATATCGGACGTGGAATTAAGAAATCTTGTGGGTAAAGTAGGGCAGCTTTGCAGAGTGAAATAAATGGTATTCGAATACGCCGTGCTTCCGGTTAATGAAGCTGTGTTAATTGGGTGATTCCAACAACGAGGCATAAGTAGTGTTTCTGATGTTGTTAATTTGAGTAATGATGAAACTTTATCTGATAACAGAAAACCCCCTGATCTTAAGGAGCAATTATTTTAAAATTTTATTTGTTTGCAAATAAAATTGCATCCACCTCTTAATAAAACAACTATACTCCCTTCCCTTGAGAATCCTGGCAAATAGTTATATAGCGTTTGCACATGTGATTTGCTGAGTACAGTGGTTGGTACTCAGGCTTGCATAACTTTTCCCCAATAGATATCAGAAGAAAGGAAAAGCAAATCAAGATTTCGTGTTAGGGTTACGTCTGCACTCAAGTATTCCTGTGGAGTTGCCTTCGGCTCTTCTGTATGTAAGTTAAGTTTTGGGCTTGGACGCTCATATTGTTATTAAAGTTGACCATTAGGTCTTATTTCAAATAAATTAACTTGTTTTAACTGTTCGTGAGCAGGCATGATACACTGACACTGTTCATCCGCAACTGAACTCCTGAGCTGTTGCGGGTGGTATGACGTCCCTGTTCCCAAAAATAGGGGCGTTACAGAAACCGATTCCACCGCTCCACTTGTAGCAAAAACAAAGGTGAAAAAAAACATTTTGGTTGAGTTCAAGCAACCTGTGTGATCCTGCATTCCCGTGCTGCTTTCCGTATTTCCCACGGCATATCGAGTGGAGGCGCGCATGTTGCACCCATGAGATGAATAGCAGTGTAGCACTAGCACAATGTAATAATACTGGACGAGTATTCGTCGGTCGTTTTTCTTAATTTCCCTTTGTGGTCCGTGCTTTGCCCTCCCTTGGCGGAATCTAAACTAATAAAGCACCAGTTCAAATTATTTTACATCCACCCAACAATTACCTACTCCACAGTCATGACCTTAACTACGTCCACACCACAATATGCACCCAGAAATATACTATCATAAAAACGTACGCACCAGATTAACTCTCCTCTATTCTCTCTCCTTACCCAACCATATCCGATGGTCATCCTTTAATGGATCTGCAGTACCCTACCGCATCCCTGACGCTCGTAAAAAAAATCACCGCCTCCGCCGTCTCCCCCGCCTCCCCCGTCTCGCCGTCTCCCCCGCCTCCCCCGTCTCGCCTCCCCCGTCTCCCCCGAAGGGCGCCGCCTCCCCCGAAGGGCGGCGCCTCCACCGCCTCCCCCGTCTCCCCCGAAGGGCGCCGCCTCCCCCGTCTCCCCCGCCTCCCCCGAAGGGCGGCGCCTCCACCGCCTCCCCCGTCTCCCCCGAAGGGCGCCGCCTCCCCCGAAGGGCGGCGCCTCCACCGCCTCCCCCGTCTCCCCCGCAGGCCGCCGTCTCCCCCGTCTCCCCCGAAGGGCGCCGCCTCCCCCGTCTCCCCCGCCTCCCCCGAAGGGCGGCGCCTCCACCGCCTCCCCCGTCTCCCCCGAAGGGCGCCGCCTCCCCCGAAGGGCGGCGCCTCCACCGCCTCCCCCGTCTCCCCCGAAGGCCGCCGTCTCCCCCGTCTCCCCCGCCTCCGCCGAAGGGCGCCGCCTCCACCGCCTCCCCCGTCTCCCCCGAAGGGCGCCGCCTCCCCCGTCTCCCCAGCCTCCCCCGAAGGGCGGCGCCTCCACCGCCTCCGCCGTCTTCCCGAAGGCCGCCGTCTCCCCCGTCTCCCCCGCCTCCGCCGAAGGGCGCCGCCTCCGCCGTCTCCCCCGAAGGGCGCCGCCTCCCCCGCCTCCCCCGCCTCCCCCGAAGGCCTCCCCCGTCTCCCCCGAAGGCCGCCGCCTCCCCCGCCTATCAGTCATTGGTATGCCTCCAATCTGTCCAGGGTTTCATTTATTTTCATTTAAGAAACATGGCAGTCTTCAAAGAGATGAACTAGCTCATTTAAGCTTGCGAATTTGAAGGCTAAAAATTGGGAAATAGAATGTAGACAATTTTCTTGTGCACTCAGGCAGGCAAGCAGCGACCTTTGGTATATCTTTGAAACCTTTTTTCTTACTTTGTGGTTACCTTCTATGGCTGTTGGAAAGCTACAACTATGCTTCAGTGCTTCTTGAGGTTCGTATATATGTATCATCAAATGTGATCTCCCATACTTCATGTTAAATTATCAAGAACCACCCACCAGAAAATTGTGAAGCCAAAACATTCACTGGTTAGAATAGCAATGTTTTTTTTTGCCTCAGTTCTGGAATTAATTTGCTTGGTTGCACATTATAAAATTTAGATTCCTTAGAATCCAGACATTGCTATTTAAGAGTATAGAATTTTGTTTATGCGCTCTAATCTAGCTGATGGTCTTTAATATGCTCACATCACTTATATGTTTCTTTTGGGGAGCAAGGATGAAGATCATACTTGTGCTGTTAGAGAAGTAAACTTTTGAGCTGGATCACGTGTTGTGCTTTGGAGTTTCTGTCGAGCGCATTGCCCTTGTAGCAAATCAGTAACGTTCTTAGATATTGCTGAATAGTCATTTTTCTGGTTTGCTGAGGCACCTGTAGCAAAGCACATATTCTTCCACACCCCAACACCTAACATTCTTAGGTTAACATTTGCATTATTTCTCTATTGCATATAAGTGTCTCCTTAGGTCATTTTAACATTCCCTCTTAACAATGAACCACATTGCTGTTGGGATTATTTTTCCTTTTTGGCAAGATATTAGCAATGCCAAAGATAACAAGTGAATCTCCAGTTTGTAGCATTTTACACAATGAACGTGAAAGATACCATGTTAGAGCTATAATTTCCTTCTTAGGTGTATATTTTAAGGATAGGTTAGGTTAGATTTTATAGAGTTCTTTGCTAAATGGGAGTGTCAAGATCCCTTTTGGTTCATCTCTTTTTTTTTTGGAAGAGAATGAAATGATTTAGCATCAGTTAGCTGTGTTGCCCATTAGATCTCTTCATAAATTACTTGAAGATCTGCAGGTGATCATTGTTTAGCTTCTGTCCAGCTTGGAGCTTGTCTTGTCCATATTTGGCACTTCCCCTTGTTCATTATATAACTAATTTTCCGTAAGTGGCATTTGTTTGCATAACAACGCAGGTTCTGGAGGAAATTGGGTGTGATGTTTCTAAGCTTTTAAAAATGGATGATTACATTGAAGTTTCAATTGGTCTCGGAACCGCAAGCCAATTCTATTCTACCTGGTAGATTTTCGTATCTCGTCGTCGTGTTATGCTGTGTTGTGTCCTGCTTATGCTTGACTGTACCATGCGAAATGCAGTACCATCAGAAGGCCGTGGTGCCCCTTGCTCAAGACTAACGTGAGAATGCTCCTTGCATTGTGTTTGTCGATGAAATTGATGCTGTTGGAAGGCTAAGAGGAACAGGTATTGGTGGTGGGAATGATGAAAGGGAGCATACTCTGAATCAGCTGTTGACTGAGATGGATGGTTTTGAGGGGAACACTGGAATAATTGTTATTGCTGCCACCAACAGGGCTGACATCTTGGATTCCGCTTTACTTAGACCTGGACGCTTTGACAGACAGGTTAGTTTTTATCCGCTGAATTGTTATTTGGATGTTAACATCTGTTTGGATTCTATTTGTGAATTCAATCAACTGTAACAAAATTTTAAAAAAATGCTCCAGTTATAGTGTTTACCTTCATTTATTCTGGTGAACTTCTCGGGTGCTTGTATGGCAAAAGTCCAATACCCAGCCTGTCTCCTTTGTAGCTCACTCAACTGATCGATTTTGATACAGTCAGTTCAGAGCTTGAGTTATCTTCCAGTGTCTTAAAAGTTCAAATTATCTAGAATATATCTTTGAATATTCAGGACCTTCCTAACATTTTGGATATATCTTGTAACTTGTTGCACAGGTGACTGTTGATGTTCCTGATGTACGTGGAAGGACAGAAATTTTGAAGGTGCACGGTGGCAACAAGAAGTTTGATTCTGATGTTTCTCTTGATGTCATAGCAATGAGAACACCTGGGTTTAGTGGAGCAGACTTGGCAAATCTTCTGAATGAAGCAGCCATATTAGCAGGCAGACGTGGGAAGACAGCAATTTCCTCAAAAAAGAGATCGATGATTCAATTGACAGAATAGTGGGTTGTTTGTGTTCTTGTTAAATGGTTGATATAGGTGTGAACATAGACTATTCGTGTTCTGTTAGAGTGCTCGCAATATTAAAAATCCTGGGTTGTTTGTGTTCTTGTTAAATGGTGGATATAGGTGTGAACATAGAGGATTTGTGTTCTGTGATTGTCTTGATGTTTTTCTTCTTAGTTGTCATGTGAAATTTTAGTTTATTCAAAGTGAGTGATTGCATACAAAGCAGGGTGTTCACCTCTCAATTCTTTTTCTTGTTTAACTATGACAATGTCCTGATTCTGACCCAATCTAGGGAGATGTGGATGCTGCTGCATGTTGTTTATCTAGCATAGGCCATTGTGTCGCAGTTTCTTTTCTTCCACCTAAAAGGCATGAATCTTGCTACAGAAAAAGCTCTATCCAAATTATAGCATTTCCTGTTAAGATACACATACCTGACACTACTTTTGGACGCTTATAGTAAGTTTGCTTCTTCTGTTATAGTTATTTTTCTTGTTATCCTCATTGCTTAATTTGTGTTCTCTTGTACTGGAGCTGCTGTGGTTTTCACTACCGAAAGCTGTAGTTATTTTACATTTGAGCATTTGAGTACATTTGAGCATGGAATTCTTTCTGATCCATTTGAGCATTTGAGTACATTTGAGCATGGAATTCTTTCTGATCCATTTGAGTTATTTTACCAAAATAGCAAAGTTGAATCTACAATCTCCCAATTTTCACTACCGAAATCAACCCATCTGTATGAACATCCCTTATGACAAATTAAAGCCCATTTATAAAGCCCACAGACAAATTAAAGCCCATTTATAAAGCCCACCACCGCGGCCGCGGCCTAGCACGCGCGGTCGCACGGCCACATGGCGAGGCCGGCACTGAAGACGCTCACCACCGTGCCACGGGAAGCCAAGGACGAGTTCGTCCGCCTCTGCTCCATCGGCCGCCTCAAGGATGCGCTCCACCACCGCTTCCGTGACGTCCTCTGGTCAGATGCTGGCCTCTTCTCCCACCTCTTCCGGACCTGCCGCGCCCTCCCGCTCCTCCGCCAGCTCCACTCCTTCGACGCCACTTCCGGCGCCGCCGCCGACCGCTTCACCGCGAACCACCTCCTGCTCGCCTACGCGGACCTGGGCGGAAAGTCATGTCTTGGAATTGGAACATTCTGATCGGTGGCTACATCAAGAACGGTGAGCTGGGAAGCGCGCGGAAGCTGTTCGACGAAATGCCCGCGAGGTCAACCGTTTCTCTCTCTCCCATGAAATCTCACCCGTATCTCTCTCTATCTCTCTATCCTTCACATATTCTCTATCTCTTTTGATCGCCATGTCGAGGAGGGTGCAAAAGGTTGAGTATTTAGGAGTTTTTAGCGTACCTTGTGCTGCCCTGTAATTAGTTTAAATCGTCTTGAATTGAATTTGACATGAAGTTTGATTCTTTGTTGCGATAATTTGTCTTGTGTTCATCTAAATGTTGAAAAATATTTCGATTGCCAAACTTAAGAAAGTTTAACTGCACATACCCCCAAACGTCTTTCTTTTGTGACCGGAGAGTAGTAATTATATTTTGCAAGAACTTATTCATGAAGAAATAACAACATGTGAAAAGCAAAAAGAAATAGAACCTGAAATCAGGCCGAGAAAGCAAATTTTTGATAAGTTGGAAGTCAAACACATTCTGCAAGATGAAAAATCAAATGATTACATTAGAAAGCAAACAGGTTATCACTGCTAAATTCTTTCATTGCATACCTCCATTAATTCAAGATAGTCTGAAACAGGATCTATCGCTTCTACGGTGAAATCACCATAGCGTACAACTCCTAGAGAGGTCAAATCAACATCAGGAATATCTGCTATTTTTATTTCAGAAATCTGCAGCAGAAGATTTGCATTGCACAAGAGGAACATCATAATCAGAAATAAGTAATAGACCTAAATATAATGACTAATAATCTAATAATAAATGGTAAAGCTTTATACCGAAAGTGTGTTCCCATATATTTGGTCAGTACGCACATATTTGACAAGGCAAATTGCATCATTTGAATATGTCACATATTGACCATTTGATTTTGCAGAATACAGGTTAAAACATGAGTAGCTATGTTGTCAACCATTTGATTCATAAAAGGTCAAACACATAAAACACACACACACACATGTATATAATATAATATGTAATATATATATACACATATATGTATACACTGTCTCTCTCTCTCTATCTCTCTCTCTGTGTAAAATACAGAATAACCATTTCTTTTCATTTTGTCCAGGCCTCCAGGGCAAGAAACCGAAATATTGACAAATACAACCATACCACAAAATATATATATATATGGTTTTCTGCTTGGCATTACTCATACTTGAGAGTCTATGATTGCTAACTTCATTTTTAGAAACAACAAAGTGTTTCTTTGATTTTGTTTCTTCAAACACTCCATGTCATTTTCTTCCTAAAGTAAATAAAATTCTTTTAATAAAGCAAACCATATTTTTTGTTACGGCATTACCTTAATACCCCAATCATTGTCTGGTCCGCCTGGATTATGACTCGCACTCATGACGAAGCCGCCATTGGCCTGACAAAAATGAAAACTGCAACCGATCAAAAAATAGATAAACAGGTGGTGATGCACATAATGAGCGACAAAAGGTCAAAACTCAAAATCATACTTCTCTTTTACGAATTACTGCAGATACAGCAGGTGTTGACAGCAGCCCATGCCTGCGAAAAAAATGTTATACATTTGGGCAATTCCAGGATACAAAGTATTTATCAAACATAAGATAGAACATCAAGTGACTAACCTAACAGGAATGAGTTTTAGTGACATTGTATGGTTATTCTTGTTGGATGTTTTTATGCCTTCCACAAGTTGCATTTTGCTACCTTTAATGAGTATGCTAAGGGCAATAAGTGGATTTATTACTTCATCCTATCCTACCTAATGCTTTGGAATATTAGTTCCAACAAATATATCTACTTCTAACAGTTACTGTTGAGTCTTGTCCAGCTGGGTTATCTGTCAAAGGACGGTCGAGTCCAGCTGGGTTATCTGTAATCTATTCTCTCTCGGAGGGGTAATAATCTTTTGCAGGCACTATGTGTGATTGCTTAATTTTCGTAGGGTCTGATTATTTCAATATTTGAAATCAGGGTAACAGTGAACTTTGGAAACGAACAGTTCTGTTTTGACATTGAGGTGAGACAAGATATTTCAGCTACTTAAAAAATTATAAAATTGTCTTAATTTTCTTATACCATTTGAAATTCTTTTATTTCATGGCAGTAACTGTGTATTGACAGTAATTTGCTGCATGTGTGAAACTTATTTCAATGTCTCTTATGAAGTGTCCATCTCAGTTTGCCAAATAGTTTCCTTGGCTACCACAAACATATCCACTTTGCCTGCTGTGTCCCTCCATATCTCAGGTCCTGATGTTTTTAGAAAATGACCATGAAGTATGATGCCCAGGAACAAAAAAAATCACAATTGATGATAAAAGATAGTTGTAAATTGTAAAGCATGAAAATTCAGCTTCTCCAACATAGGTACCAGTCCATTTGAAGTGTGCCTCCGGATTTGCTGGATTGGTTATTTGATTCAAACAGTGAGAATTTGGTATACTCTTTATCAGCTCTTCCACCTTGTCATTCATTCCCTTAAACCCAAGTGTTGGATCTGCAGCAAAAGAAATGACATTACTTAACACTTATCAGAGATACACTTGAAGATGTTTTTTAAAGAGAAATAGTAATCAGTAATTTAGTATATCTATGTAACCAACAAACGAAACAAAAGAAAGGAAGACAAATCAGTCAATTCAACAGGACAATGTTTATTGAGAGAAAAAAGATAAAATATAAGTCACTTAAGGGCTTGTTGATTTCCTAACCATTTCTAGGAGCTTAGAATGAGATCATACTTCTCACCTGTTAATATCAATTCAGCACCCAGAAATCTCAACAGCATCTACTTATCAAGTGAATATTTAGCAGGCATAACAGCAGTTATGTCATCTAACAAAGTTATGTCATCTAAGAGCTCTATATAAGCTTTATTAATATAGCAGATAGCAGTAACCTTGAATGATGGTATTTCCATTTTACGTGATCCTGCAACGTGGAAGAACTACAAGATCCACATAACCTTGAGTGAGGGTGATAGCAGATAGCAGTAATCTTAATGAATTCAAAGTTATGCTGCGTGGTAAGTACTGTTTAACTGATTTTTATTGAGTGGGGAGATTTTAATTGACATATCATTGTGGTAATCTTAATTATCCTTAATTAATATAGCATCCTTAATCATCGTGGTAAATTTGGTAATCTTAATCTTAATCATCCTTAATTAATATAGCAGATAGCAGTAATCTTAATGAATTCAAAGTTATGCTGCGTGGTAAGTACTGTTTAACTGATTTTTATTGAGTGGGGAGATTTTAATTGACATATCATTGTTCTGGCTACCATATCGTAGTATGCGAAGGTCTCTTTGCCAACTGAATTCATGGGATCTTTTCTTTTCTTTTTGGTTGGTGATAATTCATTGTTCAGAGCAGATCTTGTTCTTGATTGGGGTATTTTGTAGATGAATGTTCCAGTGAACATGCTTGGCTACTGTGTCATGGTTGGATGGCAAGTAGAGATCCAAATATAGGGACATCCCTTCTGACTGACAGTCCAAAAGAATTTCTTGGGAACATAGTTTCCTTTTGAGAATTTTGGCCCATACCGAGTTACTGACTCTAGAGTTGTAAGCAAGCACCAAGTTAGACTGAGCATTGGTTTGGAAATATATTCCACAGACCTGATAATTTTGATATCCAGTCCATATAGTCGAACAAGTAGGTGGTGCCTCACATGAAACAATCAGACATTGTCTCTAAGTATTTGTACATATAGCAATGGTAGCATAATAAAATGTAATGACCAATTAGCGCTGGAGTATTTCTGCATGATGAGTGGTGTTGGGGTGGCACCGGATGTGGTCACATTTGTTAGTGCTATTGCTTCTTGCTCAGATTTGGCAACTCTTGCACAAGGTCAGCAAATTCATGCACAGGCTATCAACGATGGAGTCGACAAGGTTGTGCCGGTTATGACATCTCTCGTGCATATGTACTCTCGATGTGGATGCTTAGGTGACTCAGAAAGAGTTTTCTATGCTTGTAACAACACTAGCAAAAGGAATTTTGCTGTACTAATTAAGACGAAGAACAGTAGCAAATTTTTTTTACAGGACCTGATTCATTTCACAAGCTGCTTCACTTCTTCACTCTCTCTTCACTGATATTATATATTGCAGATCAACATGGATGTAGCAGAAGGACCGATCGAAGACAATGCCGGACAAATAGTTGACCTAGAACAAGACGACTACAGAAAGCGTGCTGACGAGGATGTGAAGTCGATAGTATTGAACACACAGATGAAGGCATCATCCCGACATAATAAACCTAAGAAAGAAAACAATGCAAAAGTCCTGCCTCAAGGTGAGTGGTCTTCAATTGTATCTTCTTTACTTATTTTTGGGAATTAATTAATAATAAAAATAATTTCTCTGTAGATTATGAGTGTACAAAAGAAGATGTTGATATAATTGAATACATGAAAGCAACACCAGAAAAAAGGGTACTCGTCAACATTGATAATAATTGGGTAAACAGAGATGACATGGATTGTCTTTTCCGTGACGGTGAGCAAGTGAATGGCGCTGTAAGTATGTTTAAGACTGTCTTTTGCATTGATTGATGTATACCAAATATCTGGGTTCAATTCTTTACTGTCAAATTAAAAATTTGCAGGTCCTAAGTGCTTATATTCATTGTATCCGGCATGAAGAACACCTACAGCATAGAGAAGGTGGAGATGTTTATTTAGAAAATACATTTATTTCCAGCTTGCTAAAACGTGACGGAGATCCTAAGGTGGCATTGAACTATAAAGATGACACAGATTATACAAGGGTCGAAAAGTATTTACACGCTGATATGGTAAACTTGTCGATGCCATAATTATTATATATATAATATCATGCAGATGTTAATTTTGTTAATTTAAAGATAGAAGAAAAATTTTAGATAAAACTCTGTTAGTGCAGGTGTTCCTTCCAATTAATATTGAGAAGTTTCACTGGTACCTAGCGGTTGTGAATGCCAAAAAATGTGAGATACATGTCTTGGATTCTTTCGGACGAGAACTATCAGACCATCGAGATCTCAAAACTACGGTAGGTACTAATGATGATTAATATATAGTTTCATATTGTATTTTAATTCTAATATTCCTTTCTAAATATTGGTGTTTCGGTCACAACAGTTAAGAGGACTGGAAAGAGTAATAAAACTTGCAGCAGAGCATACACATCTGTACCGAGATAAATGGGCGGATATTAAAGTGGCATCTTGGCCAATTATAGATAAGATCACTGAGAGAATGCAAACAGATGGGTAAAAGATCATCTGACTTGTTGTGTATGCCATTGCCTGACTTGCAACGGTATCTATATCACTCACGTTAGTTTTTTTTTCACTTTTGCACAGGGTAAGTTGTGGTTTATGGATGATCAACTATATGGAGTATTGGACTGGAATTACTCTATCTGACCATGTGACCCAGGTAAGTCATAGGGAGATTTCTAAACATAGTCACTTTTTTTGTCAAATAATCGGTTAATAGATCAGCACTTGCTCATATTTTCAGGATGATATAAGTAAGTTTAGGTTCAAGCTCCCTGCAATCTTGTGGAACTCCACATTAAACACAGCGAGAGGGTACCAGGATGATGAACAAGATAAAGAGGTCAGCGATAATCCAGATGATGTCATAATGATCGATAATCCGGGTGAGGTCACTCAACTGTCAGAAATTGCTGCTGGTCCTCAACCATCTGCCAAAATATTCACTGACAGAAAGGAACTATTGTATTGGTTGAGCACATACATCTGGTCGATAGACGATGAAGAGTGTTTAGAGTAAGTATTTTTTGCTAATTAATTGCATATACTAATATACTAAGATGTGATCAACTAATTCGTTCCTGCTCCTTTTTTTTGTAGCAAAGAATGGGTTCGAAGCACCAGACCATATCCAATTTCTTTAAGTCTCAGAACACTTAGAGATATTTTAGATGCAAATAAACCCATTGATTGTGATTGCTTCAACATGGGTGTTCGGACGGTTGCGTGCAACGAAGCCTTGTTGTGGTTAGATGACAAATTCCACTACATGGACCTCCAGTTCTGTGTAAGTTGATATAATTGTTCCCTTGTTGTTGTTGTTGTTGTTGTGTGTGTGTGTGTATATATATAAACAAATAATTCTAAATTTTGCAAAATGAACAGTCCATATCTCAGTTTGGACGAGATCCGCGGCGATGCGACAAGCTAGACTGCAAAAAACTCGCAAAATTGCTTGAATGCTGGCCTGACATGGAGTACGATATTTCACATTGCAGCAGTGTAAGATATGTTCTATATCCTCCTTTAAAAACTTGTGTTTTATCATTTGTCACTTATAGACTCGGTGTTTGTTTATAGGTTCTACTGCCATACCGTCAAATGGAGCACTACACATTATACATATTAGACATGGGTACCAGAACTGTGTCCATTATGGATCCTCATCCTAAAAATAGAATGTTTAAGGGTTCTGATCCATGCATGCCATATATACACAAATTACATAACATTGCCAATAATTTCAAACTCGCCATAGAATTGGCACATCCTGCGTGGAAAGACGATATTTTTTACTGGGGTCGTAAATTCCCAACATGGGTTCCAAAAACTACGGACTGGTAATAACTTATAATATGTTTCATCTTTATTATCAAATATCATTTGATTTATCTATAACAATTAAACACGTGCTCTTCTCCAGCAACCTGTCAGGCTTCCTTGTATACAGTTTCATTGCGACGTGGAATGGCGTAAGATTACCAGTTATCAACACTGTGAGCATATAATATTCTCTATGTATATTTTGTAGACTATATAGCAAATTAATAAGTTAACTTGTTATCTGCCATGCACAGCGATCACATTCACTGAGGACGAATTTCTTGGTGGACATTTTGAAGAGCAATGAAAATGAATGTAAAGACATTATCCCTGGAGAACTCCAAGACCTACTTAAGCAAATCAGAAATTAGATGGTTCAGGCGAGACATGACTTATTATTGCCTTATTATGCATTATAATTGGCCTAGGCTTGTAATTTCATGACCTGAACTTGCTGGTGATATACATGAGTGTTTTCCATATTATATATATGGTGATATACAATTGCGTGAAACTTAAACTATGAAAAAAAATATCGTCATTTCGTTGTTTTCATGTGCTAATATCCTTGTATCGTTGGAATTTGGAATGGCATAGAACTCATCTTACCTGCTGTCTGTATTGTAAATACCGGTTGTGACCGGAAGATCTGGCCAATTACCACCGGTATGTGGTAGGCAGTACATTTTGTTTTGCTGATGGTTTTACATGTTATAAAAACAGGCTGTACAAGGTGGTGAAGTAGGACTTGTTGTTGATTGTGAATGGGCAGAGCCATTTACCGAGAAAATGGAAGATCAAATTGCTGCAGAACGAAGGCTTGAGTTTCAGCTTGGATGGTACAGATGCTGTTTATATTTCTTATGGCACATGGACATAGCTTCCCGCATTTGTTTCCTTTGAAAAAGTGTTCTCCCGCAGGCCACCATATTTTTTCCCCACAAGGCATAAATGTTACTTGTATAGACCATCAGATAAATTTTATTGTATTGCTTACGATTACACGTCCTATAATCAGGGAAGCTGTAAGGCTAAGGAACCCTAGCAGAAAATATTTAGCCTCTATCATCATATACACTTGGATAAAGTGCTTGTGTTCTCGTTTGAAGGAGGAGAGAACCCCAGGATATCTGAAAGCAGCCTGGTCTTTGGAAACTCTCGCTCCTCTGAGCTTTCCTCCACTTCCACTTTTACCTGCACAAGTGCAGTGCCAATCTCAGTTAACTGAGACTCAGATGAATATATGATCCGAATGGAAAAGCATGTGAATATGTCGTGCAAGGGCAAATGCCCATAGGGAATTTCTATTGTGCGCATAAATAACAAAGCACTAGAAAGTAGAAAAAAAAAGCGATGTATGGCTAAGATTCAGACTCTAACTGCACACTTTATTGAACTACATATATTTCGCTTATTCTGATGCATAACATCTGCTAATAACCTGCTGATCACAGTAACTTACTGAAATATTTACGTTACTCAAAAAAGGCTATATATTTAAATTAATACACACTTTGGAAAATTAGAGGCATTGGTGTATCCTTAACAGACTGCATGACAGAAATGAAACAATGTACTACAAGGTGTGTAACTTCACAGACACATTCTCTAGGTGCAACTTTATTTCTATTGATCATGTGCATTCTCTCAAGAGCATTTGATGGACGATTTACTCACAACCTACAGTAGACGTGGTCGAAAGGTTTTCGACCATGGCAAAACCAGAAGACGGTGAGGTCGGCAAGTGATACGACCACATTAGAGAAAGATCGAAGGTGATCCGAAGGCGTACGACCACATTTGAGCATTGCGTGTTGAGTGGTTCCGACCGGTCACGTATTTATGTGACATTCATTGTGACAAAAATATTTGGTTATACAATATATGAGACGTGAATCTTAATGAATCTGATTGCTTGTTTTATTTTTTACAAATTTTATCTTCTTTTGTATTTTACCGTAGCGTTAGCACGGGCACTATACTAGTTAGATGAAAAGGTTCAGATGTGATCCTTCTGTGTTATTGGGTTACTCAGCTGTATAAAGTAGGGCCTTTGCAAGATGTGATCCTTCTGTGTTATTGGGTTACTACATACTACTAAAAAGCATTTCAGTGTTTGATAATCCAGCTCCAAGCCAAATCCAAGTGAGCAAATGACAGACCACTTGACTAGTTGCTGATAAGAACAAGGGCGTTCCTTTTTTTTTTTTGCTTTTTTTACGTTTACCCCCCTCTGTCTCTTCTCTTTGAACGCTGTGTCAGTCAGGCTGTAGCAACAGTCGTGCACCTAGGAAGAGGGGACACTCGCGTGCACTTTTCCATTTCATTTCCAGAGCCTGTCACTGCAACTTGCCAAAGCTCACTAGAATATGGGTTGCTATTATGACTACGACAGATGGTTTTAGACTATAATTGATATTTTTATTTGCACTTTTTGGCATGGTAGAAAATTGTAGGGATGTCGATGTGGATGATGCACATATATTTGAATTCAAAAAGCTGTTTAAAGAATCCGATTTAAAGGACTGCATCATTTTGAGGTTTAGCTATTTTAATTTTGAAAAAACTGAAAAACAAAATTAGAAATCAAAAGCTAAAAAGTACCAGACCAAAGTGAGCCGCCATGCGTTATGACCTGGCCAATCCATAGCCTCGGTTTATTCAGGCGGACCTAAGTTTTTATATGGAGCACAAGTGTACTTATCCTATCACCAAGCTGCATCCTTAGAGCAAGGCTAATAATGCAGTTTTCAGCTGGTTGTATGGACACTTAGAGCAGGTACAATAAAGCTTAGTCAGCAGGCTATAACAAATATAATATCAACAAAATCTTACGTGGCAGAGAGAGAAAGGAAGAGAGAGAAGGAAGCTGGCTACTAAATTACAGCTAGCTGTAGCACGTAAAAATATGCATTTCACTCTCTTACACATGGGGCCAAATAGTTATTGTAATAGTTACCTTATTGTATGAACTATTTTTTTGAAGGCTATAGATGAAATGGACAAGTGTTATAGCCACTAGTTGGCTATACTATTGTACTTGCTCTTACAGCCCACTTATCAGCTCATTCATATAATAGTTTACAGCCAGCTGAAGGCTGTATGAGCCACTCCTTTCTCTCACAAAATTTCTTGGTTCTTGTACTTCAGCTCTGCCATGCAGAGTCAGCCTCTTATTATACTTGCTCTTACATGTTAACACCAGGTTAATTAGCGGATAGAATAGAAAAACTAGCGCGTATCTTAAGTAAGCACGCTCTTTGCAGTTGTTAAATTGAGCAGGCGAGCAGCGTCTCGGTCATTGGCTCCCGGGCGGTTTGATTACGGTCGGGCTCACATGCAGATGCAGAGCACACGTACACCTAGGCGTCGTCCGTTGCTCCTGATAATGTCTCCCTGTCGCATGCGGATGATGAAACATCACACGATCTGCCATGCAGAGTCAGTCACTCCTGCTGCCGTTCCTGACACTTGGGGAGCAGTGATTGGCTCCACTGCGTTTTTGGAAACTGTAATCGTCGCCAGCTTCGCGTACTGGTGGCGGAACAAAGAGCTGCATGTGCTGGCTGGGGAAGCTGGTCCTCTGCACATGTGCTCGAGATCAAAGGAAATCAGGAATGGAGAGGTTACGGTTTATGGCTATGGTAGTGTAAGTGTTTGTAAAAACGAATCGAAATAGATTGTCTGTTTTTAAATAACTATTCTAATAAATTATTTTGAAATAATGATAAAGAAATTATTTTATTTTTTTATTTAAAAAATTATAACTTTATAAGCTATAAACTGAAAATAACAGTAGTTAATATTTCAAAGCATCCCGCCTAACGTGGATTCTAGCCGTAATAATGTGATCGGAGGCAAATGTCACACAAACGGACGTGGTTTCGGTGGGCGGAAAAATGAACGGTCCATCGGTTTTTAACGTGACGCCGCGGCGGCGTCGCATCTGGTCCGGCGTCTCGTTTGGTTTCTCCGTGGCGGACGGGAATACGTACGTGCGTAGGGGCTGTGCGGCCGTGGGGGTCAGCGGCTCCGTGTCCTTTTCGGTGAACCGTCTCCTCCTAACGCAGCGCGGAGCACGGCAATTCGGAGCCAACGGCTACTGGCGGAGAGGAGAAACGACGGGACGCTAATTTGTACAGGCAAAATGACAGCTTTTGGAATCTACCTGCAGCTAGTCGCTGGATGTACCCGAATGACTGGCTTGCGAGTCGCAAGCTGTTAGTTCGTTTTTTCTCCTTTGCTTGGCTGACTTGCATGGCACCGCCCCGATTATTTCGATTTTAGTTTTTAGTTTTTTTTTTCTATTTTTCTATTTTCATCTTTTTTCTAGCCTTTTAACTTCTTGGATTTTTTTTACCTCCTTATTTTTTCCGTATTCCTTTACATTGATCTTGATACACTAAAAAGATTACTAGCAGCTACAATGCAAAATAAGCTATAAGGCACAAAAAGCTTAAATGAGCAGGCCCGTACAGTACACTGCTTTAAGGGCATTGACGATGAGGCGAGGCCGGTTCTTTTCCAAACTTGCTACTGTACATACGTACGGACCAGGGCTTTTTATTGGATGTTTCCTACTTCTCTCACTCTTTCCTCATTCTCCCCCTTCTCTCACTCTCTTTCTCTCTCTACTGAACATCTCGACCCCATTCATAGCGACGAGTACGAGCCCCAGCCATCATGTCCCTGGTGCCAGCGTAGCCGAATCCGACCGCTATCGTTGACTCTTCGGCCGTCCTCGGGCGTGGCGCCGCCAAATCCGTCGTCGTCAACTTCATCTTCGGCCGTCCTCTCCTCGGGTGTGACACCGCTAGATCCAGTCACCGCCATCAACTTCCTCTTTGACCGTCATCGGGCGCAGTGTAGCCAGATCCGGCCTTCCCCCCTTCCCAGCAGCCTAGTAGGTTGAGTGTGTAGGGGTCGAAACCGAGGATCTTGATGGCAGGCGGGGACGCGGCCGCCCTGGTGTTAGATCGAGGAGGCCAACTAGAGGGGGTAAATATGCGGTCTAAAAAATTCTTCTCTAATCAATTATCAATTTCTATTTGGCTAAACCAAGTAAATAATGCAGAAGCTTAACTCAAAAAAGTTTATCACAATATCGCCTAAATTAATCGGGTTCACCTAAGTGCACCAACAAGCTAAGCCTATGTTAAGGTTTGCAATTCTAAGATGACAAGAGATCAATTTAATTCTATGAATGTAAATTGAGTACAAGAAAACAAACCGCAATTGATACGATTGTTTTTTATCGTGGTGATCGGAGACTTGCCGGTCTCCCCTAGTCCATGTTGATGTTAGTCCAAATAAATTGGTTCGGCTCCACGAATTAAGCCGAAACACCTCAATCCACTAGTCGTAGCTCTTTCCCGTTCTGGGTAGTTGAGCTCCAACCTTTACAACTTTTTTAGGTCTTCTCACAACTTTCTTTGAGAAAATCACCGTGCATGACGCCTCTAACGTCGTCTAGGAGTCGGTAAACTCCAAGAGTAATAAGTCAAGCTCCTCGCTTGACTCTCACCACGTGCAATGAATGCACAAGCTCAAGTAGATACATAATCCACCTCTAGATGCAACACATACAATCTAGAGCCTTTCTCCTTACTCACAAGGGGGAACACATGCACAATTGAGAGGAGGATCTCACACTAGCCCAAAAAAGTGAAATAGAGTGCCAAAAATTAACCTCCAACCGGCCACAAGGGGTATATATACTCTACACCTCGAAACTAGTCGCTGGGAAAGAAAAACAGGGTTTCCAAAAGTACCGTAGGCAAACGGGCGGTACTTCCACTGCTCTCGGCAACGGTAAAAAAAACTAGCCGTTGCAGACAAATCCTGTAGTTCAGTCGTGCAAAGTCCAGTACTACCGATCATCAGAAGTACCGTAATACTCGTGCGGAACTACTGATTTCCTTGGGAACGAGAACACTCCACACAGGTGTTTCTCTAAAAAAACATACCACTACATAAGTCGGACGTTTCGCAAATTGAAAGTACCGCTCACATAGAGGCGGTAGTACTGTTCGCTGATGGGACCGCTCACACAGAGCTGGTCGAAAATATCGATCATTGACTATACTGGTCCTTGACCACGTAGGATGGTTCAACCACTTAGGTCTACGACCACGTTGATCTCCGATCATGTTGTCTGGTTCGACCACATAGGTCTCTGACTACACTGGTCTCTGACCACGCTGGTCTTCAACCACACAACTCTCTGACTACGCTGGTCTCTGGCCATATTAGTTTCGACCACTCAGGTCTCAACCACGTCGACCATGTCAATTTTCGACCACGTCAATCTTCGATCACATAGATTTCTGACCACCACGTCGATTTTCGACCGCATTATATCAATCACGTTAGTTCGACCACGTTGATTACGATCACACAGGTCTCGACCACATCAATTCCAACCACGTTATTTTTGACCACTTTGATCTTAGATCACGTTGATCTTCGACTACACAGATCATCGACCACGTTGATCTTTGACCTCGTCGGTTTGACTACGTTGGTTTCTGACCACATTGATCTTCGACCACACAGGTCTTCGACCACATTAGTTTGACCACAATGGTTCTCGACTACACAGGTCTTCCGACCACAGGTCTGCCGACCACCAATAGACGTGGTAGTTCTGTGATTACAACATTGGTATTACCGACTAGCGGTATTACCGCATAACACATTGTGGTAGTCCCGATTTCCCTGAGAAGTGCTTATACTTCAACAGATTTTGCAAAACACATTTACTAACTACAGTATCTACACACACGGGTTATCCATGATTCCTAGCAAGTTATAAAATACATTTGCACACTTTTAGAATCATGATACAAGGATTATATTTATGAGTTCCAACCATTTGTAAAACACATTTGCAAATATAAGTCCCAGACTATAAAGAATGTAAACATGGACTTCAAATATTTGCAAAACACATTCGCAATGTATAGTCACATGTTACAAGGATTTAATACATGAGTTTCAACTATTTGCAAAACGCATTTGCAAATACAAATCTTATGCCAAGGAGAATTAGTGCAAGTGAGGTTGAGCTATCAACACATGATGAGACTTAAATTACTAGACATGACTCCTCTTAATAGTATGACAACCTATACTAGCAATCCGGTCTTCCAACCAAACATCAAGACCGGTAAAAGACTAGGAACACATTCTTAACTCTAGCTAGTCATATCTTTGCCTTGAGTCATAGTCTTGACATGCAACAACTCATGATGTATCCTTTACTTGACCTTTATCAACACATAATGGGTCTTCACTTGACTTGATGATCAACATATGATCATCTGCTCTTAGATATTCATCAACTCATGAGGCATCATTCATTTGACTTGATGATCTTTAATATATGAAGTCATCTCAAATCTTCTTCATTTGTTGAACCTAACTTATTCATCCAACTCATAAAAAATGTTAGTCTACAAAACAATTACCATCAATTACCAAACTTTACCATTAACACATAATGGGGGGACTAGATTTTATAATATTTTCTTTTTGTAATTCATGACAATCTCAACAAATAATGAGATAAACATTGAATTGCGAGTATATAACATATATACAACAATTGTATACTCTAGAATAAACTTTTAAAGCAAACCTTACTCATCCGGTTGTCATTAATCATCCAACCATCAACACATAATAGAGAAATAAGATGACAACCTGATTTTGAGTATATATGAACTGCATAAGCTATATATGCTCAAGTGATATGTTTTAAAGTGAAGATTCTTAATATGTGGAAATAGAAATGGATCAATACTAATGAAATCACAAAACATAGAATGAACTTCCCCTAAATGTGTGCATGCAAAATGTATTATGAAAGTATATGCACATATTCAAGTATGACTTATTTGGTGAAATTCATTTTATATTTTGGATCCGAGGAAGGCAATAAGATAAGAATGCGATATTGAATGCATACATCTTATGTTTTCACTTTTTATCCAAATGGAACTAAGCGATATTATAATCAATAAACATATTAACTTTATAATTGTAGTTGTCATTATCACTAAAACCAACTTAATGAAATTTGAACTTACACCTGACCCAGCCCGCCCATACGCCGCGAGGGCGCAGGTGGCCTTCTTCTCCTAGCACTAGATCCACAACGCGCACCGCCGTACCTGAGGCCTCGCCGCCGTCTGCCATGGGAGGTAGGTGTTTATGTTGTGCAACATTTTTGATTTCATGTATGCAACAATCAGTGCAACATCGAGATTTTTGTAAAAATATTTTGTTGCATACGGTGATTAAAAATGGTGTACACCTTATCTATGAATGTTGCATCTCCCATAATTCTTTTTTGTTGTATACATAGTTGAAAAATATTGCAACCAAGCGTACGGAGCTAGCGCCCGATCGGACTTCTGGGCGCTAGCAAATCCCATCTTTTCGGCTTTGGTTTTGACTTATCACTTCCTGCTACAGTAATTAGTTTTCAAACGGTGCGTCTTTTCAAAGTGGGGTCTTCAGATAGATTATAGTAGACACTGTACTGAGTTCAGATATACCAGTTAAAATTACATGTAAATATTTTTCTTTACGTACTATCTCTTATAAAAAAATCAGAATTCAAAAACCATAAATCAAAAATTAAAACCACTGTCCAAATGAGCATAACCGGCCAACAGCGGGGTGAGGCATGGCATCCATTGGTGACAGAACCAGTAGTCAGCCGCCAAATAGCGGCCACAGAGTTCTCAACCGTTAACCTTCCCAGGGGCTGGTTAATTACTTGTGGCTCAGGTAACACGGCGTCAGGAGGGAAAATCCATGACAAGAATATATCACTTCAGGAAAAGTGACGCGAGGACTAATGAGCTAACAAAATTGAATCCACATAATCTGCCCAGATTCTAGACCTTTCCTGCACAATCCAACGTAGGGACCGGCGCTAGCTAACGAAGAAAGTGACACCAAATGATGAAATGAACACACTAGGCCTGATCCAATCGTCCGACCATTCTTGTCTTCTTCTGGATAATCTCCCCAGCTTAGGCCCACGTACAAAACAAGAGCATCAGCGGATTTGTGCCCTTCTTAAGCTCTGTCCTATGTTATCCTGTGCCATTCTCTTAAACGCATGATTTCTTGTGAAAATAGGAGTAGTAGATTTTTTGGTGCTTTCCAAAAAGCACCAATAACCTTAGCTTTTCTTAGTGCCTTCATCAAAAGCAATAAAGTGCCTTCATCAAAAGCAATAAAAGAGCGAGATAAAAGAATGCAAAAGAGTTCTTTTCTTGGTTGCACAAGTATCCGGACCATTAGAGCAAGTCCAATAAGAAGTTTAAAAACAGGTACAATAAGGCTTAGTCAGCAGGCTATAGCAAATATAATATCAATAAAATCTTACGTGGCAGAGAGAGAAAGGAAGAGAGAGAAGGAAGCTGGCTACTAAATTACAGCTAGCTATAGCACGTAAAAATATGCATTTCACTCTCTTACATGTGGGGCCAAATAGTTATTGTAATAGCTACCTTATTGTATGAACTATTTTTTTGAAGGCTATAGATGAAATTGACAAGTGTTATAGCCACTAGTTGGTTATACTATTGTACTTGCTCTAATAAGGCTGACTGTGCTAGCTATAAGGGAATCCATGTCAGCATAGTCCTATGTGGAGGGGAGAGAAAAGGAGAGAGAGAGCCAAGCCGACTCCCATGCAATAGTCAAGCTATAGCACAGGAAAAGAGGCATTATCCATGCATGTACCCATAGAACTAATTGCTATACCCATGCATGTATTAAATTATCAATACCTATGTATGTATTAAATGATTGAGAGCTCTTGTGGAGACAACTTACAGCCAGCTTACTGTATGAGTTGACTGCATCATTATCTTTTGATGACATGGAAATGTATTGGAGGTAGCAGCTATCTGTACTATTAAACTTGCTCTAATAGAGCTAAGTGTTTGGCTATAAGTCAAGTTATAAGAGCCAAGTTATACAATAATTTGTCTTCTATTTGTCTGCAAAAGGTTTTTTATTATTATGTGGTACCATGTCTCACATTTTCTTTCCTATTCCTCCTCACATACATTTATTATCTTGGCCCACCACTGCATAGGCTCCCGTGCCCAGCTTGTTGCTTGTATGAGAGCATCTCTAATGGGTCTATAGCAGCTATCTATAAGAGAGTCCATGTCATCAACTGTCCTACGTGGAAAATATTAAATGAAGAAAGAGAACGCAGCTCTCTACAGCTCTAGAGATAGTCTATAGCGCCAAACGAGACAGCCTCCATAAATTCTGTGTGTGCATGTAAGCATCAAATAGCTATCCTTATAGATAGTTCTTTAGAATGCTAACTTTAGTGTGTACTATATAGATGATGTGGAAGTCTTATAGTTAGTTGCTAGCTATAACCATTGGAGATGCCCTGAGAGCCAAGCTCTCATCTCTCTCCTCTCTTCTCTCCTCCACATCAGCAAAAATGCTGACTAACTTGGCTATAAGACCATTATTGTACTTGCTTTTACAGTACATAGAAATTTCAGTTTCATCTAGCATCATGTCCTGTTGCTTGGCAAGGGAAAAGCCATGGAATTGTCGGCCAGTAGCTGGATCTAGCTGAAGCATTTATGGTGGTGCCGAATGTTTAGTGAATCTAGCCTGGACATGTTGCTGCTCCTCAACAGGAAAAAAAATTATGAACAGGGGAGGGGAGATCCATCGTCACCTTCCTTTACTCTCAATTGTAGTTCTTCTCCCCTCTTTTGATCTCTCTCAGGCACTTCGGTTAGCCAGGAAAAGGTAGCAACTAGCAGTACAGTCAGACTGTGTAAAACAAGGTGGCACTAATTACCGTCAAGCTTAGCGGAACGTTGTTGCTATGAATAGCACTCAATTGGAAGAAAATACACTACACGTCATCGTCATGAAATTTAGGTTTAAACTTTTGATTTCTGCCTTATTTTTTACTATTTCTAAATTTTATCTTTTTTTTTGATTTTTTTGACTTTTAAAAGATTTTTTACCGGTTCTATTTTTCGTATTCGTTTACATTGTCTGTGATGGACTAATCTGTTTTTTAATTTTTAAAATTTAGTTATATCAAATAAACTACTATCAGCTGTAGTGTAATTTTAATTAGCTATAGTATAATTTTAGGTATAATTTAATTTATTTTAGCCCCAACCGAACGACATATTAAACGAGTTGTAAGGGTGTCTCCAACAGTTGGCTATTTAGTTAGCTAGATCTGATGTGGCAAGGAAAAAGTAGGAGAGAGAGTAGTCACTAGCGATGAGCAAATAGCTGATCTATTTCACGTAGTCCAAGAACATGAGAGAGGAGCATGTGGGTCCAACAGTATAAAATAGTCTTTGCTTTTGTCTCTCACCTCCACGTCAGCTGACTATATAGCTAGTACTAGCTATTACCATTGCGGACGCCCTAAGGGCGTCTCCAACAGCTGGCTATTTAGTTAGCTAGATCTGATGTGGCAAGGAAAAAGTAGGAGAGAGAGTAGTCACTAGCGACGAGCAAATAGCTGATCTATTTCACGTAGTCCAAGAACATGAGAGAAGAGCATGTGGGTCTAACAGTATAAAATAATCTTTACTTTTATCTCTCACCTCCACGTCAGCTGACTATATAGCTAGTACTAGTTACTACTATTGCGGACGCCCTGGTAGTTCTCTTCGTAATCCAGACTCACAGGTCACCACACCTGAGCTGGGCAACCTGATCTTCTGTGGCTGTGCCGCTATGTGATGAGTTGTTTTGTTCCCTTTGGGCACCATAGATCAAAAAGACCTAACAATTACATGTTATTTCCAGCCAGACTACACTTCTAAAATACCGGGCTGGATGAGTTGATGGGTCAAATTGTCCATACTTGGAATTTTAGGTTAACCTAGCCTCATATATGGAAAAGAAAATTGATTGCATTACTCCAGGCTGGATGAGTAATTCCAAAATACCTAACAATATTGTTTTGCACCCTACCAGGCATTATATGGTTAAGCGTAGCTGCATTTCTCTTTGATCTACCTTGATCATCTGTAAGCCATCCTCTCTCTCTCTCTCTCTCTCTTTTAAAAAAAATCTATCACGTCCTATTTGTTAATTATGTTATGTACCAATCTAATTGTGTCATTTTACAAATTGTTTCCGAAAGTGCACAACGTAGGCTATAAATTGTGAATATAACTGATCATTATTCCTAGCGTCTTACTATTTTTTTACTACGAGAAAGTTTCTTACTATAGTTGATGCTTGCGATTGACAAGTTATGAAGATGATTAATTGTATGAGTTGTAGCATGAGCTCTGTGTCATTATTAGGGTTACACCTTTGATTGACTCGCTGATATGCAAAAAAATTCTTTAGTATATTGTCATTAACAAACTTAATATGATTGTTACAAATGAATGGTACTTCACGTGATTTTATCATATATGGTTTCCTTTTCTTTGGAGTATAAAAATACCAACTCCGGTAAAATTGTAAAGCATTCATAACTCAGGATATTTGTCATTCAAACAGTAAGATAAATAAAAATGAGGAAATATACAAATATTTTCCCGGACAAAGAAATGGACAAAACCAAAGGATTGAAACTGCATCAAGATCAGCAGCCGCAGCAGATCCCTCGTCCCCACTACCACCGCTGATCTCATAAAATGTGAATCGGTTGCCGGAGTTAAATAAACGGCAAGGCAAATCGAAATAAAATCTCCAAAGTGAAAAAAACGAAAAAGAGATAAAGCGGAAAAAAAGAGGAGAGACGCAGCCAAGCACGTATTAAACGTTTTGTTCCTTCGCACACACAGCGCGCACACACAAACTTGTTCCCTCCAATCCTCTCTCCTACGACGCGCTGCGCTGCTAATTCCTCTCCCCTCCCTCCCCTTGCTTCTCGCGCACACTAACCAATCCGAGCACCGGGCCCAAATCGCGAGACCTCCCATCGAATCGAGGCCATTGGGGCGTCCGAGCCGTTGGCCGAATCGGGAGGCATTCGTCTGCGCTGCCCCGTCGTGGCGGTGGCGGTGGCGGTGGTATGATCAGTAGAGGAGGAGGGGGAGGCGGCGGCGGACGAGGCGGTGGAGATTGTTAGTTAGGGTGGTTGTGGTGGTGGGAGGAGGAGGCGATGAAGGCGACGGCGCCGCCGGCGAAGAGGCGGAGGGGCCCGCGGCTGGCGGTGCTGGCGCTCGTCTTCTGCTCGCTGCTCGTGCCGATCGCCTTCCTCTTCAACCGCTTCCCCGCCGGTGAGTTCCCCTCCCTCCACGCCGCGAAGCCCCCTGATTTGGGGAATGCGGGTGGCGCCGCGGCGTTCCGGATAGGATCGGCGCCGTTCCCGGCGGATCTGTTCCGGGGAGCTTTGTTTTGTTATTTGTCGTCTAATGCGGGATACTGGTGGTTTTGGTGTTATTGTTGTTCTCTTATTGGGGATTTTGTTTGGCTGGTTTCCTGACTGGTTCGATTTCCTGATGCAGGGTATGTGACGGATGAGCGCCCCCAACAGGTAACTTACTTTAGAAAAACTCATATAGAAATTTTGGTCTATTTTGGATGGATTTTTTTATATGAAAATGTTGATGGATGTTTTATTCTGTTTCGTGCTATTATATGTTAATTTTTGTTGGATGTAGGAGATTATTTTGCCTTCATTCGATCCCTTGGGGGTAGAAAGGGGCGGCGGTGTGAATGAGGTGAGGCAGGAGGGTGGTGGTGGTAGCGGTGTGAATGCAGCAGAGGCACAGGTTAGTGATTTTTGTAATCTTTTGTCATGTAATGATGGTGATTGATTTGTATAACCGCTTGGCGTTTGCTAGCTTGGTGGATGTGACATGATCATGCAACGTAAACTGCGTGTATTTGTTCCACGGCTTTAGTGCTTGGTTTTTGCTATGTTTTGTACTGTCTGCTTTTTAATGTCAAGAACTTAATAATACTAGAGACGCCTACTAGCACGACTGAAACTAAAAGCTAGATGATAATGTTGAATATCATAATCTTCATTACCATTTAAAATAGCAGTTTTGAACTTTGGTTCTGCATTTGCACATTTATTCAGTAGACCAAAACATCAGTAACCATAAGATCGTTAAATTAACAATTGATATTATAGGCTGGACATGCTTTCTCATCTCCCATATTCCTCTTTTCTGTTTCCTCATTTTCTCTAGCATGTTTCAGATTCTCAGTTGGCTGGTTATGAACCATTCTATACTAGTTATTTTCCCCCCAAAAGCCAGCTTGTTTAGGGATATATTTCATTTCTGTTCGAATTCATTTTTATTCTTTTTAAATTTAAAAGGTATGCTAGAAAAACAAACGCTCATAACACCGAGTAAGACAATAAAGGGGGCATACAAAAATAATTTGAGCCACCAAAACCAACAGCTACAAACCACCCACAGGGCCAGTGAACAAAGTGATATGGCATAGCAGTTGTAAATTTAATCTCTCCTCCAAGGCTCCAACCCATTCTTTCTTCATGATTATGAACTACGAGGGATCTGGAAAATATATGCTTGTAGAATCGGTAAATACATTGTCGTAGCTACGGGCTAAACAGAGAAGGAGGGGACTAGTAGGAGAGGAAGAGGAGAGTCAGATCTGTGGAGAGGTGGTGAGAATGAGGGAGATGTGTCCCCCTTTGCCCCTCCTGGGGGCTTATATATATGTGAGTGGGGTAGAATGGGAAATCCTCATTCTACCCCTTAGTATTTACAAAGGATGGGGGTACACTGGTATATTTACACTGTTATATTCCTCTACACTATTGGGCCTATTACATGTTGGACTAGTTGCACGGCTCAATCACGGGGGGTTGGGCCACCCCTACAACATACATTCATTTCTATTTTTTATGAATAATTACTGCAAATGCATTCCATTACAGCTCCCATAGGTATTTTGAAATCCCTGACACATTCCCCTCCCTTTTTTCAGGATGTGCTCGAGAAGATTTCCAGGGGCAGTATAGACCCACACCACCAAAGTGATACTGACCCTTCTAGAGATAGCACTAAACCAAAAGGAATAGGTTAGTAATGGCAACAACACTACCAAATTAAGTTCAATTGAATATATGAGAACACCCTATTCAATTAATACAGGAATGCCATTTATGTAATTTAACTATTTTAAAACTTTGTGGGTTATCAGTTATTTGTGCCCGTGACCTGCACTTTATTGACTGGCAATGAAAATTATTTGGCCTTTCACTCTAATTTGTTTCAGCACTTACACCATCTGCTTTATTACTTGTTGTTTCAAGATTCACATTCTTGTGTAGTAAAGGACAAGCCTTTTTACCCCCAGCGTGTTCAAATAAGCTAGTAATACTCAATTCTAAACAAATACCAGTGTATTTACTAGCACATAGTGATAATTAGCCATAAGTTGCCTTTTGTCAAGGTCAAGCTATGTATGAATTGTGGTCCATCTATTCTATACCTGTTTTTGTTCTTATGATGTGCTCATGTTTTACTTGACTTGGTAGCCATACTGACTCACTAATTGGCATCGTATGCAGTTCTTCCCCCACCAAAAATTGAACAACCGAAGCCAGAAGTGAAGCCAGTACCAGTTCCAATTCAACACAGAAATGTATGGTGACTCTTGGCTTGCCGATTCTTTTCTGTACAAATGATTGATTACAAATTGTGCTTTACCTTTTGAAGCATAACTTCATTTTTTTCATTAATATATATATACTTACTCTCTCTGAACTTAGCCCAGGCTGTAATTTGGCTGCTTTTTTTTAACGTGACGTATATTGATACATTACATTTGAATAAACATATATTGCTTCCAGGATGTTAGTGGCAATAACAGGATGAGACGGTCCAAGGTTCAAAATGCTGATGAAGTGGAAAAGGCTAAGGCTTGTCAACTTGAATTCGGGAGTTACTGTCTCTGGTCCATAGAGCACAAAGAAGTTATGAAAGATGCTGTTGTGAAAATACTGAAAGATCAGCTATTTGTAGCCCGATCTTACTACCCAAGCATTGCCAAACTTAAAGGAAAGGAGGCCCTGACTCGTGAATTGAAGCAAAATATTCAAGAACATGAGAGGGTTCTCAGTGAATCCATTGTTGACGCTGATCTACCATCCTTGTGAGTATTTAGTGTGCATGCTTGTCATTTTTGGCCCCTTTGCATTACATGGTCCATCTTGTAAGTTGAAACACTAGATCATATTTGCATTGCATGGATTCTTTTGCAGACACAATAAGGCTGAAAATCCAACTTTTGGTGAATTCTGTTCCAGTGTTCCACTGTCATTTTTGTTGCATATATATGTTTTCTTAGAGTAAATATTGAATTTACAACTAAGTTTGACTGGAAAAGAATTTTCCAATCATGTGTCTACGTTGATTTTTAATAATTGAGTGATACTATGTCTGTGCTTACAGTATCAAAAAGAAGATAGAAAAGATGGACCAAACAATAGCAAGAGCCAAATCATGCACTGTGGATTGTAACAATGTCGACAGAAAGCTTCGCCAGATACTTCATATGACAGAAGATGAAGCTCATTTTCATATGAAGCAGAGTGCATACCTGTACAACCTTGGTGTTCACACGATGCCGAAAAGTCATCATTGCCTTAATATGAGATTGACAGTAGAATATTTTAAATCAACTCCATTGGATTCAGATGACTCCCCTGTCCATAAGTTTAACATTCCAGACCACAGGCACTATGTCATATTATCTAGAAATGTACTTGCAGCTTCTGTTGTCGTCAACTCAACTATTAGCAGTTCTGAGGTACGCAGGCAGTTTTTACACTACTAAGCTGGTAGAACATCTTCCGGGCTTTGCATTGCTGATGTTCCTTTTGGCCTTTTGCAGGAAACTGGAAATGTAGTCTTTCATGTACTAACCGATGCTCAAAATTTCTATGCCATGAAGCACTGGTTTGCAAGAAACTCCTACAAGGAATCAGCTGTCCATGTTATAAACTATGAACATATTATTTTGGAGAATTTGCCTGAGTTTAGCATGCAGCAGTTATATTTGCCTGAGGAATTTCGTGTTTTCATCAGTAGTCTCGAGCGACCTACTGAGAAGACTAGAATGGAGTATTTATCAGTGTTCAGTCACTCACATTTCTTTATTCCGGAAATATTTAAAGATTTAAAGAAGGTGATTGTGTTGGATGATGATGTGGTTGTTCAACGCGATCTCTCTTTCTTGTGGAATCTTGATATGGGAGATAAGGTCAATGGTGCTGTCAAGTTTTGTGGCCTGAGATTGGGCCAACTAAGAAACCTTCTGGGTAAGGCAACATATGATCCCCAGTCATGTGCATGGATGTCTGGGGTGAATGTGATCAATTTGGACAAATGGAGACAGCATAATGTTACAGAGAATTACTTGCTACTCCTGGAAGTGGTTGGTTTAGTTCTCAGCCCATTCCTATTTCAAATTCTAAAGCATGCCTTCATATCTAGTATTTTGTTTTGTTCCATTATTTCTAGCTAGCGAGTTTGCTAACTACATGAAATAATGAGCTTAATGATACTTAGATTAGCTTGGGTGTGTTTAAGTTAATGTCAGTCTCAAATTTTGGAAAATATATGATTTGGACCCATGAAACTTGTGTGAAGTGATTAGCTTATTATTGTTTTTACTCTTATTTTGGTACAGTTCCGAAACAATGATGATGAGGCTTCACTGCGATCTGCAGCTTTACCGATAAGCTTGCTTTCCTTCCAGCATATTACATATCCTCTTGATGAGAGTTTGACTTTATCTGGACTTGGCTATGACTATGGAACTGAGGAGGAACTTGCCCGAACTTCTGCAACATTGCATTACAATGGTAATATGAAACCTTGGCTTGAGTTAGGTATACCAGACTACCGGAAGTACTGGAAGAGGTTTCTTACACGAGATGAGAGATTCATGGATGAGTGCAATGTAAGCCCATAGCACACTTGAGCCTGGGAACCAGAACATTTGACGGTAGATTGTTACGTCTACTGCTGTACTATATACCAAGAGGCCGAGCACTTTCAGTGAAAAAACAAGGAAAGCAGTCATTAGCCATCAATTTTGACAGAGTAGATCCAGCACCATCTGTTCATTGAATTAGTGAGCTAGATGGATGGTTTTTCTGCAGTTAGAGACATTAAGGATGAAGCAGTAGACAATGATGATGTGTGACGGTGAGGCTTCAAGTAAAGGAAGTATCACTCACCATCTAGATTACGGGAAAGGATGATCGGTGGCGGGCTGCGGCACCTTTATTGAAATTGGTGCCTTACGCCTCATCGATGCAGGTTAATTCTTTTGTTAAAATTTTTTGACCCCTCTTGTTTTGTCCTTCTGTCAATAAGGGCATACACAGGCTAAATTCAAATTCTTTGTTCTTAGGTGTTGCACATTGATTTTTATCATTATTACGTTGATGGAAAGTATATTTTGTTGTCAGAAACTCACCAGTTACAGAACGAGATTGACAGCTGTTTGGATATCTGAGTACTGTTGTGCATTTTCTCATGTTTTCGTACATGGAAATGGGTGTGTCGGTGACGTGTACTCCACTTTCATATGGAAGACTTAAGACGAGGACTGAGGAGCATGCGTGCCTCTGAATTGGTCTCCATTTATGATTTCCATTCATGTGCGCCTCTATAGCGTAGGATGACTTTGCAAGTTCCAGTGTTAGTTCAATTGCGTGGCAAGGCTCGAGACTTGCTGTTGAAAGTTAAGGAACTGGATAACAATTAACAAGAGGAGAGTTTAACGACTAAGGAATACAGTACAAGAACTGCGATAAAAACTCGTACGGTGTCGGGAGAGTACATGAGAGATGATATCACCGACGGCTGCACCCGCCATGTACCGCTCCTCCACTTGGTGATATTCACAGATTGCGTTTGCGTTGAGCGGGTCGGGGGTGATTGACCGGTCGCATGTTTGCAATCGCACCGAAGAAGAAAGCTACAGCTACAGGTCCGATTCCATGTGTTGCTGACGCAGATAGAGTGCACTGGATCCTCGAATTGAGCCACTGTCGGCAGCTATCATCTCCGTTGAACAAGGAAGGTCGCATGTAGTATAACAAGCAGGGAGGGTGGCGCGGATGCTACATTGGTTTCAAAGTTTGTAGTATAAAATAATATAATATAATTTAGATGCTTGAGAATATATATATATATATATATATATATATATATATATATATATATATATATATATATATATATGTATGTATGTATGTATGTATGTATGTATGTATGTATGTATGTATGTATGTATGTATGTATGTAGACTGTTTAGATTTTGAATATATCATAAACATTTGAATTGATAATATAAGTTTGAAAGAAAATACATCTTAGAAATTTTACTTTGAAATTCATATGAAAATTCAATCGCAAATTTTTTTATTTTTACAGTTATTCAGTTATTTATGGATTTCAGTTTGGAATTTGTTTTGAAATTAAGTTGATTATTCCATATTTTTTGGATTGTACTTGACATGGACTCTTTCTTTGAATATAAACCCTTATATTTTGGAGGCATCACAATCAATAGTGCAGTTTTTTCCTTCTCCTTTTCCACTTGGTAACATGGGAATTTCTAGCTCTTAAGAGCACATTTTGTGTGGCTAGATATAATAATTCTACTCGGTGAAATAGAATTATATTATGGTCTCTTTCGTATGAGTACGGTTCTTCAAACACTTCTATTTAATAAACTCTATAAAGCAAGGTGAGATAATAGGCAAAGTACATCTAGAGGAAATGTAGTTGAAGTATAAGATTTGATTTGGAAAATAACAATTGATTAAATATGTTGTTAGGATATTAGAAACATAATAGAGAAATACACTTTCAGATACCTTTTTCTAATGCATCGTGTCCTTTCATTCTAGCCTTATTCAATAGTTTGCTTTTTCCCCATTTTTTTCTCTCTTCCATCTTGCCACCACGTTAATCCAATTGCAAGAGCGCACGGTCCAGGTGCTCTTGCACAAGCCCTTCAACCCTCCTCTGCAAGCTTAGCGGCATCACCACCTGCTTCAACAAATGTATAGGCACCATTCAGATACCACCAATTTGCAATGAGTTCCCCATTTGCCTTTTTCTTTTTGCCTCTCTTAATTAGCCCATAGGCCAAATATAAGTAACAACAAAAGATAAAAACGACGTGGAGAAACCCATCTAGTCTATCCATAGGTAAACGACCGTGGGACACGGCCTACTTGTCTTGGTCCTCACCGAAGTTAAAGTATTCTTCCTCCGAGCAATATTATTTAAGAGTGAGTACAAAAATATATTCCGCAAGTTACACGGGAAAATACATTATTAATATGACGGCAACAAATGAAGGCATATATGGTTGTTTGAGCGTAAAGCTACATTTAAACAAATACATTAAATAGATGTAAAATTGCATAATTTAATACAATAAGTAAAAATAGTAATTTAAACAAAATTAATACCGTTAGTGTAGATCCAACCTAACACTAACCTAACCACGGGTATCCCACCCGGACCATCTTTTCTCAAAAGATCTCATCACCTTTCATTTAAACTAGTTTTGTAAAATAAAATCTAATTCATGAAAAACTTTACTCAATATACCCTTGATCGTGGGCATGGCTATTTTGGATAACTTATACACTCTACAGATGTGGTACAACTTTACCCACAAGACATGATTAACTCATAATATCGGCCATTACACCATTCTGAAGGCGTGCGACTAAGAAAATCATAACAAGACCTTTACAATGCATACCCGTCAACTTGGTCATACCCCCTCTAAGATTTCACTCCAATAAAGAATCTACTAAATCGGGGTCCCCTCTTGAGTTGTGTGAGACTTCTCGTAACCTACGTCATACCCACATTCAAACTATAGTGAGGCATAGGTTGGGATCCACAAATTAGTTAGGCAGGTCTGTCCCATACTAGACTTATAGTAGTACAATATGGCTTTGTAGCAGTAGCTCACAGACCGGTGCTTAATTGACTTAAATAGACTTTTTACATACTCCTTGTGCCATCGAGCACCACTTAACCATTTGCCTAGGTTTAAACCATATTTTTATATTTTATTTTTAAATATTTCATACACCTTCTTGACTCATTAAAGTCAAGAATACATTTTAATAATCACCATTTTATGTGAAAAAGGTTATTCCAAGCGTAGGATTATTTCTAAGCATGTCTGAGCTTTGCTACAGAATTTTTTAGCCAATACTAATATACTAACCTAAGTTTTATTTTAGTGTGACAAGGTATTTAGGTGATCAATATCAAAGGTGGTCATAACAATTAGGTATTAACTATGCCTTTAAAACTGATTTTAAAATTTATTGAGTAAACATATGCATGCAGAATAATTTAAAATATAATTTTATTTACAAACTTGTATCAATATGGCCAAGGAGTGTAACTTGCCTTACTCAGTGTACTATTGGTGAGAGTCATCGTTGAAGTTGCACTCTTCCGAAACATTGTAGTCTACACGTGAAAAGTAACCAAAACAAGATAAATAAAATTTAAATAAAATTCAAAAATTATAAAATAGGGACTTAGAGATAGATGATGAATTTATATGAATTTAGAAACTTGAATAACTGGATTCGGAGTTCGGATGACAGAAAACAAGTGATCAGAAGATTGGTCGGAATGGAAATTGTTGGAAAATATCAAACGAGGGAATATTCCTTGGAATCTTGTTTTTGGCTAGGTTTTTGGGTTTATTTGTGAGATGGTAGATGGGGCCAGCTGTAAGTGGCTCAAGGAAAATGAATGGAGAACTTAACAGAGAACAATAAAGGAAGAAGAATTGCACACGCATGAGCAGGGCTCAGCCATGGCGGTTTGCCAGCGAGGGGAAAGCCAAGGAGGCTGGCCAAGGGGTGAAACGGGTCCATGGCTCACCGGAGGATGGCTGACCAGCAGGGCCCATGGCTGTGGTGCCATCACCTGGAACGTCGATGACAAGGTTGACAAGGGAAATGACACCCGAGTATGGAACATGGGCAAACAAGGTGATCTCTAGCACGGCCTCGGCCCAAGGAACACGATGATACACTCAGTTTGGCTGGAAGATGTATGGATTGGGCTAACCCATAGTGACATCCATGAACAAGTTTGCAGGATTCGGTTTGAGTCAGTTTGGGAAAGTACAAGATAAAAGGCAAATGGATGAACGAATCATGAAGGGACTGGAAGAAATGGATTCCTTGCGTGATTTGGCATAACTTTCATTTCGGCAAGACATTGAGATGATACTCAGTTGAGAAGTTGGCTTGAGGAGGCAAAGGTGGCCATGGCTAGTTCAGTATAGACTGATCGGTTCAGCTCTCTTTCAGGAAGATAAATAGTAACCAGCACATGAACAGCAAACACACAAGAATAGTGCTGATGAATAGTCTGGGGGGGGGGGGAGACAGAAAATGAGGATAAAGAAAGAAAGGAAAAGAAAAAGGAAAGAAAGGGAAAGAAAAGATGTGCCAAGAAAATGGCATTTTTTTGGAGATTTGGATTTTTGAAGACTTGAATTTGAATTTTTGGAATTTAAATTCAAATTCAGAATTTTGCGTTGGAATTGAAATTTTGATGTTTCCTCCTAGGATTACACATAAAATCCAAATAAAGACCAAATAAAATCCAGACACTTTTAAATAATTAATTTAGAATTAATTTTTTTAAAAGACAATGAATTTTGGGATGTTACACTGTCCTCGTATTCTGTTCGGATTGGGTTGTGTTTTGTCTGCTACTGTATATTGTGTTTTAGCTGTACATGATTTCCCTTTGCTGTTCTAAACGGGAGTTCTGCTCCAAGTGTCCTGTGTTCTAGCTGTACACAATTTTCCTTTGCTATTCCAAACGGAAGCTTTGCTCTAGGTTTGTTAAGTTTTTTGCCATTCATTTCCCTTTTTTGCTTTGAGTGGGAGCTTGCTCCAGATTTGTTAAGTTTTTCCCTTGATTTTCCTTTGTTGTTCTGAACAGGAGTTCTGCTCTAGGTTTGTTAAGTGTTTTCCTTTGATTTTTCTTTTCTGTTCCAAATGGGAGCTCTGCTCTAGATTTGTTAAGTTTTTCCCTTGATTTTCCTTTGTTGTTCCGAATGAGAGCTCTGCCCAAGGTTTGTTAAAATTTTCCCCTTAATTTTCCTTTGTTGTTCCAAATAGGAGCTCTACTCTAGATTTGTTAATTTTTCCCTTGATTTTCCTTTGCTTTGGCGAGAGAGGATCCGCCAAGAAGGCTAAAAGTTGATAGTTTCTTTGGCCAGAGGTAAGTCATGGGTTGTGTCTTGTTTGCTAGGAAGTCTTGTGGGCACTGTATTTGTAGGCTACCTGTCCTCATATTCTATTCGGATTGAGTTGTGCTTTGTCTGCTAGTGTTTATTGCATTCTAGTTGTACATGATTTTCCTTTGCTGTTCTGATCAGGAGTTCTGCTCCAGGTGTCTTGTGTTCTAGCTATACACAATTTTCCTTTTTTGTTCTGAATGGAAGCTTCGCTCTAGGTTTGTTAAGTTTTTTCCTTCATTTTCCTTTTTTGCTTTGAACAAGTGCTCTGCTCCAGGTTTGTTAAGTTTTTTCCTTGATTTCTAGGTTTGTTAAGTTTTTTCCCTTGATTTTTGTTTTCTATTCTAAACGGGAGATCTGCTACAAATTTGTTGAGTTTTTTCCCTTGATTTTCCTTTGCTGTTCCAAATGAGAGCTCTGCCCAAGGTTTACTAAGTTTTTTCCTTTGATTTTCCCTTGTTGTTCCGAACGGGAGCTCTGCCTAAGGTTTGTTAAGTTTTCCCCCTTAATTTCCCTATGCTATTTCGAATGGGAGCTCTGCTCCAGGTTTGTTATTTTTTCTTGTTTTCCCTTTGTTGTTCCGAATGAAATTTAGATCAATCTCAATTCTTATAATCTGGACCCATATCAATTGATGGTATAGATCTTTTACCATAAAAAGTTTAGATCAATCTCAATCATTATAATCTCTACCTCAATCGATGGTATAGATAATCTCCAACTTAATTGATGGTATATATCTTTCTCTCTTTTTAATTAATGTGGTAATTTCTACCTTTTGACAACAAATGTGATGACTTCTTTTGTTTCTTCTTTAATAATATAATAGATAAACTCTATTTGGTCGGCGCATCTGAGTTCCAGACTGTGCGTGAACCAGTGCTCCCTGTGAACTGTGTTGAAAGAATTGATAGTTGTCGTACAGTTACAGATATCAACAGAGATCCCTAGAAAATCTCTAACATATATGTGTAAATCAGTATCGGGATGTATTCTATTTTGAACCGGTGTAATCCTATAGCATATATGAAAATAGTATATAAAAGGAAACAAAGCAAGTGATGCGTTGGCCGGCGCACAATTTTCCCATCTACTATCTTCCTTTCTCTTGTCTTCTATTCTTTACATGGTATCAGAGCCACAAAACTCTTCACCGTGATGTCTACTACCAGCGCCATTGCAAACTTCACTGCTTCTGCATCTAGCTCCACCATGGCTGGACTTCTTCCCACACCGTCGTTTGGACATATGGTCAATATCAAGTTGATACAGGAGAATTACCACTTGTGGAAGGCGCAATTCATGCCCTATCTCCATGGCCAACAACTCCTCGGCTATGTCGACGGGACAAAACCTTGCCCGGCTCTGGTGATCACCGTGATGGGAGAAGGCAGTGCAGAGTAGCGACAAAATCCAACATACCAGATCTAGTTGCAGCAGGACTAGATAGTTCTCAGTGCATTGCTCTCCTCTCTCTCAGAGCAAGTGCTGGGCTAGGTGCTATTTCTAAGCACTTCCCGTGCAGTCTGGGAAGCCCTTGAGAGCATGTTCTCATCAGGCTCTCGTGCGCGTGTGATGCAGATCAAGCGTCAACTCGCCACTGCACAAAAGAAGGACACCTCTCTAAGGCAGAATTCTACAACAAGGTAAAGAATCTTGCTGATACATTAGCTTCTATAGGAAAGCTATTGCAATATGAAGAAATCATTGGATATCTTCTTGTTGGTCTTGATAATGAGTATGACCCGATTGTTGCATCTCTTAGCACAAAGTTAGAATTTCTTTCTCTCAGCGATGCCTATGCACATATCCTCAACTTCGAGATGCATCTAGAGCATCTAACTGCCATGCAAGGTACTGCTGGTATATCTGTCAATAGTGCTTCTTGGAATAAACAATATGTGCAGCATAACAACCATGGACGTGGTCGTGGCCATGGCAATACTCACTTTGGTGGACAAGAAAGCGGAAATACTCACTTCAGTGTCAGGTCTATGGCAAGATGGGACACGCAGCCATCAAATGTAATCATCGGTTTGATCACTCCTTTCAAGCTGAAGACAACAAGTTTGCATCAGTGGCTGCTACTTCCTCTTATGACATTGATCCAAATTGGTACATGAACACTGGAGCTACAGACCATATTACAAATGATTTAGACAAGCTCACTATCAGGGAGAAGTACTTGGGCAAAGACTAAGTACAGGTAGAAAATGGCTCAGGTATGAAAATTCTTCATGTTGGTCACTCCTGTTTTCAGACTCAAAATCAATCTTTACATCTGAAAAATGTCTTGCATATTCCTAAATCCACTCGTCAACTTCTTTCCGTTCATAAAATTACCTCTGAAAATGACATCTTTATCGAATTCCATTCTGTTTTCTTGTTAAGGATCGTCTCACGAAAAGGATCCTTCATCAAGGCAGATGTGAAAATGGATCATATCCTCTCAGACCAAGCCATGGTTCTTCAACCAAGGAAGCTTTTTCCAGCATCAAACCTATCCAAGTGCAGTGGCATTGCAGGCTAGGCCATCCTTCATCAGCAATCGTTCAACAAGTTTTAAGTTCAAATAGTCTTCCAGTTCCATTTCCACTTGATAAGTCTTTAGTTTGTGGACCTTGTCAGTTGGCTAAAAGCCATCAACTTCCTTTTGTTTCTTCACACACTATATCTCTCTATCCACTCGAACTTGTGCATTCGGATGTATGGGGACCAGCTCATGTTTTAGTTAATGAATTCAAGTATTTTGTTAGTTTCATCGATGATTTTAGCAAATATACTTGGGTTTATTTACTAAAAAGAAAGTTTGATGTGTTCAAAACTTTCCTTCAACTCCAAAGTAATGTTGAACTATTGCTAAACAAATGCATAGTCTGTGTTCAAACAGATTTGGGGGGGGGGGCGAATTTCAGTTTCTTCACACTTTTTTTTGAACAAACCGGCATATCACATCGTGTATCATGCCCATACACGCACCAACAAAATGGCACTGCCGAGCGGAAGCATGGACATATTGTTGAAGTTGGGCTTTCTCTTCTTGCGCAATCTTCCATGCCATTATGGTTTTGGAATGAGGCGTTTCTCACTGCTAGCTTTCTCATTAACAGACTACCAAGTAGGGTTATCAACAATCAAACTCCCTTAGAGCATCTTCTTAACTGCAAGCTAGATTACACATTTCTTCACATTTTTGGATGTTACTGTTGGCCAAATCTTTGGCCATATAACTCCACTAAGTTGCAGTTCTGTTCAAAGGATTGTATTTTCATTGGCTATAGCATGATGCATAAAGGGTATAAATGTTTGCATACACTCACTGGTCGTGTGTTTCTATCCAGAGACGTTGTGTTCAGTGAGATGGAATTTCCTTTTACAAATGACCAATCATCTTCCCCTAATCATACCCAGATATATTCAGAGGTCACTCTTCTTCCTATTAATCATCTCCACTCTGAGTTTGTTAACACGAATGTACAAACTGAAGATAACATTCATCCTGTGTCATTGCAGCCTCATCTATCTTTTGTAGAGCCTTCACAACATGGGGGATAGGAAACATATGCTGAGCAAAACCAGATAGATTCAGGTGCTACTTGTAGGTGCTACTGATTCTTCATGTGCTACTAACCCTGGTTCAGATTTAGCCAGCTCTCCTCCAGATGGGGCAGGTACAGTCTCACAGGTGCAACCACAACGTACTATGCAGCAAGACTCAAGACTAATGTGTGTCAACCGAAACAATGGACGGGTGGAACTATTCCATATCCGACACGACGGGCGTTTGTTGCCAGCATCAAAGAAGAGCTAACAGACTATATTCAAGCATTGCAACATCCTGAGTGGAAGAGAGCAATGGATGAAGAATATATGACACTTTTGAAAAACAAGACTTGGCACTTGATTCTACCTCGATAAGGTCTAAACCTAATTGATTGCAAGTGGGTATTTAGACTTAAGAAGAAGTCTGATGGAAGTATCGACCGGCATAAGGCAAGGCTAGTGGATAAAGGGTTCAAGCAACGGTTTGGTATTGATTATGATGATATATTCAATCCAGTGGTTAAGCCAGCAACCATCAGGTTAGTACTCTCCATTGCAGTCTCAAATGGATGGAGTCTAAGACAACTGGATGTGAAAAACGCATTTCTTCATGGAGTACTTGAAGAGGATGCCTACATGAAGCAGCCACTGGGGTATGAGAACATTCAATATCCTGATTATATTTGCAAACTTGATAAATCCCTTTATGGGTTGAAGCAGGCCCCTCATTCTTGGCATTATCGGCTTAGTTCCAAACTTTAGGAATTGGGATTTGAAGCCTCAAAAGGAGATGCATCTCTATTTGTATACAATTAGGAGGGTGTAGTTACTTATTTCCTTATCTATGTTGATGATATAGTAGTAACCAGCTCATCAGATCAAGCAATTGAAGACTTGTTGCATCAATTGCACAATGAATTTGCCATCAAAGATCTAGGAGCATTACACTATTTTCTGGGCATAGAGGTGAAGTTGAGCAAAGATGGAATTATCCTCACTCAGCAGAAGTATATAAAAGAGTTGCTTGGTCGAGTAAACATGAAAAACTGCAAACCAGTAACTACCCCCATGGCTAGTACTGAAAAGCTCTCAGTATGGGAAGGAGATCCTCTCAACAGTTCAGAAGCTTCTACATACAGAAGTATAGTTGGGGCATTGCAATATCTAACATTGACTAGACCTGTATAGCCTTCTCGGTTAATAGGGTATGTCAGTATTTGCATGCCTCAACATCCTTGCATTGGAGTGCTGTCAAATGGATACTCAGATATTTGAAGTATACACTGACCATCGGCTTGGCAATACAAAAATCCTCTTCTATGCTATTAAGTGCATTCTCATATGCTGATTGGGTTGGTTGTGCAGATGATAGGCGCTCCACAGGAGGCTTTGCTATTTTCCTTGGTAAAAATCTCATCTCTTAGAGCTCAAGGAAACAAGCAACCGTTTCTAGGTCAAATACGGAGTCGGAATACAAATCACTTGCCAATGCTACAACAGAGATCACTTGGCTTCAGTCTCTTCTTGGTGAACTAAAAATATTTCAGAGTAAACCACCTTGTTTATGGTGTGACAATCCGGGAGCAACCTACCTATCGGCAAATCCAGTTGTTCATGCCCGAACTAAACACATTGAGGTAGATTTCCATTTTGTTCGATAAAAAGTTGGATGCAAAGAGGTTAGATTCACATCGTCCCAGGATCAAGTAGCTGACATCTTTACTAAGCTGCTTGCAGCAAGACAATTTACAATCCTTACACACAATCTAAACCTCATTCCAGTCGGATAAGATTGAGGGAGGCTGTTGAAAGAATTGATAGCTGTCATAGAGTTACCGATATCAGTAGAGATCCCTAGAAAATCTCTAACGCATATGTGTAAATCAGTATCGGGATGTATTATATTTTGAACCTATGTAATCCTGTAGCATATATGAAAACAATATATAAAAGGAAATAGAGCAAGTGTTGCGTTGGCCGGCGCACAATTTTCCCATCTGCTATCTTCCTTTCTCTTGTCTTCTATTCTTTACAAACTGATCATCGTGCCCCGATTTCTCCAAATATTCTCACTCATATCCACAAAGAGCTGGATCTCAGACCTTGCCTGAACCAAGTGCTAAGACCACCTGAATATTTCCCCGCACATTCAACTGACAACACGGGAAAAAACCGAGAATGTGAGCAACGGGCATAAACCCGCTAGGTTTTGCCATCCCAAACCCGTGCCCGTGAAAGTTGGACGTGCCCGCTAAAAAACCCATGCCTGTTGACAGGTGCAGATTTTTGCCCAGACCCATGCCCACTCGGGTAATGGGTACCCATGGGTCGCCCGTGCCCGACAACAGCTGTGCAGATAATGCAGTGCAGCATATAATGCCTGCCTTCCAAAGACACATTCAGTACCAACATAGATGGGGCCTTGGATACCATCCAAACTTTTCAGGTTGAACTGTAATAAGCAAATGATAGGGAAATTGCAGTAAGGTGAAATGACTCGTGTAGGAGAGAACTTTTCAGAGATACGGATGTAAAATCTTACTAAATAACGACGACATTCCTGTTGGTATATTGATCATGATGATCAATCCCATCAAATCTTTAAGGGAACTACACATAGCAAACTTTCATACATACCATAGGGTCCATCATAAAACACATTGCTTCCTTTATAGCTTTGATGTTGATGTAGTGATGACAATCCAAGTTCAGCAAATATGGAGCATTAGTCAGTGCAGCGGACACTCGGACATGTGAAACTGCAAAATAAAAGGAATGAAAAATCCATTATATGTTACAACAAGTTATAGAAGAGTGAAAGAAAAGGCATCAAACACATATGTTGCTAAAATGCATGAAACAAGCAATGACAAATCCACAATGCACATCACTAGTTCACTCCATCAATTCTCAGTTCCTTGTACTTGACTCAGTTCATTACAAGTACTTGACTCAGTTCATTACAAGTTCGTTACAAGTTCACAGTTCACAACTCAGTTAAAACCAAAAGGAGAGACATCAACTGCTCCTTGTACTTGACATGTTCCCAAAAGGTGTCGCCACTTGATTACTTGAATCTGGTGTGTGCAGAGCCTCAAATTGCAAGTTCCTAAATGAGCAGAAAACAGCACACTAATTAGCTATCTAATCTCACTAGGACAAACATTACTAAATGCGAACACATTACATCACCTGAAGGCCCTCTTGAATATCCTGAAGGCAAGACCAAAAGGTAGCAGGCTTTTTATTCTTCTCATCAACTACAGAACAAAAATGAATTAGTAAAAAAATGCATAAATGAATAGGACAGCAAGTTCAATATATTAAGAGATCATGTTAATATACCTTTGAACTTGTTTCTAAGCCAATCTTGGGAGCACATGAGAGCCTCCAACATCTTGGAAGTGAGTCTGCTACGATGCTCACTAAGGACTCTACCACTAGTGCTGAAAGCGGACTCTGAAGCAACAGTGGTAACAGGGATAGCATATATGTCCCTTGCAATCTTCCTCAAAGTAGGATATCGAGTCCCTGCATTACAACAGTAATAACATATGGAAAAATTCATACATTGGCAATCATTCATACAGTAAATTGGCAATCATTCATTGGAAAAATTCATACAGATTACTGCATGAACTTTGGCAATCATTCATACATTCCTTTAATTTCAGTACATACAAACCACACATGGAAAAATTGATTAACCACATATGCACTTTTAGTAGTCAGTACACTTCTAACAGTAGTAATAACATGAAATCTAACACAAATTGACTTGGCAGAAGTTCTTTTTCTTACCCCAAAGAACGCACGATGTTGCCCCCTGCAGGTGAAGTCGGAGAGACGGGAGGCCGTCCGTTCTTGGTCGTTGCAGCAGCCGCAGGCAATCTAACAAGGCGTCCGTTCTTCTCAGCAACTACGCCAAGCTTCGGCTTGGTCACTCCCACGCGGGCGCGCTGCTTCAGATTGGAGGGGCTGACACCGACAATGATGGCAGCATGGGACGGAGGGGTGGCCGGTGGCGGCGAGTCTCCGGCTTGGACATGATGAACTTGTGGTGGAAGAACTGGGGCAACAGCTTGCAGATCTACTTCGTGGCCATCCTTGCCTTTCTCCATCAGGTCCGGGGGCGGTTGGTCAGCTTCAGATGCGCCCCTTCGAAAAGGGACTGCCGGCTGCGGGATCAGTAATGCGAGCTGCAACAATGGTTAATGGAGAGGAGGAAGAAGTTCACCTGCCATCTTCGTTGGAGCCGGAGGGCAGCGCCATGGCCAAGGGCCTACTGCTGCGATGCGCGTTGGCTGCGGCGGGCTGAACTGGAAGGCGACGGCGAGGGCGTGCGGGAGGGCGAGCGTGCAGCGAGAGTGGCGGGAGCAGGAGCGGGACGGGAGGGCGAGCGTGGAGAGCGAGCGGAGAGCCGGAGACCGAGCGCCAGATGCGCCACCGCTGCGGCGGCTGTTGAATTGGGGTGGGGAGGAGTGACCCATGAGGCCGTGACCGAGTGAGCTAGGGTAAATGTAGGATTTTGGCATTTTGGGCATTTTAGTTGATTAGTTGGGCCGGTTTGTTGGGTTGGTTTGCTGGGAGCCTGAGTTTATAACTCCTATGGGCCAGGTTTATATTACCCATGGGTTTACAGGTTCGGGTACTATAGGAACGTACCCGAACCCGGCAGACCCGATAGGTTGGACTTTTTGCCCATTAACAGACCTATGAGTTAGAAAATTGATTCAGATCTATGCCTTAATAGAGTAAAAACCCACCGAATATTGGGTTTCAGGTACCTATTGCCATCCCTATGTGTGGGTTGTTGAGCTTGGGAGCCAGGGACACGCACGGGGGAAAACCGCCCCCACGAGGCCCGAGTGGCCGAGGCGGAATCAGCGAGCCGCGACGCGCAGTGGGGGCATGCGACCGAGGCTCGAGCCAGGCAGGGCCCCGCGCGCGCGGTGGATTGGGTCGTCGACTAATGGGCTGGCTGGACGAGCGGTCGGCCTCTACAGGCGAGCAAGGCAGTCAGCAGCGTGCTGCGCGCCCTGATGCCAGGACGGACGGACGGACGGACGAATGGCTCATGGACGACGCATCATACGATAAGTCACGCTTTGACAGCCTCTGAAGCCATCTAACCGGGTCTCACCTGTAACTCGTCTAGCACATGCTGTGCCCTGCTTGCATTTTACTCGATTTTTCGCATGCCGTATATAACGTTCGGGCTTCGGACATACTATCTTGGTGCTGAAGGCTCTCGTACAGTAGTACTAATCGTTGTACTCAAGGCTGTTATCCGGAGTCTCTTGTTTTAAGTACTAGGAGGTTAGGTTATGTGCACGTTCAGTGGTAGGAGATGGATTGTCCTTTGCCTACTGCATTTTTGCCTCTTCCTTCAAAGGTGGGAGTATTAGACTACGTGGTTACTCAGAACCAGGGTTACGAAAATTGGCTGAAAAGCGGTCCTACTAGGCATCCTCGGTTAGAGTACAAACTAATCTTGAGTATTTTGTTTTATACTGAGTAACTCCAATTTTATCCAATTTACTCCAATGTTTCTCCGATTTAGACTGGTTTCAACCGATTTTTATTTAAAATTTGAATTTGAGCTGTGCCTTTATGCTTTGCTCTCCAATGAGAGCACAAAAATTCAAAACTGGTTTTTGATAACCCTGCTCGGAACAATATATATCGCCTCTCCTTTTGCTATACACGTGGGAAGCGTGTAGGAGGATTTGCTCAGTCTATCATGGTTGACAAGGTTAGTTTTCGAACAGCAAAATTGTATTGCGATGCGATGCCATTTACTCACCATTGCAGCACGGGTATCGCCGTATCGGTCTTTGGTTTGTGTTTTTTTTTTCCTTTCTTGAAATGTTCATTACTCCATGCTGGTTAGCGTGGTTTGCATACATTTTTGTCTCATAGAAGGAGGATATCACACATCTTTTACGGACTTCCGACCCTTGCATCTTTTTGCTGTTTCACCAGGTGTGCACATTGGTCATAGATGTCGACCTCGAGTGCGAGCAGTGTTACAAGAAGATCCAAAAGGTTTATACGCAAACTACAAGGTATAGCAAACTAAATCTTGTAGTTCATTAGCTCGTTAAACATCAGAGCCTCGTTATGGTTAACTCAATTGTCCTGGTGACGTTCCATGTGCTCAATGACAAAAATCAGAGCAGGACATCAAGAGCGTCTCCTACACACCAAGAGCAACAAGGTCGCCATCTCCGACCCGTTCGACCCGGACAAACTCTCCCGGAAGCTGAGATGCAAGGCCTGCAAGGTGATCAGGGACATCAGGATTCCCCAACCTCCAAGACCACCACCAACTCACAAGTTTGATTCGTCAGCAAACAAGCCAGAGACTAACGAGAAGCAGCAGCTTGATATCGACAAGACGATGCCTGACGAGATCAAGCAATCCAACGGCGACAAGAAATTGCCCCACGGCAAGAAGAGAAGACCGAGGAGAGCAAGCCAAAGCATACTGAGCTCAGTGGCGGAACCAGGATTTAGCTACGCCCCGGGTTAAACTCTAACAACCTAAAACTAACGTCAATTTGTACCCATACCACGATATAACAACAGTCAACAGTATATCATAATTGACTAATTGCATTACTGATATGAAACTTGAGTTCAATATTAAACAAGTAAACATAAAGCATAATAAGAAAAACATAGCATAATATCAAAATATAAAAAATGTAACATGATAGAGATACAATTTGAGTACCTAAATTACGAAGATTTGCTCTCTATCCTATCCTGTCATTTCTTCATTGATAGTTGGACATGAACCAGAACCTGTAAAGACAACATATGAAAGTAAATCAAACATGTGTATGAATAAATACGAACAACATGAAGTTTACATTTAACTCCTAGTTTCATTTTGTATTGACTAATAACTCCTAGTTTCCTACAGCGAAAATTCAGTATTTCACATTTAAATCAGGGGAAAACAGTACAACACCATACAAATCAGATATATAGTACAACACCAGTATCCACTTATGGTAATCAAATTAGCAAAATTAAGTAGACTCTAGTGTCCTAACTCCTACCAATTCGGCATTCTATTGTGCAAAAACTTGCATATATAGCTACCTATATTCCATTTGAATTTGGCCATTTCCTTTCAGTTGAATTTGATCACTTGATTCATTGATTGTTACAGTCAACACTCATTCACTCAACACGGCAACACCATTACAGATTACACCAACAGGCAACAGTCCAACAGGTCCAACACTGCAACATGCCAACACATAATCCTTAGTTGAGTACTTGAGTTCCTTACTGTTACTGACCTGGAGGCGGGAAGAGGGGCGGTGGCGGCGCCGGGAGGCGGGGCGGGCTGGGAAGAGCTGAAGAGGGGCAGCGCCGGGAGGCGGGACAGGCCGGGAAGAGCCAAAGAGGGGCGGCGCCGGGAGGCGGGGCGGGCCGGGAAGAGCCGAAGAGGGGAGGCGACGGGAGGCGGGGCGGGCTGGCAAGAGGGGAAGAGGTGGCGTCGCTTTTTCGGCTTCGGTTAGGGTTCGGATTGAGCAGTGAGCAGGTTAGCGCGAGCGAGCGAGCGCCGTGGGCGTTATGGCCATTGGGCTGACTGCCGAGCGAGAGCGAGCGCCGAGCGCGTGATGGGCCGAGTGAGCGCCGAGCGCGTGATGGGCCGCGCGGCGCTGAGACTGACGGGCTGACGATTGGGCTATCTGGGCTGGATGCTAACAATTCTACCCCAGACTAGGCTAAAAGTATCTGGGTTATACACTGTATTTTCTTTTCACATCCTGGGCTAAAGTCCACCTTGCTATAGGCCTAATTCCGCCCCTGCTGAGCTGGCGGGGCCGCGGCGTTGTTGACGACGGTGAACGTGCAGTTTACGCATGAATGCAGCATCTGCTACCGGTGGCCGTGCGGTGACCCGAGCCACCGGCCGGCGGCGCGTTCCCAGCAACGGCACTGCGAAGGGGTGCCACTGCCCGTGTCGGTGCCGAGCAACTACCAGCATTGCGACTGGGGTGTAGGTGTGGCCCCTCCAAGATGGGAGCTGTCCGGGGATGCCGTGCGGAGGCAGAGGTGGCGGCGCATTTGGGTGGCAGGCGTTGGCGGTGTGTTGCCCCGGGATGCCGTCGTGCAGAGGACGCAAGGGCTGCCGTATTGTCATATTGTGTACGAGAAGTTTCGGTACGAAGAGCACCCACATAGTTAGGGATGAAAACGGAACGGAAATATCCCGTACCGAACCGCATCGTTTTCTACATTTGACCCGATCGAATTCGTATTTTCGGACAAATTCGAATTCGGTTCGAAATACGGAATACCAAATTCGAAAACGGAGCGGAAACGGTTTAGGCGTTTTCCGACCGTTTTCTACTTTTCTACATTTTATTCGGAATATACCGTATTGTAAATTCGGTTCGAAATACGGAATACCAAATTTTTTTCAGATTCTAAAATGGTTGGATCAATTGTGAGTGATCTTGAGGTTGAGGCTTTGGCTAATGTTGTGGCTAAACTGAAAATTGAGGTATGTGTATGTTTATTGACTGCTTGCTTTGAAATATGCTATTGCTACATCTAATTTTAATTCACTTTGCAAACTTGTAGGAAAAGGACAAGGAGGGGGATGAGGACTCTGAGGAGGACAATGGGGGAAGCACAAGATATGGAAAGCGATTCTGACCTCATGGATGATGCTGATGAACTGTAGATGTTCTGCTAGCTGTTAATTGCTTGTTCTAGACTTGTATTGTATTTGTATTTATATTTGTGTCGGCTATTGTGTTAATACTTAAGACCAAGGTCATGCACTTGTTAATTATTATATGCACTTGAACTTGATCATGCACTTGGTAATTGTTATGTACTTGGTCACTTGTTAATTGTTATGCACTTGGTCCTATAGGTCGGTATTCCGTATTGAATTTTCGTATACCGACCGTGTTCGACATAATTCCGCTCGAATATGTTCGTTTTCGAAATTCTCAATATTCCGTAAGTTCGCGTTCGTTTTCGTGTCCGGCTTTACCGCTTTCGCTTTCGTTTTCGTATTCAAATGTAGAAGTAGAAAACGGTTGAGGAGTTTTCCGACCGTTTCCGACCGTTTTCATCCCTACACATAGTTCGTGTGCCATGACGTGAATATACACGTGGATTGTGGTCATGATATTTAGCCCCTTCTTTTCTTAGAGAGATCAGCGTCTGGTCCGTCCTCCTGTTTGCTTCGCATTTGCGCCATTTTTCCTAGCGATGGAGGTCCAAGATATGCAAACCCACATAGACGCACGCAAATCTCACATATTGCAAGCAGCAGCTGGTTACGGACCTGTTAGGCTGTTACCGTTTGATTGGGAGCCCCAGTGGAGGGAACACAGCAAGACTACAACTCAAGATGAAAGCTTCAAGCAATTCAGAATAGTGAATCGAGTTACCATCTAAAACTTATCACCACGGTTCATATTCAAGACAATGTATAACAGCAATTCTGGAAATTGCAACACCCAATAAGGCTCGGATATTTCAATATCTAGCTTCTGGCCCTCGAGGACAAAGACTATGGCTTTCAAACAGTGCATAGTCTTCTACCATTGAACACCTCAAATAATAACTACATTTCTATAAAGCTAGATCTCAAGAGTCAAGACCTCCTTATTTTTATCGTAATTACGGAGATAATTTGAGTTATTGCTATTGATTTACACAAGCGGCCACCAGAAGGTTCCTTTTTCTTAGTTTTTAGGTTCCTTTTAAATAGCTAAGGTGGCTCAGCTCAATAGACCTACGGATCAGTTCTAGAATTTTAGACACATGGATGGAACCACTTTTGACCAAGCATATGGATAGACGTATAGAACAGCTATAATCTGACTGATGAAACCAGTTAAATATCATGCACTCTACGACGCTTCTCTTGGGGGAGCTTAGATCCATCATTTGCAGATGCTACGGAATCAGATGATTCGGTTTCTGAGGTTTTCTGGTTGCCACCTACATGGGCCGAGTTTTCTCCTGATTCCGCAATCCCAGGGTTGTCTCCTGTTTGGTTTGGATCCAAGGTTGCATCCATGTCCTTGCTAGCAAAATGGCTCGGATCAGATGATGGTGTTGCCGTATCTCCTGAGGATGGATCCTGCACCTTCTCTGTGCTGGATTTACACTGCTTTTCAAACATCATCTGCAGATACTTTCCTTGTTTTTCAATTCGCAGTTGCAAATTTCTTTGAATCTGCAATAGAAACATGGAATGGAGTTCAGATTATGTGGGTTTGATTTGCATAATATACATTGAGCATGCCTTGTATCTGTTTATTTTGTCGCGTGCCACATTCCTGCAGTCACAGTTTGGTTCATGGCTACAAACAAAGTGTGGAAAACGGACCACTTTTCGGTCTCACATTTGTTTGTCCAAAAGTGTAGCAAGTGTGGCATGCTTCTTTTCCTTGGGCAATATTTAGCATGAAACCGAGCGGCACATAAATTTAGAACCAGTCTACATACTTTTGGACTAGTACCTCAAGTTGTTCATGAAGGCGTTTCTGAACTTCCATCTGAAGGCGCAGCGCTTCAGTAAGATCCATGCTCCTATATAAGAAACCCAACATTATGCAGGAGTGTTAATCATGAAGTGACTGGCAAAGCAAGAACATGCACTTTCTCATATAGTCAAGCCTCAAAGCAATAATTTCTGGTCCAACAAAAAAGTGAACACATAATGGGCTGAATATGCATCATGATAATTCCAATACCAGAGGAGGGAGGATTTGACAGATGCATCTACAATTAAAGAACATAAATGACCAACAGGTTTTTTTTTATTGCACGTTTAGGTCAGACAGTAATTGCAAAAACATTTTTTATGATTATTATGGCTACAGGTAACCAAGGTTTTGGGGGAAAAATGAACCACTTTATAGGCAATTCACAATGCTCATCAGCTGCATGGAACAGTATGCAAACTAAGGACGCAGCCAGTAGAACTTGCTTGCCCAGACAAACTTGTCTATCACGATGAAAAAAAGCAAAGCATATTCCTCAAGCAACCAATTATACCTGTGGAAGTTCGCCAGTAACCAGCAATCTTAAAAATGCCATTAACCTCACCATAATTTTTTAGTAAAGATGATATATTTTACTACTCTGCTATCTATTTGCAAAATGAACATGGAACAATGAGGAAACTGCGATTTTAAGCATTTGCCTACTTTGAGGAAATTCTTTATATTTCATTTTAAAATCATGCCTGTAGGTGAGTCAAAAATACATATGGACATCAACTCTTTCTCAAGGTAATTATTGACTGTTAGTTGGTAATACCAACTGTCATCTAAATATGACTAACCACCTGGTCTTAGCCCTGATATACGTTGACTCATGCAGTAACCTACTACCAGTTAGCGCCAGGGGATATGGATAGTGTGCCAAAGCGCAATGGAACAAGAGGACAGGAATAGTAGTATTCACTCACGTTTTCAGGTCCAGAGACAACTCATCAGCAGTTGACCTTTTTTCCGTTGCACCTGCATAATTGAGTTTTATAAAGGCTAGATTAATGTTAACAGTAAAAATTAATTACAATACAGCTGCATGCAATAATCGATCCTTACAACAAAGATATTGCATCACGAGAAGATGGAAGATTTTAAATAAATTGACAATCCCTACCATTATCATGTAAATTTTACTCAACATGTTATCATGAAAAAATGTATTCCACTATGTAAAGAATATCTATAAAATAAAATGCAAGTGGGAAAGAATCCAGTTGAGATAAACCTTCAGACAGGTCTGGCTTATACCGAGCTGTGCGGTACTTCTGCAATACAAACCAGTTCAGATAAGAAAGTGAAAATTAAAGCCTCTTGTGGGCAAGGATAATATGTAGAAAGCTAAACAGCAAACCTGCAGATGACTTTTGACATGATATATTGTCAAACCATCAACTTTCATAAGCTTGAGCACACCCTTAGGAGTAGCTTCTGAAGGTATGAGACAAAAAAATAGACAAGCATTAGATTATGCCAGAATAGGATTCATACCTAAAATCATTTAAGGAAAATTGGCAACACAGCAGAGAGCAGACATACTTTCACTACCGCCAAGCTGATTTACAGCATCTACAAAACATTCATGAAGTTCTGGGGTCCACCTCATTCGTTGTTTAGCTGCAGATGCATTGTTGCTATTGGGAGGACTTGCGACAGGACAAATCTCCCCACTATGAGATGAAGCAGACTGGTTGACGGCAGGCTGTGAGGCAGCCAAGTTGGAAGGTTGAACCATAGACTACAACAAAGGAGATGAATGAACATTGTCATGGAAAAAAAAAGAAGAATCAGCTTACCTAAAACATCACTGAGAATTAGAACAAGAATCATCATATGATCTTTAGTTTGCTATTTTCTAAGTTGAACACTGGCAACTATAACTACAAATTAAGGGACTAAACCATCTTAAAATTGAGTGGACCTTCGAATTTTATTTTGTGCAAAAGAGAAGATGCAGCACACATCACTTAGTATTTCCAGTGGCAACCATTCAATGTCAAGAACACACACATTCATTTAAGATTCTAATGTGACAGCTCGAATAGTCAATCTAACAACATTTATAACCCTCTTCAAACCAAGGACACAAAAATTCATTGTTGTCGTCCTCACCATCAGTCCGTCACACTAAGTTTTAAACTTTTAATAAAGTGAATACATAGTTACCTACACGATGTTATGTGTTTCGATAAGAAAATAGCAAGGAACAGAAAAAAAACTCCCTCCGTCTATGCAAGTACGTCACTGGGAAGTCAAAACTTCTCCAACTTTAACAATTATAACAATAACAACAAAGCCTTTTGTCTCAAATAAGTTGGAACAGATTAGAAATAAAACTTTCTCGACATCAAAGAGTTGAGAGTTTTGAAATAAAAACCTACAATGTTAAAACCCTAAGCCGTACATCCTGCTATCTAAGCTGAGAGCGTAAAACACTGCTCCTAACTTTCTTATGATTCCGGTATGTGGATTGTTAACTTCTATGCATTCTTATCCAAAGCTAATTTTTTAAGATACATTTCAATCTCTCAAGTCTTTTTTAACTGCTTCCTCTCACGTCAGTCTTAGTCGACCTCTGTCTCTTCTTACGTTTTCAGCACGCCTTAAAATTCCACTACGTACCGGTGCCTCAGGAGACCTTCGTTGGAGATGTCTAAACTATCTCAAGCGATATTGGATAAGTTTCTCTTCAATTGGTGCTATCCCCACCCTATCACGTATATCATCATTGCGAATGCGATCCCGCCTTATGTGATCACAGATCCACCGTAGCATCCTCATCTCCACTACACTTATTTTCTGTATATGTTGTCCTTTAGTTGCCCAACATTCTACTCCATATAGCATCGCAGGTCTGACGCAGTCCTATAGAACTTATCCTTTAACTTTTGAGAGATTTTTTTGTCACACAGGACACTAGATGCTTGGCGCCATTTCACCCACCCCGCTCTTATCCTGTGGTTCACGTCTTCATCAATCTCACCGTTCCATTGTAGTATCGATTCCAAATAACGAAACGTATCCTTCTTAGGCACTACGTGTCCGTTCAATCTAACATCTCCATCATCTGCCCTAGCACCACTGAAATGACACATCATATATTCAGTTTTAGTCCTACTAAGTTTAAAGCCACATGAAAATGATAACTGGTTACAAGTAGATTTGCTGTCAAAAAAACTTTCATAATGTTATAATTTTATAAGCTTTTGCTAATACGTTATAATAAATGGAAAGGGTATTTCTCAACAACCAAAACACAAGATGAGTTACAATATTACCCTTTATGGTATTGCAACTGCATACCTTTGACTGGGAATCAGTAACTGTTGCATCTAGAATGACCTTCCAATCATCATCCATTATATCTGCCCACCACTCATTTTGTTTAGCAATCCCATCCGATGTCATAGTAGAACTCCCGCTCTGGATTTGATTATCAGGAGCAGTGACATTATCTGTATAATCTGGCAAACCATCCACAGACACTGGAAACCAGGTTGCCTCAGCATGTCCTCCAGGGGTACTATCAGATAAAGACTGAAATACTTCAACATTCGATGACTGAGAAATAAAGGGAGCAACCATAGACTGTCCCTCGTGGTTAGACACATCATGTGGACTAGCAGAGTATCCTAATGTGGCTGAATATGATCCTCTGACAACACCAGCTCTTGGGTGCAAAGTAGCAGACTGAGGTGCACTTTGATGCAAGGGCACAGAATCGTTTGGCAGTTGCCTTGGCATCAGAATATGCTGGGGATTATGAGGCCCTGGGAAGTTCTCTTTCAAAGGTTTTGGCAGAATAGGTAAAGAGGATGACATTGCTCCAGAAACTCTGTTGTTTTGAGATTGCCTCCAGTCAAACTTCCTCATTGAGAATAGTGCACAAGCTTTGTTTCTTCCCCATAAATTGCTTTTGATATCTTTCTACAGGCAACCTCACCAAAGGTGTTAATCCATTACACTGTTGATGGGTAAGAAATGAGAGTTAGAAAAAAGGGAACTTAGTGTGAGGTTGTAAGAAAATATTAAAACCGTAATAAACATAGGCAGCTGTAAATAATACATCAAACACACATTTGTGCATCCTGGAATTAACCATGATTAAGCAGGAATCTAACTAGTGTCACGTGCATCACATATGCAAAAAACAAGAAATGACAACATCATGAAATGTGTTAGCACTTAGCAACAGTCATCAAGTTACAAACTTTTGTATGCAGGTGCCCAGCAACATATTAAAATATCAACAGATGTCACCTTCACCTTCCTTTATTAGCTTCTTTTTATTTTTGTCCACTCCGACAGTAGATATTATGCATAAATAAATGAGAACAGAACTAACTATGACATAGGCCCTCATTTATTAGCATTGCCAATGTGATGCTATATCAATATGAGCAATGCAAATTCAACCACATTGCCAGCAAATATACTTGCCAGTTGCCAGCTCCGAGGTATCATTCAGTTAATACTTTTCTTTGAAGCTAGAAAGTACTCCTTTCTGCATAGTACACCCACATGCAGAATCCTATGGGGAACATGATGTCATAATGACGCCCTTTTTCATGGCACAGAGTCACGAATCCCGGCCCTCTTCCTAATATCAAGAACATGACTTTTATCCACAGTTTGTAGCCTCATAATTCCACATCAAATGGGCAGCTTTTTGTTTAGTGTTTACTATACAATATGTGGCGCCATAGTCAAATAAGGAAACCCATTTAGTATGCATGTGCCATTAACTCGCAGGATGGCAACCACAGCTTAAGCCCGACAGAGATCCTCGTCGCTGGACTAAGTCATAGGGGGCAAGCAACTGTTTCCAGAGGGGGGAGCACAATTTCAACTACCACAGTACTCAATAATTCCCCTGTGACGCTTCCCGGTTAATCCTACCGCACCAAATCTCCCCATCCGTACTGTACCACCATCACAGTTCGCAATCATGCGTACTACCACCGCTCCCCACCAAACTCACCTAGAAGGCTTGAGTCCATCACGCATCCCTCAGGTTTGTCGCGATCAAAACCCTAAGGAACCCCCCCCCCCCCCCCCTCTCCCCGCCCGCTCGCGCGCGTTCCTCCACTCCTGTTCCATCAACTCCGACGATTCCAATCGGGATGGCCTCGGCGAGACCGATCGCGCCGATGCGAGCTAGGAAGCGACGCGCGATCGAGACGGCATGGATTGGACTGGATTGGATGGGAGGAGAGAAGAGACTGAGGGACTGGGGAGAGAGGGAGCGTGCGTACCTGGTGGGAGGCCGCGCGATCGACGCGACGCGACGCGGTGCGGCTTTGTGGGAGGAGGGGTAAAAAATCTGGCCGGGGCGATCGCCTCTTCGGTGTCGCGACGGGGAGGAGAGAGAGGCTGCGCTGCCGTAATGGGGGGAGAGAGGGGGCGGAAGAACCTTGTGCGCACAAGAGGAGGTCGACGCCCACCTGTTGCTGGGAGAGGCGCATCCCCCACCATGGGTGGGTTAGGCTGTCAGGATTGTGATCTTTTGAGTAAGAATCAAATGCTATAAGATTTTAAAATATAATTATAATTAAAATTTATATTACAAAATAATATTCATTTGGATTATTTATAAAAACTCGTATAGGAAAACATGGTTACGTTGTTACTGAGCACAATAGGATCCATCCACATACCCACGAATATGCTAATTTGCGCGTGCACGCACTGTGCACTAGAAAGTTATTGTCGTGTGTCAGTGAAGTCACTATCAAATACATGTAGAGTTACTACCTAGTTATGTACTGACAGTAACTCTACATGTGTTTGGCAGTAACTTCACTCACAAACGGTAGTAACTTCCCGTGCACATTTTACATCTGTGCGTAGAATAGTGATTATACACGCACATAGGAAGCCTCTTTCTACTCCTAAGTGTAATAACACTCTATATTGTATCTCACAATGTAGATAGTATTTCGCGTCACGGAGAGTATGTATATGTAATATACAAGTATTTAAGACCATCTGGGTAGTATGAACAATTTTTCAAAAGTGGTATGTATTTTTTTTTGATATACTCCTTTTTATGTGCGTATATGAAGGTATTTACAAAATACGAATACACTAAAAACTATGGACTCCCTTGTAATTATTACGTGTGGTTCACATTGAAGTATCTTATAATTAGTATTCGAGTATATGTAAACTGATAAATGAGTATTTCAAGTTTATTTAGGTGGTATATTAGAGGCGGGTGTAATTACACCCGGGAGTAAAAGATATTCTCTCTCTCTTTTTATATATATATATATATATATATAGGGAGCATTTCCAGTGCAAACGAAGTATTCGGTGGTAAAATGCAAACGATGAGGGTAGCCACCATATCTGACTTGTTAAATGGTTATTGATTGCTAATGAGATTGGTGGTTAGTTCAAATCTGATTTTGTCGTTACTTTCAGGAGGATGTTGATGCGGGGAAGAGTGGCTCTTCGAGCAGTGGCAATAATGGAGAAGTTCATGAGCAAGAGAATGGTGAATAATCTGCTAAAAAGGTTTGTGTCAGCAATAATTATCTGTATAACAAAATTAGCTCTAATATAATGTGTATTGGTAGTTTTGTTGTTGAAGATTTTGCTGCCCTTTATGGTTTCATCATCGATTTCCTTTGATGTTTGAGGAACATAACTTTTTTTGGCAATATACTATATGTGGAATTAAATGGAATGCTTTCATTACCTTATGCATGAGGATACAGAGGATATAAACACGTTGACTCTAAAGACACATCTATAAACGAGGAGCTTTGTAAACCTATCACTGGTATTGGTTTCTTATATTGATGGAAAGACTGCAAGAATAGGAAAGTTGGTTTTTAATGCCACTTTTTTATTGAGCACCTTGTGCAAGAGTCTTTGTCGTAGGGGTGGCCCCCACCTAAACCCAGCAGACCTGTTAGGAGGTTATAAGAACTAGAGTAACATGTGTAATGACATAAATGCCCCTAATGGGGATGTATGGATGTAAGGGCATAACTGTAAAAGTATACCCCATGTGAATATATATATCAAGATGAGGGGGAGGGTGAGACAGAACACTCCCACCTCTCCACTACCATCTCTCTCTGTTTGGTCTGTAGCCACAACAGTTGGCGCCGTCCGTGGGGAGGACAGGAGCAAGCCTGAAGACCGAAGAAGAAGGATGACACCGAAAAAAGCTTCGTCGGCGGCGGCGAAGGGAAAGAAGACGGCTGGATCGGAGCGACGCGTGAATACCAGGGCTTCGGCATCGGCCGCCGAAGGAGCTGGCGGCGGCGTAGGCGCGGTGGTCGCGGGCGTCGACGCTCGCGCTACAACGACCGGCCCCGCCAGCGCCGCTACAACGACAGCCCCCGCCGCCCTCGCCGGTAGCGCGGATCCGACGGCCGGGGGTAGCCGCAACGAAGCATCCGGCGGATCCGGAGATCGTGCGGCGAGGGTCCCTGCACCGACCTGCCCGCTGGGTGTTCCGGCGGCCCCGACAGCACCTACGGTGGAAGGCGCCCTACTAGCAGCCCTCAACGCGTTCCAGCAGGAACTAGGGGACCTTCGCGGAGCCGTCCGAGATATACAAGAGGCTCGGAGCCAGCAGGCCGCGCCACTAATCGCGCCCGAGCCCACGCCGGAGGGGACGAACAATCGCGAAACCCCCGCGTCTAGCCGCGTGCCGCTGAGACGCGTAGATCCGGAGTCCCCGCTTTCGGCGAAGCTGCAGCAGGCGGCATGGCTCGAAGACTTCAAGTTCCCTAGCGCCATCGACTCGTACAAAGGCGACACGGACCCCCGTGAGTTCGTGCGCGTGTACGAAACCGCGATCGAAGCCGCGGGCGGAGACAACACCACGAAGGCGAAGGGACTCCCCCTCGCGCTGCAAGGAGTGGCGCTCTCTTGGTTCTTTACCATAGAGCCGGGCTCCATCTACGCGTGGGAGCAGCTTCGCGTCCGCCTTCACAATAACTTCCAAGGAAACTACGTCGAGCGAGTCGATACGGACCAACTCTTCGCCGTGAAGCAAAGACCCTCGGAGAAACTCCGAGACTACTTCAAGCACTTCGCCAAGATCCGGTGCCAAGTAAAAGACATTAATGAAACCACCGTCGTTAATGCAGCCATACAGGGCCTTCGTCCGGGCCCGATGGCCGAGTACAACGCGCGGAGGCCAATCAAGACAGTCGCCAAGCTCTTCGACAAAATGGACGAGTACGCGCGGGCGGAGGAGGATGCACGAAGACGCAGCATTACCGCCCTCGGCCTCGCCCATGAGGAGCGCCCCCCGCGCGAAGTGGGGGCGGGTGGTCCCTCCTCGATGCAGGGCCGCAGCCGAGAGCCCCGAGGAGGCCCTCCCCGAGGCAGCGATACCGGGGTACAGGAAGGTTCTTCAAGGAGCAGGCATAAACCTCGGCGCCGCCAGCGTAGGTCGCAGGCGGCCCATCATGTCCTCGACACCGAGAGCGCCCGCCAAGGACCCGACCCCGCCTCATGGAGGGGAGACCGGGGATCGGAAGGCGGACTTGATTGCGGCGGCCAACCCCACGCAGAACAAGAGCTCCTACACTATGGCAAGTGGTGCGAGGTACACGGCTACGGTGATCATTACACAAGGACATGCACCGCGGTTATGGAGCTGCGGAGGGTGATGGCCGGGTCTCGGGCTCTGCCTCCTCGGCCCCTCGCTGGAGCCCACGTGGGGCACCCAAGGGGTAGCCCCATACGAGCCACCGCAACGGAGGGCGCGCAGCATCGCACCGTCGGCGTCATCACCGGAGGCTCCTCCTCAAAAGCCCCCGGGGAGCAGCCGCAACTGTGGATGCCGCCCCGCAACATCACCTTCGAATTCAACGACGCCAGGGGTGTGGAGTACCCTCACCAAGACCCTCTAGTCATCCAGGCCCACATAGCCCGCTGTGACGTCAGGCGCGTCCTTGTCGACGGGGGAAGCTCCGCGAATATCTTTTTCGCAGAGGCCCTCGACCGTATGGGGATCCCCCGAAGCCAGCTAGAGCAGCCAGGAGCTCCACTTCAAGGCTTCGGGGGTCAACCGCTGCAGGCCTTGGGGCACGTGTCCCTTCCGGTCACTTTCCGTCAAGAGGGCAACAAGGGTAACATCCGGACCGAGCATGTCATCTTCGACGTCGTCGATATCCCACATCCCTACAACGCCATACTGGGTCGACCCGCCATCAACTCTTTCGAGCCGATCCCACACTACGCTTTTTTGTGTGTGAAGCTTCCGGGCCCGGAGGGTGTTATCACCGTCTTCGGCGATCAGGACCTGGCCAGATGAGCCGAGGTCGGCAGCCGCGTTCCGCATCGCCCGGTGCATGCCCTCTCCGGCACGCTCGGCGACGGGCCCTCCGCCCCCGGATGGACGCCCAAGCCTCGGCCCGAGGGCGAAGTCAAGAAGGTGCCGCTCCACGCGGAGGGGCAGTTTGTGTCCATCGGCGAGGGGCTCCCACCGGGGGTCGAACGGGATCTGCTCCGAGTGCTTCAGAACAACGTTGACATTTTCGCATGGTCCCCGGAGGACATCAAGGGCGTAGACCGAGCAGTAATCGAGCATCACTTGGCGGTCCGCCCCGACGCCAAGCCGGTCAAGCAAAGGCTTCGGCGTATGTCGATGGATCGGCAGCAGGCGGCCAAAACAGAGGTGGTGAAGCTTCTTCACGCCGGGGTCATCCGTGAGGTCCACCATCCAGAGTGGCTCGCTAACCCGGTGCTAGTCAAAAAGGCCAGCGGGGCCTGGCGTATGTGCATCGACTTCACGGCACTCAACAAGGCGTGCCCGAAGGATAATTACCCCTTGCCGCGCATCGATCAACTGGTCGACGCCACTGCTGGGTGCGAACTCATGAGTTTCCTGAACGCCTATTCCGGCTACCACCAGGTATACATGGCCGAAGACGACGAGGAGAAGATCAGTTTCATCACACCACTTGGGACGTTCTACTTCGTCAGAATGCCCTTTGGTTTGAAGAATGCAGGCGCTACCTTCACCCGTCTCGTCGCCATTGCCTTGGCCGCCCAGCTCGGGAGGAACGTCGAAGCTTACGTCGATGACGTGGTGGTCAAAACCCGGCAGCTTGCTCTGCATGGCCGGGACCTCCAGGAGACCTTCGACAATCTCCGGAAGGCGGGCATCAAGCTCAACCCCGACAAATGTGTCTTCGGGGTGCAGGCGGGCAAACTCCTAGGTTTCCTCGTGTCCGGACGGGGCATCCAGGCGAACCCCGACAAAGTAGACGCCATCCTGGGTATGGAGCCGCCCAAGACAACGAGGGAGGTCCAGAGGCTGGCGGGCCGCATGGCAGCATTAAGTCGCTTCCTATCTAGGGCGGCGGAGCGGGGCCTGCCATTTTTTAAGACACTCCGCGGGTGCGATGGATTTCGTTGGGACGGAGATTGCGCGAAGGCCTTCAACGAGCTCAAGCAGCACCTGGCAAGCCTCCCCACTCTGGTCGCCCCAGCACCAGAGGCTCCCCTCCTGCTCTATCTGGCCGCGTCAGCCACCGCGGTCAGCGCCGTCCTCGTCTTAGAGGAAGGCGCCATGCAGCGGCCCGTCTACTTTGTCTCCGAAGCCCTCCAAGGCGCCAAGACAAGATACACGGAGCTTGAGAAGCTCACCTACGCGCTGGTCATGGCCTCTAGGAAACTTCGGCATTATTTTCTGGCCCACCCGATCACAGTGCCTTCCTCATTCGTCCTGGCAGAGATGCTACACAACAAGGAGTCCACAGGGCGCATCGGCAAATGGGCTGCCGAGCTCGCTCCCTTCTCCTTGACGTATGCTTCGCGAACGGCAATCAAATCCCAAGTCCTGGTGGATTTTCTCGCCGAATGGACCCCGCCGGCCCAACCCGTCCAGACGCACGATGATCCCGTCTGGACGCTTACAATCGACGGAGCTTACAGCGTCGCCGGCGCGGGCGTAGGGGCGGTGATCGTCACGCCCGAAGGACAGCGTTTGCTATACTCGGCGCGCCTTGCCTTCCCCGCCACCAACAACACGGCTGAATACGAGGCACTGCCCTTTGGCCTGGCGAAGCTTAAGGCAGTCGGCGCGAGACGGGTGTTGGTCCGCACCGACTCGCGCTTGGTGGCTGGCCATGTGGACAAGTCATATCAAGCCAAGGACCCTGAGTTGGCCAAGTACCTCGCGGCGGTGAGGGCGAGGGAAAGGCACTTTTTGGGTGTCACCGTCAAGGCCATCCCCCGCGCGGAGAATGAGCAGGCCGACGCCCTCGCTAAGGCGGCCAGCCAGCAACTGCCCCCCTGAGGGGGCGTTTTACGATATATTAGCGCAGGCGGCCATCGCGCAGGACAACCGGGACGCGGCACTCGTCCACCGCATTGATCAGCCAGGAGATTGGCGAGAGCCCATCTTCAATTTCTTGCAAGGCATCGCCGAGCCGGAGGACCCTGCCGAGCTTCGGCGCTTGCAGCACCGCGCACGGTCCTTCCAGGTGTTCGAAGGGATACTCTACAAGAGAGGGGTTTGCGCACCGCTCCTGCGCTGCCTCTCGACTGAGGGGGGAAAGGAGCTCCTGGCGGAGATCCACGCGGGCGTGTGCGGATCCCACCTGGCACCGAGGTCATTAGTCGGCAAGGCGTTCAGGCAAGGCTTCTACTGGCCAACTGCCATCACCGACGCCCAGGACCTCGTCCGTCGGTGCCAAGGGTGCCAGTGGATGGCGCGCATCATCCGCAGGCCCCCGACGAGCCTCAACCCCATTCCCCCGGTGTGGCCGCTGGCACGCTGGGGCCTTGATATAGTAGGACCATTTGCCCGAGCTCCAGGGGACCTCCGGTTCGTGGTAGTCGCACTGGAGTATTTCTCCAAATGGCCGGAAGCGGTCGCCCTGGCCAAAGTAACTTCTGCGGCCATACAGCGCTTCCTATGGCAAAACATCATATGTCACTTCGGTGTGCCCTGGGAGCTCACGGTTGACAATGGCCTGCAGTTCGACGCCACCCTCTTCAAAGACTATTGTGACAGCATGGGCATCACCCTCCGATTCGCCTCGGTAGGGCATCCCCAGTCCAACGGGGCGGTCGAACGGGCGAATGGCGCCATCTCCGCCGCCATCAAAAAGCGCCTGGTCGGATTGCCGAAGGGCAAGTGGCCAAGCGAGCTTCACAGCGTTCTATGGTCGCTTCGCACAACGGTAACGCGCCCGACGGGATTCACGCCGTTCAAGCTCCTTTTCGGTGACGAAGCGGTGACGCCCGAGGAAATCAAGGCCGGCTCGCGGAGGGTCCTCGTCCAAGCACCCGAAGAGGAGCGCCGTGTGTCCTTGGACCTCCTCGACGGGATACGGGCAGGTGCAGCCCACCATGTCGAGAAGTATGTGCGGCAGACAATGCGTACTCGGGACCGCTCTATATGCCCGCGGGGGTTCAAGCCTGGGGATCTCGTTCTCAGAGTGGCGCTCCAGGCGGAGACCGTTGGCAAGCTGGAGTCCAAGTGGGAAGGCCCGTACATCGTGATGGAGGCATTGCCGAAGGGGGCGTACCGCCTCGCCACACTCGAAGGACAAGCCCTCCGGCACACATGGAACGCGGACAGGTTGCGGCGGTACTACGCCTAGAAGCAGGATAGCAAGCGTAGAGCCACCAGCCCTTTGTTATGCGATGCTTGACCGCGCAAACGGGAGTTCAATAAAGGTTGCTGTTCCCAGAGCATCCCCTGTCCGCGCTGAGCAGAACAAAGTCCACGGACTTTAAATAAGACGTAGCGTCGAGGTTTGCCTCCGCACGCGCAAGTCTCCGAACTATAAAGCAAGACGTAGCGTCGAGGTCCGCCTCCGCACGCACTAGTCCACGGACTTTAAATAAGACGTAGCGTCGAGGTTTGCCTCCGCACGCGCGAGTCTCCGGACTATAAAGCAAGACGTAGCGTCGAGCTCCGCCTCCGAACGCACTAGTCCACGGACTTTAAATAAGACGTAGCGTCGAGGTTTGCCTCCGCACGCGCGAGTCTCCGGACTATAAAGCAAGACGTAGCGTCGAGGTCCGCCTCCGCACGCACTAGTCCACGGACTTTAAATAAGACGTAGCGTTGAGGTCCGCCTCCGCACGCACCAGTCTACGGACTTTAAATAAGACGTAGCGTCGAGGTCCGCCTCCGCACGCACCAGTCTACGGACTTTAAATAAGACGTAGCGTCGAGGTCCGCCTCCGCACGCACCAGTCTACGGACTTTAAATAAGACGTAGCGTCGAGGTCCGCCTCCGCACACACCAGTCTACGGACTCTAAATAAGACGCAACGGGGGGACGCCCTCGCGCGCACCAGTCTACGGACTTTAAATAAGACGTAGCGTTGAGGTCCGCCTCCGCACGCGCGAGTCTCCGGACTATAAAGGAAGTCGTAGCGTCGAGGTCCGCCTCCGCACGCACCAGTCTACGGACTTTAAATAAGACGTAGCGTTGAGGTCCGCCTCCGCACGCGCGAGTCTCCGGACTATAAAGGAAGTCGTAGCGTCGAGTTCTGCCTCCGCACGCACCAGTCTACGGACTTTAAATAAGACGTAGCGTTGAGGTCCGCCTTCGCACGCGCGAGTCTCCGGACTATAAAGAAAGTCGTAGCGTCGAGGTCCGCCTCCGCACGCACCAGTCTACGGACTTTAAATAAGACGTAGCGTTGAGGTCCGCCTTCGCACGCGCGAGTCTCCGGACTATAAAGGAAGTCGTAGCGTCGAGGTCCGCCTCCGCACGCGCTAGTCTACGGACTTTAAACAAGACGTAGCGTTGAGGTCTGCCTCCGCACGCACGAGTCTCCGGACTATAAAGAAAGTCGTAGAGGCGGGGTTCGCCTCCGCACGCGCCGGTCCATACTTTGAATAAGACGCGGATGCCCTCCCTGCGCGCTCTACGGAGTATAAACAAGGTGCGGAGGTCTTCTCCCCTTCGCGTTCGGCGGCAGGTAACACCAAGAATAAGGTACTACTTGGATTCATTGCAAAAGCAAAGGGGTTACATGGTTACAAGTGTAAGAACCAGTACATCATCCCCCTGCCCTACCCGACCAACCGCTCAGCCTTCACGCGGTGCGGACGAACCCGTGCCGTCGTCGCCGTGACGCTGAAGGACCCTTTCGAGCCACTGGAGGAGGTCCCCCTCCCCATGCAGCGTCTGCTGCACAGCGACCCTCGCTGCATCTTCCCCGAAGCGGCCCCAGATCCGTTGATGGAAGTTCTGCAGGCTAGGCCCGTTGGAGCGGATGGCGTCCGACATGACCTCTGGTCGGTCGGGAAGATCCAGTTGAGGATTTGGTAGCTCATGGGTATGTCTACACCCACGAGTGTGAAGCAGGGCGAGGGCGAAGCACGCACCAAGATAGCCGCAGTGCTCGCCAAACATTCTGGCGCCACGAAGAGCAACGCCGGCCCCCTCCTCAATCAACCCGAGCGTCTTCGACAGGGCCTCCGGCTCGTGCGTAGTGTCCGGCACTCTGATGCACAGATCTCGGAGGGCCTGGTTCAGAGGCTCCATGGCCCGCCACGCCGACATGGACGCATTTTCCAAGACGAGGCTATTCTCGGCAGCAGACTCCGCCAGCTGGGCGTTCTCCCCTTCTAGGATGGCGATCTGCTGCACGAAGGCGGCACGCTCCTCAGCCGCGGCGCACTTGGCTTCCGTGGCCTCGAGTTCTACGGCCGCCATGGCGCCCTCCAGCGCGCGAAGTTCTTCATCCTTCGCGGCGAGAGCATTGCTTGCTTCACGAAGGCTGGCTTCCAGAGCCCTCCGCTCCCGAACGCGGGCCTCGTCAAAGGACCGGCTGAGGGCAAGCGTCTGGCAAAAACAACAAATCAGCAGGCGTCCAGCAGTACCTTACAAAGCTGAAGCACACATATTTACCCTCATCTCGGAGGCCTGTAGCGCGAGCGCTAGGAGTTCCCCCTCGCATGACGACAACATCTCTCGGTCGAGGCCGTTGTCGGCACGCTCTGCGGCTGCGGTGAGGTCGCAAAATATCTCCGGGCGAGGGAGGAAGTCCGAGCGAGCGAGCCCCGGCCCCAATGCGCCAGGATTTACCGAGGCCACGGCCACGTTAACAACAGCGGACACCTGCGGGGCACCCTGCACAAGGCTTCCGACTTCGCGCATACCTCCGCTGCTCGATCCTTCGCCACGTCCGGGAGACTTCGTCTCGCCTGATGTTGGCAGAATGAGCGAGCAGATCGGAAAGAGTCTCGCGAAGTCAGGTGAAGAAAGGGACTCACGCCTACCTCCTGCGCCCCTTGTCGCGGTGGGAAGTGGCGCCGGTTCGACCACCCAGGGGGAGGCGGGCGCCTCGACGGTCGGGGAGGAGGTCTTCTCGGCCGCGCCAGACGCCGTAATCCCGCGGCAAGGCCCCGCAACGGCGTATCGACCCCTCGCTGGCGGCGGGGACTGAGTCCGAGGGCGTTTCGCCTGCGGTGGTACAGGCGATTCTTCCGCGGCAACACCAGCTACGGTTACCGTCGCCCCCACGGCTTCCTCTGTAGGGGGCGTGCCCTCGCCGGCCGCTGCGGTTGATAATGCACCTTCAACCGTGGTTTTCTCGCCAGGAACGATGCCACCCCCCGGGTTGGCGAGTTCCAACTCAACGATGGCCGCGAGCACGGGCTCGTGGGCGTCGGCAGAAGGTGCCGGGGGATCCGAGGCGACGCGCTCCTCCGAAGCAGTATGGCCAGGCCCACCGCCGGTTGCACGCCCCGTCTCAGCTGTGCTAGCCGCCGAGGGGGCTGCCGGGTCGCATACGGCATCCGGGGAACGGGCCCGGCGTCGCGAAGATAACACCCTCGTAGGGCTATCACCGTCCTGAGCGCCCGGAGTCCCGGCGGGAAGCTCTTCTGGCACCGCGCGCTCGGGCACAGTAATGCCCAGAGCCTCGCAGGTGCGGTTTACCCGCCCCTGCTTAGCCGCCTTGACTGCGGCCTCGCGAGCCTGGTGCTCCTTAAGCGTGTACGGGCTGAGGAACGCCGCAACCGCGCGCTCCGCATCTTCTAGCCGAGCCACTGCGCAGGAGATCACGTCAGTCAGGCGGAAACCAAACAGATACAATGGCGCGCGTAAAGCGTGCTGGGCGACTTACAAGGAGCGGAGGGCGGAAGCAGGCGAGATACAGATGGATCGAACCCGTCCTCGCGGGGGCCGTTCTGTCCAACATACTTCCCCCGGGAGGAGAGTGGCGCCGCCCCATACATTGTGAACTCCTCGGCTAGGTCGCGCACGCTCATTCGACGGGCGACACCGACAAGACTCTGTAGCTTTCGCGTGTCGTCAATCTCCGCCTTCAGACTCGGCGTACTGTTAAACGAGATCGGCCCACCTCGGCACTGTATTCCGCTCTTGTCGGTCACGGTGTAATAGAACCACCGCCGAGTCCAGCCGGACGCCCATTGCCCCGACGAGGCTGGCACAGGGAACAACGTCGCGCATGACGCCCGGAGCACGAAGTCCACACCGCCGAAGTTGGACACCGCCCCGTCAACCTTTCTGGGTCGACAGTGTGCGTCGTGCAGTGTGGCGAATAAGCTCGCGCTGAGACGCCACCCCTCTGTCCGCATCGCCCACGTGAAGACAGCTAGGCGGAGTATCGCGTGGGGCGTCAGCTGGGCTAGCTCCAACTTGTAGGCCCGCATGACTTCGCCCACGAACAACGTGGAGGGCATTCGAAGGCCGGCGTCGAAGAACGCGACAAAAACAATCGCCTCCATTGCCCCGGGCTTCGGCTCCGTCTCGTCCCGACGGGGTAGGCGAGCCCCATTGCGATCCACGATCTTCCCCTCATCCACGAGTCGCTACAGCGTCCCTTCAGTCATGCGGCTCTTCCCCAGCACACGGGAACAGCAGCCTCCCGAGTGCTCCATGGCGTTCCACCACTTGTTGGCGCGCGAGCTCCCCCGCGGCACCAGTTTGTACTCCTTGGAAGGATGGGACACCTCGCCCTGGCTAGGCAAGGAACCATTGCGGGGATGGTAGGTGGCGTCGTCATGGCTAGCCATCGCTCTTCGCGACAAGGGAAGAAGAAGCAGGGAAAGGAGCAACTGGCGTGACAATTAGCACGGGCGGAAGCAAAGCGGCAGATCAAAAAGCCAAGCAAGAAAGGGTGGCTCCACCTCAACACTAGCACCTTATAAAGGCCGCTCGCCTATCATATGGCTCAACGCACAGACAGATCAAATTCGCAGCGATTCGGCTGCCCAAGATTTGGAAAGAAGAACCGCCGGGGCCTAGAGGGCCGTGCCGGGTAGGTGGCCAAGCAGCGCACAACGCCTCCACGCCTTCAACACGCGTCCAACTTCCCGGGGGACGAGGCGAACGGCCGCGGTCACGCAACCGCTCACATCCCACGACGCACCAGTCGTGAGTCGCCACGTGTCCCACCTGCAGAATGGCAGACTGCACGACGCGACAGCCTGACTTCTGCCAGGCCAGGCGTCGGCGTGATTCCAGCCGCCATTAAAAGCGCACTACCAGACTGCAAGGTCACAACAGCCCCGGAGCGCAACCATACCGGCGCCAAGCTCCAATCTCAGCGCAGGGACGGAGCGCGCGCGTCTACTTCGAGCTAGGCGCCAGCCTCCGCTGCCACCCGTTCGAAGGGTAGGGGACGGAGCGCGCGCGCCTCGGCTTCGACTTAGGCACCAGCTTCCGCTGCCACCCGTTCGAAGGGTAGGGGACGGAGCGCGCACGTCTACTTCGAGCTAGGCGCCAGCCTCCGCTGCCACCCGTTCGAAGGGTAGGGGACGGAGCGCGCGCGCCTCGGCTTCGACTTAGGCGCCAACCTCCGCTGCCACCCGTTCGAAGGGTAGGGGACGGAGCGCGCGCGCGTCTACTTCGAGCTAGGCGCCAGCCTCCGCTGCCACCCGTTCGAAGGGTAGGGGACGGAGCGCGCGCGCCTCGGCTTCGACTTAGGCACCAACCTCCGCTGCCACCCGTTCGAAGGGTAGGGGACGGAGCGCGCGCGTCTACTTCGAGCTAGGCGCCAGCCTCCGCTGCCACCCGTTCAGAGGGTAGGGGACAGAGCGCGCGCGTCTACTTCGAGCTAGGCGCCAACCTCCGCTGCCACCCGTTCGAAGGATAGCGGACGGAGCGCGCGCGTCTGCTGCAACAAGGCACCTTCCATCCCAGACCTCAGGCTCCCCAGCCACAAGCTTGGAGAAATTCACAGGCCGCAGGGGACGGAGGGGGCCAAAGGACTCGGCGACATGGCTTCGGCCCTGTGAAGCCCTTCACCATGAGAGGCTCCTGTCGTAGGGGTGTCCCCCACCTAAGCCCAGCAGGCCTGTTAGGAGGTTATAAGAACCAGAGTAACATGTGTAATGACATAAGTGCCCCTAATGGGGATGTATGGATGTAAGGGCATAACTGTAAAAGTATACCCCATGTGAATATATATATCAAGATGAGGGGGAGGGTGAGACAGAACACTCCCACCTCTCCACTACCATCTCTCTCTGTTTGGTCTGTAGCCACAACAGTCTTAATTCACAGTTCACACACACAATTACAATTGAATTTAAAGCTAGCCTGATACTGCAGAGGCACTGCTTTAAATATAAGAAGTAAACTATTCTTGGAGTGAGAAATCCAATGCCATGTTAAGTTGTTTCTCTTGTAACTTTCAGGTTTACCATTTACTAGTAGTGTTCTAGCGTTGAGGACTTATTCTTTTGTTCATTCAAAGGATGCACCAAACAGTTTGCATGAAATGGTCCAAGTAGGTTCAACAATTTTAATAAAGACTCCAACAAAGTGACTGCATGTGTTTTGTGGGCTTTCTTGCACTATCTTACCCAAATGTTGCCTGGTATGAAGGAAGAAGATGCTATGGATAATAAATAGGAGCATGCTACGAGTGCACATGATACTTGGGACACTGGTATCACCATACTAGGAAATAGTTCATGAAAGGTGTCTCCATCCTTCAAATTTGCATCGACATGCTTGATTTCTTCTGATGTCCTTAAATAAAAAACTCAATGTGTATCTATTTTTTTTGTTTCAGTTTCAAGCTTCCTCTAGATTGTGCTGTATGCATATGAACTCAAGTAATAGTTCCTAGTAGCTATCCAAGGGCATTGTGAGAGGAAGGTAGGCGTGCTTATTGTAGTAGAAATAAATATTTCTCTACTCATATAATAGTCTGATGCAACAGACCTTCAACATTTTAGGATAGAAGCTGTGGTTGATACAAGGAAAGCAAATGCAATCGATGGCAAATGGAAAGAAAAGTGAAACTTTCCCTTTTTTTCTTTTTATTTTTATGGAAGAATTTGTGAGATCTACCTGAGCATTATCTGATTCGAATTCTTGTGTTTAAAACATTCTTCGATGACCTAATTGAGCATAGGCATAGCTCATCTTCCACTTGAGCACTATCTCATATTAGAGAGAAGTATCTATTGTAACCGATTAGATTCATTTCTAATTAATTCCTTGAAATGAAGGGTTTAGCGAGAATGTCTCCTTTTCTTCTTTGTATCTGATTGGTACAAATAAATAAGGAAAACGATCGACAACCATTACCTTTTCCTTTCTTTAACAAGAGCAATTAAATACTACAACAACATGAAAAACTGGTGATTCCAAGTACACAAAAAATGTTACAGTACAAGCTACAATAGTACATGATACATGGGAAAAGAATAGTTCTTTTGATTCATAGTTTTACAAATTAGAAATAATCAAATGCTGCTCCCTAACTTTCAAGGGAACATCGCATATGGGGTATATGTGGTCACTCTTACATTTCGATCTATAGCGAGGATGAATATACCCAGGCACCGAAAAGGTGGAGGTTTAAGAATGAATATGTGCATGTTGTGCTCACACAAAGAAAACAAAAAACACGGAAATTGTCATCCATACCCAATAACTTCCATTACAATCAAGATACCGATTTGTAACTGCTACCGATCTTCTCAAAATGGAAATGCCGATGAAGTTAGCTCTTAGTTTCATACTATAGTTTGCCTGACTATTCAATCAAGGATGAGAAGTGAGCATTCATCCTCCTTGTTTTGAGATGGAAAAGCTTAGTTAGATCACTTCGAAGTTTGGTTTACAGAGCATCAACAAGTCTAGCGGGAGTCGTATATGTGTGTGTGTGTGTCTTTTTAAGTGGAAACTTCTATAAGTACTTATTACTTCAACAGGAAGGCAAGAATGGTTTCAAGTCATCAACAATCGTGCCAAAATCAGACAGGTTAAATCATCGCTAAACTAGTAATGGAAAAATGCAGAGATAATAGAGCAAGTGCTGAATAATTACTTTTACTTGGAAATTAAGACAAAATGTACAAATCAATAGTGTGTGCGCATGTGTGTGCCTACAGTTTGTGCTCAATCATGTAAGGGGTCCTTACCAAGTGGCTGTTAAAATGTCGCCACATTGCAAAATTATATATCTTCATCTTGGAATTCATTCGAATATTCCAAGTCGTCTAGAATAATGCATTTGGCTTCTACATTAAACGAAGGTGAATTAACTTCATCCTCGTTTGTTTGACCCCTTTTGAATTTCTTATACCTGTGATTAGCAATAAAACTTGTTACACCATGATTCCATGAACACATAAATAATAGTATGCCAAGAAGCTAACTTCCAATGTGGTACCATTGCAAAAACCAAAAACCAATCATATTAACTAGCCAACACTCTCATCAACCATCAAATCACCATTTAACAGGTTGCACACCTCCACTACATCCTCATCACTTGAAGATCCATCATTCTCCCCAGTATCAACGTTATCCTGAAATCAACAATTAAATCAGACTAAGTACTAGCTAACAATCGTGAGCGAGTGACCAATATCAGTACTGACCTTCTGGATAGCTTCACAAAGCTCCTCGTTTATATATGTGTCTTTGGAGCTCAGTGGGTCCATTATTGTCACTGCTTGAAGAGCCGCTCTTCCTCGCATCAACATTCTTTAAACTCCATTGACCCTGTTGTCTTCTCCCTGCTCGCTTCTCCCATCTGGTACATCTGCAGAGTTCACCAGTGATTCAATGAAGGAATCGATGAAGTTGTTCCCTTTACCTACTCTTTTTGTTATTTCCTTTTCTTAATCGGTCTCGATCTGAGTCCAATCCATGTGGCATGGTTGAAGGACTATTGTCGCTAAATGGGCTGATGATTCCGATGAGTTCATGTCATGCTTGACAGTACGACAATGCTGCATTCGCGGAGGGCTACGAGCCTATGACATGCCATGTGGAGGTGCACATAGGGGAAATTGAGGGCTCTGAATAGATTGCCTAATGCTGTGCTAACATGATTGAGCTACATGAAGGAAGGGAACAACGAGGCTACAAGGACAGCCATGAAGGCTTGGGATCATACAGAGTCGTGATTGTGTTGCAATTCTACCGGTTATATGCAGTGGCGGACCTAGGATTTTACCAAAGGGTATGCCGCACCAAAATTTTCATATACAATTTGATAAAATCATTTGCCAATTCGGTAAATAATTGTAAAATTTGTACCGTAATTCAGTATACATGCACTAAATAATATGATAAGTCTTAAATTCAAGGCTTAAGTTGAAAACTTACACAAATTACAATATAAATAGTTCTAATACCATACTAATAGTCTCAAATATACATAAAATAGATTTATAATACCACTTGTCTGACTTTTTTGGCCTACGCTTTCTAAAGGATATGAAAGTCTCGATTATATCATCTTCATCCACTTCAAAGAAAATATCCCGCTCAATAAATGTGACTAGACAATCATTCAAAAGACCATCACCCATCTTATTTCTTAACTTTGTTTTCACTAAAACCATTGCAGAAAATACCCTTTCAACACTTGCTGTTGCCACAGGTAAAAGCAAAACCAATTTGAGAAGCAACCCTTGTATCAAACATCAATTTCTAAAATCTTTATCACTGTCCACACTAAACCGAAGGTCTTAGACCCTACCCAGCTGATAAATTTGCATAGTTATAGGCAATACTAATCTATTGATGATCCTTAATGTCGCTCAAATGGAATCATCAACAGCTTAAAAGATATTATAGTGTTGAAATAGCTGGACAAGGCTAAATGGGTTTCTAATGCAACAAATCTATAAAAGAAATACAAATTTAACCGACTCAAAATAAGCTTCACGTACCATAACTATTGTTGTACAATTAAAAGTATCAACTCTTTTGTTAGTCAGCCAGAAGTCCACAAAAGGCCCCAATATTAACAACGACGTTGCCTGAATTGGAGCAGTATGACCCAAGAGGTAGAATGAGCCAAGCGAATACTTTCGTTGGAGATGAACATACTGCACAGCACAAAAGAAAAAACTGGAAATAAAACAAGTGATAATTATATAAAAGATTGTTCTGAAAGGTGAAAAAGGAGCGCGGTGACAAAACTTCTGTTAGCGGATAAATGAGCAAGACCTTAAAATTTGAAGCACTTTTAGTTATAACCCAACTTTATTTTGAACATAAGTAATCTGAACAACAGGTAGAAGGAAACAACTAATTTCTTATGCCTTCAACTGATCATCCTCCTGTGGATATTACTACGACTGGAAATAGGGAGAGCAGTTCTAAGTTAAAGCAGGAGAGATCTTTTATCAGATCATGGCTTATTGGACAGCTCAATGAAATCTCCTCTCAAATTTCCAAACTTGAAAATAATTCAATGCTTCTGCCATCTGAAACATTACTTCACTTTCAAATAATTGATCAAACAAGAGGCAGTCCTGTTGAGTGTTGACCCAATCGGCGACGCACCGGCCGACAAGGTGGACGAGCACCTATGATCTTCCTTAAATCACATCTGTAAGCTCTCAAACTCAGTTTGTACTCTCTTCCAAGAAAATAATGCATCAGAAATACTCCCAAGACATGCGAAGTAGGGTATCTTTTTCACCTGGAAAGTTCAATATCGGCTATTGGTACTACCATCCCGCTTCCAGCCTACTTAAGATTTCATAAGTGAACTATGAAAAGAAAATACAAAGGTAAGTGCACTCACTTTCCACATCCAACTCAATAGCCTTGAAACTTGCTCCTAGCTACGTGAACAACTGCTTCACTTGCGTGCAAAAAGGGTAGCGCATCTTGCTGCAGATAGCCCAAGAATCAGAGTTAGCTATGAAACAGGGAAAGATCAAAACCGAACATAAGGGCAGCGAGTCTTTGGGGGCGGGGACCTCTGGGGTTGGTGGATCCCATGGCGGCTAGGGATCTGGCCGCTGTGGTGGAGGAGCGAGCGGCCGCATGGAAGGGGATCTGGACAGAGGAGACGGGCGGAGGTCGCGATGGGAATCCGGCGGCGGAGGGCGGCGACGCTGACTCGCTAAGGATCGAGGGCAGTTCGGCTCATCGGCTGGGCCCCAGGGTATGCCGTGGCCCACCCGGCATACCCTGTGGGTCCGCCCCTGGTTATATGAGTTGAATCACGATCCGATAGCGATCTTACAAGATTCATCCAAGGTTCGATCCGTGCAATTCAGTTGTCATAAGATCACACAATTCTGAGATCTGTGTCATAATCCAACAATCTTGGGGTGGGTAGCCTTTTGTGGATAGGCCCCTGCAGTTCTACCGTGCGGCCAACTTGGATGGTTGGGATGGTCCATAGTAGTGTGATTAGGTTACGGTTCTTCCAAAATTTTCTCTATAAAAGGTAATATGGTTCATGTTAAAAAAATTATTTTTTGATCCTTAACCATAGCCTCAGTTCAATTTTTAACTCTCAACTATAAAACCATTCACCTTCCACCCTTACCTCTCAAAACTAGAGGAAAACAATCTCTGCGCCCTAAACCACATAGTTTTGAATGATGTGCATCCTAGGAGGCAGGTCATGTTGACGTGGCATCCTAATGAGTAGCAACAAATAAAACAAAGAGTAAATAGTATTTATGGACCCTACTAGTCATGTGTCAGAATAACCTCTTCTTCATCATCATCTCCTCCCCCTCTCCCTCTTATCTACTCAAGGCAAAACATAGGCTAGGCTCTAAGGTGTCATCATGGGGGATCTTGATATTGGATACTAGCACGACATGCAGGTCATCGTGGATAAGCTCTGTGGATTGCTTGACGACGGTGAGCACATTCTTGTTGATGCTGAGGAGGTCCCTGAGGAGGAAGTGGTTGGGGTGTCACTGCATCTCGAGCATAGCGGCGGTGGTGAAGCTCGAGGATGACGACGGTGGTGGATCTCATGGCTGACAATGATGCGCCAGATCTATCTAGTGATAGTGCAAATTTTTGGGGTGACAGTGATGGCGACGTGTCCATGCGGGGGGAGGGCGGTGCTACACCTCACGGCTGACGACAATGCATCGGCGTGGGGAGGGTAGTGTTGCACCTCGCTGTTGACAATGACGACACTAGTGGAGTTCGCAAAAACATTCTGCTACCGACAAGACGATGCTTGCAACATGTTGCTACCGACAAGGTCTCCATGGGTGCTTGAGTTAATTTCATCAAAATTCATTTCTGCTCTTGAGTTAATTTGATCAAAGCATGCTGCTTTTTGGTGGTTGAATTTGGTAGCCATGGTGAGCTATGTGTGTCATGGCAGCTAGGGCAAAGCAGAGCAACAGCGGGCGGGGGCCAGTGAGCTAAGCCTGGCTAGCTCAGACTTGAGCAAAGAAATGGATGGGAGGAGAGAGAGGTTGAGGAGGGGGAAGAAGGTATGCATTGACTTTGCTTGTGTGTCCACTTTTTCTTATGTGGACTACAAACTGTTGCCATGTTCGATCAAAATGGGACTGGAATGGGGTCAATTGGATGACATTGCCTAGTATTGATAGTTGATGATTGCATTTCAGAGGGTTTTAGGTGGTTAAAAACGGACTGTGGCTACAGTTGAGGTTATGAAATAGATTTTTTGTACATTAATAATACAATGCTAGGACATAGCTACATATCAGTACCTAACTTTTACATCATAGGATGTGGGAGAAATAACATATTACCAATAAATCTTTGAGCCGATGAACGTGTTGGACCTCTCCACCTTATCGAAAACTCTTCTGTCTAGCATGATAAGTAGATTGTAAGGGTTACCATGGATGCATAGGATATGTGTCTTAGTAGCAATGTTGTTCGACGAGAGAAAGCTAGAGAAGACTCATTTGTACTTAGCTCAGCCATATATTTTTGTACTTTAGTTCAGCCGTGTGGTGATCTCCAATGAAGGCATCACTGTCATTCAAAGTGAGTGGAACTAATAGGAAATGTGATGTCAAAACTCACCACAATTAAAGGAAAACTAAAAAGAGACTTGCCGAAGATAGAACAAAAGTGCCAGAGGACATCTAAACATTAATAGGTCCATACCCATTCAATGTCGGTAAGAGCATCAAAGAAGAGGGGGAGAGGAACTAACGATGGATGTGAAAAGCGAAAACCCTAGTTCCATGGCGTTGGACGACGTGATGTCGAGCTTAGAGTATGGCTAGGAAATTTGCTAGCTGTATTAAGCTTTTTGTTGGGCTAATAAATATGCTTAGGTTTATTCAACTCGTCCGAGTTAAGCTTTTATTTGGGCTAACGCCTTTATTTGGGCTAAGATAATTTTGAAACAGAATACGTTTTTTTGTGTGTGTGTTAGTCCAACAAACAACACTTAGCCCGGTAGAATTGTCATGCCAAAAATTCTTATGTAGACCTAGGTGTGATCTTATTTGGCTTAGGTCTAGTTTCAAAAGGGATAGTGTTGTTTTCAAATGGACTACATACATATTCTAGAGTTCTTAAGCATGACGTGGTTTCTTTTCATCTAGCGAACAAGTGACACATTAAGCACCAGCACATATAATTTTTTTTACTTGTAGTTCAACTAGCAAATACAATTTTAGCAATCTTACTTAGGTTGTCAATTAAATTCCATGACAAATATAAAAAAAATTCACTATCCAAAATGATTTTTATGTTCTTCCCTTACGAAGCAATCAAGTTGTAACACATAAATGTTAATACCTAGTAGATTACGTCAAGTGTATCTTAGCATTTAGCTTAAGATTTTGGTCGTCGGAAAAAAAGATTTCTAAACATAGAAATATAACGAATTCAAGCCTTTAAGATCCTTTAGAAAGCGCAAAAGTTCTTCTATAAAGCAGTTATTTCATTTTTTAAAAGGTTTTACATATTAAAATTTTTATTATTTTTAAAAATATCAATATCTCGTCAACAAATTACATATAAATTTTGGGTATTGATAAATATTATCCGGATATTTTCTTTCTAAGTATCATCCAGATTTACGACCGTTGGATTAGAGATCCAAGAGCCACAAATTCTCCCTACCCCCTTAAAAAAAATTCACCCCCCCTCCAAAAAAAATTCTCCCCCTCCAAAAAAAGATACCGTTGGATCTCTAATCCAACGGTCCGAAATTTAGATGATTATTAAGAAGAAAAATATTCAGGTGATACCTATACACACTCTTAAATTTTTGTATATTTTACATCTGGTTTAATGGCTTTATTACAGAGAAACCAGCCCCAGGCCCAACCAAAACAAAGAACAAACTCCAAGATCCACTGGAAGCAAAGTCGCCAATGGCGAAGCCGAAGAAACCCAAGACCCCGGCCCCAGATCCCCCCGGCGCCGCCCGCCTCCCATGGCACCCCCCGGCGCCGCCCCTCCCTACCGCCCTCCTCATCTCCCTCGCCGCCCTCCTCGTCCGCGCGCTCGTCTCCGTCGGCCCCTACTCCGGTCAGGGCGCGGCTCCCAAGTTCGGCGACTACGAGGCGCAGCGGCACTGGATGGAGCTCACACTCCACCTCCCATCCTCGGACTGGTACCGCAACACCTCCGACAACGACCTCGCCTACTGGGGCCTCGACTACCCGCCCCTCTCCGCCTACCAGAGCCGCCTCCACGCCCTCCTCCTCAACGCCTCCCTCCCCGATGCCGTCGCCCTCCGCTCCTCCCGCGGCTTCGAGTCCCCGGAATCGTACGCACCCACTTGACTAGCCTCTAGTGCTCTTAGTGTCTAGAATTGGGTGTGTTGATGTGTTGTTAAGTGCTTGCGGTTTGCTTCCTGTAGGAAGTTGCTGATGCGGTGGACGGTGCTGTCGTCCGATCTGGTGGTGTTCTTCCCGGCGGTGCTGTGGTTCGTGTGGGCGTACGCGAAGGGCGGGGCTGGTGGTATAGGAGAGGATAGGCGAGAGGGTTGGAAATGGCTGCTCGCCATGGTTCTGATCAACCCCTGTTTAGTACTAATCGATCATGGACATTTTCAGGTAGGGATTGTACTATGTATGTGCACTGGAGTATGGCAATAGTGCAGACTGCATTGTCCACTGTGTTACATTTCATGCATTCGCTGATAAGTAGTTGTTTTGTTTCAGTATAACTGCATCAGTCTTGGACTGACGCTTGGAGCCATTGCTGGTGTTCTGTCGAGGAATGAGCTTGTTGCTGCTTCTCTCTTCACTCTCGCAATTAACCACAAACAGGTTCCCCACTTGTCTGGGAAAGTATTTCCTTTTCGTAAGTTATATCACCAAACATGTAAATACACTTCCTAGAGAGTGCTTTGCCTTTGCAAACCCACAGCAACCCAACAATGAAGAGTGAGGGGGGGGGGGGGGGGGGGGGGAGTTCCTTGGGTGGATATTAGCTTATCCCAATAGACTGTCACTGTAATCAACAACAAACAAATCTGTTAATTTTTCATCTGCTGCCTTGGGATGCTTGGATCCCAGTGGTTGGAGATCCGAGAGATACGCAATGCTGGCCTAGTTTTGTCATATATCCCCCAAAATAAATACAATAGGGCAATAGGCTATCATATTAATGAGGCACGCATGTAGGATTGGTGCAATATTAGTCCTATCATATTAATGAGGCACACATGCAAGGTCGGTGCAATATTAGGGGGTGTTTGGGACTGCTCCACAAACTCTACCGTGGAGCAGCTCCACAAAAAACCTAGAGTTTGTGGAGCACCCCTTTAGGTGCTCTCACAACTCCACCTTTTTTTCCTCGAACAGAGTGCGTGGAGCTGAACCTGTTTGGCTAAAAAACATAGAGCGGAGCTGAAAAACGTGGAGTGGAGCAGTCCCAAACACCCCCTTAGTCCTCTACTTTTTATGCCTACTGACTCAATTACCAACTAGCTCAAGTTGGAATTATGATGGATAGCTAGAGAAATGAGAGTGGGAGGTGAGCATGCTTATATTCTGCCACTTATTTTGATGGGAAATGCTTATATTCTGCCACTTATTATGATGGGAAATAGATTAAGTCACGATGTGTCAACTATCGGTCTAATACAGTAATGCGTTAACTTCAATCTACTAAGTTCTTTGTGATACTTCCACATAACTAATCAGGGACATTTTTCTCCCCATTCATATACATATTTTTCAAACACAGGGTTACACCCTAAACATCCCACTTTTCCCTATATGTCTTATATATGTTTGATGTGTTGCAGATGAGTCTGTACTTTGCACCAGCTTTTTTCAGCCATCTTTTGGGGAAATGCCTCAAGCGAAAGTATCCATTTTTTGAGGTCATGAAACTCGGTTTTATTGTATTGGGAACATTTGCTCTTGTTTGGTGGCCATATTTGTATTCTTATGAGGCTGCCATGCAGGTAATGGTAGATGTAGTGATGTACCCTCCTAGTTACTTTTGTTCCAAGCAAACCACAATCTATAGCTGAATAAAATCTAGTACAATCTGTAGCATTTTTTATTGAGCTGGTGCTAGTCCTCAACATGAAACTCGTTTTATGTATAATTTACTTAGTTCCCTATTTCCCTGCTTGTCAAGCAATATTAAGCTTGTTATGTCTGTCTTATCAGGTGATATCTCGACTAGCTCCATTTGAGAGAGGTATATATGAGGATTATGTTGCAAATTTCTGGTGTAGTACTTCAGTTCTTATCAAGTGGAAGAGATTGTTTACAATAAAACCACTGAAACTTATAAGTCTATCTGCTACCATCCTGGCTTTCTTGCCTTCATTTGTTCAGCAAGTCAAGTCACCAAGTAATCTTGGCTTCCTCTATGCTTTGTTGAACAGCTCGTTCTCTTTCTATCTATTCTCATACCAAGGTATTTTCAACCACTAAGTTGATAGGTTCTCTGTTTTATTGCAGATATATGCTGTTTCATTAACTCATGCTTTCTATTTCTTCAATTTGCAGTGCACGAGAAATCAATTTTGCTTCCTCTTTTACCTGCAAGCCTTTTAGCGCTACAAGAGCCTCAGCTGTATGGATGGTTCACATACTATGCGCTTTTTTCAATGTACCCGCTTATCTGCCGTGATCAGCTTCTTCTACAATATATAGCTGTTCTTGGCCTCTTCTTTCTTATCTACTACTCACCTGGTGGAGGCTACAGAAAGGGGGCGAACATTCCATCTGGAACAAAGGCAGTTCTGAGTCTGCCATTGTTATGCTCGCTCGCTCTTCACATTGTATACCTGCAAATAGAGCCTCCCAAGAGGTATCCCTTCCTCTTTGATGCACTCATAATGTTCATTTGCTTCTCACAGTTTCTTATTTTGACCCTGTACACCAATTATAAGCAATGGATGTTGGACTTCCACTCTAGATCAGTTGGCAGGAAGAAAGATCTATGATTGAAAATTTTGGCAGCTAATTTTACAGACAATAGTCACTATATCATTGTAACCCTGAGTGTGTTCCTTTGTAATGAGATTGATTCATTTTTAATGAAATGGATGGAATGTTTCTACATTGAGCAGATACAGATAAATTTCTATATGAACAGAAAATTATGTGTAGGAATGATCATTTGTATGATCACTGGCTCACTGGAAACCAGAATGCAAGCAATTATGGACTTAGAAATAGCTTGCACCATAACAGATAGTATTGGCCGTCAGGAAATGCACTTCAAACGAAATATGTTATGCTATCTTTCGAGTTGTTGGGTCCTTGAAATTACCTATTTATTTTTACTGAAGTGCTATACAACATTCGCATGATTTTTGGGAAGAAATCAGTCAGATTTCTTACATTTGAATGTGCGTGAAGATTCATGCATGTCTTCTCCACCGGTGACACCATCGTCTTCGCCGCTAGCGATCTGTGGGATTAGGGCTTGAGTTTACCCGTTAGGGTTAAGGTTCGCCTGAGCCCCTTTGAGCTTAAAGGGAGGTTGGGGCAGCGGTGGATCGGCGATGGGAGGCGGAGGTGGTGGGGTGGCGGTGGCACCATCTCGGTCGTGGCTGAGGAGGAGGGTGGTGTGCAAGGTCGGCAGCGGGGGCAAGGACCGGAGTGGCTGTTATGATGCGGTGGGTGGCAGTAGCTAATTCGGCGGCGGTAGCCGTTGGAGACGGGGAAGAACGACAAGGTGGGGGTGCTGGAGGATGGTGGGGGCAACGGGGAAGAGGATATCGGCGGGGAGGATGATTCGAGGGGAGGGGAGGATGGAGTGGGGGAGAGGAGGATGGAGTAGGGGGAGGTGATAGGCGACGCGGCTTGCCAATGTCGGAGGGAGGCGACGCGGGAGCGGTAGCGGTGGGGGAGAATGGCAGCGCGTCGAGTGGATTGGGCGGCAGCGGCTGGGAGCCTGGGATTTGGGTTAAGGGTTAGGGTTGGTTAAATAGGATTTGGGTGGGTGGATATGGGACGTTGGGTCGACATCTGACAGCCTGAGAATCTGACTGATTTTTACCCAAAAATAGTCAAATAATGTATAGATAGACCCTTATTTTTAAGAGTGGGGACAAGTAGCTATTGTAGTCATGGTTGTACTCACAACCCACAGGTCTCGAGTTTAAATCCTACAGAATCGTAGTGAAAGATTGAAATCCACATAGATAACCTACTCGACCAAGTGTGGGTGGAAATTGATCTATGATCCTAAGCTAGAGAGGCAAGTGCCACACTGTTGGGCTATACAATGGTTGGCGAGTCCTTGAATTACATATGCTATGCTGGCATGTTTGTTTTGATTTTTGTATCGATTTGTTATGCAAATTGTCAGTGGAAATACTTAGAACTGTTTGTTTGGTGGGCTACAGTGATACAGCTAGTCCATAAATAATAGTTGGTAGCACTATCTAGAGGCAGATAGGCTTTTCTTGATGTTTCTTCCAACCATACATTAGAACGTCCCCATGCAAAATCACTCTTAAAAGAGTGCCAAATGTACCAAGCACATAAAATAAAAATTCTTCACATCTCTACATATTCGTCAGGCCACTTGCTGAGGAGGAAGAAAAGGTCGAGCAAAAGAGAATCCCAATCCACAAATCAGCTACTTTGGTTCGATCCTGGATTGGAAGGAATATCCTCCGCTGTAATCGAACGAGTCGGTGCTCATGTCCTTGTCCTTCTTTGGGAGAGGATCGTTGTAAGGATGGAGAGGAGCGCCCTTCGTGACGTCGAAGTCCGTCACGGACGTCGAGGCAGACGTGGAGGCGCTGCTTAACCCCTCGCTCTGCAGCATCATCTCGATCTCCTTGACGACGTCGCTCATCGACGGCCGGGCTCCGGCCGCCTCCTCCACGCACCTGAGGGCCAGCTGGACGAACTTGCTGAACGCCGCGAGATGGTTGGTGTTCATGATCCTGGTGTCTATCATGTCCTTGAGCCCGCAGAACTCGGCGTCGCTGATGTCGAACGCCCTCTTCACCTCGCGGACGATGTACTTGCCCTTCTCGATCGGCTGCCTTGCGATGATCAACTCGAGCATGACCACGCCGAAGCTGTAGACGTCGCTCTTCTCGGTCAGTTGCTGAGACATGTAATACTCAGGATCCAGATAACCCTGCAGGTTAAAACAAGAAACAAAAAACACCAAGTCACATCACCGGAAGAATCATCGGCAGCGATGGATACTAAAAATGCGCAGCATTCATAGTATGAAAAGTAGTCGCTACGATGTGCCATGACCCGATTGCTCGCTGAGCGTACCAGTGTTCCTTTGACTTGGGTACTGACGTGCCCCTTCTCGCTGTCCGATACTAATTTGGAGAGGCCGAAGTCGGCGACCTTGGCCGTGAGGTGCTCGTCCATGAGGATGTTGCTGGACTTGACGTCCCTGTGGATGATCGGCGGGTCGGCGAGCTCGTGCAGGTACGCCAACCCGCGCGCCGCGCCGAGCGCCACCCGGAGCCGCTTCTTCCAGTCGAGATGCAGGCCGCTCTTCCCTGCAATATGTTTCGGTTCCAACAACGTAGCTTCAGCGACTGCAAAACCACGCGCGCGTTCTGAACTTTCGATGTTTCAGAACGTTGGAACGATCTCGTTAAATCTCACCGGAGAGGCTGTCGCGCAGCGTGCCGCCGGACATGAACTCGTAGACGAGCATCTGCTCGCCCTGCTCGAAGCAGAAGCCGACGAGGCCGACGAGGTTCTTGTGGTGCACCCGCGAGAGCAGCTCGATCTCGGTCTTGAACTCCTGCCCGCCCTGCATGGACCCTTGCTGCGCCCTCTTGATGGCGATGAACTGCCCGTTCGGCAGCATGCCTCTGTAGACCTTGCCGTAGCCTCCGTAGCCGAGCTCGTTTGCTTCGGCGAAGTTGTTGGTGCTCCTCTTGAGCTGCTCGTAGGAGAACCACCTCGCTCCTTTCAGCCGAGGCGCGCCGCCCCTCTCCTCGCTTCGAGCCCACGACGCTGCAGCAGTTTACACAGCAGGTCGCATTTGTGTCAGATGAACATGGCGACAAGTTCGGTTTTGCCAGGGAGATTACGTACCGAAAGGCCCGCCGAGCTCCTCCCTCGCCTTCTGCGCCCGCCGCCTCTGCACTAGCGCGTAGATGGCCGCTCCGACGAGCGCAATGACCAGCACACCGCAGCCGACCGCTATCCCGATGACCACGCCCTTGCCCTTCGACGACGACCCGTTTTCTGCAGCCATCCGCCCAGCGACTCAGTACCTCACCCCATACTGAAACCATTGACGCGCATTTCACTATTTCAGTAGTGTTCTGAACCTGGGAAGGGGTAGGGGGAGGCGATGAAGTAGTAGGGGCCGAACTCCTTGGGCGGCTTGAAGGTCTGGTTGCTGAGGTCGAAGCCGATGCGCATGACCTCGGAGCGGTTGAAATAGAGGTCGCCGGAGGGGAAGAGCTTGACCTCGACCTGCATGTAGTCGTCGCTGTTGAAGAAGGGGTCCTGCAGGTAGACGGAGCCCGGGGTGAGGTCCAGCTTGGTCCACAGCTTGCTCTCCAGCTCCTGGAACACCGTGACGTTGGTCACGTCCCGGAAGAAGGGCGCGCGGAAGTACATCACGCCCTGGTACGGGTACGCGCACACGCAGCTCTGCGGGCTCATGCTCTGCTCCGTTGGGCACGTGCCGGAGAAGCACTTCACCAGGCTCGTCGAGTACGTCGGAGTCGGCGCGTGCTGCGTCACGTTGCAGTACGGCGAGTTCGGCAGGTGGTCGCACACCGGGTTCCCGGCCAGCCTGAACGAACACCAAGGAGGATCGAAAGGAGTTTGTAAGATCACACAATTCAGTAGCGTTGCCATTGTTTGGGAACTGGAAGTGGTCACTCACGCGAGGGTGCCGTTGTAGCTGAAGGTATCCGTGTAGGAGGAGAACTCGTTGTTCTTGAAGCTCACGATGCTCAGCTCGCTGCTGATGCTTTTGCCCATGTCGAGGGTGCCATTGAACGCGTTGTCGTCGAGGATCCTGCGAAGGGCATTGCAACCAAGACACTGTCAGTTTTTGTTACTGCGCTGTAACGATCATCAGTTTCATCAGATTTTGGTTCGATCCAGAAGGTTGGTGTGTGAGCTTACACTTGCTGCAACTGTGGGCTGCTGAATAGTTTTATTGGCACCAGGCCGTAAAGCCTTCCGGATTGTATGACCCTTGATGGGCATCACAAGACCATGTCAGGTTTGGCTATACCAGCATATGGTGTGAAGTTGCAAAGGTCTGAGAAAAAACTTACAAAGCTGAGAGCTGTTGCAACCTCCAAAACCATTGTGGGCTCGGGGAAGGATCAAATGTGTTGTTGCTCAGATCACTGTGACCAGAAGAATTTTCAGATCAAGCTTGTATTGCGGTGGTTCAAATTGGCAGCGTAAATCTTGTGCAGTGCTAATTGCTTACACATAATTGAGAAGAGTCATCCCAGATAGATCGGGCAACGGTCCGGTAAGCTGGTTGTTGGCTAAGTTGCTGGAAGACGTCAATAGTGTGTTTAGTATGGCTAGCTTCTCGTATAGACAAGTGCACTGGTACTAGTACATGGTATTCAGCAGTTCTTGAACAACTTACAGCTCGTTTACTTTAGTGAGGTTATTCAGGTTTGCGGGAACTGGGCCAGAGAGGGAATTTCTATCCAGCCGGCTGTCCAAACAAAACACAAAAGGAGACCAAGGATTCATACTTGGTAGCCCATCCAACAAAACAAGAATTGTGCATAGTTTCGTCTGAAAAGGACACTTACACAACTTCAAGTGTAGTAACAAGCCCAAGAGAGTCTGGGATATTCCCGGTGAATTTATTTCCATCGAAGAGCCTGCACCAAATATCTTAAGGTGTCAGTACATGTTGACAAAACGGAAGAATTCTAGAAACAGGACTTCAGGAGCTCACAGATGAATCAGTGTCATCTCAGGGCTGAAGAGAGCATCTGGGATTGAGCCAGCCAATTGATTCTTATTGAAGTGGCTGCAGAGAACCAGAACAATATGGTTAGTGATACATTCCATTGTGAATTTCTGCTTGAGGAATACCAATGAACAAATTTCTTAGGACCTACAAGTGTTTGGTTTTGATAAGCTTGTCTAGACCCGTTCCACCGTTTGTTGAGATCGGTAAGGGACCGCTCAATTGATTGTCGGCGATGTCAAACCAATAGAGGTTGGAGAGATTGCCCAGAGAAGCTGGTATTTTTCCAGAGAACTGATTTGAGTTCAAAGCCCTGAAATAGAGTTTGATGTCATTCTTTATCTGCAAACACTAAACTACAGAAGCACAAATGCACAGTATCATCCGAGCTGACTCCCAAGTCCTACACCAATGAGTAATCCTTACATGTAGGACAATTTTGGCAGATTTCCTAGCTCATCCGGGATGTTGCCATGAAAGCTGCAACCGGCCAGAATCCTACAAAGTAAGCATTACATGAGCATACTAACATCTCTTAAGGGCGAAGGCACAAATCTGAAAGAAAGATCACAGAACACATTCAGAACTTACAAGGTTGTGAGCTGCTTCAAGTTTCCAATGGTCGGATTGAGCACGCCGCCAAGTTCCTTATTGAATGACAGGTCCCTGCATACACACACAATTGCTCATGATTCAACGACGCAAGCTGCAAGAAGGCAAGAACAGAAAGTTTAAGAAAATATTTAGCCTGACACTGTGATGCTACATACAGGGATTGCAGCTCGTTCAGTTGCCCTATGTCAGCAGCTAGAACTCCTTGGATGCCCATGGTAGACAGTTTACTGAAAACAGTTGCATAATGGTAAGTAGACTTTGTAGAGTGTGCAATGAATTTTTCTGAGTTGTAGGGAACTTACATGGAGATCACTTTGCCGTTGCCGCATGTCACTCCTTCCCATGGCGAATCACCGCAGGGGTCATCGGACTGTCCCCAGGTTGGCGGCAAGTTCTGCCACTGATCCATTAACGCTCGGAGAACAGAAGCTGCAATCAACTCCATGGTTCATTTCTTACTTTAGGTAAAGCTACCATATAAGAGAATTATTACCGTTGCCTAATTCTTGACAAAGAAATAGTACAAAGTAGCTCAAATTTCACAAACAAGATATTTTTCACTCCCTGAAGATAACACAGGCATGGAGACATATATATTTATTTCCTTTCATGCATCATCAAAAAAGAGCAAACGAGCTATGCATGCTTATCTTCTCTTTTTGTGAAAGCTAAGAAAAAATATCTTAAAGCAAGTGAATATGTGCATGGTTGGGTCATGGTACTCACTGTCCTGGCTATCTGTCACGCCATGGCTTGCTCGGACACACACCGAGAGCACCAGCACCACTCCGAGGACCACCTCTCTCATCCTTGCACTGCATCCAGGTGCTGCAGCCTCCATGCACGAACCGCGCCGAGCTCGCAGGCCGAGGTGCGGTTTTAGGTCGCCTGGGCACTCAGCAAAAGCTCGGGAGAGCAAGACAACCACCGGCACCACAACCGCATCCCATGATGCACCTCATGATGGGGACGTGCATTCAAGAAGCCAAAATGGTAAGATTGGAAGTTAGAGGGATGGAAAAATAGAGAGGGAGGAGGGGCCGAGCAAGGAGGTGGCAACTGGCAACGACTTGACTTGAAAGCAAGCGAAAGCTCCCAAGCACTAGCTACCTAAGCACGCCTAAGTCGTCCCCCTCTCGCCGTCTGCGGAAGACACCACGCGAGTGGTCATGAACATAACCCTTGTTCTACGGCAAGTCCGATCCTACCTATCGCTTCATACAGTGTCAGTGACAGCGTAGTGCTTGCTGTTGGATCGTGTCATGGTGCTGCTTAAAAGTTTGTTTAAGGGTGATGATGGGGGAGCTTGGTGATGATAGAGGGGTGTGATTCAAGCTACGTAAAGGGAGGCAATTAAGTGGGGGATTAAACAAATACTGCCCATGATTGATTTTCTTTTTCAGAAACTTTTGAAGGAGCATGTGAGATAGTTTAGGTTAATATTGTAATGAACTATTATAATGTTTGTAGAGTGGTCATTTAGCTTTGCAAAGATTGCTCTCTGTCAGGATTGGTTTGAGCAGAAATTGAGGATTTGGGATTTGAGTTATGGACTTACTTAGGTTGACCTGAGTCATTGGATTAAGATTGCATGATGCAAGTCTTGACTAATGTAGGTTAAGTTGTGAAGAACTTGTGCCTAGAAACGAATTCTTTGTCTTTGTATGTGCAGTGTTGCTTGGAGTCAACTGTGGTCAACGGCGGTGATCAGGGTTAGGCTCATGGAGAGTTGAGACCCAAAACGATCGAGGATGCCGGGTGAGACGGTGAGCTTAAGCATGGTATAAGAAAGACGAGAATATTGAAGGCGAGTTCGAACAGTGGGATGATGCCAGGTGGCTTGCACGGGCCAAGTGAGCCATGATTCGGTGGAATCAGGATGGAAGAGACTTGGCGGCACATGACAAGCTAATAGTGTACCTACACGTGGCAAGTATGGCGATTGCTTACAAAGGAAGATGATGGCCAGGTTAACAAGGGGTATTTTGGTACTTTGACCAAAATACTGGAAACTATCTTAGATTGAAACCGCAGCGTATGGGCGATGTGTTGGAAAGCGAATTAGGTCAAGATGGAGCTGGTTTGATCAAGATGGATCAAGGTTAGGGATTTAGCAGATGCGCACTTATGTGCTTTAAAAAGCGTTTATAACTGGACTTGAGTGAGTAAAACTCGTATGTGTGGGGTTAATGGGTTTCCCTATTGTAATAGTAGATAGGATCTATTTTGTGGAGTAAGTGGCCGGTTGCTCACTATAAAAGGGGTGGGGATAGAGACATATAGGGTTAACCATCCCACCCCTCTCTTATGTGATTTCTTGTTTAGGGTTAGGGTTTTAAAAGTGGAACACATGGTGTGCTCTTTGTCCTCTAAGGTGAAGTGGCTGTAGACTCAATCTTCTCAAGTGAGCAATATATCAATCTTTGTATGTTTCCATGGATCCATCTTGATTTGGTTGTTTTGCTCTTAGTTTGGTCTTAAAGTTTGATTTCTTGATCCAAGAGTTTTAAGTCAATTTCTTTGGTGTTCTAACTTGCTGTGATATGTGGGAATACATTTATACTCATATTGGTCATCGTCCACCCACGAGCTAGTTTTACTCACCGATTTTGATTTTAACTCGGCTTTGATGTAACATTCCAACAAAATGAAAAAGATCTCATCTTTGACCATGATTTTAATAATCGTTTGTTGGAATAGGTTCACAATACCCTAGAGATGATCTCTACAAAGTTTCACATCATTTAGATCTATGGATCGAAAAATCCATTAGTTTTCGTTTTGATTCTGAACTGAAACAGTCAGCGCTGTTCACTATCTGGAACTTTGATCGGCTTTACAACCGCGTTGGTTTCAACCATGGTCTAGTTCCAGACTGCATGGCATCGTTTATGACCATGTTCAGTCTTTTGAGCGCTTTGCGTTCTTCTGTTTTCGTTATAAATATGAACTGACGCAGTCGGTAGTCGGTGCGGTCTCTGTCTAGATTGTCGATCAGCTTTACGACCACGTTGGTTTCGACCACCGTCAAGTCCTAGACTGCATCGCACCGATTTCCATCACGGTCACTCTTCCAATTGCTTTGCTTTTTTCCTACTGCATAGGATTTTCAACCGCTCACGGATCCGCGCTTTCTCTGGTTGGTTTTTGAGCTGAATCGATCACACTGGTCGCAGATCACTCGTTGGCCTTCGACCTCATTGGTTGTTCGACCACTTATTGGTGTTCGACCACGTTGGTTACGACAACGTTGATCATTTTAGTTGCTATCTGACTCTGACCACGTTGGTTGCTCGACCACGTTGATCACTTTGGTCGCCAACTGGTTATGACCACATTGGGTGTTCGACCTCTCGTTGGCGTCTGACCATGTTGTTTACGACCACGTTGGTTTCGACTACATCTATTTTTGATCACGTTGGCTTTGGTCTCGGTAATTATCGACTACAGTGATTTTCGTTCGATAGTCAATTTCCGATCACGTTAATCTTTCATTTGGTAGTCGAATTTACGACCACGTTGTTAGTTCTCAACCATGTTGTCGAATTTACAACCATGTTGTTAGCTTTCGATCACGTTACCAGCTTTCGACCACGTTGTTTTTCCTGTTTTGTTTGACTCTGTTTCTTCGGTTTTCAAGTGGGATTTCAACCCTAATCTTCATAGTTCTGTAGCTATCGAAGAAAAGAGATAAGTGAATACTTGGGGAGAATTAGAAAGGCACCATTTACCTTCATCTGTTGCCTGTTTGGTCCTACATTTTTGCACTGGGAAAAATGTATGATCAGAAAGAATGTTGTTTGGGTTTTCTAGGTTAAATTTCAGAAAGGAAAGATTGTTCTAGGCAATCTAAGAAGCCATGTTAATTTTGGAGTGTATAGCAAAGTCATGGCTTGTTTTAGAAGCAAGGTTAATGAAAAGGCCAGATGCAGTTCATATTGTCATGATGTCACAAGATCTAGTTTAGTTAGAACTTAGGAATAGTATGCCAAGACTAGTATAAGTGCAAGCCTGGTATAAGTCGTTGGACTGTGACTCGCTGATGTTAGCCTGTGCAATGCCCGCTCGTTTCGGCTTTAGCTTCTGTCTTATAGTTTATTTTTTACTATTCATAAATTTCGTCTTTTTTTGAACTTTTGGTTTTTTTGAGCTTTTTTGCCGGTTTTTTTCCGTATTCGTTTGCGTTGTCTGTGATGAGCTAGTATATTTTTTCTATTTTTAAATTTTTTAAAATTTAATTACGTCAGAAATTTCAGTCGCTACAGTGCAATTTTAGTCATAAGCCACAATTTTTCAGCCAAACTAAGCGGGGCCATGCTGCTGCATGGTGTAGTAATGCAAAAGATAAAAGGACAGCCAATTAAAGATGAGCTGACTGATCTGACATGGTTTTTCATGACCTTTCTCGCATGGAAAAGAGATAATTAATTCCGGTTACTCTGTTCATACTTCTGAAAATATACTTTTCACTACGCTGGGTGCAGTGAAAATTGAAAGGCTAATTGAACCTCTTTTTACCGACAGGCTCATGCGTTTTAAGAGTCATGATGGTGATTGGTGGTGATGAAAGGCCGTGAATCATGGTAGCAGTATAATTGGTCCGCAGCAGAGTAATTCTTATATTGTAATTATGAAACAAGAATTCAAGTAGCCGGGTTTAAACTCTTTTGGAAAATACTCCATGTAGGTACCTGCCTTTTGAGTGTCCGGAAGAACCAAAACACCATCACGAGGTCTTCGCACAGTACCACTCGTGCCTTTGATGGCGATGATGCCTGTGTTGAAAACAACGTAAAAAATCGTAGAATTAGCTAGAAAACTAAACAAACCTAAGTCACACGAGTGCAATGTCCTTCCTAGGAACTTTTTACGCCAAAAGGGAGCAGGAAACACAATGAGCAAGTTATGCAACAGTCTCCATGAAAGAAACCTCGACATAAGGAGCAGAAGAAAATAACCTAAGTTTGATTTGCACATAAACGTCACCATGTCATATCTTACAAAACACTGCCCTTCCCACCTTGGTACATCATGCAAAAAAAAAAAAAACAAAAAAAACCCTGCTGATGGCACATAATATCATACGCATACCTCATCTCCCTCTTCCCCATCCAAACTCGTGCGCTCTGTCTGAAGGAGGCCGGCAACGGTACTTTGGCAGCGAAGCTCATGCTTCCTATTATTATTTTGAAAACAGAGCTTTTTAGAAAACAGTTTTAAAAAATACCAAGGTTGAAAACATTTGCTTTTCCAAGGTAACCCTATCAATAATAATTGAATTTTTTTTTTGCAAGTAGATTCTCAAGTTTTGGTTTTTAAAAGCAAGTTCTCGGGAATTAAACTTTTGGATTTTCAAATACTGGGGCCCAGTTTTCGAAGTAACTTGAAATCAAACCTTTTCACAATAAAGATATACTATATACTTTTGATATAGAGTTCTATAACAAGATTGATTTTTCCGAAATGACTTTGAAATGCTTGAACTTTTAAAATACCCTTTTTTGTAAAGGTATCCTAGCATCCTCCAATATCACAATATCAATAGACTAATTTACTCCCATAATATTTTTAGTCGTAGGCTATTAATCCAAGGTCTTGTTAATCTTGCATATACTTGATGGAATCTAAAAGTAACTCCCTTTATCAATTAGTCCCAGCACGATTGTTGTCAAATACACCAAAGAGTGAGTGTTATCATTCATCCGATCCACAATCATGTCATCTCCAAGGCCTTTCCAATTCTGCTTATTTCTGATTAATTCTAGGGTATCCTCCTTCATTGCTTAGTCACTGCACAACTGGTGTCTAGTACTCCAACCAGTGAGTGTTATCAGTTATCTGATGCACAAATTATATAACTTCCAAGGTATCATCTATAGTTTCACTTAACAGATCAGGGTCTCCTTTTCCTCAAATGGATCTCCCTTTTCCTACATACAATCATAAATCCAATCTTGGGTTCATTAATCAATAATCCCATTCGATTTTTTTTGCCTGAACATTACTCCAAATTCCTTACCTTTAAATCCACTCATATTTGTTTGCATCATGGTTTCAAGATTTCTATATTTTAAATCCACCAATACCATTCACATTTTTTTAAACATTTTAAATCCACCAGTACCACTTGTATTATGGTTCCGATATTTCAATCCACCAGTAGCATTTGTATTATAATCCAACCTTTTCCATTATTGATATATACTCATAATCTGTTTATCGAGTGATCAGTCCTACTATTCGCAAATTTTCTTCCAAGCGACTTCATTGTCGTAAACATCCACCGATAATAAGATTATTACTCAAATCTATAAATCAAGGAGTATTATTACTTCTCCTAATTTCCTCAGAATTTCCAACAATCCATCCAGTAGTCAAGCTATATTCCATTATCCCACCAGGGTAAACATTCACCGGGGGCCATACTGTTTATTTAAGCTGCAAACCAACAATTGTTATTAGACTCCCCATTCTTCTAAAATTCCACCGATCCACTTATTTTAGCCAATCCAATCTCTTTTGAGTCAGTCCACTCATTTAATCAATTCAATAATTTATATCGCTCCAATTATTTAACCAATCCGATTATTCTGGCCAATCCAATCTCTTTTACATTGGTCCACTTACTTAACAAATCTAATCATTTAAATTGGTCCACCCGTTTAGCTAATTCAGTCATTCAAATTGATTTGATGATTTTCCACCCAGAAATTCACACCATTGATTCTCTCTTACGATTGACATAAATCCACCAAGATTTACCCATATATTTGAGAAATCAAAGCGAGTTTTTTTTAGGATAAATTGGCAGGGAATTAAATTTTGGGAAAATTTTCCTTGGAAGTTTAGGTTTGTTGAAATGAGCTTGGAAATAAGCTTTGCAAATAATTTTGATAAGTTAACCTTCCAAGGGTAAACAACTTTTGTAAATAAAATTCAATATAGGTTTTTATGATTTTGGCCCAAGGTAATTTTTCAGAAGAGAACTCAGGCACCCGTTAGTTTGAATTCGGGATAAGAGAGCCTTGGAGCTGAAAATGGCCAGGGCAGCAAGTAGATGAGAGAGGATCATCTAAGAGAGATAAGAGTAGTAATACTACTTATATTTTGCAGTTAGATTTTGAAGAAATAATTCTAGTCATAAAGTTAACGGCCATGCTAACTAAGGTTACGACCTACAGTCGATATGCTCTGATACCAGCTCTGTCGGACCTCGGGTTAGCTAAACCCAGATCCTCTGTGATTGACCACACTATTCCCTGAATCAGTAGATAGTGCTCACAGATACATTACTGTATATCGAAATCATATCATGCGGAAGCGTAAATAATACAGTAATACTTACTCATGGGCCGGTTAGGCCGAAAATGATAAAATGCAGCAGCAGACACTTCACACAGATGGGACCCGCAGGACTTGCCCACAGGCAGCCAACTGGGGTTCGCGACCTAGTCCATGGCCTCATCGTCTTCCAGCTCTGTCGACCCTTTTTAGGCATCGCAGGGCTTGACTTTATTTCCTTTCTGACTGAATGATGGTAATTAAGCAACAGTGAGTACGACGGTACTCAGCAAGCCACCACACAGGATGCAATAGTAATAGATGCAGGGCTGTCAAAGGAGGCTTGAGGTTCTTTTATTTGCTTAATGCAACATTTGTAATAATCATAATTAAAATTCCTATGACTTGGCATTTTATAAACATGCTTTAAAGAGTTTGAAATGGTGCAATATTTATAGCGGTGTAGGTTCCATCCACCGATTACATGGTTCCATCCACCTATGCTAGCTTTTGATCATTATGCCACTTCCATATTATCAACCACGCTGGAGTACGTCCCTCCAGGAAAAAGTCCAAAATCAGAGTACCTCCCTCTGATAGGTTTTTGTCCCACCCACAAAGGTTTTTGAAATAGAACTAACTCGAGGAAGATTTCCGTGTCCGCCCTTGACCGCGGGCACGGCTATTCGAATAGTTGTATACTCTGCAGAGTCTGTACATCTTTACCCACAAGAGGTAATCGTCCCGATGGTTCTACATGATTCCTTAGTCATGCAGATCGAGAGACTACCACGAGGCCTTTACAATACCTCGCTCTCTAGCATCTCACTCCTATGGGGTTGCTTCCATAGGTTGTGCGGGATGTCCACCACAGGTTAGCGCAGTCGGACTCCACTCTCCCTATACGCTAGCCTCGGCGACGTCACCTACATCCGATGTCCCATTCCACGTGGGGTTTTTAATACCCACCTACACACGTTCTCCGTGAAATGGCTAGAGAGTCTAGTAAATTATTCAGCCAAGCCTACAGTTTGCCAGCTTGTGGTTGTACTGTTGTACACGGAGGGGTCATCACAGGATTAAGTCCTTAATTTGTCCGGGCGGTTCATTCCACAAACCACAATCCTTGTGTTACATCCACACCCACCACTCTTACCACCCGCCCAGACAGGTATAGCAGGTTATGAGGGTTTTGAGAAGCATAAAATAAGTAGTCACAAAGTAGTCAGCCACGTACATCCCGTGACTGCCCAAAACAAGTTCTCATGTTTTTGAAGATTGATGATCAGGGCAACTAGCGCCCTGGACTTGACAAGACTAGCATGGCACTTAATATAACTTATAACTACTAAAGTTATCATTAATATCTATGGTGACAAGGATCAGGTGGTTCAAGTATCAAAGGATGGCATAATAAATTTAATACAACCTCAAGTGGGCATGTAGCTACCTTAAGCTTTGACATATATTTGCATAATCAATTAGGCATGCAAGTCGATAGTTTAAAAGAACATAATTTTGCATAAAATGTAGGATCAATATGATCAAAGTGATGATTTGCCTTGTTTGGTGTACCATGGCCTTGATTGACCTAAGTCAAGGCCTGCTCAGTCAGAGTTTTTAATTTGCTGCTCTTTGCTCTTACCCAAGTCTTGATCCTGTTCGAATCCGTCGCCTCATTGAGTCTTCAGATTCTAATGCGCCGCAAAGAAAAGAAAGACCAAATAAATTCAAACACTTTAAATGCCCAATTTAATTTAAATTATACATTTGTTACGATTTGAGAATTGAAGGATGATTAGGATTAGTGTGCCGTGAACACAGCGGTAGATGAATTGGGTGAAGGAGTGAGGTGGCTGAGTAGATTTACTGTGAGGGAAAATTTTAGGATAACGAGGATCAAAAATGAAAAAGAAGTAATTACATGAATTATCCACTTTGGAGAAGGAAGTGGCCAGACTTAGCCGATTTGGGAAAGGCAAGGCTCGATCTTTTATTTGCTGACTTTCTTTTATTTATCAAGGAAGTTCCATGAGTCGGGCAGGACTTAGGGACAGATAAAAAGGGTTAGCGAAGATAGTAAAGAGAAATAGAACTTTGTATTTTTAGGATGCGGAGGCTTTACAGGAGATGAGTATAATTTTAAATGTTCAGTTTAACTTTGATATTTCATGTGTCAATCCTTATCTGAAATTGCAATTGCCATTATTTTAACTTCTTAATTAAAGGATGGGGTTGGCCATTTTAGTCTAGTCGTTATTATGGATAGAGTTAATTATTCTGCTTGATTAACGAACCTATTAGAAATGGCCAATGATTGCAATTTACTGGAAAGGGGTACTATGAATTAATATAAATTTTCTTTTATTATTAACTACTCTTGGCCATCGAATGTTAAAGTTTGCACTAGAAATATTTTAAGCATTTTTGGGAAGACGGCTCTCATGATAATAGAGATAAGTAAATCACACTCGATATTTTATGTGGCTTACCAATGATTATTTTAAGCATTAATAAGAGAGAGATGATATGATTTTAGAGATGAGCAATTTTATGGTCAATATTTTATGTGGCAAAATCTTGTTAAGTCGATCTACTTAGTTTGCATAAATAGATTTAGATCGGCGGATGAAAGATAGCATGTCAACCACTTGGGATAGTATTAAAGTTATTATTCAAGTCTCTCGAGTAGGGTTTGAAAGGATTGAAATTATATTTTTAAGGCCTCATACATGCAACTTTAATTATTTAGGATTAATTTCTAGTGCCTTTGATTTATAAAAGATGATCTTTTAATTAGTTTCACATATTTGATTTCTAACAACAACACCCCTTTAATCCATGTCGATTTTCTTGTCATCTGAAAATAGGCCATGTATGATCTTGTCTTAGTTTTACCTGGGGATTAGTATATTAACCTTAACTGGCATATAGTTATCCCATGTTAAGTTTTTAATTTAGTTGCATAAATCTTTTCATTATAAATTTATAAATACCTGCTCATTCTTGTTATCATGCATAGATTACTTCAATATATGCATGGATATTTCTTACACAGGAATTTATCATTGAGCCAAAGGATGAAGAGTTGAGCAACTAGCTAGCTGGGCCCACATGTCAGAAGGGAGGCAGACAGAGAGAGAGAGTACAGAGGGAGCTACCGGCTTCACTAACAGAGCGGGCAGAGAGGAGGAAACAGGAGAGGGGGCAGCTGGATGGTATAGACACAGTGTGACGCGATCAATTTTGTGGTGGCATCGCCGGAGTAGCCGGGACGGTGTAAGGCGGCGGCCGGCCGGAAATGGGGGAAGAAGCGCGATGGGGAAGAGAAGCGACGGGGGCGGCCGGCTTCTTATAGGCGGGGAAGGGGAGCAGTCGCTTCACTGGTGCGCGCGCCCGGGGAAGTACCGCCGGCATGGGCGCGGCGTACGTCGGGTATGGGCGGCGTACGTCGGGGCATGGGCGGCGGCGTGCACGGCATGGCGCGGCGAGCGCGTAGGGGAATGGCGCGGTGGCTAGGCCGGTGGTAGGCCACTGGCGCAGAGGGGACGGGGAAAACCAGGGGCAGCTAGGCGCGGGCTGGGCCGGGGCGAAGCAGCGCGAGGAGGGCAGGCCGGCTTGGCGCGACGGGAGAAGAGGGAGGAGGAGGAGGAAGGAAGAAGAGAGGAGAGCGTGTGGGGTGGGCTGCAGCCGAAGGCCAGAGGAAAAAGAAAAGGAGCGGGCCGAACGGGTTGGCGAGGAGAAGAAGTGGGCTGGGCCCAAGAGGGGATTTAGGGGATTTTAAGGATTTTCCTAATTTGGATTTCCAGATTTAATTTTGCAGTTGGATTTTCAATTTTGAAAACTTGGTTCAAAATTTTGAATTCAACAACTAGATTTTAGGATTGGCAGATTTCGGATAAATAATTCTCTTAGTTTTTCAGAATTTGGAATCCTGGATAATTAAATTGGATGGAAGGATTTTATAGCGAATTTTCAATTTCCGCTCTTGGTTTTTGGAGTATCTCAATTTCAATTTAAATTTGCAATTGAGACTCCCGGGTAAGTTTGGATCTTCTAAATTTTTAAATTTTGATATCTTGATTCCCAGGTTTGAATTTTATTAATCGGGCTTTCCACAAGAAACCAACTCAAGAAATTTGAACTTCGCCAAAAAAAAACTTTTTGAGAAGCACTCGAAAAACGATTAAAAGATTTTAAATTTTTTGAAATTACACTAGCTCCCTATTTGGGATGTTACATTACCGCTCCTTCACCGTATATTGACGGTCCCTTACCCTTCCACAAACAATGTGAGACTATTCCAACAATATCTCCCTTCACACATTGGTGTCTCTTAGCCCTTTACCGCTACTTCACCGTACACTGACGGTCCCTTAGGGTCACAGTCTATTAGGTGTTCATACACTAGTATCTATTGGGCTAAAGATGTTAAAACCGGACTCTGATACTACTTGTTGGATTGTAAGGGTCTTCTCATCTCAAAAGCTAGCCAATGAGGTGGGGGACTACAAGTTAGGTTTCTTACTCTTTCATAATCAATGTGAAATTATTTTAATATTTATAATAAAAAATAATTGATAATGTTGTATATTGATGCTATTTAAGGGCATGTACAATGGGTCTCTTCAAGCCGTCTCCATCTCAATACTTTTTGCAAAATACCCCTTGCATGGTCAAGAGACGGCCTCCGCGTCTCTTCACGAAGAGACGGTGAGCAGCTGTCTCTACGCTGAAGTCGAGGCTTAAAGACAGACAAAGAAGACGTTGTATGAGTTGGAGACTCCAAGTTCATCTTAACCACATGCAAAATATTAAATTACTTAAAGACACTAAAATAAATACTCCATTGTATGAACCGTCTTTTCACTGTCTCTATATCATATTTCAGCATCTTATAGACGGACTCCTGTCTCTCCATTGTATATGCCCTAAGGCATGCGACGATTGTCGCATTAAAAACCGAGTTGGATTGCGGAATAAAGAATTCTGGCGGCTTTTGGATGATGCGGCTGCATGCATTGCGTAATTTTTTTTTCAGGTGACTGCCGTGACTTTTCGGATCAGGGGCTGCATGTATTGATGATTGATCGGTGCCGAGACTCTGCTCGCCGGGTAGATCAAGAAAAAACTGGAAACCGACTCGGGTGATAGATTGAGCCGAAGCTGCATGCGTGGATCAAGGAAGGCACTGGCCGTGTGATTAGAAGTGGCTAATCATGTTCTTTTTGATCTGCATGGAGGCTGCATGCAGGGATGAGGCTTTTGCGATTGTTTTGCACGCATGTACGATGGTGGCCGGCGGAGAGTTTTGACGGCCGTAGGTGATTAGGCTTCACTGGTTTTGTGATCTGTGATCGATCAATGCAATTTGTCTTTTTCTGTCTCTTTTTTGTTTTGTTTTCTGGGTTTTGTGAACAGGTTGAAATAAATCAGGAGATGATGGATTGTGAGAAAAATTCCTGCTGCGTATTGCAATCAGTCACCCTATCTGATTACCATCAACGATCTTACAAATGGTATCAGAGCATATTACAATAGCATTAGATCAAGATCGTTTTTTAGATAAGTCACCCTATTAGAGATTTTTCTACAAGCATAAGTTAATGCTATTTGACAAAAAAAAGTTAAAAATTCATATGTAGTGTCTTATGTTGTTACTATTAAAATACTGTTGATGTCGAAGCTAATGCTAAAACTAGAAATATTTTGTTGTAAGGTGTAGTAGAAACAAATTTGTCAGAATTGCTCATATTAAATCTGCTAATAAAATTTAGACTACTCTAGTTGATTATCATGAAGATATTAAGTTTGTTAAAGATATTCGTTAGAATCAATTCATAAAGGAGTATTCTAAATTTGAAATGAAATCAGGAGAATCAATAGATGCACTTTTTAATCACTTCAATAAACTTGTTAGTGATTTACAATATGTTGATATCACATATTCTGATCCTAATAATGCTCATCAAATTTTAAATGCTTTGAATATATCTATTTGAAATGTGGTAATTACTATTATTAATCATTCTGTTAACATGCAAATACTCACTTTGAATGATCTTTATTCTAAGATAACAACACATGAGATTGATATTTTGGCCGGGATAAACAAGACTAATTCTTTAGGTTTAGTGACTAACCAAACTGACAATTTTTTTAGTTTTTCTATTGTTTCTTTGTCTGCACCGTGTTCTATTTTGGATAAACAGTTAAAGGAGATTCTAGAAGTGCAGCTTGTACTCCTCTCCAACAGGGTGGCCAAGGCAATTAATGATATCAGATTAAGGTAGAGAGGGGGTCGAATTATATGCTATGAATGTAGTGAGCCAAACTACATCAAGATAAATTGCCCCAAACTGAGGAGCAAGGAGGTCAAGAATGACAAAGTATCAACTCGTCGCTCTCAAGTCAAGATTGACTCAAGCAAGAAGTGCAATTATCGCAGGGCGGTCAACAAAATAATTTCAGCATTTGATGAGATTGATTTGAGTGATGATGATTCTGGAAATGATGATGAGGACAATGGCAAGATGGCAAAAGAGGTGGACTTCACAGGTATGTAATTTATGGCAAATAACGAGGAACTCAACAATGATGATCTTTACAGTGATCCTGATAAGGTAAAATCTTCTTATACAGATTTATCTAATGTTGTGCTTAGATTAACAGAGGATCTAAAAAAGTATAAAAAAAATTTAAAATCATGATCATGTTGTTAAGAGCTAAAATTTTGAAATCAATATGGTTAGAGCTTCTATTCCTGATGATAAATTTTGTGAGTCTTGTCAAATTTTACATTCTAAATTAGAGATTGCTAGAACAATTAATACATCAAACTTGGTTCAACTTAGTGATGTAACTACTAAACTTGATGAATTACGATTAGCACATGACCTCGTGATGAAAAGTTAAAACTTACAAATAATGAAATTGAAAAACTCAAGTTTAGTTCTTCTACATGTTTAGAGTCAAGTATTTTAAATGCTCAATCTAAATCTTTCTCTAATTGTGAATTGGTAGAAGCTGGATCTATTTCATCTCAAGAAACAATTCAATAAATGCTTTATCATAAGCTATCTAATTTCTCTAACTGTCTTAAACTTAATACAGAAATAGAAGTTTTGACTAAATAACTTAATAATTTTGCTAAAAAAGTCAGATTGGCTTAGTCTGGTGTTTCTAAGAATCTTGTGAATGAACCTGTTAAATACATAACTTGTCCCACTTTAACTAAAAAAATGAATATTTAAGGACATTTTAGATAGTTTTTCTTTTGGCAAGAAAATTTTAAATATGATCCTAAACAAGTCAAAAACAAGTGTCAAAAATACCGATCTAGAGTTTAATGCTACTAATTATGTCAAGAATAATCCACCTAAGTTTGTTAAGGTCATTGGAAGTGGGCTAATTGAAACAAAAAGTAAGTCTCATAAAACCGTGTTTAAATCTACTGGTTTTATGCAAAGTTCATTGAATAATGCTGTAGGTGCTAGCTCATCATCTCAAAAGAATTCTAATTATGTTAAATTTTATTGCAACTACTTAGAAGAGATGGCCATTTGTATGAATTTTGTTTTAAGCGTGTTAAGGAAGAGAAGAAGGAAAGATTGAATGTTTTAAGATAAAAATATGCAATCTCTTTTGTTCCTAGAACTAATGCGAAACCTAAGTTTTAGAGAACTTTTCTGATGGGTTTAAATTTGCTTCACATGCTAGGTTGCGTATAATTCAAATAATTCACGTTCTTTTTGGCGTTCTGATCGCTCACATGCTCATGATTTTGGTTCTAGTTTTGTTGCTGTTCATCCATGTTGTGTATCTTAGTATTGGATCCCTAGATCTTATTTCACTAACCCCAGTCGGAGTGAGTTGGGGGTATGTCATCCAATAGGATTGTTCTTAGGGAGAGTTTTTTTGTATATCTTGTAAAAGCTTGCTTTTACTTTTTATTTTTTGAGAACTTGAATTATTATTTAAGCTAATAATCACAAAACAAGTCATGATGTGTATTTCAAACTTTCTTGATCATGATTTTACAAACAAGTCATGATGTATATTTTGAACTTTCTTGATCATGATTTTACATATGTAGCTTAGCAAGGCCTTGATTAGCTATTTATTAAAATTTGTCAACTTGAACATACAACATGGCAAGGCTAAATTATATGGTTAAGTTTTGATTACTTCTTAAAATGTGTTATATTTAAATACGTAGTTAAATCCTGATTCTAGGTCAAGTCTAAGTTTGAGCCATTCTAGTTCCTTCTTGAATCACTTTTAGAAGTGGACCCACGCAAAATTGAAGCTGTCATGTCTTGGGATCGTTCAACCAACCCAACTGAAATCTGGAGTTTCCTAGGTCTAGCAGGATACTACCGAAAGTTTATAAAAGGGTTCTAAAAAATAGCTGCACCACTCACCAAGCTAGTAAGGAAGGCGGAGAAATATCACTAGATCGAAGCCTGTGAACAGATTTTCCAGAAACTCAAAAATCTCCTTACTACTGCACCAGTACTAGCACCTGTCGTTAGCAGAGTTCGCTTACAACAACAGTTTTCAAGCAAGCATCCAAATGGCGCCTTTCGAAGCCCTCTATGGTAGGAAGTGTCAATCACCCATTTGTTGGTATGAAGTCGGGGAGAGACCTCTATTGGGCCCTGACATCGTACGAGAGAACGGCGAGAAAATTCAAGCGATCAAGGATCAGTTCCGGATTGCCCAAAGCTGACAGAAGAGTTAAACTGACCAACGGAGATGAGACTTTACGTGTGCACCAAATGACTTGGTATACCTAAAAGTATCGCCAATGAGAGAAATTCAGCGGTTTGGATTGAGAGGGAAACTAAGTCCTAGATATGTTGGGCCTTTCAAAGTGCTAGAGCAAAGAGGCAGCTCAATATACCAACTAGAACTGCCTAAATAATTGTTCAGGATCCATAGCGTATTACATGTATCCCAACTCAGAAAATGTCTAGCCAACCCTCCGAGCAAATAATCAAGGTGGACTTACCCCTATAGGAGGACTTGATCTATGAAGAATGTCTATTAAGAATCCTAGAGACCAAGGATTGCAAGTTAAAAAATCAGGCGATTCGTTTTTTGCAAGGTTCAGTGGACGAGCCACACCAAACGAGAGGCAATGTGGGAGAAGGAGGAGCATCTGCGTGACAACTACCCAAACCTCTTTAAGTAAGACTAGGATTTCGAGGATGAAATCATTTTAAGGGGAGGAGGATGTAACGCCCCACAATTTTGATTAACCTAATCATCGTGATTAGCATAATAGATTTAATTAAGTGATCAAATTAATAGTGACAAGCAAGTAATCTAGTTCGGTCCTTTTAACCAGGTTTCCAACTTGAACGCGATCAATCACATAAACAAATAAAGACTAGGTCTCTCATTTCAAACCCAATTCCAAATAGTCCAATATTATAAATACATCAGTTACAACGGACAAAATTACATTGGGGGGGGGGGGGGGGGGAGGAAATCATTATATGCATACATTGTTGCATTTCATTTGGTAAAGAATAAAATTATAGATACAATAATCCAATGAAGTTACACTAAGGGAGAAAGGTGAAGTTACATGTGTAGCATTTCTTACAGTAGAATTCACCTCCAAACCACCATCACACCGCTACTTCACTTGTAAATAACACAGTATTAAAATGCCGAAATAGACCAAACAAAGAAACAAAAGAAAACCAAGAATGGAGGAAGAAGAGAGAAAATTGCTGTCAGGGCCCTAGAGGTTAGTTTCGGGTAGGGCATTCTATTTACGGAGATACCAGATTGTCCGGGGGACAGTTAGCACCTCTAGCAATTATAGGGTCATCATTCAGCAATAAAAACCAACATGTATCATTTAAAATTCCAAAGAACAATTGTAGAGGTAGTCCCAAAATATCTCCAGCCCCCTCCCCATGACACAGTGCATTAGGCCAACAGGGCAGCACAGACAAAGGATAAGGGCAAGCTTTGGCCAAGGGGAGGAGAGAGGAAGCATTCACCTAGGCAGCCGAGAGAACCACTGAGAGACAGGGAAAAGCATAGCAAAGCCAAGGGACCAAGAGTCATCACTACCAACCAATCCAGCTAGCCTTAGACCATCATCCATTCCCCATCAAGCTTAGTCCCCTTCCCAAATCACAGATCTATCCACCCCTCTAGCCACATTGCCATAGCAAGCACTAGAGAAGGCCATCAAGACCAAGCCAACGTGATCCAAGAGCAAGAAGGAGCCAGGAAGGCACACGGCCAGCCAACCAGAAGCCAAGAGCAAGAGGCCCCAATAGAAGATGACCACAATGACTACGAGACCCCATTGCTAGTTGTAGGATCAAACATAACTGACTAAAGAGGGTGAATAGGATGTTCTAAAAATTCTCACCTTCTAAAACAATTATCACAATTTCATCTAGCAAAATTTTAAAGCAATTCAAACCTACACAATACTAGTATATCTAAGGCACTACAAGCACAAGTTTCTACAAGTATATCTAGCACAAATAAATATGACAATTACAATAATCACGATATGCTAGAAATACAAGGGCAGAATGAAGAGACAAGAATTAAACAATTGACACACGATGTTTTACCGTGGTGTTCGAAAACTTACCGATTCCCCTATCCACATTGAGGAAAGCCCAAGCGACTTGGACCGACTCCATGAATTAAGCCTCAGATCCTCAGTCCACTAGTGGTTGTTCTTTCTCCACTCTGAAGATGGTGAACACCAAACCATTCACAAGTTAGCACCGGGCTTCTTCACAACCTTTCTTAAAGAAGTCACTACACAAGCTTCCGCCAAGCTGTTTAGGTGCCGGCAAACATCAAGAGTAATAAATCACAGTTTCCCTTGATGGTGATCAAGTGCCAAAGGATCAATTTAAGATGTGTGCATTTGATTTTGGCTCAACCACCTCAAATGAATGCACAATATGAAATTGAGGTGTGGAGTGAATGCTCAATGCTCAAGGATGTTCAATAAAGTCTCTTACATTATTTATACCCCACCAACCAAAACTAGCCGTTATAGGGCAATCCCTGAAAAAATCAGGGCAAGCGAAAGTACCGTCGTTCATTGGCTGGTACTAACGCACCTGTTCCAACATAACAGTAACGACTATTTCAAAGTTTCTGAACTAGCCGTTGAAAGTCGGTGTGGTACTACTGCTGTTGTAATCATGGTAGTTCTGATATTCGGAAGTTCCAAAATGTTGGCGCGGTACATTCATTTGCTTTGAGGCCAAAAGTTGGCACTTTCTGGAAAAAACATACCACCCGGATTTTTGGAGCTTCCGTGATTTGAAAGTACCATTCAAGGGTTGCGGTACTATCACTCTACGGTAGTTTCACCGTTGAAACTCCGGTACTTCTATTTTCCAGAAAGACAAAGTGATTCCAAGGGTGCTCTCTAGAAAAAACGCACTGCCCATATTTTCAGAGCTTCCATGATCCGGAAGTACCGTTCGAGTGTTGTGGTACTACCACTCTGCGGTAGTTTCACCGGTGAAACTCCATTACTTTTGATTATCTAGACAGAGCATAGATTGGCTATCAATTTTAATTTCAAGTTAATGCATGATCCTAAATTGATACAAATGGTGCAAGAATATGCTATCAAGTTACAAGCCATGATTTCTCTTAATAGTATGATATTTATCCTATAATCTGGTCTTCCACCCTTTCCCCTAAGACCAGTAAAAGCAAAAGGGATCCTAGTCTACTTATACATTTGTCTTGAGCCACATTGATCTGTATGTTGACCCTTTGCATGCATCTCACAATAATTTTAGGGACTAAACCTTTTAAACACTCAGTAAACATGTTAGTTCCATATTCACATAATGTTATTAATTACCAAAACCATTTTTAAGGGGCCTAGATGCTTTCAATCTCTCATTTTTGATAATTGATGACAATACAAATATTATGTGAGAAGAATAAAGTTTTGAATATACCATTTGTTTGAAAATGAGTTGTATATTCTTTTGTGACTTTGAAAAAATTCAAAGAAAGCTCTCCCTAAACATGTGCATATAGAAGTAAAAATACTTTGCATGTACTCGTAAAGATTTTTTTAAAAAAATTGGCAGAGTTTCCTTTGTTTGTTGAACTTGAGGAAATAGATAATTGCAATGTAGTAACGTATACCAAAGATGAATATAAGGTGCAATTTTATAAGATGACCGCAACTTCAAGTTCAACATAACAAAGTTCAACATAACATAAACATAACATAAAAGATGTTCTCAATAAGAAGAGTGTTACATCACAAGTTCATTTTATCGTAAATACACATAAATAGTGGCTAAGATAGATAGACATCTTGACTTCTCAATCTTCTTTCTTCTATCCTTTCTTATGCTCTTCTCCCCCTTTGGCATCAAATGACCAAAAAGGCTACTCTTGTGGTCCTTGAGGAGAAAGGTCACGATGGCGACGGTGGCCAAATCTGACTGGGTATGCTCAATAGAAGTGACTCTATCATCAATAGAGTCCATTCTAGAGGAAAAAGTAGCGAACGCCTTGACCTGAGTGTCACGAATCTGGAGAATTGCCTAGTATATCTAAGAAAGAGAGACTTATCCTTCTTCTTGCGGTGTAGCTGTAGGTTCTTCTTGCTGTTGAGCTCAAGGATGGGAAGCTGGAGGAATTGGAGGTTCTGCTCGAGACTTGTAAGCCTTGTGGACATCGCCCAAACCACCATGGCATCAATAACAAAAAGAACCATAGGTGCATCAACCAAGGTAGAGATTGGAGATCCTACGATTGGAGTGCAGTGACCGTACTCGAGATAAATCTGAACCGACGGTTGTGAAGAATAGGTACAACGAAAAATCTTGGGAATAACGAGAGGGTACGTAGGGAACATGGCTGACAATGTACCTAAGCAAACTCCCTAATTAGGATTAGAATAACGTTGATGACCCTAGCTAATTGCCTCACGCATGATGCCCTCTGCCGCACGGTGGTCGTGCAGCCTTCACGCTGCTGCATGGTGGCCATGCGACAGAGGCCACATGTCGCCCCAGGAGTTGCCGCATGGCTACCATACGTCAGAAGCGATATTTTTACTAATTTCATGTGGCTACTTTAATTTTTGTAAATAGCGATTAAAAAGCTATAAGTGTAAAAAAACTCCCATGTATTGTGTTAGATGACCTTCACAAGCTTGTGTCGTGGCCAAGGAATGTATGCTACCGCACGTCGTATACCATGACTACAAATTGTACTGCACACCTTTTATTGCTAATGACCAAGTAGCACTAGTACCATTCAAATGCTTGCACGGTTGTTTCCTGAATATGTTGGCAAGCACATTTCTACCATGTTCAAAAGTGCCATGGCTTTTGACTTAAATGGTACTGTAGCTTCTAGTAGTTTTTTCTAAGTTAAAAGAAAATAAATAAAAATAGAGAAAATAAAAATGCTATAATATCTGTTGTAAATAGTGTGGATTTAGCAAATGTTCATTTTTAATTCTAGCATACTTAAGAATCAGCAAAACATATTTCCAGCACAGTATATATGACACAAATTGCATATAAACATATAATTCTACTATGTCATTTATACAAGGACATATATTTTGCACATGAATCAAAATCACAACTAGAATAACCATATAAAACATTGTTCTGAACATTGAAACTGCTAGTATATAGTAAGAATGTTAATTATGGATTAGTGCTCTCAGATGTAGGGTTACACAAGATATACTCTTGGCCGTCCCGCTTCTGTGGTCTATACTCTTCACTAATTGAATATGACAAGTGGGATTAAAACTTGAGCTCTTAAGAACAATTTGTCAATTTTAAATACAAATTAACAGCAGCACTAACTTTCGGCCAGCAAATAGAGTATAGCCAATGTAATCTCCAAACTACACCAATTTAGCCAAATAACATGATATACTGATAGAGAGAAGATCACAAATTCATCAACTTATGCAACAAGCCAAATTGGCTAATAGAAGTATGAAACTCAATATTACTTATGCAACAGTGAATATAGATTCCAAAATAAACTTACTGCAGAATAGAGTATCAAATGCTAACAATAACAATGACCTAGAGCTTAAGTTTTAGTCATTCAATCTCAGTATTAGACCACATTTATCCTCATTGAGCTTACACTGCGCCACAAACAAACTATGTCTCCCAGTACTAGAGCTAGTGACAAAGATTAAGAACTACTACGGCTCACACAGTTTGCAGAAAGAGGAGAATAAGAAACTCATAGTGAAGACGGCACTCAAAGCCATCCAAAAGCAAATCAAGCCGGTTAAGATCAACAAGAACCAGGCAAGGCACACCTCAGGGTGCTATCCCAGAAAACCTAGCACCCCTCTGTGCTACCGCAGAAGAAGAGTGTGGTTGATGGAGATACAAAGCCCACTCCAACCTCGGGTAGCCAACGTTGGAGACGAAGGTCGGGGTTGATGCTGCACAAGACCAATGAGTGCTCTGGCCGAGAACGCTCGTGAACACCAAGAACATGTCACAAATCTCTCACAAAACCCAGCACAAGTCTGAGCTAAATCAAACACTAGAGGTAAACCCCAGACATTCCCCTCAGTCAGATCCAAGAAAAGGCTCAAGGAAATCGCAAGGGGAAACCCTACAATTGCGATTTGCACTCCTCAGCCGACGGCAACAGGAAAAAACCCGGCCGGCGGCTCTCAAGACTCAATATCGATGAACCACTGAGAGAGATTTGAGGTCAGAGAAGGGAACAAGAACTCACGGTTTTCCAGTGCCTCCAAATGGAGAAGAGGAGATGCCATATAAAGGGGAGCGGGGCAGAGGCCGGTGGGCTGTAGCCACGGCTGGCGCCGAAGCGCCTACGCTAGTGACGCCTCCATCACCGTCGCCGCCGCTAGACTCGGTCGCTCGGAGGACACGATCAAAGCCGTTCTACACCGCACGCGAGAAGACGCACACGTGCACGGGAGGAGATTGAGGAGATGCAGTCTCCTCCCCTTATGTCCTCGTCTGGCCCACTGACAAGTGGGCCCCACCTCTCTTTTTTTTCTTTTTCAATTGGAAAATTACCAAAATGCGCCTGGAAAACAACAGTCCCCACCAATTATCAATTGATAAAGGTGTTCAAATGTCTTGTTTAATATACAGCTATTCGACGATGGGTACCTTGCGGGTTTGAACTCAAAGCCTAGTGCCAAGGACTACGACTCTGCACAGACAGAGGAGGATTTTGCCTTGATCCAATGCCTTGGTGTGAGAATTTTCGCCTAAGTCACATTCTGTATTGGACAGCTTGCCCTTTCCCTCTCGGGTTGGGACATTACGGTCATGTCCCCGTATCTTGCTCGTGAGTGCTTAAGAATGTATACCCTTATCTTTCTTTGATTGCGACCTCACAATAACACTCATGTAGGTGAATTCTTCTAGGAATCCTGTAGGACGATCCCAAATTCATATAGATATCGAATTCATTAAGAGCTAATGCTCAACCTTTCATACAGAAAGTGCACTGCAGCTAATGGGACCCATTAGGTGTGCTCTCTAATCCCACACAGTTTGTTGTCCTAGAGCCTAGTTCATGGGATCTCCGATATATTTGAGCCTTTACATGGGTATGAGCCCTATTCCCCAAGATGCTGCAAGGATGGCCTTATGAGCCAATCCTTTAGTGAAAAGATCTGCCAAGTTCCTTTCAGACTAATATATTCTACAGAAATAACACCTGTCTCTCTAGTATGCCTTATCGATTTAAGTTGCCTCTTTATGTGTTTTGAGGACTTCATATTGTCCTTCCTACTCTTCACCTTAACTAGAACGGTTTGGTTATCGCAGTAGGTCAATATGGCTGGAATTAGCTTTTCCAGCACAGGCAGGTCAGAAAGGAGTTCTCTAATCCATTCTGCCTCTACAGCCGTTGAATTAAGTGCTACTAACTCAGCCTCCATGGTAGACCATGTAAAGATAGTCTGTTTTGAAGAATTCCATGAAACGGTCCCACTTGCTAGAGCGAATACATAGCCACTCGTATCCTTCATGTCATCCGAGTCACTGATTCAGTTAGAATCACTGAATCCTTCCAGGATTACCGGATGGCCAGAATAATGTATTGCCAAATTAGAGGTCCCCTTCAAGTATCTAAGTACTCTTTCTAGTGCTATCCAATGATCATCTTCTGGATTGGACATATAACGACTCATTCTGCTTACAACATATGAGATGTCTGGTCTCGTTGCACTAGTTAGGTATATCAGGGATCCTATTATTTGAGAATATTTAAGCTGATCCTTCCCATGCCCAGTGTTCTTATGTAGCTTTGTATTTGGACCATAGGGTGTGGCTACTAGCTTACAGTCCATAAACCCAAATCTGGTTAGGACCTTATCCACATAATGGGATTGTGAAAGAGTAATCCCATTCTCACCCTTTATAAGCTTGATGTTTAAGATAACATCAGCCTCACCCAGATCTTTCATATCAAAATTCTGGGGAAGGAAAGACTTTGTTCTTTTGATCACATCCATGTTGGTTTCAAAAAGCAATATGTCATCTACATAAAGGCAAGAATGACACCTTTGCACCCGCTAAACTAATAGTAGACACATTTATCGGCTTCGTTCACACAAACATTGACCAAGGTTATCGTACTATCGAATTTCTCATGCTATTGCTTGGGAGCTTGCTTTAGGCCATACAAGGATTTAATCAATCGACATACCTTCTTTTCTTGCCCTTCAACCACAAACCTCCACGTTGTTGCATATAAATCTCCTCATCCAGCTCTCCATTTAGGAAGGTGGTCTTTACATTCATTTGATGTACTTGGAGTATGTATGCAGCAGCTAGTACTAAAAGCACCCGAATTGTGGGCAAACAAGCTACGGGAGAGTATGTATCAAAATAGTCTCTTCCTTCTTTCTGCGTGAAACCTTTAGCCACTAAACGAGCCTTGTATTTTTCTATAGTACCATCAGGTCTACGCTTTCTTTTAAAGATCCATTTGTAGCCTACTAGCTTACAACCAGGTGGAAGATCAGTAACCTCCCAAGTTTCATTAGCTATGATGGAGTCCAATAATCCACATCCGGGGATGCATATGTCTCTGAAAGGGTTCATGGTTCATCATCCACGACATAGGTGACATAGTCATCGCCAAGTGATTTTTCAGTCCTCTGCCTCTTACTCCTCCTCAACTCCAATTCTGGAGTGGTGTTATCTACACTAAAAAGAATAGAGAGTTCATCTGAACTAGAATGGTCAATGACTTCATTGGGTCTCATAGGAAACACATGCTCAAAGAATGTCACATCACAAGACTCCATCACTATATTTGTAGCGATGTTACTCACCTTGGATTTGACCACTAGAAATCTATAAGCCGTGCTATTTATAGCATATCCTAGAAAGACACAATCAACGGTCATAAGACCAAGCTTTCTTTTCTTCGGTAATGACACATGCACTTTTGCAAGTCATCCCCACGTACGAAGAAATGATAAGTTGGGTTTTCTCCCCTTCCATCCTTCATAGGGTGTTTCCTCCTGATTTCGAGGTGGAACCCTATTCAGAACATAATTAGCTGTGAGAACTGCTTCGCCCCGCTAATAGTCCGGCATACCTGAACTCTGGAGCATGGCGTTAACCAAGTCGAAAAGAGTTCGGTTCTTTCTTTCGGCTATTCCATTAGACTGGGGTGAGTCTGGTGGAGTAATTTCATGAATTATTCCACTTTGTTCACAGAATTGAGAGAATTCATGTGAGACGTATTCATCGCTCGGTCCGACCTTAACCATTTGATTTTTTTCTAGTTGATTTTCAACTTCGGCTTTATAGACTTTAAAGTGTTCAAGTGCTTCATCTTTTGACTTAAGTAGATAAATGTAACAATACTTAGTCGCATCATCTACGAGAGTTAAGAAGTATCATTTGCTACCTTTAGGTAATATTCCATTTATCTCACAAAGATTAGAATGAATTAGTTCAAGTGGAGAGGTGCTTCGCCTTTCAACACTATGAAAAAGTTTTCGGAGCTGCTTTCCTTGCATACACACTTCGCACTTTGAACCCTTCTCATAATTATAGCTTGGAATTAAACTCATTTTGCTCAACTGTACAATGGCTTCAAAATTAGCATGACACAACCGTGAATACCAAATATCATGAACTTTATTGCAATGGGAAATATTATAAATGTTTACATTATTGAGATCAAGAATGGATAAGCGGAAATACCTTCGCTATCATAGCCTTTTCCCACAAAACTACCAAACTTGGTCAATACGACCTTATTGGACTCAAATACAAGCTTTATTCCTTGCTTGCACAGCATCGACCCGCTCAGAAGATTGCGAGTCATCATAGGCACATACAGTGCGTCTTTAAGGATGAGTGTTTTTCCCAAAGTAAGCTTCAGGCAAACTTGTCCAATCCCACGTACTATCGCAGTGGCTCCATTGCTCATTAGGACGGATCCACCACCTTCACCCTAAAATGAAGAGAAATAAAATCGATCAGCATATATATATATATGTCTAGTTGCACCTATATCAATCCACCAATCAATAGATGGACTTGCCATAACGGCCTGAGGTACATACTCTTTTGAGCTGGAGCTAGCCAGTGCAACATTTACTTCAACCTTGTGGCTTTTGTGCTGACCAGGAGAAGGACCCTTGCCCTTGCTATTGCGGTAGTGATTGGCCTTATAGCCAGCCTCCCCACAAACAAAGCAGATGATGTCCTCCTTTTTCTTCTTTATTTTCTTTGGTTGGAGCTTAACTTAGGGCTGACTCTTGAATTTTGGTTTCCTAGAGCCTCTAGTTCTCTTGACCTCCACCTGATGAGTTGGACTTGAGCCTTTCCTATGCCGTCACCGGCTCTGGCACACTCTTCAACATTGATAGCAACTGACAGCTCATTGAGTGTCAAGCGCTCCTTATATGTTTACGAGTGGTCACAAAGTCACGCCATGAAGGCGGTAACTTAGCTAGGATGACATTTACTTGGAACTTCTCTGGCAGGATGCAGTCATACTAACTTAAGTCACATACATGGAGTTGAATCTCGTGGAGCTGCTCCATCACTGACCGCCCTTCAACTATCTTATAGTTCAATTAATTTACAGTTATAAATGACTCATTCCCATTATCCCCTTTGGAATATTTCTCATCAAGTTCGCCCCAAAGTTGTTTGGCATCTTTAAAGTTCACGTACACATGGAACAGCCAGTTGGATAAGACTGCTAACAAACGAGCTAAGACTGAGTTGTTCGCATCCTTCCATCGTATCATATCAGGAATTCCAATGGAAACATTGGAGGATTCGAAATGACCCAAAAGAGTTTGAGATCAGTCAGCCATAATTTCGTTTTAGCTTACCAACGCTTAAAGTTGACATCATCAAATATTTTCGGCTTAACGACATCGGATGAGAAAGTCATTTCTTTAATAGTAGATTTTCTGGATTGTTGTAAATAGTGCGAATTAAGCAAATGTTCAGTTTTAATTCCAGCATACTTAAGAATCAACAAAACATATTTCCAGCATAGTATATATGACACAAATTGCATATAAACATATAATTCTACCATGTCATTTATACAAGGACATATATTTTGCATATGAATCAAAATCACAACTAGAATAACCATATAAAACATTGTTTTGAACATTGAAACTGCTAGTATATAGCAAGAATGTTAATTATGGATTAGTGCTCTCAGATGTAGGGTTACACAAGATATACTCTTGGCCGTCCCGCTTCTGTGGTCTATACTCTTCACTAATTGAATATGACAAGTGGGATTAAAACTTGAGCTCTTAAGAACAATTTGTCAATTTTAAATACAAATTAACAGCAGCACTAACTTTCGGCCAGCAAATAGAGTATAGCCAATGTAATCTCCAAACTACACCAATTTAGCCAAATAACTTGATATACTGATAGAGAGAAGATCACAAATTCATCAACTTATGCAACAAGACAAATTTGCAAACAGTGGTATGAAACTCAAGATTATAGTGAATATAGATTCCGAAAGAAACTTACTGCAGAACAGAGTATCAAATGCTAACAATAACAATGATCTAGAGCTCAAGTTTTAGTCATTCAATCTCTGTATTAGACCACATTTATCCTCATCAAGCTTACACTGTGCCAGAAACAAACTATGTCTCCCAGTACTAGAGCTAGTGACAAAGACTAAGAACTAGCATGGCTCACACAGTTCGCAGAAAGAGGAGAAGAAGAAACTCACAGTGCAGACGGCACTCAAAGCCATCCAGAAGCAAATCAAGCCAGTGAAGATCAATAGGAACCAAGCAAGGCACACATCAGGGTGCTGTCCTAGAAAACTTAGCACCCCTTTGTGCTACCACAGAAGAAGAGTGTGGTTGACGGAGATACAATGCCCACTCCAACCTCGGGTAGCTGACGCCAGAGACGAAGGTCGGGGTTGATGCCGCATAAGACCAACGAGTGCTCCGGCCGAGAACGCTCGTGAACATCAAGAATAGGTCACAAAACTTAGCACAAGTTTGAGCCAAATCAACCTCTATAGGTAAACCCCAGACTTTCCCCTCGGCCAGATCCAAGAAAAGGCTCAAGAAAACCACACGGGGAAACCCTAGAACTGCGATTTGTGCTCCTTAGCCGACGGCGACAGGAAGAAACCTGGCCGACGGCTCTTAAGACTCAATATCGAAGAACCACTGAGAGAGATTTGAGATCGGAGAGGGGAACGAGAACTCACGATTTTCCAGTGCCTCCAAATGGAGAAGAAGAGGAGACGCCATATAAAGGGGAGCAGGGCGGAGGTCGGTGGGCTGTAGCCACGGCTAGCGCCGAAGGGCCCGCGCCGGTGACGCCTCCATCACCGCCGCCGCCACTAGACTCGGTCACCTGGATGACGCGGTCGAAGCTGTTTTGCGCCGCACGCGAGAAGACGCGCACGCGCACGGGCATGGGAGGAGACGCAGTCTCCTCCCCTTATCTCCTCGTTCGACCCACTGACAGGTGCGCCCACCTCTCTCTTCTTTTTTTTCTTTTTCAATTGAGAAATTACCGAAATGCTCCTGAAAAACAACAATATATCTATAGATAATATAAAGAAAAAACTACGTTGAGAAATCAACACGGTATTAAGAAACTAACGTGTTCTAAACGGCATTGCTGTTTGGAATAAGACCTTCATAAGTTAAAGAAAGCAGGTAACCCGAGGTTCAAATTTAGTTGTACTTTTTAAGCAATGTTTGAACTAATTGTTGGATGTCATAATGATTGGCTGGCTCGTGTCTTGAGCAATGTACCTGGGTGCTGTTTCGTTGCTTTGTGTGTATCTGCTGATTGGAGGAGTTGTGTGCGTGAGCAATCACTCACGAATATTATCAGGTTGCTAGAGCACTAACATTCGGATTCCTCAAGATAGGGAATAAAACAGTTCATCCAGTTGGCCTAATTGTTGCTATCAAATTACTATTCGATTACTGCTAGTTATACAAACAGGTAGATGGGATGGATGCCTCCAGAACTTCTATACTCATGAATTATGGAATATGACAATTCCTGATTCTGTTCATTGAAGAACACAAACTTTTAATTCATGAAATACGGAACACTATCTTTGTGTGTTATTTCAAATTCAGGAGCATGAAGCAGCGGCATCTAGAAGCACTATTATGGCAGCAAGTATATTTCATTTTTCATGCTTTTTGTAGTATTATATTGTAGTAGCAAGGATTTCATTCCGTGATGTACATTTGCCTAGTATTATGTCAGATGACCTTCACAAGCTTGTATTGTGGACAAGAAATGTATGCTACCTGCACGTCGTATACTATGACCACAACTTGTACTGGACACCTTTTATTGCTAATGGCCAAGTAGCCACTAGTACCATTTAAATGCTTGTACGGTTGTTTTCAGAATATGTTGGCAAGCACATTTCTACTATGTTCCAAATTACCGTGGATTTTGTCTTTTGATTTAAATAGTACTGTAGCAACGGTTAACTTTTTTCTAAGATATTTAATTAAAAGAAAATAAATAAACAATAGAAAAAATAAAAAACACCTGCAAAAGGAAAAGAGAAAAAGAGGAAAAAAACTGTGTTAAGAACTCAACGCGTTTCGAACGGATCTTGACAAAAATCATTACTATTTGGAACAAGACATTTATAAGTTAAAGAAAGCAGGTTATCCAACGATCAAATTTAGTTGTACTTTTAAGCTATGTTTGAACTAATTAGAGGTCGTTCTTTTGGGTAGTGGTTTATAACTAATTGTTTTTAATTTTAGCTGTTTGCGTGAGAGAGTACGAAGAGAGAGATACTTACGTGTAATTTTGGTCGGTAGAGCTGAAGTCGGTATAATATCTATTATAATTGACTTATAGATTCTGTCTTAAAAAAATATTTCGTTTAAAAGCTAGTTACTATAACATAAATTATAAGTCAAAGAGAATGGCCTCTAAGTGTGGGATGTCATAATGATTGGCTGGCTCCTGTCTTGAGCAATGTACCTGGGTGCTGTTTCGTTGCTTTGTGGTGGTGATCGGTTCGGCTGAAAAGCTCATGGCTTATGGCTGAAAACACTGTAGCTGGCTGAAAAAAGCACTGTAGCTGACAGAGGTTTATTTAGCATAATTAAATTTAAAAAAATTTAAAAATATAAAAAATATGTTAGCCTATTACGTATAATACAAACAAATACGGGAAAAAAGAACCGGCAAAAAAGCTCAACAAAAAGCCAAAAGTTCAGAAAAAGACGAAACTTATGAATAGTGAAAAATAAGTCTGAAGTCAGAAGTCGAAGCCGAGTTGATTAGGGCCTGTGCCTATCTGCTGATTGTAGGAGTTGCGTGCTTAAGCTATCACTCACGAATATTATCAGGTTGCTAGAGCACTAACATTCGGGTTCCTCAAGGTAGGGAATAAAACGGTTCATACAGTTGGCCTAATTGTTGCTATCAAGATACTTTTAAAGCGTGGATGTCGAGGACTCCAGAGCGCACACGGCTTGGACTCCGAGACGACCACGGCGCGGCGGAGCTGTCCGAAGCGGACACAGCGGTGGACTCCCTGACAAGGTGGATCCACCTGTCCGCGAGAGAGGAGAAGAACGGCTGAGATCACGATGCGTGGCAGCGAAGGAAATCGGACGGCGAGTGGCTAAGCAGGCTGACTGGGCCGAACGTGGGGCTGAGTTGACGCGCAGAAAGAAGGTGGCCGGGACTGGGCTTCCGCCCACTAGGCTTTAAGGAATTTTAAATAATTTTCAATTCCAAAAAATGAGGAAAAGGAAATTGAGCTCTAGAAAATAGCAAATAAAACTAAAAATTTGAGAGATATAGAAAATTCCTTACATCACTAGGAACTCAAATAAAACTAGTTATAATTGAATTAAAGTTTAGTTTACTCAAATTAAATCTTTTTAACTTCTAAAAATTCAAATTAAGCTTTAATTAATTTAAGAAAAATATAAATAATTATTTTTATTTTAAAAACTACAAAAGGCACTGAAAATCAAGTTGTTACACTAGTGTTACCTAGATAATAGAACTCACAAGCGTCCCCGTAGATTTAGATCATTGACCAACAAATCATTCCGCTTAGGTGGATATACTATTTAAAAACCAGGGTATACCTCTCTTAGCGGTGAGTTAGCTTTCAGCAAACTTAACTTGGTTACTTCTTTATAAATTCTTGAAAAATATCTAGCAAGCAAGCTCCCACTTCTGGCTTTCATGAGTATCAACTAAACTTCTAGTTTAGCTTGGCTAGTGCATGAATTTGAATATTAAATATCAAGGCATTCAAGAATTTTGGGCTTCTCTCTCCCCTGATGCTGAGGTTATATCTTTCTAGCATACCATAAAAATCCCCCTTTTATGGGTACTAGATTGGTGAAATTTCAGATCCAATACATATCCCCAACTTTAGGTAGGGGCCCATAGATATATGCTATGATGGTGATACAATGTGGGAAATATTTTATTCTTTCAACATGCACTATTTCACTTTGGGGTTATTCATTAATGCAGTGGCATGAAAAACTGCATGACCCTAAGAATTTTATAGTATCCCATCTTCTGGTGGGCTATTATTCTGCGATAAAGATCTCATATGGGAATTTGAGAGTTGGTGGACTTGTTCTATTGTCTAGCTTCTTTATTCTTTGGCCAAAACTTTGACCCAATTACTCACACCATATTTAAACTAATTGGATCATTCAAAATTCAAGTTTATAATTGCGCAACATGTTTTCTATGGTCATAGATAGTATGTTCTAACAACATAATATAAATCTATAGGATGCTCTTCAGGAACACAAATATAATGTTGAAACACAAAACATTGACCCCAATTAATCTACATGGAAATACTAGATTTTCTTCTGGAAAATAACCTTAGTTGAATCACCCAAAAGGTTCACCATTCTATGGGAATGGTCATTATCCTACAGGAATATAACAATTTAGTTAAGTGGGCGATAAATAATATGCCTGGCTTCTATTCTTCCACCAACATAAATATAGCCAATTTAGACCATTGTGGATCTTCATAATCCAATAGGTCATCATCTTTATTCGGGAGCTGACTTCATGTAACTAATATGGTCACCAATAGTGATGCAGTCTCAGACTGTTTATACCAATATGCGTGTGCATGGCTGATGAACACTTCAGTATGTGCCAAATGTTGTAGGCATGTGATCACATCAGGCAGTTGACTTCTTGTCGTGTGCACAATCACATGCTCATGGTTGGCGTATTTTTTAAAGCACAAATAGATGCCCTAACATGGTTAGCGTATTGTTATATTAACAATATAACATGAATGTTATTCTATGTATTTTCTGGATATTGACAATCATCATGCCATATATTTATTGATCTCTCAAATAATCTAGATTAATTATTGCTTCTGGCTTTGACCTAGGATAGGTCAGTATGCCTGCCATGGATCTTATTTTTCATATTTTTCTCATGCCTCTTCATATCAAATTTACCTTTCAAGACCAAATTCCTCCCCTTTTCATGCCAACCATAAAAATTCTAAGTGATAACGTATGCTTTAAGCATTTGCTTTAAGTCAACTTAGGGGCTTACAATATATTGAAATCATTCTTATACTAAGTATAAATTTTATTGGACATGAAACCAACATATACCTTGTAACTTTGAACCGGGAGTTTACCACTATTAGGCTAGATACAATTGAGCCTGTTACTGTGCATGGCTAAACGTCCCTTAGGTCGATCGGCCTGAGATAGCGGTGACTAGGGTTCTAACCCTAACCACCCGTCTCCTTCTCGCACCTATGTGCGTTAGACTATGGGCGGTGGCAGTGGCGAAGCGGTGAGAGCGCCAGTGGGTGGGTGTGACATGAGATCGGTAAGCTCACATGGCGACGTGGGAGGAGCTTCAGTAGAATTGGGCGATGACGAATGGCTGGTGCATCCTGTGGTGCTTCAGGGCAGCGGTAGCTGCCCAGCGCATGATAGATCTCCCGTGCAGTGTGTTGCAGCAGGCGCCCACACAGTCGAATGACCACGAAGTCATTTACTACTATGCCTCATCGCAGTAAGTTGAACGACCACGCCTCATGGTCGATGGTCGATAGTCGATAGTCGAAAGTCTTCGACTTATGACTTACGACTACAATCTCCGACTTACTTCTTTCTCAACACTCGAGATACACACGTGATGCTGAGGGGAAACACAAGGATTTATTCCGCTCAACTACCTACAGCTTTTCTGAGGACTCTTATTTAAGCACAGGGAATACAGATCGTGGCCAACATGGCCACTCCTAAACGCATGGCACAACTGCACGGTTTGTGCCATCCCACGATCAGCCATGATGCATGACCACTAATTGAAACCAAAAAAGAAGCAGACACTCCTATGTGAATGAGCACACGTTGAACATCTTGATGCGCATGACCCGAAGGCCATGCCCAACTATTGGACTCACTACCGACAACATAATCGAACATCCTAACAATCTCCCCCTCGATCTAGTTGCCCTTCACTCTTACGACTTCAATCTTCTCATGCAGACTCTGAAACTTCATCCGCCTGAGAGGTTTTGTTAATAGGTCCACAAATTGTTCATCTAACTTGACGTAGTCAATGAGGACCTTGCCATTTTCAATGCATTCCTTGATGAAATGGTAACATGTCTCAATGTGCTTACTCTGGCTATGGAACATCGGATTCCTATATAGGTGAATTGCAGACTTGTTGTTTATGAGCAGAGTTGCCGCTATCACTGCCACATTGAACAGGTTGCCGAGCAACTCCCTGAGCCAAATCCCTTGGCATGCCACTGTTGAGGCAGCGCCATACTCGGCCTCGCAAGATGACATAGCGATGATCCTCTGCTTCTATGATTGCCAACTCACTGGGCTTCCCCCAATGAAGAAGATCATGCCAGAGGTACTCTTCTGGTCATTGACAACCTCAGCCATGTCGGCGTCACTGTACCTGATGAGTTTGGTCGCCATTGTACCTCTTGCATACCGGCACCCGTAGTCGATTGTCCCTGCCACATAGCACAACAGGTGCTTCATGGCACTGAGGTGCTCGGTGGTCGGCGACTCCATGAATCGACTCACGTAGCCGACTACGAACACAATGTCTGTCCTTGTGTGTACCAGATAGTGTAGGCCTCCAATGATGCTGCGGTAGAACGTGCCGTCGACTGGAGGATTTGAGCTTCCCTTGCTCAATTTCAATCGTGGCTCCATTGGCACATGGACAGAGTTGCAGCCGCTCATACCGGCCTACTCCAGTAGCTTGGCCGCGTAGCTCACTTGAGACAGAGTGATCTCACCCTCACTCTACGTTACCTCGATTCTGAGATAATAGCTAAGAGAGCCGAGGTCACTCATCTTGAACTCGGCTTCCATCTGGGCTTTGAATCGGTCGATCACCTCTAGACAGGCGCTGGTCACCACCAAGTTTTCAACATACACACCCACGAGCACACGTGAGTCGCAGGTTCCTCGAGATGTACACGGCATGCTCGAACGAGGTTTACTTGAAGTCGAGGAAGGTCAACGTGCTATCGAGCTTGGCATTCCAGGCCCTTGGCACTTGTCGAAGCCCGTAGAGAGCCGAAGCCCGTAGAGAGCCTTACGCAAGTGCAGCACCTAGTGCTCATGGCCCACGCAGATGAAGCCGGGGATCTGTGCCACATACACCTCCTTCGTGAGGTCACCGTTGAGGAAGGCGGACTTCACGTCAACGTGATGTACCAACCATCCCTCATGGGTAGCCACCGCCACAAGTGCTCATACAGAGTCAAGGCGTGCCACGGGTGTGAATACCTCATCGAAGTCTATGTTGACTCATTGAACATATCCCTTGGCTGCTAGATGCGACTTGCGCTTCACGATCTCACCGCTGACGTCCTTATTTATCTTGAACACCCACTTAAGACCAATTGGGCATTTTTAGTCAGAAGGTCGATGAGGTCCCATGTCCAGTTCTCCTCGATGGAGTTTATCTCTTCCTGCATCACCATCTGCCATCCTTGGTCAGCCTGAGCCTCAGTGACGGAGGCTAGCTCCTCCATCATCATCCTGCGGAGTTCGTCGGAATCGAGCTTGGGTGGAGGGGTGTCATTGAAACAGTCTTGCACCATCTAGAACCTCCGAGGAGCTCCTTCATTGTCGAGGTCAATGTCCGATGGAATGGTCGATGGCGGGGATGCAAAATTGTCCATGGTCGTACCGTGCTTGAGGTCAGAGCAATAAAATGCTCACCCGTTGCCGTGGTCAAACTGGTGACGCTGGTACCTTCAAGTCTTGCCATCGGTATAGAGTAGGCCACAGTGAAGTCGTCGTGTCCACTAGCTTGTTCAGAGTGCTCCCAGTCCCAGCTTCTCCCCTCATTGAAGACGACGTCCCTAGAGATGTGCACTCGACTGGAAGAGGGGTCGAACATCTGGTACACCTTGGAGTAGTCGTCGTAGCTGATGAAGACCATGGGAGTGCTCTCGTCGTCCAGCTTGCCTGCGTGTGGTCGTGTGGCTTTCACATGTCCTACACAGCCAAAAGTTCGGAGGAAGTGCACAACTGGCTTCACACCATGTTAGGCTTCTTGTGAGAGAGCAATTCAGAACATAGACAGCCGTGGTTATGGCCTCCCCCAGAATTCGTCGGGCACCTTTTGGTCCTTGAGGATGCATCTCGCCATTGCCATCACCATCTGATTCCGGTGCTCAACGACATCGTTTTACTGGGGTGAGTATGGTGTCGTGAGCTACCGGTGTACCCCTTGCCCAGTGTAGTACTCAATGAAGTCCACGGAGGTGAACTCTCCCCCATGGTCGGTGTGAAGGGCGCGTAGCTTGCGGTCGGTCTCGATTTTGATAGCAGCCTAGAACTTCTTGATTGTGCCTTCGGCCACGTCCTTGTATCAAAGGAGAATGAGACACATGTACCGACTCATGTCATCGACGAGCAAGAGGAAATAATGCTTGCCTCTGTGTGTCACCGATGTGATGGGTCCGCACAGGTCACTATGCACTAAGTCGAGGCGGTCGTTGGTGTGGTACTTGGCTTCCTGAGGAAAAGGAGTGTGCCATTGTTTACCGGTGAGGCACCCATCGTAGATTTGATTAACGTGGTTCATGTGTGGATGTCCTCACACCATGCCTGTGGCCGACATCTTCTGGAGTGTCTCAAAGTTGAGGTGCCCAAAGCGGGCATACCAGGCTTGCCAGCGCCATGCCTTGTTGTTAACCTGCAAGCTCAGATAGACCGGCTGTACCATGCTCAGAGTGATCTTGTACAGTCGATTTGGCGATCTCTTCACCTTGGTGATGAGATTGCATTGTTGATCACGAACGCGCAGGACACCATCTTCAATCAGCACGCTGCAGCCGCACTCATCGAGTTGGCCAATGCTGATGATGTTGCCCCAAAGTCATGGGATGAAGTACATGTTGGTGAGGGCGCGATGTTGGTTCCCTTTTGCCGTTAATAGCACGGTGCCGCACCCATGGATTTTGACCACCAAGCCATCTCCGAACTTGACCGAGCTGGTGACCCTGCGATCAAGTTCAGAGAATGCTATGTCAGATCATGTCATGTGATTTGACACTCCGGTGTCGAATAACCAGGAGGTCTCCTCATGCTCTTCATTGGGGAAGACCAATTTGGCATGCTCCTCATTAAGGAGGACCTGCATGCCTATGTGTTCTGGCTTGGTGGGCGCCTGGACGACGTCCTCTTCCACCGTCATTACTTGGGCCATCAGGAGAGACGGCTTGTCATCAGTGTACTACGCTAGATGTGCATTCTTCCTTTTGTTCTTGCGGCAATCACGAGCCCAATTCCCCAATTTACCGTAGTAGCTACACTCATCCCTCTTGGAGTTGTCGTGGCCGCTGCGAGAATGGGTCTCCTTACTATTGCTCGAGGAATCTCGCCCACGGCCACCACGCAGCCTGCCATGGTGCGCAGAGCAGTTGCTGGACATCAATCTGTCCTGATCACGTGCTTGCGCCCGTGCCCGCCACTCCTCCGTGAGGAGCAGTCGAGTTCCTTTGTTGTTGGAGCAACAGTTGGAGCAGCGCTATTCCACCGCTCGAAGTTGACTGGTCACCTCCTCGATTGAGAGAGCGCTGACGTCGAGGAGTGTCTATATGGAAATGGCCACCTGAAGGGAGCGATCTGGGACTACTTGCAGGAGTTTCTTGACCACCTCCTAGCCCAAATCGGATCATCGTGCAGGTGGAGATCAGATCATCGTGCAGGTGGAGGTTGTTGGCAAGCCTAGAGATCCTCATCAAGAAATTGTCAGTGGACTCGCTGTCTTTGAAGAAGATACTACCGAACTCCTTGCGTTGTTGCTAGGCGGTGGCTTCGTACATGCGGTTGACGCCCATACGCATGGTCTTCACAGCCTCCCAGGCAGCCTTCGCCATGTTCTTGATGGCAAGAGTCGATAGCATCTTGGCCGGCATGGTGTGGAGGATCGCTTACAGCGCGAGCCGATCATCATGGTAGTCTATGTCGTCAGTTTCGATGGCCTCCCAGAGACCTTGCACCTGAAGGTTAACTCACATGACCAGCACCCAGTTGTTGTAGTTCGTTCATGTGAGCATGGGGTAGACAATGGAGCCTGAGGCCGTCCTGACTATGTGCTAGACAATGGGCGCACGGCCACCGTCATCATGATGCCACGGTCGGCGTGGAGGAGGCGAAGGCAAGTGCGGGCGGCCCTACAATGGAGGAGTCATCGACTGCCTTGCTGGAGAGCCCACGATGAAGACATGCCTTCTAGGTGATCGGCGAACACAAGCTCTGATACCACTTGTTATAGCAGGCACACACGCAGTCGAACGACCATGCCTCATCGCAGTAAGTCAAACAACCACGAAGTCGTTTACGAACACACCTCGTGGTCGATGGTCGATAGTCAGAAGTCTCTGACTTATGACTACAATCTCCGACTTATGACTTCCTCAAGCACACGGGATACACACGCGACGCTGAGGAGAAACACAAAGATTTTTGCTGCTCAACTACCTGCAGCTTTTCTAAGGACTCTTATTTAAGTACAATGATTACAGATCGTGGCCAACATGGCCACTCCTAAATGCACACTACGACTACACGGTTCGTGCCATCCCACGATCAGCCATGACGCACAACCACCAACTAAAACAAAAAAGAAGCAAACACTACCGTGTGAACAAGCACACACCGAACGGCTTGATGCACATGACTCGAAGGCCATGCCCAACTACTAGACTCGCTTCTGGCAACCTGATTGAACATCCTAACACAGTGCAACGCCAACCACAATGATGTCCATGGCAACGATGGTGAGCTACCGGTAGAGCCACGCGCAATGTGGTGCCGGCAAGTTCGCACGGCGACGATGACGACAACTCCCGGTGTGCTTCGGGCAAACTGGTGCGGACACGAACAATGGTGATGACGCCAGCACAGTGGGCGGTAGTGGTTCGCTGGTGATGGCAGCCACTCGACTTCAGGTCAGTGGTGCTCATGGCGACTACGACAACGACCGCAACAGCGACATCAAGCCGGTGAGTAGTCGACGGTGGGTATGGCGACGAATGCTGTGGTGAGCCGGCAGTCACATGCGCATGCCACACTTCGGGATGGCGATGGTGGTGTCTGAGGACACGATGTGGTGGTCGACGGCCAAACACGTGGCGTTCGATGGCCAAGGGCATGTCGATTCGGCGGGATTGGCGCAGTGGCCAATGTTTGAGCGCGCGATGGTCGGTCGGCGTGCGTGTTGGCTCAGCCGTGGAATAGAGGTTACACCGGCTGCCTGCCGATGACCTTGCAGAATGGTTTGACTAGATTGATTATAGCTAGCACTTTATGATGTTCATCTGAAAGGATTAGCTTGATTGTGAGTCCTCTTTTAAATCTTGGCTACGAGACTTGTGTGTTTCATATTGCAATCTTGTTTGTTCACTCAAGTTGAAATGTTATAAATAAAAAATTGAGTTCATACATGTGGTATCAGAAGAAAATTGAAAAGATATATGCTTCAAGCTACAAACAATAGAAAAGGCACAAAAATTGTTCAAGTGAATAGAAGTATGCTTCAAACATGCCACCATTAAAAAAAATGCTTCAAGCATGTTTTCATGAAAAGAAGTATGGTTCAAGCATACCACATGCCTAAGAATGGAGTATGGAGCAATAGGTTACTATATGAGATTGCTAGCTCATCTAGACTTAAAGTTTGATTCAATTTTAGGCTTTAATTTTTGATGTGATATCTCACTATGCTCTTTTTAATCGATTGGTCATTGTTGAAAGCCTGTCATAGATATAAATCACTTAATCATGCTAAAAGGGTTGTTTTATCCTTGCTATATGATATATGATTTTATATGATCTCGAAAGCTCTACTTAAAAAGATAGCTTGATTAAATTCTTAAATTAATGTAAAGTATCTTGGATAATCTACAAAGATTTTCAATGTTTACTCTCATTGCCACTTCTTAGAATAGTTCTCTCTCTCAATTTCTTTATGATTATATTGCCAAAGGGGGATAAATTAGAAGAAAGGGGGAGAATTTTCAATTGCCTAAGAAAGGGGGAGTTTGTTTTCGAGTGGTTTGTTTTGAGAAATTTTCTTTTCGCAAATTCTCACAGACACGTTTGAGGTGTTGTCAATGTATTCATCAAGGGGAAATTCTTAGACCATGTGGTGGTCATGATTAAAAGTGACAATGAATAATTAACATTTGGATTGCTTTGGAATTTGTGCTTGCGAAAGGTTCAGTCAATCGCAGTCAAAGGTTTTGAATCCAAGTGATCTCGTTCAGTTCTGAGTTGCTCCGAGTGGTTTCGAATGGTTTTCGTTGGCTCCTAGTGGTTGTAGTTGCTTCAAGTGATTTTGGCCTACTTTGAGTGGTTTTAGTCAGCTTCTAGTGGTTTTGGTCACCCTGAGTGGTTTTGTTTTGTTTCGAGTAGTTTTGATCCGCTATGAGTCATTTCAGTCACGTACAAGTTGTTTTCATCTGCTTTGAGTGGTTTTGGTCTGTTTCAAGAAATTTTGAACCAGTCCGATGTGGTCCGCGTAGCATCGGACAGTTTTCAAGTAAGCACTGGAGGATCGAACGGTGTTCGAGTGACACTAGAGGATCAGACGGCCTTCGAGCAGTGCGATCAAAGATTCAGATGACGGACTAGTCAAAGCTACATGTTTTTTGTTTGGCCGAAGCTATAGTGATTAGGTCAAAACTGTATGGAATAACCACGTCATTTCGACTACACCTGGCTTCAACCATGGCAACTCGACTATGGTATTTCGACCACTACAGACTTCGACCACGTTTGGCTACGACCACGTTCAACTTTGACCACGACAGAACAATCACTGAAGGTAATCGTAGCTACAGTACTTTTTCATGGTTGTTGCTACAATACTTTTTCATGGTCGTAGATTTTACTAGTTGATAGTCGATGGTTGTAGGCTTTGCAGACTGCTGTTAAAATTAGAGACTTCGCAGTCTTATTTTCGTAGTCGTAGACTTTATAGTCTACTGTCGTTGCCTTCGGTAGTCGAAGGCTTTGCGATCATTTACCATAGGCTTTGCGGTCGGTACTCGTAGACTTCATTGTCAGTTCGAGTGCTTCATTCTTGTGATCTTTGAGTACCTCGAGTACTCGTGTTAGGCCGGTGGTTAGTTGGTCAGTGTGTGGTGGTTGGTGATTGGTGGTCATTGCGATAGTACCAGATAGGTACTCGGTGATCGGTGAACAGTGTTCGGATGAACTGTACTCGTAGGTTCAGGTACTTGGAAGATGGGAGTATTCAGTAGTCGGAAGGACTCTGAACTCGATGGTCGTGGTTTTTGCGATAGGTGTTGTGATCGATTGTCGGAGATCTGTGGTATGTGATCGGTACTCAGTAGTCGGTACTCGATGGTTCTGGTCGGTAGCTATACTTGTTATTCCTGAGTGTTTTTGGTGGAGCGATAGTATTTCCCGAGTACTTGTTAAGCTAGCACTCGTAATTAGTGGTAAGTTGGTGTTTTAGAAAGCGATGGAATTGTTGGTCGTGTTGAGTGATCGGAAGGTGGATTTCTGGAGAGTGATGGTATTGTGGTCGTGGATGACCTGGTTGGTATTCGCGGCTGATTTGGTTCTTGTCTATGGGCAGACAAGGGTGTGACACGTGTGTGTGTGCGCTGTTGTCGGTCAAGTTGTGGAGAACTTGTGCCAAGAGAAAGTTTCTTTGGTCTTTGCATGTGCAGGTGAGCATGAAGACGATCATGGTCAGTAACGACGAAGACGGTACTAAGAGGGGGTAATCTAAGGTCCATGTGGTCAGGATGTTACGCGAGGTGATTAGGCTCATGCTGGAGCACATGGAGATTAAAGGTGGATTATGGTGGAGGCGTGGAGATGCTTACGGTCGGTGACAACGAGGACCAGGATAAGGAGGGGGTAATTTGAGGTCTAGGTGGTCGAGATGTCACGCGAGATGATCAGGCTCACGCTGCAGCACATGATGATGCATAGAGAAACTACAGGAGGTGCGGTCCTAGAAACTTCGACATGGGAGTTGGTGATGTGTGATGGAGATACAGGAGGTGTGTCCTGGAGGCTTCGTCACGGGGTGAGATTGGAGACATTATAGAGGGAGTCATAACGGGAAGGTTTAGAGATATTGTAAAACTCGTGTTAGGAAGGTTTCGGGTCCTTTGATTTGAGGAAGAGATAGAGTTGTGTGTTCGTGTTTGAGGTGGACACGGCTTGGACGTTAGCCTATAAAAAGCAGGGAGAGGCTAAGAGCTAACGTGTGGTTTTCAGAGGGCTTTCAGGGAGAAAGCTTATGTAGTTTTTGGTAGAGTATTCGGGGAGAAAGCTTGTGTGGGTTTTTAGAGGGTTTTCATCGGGAGAGCTTTTAGGGGTGTCGTAAGGGCACTTTGTAACCACATCCATAATACAAAAATAATAGATCAGGTCTATTTCAAGAAAAGTTTACTGGTATTGGCGACGTGTTTTCTGAGTATCATTTTTCTTCTGCCTCTGGCGTGTACTCGTTCGAGCGATTGAATCGTTCGAGCGGCTGAAGACTTTGAGCGGAGGAAGATTACGACTACGTGCGTCGGCGGTCGTAGCAAGCGGTCGTGGCGAGTGATTGATGGGAGCAGTTGGACGATCGAAGTGTTCATCAAGCACAGGCGAGCGAACCAGTGTCTTGCGGTCGTAATCTACAAACAATAATTTAGATTGTTTTTCTTTTGCTTTTAGTTTTGGTTCTAGACTCCAAAAAGCGAAGGCAATCATTTATACCCTCTGGTTGTACCATACGATCTTATAACAACCCAAAGTTATCAATCGTAATTCAAAAGAATAGGGGTATATTCATCGTGATAGCAACAATTAATGACGACATAACAGTGAATTAGTACATCGTTATGTTTGAACTTAGGAAAGGAAATCTATAGCTTGTTAGAGAAAAAGGAAGCAATAATTAATGAAAGTGACTCGATTAACTTCAGCAAGAAGGTTGCTCCACTGTTCAACATACCAATTGCATGCCAAAGCAGCTAGTGGCTAGAAAAATAGAAACTGGAAATTGCTAGCTTTCGACTCAACAACAAAGTTCGGAGGGTTGCTTGCCCATCGGCCTCCCGTTACCTTGCCTTGTAAGAGAGTCCCTCTCTTGTCAAGCCTCATGTATCATGTTTGCAACGATCTACTATTAACTGTCTTTGTTCTTTTCGATCGAAGCTGGCGACTCTTGATTTTTGCTATAGTACCAAATTTTCAAACGGGATATTTTCTCAAAATGAGGTCTACGAATTAATTGTAGTACATGTTAAAAACCTAACATCTGTATCAATCAAAATCGCAAGCGAGTATCTCTCTCCATAATTCTTATCACAAACAACTAAAATTCAAAAATTTCAACCAAATCAGGCCGTTAGACATGAAGGGCTCGTGCGTTGTGTCCATCGCCTTTATTGCTGTGTGCAACTCCTTCCCAGCACACTGAGTCACCAAACCAAATCCAGAGGCGCTTCCAGTTAGCCGATTAGGCGCTAACGAGCGGCCAAATTGATGGAGAGCCCGGACTCCCGGAGCAAGGTGTCCTGCAGGTGATGCCAAATATAGTTCACCCAACCCATTCGTCCGTTCCCAGGCCTAAAGAAAGTTGCATGCATGTACACCTACAAAGTAGTAGTACATCTCAATTACTGAAATGCGGTAGTACTATCTTCTTTAACCAGGGATTCCCTAACCCTGAAATGTTCTAGAACCGATTTGTTACAGAACTACACTAATAATATAATGCTGGGAATAATCGGGCATACTTAAAAGAAACACCTGTTACTACAAACAAAACACCTATAATTGGTTTTTCTACGTAACTTAGTTTTTAAACATAGTATCTTTTTAAGAGAGAGTTTACTAATTGATTATAGTACAAACTATAACGACTTTATTTATAGCGGTCAAAATCGCACGCGAGTGTCTCTTTATAAGCTTCTCTGTAAGCTGCTACTATTGATAAGCCAAAATCAAAAGCCATAACCAAAAACCTATATGAACGGACCCACCAAATAGCACAGACGCAATTTAAGTTGTACTTGTTCCTAAATTGAAACGACTAAGATCAAACAAACAAGGGAGTTGTTAGCGTCCAAACGTCTGATCCGGATGCTAGCACCGTACGGTTGGCCGGCAATATTTATCACTCATGTATGCAACATTTCTCGGCCATGTATGCAACAAAATAATTGATAAAATCTCAATATTGCACTAGTTTTTACTGATTGTTGCATACATGAAATAAAAATATTGCGGCAAAAAGCAACAATATAACAATTTAATTGCCGTCGATGTTATAGACGTTGAAGGCGATGCGCAACTCGGCCTTGAGCTCGCCGTCCCACGAACACTCCCAAGTCGACGAAGCCGTCACAGTCAATATCGAGCTCGTTCATCATGGTGGTGCTCTCACGGCCACCCGTAGAGGAGCTGGACGATGGCGAGATGGCACAGGAGATAGCGGCGAGCTCGAACGAGGAATGCGGTCGCCATTGCTCCGAATTTGATGACGTCGCGCATAAGGACTACTAAAGAGAAAGTCAATGATGGTGACTAGATCCGGTGGTACAGATGCTGGGGACGAGGGGCTGGGGCTCGTGGTCGTCACCGTTTATAGGATCGGCCAGGGACGGGCCATCTGGGAGGAGAGCGAGAGAGATGAAGAGCGAGCGCTAGTGCGGGTTGGACAAGAGGGAGCGAGTAAACGAGACATACGTAGAGTAAGCAAATAGGCCGAGGAGTGGGCCAGGCTCTGGAGCCAACGTCCGATACATTAGACGTCAAATAGTTATCAATCCCAGCAAAGAAGCAAGCTTAGAGAAACTCTAGCAGGGCCCCTACTTGAGCCCTCAAACTCAGATTTGAGAGCCAGAGCCAAAAACTCAGTTCCAACAGGGTCCCTACTTGGCTCTCAAAAATAGGAGGCCTCTCAAATGAGGCCTCCAAGCCCTCATTCCCAGAGGCCCTGCTCTGACTCTCATCCTACGGTTTTTTTCCCGCTCGGTGAAACTTCCCCCGCGCCCCCCAAAATCCGCCGCCTCCTCCAAAATCCCCCGCGCCCCCCAAAATCCGCCGCCCCAAAATCGGTGAAACTTCCCGACTCCTCCGTTCGCCCGCCGCCTCGCGCGGCTCCTCGGCTCGCCTGCCGCCTCCGCTCGCCCGCCGCCACGCCCGTCGCCTCGCCCGACGCCTCTGCCTGTCGCTGTCACCCGTCGCCGTCGCTCGACGCCTCCGCCCGTCGCCTCGCCCGGCTCCTCGGCTCGCCCGCCGCCACGCCCGTCACCTCGCCTGACGCCTCCGCCCGTCGCCGTCGCCGCCAAAATCCCCTGCTCGCCTCCGACCGGATTTGAGGAGTGGGTCCCATGTGTCAGTGTGTTGTGGAATGGATTTGAGGGCTTAGATTTGAGGAGTGCTGTTGGAGTAGATACAAAAAACTGAACCCTCAAAAATAGAAGGAGCCCTCAAATCAAAAGTAAGGATCTGATTTGAGAGCTACTACTGGAGTTGCTCTTATAGTAAGCATCCATCGCCATCCCCGACCCAACACCACACTATAACAACCAAAGTACCAGACATGCATCCCCATCTCCATCCCTAATATCCCACCTCCCCGCACTAACAAATCCCACTTCCGCAGCTCGCCTCTCCACACCGCCGCGCACGCCAAAAGCCTCCTCCCTTCTCTTCCGTTCCAAGAACCATCGGCGCGGTGCGGTTCTCCTGTGCCATTGCAATCGGTAGGGGTTTGTGGGAGGGGAGAGCGGTGGGATCACCAGGTGGGCGGCGGGGGGGGGGGGGGGGGGGGGCGAGATGAGCATGTACGGGAGGGACCCGTGGGGCGGGCCTATGGAGATATGCAACGACTCGGCGACGGACGACGACCGGAGCCGGAACCTGGACCTGGACCGGGCGGCGCTGTCGCGGACGCTTGACGAGACGCAGCAGAGTTGGCTGCTGGCCGGGCCCGGGGACCAGGGCCGCAAGAAGAAGAAGTATGTCGACCTCGGGTGCCTCGTCGTCAGCCGCAAGCTCTTCGTCTGGACGGTCGGAGTGCTCGTCGCCGCCGCGGTGCTCGCGGGGCTCGTCGCCGGGATCGCCAAGGCCATACCCAGGCACCACCGCCCGCCGCCGCCTCCCGACGACTACACCGTCGCGCTGCGCAAGGCGCTCATGTTCTTCAATGCCCAGAGATGTGAGTGCCTCGCTGTGTTGGTGCTTTTTCCCCTTTTTTTGTGTTAGATGTGGCTGTGTCGGAACGATTAGATTTTGATATGTTCGCGGTGGTGCTGGGTTAGAAATGGTGGATTTTGAGGCGATTTTGGATGTTACTTTTCGGGAAGTTTAGAACTTTGTTTGGGTGTTATTGTGCGCTTGAGCTGTGCCAAACTTCGAAGATTCGATTTTTGACGGGATGCTTTTCTTGGTATAATCGGAAAGATCGGACTTTTAGTGGTGTTTATGGCGGTTTTGTGGATGCAAAGTTTCAGCATTTGGGATTTCCTGATGGCTTGAAACGCCTGGTCCAAAGATGGTATTTTTTGTGCGTTATTAGCTTGGTTTTCTCTGTTTGATACCTGAAATGGGAGAGGCCAGTTGCCTTTAAACCCTTCTATCCTTCAGATCCATCCATAACGTTGATAAGATTGCATTTTGTAGAGTGATCTCTCATGTTAAAGACCACATTTTGATGATCTATTCGTTGGGCAAATTTCCTGCAGCCGGAAAGCTTCCGAAGCACAACAATGTACGATGGCGTGGTAACTCGTGCATGAAGGACGGACTCTCGGACCCAGCAGTCCGGCGAAGCCTCGTCGGTGGGTACTATGACGCCGGCGACGCTGTCAAATTCAACTTCCCGGCTGCCTTCTCCATGACCCTCCTCAGCTGGAGCGTCATCGAGTACAGTGCTAAGTACGAGGCTGTTGGGGAACTTGGCCATGTCCGTGACATCATCAAGTGGGGGGCCGACTACTTCTTGAAGACCTTCAACTCCACGGCTGATACCATTGATCGTGTGGTTGCACAGGTAAAACAACTATCAAAACATGGATGCAAAGGGAGTACTGTTCTTGGCACCAGGCCGTTGCTAATGTGAATTTTGTGGAGAGCGCAGGTGGGTAGTGGTGCAACGTCGCCTGGTTCGACTCAGCCGAATGATCATTATTGTTGGATGAGGCCAGAGGACATCGACTACCCACGTCCAGTGGTCGAATGCAACGCTTGTTCAGATCTTGCTGCTGAGATGGCTGCGGCATTGGCTGCAGCATCCATTGTATTCAAGGACAATAAGGCTTACTCGCAGAAGCTGGTACATGGTGCTACCACCCTCTTCAAGTTTGCAAGGGATAATCGTGGGAGATATAGTGTTGGCGGTTCAGATGCTGCAAAGTTCTACAATTCAACCAGCTACTGGGATGAGTTTGTGTGGGGTGGTTCGTGGATGTACCTTGCAACAGGCAATTCGTCATACCTGCATCTGGCAACACACCCCAAGCTTGCAAAGCATGCTGGTGCTTTCTGGGGTGGTCCAGACTATGGCGTGTTCAGCTGGGACAATAAGCTCACTGGTGCACAGGTAAGTGTTGTAGTTCTGCTCTGTTTAATTAAATGTTAAGGACATTCCCCAAGTTGACCAGTTGACATTTAGTTTGGTTGATACTTGTCAAGTAGATTCCGAATCTAACATGCTGACCATTAGAATCTAGGATTATCTATTGAATCACTAATTTTCTATACGATACATCAACTTGCTTAGCTGCAGTAGTAATTTAATGTGGAGTCAACTTGTTCTGCCGTATGTTGAGCATTACCTATTGTTGAACTATAGGGCATTAACAATTATAGAGCAGGAGGTTCACTGCTTGGTTGATATTCTAAGGGTCCTGTGGGTACACTGTCAGTGTTTTCCTATTTTGTATCTTAGGAATTTCTTGACCTTAGAACAGGACACTCATAATAAGAACAGTCTTCAGCATGGAACTGCATTTTGGATCAACAGGTTGAGAAACTCACTTTGTTATTGTCAGGTAGATGCATATGCCTGCAACTTACAAAAAAAATACTATTACCTACTGTCCAGCTCTCTGACGTTATTACCTACTGTCCAGCTCTCTGACGTGAATTAGTTTAATTTTTCCCAATCTGTTTGTTTGAGGCTTTGAGCCATGTGACAGTCCAAGCAAATCACTCCCCATTAGCTATGCAGTAGGATTCCATTTATATATAAAAAAAGATATATTGAATAATTAAATGGATTTAACATGTCTCTTTCTCTACTTATTATGTATTGTTCTGGCATTCCAGGTTCTGCTGAGCCGGCTAAGGCTCTTCTTGAGCCCTGGGTATCCGTATGAAGAGATCTTGAGGACATTCCACAATCAAACAAGCGTTGTCATGTGCTCTTACCTTCCAATTTTTAAATCTTTTAACAGAACAAAAGGTTTGAACTTCCACTCAGTAAATCACGCTATCACCTGTTTCATAGAACATTTTACGGAATATTCTTGCATTATAGGTGGTTTGATACAGTTGAATCATGGGAAGCCACAACCTCTCCAGTATGTGGCCAACGCTGCATTCCTTGCTTCTGTGTTCAGTGACTATCTTGAGGCTGCAGATACCCCTGGGTGGTATTGCGGCCCCCATTTCTACTCGATTGAGGTTCTTCGCAGTTTTGCAAGGACTCAGGTATGTTTCTGGCGTACAAATATCAGAATGTTGTGTTTCCAGCAGTTGTAAGTTGTAACTCCTGGTACTAATTTACTACTTCTGTCAGATTGAGTACATCTTAGGCAAAAATCCTTTGAAGATGAGCTATGTGGTTGGGTATGGAAACCATTACCCTAAGCGTGTTCATCACCGTGGTGCCTCGATCCCCAAGAACGGTGTTCACTACGGTTGCAAAGGAGGGTGGAAGTGGAGGGACACCAAGAAGCCAAACCCTAACACCGTCATTGGAGCTATGGTCGCTGGCCCTGATCACCATGACAGATTTAAAGATGTCCGCAAGAACTACAACTACACAGAAGCAACCCTAGCGGGCAATGCTGGTCTTGTCGCAGCTTTGGTATCTTTGTCGGGTGAAGGCCATGGGGTGGACAAGAACACTATGTTCTCTGCTGTGCCGCCTATGTTCCCTTCGCCCCCGCCGCCTCCAGCACCATGGAAACCATAATGGCTGCGAGTATCTAATTCTTTTCGTATACTACGTATGTAGTTTAGTTTTTTTCCTTGTTCTCGTACTGCTGCGGAGATCTAACAGTGAAGAAGACCGCATCACCGTTTTTTCATATTTTTTTAAGTTTTGTATAATAGCCGTGTTATGCTAAGGACTTCGCCGTTGTTGTATGAATTATTATGTTCCAAGTTATTAACTTCCCTCGTGGATGAGAAATTTCGATATTTGACACTGAATACGTGCGCCTTTTAACTTTTAACCCCCAATTCGCACGCCTTTGAAAATTTAACCATGTCACTGCGAATTCTTTTGATTCAAGGGATTTTCTTCATTTTCGCAGTGACAAGTGTCAAAATATAAAAGGAGAGAAAATGAGGAGAATCCCTTGAATCAAAAGAATTCGCAGTGATAGGGTTAAATTTTCAAAGGAGTGCGAAGTGGGGGTTAAAAGTTGAGAGTCGCACGTATTCAGTGTCAAATATCGAAATTTCTCCTCGTGGATTGGTGGGAACTTCCGACATCGAACTGCATTCTCTAGAAACAGTGAGAATGTCTGCCGTGGATATCAACGTTTATTTCTTTCTTTTATTTGTATTTTGTTGACATCAAACTTGGATTTCTTCTTTTTGCCAATTGAGGGGATGTTTGGAGCTGAAGAATTTTGGATTTTACAGAAATCTGTTCGATTCCTACATGAATCAAGGGATAAAAACAAGCGCTCCAAACGGGACCTGAGTTGGTCATGTTGGTTCTCTAGTACGATAGACAGGAGGAAACAAAAACTGAGGAAATTAAGCAAGAAATATATTTCTCGATGTTAGTGGCGTTTGTATTAACTTCTCGAAGTTAATATATACATCTAACTTCTCGAGTCATTTTCCTCATTTTGTTTACTTTCGTCTTACTCCGAAGAGAAGAAAGAGATCACGGGTATATCGCACAACCCACTCCTTACGTTTCTATCTTGCATATGTATCTCTTCTTTATTTTTCCCATCGCTCATATCCTTATTCTAAATATTACTTATTTCAACTACTATTATTTATTTTAACTAAGAACCATTGGCCATACATAAAATCTATCACCCGCAGACGAATGCCCCCGTGTAGGACAAGAGTTTCATAATTCGGCGGAGACATTTGGTGTTGGGCCAAGATGTGAGAAACATCTGAAGTTGACAAATCACTGTCCATATCTCGGCCGAATAATTTTCCAGCCCATGTTAGTGGTTGACCGGCTTCAAAATTTCAAAATCAGATTCGATTGCATTTAGAAGATATGAAACTGATGAGCGGCGAAAATAAGTAAACAGTTAAAATTACTATTCATATAGAATTTCTCTTTTTCGTATCTCCCTAATGCAATCGGCTTTTGTGGGGACACCCTGCAATCAATTTTTGCGGGGGCAGCCCTGATTTTCCGGGTGTCACCGGATTATCGCAACTATCTAGAATTTCAGTTGCACACAAAATAGTACATTGCACAAGCTTTGATTATAAAATATTTTACTTATTGGCAAAAATATGGTATACTAGTCAAGTTTTACATTGGAGGGGCCGTTAGGCCAAATATGATATAATACAAAAGAATCAAAAGAAACTTTACTGGCAACGCCTAAGCTCGTATTCCTCTCCGTTGAGGAATTATTCTTCCATTTCACCTACTAAAGATTTGAGCATGAGTACTTTTGGTACTTATCAAGCTACATAGACAATACATATATAAAATGCAGTGATTTCAAAGAAATTGGGGGCTCTAGGTTGTGTTACTTAGCATATAGTTATTTTGTTAAACAAAAAGTGAGTTTTTGCTTTTAAAGGAAACATTTTTAAACTCTGGAATTAACATAGTGTTGCCACCAGATACAAGCATTCACCACGAATGCTAATTTACCAAATTCAAAAACTACTACTTATACCATGCTATTGGCATCACCTAACTGGCATGCCGACACTTAGGGCCTGTTTGGGAGAGCTCTACCAACTCCAGATTCACGAAAAACGTGGATCTGGAGTTGGATTCACCGTGGAGCAGCTCCATGGTGGATCTGGGATTCGTCAAAGTGTTTGGTACAGCTCCAACTCCCTCTCTATCTCACTTCCACCTGGGCCCCACGCGTCAGGGGGCAAAATGAAAAAAAAAATCCAACGGCGGACGGCGCAGGCGAGGCGGACGGCGACGCCGGCCTGGGGGGAGGCGGCGGCGGCCCGGGGGGAGGCGGAGGCCGGGAGGAGGCGGAGGAGGCGGGCGCGGCCCCGGGCGGCGCAGGCGAGGCGCACGGCGGACGCGGGAGAGGCGGCGCCGGCCCGGGGGGAGGCGGGCGCGGCCCCGGGCGGCGCAGGCGAGGCGGACGGCGGACGCGGGGGAGGCGGAGGCCGGGAGGAGGCGGGGGAGGCGGGCGCGGCCCCGGGCGGCGCAGGCGAGGCGGACGGCGGACGCGGGGGAGGCGGCGCCGGCCCGGGGGGAGACGGAGGCCGGGAGGAGGCGGGGGAGGCAGGCGCGGCCCCGGGCGGCGCAGGCGAGGCGGACGGCGGACGCGGGGGAGGCGGCGCCGGCCCGGGGGGAGGCGGAGGCCGGGAGGAGGCGGGGGAGGCGGGCGCGGCCCCGAGCGGCGCAGGCGAGGCGGACGGCGGACGCGGGGGAGGCGGCGCCGGCCCGGGGGGAGACGGAGGCCGGGAGGAGGCGGGGGAGGCGGGCGCGGCCCCGGGCGGCGCAGGCGAGGCGGACGGCGGACGCGGGGGAGGCGGCGCCGGCCCGGGGGGAGGCGGAGGCCGGGAGGAGGCGGGGGAGGCGGGCGCGGCCCCGGGCGGCGCAGGCGAGGCGCACGGCGGACGCGGGGGAGGCGGCGCCGGCCCGGGGGAGGCGGAGGCCGGGAGGAGGCGGGGGAGGCGGAGGCCAGGAGGAGGCAGGGGAGGCGGAGGCCGGGAGGAGGCGGGGGAGGCGGAGGCCGGGAGGAGGCGGTCGGGAGGACGCCGGAGGAGGCGGAGCCCGGGAGGTGACGCGGGAGGAGGCGGAGGCCCGGGAGGAGGCGGGGGAGGCGGAGGCTGGGAGGAGGCGGTGCCGGAACGGGAGGAGGCGGGAGGAGGCGGGGGAGGCGGAGGCCGGGAGGAGGCGGTCGGGAGGACGCGGGAGGAGGCGGAGCCCGGGAGGTGACGCGGGAGGAGGCGGAGGCCCGGGAGGAGGTGGGGGAAAAGAAAACGAACCGTTTTTTGTGTAACCAGTGGCAATGGTGGGTAATTTTCCCCAACTCCACCAATTTGAGTTTGGTGGAGCACCCCTTGAGGTGCTCCATGGATTTGGTGAATCTGGAGCCAGATCCATGGTTTTGGTGGAGCAGATCCACGGTGGAGCTGCTGGAGCTGGAACTGTTTGGCTTGGAAAAGTGAATCTGGATCTGAATTTGGTGAATCTGGAGCTGGTGGAGCTCTCCCAAACAGACCCTTAATATGACTCCGCAGAGGTTGTCTAGCTTTACCCACATAATACCCACGTCTTGTATGGAATTGGAATAGCATGGTAGTATTTCTACTATAACTTGCAAATGTTCACCCAAATAGTGTACAGGGGCGTATCTAATGTATGTCATGGGTGTTCAGCTGAACACCCAAATTTTTTGACAAAAAATCTAGTATATATAAGGTATAATAAATATACATATATTTAATTGGGTCAAAATAACTATTTCTTGCCTCTAGTCCATCACTATTTAACCAGCTGGCCAGCTCGACCGGAAACGCACCACGGCCTGTGGCCCAGCCCACTAATTCGTGCGATAGAAACGGCTTCCCCGTCTCCCCGATGGCCCGATCCATCCGATCCCCATCCTGCCCAATCCCTAACCCTAGCCGAGCTGCCCGAGCAGGCGAGCAGCAGCCCGCAACCCTGCGTCGACCGCGCAGTCCGCGCCTCCAGCCTCCGGCGCTGCGCGACCGCCATCTGGGCTCCGGCCGCTCCGATACTCCGCCGGCACTGCGAGTTCGTGACACCGCCTGAAGGGTGGATCTAGGCTCCGGAAGTCCGGCTCCATGCCGGCGCGCCGCACGACCGGCGACCACGCCTCCGCCCTTCAGGCCTCCGGCCCTTCGTTCCGCCGCCACCGCAGACCGCGCCGCACAACCGGCGACCGCGCCGCACGACTGGCCGACTACCGACCGGACCGCGCGACTGCGCCTCTGCCCTCCGGCGTCTTCACTCCACCTGCCGCCGCCGACCCACCGTCCAGCAAGCAGCAGTCTAGCTCCGCCGCTCTGGGCCTCCGGCGACCGGTGAGTACTTTTGCTACTGTAAACTATTGTATGTTAATTGTTGCTACTGTAGATCTTTATGTTTTGTACTGAAAATTTTTTGTACAACTTCGAGCACCTATTTTAAAATTCCTGCGTCCGCCAATGATAGTGTAAGAATATATGGTAACTATCATGTAGTCAGCGGCTATACACCCCCTGATGCTACATGGGCCATAGTGTTTGTGATACCTGGCAAGTGACTCTCAAGTCCACATCCGTCCCACGATTTTAGACTATGGATTCACACATGTTCAAAACACGCCTGGTGAGACCTGTGCAGACATCCGCTCAACAAGAGCATTATACGTGCTAAGTTTAATAATTCGGTTCTGTAGATGGATAATAATTATGTTCTTTTCATAGCATAAGGTTCTAGTTCTTATATGCTTCGGATGAGAATCAACACCATTGTCCTAGGCTCCATTTTACCAAAAACATACTAACACTACGCTAGACGGCGACGATCACCAGATTTTACCAATGAGTATAAATAATGCATCACCTAGTACTACAGTATGAATAATATAGTAATAACCTATCATCTATCCTAGGGTTTTTTTGAGGTGGACATGGTACGCAATCAAGGAGGGCTTTACCATTAGTAATTATAGGATTATAACTATCAACCAATTTATCATAAAAATAGTTTTACCAAATTAGTTTGCAACCTATTAACTATGAAAATAACATACATATAATATATGAGATCAATATGATCAAAGATGTAACTTGCCTCTTGCTCGGTATAGTCAATCTATGTACCCAACCTTTATTCTAATAGCCTTCATGTTATACGGCATCGTCTAGCCTAGAGTCGTCATACCAATCATCGAGTTATTCGTCTTGAAAGTCTTCTTTCTAGTCATCTCCTCTCGACTCTGAGATCGATCGCATCGTATTCTAACGAAATAAACGCAACGAAAATCCAATAAAAGACTTTCCGAAGAAATGTGAATTGATAACAATCTGAAAATAAAACTCCCTAGAATGTTTAAATGAAAAAGGAGGCTGCACAATGTCAGGCAAAATTAGGGTATTTAGGGATTCATGTAGAATGAACTTGAGATGGGTATTATGGAAAAACTAGAAATGATGAAGACATTTTATTTGAGTTGGTGGGAGAAATTGAAATAGGAGAGACGTGCGGTGTTTATGTTGGAAAGTTCATTACCCTAGGGTATTGATGGTTTGTGCCTAACGAACTCAGATTCATACGGGAATTTGGGTCCATCGTCTATGGACGAGGTTGGTTAGGTGCTTTCAGGGATTCACCCTAAACGAACAGGATGTCGTGTGGGGCTTGACTAGGAACAGAGTCGGCCTAGGGTTACGTGGAACATTGCCGAAAGGTCTTCGATTCGTATGAAGTTTAGGCCGAACTAGCTCTGGTTCGTGTAGTGAATTGGCCGCCAAAAATTAGGTTCGCATGATGGATTGGACCGAACGACTTCGGGTTGACGCCCACCTTCGTTCAGGTTCAACTGAAAGCACTTCAGTGGATGGAAAATTGGAAATAAACCTAGTTGGTTTTGAAAAAATGTTGTCGAGCTTTGGGCAGTGGTTGGACTAGATGAATAGTAATTAGTGGTGAAAACAGATCGGATATTTGCCGATCAATCTGGATTTTTTCGGATTCGGCCATGTGATCGGCTAGCCGGCCCTAGAGTCCTAGACATCATCCGGCTAGCCACGGCGAAGGAGCTATCGCTGGAGATGGGGGCTGAGGAGAAGCAGGAGGAGGCGCGCAGAGCAGGCAGAGTTGTACGTGATGCTGCCGTCGAGGTTGCGCGGGGTGGTGCAGGCAAAGCTACGGGGGTGGTGGAGGGAGAGGGGCCCGGGCACGGTGAAATTTGGACACTGTTGGACCCCTGTGCACACAAATTTCCCGTTTTGGCCCCCGAACGAAAATTATTCCGCTTTTGGACCCCTGTTGAGCGCGGGATCACCGGACGCTGCCACGTGCCCCGGTCGTGCGGACTGGTACCGCACGACCGCACTGTTCATCGGGTCGTGCGGTACCAGTCCGCACGACCCAGCTGGCCACCGCGCGCTCCGCGCGTTTCGTCGCCCGACTGCGCGACCTGAAGACCGAGCGCACGACCGTTGGCGCGAGCGCGTTTTTCGTCTGCCGACCGCACGAATTTTTCGCCGAGCGCACGTTTCAATTTTTGACCGCATGACCCTCTGCCGACCGCGTGATTCCATGGCCCGACCGCACGTCTCCGTCGCGTCCCGTCCGTCCGCCGAAAGCAGGAAAGGCCTCTCTCCATGACTGCTTTCTCCCATCCGCTCGCACACGTGTCTTCTGCGCAGAAACGGCCCCCTCTTCATGAGTGTTGTATGCACACTTAAAAAACGGGAATCACAGCGCAAGGGAGGGAGAAGAAGTGCTATCGAAGCCAGAGAGCTCATTTGAAGCTGAAGTGAAGATAGAGCGAGGGAGAAAGTGAAGGGGAGTGAGGAGTGAAATAAACGTAGATTTGAGTTGGTTTTGTTTGGAAGCAGCGGATTTTGCAAGTATAAAAGTTGTAGATCACGTCGTGAGCTTTAAGAAGAGGTAAGTCTTGTGCCCGCAAAACTAAATTTTTATGTATGTGATTAGTCCATAATTAGTCCATTAGCACAAACCATCGTTTGGTAATGTTATTTTATGTGAATGTGTGATACGCCATATCAATATTTGGTACGTTATGTATTTGTAGCTAATCTTTATGTGAACATATGTATTATAAGCCAATGTGTCATACAGTGTGTATCTGTAGGTAAAAATCCACATATGATGCATGCTTCATTGTAGTGTAGATAATGCCGTATTTTATGTTGAAGTTACGTATTGTAATGTAGTTAGTTTTTGGTGAAGAAAAGTGAGGAGCGAAAGCCGGAAGAGTTGAGTTGTTTTCGTTTGGAATCAGCGGATTTGGCAAGTACAAAAGTTGTAGATCGTCTCGTGAGCATCAACAAGAGGTAAGTTTTGTGCCCGTGCAACTATAATTTTATGTATGTCATTAGGCCTTAATTAAGGAAACCATCCTGTGTTACTGTTATTTTATGTCAATCTTTTATACGCTATGTATGTCTAGCAAATCTTGCATATGTTAGGCATGATGTATTGTAGTGTATATAGGGTTTTCCTTTTTTGTGAACATACGTACTGTAAAGTAGTTTAAGTTAGGTGGAAAATATGAAGTTGTAGTGTGTAGACGTTGAGAAAATACATATTTATGTTAGAGCAATTGTAGGTGATAACAATAGTACCAAGATTAGAAGCGTATGATTAGTACGCTTAGGGAAGAACTACATACAGTGCGGTAGGTGGTAAAAATAAATTAGAAATAAATTTGGTAGATTAGAATTAAAATATAATAGCAGTCATAGAAAGTTATAGTAGAGCTACATAAAGACTATATTAAGTTAAAGTTAGAAACGATTGTAGTATAAATAATGTGTAGGTGTTGAAAAAGTAAATATTTATATTGGAGCATTTATAGGTGGTAAATTTGTAGTAGTTAGATTAGAGACAATTTGTATAATTAGTATGCTTAGTGAATGACCGTAGTATGAAGGTCATTTCATGGAAATAAAAACGATATGAATATTTAATTTGATGTACGGAGCAATTTGAAAGTAAAATAGTTACAAATAAATCGTAGGTTTATTTGTACAAAACATATACTAATTGAAACTGTTAATTAGATGGTACGATTGTTACATGCTGTGTACTAAAATGGTTGATTATGCACTTATGGTAGGTACGCAATGGCTGGCATTGAACAATTGTTCGTGTTTTATGGGAGTGGTCTCGTACGTGATGGGCCGTATGGGGCGGACCTGTCAAATTGCGAGCGGACCGTGATCCGGGCACCCGGTCTGAGCGCCATGAGCTTGTCTGAGCTACGGAGGTGTGTCCGTTCAGCGTTCGATCGACAGACCGCAAGGAAGAAGTTACGGATCGAGGCAGTCTATGCCTCAATGGTGGATGATGGAAGGGAGAGCATATGGCAACTTCTGAAGGTTCATGGGCGAACTACATGGAGGTTGTAACATCCTGATTTTCAGAGCCTTTTTGAAGCTTTCGAAATAAAATTCACCATTTGAATTTTTCTGGAATTAAGTAAAGCTTAAATGAAAGTTTTATGAATTAAAAGGATTTAATTGTGTATTGGATCACGGAGCTAAATGGGATAGTTGTTTACCTTTTGCGGAGTTCTCCCACATAACAGTTACCAGACTAGTCTACAAATGTCACCGTTTGAAGCCCTGTATGGCAGAAAATGTAGAACCCCTCTCAATTGGAAAGAGACGGGGGAGAGTCAAATCTTCGGGCCAGAATGTCTTCAAGAAGCAGAAGAGAAAGTACGTTTGATTCAAGAAAGGCTAAAGGCAGCCCAAGCCAGACAGAAGAGTTATGCTGATACTCGTCGAAGAGATTTAAGTTTTGAGCCAAATGACTATGTGTATCTCAGGATCACACCCTTCAAAGGTGTTAAGAGATTTCAAATGAAGGGAAAGCTAGCGCCAAGGTATGTGGGGCCATTTAAAATTTTAAAGCGCAAAGGAGAGGTTGCATACCAGCTGGAATTACCAAACACCTTGAGCGGGATCCATGATGTTTTCCATGTATCTCAACTAAAGAAGTGCTTGAGAGTGCCAGAGGAAGCAGTGCCCGTAGAGGCGGTGGATCTTCAGGAGGATCTGTCTTATAAAGAACATCCTATAAAAATTTTGGAAGTGGCAGAGCGTGTAACCAGAAGAAGGACAGTTCGCTTTTGCAAGGTTCAATGGAGCAACCATTCCGAGGATGAAGCAACCTGGGAGAACGAGAAGGATCTTAGAGCGGAGTTTCCAAACCTATTCCTTAGAGAGCCAGAATCTCGGGGTCGAGATTCCGTTTAAGGGGGGGGGGGAGGTTTGTAACATCCTGATTTTCAGAGCCTTTTTGAAGCTTTCGAAATAAAATTCACCATTTGAATTTTTCTGGAATTAATTAAAGCTTAAATGAAAGTTTTATGAATTAAAAGGATTTAATATGATTAAGTTAAACATTAAATGGTGCCAAAAGTATTTTATTTGAGTTCCCTAAGCCTCAAGAGTTTTTCTGGCATTTTATGTGATTTTTTCTGGAGTTATTTGTTTTTTTCTAGAGCTCAAAATGATTTAATTGAATTTCTGGAAAAAGAAAAAGAAAAAGAAAAACCAGTCGGTTGAGCCGCAACCGCTTCCGCCCCCGCCGCGTGTCAGCCATCCAGAACCCCGCCCCGCATCGCAGCCGCCCGCTTTTGGCAAGTCGTACTCGTATGCGAGTGGGACTCTCAGGTCGTATCCCACCCGGACTCGTACTCGTGGCCGACCAGGACACCTCTACGACCGGGTATAAAAGGGCCGAACCCCTGGTGTCTCCCTCGTCCCAAGTCAAGCCTCGCCTCCGAGTTGAGCCGCTGGGGTCGTGCGCCTCGCCAAAGCCGTGGTCGTGCGCGTAGCCGCTGCCGTGGTCGTGCCGGAGCCCGAGATCGTGTCGTCCTCGCCGTCGTTCTGCCGTCGCCGGTGAGTCCCGCCGCCATCCGTGTGTCGTAGATCCGTGTGGTCGTAAGGTTCTACGACTACGTTGTAGAGTCTTAGTCGTAAGTCGTAAAGCCACCGGTAAGTTCGATCATGTGGTCGTAAACGACTTCATGGTCGTAAGTCTGCCTGAGTAGTCGTAGCCGCTGTGCAGTCGTAGCCGCCCGTGTGGCCGTAGTCGTGGATTGTTTGGTGTGGTCGAAGTAGTAGGTTCGACTACGTAGTCGTAATCTCGACTGAGTGATCGTAGTCATGTGCTCGACTACGTGGTCGTAAGCCTGCCTAAGTGGTCGTAATCGGCTTCGTAGTCTTAGATTGGTTTGTGGTTGTAGTCGTAAAGTTCTTCGTGGTCGTAAATTTCTCTGCGTGGTCGTAGGGATCCTTTGTGGTCGTAACGACTACCTGTCTGTCTCTTTTTCTCTGAATTAAAACTTACCAGAGCCCGTTCTCCTTCGTCCTAGCTCCGATTGACCCGATTCTTTTTCCTAAATTCATATAAAATTGAGCTCTATCTTTTGGTTCAAGTTTGAGAATTTTTGGAGTTCATTTAAATTTTATTTGATTTTATTTTGTGTTTCGATTTGCGTTCTCTCTCGTTAGATCACGCGTTCGAAGGAGCGGAAGTTGGATTTGAAGATCAAGAACCGTCAACTGAGCAAGGCCAAGGCAAGTCGTGTCCTTTGATCATGTTGAACCCAGTTTGTAATCTATTATTTAAATATTTTGTTTTAAATTACATTGCATCGCTACTTTTATACAAACCTTGTAATTGGTAGTTATCACCTCAATTGAGTAATTCCCTCCTTGTTAAATTTGAATGCCATGATGCCATTGTCACCATAGGTTGGGAAACTTAGTAGTGATGCTATGTTACGATCACATTTGGGATGGCACGATTAGAATGCTTAATCATGCTTTTAGTATCGTTGGGTCTATCATCACATGTGTTAATTAATCTTGACTTAATGATATATTGGAACGTGGTGGTTAGCCACAGTTATAAAATTTGATTGCCAGGACATGGGTAGTGTCATTGGTGTTGGTTATACAAAATGGTTTTCACTCGGGCGAATGATCGTGCAGTAAAGGGGGTGCAGGTTGCACATTGGGATGTGGATGTTTCGCCGGGGTAACATTTAAGGACTTAACTTTGTGCGCCATTGATCTGAGCTTTACCGTGCAAACCACATGTCTAGTATGGGATAGACCTGGCATAATAATTTGTGAAGTCTCAACTTTGGTTTCACTACCGATGTTGTCGTGGCGCAAGAGGGGGCAATTACCGACTAGGGGGTTACCCTACTCGACGGCGAAACCTTAGCGAGTGGGATCGGGTTGAGATGGATCATTGTAAAAGCCTTGTTGTGATTATCTTTAACGTGAGGATTATCACATCGTGTGGGTACAGTTGTGCAACCTCTGCAGAGTGTAAAACTATTCGAATAGCTGTGTCCTCGGTCATGGACAATGCTCGGTGATTTCACACGAGGTATAGTTATTTCTAAAAAGTTTTGGACAGTGGGTGGTTAATTCACTGTTGGTTGGGAGGTCCTTAAGTGGTTGGTTTAGCTTATGGCTGGGAGATCCATAAGTGGTTACTTCAATTCCTTTGATTATTGTTTATTATTGATTTACTTCAAATGCGCCTTCAATCTATTTAGTGTATTTTCAAATGCTGTTTTATGCAAATTAACCTTTCAGCCATCCATTGGTAAGCCTTGCATATTATATTGCATCCATTTGTTACAAACGGCTTGCTGAGTACCAATGTACTCACGGCTTTATGCCCCTGTTGCTCAGTTGAGGAGGAGGAGTATCACCAGCAGGAGGTTCCAGAAGGAGAGTACTTCGACGTCTTCGCGGATTAGGCTTCGTTCTCCACTCGATAGCCTGTGGGCGTGTCGATTGGCTGCTGCGTTTTCTTTTGGATTTCCGCTGCTAGTTTCTTTTAAGCCTTCCGGCTAATAATTGTAAGCTTGGCCATAAGGTCATACTCTGATGATTATTAATATAATTTAGATTTTCCTTAGAATATCGTGGTGTGGATGATATTTATCTTTGTTTACACTGTGTGCACTAGCGTGATCCTGGACTAGTGCAGAATACACAGGAGAGTCCGGATTTGCATATTCGGGTCTCTACAGAGATGGTATCAGAGCCAAATCGACTGCAGGACGAAGCCCTAGATAGACTGGTCGAATTAGCGAAGTTTTCAAATTTTATTTTCTAAAACAAATCAACCAAATGATTGTCTAGTAATTCTTTATTCTTACCTCATTCTTAGGAATCTTACTCCTTGCCTCCTCTGAAACATTGTTTTCAAAATTCAAGTTGACTTCTTATCCCTATAATGTCCTTAGATGTCTCGAGTCTCCCCTAACCCAAGTGAAGATTTGCGTAGAATTCTTCAAGCGGTGCTGTGAAGTTTGGATCAAGGAAGCGCCCAATATGTCAAGACAAGATTGGAGATTTCCATGAAGATTAGAAGTCGTTAGATTTGAACCCTGTTATAGTTTTAGCATCGTATAGAACGTTTTGCTTCTTGTTTGCCGTTGGGTGTGATGTGAGCTGCAGTTTTGCTTCTAGCATTATGATGCAGTCATGTCAAAAGTCTTTTTGTGGAGTTTATTGCTTCTTTTGTTAGCCTTTTCGGCTAAGTGTTTGCTTAGTTTTAGGATTGCCATTAGTTACCCCCTTAGACGAGTTTACCACTTACTTTTGCTTTTCCCTCTTACCTATTGAGCCTTGAAGAGTCAGTTCTCAACAAATGGTCTTTTCCTTCAGAACAAAGCAGAAATGGTTGACACCCGGAGCTCCGCAGGACGCGGTCAAATGAACCAAGATCCGGAAGGCAGTAATGGAAACCAAGCAACTCCAGAGCAGCATGCGAATCCGGCTGGTTTAGATCCGACCTTGAGTCAGTTCATGGCTGCCCAGACCCAATTAATGAATACCATGATGCAGAATATGAACGCAATGATGAATCGGCAGAATCAAGGAATGGCAATGCCCCAACCAGTTCGTCAACAGTCTAAATTTGCAGAATTCATGAGGACAAGGCCACCCACTTATTCACGATCTTCGGAGCCTTTGGAAGCCGATGACTGGATGCGCTCAACAGAAAACAAGCTTAATCTTGCCCAGTGTACGGACCGCGAGAAGGTTTTGTATGCCGCCCACCAGCTAGAAGGCGCTGCAGCTGAATGGTAGGAAAACTACTGTGCTGCTCATGAAGATCAAGATAGCATCACTTGGGCGGAGTTCGCCGCAGCTTTTCGTCATACCCATGTTTTGGACGGAGTGATTGAGATGAAGAAGGAGGAATTCCGGGAATTACAGCAGAAGAACATGTCCGTGAGTGAGTATCTCAATAAATTCACCCAGCTAGCCCGTTATGCCCCGGAGGATGTCGCTACAGATGATGCCCGTCAAAAGAGGTTCAAGAAAGGACTAAACCCCGGTCTGAAAGTTCAAGTGGTGGGAAATGACTACGCCAGCTTTCAAAACATGGTGGACAAAGCGATGCTCATTGAGGAGAGTCGTCGTGAGTTAGAGGAATCTCGCAAGCGGAGGATGATGCAGCAAGGATCACAGATGCACCAGGCTCAGAGGACCCGCTTCAGTACGTTTCAGCCCACTCGTGTTCCACAGCAGTCCGGATTCAAAACACCTGCACCAGCTCCTCGCCAGTTCTCATCAGGACCAAGGCCAATTCCAGTTGGAAGCCAACAGCAGAGGATCACCAAGCCCATGACAGCAGTTACCTGTTTCAAATGCCATGAAACGGGACATTATGCCAACAAATGCCCGCAGAATCAAGCCTTGACACCAGTTCGTTTCAACTTGGGCTCTACACCAGATCAGACTCCCGCAGCAGGGTCAGGACGTGGAGCACCGCAAACATCAAGTCAACCCAGCAGAGGATCGCAGACCGTGATGCGCGGCCAGGTGAACCATGTCACCATGGAGGAGGCTCAAGCATCACCAGATGTTGTGATCGGTAAGTTTCAAGTAAACTCGGTTCCTGCCACAGTTTTGTTCGATTCTGGAGCTTCACATTCGTTTGTTTCCCGGAGTTTTGCTCTAAAGCATAAGTTGGAAGTCGTTGCACTTGGTTCCATTTTATTGGTTCAATCCCCAGGCTCTGAGATGAGTACAAACCTAGGATGCCCCAAGGTTAGGATAGCCATCCAAGGAGTAGAGTTCTCCGCGGATTTGGTTGTGCTGAATATCCAGTCTTTGGACGTAATTCTGGGTATGGATTGGCTCAAGAAACATCAAGCAGTGTTGGAATGTGGAAGCCGAGCAGTCACCTTGGACGGTCCCGATGGAAGCAAAGTGAGATTTGAGGCCGATATGAAGCAGCCAGAAAAAGTGATGGTATGCCAAAGTAAAGGGATTGCCCTAAATGAAGTGCCAGTTGCCAGAGAATATCCAGATGTTTTTCCTGATGATCTCCCTGGGATGCCACCAAAAAGAGAAGTGGAGTTCGCAATTGAGTTAGCACCAAGCACATCACCGATTTCCAAGAGACCTTACCGAATGCCCGCCAATGAGTTAGCAGAATTGAAGAAGCAAATACAAGAATTGTTGGATAAAAGATATGTCAGACCTAGTACCTCTCCGTGGGGGGCACCGGTACTGTTCGTCAAGAAGAAGGATGGTAGCCAGCGGATGTGTGTGGATTACCGAGCTCTCAATGAAGTTACCATCAAGAACAAGTATCCTTTGCCCCGAATTGATGATTTGTTTGATCAGTTAAAAGGAGCTGGAGTGTTCTCCAAGATTGATTTGAGGTCAGGATATCACCAAATGAGGATTCGACCGGAGGACATACCCAAGACAGCCTTCTCAACTCGTTATGGATTGTATGAGTTCACCGTGATGTCCTTTGGCTTAACCAATGCCCCAGCCTATTTTATGTACCTGATGAACAAAGTGTTCATGGATTACTTGGACAAGTTTGTCGTTGTGTTTATCGATGACATCCTGATCTACTCCAAGAATGAGGAGGAGCACGAAGAGCATTTGAGGTTGGTATTGCAGAGATTGCGGGAACATAAGTTATATGCCAAGTTCAGCAAGTGTGAATTTTGGATGAAGGAAGTTGCCTTTTTGGGTCATGTGTTGACAGCAAAAGGAGTGTCCGTTGACGCAGGTAAAGTACATGATGTGCTTACTTGGAAGGCACCCACGTCAGTGACCCAGGTCAGAAGCTTCCTGGGAATGGCAGGTTATTATCGTAGATTCATTGAAGGATTCTCCAGTGTAGCTCGACCTCTCACCCAGCTATTAAAGAAGGAAAAGAAGTTTGAATGGACGCCAGAATGCGAAAAGAGTTTTCGGAAGTTAAAAGAAAGTCTGACAACAGCGCCAGTACTAATTCTACCCGACATTAAGAAGGACTTTGAGATCTACTGTGATGCATCCCGCAAAGGTTTGGGGTGTGTGTTGATGCAGGACAAGAGGGTGGTGGCTTATGCATCACGCCAGCTGAGACCACACGAGAACTACCCCACGCATGACTTGGAGTTGGCAGCAGTTGTGCATGCCCTGAAAATTTGGCGTCACTATTTAATGGGTAACCGAAGTGAGATCTACACGGATCATAAGAGCCTGAAATATATTTTCACACAATCGGAGCTCAACCTAAGACAAAGAAGATGGTTGGAATTAATAAATGATTATGACATCGGAATCCATTATCATCCAGGAAAAGCCAATGTAGTGGCAGACGCGTTGAGTAGAAAGGTGTATTGCAATACAGTGATGGTCAAGGAAAACCAACCAGCTCTACACGAGGAATTTCAGAAGCTTAGTTTGGAGTTGGTTGAGGAAGGGATGTTAGCTACCTTGGACTTGCAGCCGACCCTGGATAGTCAGATTCGTCACGAGCAACCAGGGGATGAAAATATCCAGAGAATCAAAGAAGGTTTAAAGGAAGGCAAAGCACCCGGCTTTGTGGAGGACAATCAGGGAATCATGTGGTATAAGACGCGTTTGTGCGTACCAAACAAGAGGGAACTGAAGAAGTTATTACTTAAGGAAGCGCATGAGTCCTTATATTCAATCCATCCCGGCAGTACCAAGATGTACCAGGATATTAAAGACAAATATTGGTGGCCATGTATGAAGCGCGAGATAGCCGAGTATGTAGCACTTTGCGATGTGTGCCAAAGAGTGAAGGCTGAACATCAAAGACCAGCAGGTTTGCTGCAACCCTTGAAGATTCCTGAATGGAAGTGGGAAGATGTGGGAATGGACTTTATTACAGGCTTACCCAAGACTAAAGAGGGCTACGACTCAATATGGGTAATTGTGGATCGACTAACAAAGGTCGCTCACTTTCTTCCGGTCAAAACAACTTATTCTGGAGATAAATTGGCCGAGTAATACATGTCCAGGATTGTGAGTCTTCATGGGGTGCCCAAGAGGATAGTATCGGATCGTGGGTCGCAGTTTACTTCACGATTTTGGAATAGCTTTCACGAGGCAATGGGTACTCACTTGAACTTCAGTACAGCATATCATCCGCAAACGGATGGTCAGACGGAGCGTGTGAATCAAATCCTGGAGGATATGTTAAGAGCTTGTGTATTGGATCACGGAGCTAAATGGGATAGTTGTTTACCTTTTGCGGAGTTCTCCCACATAACAGTTACCAGACTAGTCTACAAATGTCACCGTTTGAAGCCCTGTATGGCAGAAAATGTAGAACCCCTCTCAATTGGAAAGAGACGGGGGAGAGTCAAATCTTCGGGCCAGAATGTCTTCAAGAAGCAGAAGAGAAAGTACGTTTGATTCAAGAAAGGCTAAAGGCAGCCCAAGCCAGACAGAAGAGTTATGCTGATACTCGTCGAAGAGATTTAAGTTTTGAGCCAAATGACTATGTGTATCTCAGGATCACACCCTTCAAAGGTGTTAAGAGATTTCAAATGAAGGGAAAGCTAGCGCCAAGGTATGTGGGGCCATTTAAAATTTTAAAGCGCAAAGGAGAGGTTGCATACCAGCTGGAATTACCAAACACCTTGAGCGGGATCCATGATGTTTTCCATGTATCTCAACTAAAGAAGTGCTTGAGAGTACCAGAGGAAGCAGTGCCCGTAGAGGCGGTGGATCTTCAGGAGGATCTGTCTTATAAAGAACATCCTATAAAAATTTTAGAAGTGGCAGAGCGTGTAACCAGAAGAATGACAGTTCGCTTTTGCAAGGTTCAATGGAGCAACCATTCCGAGGAGGAAGCAACCTGGGAGAACGAGAAGGATCTTAGAGCGGAGTTTCCAAACCTATTCCTTAGAGAGCCAGAATCTCGGGGTCGAGATTCCGTTTAAGGGGGGGAGGTTTGTAACATCCTGATTTTCAGAGCCTTTTTGAAGCTTTCGAAATAAAATTCACCATTTGAATTTTTCTGGAATTAATTAAAGCTTAAATGAAAGTTTTATGAATTAAAAGGATTTAATATGATTAAGTGTAAAACTATTCGAATAGCTGTGTCCTCGGTCATGGACAATGCTCGGTGATTTCACACGAGGTATAGTTATTTCTAAAAAGTTTTGGACAGTGGGTGGTTAATTCACTGTTGGTTGGGAGGTCCTTAAGTGGTTGGTTTAGCTTATGGCTGGGAGATCCATAAGTGGTTACTTCAATTCCTTTGATTATTGTTTATTATTGATTTACTTCAAATGCGCCTTCAATCTATTTAGTGTATTTTCAAATGCTGTTTTATGCAAATTAACCTTTCAGCCATCCATTGGTAAGCCTTGCATATTATATTGCATCCATTTGTTACAAACGGCTTGCTGAGTACCAATGTACTCACGGCTTTATGCCCCTGTTGCTCAGTTGAGGAGGAGGAGTATCACCAGCAGGAGGTTCCAGAAGGAGAGTACTTCGACGTCTTCGCGGATTAGGCTTCGTTCTCCACTCGATAGCCTGTGGGCGTGTCGATTGGCTGCTGCGTTTTCTTTTGGATTTCCGCTGCTAGTTTCTTTTAAGCCTTCCGGCTAATAATTGTAAGCTTGGCCATAAGGTCATACTCTGATGATTATTAATATAATTTGGATTTTCCTTAGAATATCGTGGTGTGGATGATATTTATCTTTGTTTACACTGTGTGCACTAGTGTGATCCTGGACTAGTGCAGAATACACAGGAGAGTCCGGATTTGCATATTCGGGTCTCTACAGAGGTCGTGTGCAACCCTGATGCTGCGATATATGGCAGGCCAATGGTGTATGTCGAGTTCGTGGAGAGGGCAGAATCGTCTGCCATGGTTGGTTCAGATGCCGCTGGTGGACAGGTAGTGGCCGGCGGTCATGAAGACGCTTCTGCGGGAGAACATGTGGGCGAGGAAGTGGGTGATGAAGACGACAGGAGGCGTGCGCAGAATTTTCAGCCCAACGAAGGTGTGGACGAGAGGTGGTGGGCCGCCCCTATTGACTGTCATGAGTATCTTGGGGACCAGGTGGAAGAAGAGGGCAGCGAGGAGGATGAGGAGGTGGAAACAGGCAGTTCTGGAGAGGACGAGGAGGGCGAAGGTGCCACTGGAGGGGTGGTAGATCATGTTGTGACCACGGATGGTGCGTATGTGTCGTCCAGACTGGACGACATCGTAGCAGCAGCCCTAGTTCTGCCACAGGCAGAGGAGGGAGAATGGGGGTTCAGCGAGGGCGCACTCTTTTTGGGGCAGTGCTTCCGTAATAAGAGTGCTGTCCAGCAGGCTATTGCTAGACATGCTGTCAACATAAGCCGGACGTATCGGGTCCACAAGTCAAAGCCGGACACGTACGTTGTGAAGTGTGTCGACGGGTCATGTGGTGGCAAAGTTCGTGCACAACGGTACAAGGGCGTTGGCACGGAGTTCCGGATAACGGTGCTGCAAGATCACAGTTGCGAGCTTGCGGGGCCAGTACATAGACACCGCAACATGACATCATCGTATGTTGCGGAGCTGGTCAGGCACCTCATCCAGTCGGATGTGTCAATTACCCCAAAGGTTCTAATAGCAGAAGTAGCGAACACGGCGGGGTACGAAGTGAGCTACAAGAAGGTATGGCGGGTGAAGCGAAAGGTGCTGCACCGTATGTATGGGACGTACGAGGAGGCGTACGACCTGGTCCCAAGAATGCTGCATCAAATTTCACAATCAAACCCAGGCACGTACATAAACAGGCAGCAGAGGGTTCATCCTACGGAGGGTCCGGACTGTTTCATTCTTGACAGAGTGTTCTGGGCCTTCCATCAGGCGATACAAGGGTTCAGGTGGTGCCGTCCAGTGCTAACCGTAGATGGGACGTTCCTACCGGCAAGTACAAGGGTACTATTCTGACCGCAGTTGCAGCCGATGCAAATGACCAGTTACTCCCAGTGGCATTTGCAATTGTGGAGAACGAGAATACAGATAGCTGGCTTTGGTTCCTTTGCAATTTGAAGCATGCCGTAGTGCAAGAACGCCCTGAAGTGTGTCTTATCTCCGACCGCAATGCAGGGTTGCTGTTTGCGTTGCGAACGTTGCAGAATGGGACGCAGCCCCCATTCCAGTGGACTGATGTGAAGAACCGCTGGTGCATGAGGCATATTGCAGCGAACTTCCACAGAAGGTTCCGTAGCAAGGACCTAATGAAGATGTTAAAGAAGCTATGCATGCAGAACCAGAAGCGGAAGTTCGACACCTTGTGGAGGCAGCTCGATCAGGAGGCTACGAAGCATGTGCATACAGAAGCAGGGGCCGTGGAGGGGGGCTCCACAAGAGTCGGGGTATTCTCACAATGGGTTCAGTCCAATGCACCTGACTTGGAAATGTGATCTTGTTGCACGACACCGGTGGGGCAAGGTATGGGATCATGACAACCAACATGTCCGAGGTTTACAATGGTGTCTTGAAGGGCGTCAGATCCCTGCCGATCATGGCAATTGTGGCCGAGACTTGGAACCGTACCGTCGGGTACTTTGTGAATAGAGCCATGATGGCGCAGAAGCACCTTGAGGAAAACAAGCAATACTCTGAGGTCATGCAGACCTTCATGGACAGGAAGATGGAGAATGCTCGATCCCACATTGCTCAGCCCATTGATGGCTTAAGGAGAAGTTTGAGGTCCGTCTAAGGCAGAAGTATGTCATGGGTCACATAAGAGGGGAGCGCAAGCAGGTATGCACGATTGGTGATGAAGCATCTTGCACCTGCAACAAGCCCCAGCTTCTGCACAAGTCATGCTCCCATGTGTACGCGGCCTGCGCTGTATGGAACCAGGCGTCGACACAGTACATCTCCAAGTACTACGACATGCAGCACTTGTCTGCAACCTGGAGTGCAGAGTTCCATTCCTACGGGGTAGACATGCACTACAGGGAATTATGGCCGGGGGAGATAAAGTGGGTGCCCAACGATGCACTGAAGCATGTCAGTCGTGGAAGACGACAAAGCCGTCGCATCCGCAACGACATGGATGAGAGCCAGCGAGGGGATCGTGTTCGGCGCCCGAAGTGTAGGCTATGCAAGACGATTGGCCACTCCCTCAGTCAGTGCCCAAACAGGCCGGCATCAAGCAACGCTTCGTAGTACCAACCACAATCCATATGTAATGTATTATTCAGGAGGTGTACGCTGAATTGTTGGCTCGATGTAGCTATGTCTTGCACATTACCATGTTATGTATATTTTCGCACATTCCATATGTTTCCTTGTCGTGTGGGTCATATTCGTGTGCACATTTTATGTATGTTTTGGTACATTCCGTACGTTTCCCTGTCATTACATTTGTTGTTAATTATGTTGTTATTTGTTGCACATTTTGTTATAATGTACACTAACTTGTTATCCTTCTTTGGCAGGACATGGCGTTCGAGCTGCTAGACCCCCGTTGGGACGAGCACCACCGATGCCATGTGTGGTTGTCTGGAGACGCACACGGGCCTCCTTACTTCGTCCTTAGGGGCCCCCGAGAGAACTGGCGTCTCGACCAGCGGTACATCCCACTACTACGGGACACCGGTCTGCTGCCCATTGCCCGCATGTTGGATCTACCGCATGCGTTCCAGTATGATGCGCCATTGCTGTCCACTCTCGTTGATCGATGGAGGCCGGAGACTCACACCTTCCACTTCCGGTGGGGGGAGATGACGGTTACTCTGCAGGACGTCACGATGATTACAGGTCTACCCGTCTGTGGTGCTGCTGTGGTGCCACCCCCAAAGGCAGCAGATTGGAAGGTCCGTCTGGGTCACCGGTTCGGTCATCAGATCCGAGACAACGCAGCTAGGGTGCCACATGGATGGCTTCGTCGCTACATGACCTGTCCTGCAGCCGCAGATGAGGACGTGGTGCGGACACACTTCGTTGCATACCTGCTATATCTGTTCGGGTGGATCTTGTTCCCTAGCACGACTGGAGACTCCGTGCAGCCTAGCTACACACAGCTAGCGGAGTCCTTGGCGGATGGCTGGCCTGGTCAGCAGCCACAGTATAGCTGGGGATCAGCAGTTCTTAGCGCCACATACCGAGGCTTGTGTGCCGCCTCGCAGCGTAGCGTGGCCAGCGAGCCGGTCCTAGCCGCCTGCTATCTTTTCCTTCAGTTGTGGTCATGGGAACACTTCCCCGTTGGCAGGCCTTCCTTTGGTCGTGTTGTGCACCCTTATGACCTCATCCCGCAGTTGTACGACCTCGATGATGGCGACGACCCCGTTGATGCGCCCACAATGGGTACACGTTGGACGCATGGTCAGTTGAGGTGGGCCAGGGAGAGACCGAGACGTGCGTACACGGATTTCCACCAGAGGTTCGAGCTTCTGCTGTTTGGCGACGTAGTCTGGTGGCCATGGTCTCCACGGTTCATTGCGAACACGGCCCCCCACGGGTTGTCATCTCAGTGTGAGCAGGATCACAGGTACTGGATGACGACATGCCACTTGGTGTTCGCGCACTGCGTCGAGCCATACAGCCCACACCGAGTCATGAGACAGTTCGGGCTGTACCAGCGTGTCCCTCCCATTCCAGGACGCCCTCTTGCGGATATCACCCACCGGTATGTCACTACACCCCAAATTTAATTACTGCATTAGTCTCAATGTGACTACCCTACTAATTATGTAATGTCTCAATGAACTTGCAGGCAATCGAGGAGAGGGCGAGCGACAGAAGACTGGAGAGCCACACAGCGGACGTGGACAAACATGTGGCGTGACCATGCAGATACGATGGTTGTGGATGAGACACGGCCGGACGACCCCGCGACGTATAGGGCATACCTTGAGTGGTACGCTTCACGCACCCGCAGTAGGCTTACAGGGGAGCCGCCACATCCTCCACTTCAGGCTGTTCACGAGGCCGCTATACAGGAAGGTCCAGACCATCATCTAGCGGCACAGGTCGACCAGGCGGTACGAGATTACTATGTCATTACGCAGTGCATGATTACGTTTGAAATGACTGTTTGTTTCACTGCAGGTGGACCGGCTACATCATATTGAGGATGAGGCTGATGATGCTATACGACGTAGGAAGTCAAATACCGAATCTCGGTGGGTAGGTTATATGCGCACCATCATTGATGACGCAAGGGGTGCGATACGGTCCTTGAGTTGTGGTCGCCACCGAGATGACGTTGTTGCTACACGCGGTGGCGGACGTGGCCAGGGACCACCACCTCCCTCAGCACCACCATCAGCACGGCCATCGACGTCGCGTCCATCCCAGTCCGAGATTCGGCCCAGCTACGCTCGCTCGGCCTCCACGCGCTTCGGACCAGCGGTTCGACAATTGCCAACTATTTTTGATCGGCTTATTTACCATTTATGTCTAACCACATGTTCGTCTTGCAGCAATTGCGACAGGATAGCACGCTGCTAGGGAGGGCGACGTCATCACGGAGGGCGACGGAGGAGCCACCGCGCTCTCCAGGCCGACGGGGGCCCTCTCCAGGCTGACGGGGGCCCACTCCAGAGAGCGACCCTGACTCGCCGTCCCAAACAGAGGGGGCGATGCCCTCGTACACCCCTGCCGTGCAGTCCAACCTAGACGACCGGGACAGGTGGTTTGGGCAGACGTATCAAGGCTTGACATCGCAGGAGTACATGCGCGACTACCCATCGACATCCGCTGTTCAGGGTACCCAGATAAATGCCTTGTGATATTAGTACTCGTTAAGAACAATTTTTGTACTTTCCATTGCCTAATTCAGCTGTACCATCTAAGCAGGACGTAGACACCTCCTCCGAGTTGCTGAGCTCTATGATTTTTGGCCAACCGTCGCAACTCTCCACAGAGTTGTACCCTCCACCACCGCCTCAGGCGCAGCCCTCGCACTACGATCTTCACGATGCACCACGCTCCCCTAGTAGGTTCACCTTCTCAGAGGATCATATGCGCCGTACGAGGCGGCGACGAGGAGATGATGAATGAATTTTTTTAATTGTGCTTTTGTAATTTTCGTGATGTTTTTCAAGCGCTTGATGGTTTGATGTTCAAAGATGGTTTCCTGTATAAAAAGGGTTGCCCTTAGTTCTTTGATTTACTAGGGCATACATCCAACAGAGAGATGACAACACGAGACAACCCACATAATAAGAAGGCATCAGGCAATGACAACACGAAACAACACATACATTGCACGTACCTGAAATGTAGCAAGTAGTACAACCACCAACACACCAACGAACACAACAACTAAAATATAACACAACCGTACATAAAACATTACCAAAAGAGCTTGACGACAACATAGCATAAAACATTACCAACATACACGAGGAGAACCTCCAGCACTACAACTTGAGGATAACAATAAACACAAGAAACAAAATAGCACACAACATTAAATTTATCTTCCACTCTAGGCTATGTCTTCCATACCACATCTCCTCCTCAAGGCATCACAATACTACTACACAACAATGTCTTCCTGGAGGTCCGACCCATTTGGAGTGCCGGAGTGGCATGAGCGCCCGAAGTGCCATGGCGGCTTTAGGACGATGTTGTGCGTATGGACGGATCCAGTACAACGACCCAACTACGGTTGTAGGTTCTTCAAGTGTCCAGACCTGGATGACGACTTCGTGGTAACGACGACAACTACATCCTTTGTTTCTCGTTATCGTTTTTCAACTTGATTCATGACATCTACCACGCCACATATAGGCTTGCAGGTTCATGGAATGAGTAGATCGGGTGCCGCCGGCATGGCCACGGAACCGGCCAACGGAGATGGAAAACAAAGGACAATACTTTGTTAAGATGACTCAAGCTCGCGAGGTGGAAAGACAGATGCGGTTTGAGCAAGAGCGCCGCGTGAGGGTGGACCAAAGCCGTCTGAAGGGCAAGGAGGATGAGCTGCAAAGGAGGCAGGAGCAGCTAAGTCTGCGTGAAGCAGCCATCAAGCGTCAGGAGGAAGAGCTTCAAGCTCGTGAGGCAGCTCTCAAGACCAAGAATGACAGGAAGAAGGATGCAGTGGAGCCATCTTCAGGGCGCGAGAAAAAGGGGAAACAACCACGCTACACCCAGTAGACAAAATGTAATAGACCCAGCAAGTTATATTCCCTAAGGCATGCATGTTAGGACTAGTGGTGGAGTTCTGAACATTAGAAGTACAGAGTTCCACACATGCCACATGCCTGCCATGTCAAAATATCACTAACCTTCGAAATATCACTTACCACTTTATGTATCGACCGTTCTACGGTCAATCGTTCCTAACAAAAATTACCAAATTATTTTATGCATCTACAACTTACAATGAACATAAACTTTTATTACAACTTTATCTGATTTTTACCCAGTTTATAACTACAAAATTGCCAAAACTTAAAACAATCACGGAGATTGCAAACCCTAAAAACAGCCCAAACCCTAAAATTCACTTACTACTATATGCATCGATATTTCTACGCTCAATCCTTCGGCAAAAAAATTTAGCATAATTTTTTTTGCATGTACAACTTGCAATGAACATAAACTTTTATTACGACTTCATCAGATTCGTTCCCAGATTACAACTACAAAATTATCAAACCTTGCAAAAACCACGGGAATTTCAAACCCTAACAGCAGCCCAAACCCTAACGATCCCCGTCTACAGTGTGAACGAGCGCTCGGGAGGGGATTCGTGCGGTCGGGTGGGCGGACACGCGCTCGGGAGGCGAATCGCGCGGTCGGGGCGTGCAGACGCGCGGTCGGGAAGCTAGACGCACGCTCGGGCGGGCGTCGCACGGCCAGCGCAACGGATCGTGCGGTCGGGCGACGAATCCCGCGGTCGGAGCGGAGCCACGCCGGTCGTGCGGTCTGGTACCGCACGACCGGCCCACGTGTCGGCGTCCGGTGATCTCGCGCTCAACAAGGGTCCAAAAGCGGAATAATTTTTGTTCGGGGGTCAAAACGGGAAATTTGTGTGCACAGGGGTCCAACAGTGTCCAAATTTCGGGCACGGTGACTCTGGACTCGGGGCTGGCTGAGGGGTGGAGGTGCGCGGCGGAGCGCATCCTGGCATGGCTGGCGCCGGTGGCACGCGGAGCGGAGCATAGACAGGCAGAGGAGGTTCGAGGGTGGCTCACGGGCGTGGGTGCGATGGGTGAATGCAAAGAAGGCAGAGGTGGCGGTGGTGGAGGTGCTCCTCGCTCTCAGCTGCGTCTGCTGGTACAACGGCTGCTACATTCACACAAGAAATAGTGATACGTATCAAGGCTTAAAAAAATCCTTGCATAAGAAAACAGAGGGTGGTGGACTCCAGACGGGTTGTTCACACGGCTCGAATTTTGCTTGGATCGTTTTGTCAAGTAGACATTAGAGCCATAATTAGGAGTGGAAAATGGATATGAATTATTCGTATTATTCAGTTATCATATTCAATATATACAAATACAGTATAGATTTTTTTTATCCGATTAACAATTTCTCTCCTATTCGTAATTGTATTCGAATTCGCATAAAAATATAGATATGAATATGGTATAGACTTTTACCATCCGCAATGTTATTTTATCCGGACTGTTCGTATCTGTATTCGTATTCGGTGAAGCAATATACATATTTTATTGCAATACGACTAATTAGTTGGATAATATTTTTTAGTTCAATGTAAATTTGTATTTCTTTAGGTGAAGTAAATAAATTAAAATGGTTAAGCGTGACTGTACGAGGATAAAATATCATTAATATCTTCATACTACGTAAGTTATGAAGATATCCGGATCCAACTGAATTGAGTAGATATTTGATTCGAATTTGTATTCAATACAATATTCGATTCGTATTCGTATTTGAGAATATTTAAATTCATATTTATATTTATTTATAAAATACGAATACGAATGTAGTAAAGACAGTGTTTAATTTGTATTCAATCCGTTTTTATCCTAGTCATAATAATAAGAAGGAACACACTTACTGCCGGACCACGGGACGTAACGGTGGAGCAGTCCTATTCCGTCCATGAGTGGCACAGAGGGTACGTATGCTATGTTCCGCATGCGGCATGCCATGCGCCCTTTAATATGTGGAGAAATAAAAATCAAAGAAAATTACTAATGATGTCTTGGTTTGTCATTTTATAAATTTAAAAGAATATAACTACTAAAGAGTAATGCATTTACTTTCAAATTTTTTACTTGAAACTTTTAAGTAATTTTATCCTCTTTTTATAGGCTATTGAAGTTGGATAATGCATTTTGCCGATACCAACCAACTTGTGTATGTGATTTATCCTTAGTTCCTTCGGTTTGCTGAAAATAACAATATTATTATCGGGCTTCTTCGTTTTGGTAAGCAATTATATCACTATTTCTTTATCATAACTATGGATTCTCTTGAAATTTTTTCGTGTTGTCCACATTGGAGTATTTTATAATTAGATAGGAGTATATCTAAAGTGATAAACGAGTATTTTAAGTTTGTTTAGGTGGTATATTAGAGGTAGGTGTAATTATATCCAGGAGTGAAAGGTATTTTTTCTATACATATAATTACTAACCAACGCGTAGGTGTAAAATACACGGGGAAGTTACCGATGTTTCTGAATGAAGTTACCATCGGTTCCGAATGAAGTTATTGTCAAATTTTCACAGTGTCAGAAAGTTACTAACATTTTTTAATGAAGTTACCATCGATAGTTAGTAAAGTTACCGACGAACGTTTACAGTACACACCCGGTGATAACTTTCCTCACAGAGGCGGGGAACGTACCAAGACAGAGGAGGTGAGCGCACACCGGCATGGTATGGCGCGGTGTGGGCTCGGCTCTGGCAGGGAGGGCGTTAGCTCAGGCTGTAGTGGCTTGGCCACGTGCCCGTGGGCCAAGGAGCAGTTTTCACAAAAGGTTTTCCAATAGAGAAATAAATTGGGAAATATTTAGCACTATAGACTTTTTTTGAAATTAGCCTTTGAGGTACGTTTTTTCAAATTTAGCTTCCTTAGTGATCTCAGCAGCAATAAACAGCTGACATGTGTCGTCTGTCGCACTGCCCTAACTCGGTAGGAGGCAACTACCATGGCAGGCCGCGTGAGCTTGGCAACAAAGTGATTAGCGCAACAGGCAGTGGACACACCATCCTGCAGAGGAGGGCGAGCTCGGCGGGGGTGCCAGGCTTGCTGAACACAGGTAGATCGATAGGTTACTATCGTGCCCAACCAACTTGGCAGATGCCCATCTACCCTTGTTGCTCACTAGCTCAGTTCATTTTATTCCCTGCCAAGTGAGAGAGAACCAAGGTAAAAGAATGAAAGAGAGAGAAGAGGGTTTTAATTAGTTTTTTGATGTGATTTTACTAGAATTTAGGAGATTTGCTAATTGGAAAAGTATAGATCCAATGAAGACCTTAAAGAAGAGAAATGTTTTATTTATATGTGAGCAATGCGCTTAATATGTCATTAGCATAACAGTTGTTTGGTAGTATGGAATACGTTTGGTAACCATGTTTAGTTGACGTATGTATTTAATTCATGCGGATGATGTTTTATGATTAGCTATGTTAATGACTTATTAGTGACGATAATGATAACATTTTGTAATTAGCCATGTTGAAGAAATACGCACTGCTATTTTTAGTATTCTTGATGCCTTTGCAATTTACGATATTATACACACACACATACTCCTAGGAGTACATACTCCCATTTCTCATATACCACTTAAACAAACGTGTTATATTTTTTTTATCACTTTTAGTATACTTAAATAATAATTCTAATATACTCCAATGATATTTGGTTGAATAAATTTCATCAGAGTTTTTTATTTTTGTTACATACCATTTTCTATATATAAAAGGAGTATATACAAAAATTATGATATAAAAACTGAACTTCGATAAAATTTTTCATGGAACTCACTTTCGAGTATCTTATAATCATTATTAGAATGACTGCAAGCCTTATTTCTTCTCCATTCTGAATGTTTTTTATTCCAAAAGGTGCACATGTATCTTAGTTGTAGTTCGGGTTGATGGTTCTTGCATGTTACCATTTGTATCCCAAGTGTTTTCGATTCGAAAATGTCCATGTATCTTAACTATAGTTCGGGATAATGGTTCATTCCTGTTACCATTTGTATTGTATGAGTAGTGAGGTAAACATATGTTTCTAATCAAACCCTACGCACTATTTTATTCACACCTTCATTACAAAGTATTATGTTGGGCTAGAAATGGTAAATTACTTAATGCAACTTGAGGCGCACTAGTCAAATTCGAACTTTAATAGTTAGCTATTATTTTAAAACTACTAAAAACACAAGAAATACAAGAAATTTTGTTAATCATATTTTTCATTACTATACTGTTTTTAAATGTATTAGATAAAATTGGGCTAAACAGGGCAGCCCACCAAGCCAACTACTGCTGACGTGCTTGCCAACTTTGCAGCCCCACCGTCTTGCCGAGCTTGCTGACGTGCCCACTGACTATGGCCCCACTGTCCTGCTGAGCTCGTATGCCACGACAGGAGTTGCCGAGCTCAGGAGGCACGGAAGGGAGATGGGCCCACCCCCTTCCACGCTAGTTGTGTTGTTGACTAGCTCACGCAACATGTCGTAGTCTTCGTCTCCTGCCGAGCTAGGGTAGCATTACGTGCCGCAGCTACCGAGACAATGGAGGGGGCTAAATTTGTAAAAACGTATGCACAAGGCTATTTTTTAAAGAAAACTAGCTACGTTGCTAAGGTCCTATTCGCTTTGACTTCTATAAACCGCTTTTTTTACAGTAAATAGTTTTTCTATAGTACTTAACTTTTAAACAAAGTATTATTTAAAGGTGGAGTCTACTAGTCGATTATAGTACACACTATAATAGTTTTATTTATATTATCTAAAATCACATATAAATATCTGTCTCAATAAATTTCTCTATAAAATATAACTATTTATAATCTAAAGTTAAAATCCAACAGCAAGATTCAATATAAACGCTCGCTACATATGCTAAGAACTGGAGAGCACAACGCTACCACGGGTAGCATACACTGCCACCGAGACCACGCCAAAATGGCAAGGGCACTGCCGCACGAAACCCCAGCCCGAGGTAAGGAAAAAAGAAAACAATACAATGTAATACTGCTGCCGCTAGGAGCCGGCGAAAGAAGCACCACCGTGCCGCGGAAGCAATCCGTCGCCCCGTCCGCCCGTCGTCGTGCGCGCAGGCGCAGAAACGGACACGCGCCGCACGGTCTCCCACGCCCGATGTTGAATCCTGCCTCGAAACCTGCGACGTGAACAAACAAACAAGCAAACATGGGGTCCTTGGGTTGGGTCGGTGGATGGATTTACTTCTACGGCGCCTTCTGGTTTCGGTTTATTTCAATGACGAACCGGCCCGGGTGGGCGAGCGAGTAGCCCCGTAAATAATGGTTTCCCGCGGGCCAAATCCAACCTGGTCCACTGCTACTTTCGGATAACCATTCGAATTCGGTCGGCGCCATGGGGACCTCCTGTCGGTACGACCTGCTGAGTTCTTTTTGATTTTTAATCGATTTATATTTATATTATTTTATAGTAAATAGCTTTTAAATAATATGTTTTTAAAATGGGTCAATAAAAATATTAGAGTAAAACGTGTACTGAATTCAATTGTATCGGCTAAAATCACATATGACTATTTTCCTGTACATACTATCTCTCGCGAACAGTTAGAATTTAAATATTTAATCCATAAACCATCAGCCCAAAAAAATCCACCCGAATGATTCCATTTACTTTTGGTGCTACATGTACCAATGAGACACTTTAATGAACAACTGTCTTAAGGGCATCTCCAATGGTTATAGCTAGCAACTAACTATAAGACTTCCACATCATCTATATAGTACACACTAAAGTTAGCATTCTAAAGAACTATCTATAAGGATAGCTATTTGATGCTTACATGCACACACAGAATTTATGGAGGCTGCCTCGTTTGGCGCTATAGACTATCTCTAGAGCTGTAGAGAGCTGCGTTCTCTTTCTTCATTTAATATCTTCCACGTAGGACAGTTGATGACATGGACTCTCTTGTAGATAGCTACTATAGACCCATTGGAGATGCTCTAACAGAATTCAAAACACACGAGTGAAAATACTGTTATCCATGGTTGGTAGGGGTGAAAACGGGTCGGGTTAATCCCGACCGATCCGGCACCGAATCCGATTGGTACCGAATCCGACTAGTACCGAATCCGGAGAAAAAAATATGGGTTAGGATATGGTAACAGCAATATCCGTCCGAATCCGATACATCTTCAAGTTTGATTTCAGGTTAGTGCTACTATTTGACGTTTCATTTTCTTTTGCAATGGTAAAATAAAATCTTCCACATCAACTATTAAATAGTAACATCAAGTCAGTGCTTCTTACTCCATTTACTGCACTGTATGCATTCCTTACAAACAAGTAGGGGTGCAAACGAAATGGGTTAATCCCGACCGATCCGACACCGAATCCGGAGAAAAAATATGGGTTAGGATATGGTAACAACAATATCCATCCGAATCCGACCCGTTTTCACCCCTAATGGTTGGGTCGCTGATTTTGGGTTGGATTAGTGTTTTTATACTTTCTTCTTCAATAAAAATAGTACTAATTTTAAAACATATAAATAATATATATCCACTATTTATGTTTTTAAAATTATACAAATCACTATGAACATAAGTAACAATTTTTAGCTATTTTAATAAAATATGAATGTTCGTTGGATTCTGCATCTTAAACCATACGCATGCCCGCGCAAACAGTCCAATTCATTTCATATTGAATGACAATAGTTCGATAAGCCCAACCTTATCGTCACATGTGTCCACCACTTTAGAAAACTTCCTCGCGTAGACTCCCGCACACGTTCATGGCTTGGTGCATTAGTGTGAGGCACGAGGAAGGAGAAGGGGAACATAACGCGACTCCACGCTCCGATAAATGAAGTACTGATAGCCGTGTGACAGTGATGAAGCTTGTCGCGTGGCACCTCCTACTTCAGCATTGTGGTTTATGCGCCAGTGACACACCCTTTATCTCCATGCCACATGCCCTCAAAACCTAGTGAGGGCTACTATCGTCGTTGTGCTCCACCATCAACGATGGTAGCTAGGCTACTGCTTCCACCTCCACCAATGATGAGGTGAGATGACTTCCACTCGCATTGCTTGCAAGTGGAAGTTAATTAAATCTCTACTAATATACAAGAGGAATTTATCTGTTCACCACCTTCCCCTTTCTTCTTCCTGCCATGGCGCACTCCATCATCTCATCTTGATATATGCCAACATATGGGCCCATGTCGTCATCTGGCTTCCTCCCTTAACTGCTTATGGCCTCACACCTCAATCGCTCCTCTACCCTTCTCCACGTTGCCACACCCATAAGGCCCCAATAGCTAGCCACTCTCGCTATCTCATGTCCTGATCAGCATCACTCTCTCTCTCTCATCATCACTCCAATCAATCTCTTCTAACCCTCTCCCTATTCCATGCCATGCACCAGCACCTTGCCAGTTTTGCAGGCCAGATCCACGATGAGTGAAGATGCTGGTGACCGATGCCCATGATAAACTGGCCGATGCTAAGCGGTGGCTGGGCTCGGTGAACGAGGAGGCAGTGGCGTGAACCGATTAGCGAGGAGGCAACGTCGAGCAGGTTGACGATGGTACTAGAGAGGAGAAAGATGGTGGCCTTGGGGTCGAGGATGGCCATATTTGGTGCCACCAGGGTCGAGGATAGCCGGATCCAGTGGCATGGTGGTCAAGGATCACCAGATCCGTTGGACTCCTGCTTCTCCCTCGGGTCCGGCGGTAGCGGCATTGGATGGCCATGTTTGGCTGCAGAGGACCTCTCTCTCTCTCTCACACTCTCCTCCGCCAGCACCACCACCTTCCACTTCTCCATTTCTACTAGCATGTCGGCCGACTCCAGTTTCGGCTCCATGTTCTTAATCTAGGCCCCCACTGTGTCATTGCGTGGACAACCTAATCTGATGGTGGCGGAGGCGAGGACGACCAGATCAGGCAAAGGAGACCTCGGGGGCGCCAGATCCAAACGTGACAACATTGGGGTCCGCCACATCCGCTGCGCTAAGGTGGAGAACATAGACGTCAAGGACAATGACCCCGAGATTAAGCAGTCATGGGTGTGGGGATACAGGCGAGGAGTACAATGACACCGGCGGAGTACCAGAGGTAGATGTTGAGTTGGATGCAGAGGCGGTGGTGTACCAGCCAGATCCGAAGATGGTGACCTCAGAGATGATGCATCCACGACAGTGATCTCGGGGATGGTGGATCCTAGGAGGTGAGGAGGTGGCACCAATGCCGGGAGCCACAGGTGGGAAGAAGGCGCGGGGATTTATGGCTCCCAGAGGTGCCGGCGTGCGGGCAGGGGGAGGCAAGGGGAGACGAGGGAGCAGAGGGGATAACGTTAGGTGGGAGTGGAGGGGCCAGACGTGTTTTTTATTTGCATTTAGATCAACCTCCTCCCTTAGCTGATCCTAGCCACTAGATATCAATCTGACGACATAGCCATGAAAAAAATAGTGATGCAGCTGCCCTCTTTGGTCCCTTAGCCCAGCCCCTTTGGTCCCTTAGCCCAACCGCTTTGATCCCTCCGCTACTCCCTCCTCCCTGCACCGCCATGCTACTGTTGCACTAGAATGGCGAAAAAGAGGAGACAAACGAAGCGATACTCGGTGGTGAAGAAGTGGAGCACACTGGTGGGACGCCGAGGCATTGGTGCATACTATTGAGGACGATAATGGAATGAAAGTGTACACTGCTGAGATCGATGATCGGCTTGTGGAGTACATCGACATGGACAACGAATAGGGAGGTGAAGTACATCGCTGGACAAGGTGTACACTGTAAGAAATAAGAAAGAACCGCGAAGCCGGCAAGGTTACGGAGGGTAGATCCGAAGTGGTGATATCTCAGCAACGGCAGATCCAGCTGTACCGACCTAACTCTTGATGATAAGATGTCTTTCTCTTTTTAATGTTCATTGTATGATTTAGATCATATTTGATCATATGTATCACCTTCTTTTGGAATCCCCACCTTTGGGAACCCTGTTGCAACACACAGACATCTTACTAGCTAGAAGTGAAAGGTTGACTTTTATGTTAAAAGTTTATAATTTTGTTTGAAAGTTAGAATTTTTTTTTTGTAGAAAGTTCTGATACTTCTAATTGAAAGCTCAAATTGTCGGCGAGCTCGGATGACTGCAAAAATAGAAGCCCTCAATTTTCAGTACAAGATCAACGAGCGACACTCTGTAGTCTCAGCGGCGGATCCAGCGGTGGGGCGGGGGGGGGGGCTCGAGCCCCCTACCGTTACCGGACCCTTGGAGCCCCCCCTAAATTTTTAGCCATGGATGTATAATGTAAAAGGGGCTGAGGTCGAGCTGAAGGTACTTCAGCCCCTCCAAAAAATTTTCATGAATCCGCCACTGTGTAGTCTCCGTCTAGCTGTATGCATGCACATACATGCGACTGGAGAACAGTATCAAACTGGGTACGGTGATTTTCATTTCAACGACCAGCGCACCAAAAAGCACAGAACGAGTAGGGGACGTGCGCGTCACTTTGAACACTGTTACGCACGCATGGTGTTCCGTACCATCGTTCGTGCTCCGTAACACGTAGCCGCCCACAGTCCGAGATCGGTGCGGGTGCGACGCGGCCGTTCCCACGCTCGGCGCGCTGTGCTCGCACGAAAAATCTCACGCTGTCGTGGCGGCATGCACGCGTGCGTATATCTGCCGCGCGCGCGAGAGGAGGCAGCCGTGTACACAACAATGGCGCGGCGCGGCAGGCTGGGCATGTACGCGGAAGATTCGCTGCAGTGAACTGATCACAGATTATGTCTAAGTAATCGCAAGCAAGATGAGGCGATCGATGGTTGATCGAAATCTAATCTTAATCCACATGCAAGTATTTGAAATGTGTGAACAAATGGGTGATGGCAACAACACGGTGCGCACATGCCGGCACATGCACCCGCTGCGCACGCACAGCACGGCACAGCCACAGCCACGGCAACTAGACCAGTCCTCGCTTTGCTTATCTTACCCTACCACGCACACTTGCATAGCTGCGTGCATTTGTGAGCTGCATGGTCTCGTTTCATGCCCGGGAAAAACGAGGCAGAACTCGACAGTGCCTGCCATGTTTAGCGACATGGCAGGCAAAAACTGTGGGCACGCACAGATGTGGGGCCGAGGGTGACACGTGGGCCCGCGGTGAGGCGTGGGGCCCTGGTGTCCGTGGGAGCTAGTGTCGTCGTCGTCCTGAACAAGAGCAGCGGTGTCACTGTGCAAGACGCCAAGGCATAGCAACGAGTTAGTAGATTAGCAGCAGGCTGGCTTATGGCTTATTGCACTGTAGTTGATTGAAATTATACTATAGCTGAATATGACTTATTTGGTATAATTAAATTAAAAAATTAAAAATAGAAAAATATGTTAGCTCATCATGGACAACGCAAACGAATACGGAAAAAAGAACCGGTAAAAAGCTAAAAAAGTCAAAAGTTCAGAAAAGACGAAATTTATGAATAATAAAAAATAAATCAGAAACTAGAAGCTCAAGCTGAAATGAGCGGGCAAAGAATTGGTCTTTGCTTTGGGTTTGACTGCACTGCTGCATGCTGGTGGTGAGCGTGGAGCAAATTGCATCCCTTGTGTTTTGGCGTGAGCCCGTGAGGTTCCGTGTTTGTTTATCTGGAAACTTAGTGAGGAGCGTTTGTTTATTCTCTAGCTCCTTCGGTGCTTGAGCCCTGCTTTTACTTGTATGATGTATCCCACCATTTTGTTCATTCTTTAACAATTGCCTGTGGTTGTTCAGACTTCCGTCAACTTTACAGGCTTTAGTTTAGGGCAAGAGTGAAAGTTACCCTTATATAGTGGTCTTAGAAGAAAGAATAACATCATGTTAGCTAAAACTACCTATAAAATTTTTCTACTTTCATAATGCATATAGGCTCCGCTAATTTTAATTTCAGCTTCTGGTTTATTTTTTATTATTCTTAAATTTCGTCTTTTTTTGACTTTTTTGAGCTTTTTTGCTGGTTCTTTTACCCTGTATTCGTTTGCATTGTCCATAATGGGTTAACCTGTTTTTTCTATTTTTAAATTTAATTACGTCAAATAAATCACCATCAGTTACAGTGTAATTTTAGCCATAAACCACATTTTTTCAGCCCAAATGTGCAGACTCATAGTCTTAAGTGGTGGTTTCACTATTTACAATTAATAAAGTACCACAGTGCAAGTTTACTCTATCTCTCTCTCTCTCACACCCCTAGATCATTACCTCTCTTCTCAAGCTACCGCTCCTTCTGTAGGCTACCTGACACTACTGCAAGCCACTGCCTTTACTCTCTCTTTCCTCCATGCTGGCACACGTCGCTTGAGGCCACCGTCCAACTGGAGCACTATGGATGCTCTTAGAGCAAGGCTAATAATACAGCCTTTAGCTGGCTGTATGGACACTTACAGCCCACTTATCAGCCCATTCATATAGTAGTTTACAGCCAGCTGAAGGCTGTATGACCCACCCCTTTCTCTCACAAAGTTTCTTGGTTCTTGTGCTTCAGCTGGTTGTAAACTTACATCCCACCTCTCTTCTCTCTCCTCCTCTCTCTCCTCCATCTCAGCATACAGCCTACTAACAGCCTCTTATTATACTTGCTCTTATGGGACTCAACGGTCCATAATGTAAAGCTTTGACAAGATAAGTTTTTGGACCTTTCAAAAGTTATTTTATGGTGCGCTTACGTTTTTGCTTTAATGTAAATATTTATACGAACAAAACGAATACCGATAAACTATTTTACAATCTCAATCATCTACATAAACCATAAGCCATAATTCAAATAGGGATCGGCCCAGAACTGCTTAGTAAAGCAATTCTTAGCAGGACAACTGTAAAAGTTAATGGGTTTGTTCTTTTTGGCTTCGATTTATGGCTTATGATTATAGCTTATGACTTTTAGGCTGTTCGCAAGAGAGAATACGGAGTAACAGAAACTCGTGTATGGTTTTGATCGATATAAATGAAGTCATTACAGTGTATACTACAATCAACTTATAGATCCTATCTTAAAAAGATATTCTATTTAAAAGTCAGTTACTGTCAAAATGTCAAAAAATAGCTTTTAAAAACTGAAAAAAAAATAGGTCAGATATGGCGTTTGACTTGTAATAAATCACACTGAGAAATGTCGAGAGCTAATGCTGCGCACGGGTGATGGCATGCGTTGTGCTTAGCAGCCTTCACGTGGCAACATAATTCAGAGAACACAGCCTAAAAGTTACAGCATTTTGCTCTCGAAAGGCGAAGAAAAAGGAGAAGCAAAGGTCAGAAAACCTGCGCAACTAGCTACAGTAATCTTCTAGCAGTGCTAGAACAACTCACAATGCCATGCATTTATGGAGCATGCGCATGCTGGCCTGCAAAAAATCGGTACGAGATGTGGGCGCAGAGGACCGGCCCAAGGCACGTACCGTCGCTGTTAGATGGGCTACTCCAAACGGCTTAAGCCGTGGTTTCTTGCCATAGCTGTTGATTTTGGATGAAAGTGAACTGCAGATGCTGTTAGTTTTTTTTTGAATTATTTGATTAAAAATTACAAAAAAATCGTTATATCATCACAGATAATGCAAAGAAATAAAGATAAAAAAACAAAAAAGGCAAAACCATAAAAAACAAAATTAAGAAACTGAGTAACTTTTGGCTTCTAAAATTTAGAAGACATAAGCCAAAGCCATTTGAAGCAGAGCCTAGGTGATCGGTTCGGCTGAAAAGCTCGTGGCTTATGGCTGAAAACACTGTAGCTGGCTGAAAAAAACACTGTAGCTGACAAAGGCTTATTTAGCATAATTAAATTTAAAAAAATTTAAAAATAAAAAAAATATGTTAGCCCATTACGTATAATACAAACAAATACGGGAAAAAAAAGAACCGGCAAAAAAGCTCAACAAAAAGCCAAAAGTTCAGAAAAAGACGAAACTTATGAATAGTGAAAAATAAGCCAGAAGTCAGAAGCGGAAGCCGAGTTGATCAGGGCTTAAAGGTTGGGGCGCACTGGTACAGGCCACATGGGTGTGACTAAGCCGAGTCCAATGCATTTTTAGCCCCTTGTTCACTAGTTTAGTTGATATAGGGACTGTTCTTTTCGGCTGCGGCTTATGACTTTTGGTTGAAATTTTTGAATTTTGGCTATTTACGGTATAGATTACGGAGAGACAGATACTCACTTGCGATTTTGGTTGGTACAGATGTTGGGCTTTTAACGTGTAAATCGTTTAACTTGTAGACCTCGTCTTGAGAAAATACTCCGTTTGAAAGTTAGCTACTGTAGCAAAATCCAAAAGCCGCCAGCTTTTGAGGTAAAGAACAAGCCTATAATTCTGTCACTCAAATTTACCGAAATAGCCCTCTCTTCCATCCGGTAGACAAACGGGAACTTAATACGGTATCGAACCACATTAGGGCATTAGGAGTGTATATATCGCAATGGGCCTTAAGGTGGACCCCACCTAATTGTTAAGGCCGACTCATTATGTTTGAGGTCACCACTCAACTGTAACAAGAGTCCCACTCGGCAGTAAAAAATGTATTTTAATACTTGTGGTAGTTGGTAATTGGTTGGTGGAGGGAGAGAGAACAATAGGATTAAAAGAAAATTATATTTTAATGCTTGTAGCTAGATCTTTAGCTTGAGAACCGGCCTCAAGCCTTTTTTGCTTATGGCCTGCTTAAGGTCAACCCTGTAATGTATAAGGTCGACCTTAAAGTGATTTATGACCCTCTATTTTCATACACTTTGGATGCCCTTAATCCATACCCACAAGAAACATACAACACACCACCTACTATGCTTCCATATCACAGTAGGTGTCTTATCGTGCTCCCCTATCAGGATAGGTGGCACCTAAAACGATACCACGTTAGATAACACAACATGTGTCGCGTAATGCTTCTTCCGCAGTCTCGGAAGAGGCTGTTTCTGCAAATTTGGGTAAGAAATGCTATATATCTGCTAAAGCGAGTAAGAGCATCTCCAACAATCCCCCTAAAACCCACCCCAATAGACACCTTTTAGGGGCAACCTAAAAAATTTGTTAACCTATTTTAGTCCCCTCCTCCAACAGCTCCCCTAAATATATCTTAATAGTATTTTGAATCTGGCCCAACATTAACAACCGGCCCATTTTTTACTTTGCTCGATACCTATTTTTACGTGATCAAGTCGGTACGTACTTTGCTCGATTCCAATTTTGATTAGTGATCAAGTCGGTCCATCCAACCGAATAGGATATGGAGATTACCAATCCGTGCGTGTGCGTACGCGAACACGGCCGCCGTATAAATATCAAACCATCGCATCGCCATGTCTAAACCATCGCGTATGTTTATACATCGCATCGCCGTATAAATATCAAACCATCGCGTCGCCGTATAAATATCCGTGCGTGTGCGTACGCGAACACGGCCGCCGAATAGGATATGGAGATTGAGATGGGAATTCTTACTTTGTACATGTCTTGGAGTTTTTGATTTCCATCGCATCGCCATCAGCCGCAAGGACGTCGCCCGGCGCCCGCGTCCGATTTCGATCTCCCGATGGGGCGCCGGGTGGGGGGCGCCGGGGATACGCGCCGCCAGGTGGGGGGCGCCGATTTGGCACGATTGGGGCGGCGGGCGGGGAAAAGTGGCTGGGAAAAAGGCGGCGGCGTCGAGGTGTATCAGAAAAAATGTGGCGCGAATTATTTTCCCCAGCGCGCGTGACGGAGGGAGCTAGGATACGGGACCCCTGAAATTTCCCGGTTTCTACCTGGGTTTTGGGAGAGTTTTGGGGGGAATAGAAATAGGGGGTGTTTAGGGGAGTTGTTGGAGAATACTTTTAACATAATTTCCCAATAATTTGATTTAGGGAGAGATTTAGGGGGATTGTTGGAGATGCTCTAAGGGCTCGACTAAGCCTGACATGGTGGGTCCCCTTCCATGAGCCCACCACTCGTTGCTACCTTTGGGTGTACCCAAGGTCAGACCATGCTTGATCTACCGTACATATACGTACGTACATACGTAGCGGTAAAGCTTGCCTGCGTGAAACATACGGACATGAGAAGATGCTGCATGGTCAACTCCAGTGCGTGTATGTATAGGACGTGTTTGTCTCCCTGCCGTTGATACGGGCAATGATTTACACGAACCGTGTTAGAACTTTCCAGTACAAGTTTTACTACTAGTAAGTGGTCATTTCACTTCTTTGAGCCGGTCCGGGATCATCAGTGGACCGTGTTAGTACTTGCTGTACTGAAACGAGCCAAGGAGTAAAACTTTAAAGGCATCAGGATCATCAGGTACCAATGTGCACGCCTAAAGAATCGATCCAATGTTAATTATAGGCAAAGACATGACAATTGTAGCTATAATCACTCTTTATCTTGTCCTAAGGTGATTCATGTCAGCTTGCTATCAAGATTTGCGGCGCACGGACCATGCAGCAAGTTGGCATCAAGGTGCACCAATCAGAACTAACACATTACGCTAAGCTTAATTAAAACTAGTCCCATGATCGATCACAGCTGTTGCGCAAGATTCTGCAACTAAACACTGTAGAAGCTGATAATATGCATTCATGGAGGCAGAGAAACAGGGGCAAATTATCTGGATAGTTTTCTTTCAGTTTCTTTCTATAGAGCTGTGGACTAACACTACTACAGTAGATTCATTCAACAAGATGAAAATCGAAGGAGAACAAGAAAAGGAATCCTTTGTACTGGTGACCTGCATCTGCTGAGGGGGGCAATCCACACCGAGTGAGATATCACTATTCTCTTGATAGAAGTCACAGTATGGCCAAGTAGGAGCATGTGATCTTGCACTAGTAAAGACCACTGCCATGGCCATGTGCTCTTCACCAGCCTCTCGGCTGCCCTTGTCCATTACAATATATTCACCCCCTTGCAGCTCGCAGGTTGTACTAGTGTAACATGTGATCTGTGGCTGGTACTAGCCTTCTAGACTAACCTCACATTTAGTAAACCTAGAGCTGGTGGTTGCAGTAGTACATGAAAGAACTTTGGTAACATCAACTGTGTTGATGGTAGTAGTAGTAACTGCTAAGTACTATCTAATATAATTAGAGGTAACACTGGATTACTTGTATATATTTATATATCTCACAACACTGCATCTGCTGCTGCTTTCTTAGTCAAGGCTAATGACATCTTCTTTCTTCTCTTGTGGTTTAACAGAGCTATCCACTAAAAATGGGAACAAAAAAGAAAGAAAGGGAGCTAACACTATGCTGACACATTTCACTCCTTTTTTCCTGTCACAACAACAAATAGCAAAAGAGGAGAGAGAAAAATGGGGAGCATAATTAGATAGGTGAAAGGCTTATTATTTGCGAAGTATTGTGGCAATAAAGGGAAGTCTAGGTGCTTACTATGATTAGGCTGGGGGTATCACTCACTTCCATTGCGGAGAACTTTACATCCCAATCGCTCCGTGATCGGAGGACAGCCTGCTCATTGCATTCACCGAATCATTTCACTCAGATCATAAAATGTTCAAATATTAATCAAAGCCGTGAAAAATCATGGCCTACCATCATACCTGGATATGGGGAAGAAGTAGGGTCTCGGAGAAGGGATGTCCAATGCAGAGGGCAGGAGATGGCTAGTGCCACCGCCGGCATTAGTGCCGGTGCTGACACCAACATGGGATGCACTGCAGCCACTGATGGCGATCTCCGTCTCAGTAGCGGTGAAACCGTCGTGCACGAATGCGGTTGACTTGGTTGGGGAAGCGAATGGGCTGTCCGGCAAATTGTGCTCCGCACTGCACAATATGCATGGCAGAAACAATGATCAAGCTTTGAGCCACTGAAACAGTTGCAGCTTTTCAGCTTCTATGAGTATCAGATCACGAAAGCTAAGTCTGAGAATAACAAGCAAGCAGAATGATGATGATGGTGTGTTTAGTGCAGTTAAATCCACCTTTGGTCGCTACCAGTGTTCGGGCTCGCCTCGCCAGCAGATGCCTCCTTATCACCTCCTCCATTGACCGCCTTGCTCTCCGCAGCGAAGCCGCTGCTCCCCTTCAGTTGCTCTCCTGTTAACGCCCAAGATACTACCACGATCAGAAACATTTGCAACAACTTGTTTTACTGACAGGTATATGGGCAGTTCGATACTTCGATCACCGTAATGCATACCAGACTCGGGTGGCGACTCGACCATGGTGGTAGCGACGGGGTGGTTCGTGGTGAAGGCATTGGCCATGGGCGTTGGCAGTGTCATTGCTGTTGTGGCTGCGGCCGCAGCGCGAGACTTGAGGTCAAACAGCTGGAGGCCCATGAGGCGGCGGCTCTGGAGCTCGACAGCCTGCTGCAGCTCGGCCACCTGCTGCTCCTCCTCCAACTTTCGCCGCAGCAGCAGCTCGTTCGCGCTGTTGGAATGCTGCAGCATCCTCGCACCTGACAAGCACCACGCAAAGCATCATCGATCAGCGATAGTTCTGACATACCACGTTAAAGATCAAGCAAACATGATAGTGCAGAGACTTTGAGGCAGGTAAAGATAGAATATTTTTACCGAGTTGGTGCAGATCGAATGGATCCCTGGCGTCTAGCCCGGTGGGCGTCGTGCAGCCGGAGAAGTCACCTTGCTGCTGCTTCCTGCCAAGCGAGGAGCAACAAATTAAGCAACCAGGTTAATTGCATGCACGGATGTTGCATTTGCAAGAAGCAAAAGGATTAATTCGAAGCGCTTAATATGATCACGCCGCCGGCGCTTGCATGCTTGCCTGTACTTGTCGGGAACCTTGCCCTTCTCCTTGTAGGGCTTGACGAGCACGCGGGCGTCGCAGATGAAGTGCGGGTTGCCCTTTGCCAGGATCAGCTTCACCGTCTCCGTGTACACGAAGGTGACGAAGCCGAACATGCGCTTCTGCTGGTACGGGATGCGCACGTCGTGCACCGGCCCGTAGATGCTGCAGCGCATTGCCAAGAACAGCGAGCGTCCATCAGATCGCGTTCCAGCGATTCCGCCATGAAAGAAGCATCACATTAGCATGTGTGCACACACCTGAAGTAGCTGGAGACGTCCTCCTCGCGGAACGTGCTGTCGGCCGGGAAGGTGAGGTAAATCTGGCGCGACCCCGGGTTCATCATGCTGGCGAAGTCGGCGCGGTCCAGGCGCGACCGGCCCATGAACTTGTGCGCCTCGTCGCCGCCGCCCAGCATCAGCGCGGCCGCCGCCGCGGCTGCCGCAGCTCTGCACAAGCGCATGGTAAAAAAGTTGGAATTTTGGAGCGTATGCTTCAAGCTTGTTGGAGTCAGAAGGTTGTAAAAGCCGGCACTACCTTTGGTTGTCGTTGTGCTGTTGCTGCAGCAGGAAGCTGAGGCACTTGCTGGCGGCGGAGGGCGAGCCGGGGAGGGAGCCGGTGGGGGAGTAGGGGAAGGCGGCGGGGCCGAGGCGCTGGCTCTTGGAGCGAAGGAGGAAGTCCTGGCACTGCTGCTGCTGCTCAGCGGCGGTGGCGTCCATCTTGGCGCCGACGAGCACGGCGGCGTCGTCGAGGAGGCCGCCGTGGACGAACCTGCAGCTGCTGCCGTTCTTGCAGAACCCGCGCGCGTAGTAGAGGCATGGCTTCCACCCGAAGCCGTCGCCGCCGCCACCGCCGAGGTAGAGCTCGTTCACCGACGCGCTCCGGCGGTGCCCGGGGCCGCCGTTGGCCCAGCCGAGGCCGTACGGGAACACCCCGCCGCCGTCGACTGGACCAGGGCTCCGGCACTCCCCGCCGTCGAACGCCGGGAGTTGTTGCGCCGGGTTCATGCCCCCGTCGTTGAGGAATGCGAGCTGCTCCTGCAGCTGGAAGTCGTCCAGGAGCGCGTCCCCGGCCTGGGGAAAGAAGGGCGACGCGGCGGCAGCGCTGTTCACCGGGCTAACCAGCTCCTCCCCAGCCCCCACCATCTCCTCCGCCGCGACGCCATTGCTCATGCTGTTGCTCCTCGAGAACACCGGCGCCTGGGCCCACGACGACGGCGAGGACACCGACAGCGGCGACGGCGACGGCGCAGCGCCGCGGCCAGAGTTATGCCGCGAGAGCATGAACGGCGGGTGCCCGGCGGTGGGCGTACTGGGGCCGGACGGCGGGAGCACGCCCAAACCGAGCTCCTTGCGCGCCTTGGCCATGACGCTCTGGAGCAGCGTCTCGGGGCCGAAGGCGAGCCGTATCATCTCCTTCTCGCCGTGGTCCTGGATGAGCAGGAACCCCATGATCTTGGCGGCGTGGTCCGGGTCCAGAGCCTGGATCCGGGAGAACACCACCTTGGTCGCTTCGTAGGCGTCCATGGCCGCACCAAAGAAACGCCCAAACTCTCTCCTCCCTCGCTCCCACCGCAGCAGCAGCTCACGGGCTTCTCGCCTTTCACCTCACGCCTTTACCCAGCGCTTTTTTCTGTCCCCTCGTATTCACTTACGGCCGGCCTTAAGTATACAGGAGCTAGCTAGTTCGATGCCTCGACGCCACTACTAGTACAGAGCACAGCGCTAGCAGTTAAGCTCGATAAAGTGCTCGGCTTGGTCCGGTTGCTCGGTAGCCTCCGCTTCCTGGAGCTGCGGCAATGCGCAGCCGCTCCATTTCCCAAAGGTCCGGTGCTTCGTCGCGACCTATCATCACGGTGCACGCCTCTCGCTTCGCGTATTAAAGGCCCGTGTAATTCGAATGCGGTCGATGACTTTTGCTATTCTGTGAAATAGTATGTTTATTCTGACTTCTAGTTTACTGGTCTTAGTTTTATCTTGTTTTCATTTTTTGTTTCTTCTTTTTTTTGTATCATTCGTAATAGGCTAATTTATGTTTTTATTTTTTAATTTAATTACACTAAAATAGTCACCAGCAGTTACAGTACAAAATAAACTATCTATAATACAAAATAAGCTATAAATCAGTTTATTTTAGCTGAACTGAGAGGGACCTTTTGGTTGAGATATTTAATTAAAAAATAAGAAAAAAAATAGTTATATCTCTATAAATAATGCAATGAAAAAACCATGTTGAAAAGTCAATATGTTTAAAACAGCTTCTGACTTCTAAACGCTAAAAACCAGAAACCAAAGTTGTTATCAACAGGGCCTTAGAGCATCCACAACAGTAATAGTCAATCACTCTTTATAGCAAGCTCCATGTCATCTATAGATTGTAACTATAGTAAACCATCTTAATGGTGTGTCTACACAGCTGTCTATAGCTACTTTTAATGCTTGAATGTACATCTGAATGACCATGATCCATCATGAACATCATCACTGTAACCATACATGTGGCTGTAGGAAAATAAACACATGAAACAAGACTTCACCACTTCAAAATAATAAACTTAGAAATAGATAACAGTAGCATCACAATACGAGGGCCCATAAGCAGTAAAAGCATCTCTGGCTTTTGATATCACAAGTAGAAAAATCACAATTCGCTTGATAAAATCACAAGTAGCCCTTTTCTTTCTTTTCTTTTCCTATTTACAAAATGCCAACCATTATAAACTGCTCCCAGGTAGATGAATTGTTCTACTTCTATGTATTGCCAACCATGACACATTTCTTGATAGTCCAAAACCAAAAGGTACAGAAGTAAAATTCTTCACTCTAACGAAAGGGATGCATAGAACTAGAAAGTCATAGCAACAGCTAATCATATCATATTATGAAAGTGACTGCATATGTTACTTGAATCAAGCAAAATCAAGAATATAGCTACGAAGTGACCGGAGCCTTACATGTAACATATAATCAAACTAATCATGTCACATGTACATATCAAATGTGCGAACCACAAGAAACTTGCAGTTTTTGCATTATAAAACCATTCTACAGAACATCATACACACCATCATCATGGGCTACATATAGTTCACAGGTATTCTCTAATCTCTACCAATCAATTCCGCAAACCATGACACCTACAGCTTGTACAACCACAACTAAGCACCTAGCAGTCTAAAACTCATGTCTACGAAGTATAAGAATCTACAGAACTTTACGACTTAATAATCTTGCTTCTTGGGACTGCACACACTTACAAATCCATAAATTTTAACTACAAAAGCATCTACAAATGGACCTACTACTTTGTATGAAAAGAAAAGAAAAACATCAAGCCAACACATAACTTTCTCAATCTTTATGATTCTTTCACAAAATCCAGCTGAATCTTCAACTGTGGGGCGCCGTAGATACTTAGCCCCAAATAACTACTCTCTGAAGAGTCTGAAGTTCTTCTGTGGTAGCAGTGATGAAGTTTGCACCAGCAGTCGCTCCAACAAGAGCATGCAGATTGCTGAACCAACAGTGGAATGTTACACAATGAACTGAATAGTTTCAGAATACAGTAAAACATCTGCACCATGTTACACAATGTTACAATTATTACGTCAGAATAGCATGCAGAATACAATGAAACAATCATTCACAAAATTACAACCTACGTGAGTTGCTCTATTGTCATGTATATATCATTCATCTCGGCAAAATCACAACTAGAACAATCATTTTTTTTCTCATTTGCAGACAGTTGCAACAGTATGTATATGAGACAATCATTTACAAAATCCACCAGAAGGTTCCAACAAATCATTATTTGAAATTTCAGTATACTGTTATTTTGCCCAGATAGTGGTTGACCATCATCTATTAAACAGGATATTTTTGAGTAGCAGAAATCACTCATCTTGATTGGAGAGAGATTGGTTCTTAAAACTATTCGATTTGATTTCAACATTCAGCATCCTTATAGACCACTTCTGGATGCATCCTTATAGGCAGGTCATATCTAGAGAATGGAAAAATTACTAGTAACATAACCACTTTTGCAATGGAAAAATTACTAGTTGATCACTGGTGTTACCTGGAGGCGGAACCATGGCTTCACTAGGCGGTGGGAAGGGAAGGTTAGGCTTCATCGCAGCGGCCCACCGCGCCGGGGGGAGGAGAGGCGCCGGCGGTGGGGGAGAGGAGGGGCGGCGGCGAGGGAGAGGAGGGGCGCCGGGGGGGACGAGGGGCGGCGGCGGGGGGCGAGGAGGGGGACAGGGGGCGGCAGGGGAGAGGAAGTGGACGGGGGGAGGAGGGGCGGCGGGGGGAAGGGGCGAGGAGGGGGACGGGGGGGCGGCGGGGGAGAGGAAGGGGACAGGGGCGGGAGAGGGGGGCGGCGGCCGGGGGGGGGGAGGCGAAGAGGGGAACGGGGGGGAGCGGAGGGGCGCCGGCGGGGGAGAGGAAGGGGACGGGGGGCGGGAGAGGGGGGGCGGCGGCAGGGGGGCGGAGGCGAACGGGGGGAGAGGAGGGGGGACGGTGGGGCGGCGGGGGAGAGGAAGTGGACGGGGGGGAGGAGGGGCGGCGGCGGGGTAGGAGATTTGGCGCGCGGGAGGGGCGGGAGCTAGGGATTTGGCGCGCCGGACGGGGGAGAAGTTGTGGAGCGACGCGGGAGGAACAGCAGATCCTAACTACAGCTGCGTCGATTGCACGTCGATTGCGCGTCGATAGTACCTCTTTTTTTGCTATCGACTATCGCTAGAGCTGTAGAGAGCTACGTTCTCTCTCTTCATTTAATATCTTCCACGTAGGACAGCTGATGACATGGACTCTCTTATAGAGAGCTGCTATAGACCTGTTGTGGATGCTCTTAGGGACACCGGCCTTTCCTCTCCTTGGGGCTAGGTTTCTTGAGCTCGGGACTTTGGCCCTGATCTTTTTATGATTTTTAGCTTCGACTTCTCAAAAAGCCGAAATAAACGGGACGACTTCTTCAAGTAGCTTCTCGAAGTCACTTCTCAAAACACCTTCCTAAGAATAAAAATGTGTGCGTCGCCTATGTCAGCATCTTCGCCGTCATCTCGAAAAACGCAAACAAAGGTCATCAGTCACAGCCAAAAACAATCGGTTGTAGTCCAAAAGAACAGAGTCGTTGTAGCGTTGCGAGTAGCTTAGTGGGGGCGGTATGTAAATATTTTTTTCGGGGTTCTTGTTGCCATTGTTAAATGTGAGGAGGCCCTAGAGGAACTGTCTCCTGATGAATTATGTGGGAATTCATCGTTTTTAAAACCTAAGATGGATTCTTTTGAATTGCGGTTTATGGCTTTTGGTTTAAATTTTTTATTTTTGGTTGTTCACAAAATAGTACGGAGAGAGACACTCATGTATGATTTTGTCCGATATAGACGAATTCAGTATAGTATTTACGACAATCAACTTGTAGACCTGCTTTGAAAATATATACCGTTTGAAAGCTAATTACTATAGTTTAAGTCAAAAGCTATAGGCCTAAAGCTTAAAAGAACCCAACCCTGATCACGGTCATGGACTCTGAATTAGCTTGTCTGAATACATTAGGTGTATTATTTTCTTTTGGACTACAACTTTTGGTTTTTGACTGTGACTTATGGTTTTGACTGTTTACGAGAGAGAATACGGAGAGATAGATACTTGCATGTGATTTTGGCCGATATAAATGAAGTCACTGCCGTGTGTACTATAATCAACTTAAAGACTCTGTCTTAAAAAACATTCTATTTGAAAGTTAGTTACTATATAAAAATATTTTACTATAAAAATATTTTACTGTAGAAAAACAATTTTTAAAAGCTAAAAAGAAGAAGACCATTTACTCATTTTCTAACTCTCGTCAATATACAGTTTTGCTATTTGTAAGTTGCCTAATTTTTTTAAGCCCAAGTCAATTTTTATTTCCACGGAGGATCTGTTGGAACCTAGAAATTTCGTAAGGTTTTCATATAAAACGATTCAATTCTCGTAGGATTTGAGAAAAAAAAATTCAATGTTAAATATAGGGCATGAATTTGTATAGAGATCGATATATCGTATCATTGAACATTGATCTAATAGATAAAAAAACATACCTCCGTCACCTACGAGGCTACCACCCTATGTTAGTATGTTAGTACTTGCAAAATATAGCAAGCACAGCTGCTTTTCAATAGACTGAGCGCGAGTTCAAACCGGAAAAATGATCTAGGAACTTCCAAGATGGCAAATTGGCAGAAAGGTAGAGAGAACTGAGAAGCTAGCTGTGCCAAGCGAGGGATCCAGTCACATTTCTGGGGAGAAGATATCATGATTCCGATGGGACAAACTAAAATAGTAATATAAACGAAACACGATACTACTTTCTTCGTCATGTTCAAATCATAGATGATGTCTGATACCAATTATTTTTGAGACAATAATGTCTGATAGTACCAATTACAAACCATACTATCTTAGTGTCTTCCAAACTGTCTCCAAGGACTCTAGTCTATTACATACCTCAGTGCTGATGTTTATCTACCATTTGGAACACGCAGTTTGTCAGGGGTAAGCTGGTAATTGGAGGTGCTTTTGACACCGAAGGATCATGTTGGTGCTAATTTTGCTATTCCATTGGTTTACCTTTGGGGAAAATGTGACGGTTCTCAACTTTCAACATGTTGTACTGTACACCAGAATTTATTTTGCGAGGGATACACCGGAACGTACATTGGTCCGTACAATTTCGAAAGGAAATATTGAAGTAGGGTGGAGGCAACACAAAAGACGAGAGGTTCTACGCTTACATGTTTGGTTTTTGTCCGTGCTTCGCTTTAATCTTTGACGCATGAACCACTTAAAAAGCATTTGTGACATTCTTTGTCAATGACAGTGGAAACACGTAACTACTCCAATATAACAGGAATTATGTCCAACAATACAAAAAAGGGAATACTAATAATCTTAACTTGAGCCTTGAACACTAATATGCGAGACCGTCAGAGCGCTTTTAGGGTCACCAAGTAAATAGCATGTGCTTCGTGCTTCTGGACCTTTCGCCTATCAATTCACGATTTGAACCTTCCCGAATACTTTTTGAAAAGCAAAATTTTCACGGGCTTTGGGGCCGCTTCAAAAGGCTGTGGTTATTGTATTGGGAGTATATAGCCATCACACGAATATTTTCTTTCTAATTATCATCTAAATTTGTGACCTTTAGATTAGAGATCAAAGAGCCCCTTATTTAAGGGGGAGATTTTTTTTTTCTAAGGGGAAGGGGGTAGAATTCAAGGGGAGGGGGGAAAATTCATGGCCATTGGATCTAATCCAATGGTTCTAAATCTAGATGATAGTTACGGAAAAAACAACCGGATGACGTTTAACAAAACCCTATTGTATTTTAGCTAAAATTACACTACGGTGACTATTAGTTTTTTCTAAGTTATTTAATTAAAAATAAAAAATAAGAAAAAAAAATAAAAACACCATTATATCTTTACAAACAATGCAAAGGAAAAAGAAAAAAAGAAAGCAAAAGCAAAAAAGCTGAAAGAGCCAAAAAATTCAAAAAAAATTGAAATTAGAAGCCGGCGCGTTCTAAATGGCATTTGGCTTAAATAAATCAGAAAAAACCAGAAGCCGAAACTGTTTAGAACAGGGCTTTATAAGCTGTATAAGTCTCACATTCTGATGAGACTAAGGCCCCGCTCGATTGGGCTGAAAAGCTGTGGCTTATGGTTGAAATTACACTGTAGCGGCTGAAATTTTATTGTAGCTGAAGATGACTTATTTAGCGTAATTAAATTTTTTAAAAAAATTAAGAATAGAAAAAATATGTTAGCTCATTACGGACAACGCGAACGAATACGGAAAAAAAGAACCGGCAAAAAAAGCTCAAAAAGCCAAAAGTTCAGAAAAAGACGAAATTTATAAATAGTAAAAAATAAGTTAGAAGTTGAACTTGAAATGAGCGGACCTTAATAATTCTCTAATATTTTGTCTAGTAGAAACTATGCTTGGCAGCTGGTGTTAGATTAGCCCATGCGGCTAGAAAGGGTAGAAATGTTTTTGAAACAAGGAGAAGGGTGTAAATGTGAATACAGAATACGAGTGAGTGGCATGTACTGGCTTAGATGATCCATCCACATCCGATGCGATGACCAGGATCAAAGTTTCTTGAAACACCTTAAAATTCAAACCGTTACAATTTTTTGAGTTTTTTGCTTGAATTCTCAGTTTCCTTCTCAATTTGGCAATCCACCTTAATTCGTCTTTTCTCTTTTGCTTTTCCCAGCTCTCTCTCCCGTTGGCGCCTTTGGCAAGCTGCCTCCCGTCACCTCCTCTCTGTTCACCTCTCCACATGGCCGCTCGCCCGTGCCCAGTTTTGCAGCTGCGCCTTCCCTGGCTGTTCACACCTCCCCTACCAAATGCTGACATCATGGCCCCACCCTCCAGTGGCTCGCACCTCGGCCCTCTATCCCTCGCTTCACACGTTGTATGACCCGAGCTCGCTTCCGTCGTAGCTCTCGGTCTCCCAACCCGATGCGTGCGACCTGTCGTATCAACTGCCGTCACGCCTTGCCAACCTCTACAGATACCGTACGCCACCTCACCAGCGCGCCCTCTCCCTCGGCAGAGCTTCGCTCCCTCTCTTCCTTCCACGCACTGGCAACGCCTGAACCACGCCACTGCTCCTACCGCCTCTCCCCACTCTAAATTCCAATTGTCGTCATAGAGAGCTTCGCACCACCCTCAATCTCACATCATAGCCACTAATTTAAACTCTCTCTCACCACACCCACACCGCCGAAATCCCTTGAGCCCGGTGAGCCCTCGGCCTAACTCCTACCTCTGACCACTAAATCTCAATTCCTTGCTGCCATACCATTCCTAGAGCACCATGATCATAAAAGCAGAACTCAATGAAATGAGAGCATTTCTTGAATACCCTAGCACCGCGAGCCTCTGTCGGCCGGAACACCTCTTCGTGGACAGCTCTCCTAGAAACCCCTCCACTCAAATCACCATTGCTACCATGAAATCCACACCCCGTAGATGGTCAAATCGCTTCTCACCTCGTCGGAAGGTCACCAGAGTAGCTTCGTGTCCCAGTAAAGGCCGCCCTCTTCTCTCCTACCGCCGACTGCCACCACCCATGTGCCCACCTTCCAAAGCCCCAAAATAGGCTCCCCATTCTCTAAGAAACCCAACCGTGGCGTCCTTTTCCACCAGAGATCTCCGTCAATTCCAAATTGTAGTGGGGGCCATGCCCTTGTTTTCCCGCTGTTGAGGCCCAACCGGAGGTAGAAGATGACCCCCGGGCGGCGTCGTGGCTCTATCTCAGCTACCCGTGTGCCATCCAACGGCCGTGCACATGCACGCGCTGCTGGGCTGCTCAGCCACGCGCCATGGGCCGAAGAGGCTGGCCTAATTGGCCGGCGCAGTTTTAAAATCCACGCACATGCATTGTTAAATCGGGCTAGCTACAATACTGTTCATCCGAAACCCTAATATCCAAAATATCTCATTTTGATCGTTTAGATGCCGTGAATCCATTTTTGGTTTCCGTTCCTCCAATTCAAGCTCCAATAAAATCCAAACCAACTCTATTTGGTTTTTATTGCATTTTACTCCTTTTATTTTATTTATTTTCCTAGATTAATTAGTTTCAAGTACGGGCTTATGTTATTTTATGTGTTTACGTTAGTTCCCAAGTATTTCGAGGTGACCATCCAAGAACCGGATCTGAGCATCGAAGTGTACGAGGTAGCTGAGTTTGTTGAACAACAGGGTAAGTTACAAGTTTTTGATCATATTAAATCCCATAAAATTTAAATTATTTAATTATAATATTTGAATTAACGTTATTAATTAAAATAAATATTTAGAATGACTTGTTAATTAGATATGTTCTACCACTGAAAAATACCTTGTTTAATTTGAGGCCATATTCACCTTGACAACCTTAGTATTATTTAATTATTGTATAAATAATTGTAGAATACTTCATCCAAAATATTTGTACTACTAAGTGACTTTGGTATTTGGCCGGTAGATGTACTTAAACAGTATTAGGGTAGAGATGCATCGTGAAAAGCCACTAAATGGTTGGAGTCCACGACCTTACACTAGGGAGGAGTGTTGAGTAGAAGGGTGGCAGTGCCGTAGAGCACTGAGGATCTAGGTGTGGATGGCTATCTTATGGTAAAAAGTAAGGACTGAAACCTTATGCTGAGTAAAGGATACAGTGATCACTCAACCACAAGTGTTGTCTTGTCAACCTTGGTCTAGTAACTGCTCAACTTGATTGAATCTCTATAGGAGGTAGGAGTGAAGGGGCGTGGTATGGAAATGGTAAAACCATACTTAACAATGGTAGGTCCTCACAAATCGGGCAGGGGCGTTCCACATTGGCTAGTGGATACCTGAGTTTGTGTGGTGTATAACTTATTGGGTAGAGACTATATAAAGAATTGAGCAGTGAAACAAGTTTGTTTTCGTAACTCAATCATGAGGGCTAAGAAATCTTGTGAGTAAACCTAGGCAACTCTGAAGAGTGAAATAAATGGTATTCAAATACGCCGTGCTCCTGGTTAATGGGGATGTGTTTCATGGGTTATTCCAACAACAAGGCATAAGTAGATTTCTTTATATTTTAATATGAGTAAACTGAGTAATCAAGTGTTGAAATCCCCCTTAATCTTGAGAAGTTTTTGTTTTTTGTTTTTCCTCTTTACAAATGTTTACAAATAAAATTATATCCACTTTCATTAGTAAAACCAGTATAATTCCATCCATTGGTAATCTATGCAAATAGACAAAATAAAATTTACCCTTGTGACTTGTTGGGTATGGTTGTACTCATTACTTGCTAAATAATAAACAGAAGATCAATGAGACAGTGATGAATAAGCTATTGATGAAGATCCGAAAGAGCTCTGTTTCATCAATGGCCAATGGTTTTAGGGCTTAGCCGCGTTCAAGTACGCCTGTGGGAGTTTCTTTTGTACTGTAAGTTAACTTTGGACTTGCACGCCCACTGCATCCAAAACTAGGTTGTTAAGCCTTATTTTTGTAGTAAAGTGTTGTTTTTATTTGTAAGCATATGTTAACTGATACTCATTCGTATTCAGTACTTCGCAATTAAACAGACTTAGTCAGTTATGAAGATTACCAGCACCTTCAGAATTAGGGGCGTTACATTTCTTATCATCATGCATCTTTTTAACTTACCAATGGTTCCCGTTTAGGCACGACCTCTTGGCAGTATGCGAGGTACTGTGAAAATTCATGTGCTGTCCCTGCATCTCATCACTTACTTTGGATGTACATCCTTCACATATACTTCCGGTACATTGGACGGCAGAGGGAGGGGTAACCCATGCACAGTCGCGCGCACATGGGGTGCTTGCCGCTTCGTCCTTTTGGACCGAGCTTGTTTGTTTCCTCTTCGACTTTTTCCTTTTCCTTTTACCCTACTGGTTTTTCTACTGTCAAGTATATGAAAAAGGTGTGTGTCCTACATCGCACGTGTGAGAGGGTTGTGAGATTTTAGGTGATGGTTGGGATGGTTGGAGTGAAGAAACAAGGGAGGTAATGCCTCCTTCCTTCCCTCCAATGGGTTGTTCGACTGTCCGTTCCCAAGCTAATGAGCAATGAAAGCAATTGCACCGGTGTAGGCAGGCACTAGAAGGTACTCAACCTTTTGCCATGAAAATACCTTGACGCCTTTAGGCGCCACAAGGAGTGCCTACCCTGTTCTGCGATAGAAAAACAGGACGCTGGCAGTGATGACATTCTTCAGTGCTACGTTGCAGTTATTTTCAGTCGATTTGCTCTGGCGATGGAAAGATCGTCCATTAATGAAGCAAGCAGGTGCGATGGAAAACAGCCGTCTTGACCATTGTCCAGGCTGCGAATTCATCAATCGCCTGTCCGTTGTATCGATCGTATGTCTGCAAGTAGCCAGCCGCAAGCTGCAGAAATTCGCAAATGGAGATAGAAATTCGCAAAACTGTATGACAACTATAAGCAAATTGGTATCACTCGACACAACATAACAAAAAACTCTAGCGTACATGGGAGCACGCAAATTTCGCCATGCGATGGTCTCAGGTATGCAAGTACGCTACCGTGCATGGTCTTCTGGGTTTCTCCTCGCACACTTTTTGCAATGTGGGTGGTGATGGCGAAAGAAGCTTAGGGCGAGGTGACACTGTTGTTACCCATCCGTGATGCTCCTAGTTTGGTTGCACCGATCCTTGCTGATCGTAGCACATACATCACCCTTCGTTTTCATGCAGGGTTGGGGCTGGAAATTCGCAGCAGAGAGGGAGAGCTCTCTCTTTCAAGGAACATGTTGGCAATTGACACCACACCACCGGCAAGGAGAGTAGTCGATGACACGGGTCGTAGCCCAGGCCCCGGGCCGGCTGCCTCCTCCTGCCCTTGATATTCCCCCCTTTTGACCTGTCCATGATTCAGATTTCGGAATGATGTTTTACTAGCATTAATAAAATTTAAATAAAAACTATCTTACGATATACCGTCCAAATCCCATTCGATAGAATCTTACTCATTTGCTTGAGCTCCTTCCCGATTCCTCTCTCTCGCACGCTCCTTATTCCTTCCCTCACTCTTCTTGCTCACCTTCCTCTCGTTCTCCCTCTCTTCTCGCTGCCATCATCCTTCACTTTTCTTCGCCGTCGGATCCGATGGCCTGGAAGGGCACCGCCGCCGGATATGATGTCGAAGGAGGAAAATCTGGTTCCCCTGCTATGGGTTCACCCCTCTCCCCCATAGAAGGAGGTCGGGAGAGGCGGTGGCCCGGCGGTGGGCAACGATGGGGGCAATAGGCAGGGTAGAAGGGTGATGACAGTGGCGGTTGTGGCAGTTAGGTCGGGCGGCGCGGCGTGGCGAGGAGGGGTTGGGGAGTTGCGCGGTGAGGCTGCGACGGCGCTGCCAGCCACAGGTGGTGGTGGATGGGGCGGGGAGGGGGGCGGTGAGGAGGCGCGCGGAGCTGCCCTGGGCGGCGTGGCGACAGCGGCCGGTAGCAAGGTACTCTTCCTCTTCCTCCATGGATCGCCGAGGCGACGCGCAAGAGGAGACCGGGGCATCTGCATGGGAGAGGTCGCCGGGCAATGCGGAGGAGGCCAGGGTGGCCGTGCAATCGAGCAAGGAACAAGGGTGTTATGGTGGTTGTTCGATCGCATCTGATCGGACAGTTGGTTTCTATCCCGTCAGGTGACACTTGACGGGATACCACCCTATATGGCCCTGTTTGTTTCCACTTAAGATTATTATAATCTAGCTTATAGGTGGGGATTATATAAGCTAGCTTATAATAAGCTGGTGGGAAATAAGCTGTCAGGTGTTTGGCAGCCTGGATTATCAGAGTTATGGATTGTTGTATTCGAATGTTTAAATACTACAATGCCCTGGGAGAGAGAGGCACGGGAGTTGGGGGTTGGATGAATGGTAAAGGTGGGTAATATTCCTAAAGTTTTATGGTCATTAAGATAAAAGGTGGATCTATAAGCTGAAATAACCTCCTTTTTTGAGCTTATTAGATTACAATAATCTGGGCTATTAAATTATAATAAGTTACCTTATAATCTGAGCTGTTTGTTTCCACTTATGATTTATAAGCTAGATTATAATAATCTTAAGTGGAAACAAACAGGCCATAGTAGCACTCTAAAATTTAAGCTTGTAGTGATCGTTTAGTCTCATGCTCTGTTTCACACATATCGGGATAGAGAGTAACTACTTTTTTTATTCTCATAAGAAACCGATTTCTAATCCAGGAGATCCGAACGATCGCCCTGCGTTCAGGGCATAAGAGGCTTGTTGAGCATGGCTGAAACAAGTGAAAAGAAAGGCTAAAATATGGCTAGTCATATAAAATGAAGGCCGCAATATGTACATATTAATAGATCTAGAGATCAATGGACTCTCGATAGAATATTAACATTGGATCATAGATCAAAGTTCTCCCTCTCTAAAAAACGTACATACTAAGAGACGCACTCACATGAACTGTGTCGAGTGTCGACCAATACTACATCATCATGCATCCTGGTCCCTGTCATTCGTCCTTATCATTCGGTACTTTGATTCGAAATCTTCAGATATAAAAATTAGCGTCGCTTTCTCCCACTAGTACCACGACTATCCATAGACACGGGATGGATCAAACAAATCTCTTTGATAGATGAATCACTCGAGGCCTCTCCCTCTCCTGGGAGTTGGAATAGAAGCAACAATGCAGACGGTTGATCGCAAGTTCAAAATAAACCAAACTGTCGCTATTTTTAGCGCGAGTGCGACGTCTCGCCATGCAATGTGGTGATAATTATTACTCTAACTTCAATCATAAGCTTCGTTAAATTTCTCCGATCTATTTGCCCTGTGATTAAATAGGGTGCTGTGAGTGCACACGCATATCGTTAAAGACAAGTCGTACGGGGATTTAGGCATTTTAAAAACAAACGCGTCAGCTCTCTAAAACAGATTCTTCAAATGACTTATCGAGTTTAAAACCGTGTACGCTACTTACGTCGGTGTCTTCACTGTCCGCTATCATATCAAAAAACATAAACAAAAGCTACCGACCGTAGACCGGACCTTAATTTAGTTGGTTAGATGGTTTTGAGAGGCACTTAAGACAAGAACCAGAGTAAGAGATGCCAGGACCTAGGTACACCTACTTACTAGATATATCACGAGTAGATATGAGTAGAGGCTATGTTCTTTTTGTCTTTGACTTTTTAGTGAAGGATCATGTGAGAATGTCCTAGTTTATGATGTGATAAACCATTACAATTTGGAAAATTTAGAAATGTGATTGTCAGCGTTGGTGGTCGGCTAGAGGAAGGTCGGTCAGGTCGGCATTGTGCCACCCGTCTGACCGGTTGATGTTAGCGGCTAGACCGCTTGGGTGGATCAGTCTAATCGGTTGGAGTCAGCGGTCAGACCGCCCAAGAGTTGGTGGCCTGACCGGGTGGTCTGACCGGCTGAGTGATGTCCAGATGGGAACTTTTAGTCAGAATTCATATTTGTGGATTTTGAGTTGAGAAATGGGTTTTGGTGAGTATGGTCAGTGGTTTTATATTGCATGAGCTATACTACAACTAACATAGGTCAAGTTGTGAAGAATTTGTTCCTAGAAATGATTTCTTTGTCTTTGAATGTGCAGAGTCACTTAGAGTCAACTGTGGTTAATAGCAAGAATCGGGGCGGGGCTAGACACATGGAGGAGTTGAGGCCCAGAACGATCGAGAATGCTGGGTGAGATGGTGACCTCAAGCATGGCACGAGAAAGACAAAATGTTGAAGGTGAGTTCAAACGGCAGGATGACACCATGTAGCTTGGACGGGCTAAGTGAGCCATGGTTTGATGGAACCAGGATGGGAAGGACTTAGCGACGCGTGGCAAGCATAGAGATTGCTTGCAATGGATGATGATGACCAAGCGCAACAAAGGGTATTTTGGTAATTTGGCCAAAATACCAGGAACTTCCTTGGATCAGAACCACGGCACATGTATAGCGCTTGGGAGAGCGGTTTAGGTCAAGGTGTAGCTAGTTTGATCAAGATGGATCAATACTAAGGATTTAGCGGATTCGACCGTATGCACAAAAGCGTGCATAAGTGAATATGTGTGAGTAAAACCTGTGTGTGTGAGGTTACCAGATTTTTTCCATTGTGCTAAGTGGATAGTATCCACTAAGGGGTGGATATGGCTGGCTAGCCCATCTATAAAAGGGGGTTGAGATAGAGACATATGGTTAACCATCCAACACACCACTCTTGTGCTTTGTTGTTTTAGGGTTAGGGTTTTGACTACGTGGTGTGCTCTCTTTCCTCCAAGGTGGAATAGCTGTAAAACTTGCCTCCTCAAGCAGCAACAGATTCAATCTCTGATCATCCTATTGGATCGAAAACGGCAACAGAGGGGGGGGGGGTGAATGTTGCTTCTTTTAAAAAATCGCCCCTAAAGTATCCACGAATGAGCTCTTCTCCGATAGTTATACGAACTATGAAGAAGATAAGCTTAAGCACAATGAGAACTCAAACTACTGGAGGAAGAGGTAATGCAGTGTAGAGCTTGCTGATAAGCACAAAGACCAACTGAGAAAGAAAAGAAAGTGAAGACCGAGAACTTCAACCAGAGCTGTCTTTGCTGTCAAAAAAAAACAATCTGAAAAGAAAAGGTTGTAGTAGCTGAACTGAAATAAGCAAGTAGCAGCAATTTAATTAAGACCAACTAAAAACCCAACACAAGGAAGCTGCAGCCGAGAGACACAAAAGAAGGAAACTTGCTGCCAGCCGAGATGCAAACATTGGTGCCAAAACAGCACAAAAGAGCTGCCATGGCAGCCGAAACTTTGTCCTGGCTGCTGAAAACAAAGGTCAACATGCTGCCAAGAAAACTGAGTCAAGCTGAAAAAGAGTGATTGCTTTAAGAGCTGATCATTAGCCGAACAAGATAAATGAGACTGCTGCAAACTGAGAAATAAAGATGACAAAGCCAAGCCAAAAAGCAAAAGGTCTGCACTGCAGAGAGGAACATTGCAGTCGACAACAACTTGATCCAAAGCTGAAACTAGCAAGAAATTAGAGAGTGAAAAAGGAAAGCATAACCAAAAACAAAACTAAGAGTAAGTAGACATCTACTACATACCATCTTGCTGCCGAAAGGATCAAAGATTAAAGAAAGTAGTAGCTCCAGCATGGAAATGGCAAGAACTAAAAAGGACAAGTAATACCAGCATAGGACATATTAATTGCTGTCAGTCCAGAGAGAAAGAACATCAAGAGATTGCAACTACTCAAGGCTTCAACTTAAAAAGAAAAGAAAAACAGAGAAGACGAACAATGCAACACACAAGGCTTCTCAACTCAAGATAGAGACATGGATGATTAAATAATCAAGTGATTACATCCAGTTCAAGCCAACTCTCTCAAAGATGAACACACACAGAAGAGAACCACAAGAACACTACAACTCTACACCACTCATATGAGGCCATCTCTCTACATCATACTCTCATTTCATGCATACATGGAGAGAACTAAACATAACACTTTCACACCCACTCTCTCAAGCCATCTCCCCTAAAAAATCTACTCTCATTTCATCTCATTTTTCATACACTCATTTCATAAAAGCTACTAGAGAACACCCTCTCTATTTATAGCCTCCACTAATGGGTTTATAACACACTTTACCCATTAGCTCTCAACAACTCATGGCGCTTTATCCACAATCCACTTCCTTTAGTGCATCTTTGCGTATTCACCAAAACGCCCCTCGCGCACCTTCCAGGAAGCTTCCTCATTCCTTGCCCTCCAAGCCACGCAGCCACCTCGAGTCCTCGTTGTCTTCGGCACACCTCGACCGTTCCGACCTCGGCACCGCCCGCGCCTAGTCCGGTCATCCCGTGCCTCGCCACGACTCCACCTCGACGTCCTGCAGCCATCACAGACAAGAAACAAATCACATAGTACCGCTCGAAATATTGTAACCATACATTAGCATCAGAAGAAATACTCAAAGCCCAAACTCGATCGAAATAAAAAATAAACAACTTAAGCACGTTCGACCTAGTTCGACAAGGTCCGACCGAAACCGATTGCACCGCGCAACGACATGGCCCGAACCACACAAACCAAACTCGACTTTCCTAAAACAGATGTCAATTACTCATCACACAACCGGGGTCACCTCCACAAGGTCTATCACATCCTCATGCCTATCTCTTTTCTTGATTGATTTGCTCTTGATTTAGTTGGTTTTTTCTCTTTTCTTTCCCTTTCTTAATCTTGTTGTGCCAAGGATGTGTTAAAGATGGAGAAAACCTCTGGGAATCATCCTCCACCTATTTAGGCATGTTGGTAGTAAGTTCACCAAGAAACTCGGTTTTTGCATATTTTTGACCTTCCAAGGATTTCTTGATCTGAGGGTTCTTTGAGTGATTTCATCGGTGTTCTTACTTGCTGTGACATGTAGGAACATATCCAAAGCCATCTTGGTTATTCTCTACCCACGAGTAAGTCTTGATCATCGATTTTGGTTTTTGTTTGGTTTGGGTACGACCTTGCTTAAAACTAAAAAGTTTGAACTCTGACATGGGTTTTGCGATCCATAGATGGAATAGGTTCCTGAGACCTTAAGTAAGGTGTGTACAAAGTTTATTGTAGCAGATAAGTATTCCACCAAGCCTGCTATCTTCGATGGGGTCGACTATCCCTCTTAAAAGAGTAGGATAGAGTCTTATATTCAGACTTAAGGCTATGTGATTTGGAAGAAGGTTAAGACTCAGTTTGTTGTTGTTGCCAATGGTAACATCATGGTTATGAATATGCCAGATGTTAAGGCAAATGCTAAGGCAAGAAACATCATTATTCAGGGTCTTAAGCCAAAGTGAGTTTGATTCTGTCGATGTTTTAATATCAATCTTACGTATGATTTGTTTGGATTCAGGAAAACTATTAGAAACCCAGTGTATGCACATATAGAGTAGAGACACAACAATTTTTATACAGGTTAGGGTCTTCTCCTAAGAGAATAATAACCCTACATTCTGTGTGATTGCTACTTACTACAAAGAGAAATTACAACAGAGAATTATGCGAATGGCTAGCACTATCTCATCATTCGATCCGAATGCCTCCCCCATTTCTTTGACGTTAACCTTTATATAGCCAGCGAAGCAACGAAGTTGTCCCGCACCAAAAGACGCCTCAACGCTTTGGATGATAACCACCTGACAGAAGTTACTGTCAGAAAGACGTAAAAGGCCGTTCTCCGTGTAGCGGTTGTTGTCAGAGAAAGATCGTGTGTAGTTATTAGATAAACGCACATTGTAACTGCCCTATCAGATGAATTGATGATGCAGTTGTCCATCATAAACAAGTTAGTCAGAGATAAGTTGGTTGCAGGAAGGCCCGAGACCATAAAGCGATCACAAGTCAACTTATGACTACATGGTCGTAGAAGGACTTACGACTAGATAGTAGTCGTAGTAAGATTTACAACTTCGTGGTCGTAGAAGGACATACGACCAGGGAGATAGTTGTAGTAAGACTTACGACTATTTGATCATAGAAGGACTTGCGACCAAGGGGGTAGTCGTAGTAAGACTTATGACTACGTGGTCGTAGAAGGACTTACGACCATATAGAATAGTCACAGTAAAACTTACGACTATCCTTAGGGACTTCTCACCTACTAATAAGGGGTATATTCAAATAACATAATGACATAATAATTTGAGGATTATTCTATTCTCATCATCTAGCCCCCCCGATTTCAAGTGAAAATAAATTATTCGACCAAATATGGTTGTAGATGAAAATGTGATTGAAAGCAAAACCCTTCTCGACTCTTATCAACCAAGAATTGGTTTGGTCAATTTAGTAATTTCACTTGTGTTGTGAAGATAGATAGACATAAGACAGTAGGAATGCAATCGATTTCCCTCGACTTGTCTATCGAATCGGTTCCTAAAGCAATCATTCGGTTCTCGAGAGAAGTAATTGATGCATTGGCTATAAAAACTTGCCAGGGGTAACCTTTGGTTTTTCACTTCCCCATTTGCTCTAATTCATTCGAGCTCTCTGCCTCCAATCGATCTCCACAATCTTCCTCAATCTCGCACAAAGCCCTTCTAATCACCCGCAAGGATGATGAAGTCTTCATCAACCTAGGCTGAATCAAAGATGGATTATGCCAAGATAAAGCATTAGAGACTACAGAGAAGATTCTGCTGTGGTGATTCATCAGATGGATCGAAGCCACCGGGCAATGTTGGCCAATCGGACAAATCGAAGAGATTCTGGTGTTCCAGGCGTACTGTGAGTGTGGTCTTTGTCTCCCTGCTCATCCCTTTTTGACAACTGTTCTCGAGTATTTTGAGGTTGAACTGGTGAACTTGGTTTCCAATTCAATCACAATGCTCAACGTCTTCGTATATCTATGCAAGGTGTATTTGGGTATCTGAGCGGACCTCGAGCTCTTCCGGTATTATTACGAGATGAGCTGACAAACGAAGATTACTGGGAGTTGTGGATTGAAGCTCCATGACGGCAAGACGGAGCTTTACATCCCCATGCTTACCTGATCTTCATGGCCGGAATGGAAGAAGAGATGGTTCTACTAGGAGATTACTAGTGAAGATAGCCTCTCCTTTGTCAGGAAGGCTGTCGAGAAGAATAGTCTTTGAAACTCAGTCCCCAAAAACATCATAAGAATAGCTCCCTACATCTCAGCCATTAAGGAGCTGAGAGACAAGGGGCTTACAAGCTGAGAGTAGGGATGGCAATTGTGCTCGTTTCCCCATATACCCGTGGGTAAATACCCTAATAGAGCCGGGTATGGGATATTTTCTTTACCCACGGGTATGGAAATGGGGGGAACACTCTACCCGTTGGGTAAATAGGCACGGGTATGGGTAAGCTCCACCCGTTTACCCATGATATAGATTGACAGGTGGCGCAACCATAGCAGTATCTCTAATTGCTATTGATTGTTATAAACTTTTCCATATCTCTAATTACTATTGATTGTTATAAACTTTTTTGATAGCTATTATATTTCCTAGCAAAAGCTATTGCTTATATATACCTGTCATTTGTTCAACTCTTAGATGGTGACTCTCAGTTCACGAGTAAACGGGTATGCCCACAGGTGACGGGTACCACGGGCGATGGGTATGGGCGAGGTTCTTCACCTGTCGTCCTTCGGGGGTATGCCCATGGGTGTAAATCGGGGTCGCGGGTACGGGTATGGGCGAGCACTACCCATACCCACCGTATCTGACTGCCATCCCTAGCTGAGGGCTTACTTGTATAAGCAAAGAAAAAGGCGAAAGGATAAAGCTACATGATACTCAGCTATCATATAAGAAAAAACTTTACCTAGGACCAGTTTTTGAAACTAGTATTGTAGGACTTACAACTGCATGGTCGTGGAAGGACTTACGACTAAGGAGTAGTTGCAGTAAGACTTATGACTACGTGGTCGTAAAATGACTTACGACCAAGGAGTAGTTACAGTAAGACTTACGACTACGTGGTTGTAGAAGGACTTATGACTATATGGTCATAAAATATCTTATGACTGTAACGAGTATTACCTTGACTAACTTTAACTCTTTTGTAGAGTCTGTGGTCAAAATGAAGTGTCTTTTTGAGGCAATGACTTGCAGTGAGGAAGAAATGAAGTTAATGAACGCAAACATTTAAGATTGCAGTATTCTTCTGAACAATCTACTTAGTGAGTTTGGTGCGGAAAAGATTATTCCCTTTGGGAGACTACATCCGCTCACATGAGCACGATTGCACTACAAGCCAAAACTTTGAAAAAGCATTTGATACTCTGAAGGCTGATCTGGCGGGGTCGATCAGGGATGCAGTCAGGGGCGCTGTGAGTTATGCATTGGCAAAACTCAAGGTATGCGACCGGAACCTAAACTTACATCCTATCGAGCACGACTTCACCTGCTCTTTGGAGGAGGTATCCTGCCTGATCGAAGAAGTAGAACCATTTGGACGAAAAGTGTCTGAAGAAATGGATCTCGACTCTACTCCTCCTCGAAAGTAGAGTAGTTTAAAAAATAACTTTGTAAAGACTTACCTTTGGGAGATGAAAAAACTTTTTCTGTAATTTATCTTATTGAGCGATCAGTACTCGTAAGATAAAAAAACAAAATGAAAAGAGAATGGATTTACAGCTAAGAAATAAAGCTATACGAATAACTCTATCCTAGCCCCTGACCATTTACTTAGTTTATATGAATTAACTAAGCAAATAGTATAGAGTGAAGTATGCTGAGAGCAGAGTAATGTATCCAACCATCGTTGTCGAATTCGTTTGTCATGTACTGGCAGCAAAAGTGAAGAATGAGTCAATGCTAGGGAGCTCCTTCTAGTGGGCAGGACCACATGCAGAGAGGAGTGACTCTAGTAGGTGATTTTACCTCCTTTCAACGAGGTTTAAACAAATCGAAGACATGATGATCAAAGGATAAACACTCAGATTGCCTTCTATTATATTCATTCAACGTGTTTGTAGGCAACACCATTGTTATATGCTGGTAGCAAGAGTTAGGAACAAAAACTAAGAAAACTAAAGTTCTCGACTCTTGCCGACCTGATCTTTAGTTCCTGAGGAAGCATTGCTTCAGCCCCAAAAACTAAGAAAAAAGGAGTTTCACCTATTGCCCAACTCGAAGTAATTACACTTTTCATGAAGAACCTTTTTGCTTCTTTCGTTGTTATCCCAGCTATTGGTTCAACTTCAATCCACTTTGTAAACATATTAATAGCTATGAAGAGTAACTCGAAGCTCCCTTGTGCTCTCGGGAATGGTGTAGGATGTTAAGACCCTAGGTTGCAAAAGGCCAAGATAAAGGAGTCGTTTGAAGAGCCTAAGCTGGTTGGTGTATTTGTAGGCTATGAAACTGGCATTGTACATATTTCTTAACTAGATTTTTGGCATCGCTGAGGGCTATTAGCCAATAGAAACCTTGTCGAAAAGCCCTATTGACCAACGTTCTGTAGGAAGCATATGCTCTATAGATACCCCTATGTATGACATGAAGGAGTTTTAATTCTTCTTTCTGTGATATACATCACATGAGAACTCCCTGAGTACCCCTTTTATAGAGTGCTCTATTAACCAAGGTATACATCCTAGTCTTGCGGGCAAGACGATCTGCTACAAGATCGCCATCGGGTATTGAACCATTCTGAAGGTAGTTGTAGATAGGAGCCATCCACGACTCTTCATACTCTAGAGAGATTGTCTTATTAGGGGTTGTCTCTGGTGTTTCGACCAAAGACGGCTTCTGGAGCTATTCTAGGAAGACCCCTGGTGGTACTTGTGATCGGGAAGAAGTTATCCGAGCCAACTGGTCTACGAGAAAGTTCTCCTTCCGAAGGATATACTGTAACTCGAAAACGAAAAAATGCTTTTCAAGTTTTCATACTTCTGACAAGTACTGAGACATGATAGTACTCGAGCATTGATACTCTTTTCCGACCTGATTCACAACTATTTGAGAGTCTCCTCTCATGAGTAGTCGTCGAATCCCGATCACTTTAGCGGCTCGTATGCTAGCCAAGAAACCTTCATACTTAGAGACATTGTTAGTTGCTGGAAAGAGTAATTGGATGACATACTTTAATGTCTCTCCCACGAAAGATTCCAGGACCACCCCAGCCCCTGAGCCACTTAATGTAAGCGATCCATCGAAGTACATAGTCCACAAGTTGTGGGAATCATACTTTGGGGATCCCAAACAGTTTCATGGTTTGTCCATTTGGCAACAATGTCTGCCAAGATGTGGGATTTAATGGCCGTTCGGGACATGAAATGGAGGTCAAACGCCCCAAGTTCAACTGACCATTTGGCCATGCGTCCTGCTGTTTCCTTATTTTGGAGGATCTCTCCTAAAGGAAACTCAGACGGCACAATTATCTTGTGCGCCTGAAAATAATCACCCTTCTCAAAAGAGATGGTGACTTCCGACCACTTAGGCAAATTATTGACAAGGAATGGGTCGATATAGTTTACCTCATGCTTGACAGCCTTATATCGTCACTTGGACTCGTATACGGACGAACCTCCATATATATGCTTGATAGTGTGCTTAGGATCCTGGAATGGCATGTCCTCATCCTCATCCGAGTGCTTTTGACCGCTTGATTGTTCCAACTCCTCAATTGTTGGAAGCGAGCCCTTGCCAGAATAGCACTCCTCGAGTCTCCGCAGGATGACTCAGCAATTGCGAAGATCGTGCCCCTCTTTCTTATGAAGAGGGCACCATCTAGGCTTATTTTTCTTCCTCGTGGGTGCCTTGCCTTTGCCCCGGTTAGAGTATTGTTTGGAGTTACGTGGCTTCTTATCACCCATAGCCAAGACCTCTTTCAACCCTGTGGCACGAAGCTTATGGCTCTTGACCTTGTCTCCGGGTTTCTTGGACTTCTCCTACCTCTTGCCACCATCACCTTGCTCCTTCGAACGGTGACCAGCCTGGTCAATGGTCTTGGTCCATTTGACTGCTTCGATAGCTGTTGCATACCGATCAGCCATCTCGAAGAGCTCGACAACGGTGGTTGGAGGGTTCAGGGCGATGTCCTATGTGAACCTTTGATTGTGCATCCCCTGTCTGAATGCCCTAATAACAGAAGCATTAGAGACCTCCAGAATTGAGTTTCAAACTTGGCTAAAATATCGGATGAATTGCTGTAAGGTCTCATCGCTGCCTTGGCGCATTCAACGCAGGACTTCCTCCTTCCAAGGGATATTGTATGTACCCTTGAAGATCGCCATCAGAAGGTCGCAGAGGTGCTGCCATGAGTAGATCAACTCAAAAGGCTAGTTGAGTAACCAATATAGAGCAGATCCTTTGAGCATTGTCGAAAAGTAGTTGGCCATGACGTGCTCGCCTCCTCCTACTACCCGAACCGCAGTTGTGTAAATCTGAAGGAACTCAATGGGATTCTGAGACCCATCAAATTTCTCCATGCTCACCAATAGAAACCGTGGTGGCTAGCGCACTGCTCAGAGCTCAGGCACAAATGCTCGACATCTGGCTACAATCTCCTGATGTCTGCTTTGTGGAAACAGGTAGTTAGCATCACCAGGTGAATGCACTTGGCGATGCCCAACTATGAGCGGACATGACTTGTAATTGGTCTTGTCCACTCGAGGATGATACTCATAATCCATCCACTGCTGCAGGTTCGTTGCTGAAAGTGGTGATCGAGCATCGACTTGTCGATTCGAAGCAATCCAGGGCATTCTCCTTCGGCTGGTATTCGATCGGGAGTGCGATGTGCCCTGTCACCATACCGACTCCTGCGAGGCAAGTTTCGTGAATGACTAGATACAGTCGTACCTTGTCGACTCTCGGAGCGACATCGGTGAGGTTGCTCAAGCCGGGCCATCACGTCGTGAAGCCTTCGTGCAATGTCTTCAGCGAAGCGGTCATAGCTCGACGCTCGAGCAAGCTCTTGAGTCTTGGTCCTATGACCAGCTCGATGATGCTTTTTTGAAGCCAGGAAAATTCTATGCTAGGTCTTGGGCTAGGAGTGGTGATTTAGAGAAGGAGGTAGAGAGCTTATGACAGAAGCTTGCTTTACTTAGATTTGTTTCCTCCTGTGATGATTATGATGTTTGTTCTTCCTTTCTTGGCGATATGGAGAAACTAAGGATCTCACATGATAGTGTAATCTCTGAGCTTGATTTGCTTAAGGTGGAGAATGTTAGTCTGTTAGCTAAATTAGAGATGGCTAAAGTTAGTCCCTGTCGGTCTGATTCTACTGAGATTACAGTTTGCACCTCATATGAGAATAAGGACAATGCTTTTAGATATCTGTATACTTTGTTCCTTGGTCTGCCTGAAACTTGTGATAGCTGTGTCAACCTCAAGAATAATTTAAAGAATACAAATAATAAAATTATTGAAATACATGCTGCTTTCATTGAGCCTATTGATTCATGTGTCAACTATCATAAATTAACTACTGAACATGAATCCATATCTAAGCAATTTCAGGACATATGTGATCATAATAAGAAAATAGCTCAATGTGCTTCTAAGGCACCTGCTAGCTCACCATGGAACAATTGTGAAAAATTAAAATCTGAATTGATTGCCTTGGACGAAAAATATGTGAAACTAAATAAGGACCTACTAGAGAAGCTATAATCTACTTGCTTGTTCTCTGCTGAAGTAGAGGAGAAAATAGAGGATATGCAAGAAACTTTTAGGAAGGGACACGAGGCCCAGATGGCTAGGGTTAGGACTACCCCATGTGTATCATGCAAAACCCTCAAGGTTGAGGCGGCCGTGCATTGGGAGAGATATGCACGTGCTACTCAATCTTCTTTTTTTGGCTCTTCATCATCTTCTTCCCCATGTTCTTCTTGTGTTTTCCTTTTCCAGGAGTGTGAGTATCTCATGAACACTCTTGAAAAATTTATCGAATGTGAGAAAAGGTTCAATCTTATCCTAGACAAATCTAAGATTTGTAAGTTTAGTTAAGATCTAGGATATGATTTTCTAGAGGATGTGAGGACACATCCACCTGCACTTGTTAGAGCTATAGTAGGAGGCATGATCAAGGTTGCGCCCAATTACAAGAAGATAGTGTTTAAGTCTGCGGGCTTTGTTCAGGGGATTTTTGATAGTAAGGTTGTGCCTCCTGCTGCTTCAACCTCTTAAAATGCGAAGTATCATTACATCTTCTGTCAGAAGGATGGACACTTAGTTGAGTTCTGCTTCAAGCATGCCAAGGCCATGTGTCATGACTGTATTCATGCTCTTAGGGGTATTCAGGGTCAGCCCTAGACTCTGAGTGCTCCTATGACCAACACGGGGTCTAGTGTTGTTGGTAGATCTCCTAACTTTCTTGGTTTTAGGCAGCATCGATGACTTGGTTTTTAGGCTTCTTTTGGTTTTGGTCCTCGAGTTACTTCTAGTTAGTGTTTCCGCCATCTTGAGGATAGACCTCGTTTTCCCCGTCGAGGTAGCTATCCGCGGTGTGATGAGTATTAATTAGGCAAAGGTCTGAGTTCTCTTTCTAGACCTCCTATTTCTGTGAGAGGTGAGTTGCATAGTGTTGCTAGAGGTCAATCTTTTTTGTCTTCTACTGGATCTTCTACTCGTTGTGTGACTCAGTACTGGGTTCCGAGATCTATTCTTATTTACCCTGGTACTAAGCCATCGATGTTTACTTCTCACTGATTCAGGTTCAATGGGTTGGAAAGGGAGATGTTTGGCTTGTTGACTCTGGTTATTCTTGTCAAATGACCAGAGATTCATATTGGTTCTCTTCTCTAGTCCGAGCTCCAGGTGATGAGATGACCACCTTTGGAGACGCTTCGTTAGGACGAGCCATCGCTAAAGGTATTGTGCGCATTAATTATTCTTTTATTTTGAAGGATGTTGCCTTAGTAAGCTGCGATATAGTTTGCTATCTATTTCTCAGCTTACTGATAACGATTTCGAGGTAAGCTTTAAAAAAAATACTTGTAAAATTCTTGATTCTTCAGGAAGTCTAGTTTGTGTGATTTCTAGGTTTAGGAGGATCTTTTGTGCTAATTTTATTGAGTATTCTGATGATTCTTTATGGTGTTTAGTTGCCTCTGAGTCCCATGATCTTTTCTTTTGGCGTAGGAGACTTGTTCACATTGGCTTTGATCACTTGACCCGAGTTAACGGCCACGACCTTATTCGTGGTCTGCCTAAACTCAGGATGGTCAAAAACTTAGTTTGTACTCCTTGCCGGCATGGCAACATGGTTGCTGCTTCTCACCCTCCAGCCTCTATGACTATGATTGATGCACAGGACAACTTTTTCATATGGAAACTATTGGTCTAGCTAGAGTGCAATCGACTGGTGGAAAGTGATACATTCTTGTTGTGGTTGATGACTTCTCAAGATTCTCTTGGGTGTGTTGTTAGCTTGGAAGGAGGCAACTTTCAATTATTTTCGAGGTCTGTTCAGTAGGTTGTCTATTGAGCTCCCTGGTGCCTTACGAGTGATTGCACTGATAATGGCACAGAGTTTAAGAACTCATAGTTTGAGAGGTTTTGTGGTGAAACAGGTGTAGAGCATCAGTTGTTTTCTCCATACATCCCTCAGCAAAATGGCGTTGTGGAGAGAAAGAACCCTACCTTGGTTGAGATAGCTAGGACGATGCTAGATGAGTATGGTACACCTAGGAAGTTTTGGGCTGAGGTATAGCTACTACTTGCTATGTTTCAAACATAGTTTTTCTAAGGTCACACTTGCATGCACTTCTTATGAGTTGGTATAGGCGACAGCCTAGTGTCTCTTATATTTGTGTTTTTGGTTGCAAGTATTTTATTCTGAAGTCTAAAAACCTAAATAAGTTCAAGTCACGCTCATCTGATGGTATCTTTCTAGGTCACTCAACTTTTTTGTGGGGTTATAGGGTCTAGAACCGCGAGATGAGTAGGATAATAGATACCTGTGAGGTTACTTTCAATAAGGCTAGTCTTGGGACTAGGACCGATATCTCAGGTCCAGTTATGCAGTCTGAGACCATCTTTGTAGATGATGAGGTTGATGGAGATGAAAGTTTTTTACCTGATTCAGTCCTATCTATCCCTGAGGTGCATGCTTCTACTACTGCGCTTCAGGGAGATCATCCCTTACCTTCTAGCTCTTCCGGAGCTTGTAGCTCTACTCCTACCTCCACAGCTCATGAGGTAGATGCCACTTCTCCATCATATTCAGGACCTCTCCAACACATTCAGCATCGTCATCCTTCCGAGCAGATCATACGTGATCTTTTTGAATATGTCACACACTCAAAATCTGGCTTATCTCATTTATACTTGCACTTTGCCTTTGTCGCCACATTTAAGCCCAAAGATATTTGTCATGCTCTATCTGATGAGTCTTGAGTCAATGACATACATGAGGAATTAGATACTTTTGAGTGGAACAAGATCTGGTTACTCGTTAAGCCCCCTAGTTGTCATAATGTCATAGGAACCAATTGGATCATTAAGAACAAGCAAAATGAGGATGTGATATTCATTCGAAATAAGGCTAGAGTTCAAGGTTATTCCTATGATAAGGGTTTAGCTTTTGAGGAGAGCTTTGCTCCTGTAGCTATGCTAGAGGCTATTAGAATTTTGCTTGCTTTCGCAGCGTCTAAGGGTTTCAAGCTGTACCAGATGGATGTCAAGAGTGCCTTCCTCAATGGGTATATTGAGAAAGAGATTTATGTTAGACAACCTCTAGGTTTCATGAACTCCAAATACCCAAACCATATCTTCAAGCTTTCTAAAGACTTATATGGACTTAAGCAAGCTCCTAAAGCTTGGTATGAGATGCTTAAGTCCTATCTTTTGAGTCATAACTTTGAGATGGGTAAAGTAGATAAGACCTTGTTCATTCGTAGGCATGACAATAACTTTCTGCTCATCCAGATATATGTTGATGATATTATCTTTGTTGGCTCTTCTCATACTCTTGTTTTTCAATTTTCTGATGTCATGAGCACATAATTTGAGATGAGCATGTTGAACGAGTTGAGGTTCTTCCTCGGTTTTTAGATCAAGCAGACTCGGGGGTAACTTCTTGCATCTAGGCAACTACACTTGAGAGCTCCTGAGACGCTTTGACATGTGTGATGGTAAGCCGGTATCAAGTCCGATGGCGACCTTGACCATACTTGATCCTGACAAGGATGGTGAGCCTGTAGATCAGAAGGGGTACCACAACATGATTGGCTCCATCCTGTACCTCACTGCTTTGAAGCTAGACATACACTTTGTCGTGTGTTTGTGCACTTGATTTCAGGTTTCTCCTCATGCCTCTCACTATCAAGCGGTGAAGCGCATTTTCAGGTACCTTCGAGCTACTCTAGACTATGCTATCTGGTACTCTTCTACTTTCTATCTTTTCCTTAGAGTCTACTCCGACGCAGACTTTGCTAGCTGTAGGATAGATATAAAGAGCACTTTTATCACTTGCCAATTCATTGGCACTTCTCTTGTTTCATAGTCTTCTAGGAAGCAGTCGAGTATTGCACAGTCCATCGCAGAGGCCGAGTATGTTGCAGCCGCTAGTTGCTATAGTCAGGTGCTTTAGATAGTCTCAACCTTGCGAGACTTTGGGTTAGCCGTAGATGGTGTTCCACTTTTTATGATAACACTTCTGCTATTAACATTGCTAAGAATCCAGTGTAACACTTTAGGACCAAGAACATAGATATTCGGTATCATTTTCTTAGGGACCATGTGGAGAAGGGTGACATAGTGCTTCAATTTGTTGAGAGTAACCACTAGTTAGCTGATATTTTACCAAGACTTTAGATAACTCGAGGTTCATGGCTTTGTGGGGAGGGCTTGGGGTAGTTTGTCCTTATGACATAATCTGTGAGTGAGCATCATTTACTTTCTGTATCATATGATCATTTGCTTTTTTCTACATCTTGCTTATGTGTGCTTTTGGGTTAGTTTTCGTACCATAGGCTAGAGTTGGTAACATACTACGCTGCTAAGTTTTTCTTCCTCTCATCTTGTGGCTTTAGGATGCTGCTTATTAGTTGTTTCTCTTCTCGCTAGATTGAGTTCACTCACTTCTTTTAGGTCTAGCAGGTTTGGACCCCCTAGGTAGATAGGGAATGTATTTACTTCCTTATATTTAGATGATCAGCTAATTGTCGTAGAGTCATGTGGGGTAGATGAGAGTGAGTCTGAGCCATAGTGATCCCACAATCTTGTCTGTGCTTAAATTGTCTATGCTTTAAGCACTACCAGTTCTTCGCTTTCCCAAGTTTCTTCTCTCTTACTTATTGCTTTGGTTCAGGAGTAGTTCATTTGAGATTTTCTTTAACTTAATGTCGACATAACTCAACTTGAACCAAAATGCTTCTAAAATTGACTCACTTACTAAGGGGGAGCTGGGATCTTTATTGCATCATATTGCATTTTAAATTTAGCAATGTATATTGTAATATAAATACATATAGTCTTGACTATTATCCTTTTGTGACATAATATTTTTTATATCTTACCATGTCTTGTGTTAACATGCTAGATTAATCATGTTCTTCTATGTGTAGTTTAGATTTTGCTATGCTAGCTTTATTAAATGTGAAAACTTAAATTAAATCATATATTTTTTTGGATCTTGTGACTAGTTTTGCTCTAGTGATACTCTTATGATTCATGCCATGTCAAATAAACTAAATTGAGTCTTGAACCTAAATTGGGCTTTAGATTGAGCTATACTAGTTCTTTATTGAAGCATAATTTGGTATTAGTTCTTTGTTCTTGAACTATGTCAAGAAAATGCAAAATAATCCTTTTTGCGCGAAAAAATTGATCTCACCAAGTCTTTCTCATCAGATGGCTTCTCATGGCACTAAATATAAACTTAGGGGAGTTTTGGATGACCAAAATCACTTTAAGCCTCTTGCTTGGGGTGGTCGCATAAGTCTTGAGATCTAGCACATGGCTAAGAAAATAAAATTTATGAAAAATGGTTGAAGCCAAAAATAAATTTCAGAAAATGCCAAATGTGCTATATTTACTCAATTACAAGTGGTATCAAGTGCTTGAACAAAATGTTTCAACTTTGAACTTGTAGTACTCTAAATTGACTCAATTGTAGCTTATTGATTCTATTTAGTATATTGACATGGCATGTCCCATTTTTGGATAACTTTTGCTAAAATGTGATCCTGAGCAGCTTGACATGCTGAAAATCTACTTAATTTCAGATAATTACTCATTTGGCTTTACCTTTGCTATATATAGTTTGCCATGATCTAGATAGCTCTTTCATATAATATGGCTTGGCATAATACTTGTAGAGTCATTTTAGACAATTTTAATGGCTCCTAAATGCTAACATTGAATAAAATGCAGCTAATTCATGTCATTCTTGCTCTGTTTTCCTTTCATGCATCTTGATGACACCATTGTCAAAGGAGGGAGAAAGATCGATAAAAATGCATATCTTGAGCATGATTTGGAGCATTTGTACAAAATTTGCTCAGTTGGAACATTTTGATCTTTTCTCACCGTGACCAAGGTCTAAAAACTATTGTTTTTTCATGTGGACTTAGAGTGAGATTCCTGACTCATTTGATGAATTTTAAGCTTTTTGTGAAATTCCTGTCATTTTCAGTAGCTTCAACCATCTCTACCTTAAATGGTCATTTTCAGCTCCTTGCTCTCTTCATTTGACCATTTGGAGCTTTATTTGCAAATTTCCCTCTATTTATCTAAATTCAACTCCTAAACTGTATTTTTAAGAAATTGCCAATGAGTTTATTAAAGGGAAGATTGAAGGACCATGTCAGAAGGTCCTAGTTTATGACGTGATGAACTATTGCAAATTAGAATATTTAGAAATTTGATTGGCAGTGTTGCTGGTCGGTCAGGGGAAGACCGGTTAGACTGGTATTGTGCCACCGGTCTAACCGATTGGTGTTAACAGTTAGACCGCTTAGGTGGATTGGTTTGACCGCCCGAGGGTTGGTGGTTTGACCGGCTGAGGGATGTCTAGATGGAGACTTTCGACAAGAATTCATATTTGTGGATTTTGAGTTGAGGAATGGGTTTTGGTGAGTATGGTTAGTGGTTTTATATTGTATGAACTATGTTACAGCTAAAGTGGATCAAGTTGTAAAGAACTTATGTCCAGAAATGATTTCTTTGTATTTAGATGTGCAGGGTCGCTTGGAATTAACTGTGGTCAACAGCAAGGATCGGGGCTAGGCTCATGGAGGAGCTGAGGTCCAGAATGATTGAGGATGCTAGGTGAGACGGTGAGCTTAAGCATAGCACAAGAAAGGCGGGAAATGTTGAAGACGAGTTCGAATGGAGAGATGGCACCATGTAGCTTGAACGGGCCAAGTGAGCCATGGTTCGGTGGAGCCGGCATAGGAGAAACTTGACGACATGCGGCAAGCTAGTGGTGCACCTACACGTGGCAAGCATGATGATTGCTTGCAATGGATGGTGATGACCGCGTCAATGAAGGGTATTTTGGTAGTCTGGTCAAAATACTAGAAACAACCTTGGATCAAACCGTGATGCATGTGTGGCACTTGAGAGAGCGGTTTAGGTCAAAGTGGAGTTGGTTTGATCAAGATGGATCAAGGCTAAGAATTTAGTGGATTCGACCTTGTGCGCTCTGAAAAGCATGCATAAGTGAACATGTGTGAATAAAACCCTTGTATTTGGGGTTACCGGGTTCCCCCATTATGCTAAGTGGATAGTGTCCACTAAGGGGTGGATGTGACTGGCTAGCCCATCTATATAAGGGGGTTGAGATGGAGATATATGGTTAACAATCCAACCCACCACTCTTGTGCTTTGTTATTTTAGGGTTAGGGTTTTGAGTAAATGATATGCTCTCTATCCTCCAAAGTGGAGTGGCTATAAAACTTGCTTCCTCAAGTAGCAACAGATTCAACTTTGATCATCCTCATGTCTATCTCTTTTCTTGATTGATTTGCTCTTGATTTGGTTGGTTTTTTCTCTTCTCCTTCCCCTTCTTGATCTTGTTGTGCTAAGGATGTGTAAGAGATGGAGAGAACCTATGGGAATCATTCTCCACCCATTTAGGCATGTTGGTAATAAGTTCATCAAGAAACTCGGTTTTGCATGTTTTTACCTTCCGAGTGGTTTCTTGATCTGACGGTTTTTGGAATGATTTCTTCAGTGTTCTTATTTGCTGTGATATGTGGGAACATATCCAAGACATCTTGGCTATTCTCTGCTCATGAGCAAGTCTTGATCATCAATTTTTGTTTTTGTTTGGTTTGGGTGCAACATTGCTTAAAACTCAAAAAGTTCTGAACTTTGACATGGGTTTACGATCCATGGATGGAATAGATTCCTGAGACCTTAAGTATGGTGTGCATAAAGTTTCATATTTTTTGGATCATCTAATCAAAAGTTATGTGTATTTGAAATATCACACTTGTACTGATTTTACTATTTATAAGCCTGAAAACATTGTTCATAGCTGTTAGACTGCTCGAATAGACGTTAGACCGCCCCCTGGAGGTCAGACCACCCATTGGTTGGCGATTAGATTGCCAAGGAGAAGTCAGACTGCCCCTAGCTAGTAGTCAAACCTCTGAGAGCTAAGTTCTTCGAGATTTTTGTATTCTTGAGTGATTAGTTTTGGATTTTTGGCAGTGGATTTGATTCTCAGTAACTTTGTAATTTTGAGAATAGAATCCAGAATACTTAGAGAAAATTTTAATCGGCACCACTCACCCCCCATTGTTGCCTTTTCGATCCTACATTTAGCTTCTACTTTTGACTTCTTTACAAGTCAAAAGCTAAACGCTGAAACAAGACGGACTCTTAAAATGAATTCTTCCAACGGCTTCTCGAAATCAAAACCGTACGCGTCATCCACGTCGGCATCTTTGTCGTCTGTTACCGTGTCGAAAAGTATAGATACAAATCATTAGCAATAGCAAAAAAACTATCAGTCGTAGCCTAAAATAACACCCCAGTTGGTGCCTTGTCTCGGCACATGCATGAAAGCTGCAATTTTGGTGATTTATCAGAAGGATGGATTAGTGGTTTGGATTCCTTTCTAGCCTGGATCAATTTGCCGTTGCTACTCTCACTACTACTACTTTCCTTTTTTAGCTGACTTTCTAGAATCTATATCGTTAAATTTTTTTAGTTTAACTGTTCATAAATTTAAACTATCTAGATTGGTCATACAGAAATTACATTATTAGATCTATCATTAGAAATATTTTTATAATATTTTAATTTTATTAGTATATTTTAATATAAAGTTATAAAAGGTACCGGTCAAACATCGCAACTTGAAGGCCGTAAAGAGTAAAAAAAAAGGTCAAGTAAAAAGGAGCAGATGGAGTATATTTTTTAACTTTTTCAGTTGTTATTAGCATATTACCGACCTTGATAACCCTTTTGTCTTATTTTTTCAAGTGTCCGTGTCTTTTTGTTGTTGGTGATTTATCCTTACCATTGGGAAACATGCGGATTACACCAAACGCTGTCAGCTATATGAGAAAAAAAATGAGCACAATTAATACCTGTCACAAGTAAACGTCCGGGAAAATCGTAAATCTTGTAGTGTGTGCAATCTTTACTAGGTTGATAATTACTTTTTACTACCAACGCTAATAAAATTATTCTTGACTATTTATAATCTCCAAAGGGTAAAAGGATGTCTTTCTATGAAACAACGCATACGATTTTATGAACTTCCACCCGTCTAATCAAAGTATCTCTAAAGTATTTAAGATCTAAAGTTTAATATTTTAATTGAGTTTGGTCTAAGGGCTACAGATGTAAAGGTAATGTGGCACAATTAGAAGGCTGCTTTTATAAGCAGTTTTAGATGTAAGGAGGATTGCGGATACAACTATAAAAAGATGCTTTTAACTGATTTATCCAAAAATAGGAAAAAGTGCTTTTGAAAAGCTACTGCAATGCCAACTTGAGCCTTTGAAAGTCCAAAATAGTATAAAATCGCTTGCTAAAAAAAAGCTTTTGGCCCCTTTTTTTCCAGCTTATGATTTATAGTTTCGCCCGAACAAACGGGACGGTTTCTTCGTTGCCACTTCAAATTCATAAGCGACTTATCGTCATTTGATTTTTTTTTTCACATAAACGCTCGTGCTAGGATAAAAGCCATAAGCCGTGATCATAAGCCATAAGTCGTAGCCAAAAATATCGCACACTTTTAACTGTTATATCAAAAAGTAGAAAAAGATAATGTCCTGTTTGGAACACGAGCAATTCAATGTCCAGTTTCAAACGAGTGATTTCTTAGACTGAAAGTCCATAACGGTACATAACGGCCGGCTCTAAAGAGCTTAAGCTTATGGCTTCTAGTTTTGGCTATTGCTTTTGACTGAAATTGTACTATAGCGGTTGTTAGCTTTTTCTAAGTCATTCAATTAAAAAATGTAAAAAAAGTAAAAAAAACCGTTATATCGTCATTGACACTACAAAGAAATAAGGGAACAAAAGAAAAGGAAAAAAATTTCAAAATTAGGAACCGACATACTCCAATTGACTTCTAACTTAAATAAACAAAAATAAAAAAGGTATTTGATGTAGATCTTATAAGTATATAAATGCTTTTTCATCATGTCTTGTCAGATAGCTGCAACATGAGCAACAAATAGAATGGTGTTGTCGGAAAAAACAAACAAAACGGTGCATACGTTATTGAAATATACATACGTGGGTTTACTGGCAGAATCAAAATCAGTTTTGACACTGTTTCACACCGTATTTACAAAAATGGCAATATGCGAGACGTATTCACAAAAATATCATTTTTGCCATCGGTGGACCGAGCGGCAGCGAGGTAAAGCGTGGCGCTGTCGCTCGGTTGCAGGTGCCTGTTGCCCAGCCACCAAGTGGCAATCAAGACTGTCACCAGCCCCCCAGGCGGCAGGTAATTAGGCTGGCTAATTAGCCGGCCTATTTACCTGCCTAATTGTTTTTCACGATTTAGTATTTGTTTGAATTTTTAAATATACTAAATGAGCTCAAACAATTACGAAAATTTATATATAGACTTCTGACACAACATTTCTCGCAGTATACTTTTTGGTGAATTTTATCCATGATGAATATTTCTCAAAAATTCATAAAATTTTGATATATTTATGAGTTTTTATATATAGCAAACGAGCTCCAAAATTACAAAATTTATGTGAAGCCTCCCAATGTAGTAATAATTATTATGTAATTTTTTAAAAATTTTATACAGTACAAATTAGTTACATTTGTTCGCATTAACTTAACCATGAAGTTTAAAAAAATTCTCGTGGTTAAATTAATCCTAACAAATGTAGCTAATTTAGATCGTATAAATTTCTAAAAAATTACATAATAACCACTACTACATCAGAAGGCTTCACATACAATTTTGTAATTTTTAGAGCTCGTTTGCTATATGTAAAAAATTAAAAAAATTGTTAAAATTGTATAAATTGTTGACCAATATTCAACAGAGATAAAATTCACCAAAAACTACATTGCGAGGAACGTTATGTCGAGAGGTTGTACATAAAGTTTCATAATGTTTTGAGCTTATTTATTATATTTAAAAATTCAAACAAATACTAAACATAAAAATAAGTAATTAGGCCGGGTAATTACCCGGCCTAATTACCTTCCACTTGTGGGCTAGGCAGCAGGTAATTAGCCAGTTTAATTACTTGCTTTTCTGTTTAGTATTTATTTAAAATTTTAAATATAAAAATGAGCTTAAAAATTACGAAAATTTATGTACAGCATTCTAACACAACGTTTCTCACAATATAATTTTTGGAAAATTTTATCCATAACGAATGTTGATAAAAAATTCATACAATTTCGATTTTTACAAGTTTTTACATATAGCAAATAAGCTCCAAATATTACAAAATTTTATATGAAGTCTTCCGATGCAGTAGTAGTTATTACATAATTTTTTGGAAATTTTATATGATCTAAATTAGCCACGTTTGTTCGGATTAACTTAACTATGGGAATTTCTTCGTTAAATTTATGGTTAAGTTACTTCGAACAAACGTGGCTAATTCGGACTGCATAAAATTCTCAAAAAATTACATAATAACTATTACTATATCGGAACTCTTTACATAAAATTTCATAATTTTTAGAGCTCATTTGCTAAATGTAAAAACATAAAAATGTCAAAATTTTATAAATGTTTGAGCAATAGTCATCATAAATAAAATCCCCAAAAATTATACTGTGAGGAATGTTGTGTTGGAAGGCTATACATAAAATTTTGTAATTTTTTTAGCACATTTGATATATTTAAAATTCAAACAATCAAGGCAGGTAATTAGGCCGACTTGTCTAGCGGCCTAATTACCCGCCGCTCGGCCGCCGGGCAGCAAAAACGATATTTTTGTCAATATTCTCACTATGCTGCTATTTTTGTAAATAAAATGTGAAACAGTGTTAAAAGTGGCTTTGATTCGTTACTGGCGTACGGAAGACATGCATGAGCCGGGCGTTCAATGAGCTTGCAAGCAAAACCATGCTAGTTGGTGTCTTTCACTCTTAAGATTTCTTTCTCGTTAAAATCCTGTTTAAAATGTAAAAAAATACAAAAAGTAGTTTATTTTTCATAAAAATATGAAGAAAAATTGATAAGTGACGCCCCGGCCCCATGCCGCGAGTCGCGCTTGTTTGCCGCGGGCGCTGCGCTGCGCTGCGCAGCGCATGATCCATGTGGACCAGATCCATACGTGCACCGATGGGCCCGCGTGGGGCCCAGTTACTGGATTCCCACCTCGGGCCGGGCCCCTCGCCGAGTCGGGTTGGATTGGAGGAGGAAGAGATCTTTAATTTGCGGTGTCTCTAGATCTTTAATGACACGCTCTTGTCCGACGTGGCGTGGGGCCTCGGGGTTTTTAATGATGATTATCAAAGTGCCAAGTCCATTTGGTGCTCGATGGTTGTTGATATCTGTACCAGGCATCTTTGGATTGATCAGCCATAAAACGATTTTAAATCTGGCAAATCGATCGGTAATATCTTGGGCTTTGGTGGACGGCCGTCCTATATGCTCGGGAGAATTTGCATATTTGCCACTCCAAAGTGGCCATTCTGCTCTCTGTCGCAGTTCAAGCATAATCTTTCTAAAATAATCAAGGATAAATCGTATAGACTATGGGTAAGATTAAATGTGGGAAATTATCAAAGGCTAAGATAATTTGTCTAAATGTAAACTTTGTGCTCTCGCAAAAAAAAAGTTAAACTTTGTGCAAGTTCTCAAGTATACGCGAGCACTTTCGGCCTGGTTTGCGTTGATGTACATGTCCTTGTACTAGTAATTATGGCAGTGCATGCATGCATAAAGCCTATCCTGTTTGCGTTATTGAGATCATGATGCCGATTAAGCTTACAACCAGGACAAAATCAGCACACACCTACCTCTAGTACTAATGAAAGTCAGCACAAAATCATTGGTTATGCTCTCATTAGGCGCAATTAATTCCTCAGTCCCTTGCTTTCGGTGACAGTGAAACATTCTCTCGTTGTACGTAGTACTAAATTCTTCTTCTTCTTCTACTACTACTACTGCTACTGCTGCTGCTGCTGGTAGGGATGAGATCTAACAATATCATCATTTAAGAAAATGATGGGATCATCCGACTAAAACAGTGAACAACTTCACTAGCTTTCGCTAATGACACCAGATGGAAAACCAGAATGAGGTACATATATAGAAGCCTCGTCAGCTCTTTCTCCCACGCAAGTTCTAATTAAGTAGTATAAATTTTATCGGGACGCCGTCGCTACATGCTATGAAGTTGTTCGATGGCTCGCTATCAAATGACAGGATCCGATTTGTCACTTGGCGTAGACATTGTCTTGGTCAGGACTGGTGAGATCTTAGGCTCACATCTTACGAGGGTTACCAATTTTGATCTGCCTCCATGATCGACCTCCACCGTAAATTCACCCACAGTGGATTTCGATCGGAATCTCCTGTTCTGAATTTGACGTTTTGGATGGTGAACTGCAGAAGATGTACCGAGAATGATCCCAAAGCGGCAGCTGCCTGCCCGGCGTCTCGCCGAGCTCGACGACGGCTCGAGAGGAGCAGGAGCATTTCACCGTTGTTTTCGCCTTTACATCACGTCGAACTGATGAAGGGCACGCGAGCGTTGGGGGGGGGGGGGGGGGGGGGGGGCACTGCTCCTCTGCCAATCGCCTGCCTCAACCTGGCCGCCTCTCGTCATCGTCAGTCATGACTGATTCAGCACCATGTGCTCGTGCCAGCCAGTGCCTGTCCTTGCACATCTAGATGGCAATCATAAAAGTGAAATGCTACTACCAGTGCAGTCAGTGCTCTCACGGGCCAAAGATTTTTACATATGCATCCATCCTTACTTTTGGCTGCTTTGGGTGCAGGCAGGGGAAAGCATGTCATGTGCACGCACGAAAAGATTCAGGATCCAAGGAGGGAGACGCAGGGAGGGGACGGTGTGTCTGCATTGGGCTGAGCTGCAGCTGCCCGGGGATTGAAATGAGCGTGAGATAGAGATTTGCTTCGTTGTTCCCATGTTCTGTAATGTGAAGTGTAAAGATCGAGTTGCTTGTCGTGTAGTTGGGTTCGAACTCATCCCTTTATCATCGTTGTTCAATGGCTGTCTCGTAACTAATACCTTGTCTGCAAACATAGGACATCACTTGGTACCAACATAGTACCAGGCTGAGAGGTGCTATACTGCTATTATGTTGGAGTAACATTCGAGTAGTTTTTGATTGAATATGATGGTACGATGCTGATTCAACTTCTCACCCTGAGCATTATGATGGACCTTGGACCATGTAATATAAAGGGATCAGGACCAACGATTCGTTGCTGTGCTTCACTCCCCACTTGATTCGATCCATGGATTACACCTACGACATTGCATTAGTCGTTAATCCAAGCTGCTAATATAACATTCATTTCGAGTAATGCTGTCCTTGGCAAGGTTAGAAATATTGGTACCGGAGGCTTTCCCGCTCAAGCACCGGTAACGGTAATCAGCTGATTACCGAAAAACTAGTGGAAAAGCAGGCAGAATTCACGATTTTGAATTTTGGGCAGTTTGCTGGCTGGTAACCGGTCTGGGAACCAGAAAAACCAATGGAAAAACTAGGAAAACCGGCTATTGGTAATTAAAAATTAGAATAATGTAAATATTAATTAGAAAGTGTTTAATGAAGTAATAAGGCTCATGTACATAGAAATTGCTCCTTGCTACCTTGACTATATGTAGTGAAGCCTCCAAGACTACATTGCCTACAAAATTCATGCATTTTTATGCCTCCAAGGCTACATTGCCTATAAAATCCAAATATCATGTTGTACATAGAAGTAGGACAATAATTCATGCATTTTTACTTCACACAATAGTTGATCTACCACAAACAATACCTAAACCAATCTACGAGGTGTATTACGCAGTAACAAAATTCAAATTTACATTTGAGATATTTCGGCCGGGATTCTCCCTATTGGAACTAACAGGTAAATCCGATAACCGTCGGTAACCAGCCGGCTACCGGCGGCATTTCGAACCCTGGTCCCTAGTACCTTTTTCCTATTCATGGAATGGCATGCGAAGATTTTATTATAGTATTTGATCATTGACATGTCCATCCAAAATTTTAAGTAGCAACTGAGTGGCAAACCTTGAAAATATTCTGACGCAACTGGAAATCTGGACAGTGTCGAGCTAGGCTCAGGTTTACTGCAGGGTGCATTGCAACATAAGTGGTGCAAATTCAAATAGTAGCATGCTACCACATGTTCACGACCATCTCTTCTCCCAGATCACCTTAATTTTAGATAACTACAACTGGGTATGTGTCAATCTCCAACAACTTATAAGCAGGTGGCAACATTCTATTGGATCAGCATCTTTATAATATAAAGCCTTCATGTTCTTAGCAGGTACCCCCGATGTTCCCTCAAATCAAGTTAGGGATGGTCGTCATGGCTGTCGGCACCTTGCCACGGTCTCCAAGGGTGGCGTTGCCTCTCTCCGGCCAGCAGACACGGCTCCCTATGCAGTCCCTACTAACCTCCGAGATTTTGGGAGCGGGCGGCTCAAGGTGGTCACCAGGATGCCTCTCCTTTCTGCGTTGAGGAACATGCTGGCCTCCCCGAGGCACTATAGGCTGGTTCCTTTCCCGTTTGGGCTCGCACTGGTCTCAAGGACAGTAGCTCCTTTCCTGCACCTTGCCATGACAGGGAAGATACTCTAAAGTCTTCGCCTAGCCAAGTCACTATCCAAAGAGCTGCTCTCCATCATGACCAAGATTCCTGGGCTGAGTTAGATGTCTTGTTACCTCAGCATGATCTTCCGGGATCTCCTGCCTGGGACCCGCTAGATCCTGCACCAGAGCTTACTTGCAGGCCATAGGAGGTGATCTTCCGCTGTTCCTCCAAGATTTCGGCTCGTTGGCACAACCCCCCCCCCTCGTCTTCTGTAGGCAGAGGGCCTTTGGGCCTTTCCACAACCCAGTTGGCCAGCTTTCTACTTGGGCCCTTTCCCCTAACCATTTGTTGTTAGATTTGATCTCCGAACCACTCCAAACAGATTTGGCTGACGAGCACAAACGGCCTGAGTCACTTGCCTCAACCACTAGGCGAAGCCAGAGGCTTGCCATAAAGCATGGGCTCTTGCCGGTGCCGCCGTTGCGCTAGGCACAGACACTTTTACTAAAGAAGCTCAGCGTCATCCAAACTCCCTTAGAGAATGCTTAAACCCCTCAAGCGGCACTCGCTAGGCTATTCAGTACCCCGTTGTCCCCAGGCCATCTTGCAACTCTTTAGCAACTATTCTCCATTGCATTGACCAAAGATCTCTCCAACTTCCTAACTGTTTGTGAGTCGCCTGGCCTTCAGGAGCTCTAGTAGTCTAGGGACTTTCTCTTTTTTAGTTGTAAAGTTCCGTCTTACGGATGCTCCTTGCAACATCCTTGTATAGAATGTTCACGGCCTTAACTCCAAAGGCCGTCATGGTGATGCTGTCCAAATGCTGGTGGATGAGCATAAGATCTCTATTGTCAGTCTAAACTCATGATGGTCGACAAGTTTTTAATTCTCTCTATGTTGGGAACCGGCTTTAAGTTGTTTGCTTACTTACCGGCGTTGGCTACTTCGGGTGGAATTATAGTCGTGTGCCGATCGCCTGAGGTCTTAGCCTCGGATGTGTCGGTTGGAGTCCACTCGATTACGTTGTAGGTCTCCCTTGTTGGACAACAAATTCCATGGTGGTTGACCGTGGTATATGGACCTCAAGGTGTGGACGACAAAGTCACCTTTCTACAGGAACTTCGTTCCATCCGGGCGAGTTGCAGTGATCTGTGGTGTGTGGCGAGCAATTTCAATTGTTCCTTAATGCCAGTAACAAGAATAATTGATTCATTGACCATCACAACCTAGGTTGCTTTTAGCATTTCGTTAATGATCTTGCTCTCATAGACATCCACTTACACGGACGACGCTACACCTAGAGTAATGAGCAGGAAAACCCAACTTTGTCTCGCATCAACAAGGTCATGGTCTCGCTAGATTGGGATGACCTATTCTCAACGGTTCACTCTGCGTGCTCGGACCATGCACCTTTACTCCTCAACACAAGTTTTCCAATCTGCTTTGGAGGTTGTTTCATCTTCGAGAAGCATTGGGTTAATTACCTGAATTTCTAGGAAGTCATGAAAAAAGGGTGGGTGAGTTCATTGCACCTGGACAAACCCCTCATTCGTCTTGATTGCCTCCTCAAGAGTACCGCGAGGGAGCTCCAGCGTTGAAGTCATAATAAGTTTGGAAATATTTGACTACAGATCCTTATGGCCTCAGAAGTAATTGCCCACCTAGATAAAGCACAAGAAGCTCAATCCCTGTCCACGACAGAAGGCACCTTCAGAAAATGTCTGAAAATCCGATACCTAGCTCTCTGCTCCTTCACTCCCTATTGCGGCAGCGCGCCCGACCCTTTTGGTTAAAGGAGGGCGAGACCAATACCAAATTCTTCCACATCCATGTGAAATACCGAAGCAGTAAAAACAGGATTGTTTCCCTCTACAAGGATGGAAATTCCTCTCAGGATCACGACTCCATGGCGGCCATGCTTCACTCTTTTTTTACTGCATCTGTGGGTACTGATGTTCCTCCGTCCCAGGCCATCAACCTGAATGCTATCGTCACGGGAGGGAGCAGATATAAGAGAAGTAAGCTCCCGTGACAGTCTATCTACTTCCTTCTCCAACTCGCTACACTTAGCCCTAGCTCTAGCATGAAAGCCACCTAGCTTAAGGAAAGCATGATTAAGCTGGTCGTAAGTGGGGCATACCTCGTCCGAGTCGGAGTACAGCTCACTGTCGCTGAGTTCGCCCTCGAGGGCCATGAAGCACATGCCGGAGAAGTCGTCGCCGCCATCCTTGGGCTCTTGGTCACCCGTCCCGTCGTCGTCGCTCCATCCCTCCACCTCGCTGAGGTCGAGGTCGTCGAAGGCGGTGAGGACGCGGTGGAAGAGCTTCTTGGCCTTCCCGAAGTTGCGGAACTTCTTCTTGCCTTGAGCAGGTGCTGAGGGCTTCGTGTTGCGGTTTTTGTCGGTGTAGTCGTTCTTGCCCGAACCGCCGTAGTCACCTTTGCCCTTCCCAAGCTTGGGGCAGTTTGCTCGGATGTGGTTGGGGCCACCACACTCGAAGTAGATGACTGGTCCTCCTCTCTTTCTGTCTCTCCTACCCTTGTAGGCATGGGAGAATCTTCGAGCAAGGAGGGCCAGCTGATCATCCGCAAGCTGCTCTAACTGATCATCAGTTATGTCACAGAGAGCAGTAAGGGAGAAACCACAAGAAGAATCAGAAGAGGGACCAGAAGCCGAGCTGGGATCTGTGACTAGAGCCATCAACTGTGACTTCGACTTGCGAGAGACAATGTCAATCTCGTGAGTCTTGAGACGCGAGTACAGCGCATCAAGAGTCAAAGTCGAGAGGTCCGTAGTGTCCTTAATGGTAGTCACCTTCATCTCCCAAACACGAAGGTCGAGTGCAGCGAGCATTTGTAGAGCGTTATCCGAGTCGAGGTATGTGAGACCGACCGCTCGGAGGTTGCTCAGAATCTTATGAAAGCGCGCAAAACACTCATCAAGGGGCTCGCCAGCGAGCATTTCAAACTTGTTGTAATCTCGCTTGAACTGGTCCTGTCTCACCGTCTTTATCTGGGTGGTGCCCTCATGGTAAGCATCGAGGGTCTCCCAAATATCGAAGGCGGACGAAAGATGAGATATGCGGTCAAACTCCCTACGACTCAAGCCCTGGATTATGATGTTCCTTGCCTTAGCGTTTGCCTCAACATCATGCATATTTCCAGCATTAATGTTCTCATCGGCAGGAACAACAAATCTGACCTTCACCTTCTGCCAAATGGCATACCCCTGAGCCTGGATGTATGTTTCCATTCGGCTCTTCCAGAAGGGGTAATCCAGGCCATCAAAGACGGGAGGCTTGGTCGAGTACTTGTCCGTCGCCATGGCTCTTGAGACCGGTTAAGATCTATTGCAAAGAGCTAACCGGCTCTGATACCAATTGTAGGACCGAAATGGCGACAGAGGGGGGGTGAATGTCGATCTCTAAAAATCACCCCCAACAAATATCTTCTTCTCCAATAGCTATGGGAGCTATGAAGGTAGAAGACAAGTACTTACAGGAAGAACAACAACAGAGAAAACCAAATCCAGAAAGAAGCAGCCAAGAAAAATAAATTCAGAGCAAGTCTGACTGCAAGCGGTTGTACCGCTGAGACGAGCGGTAGTACCTTTGAGCGGTAGTACCTCTCGAGGAGCGGTAGTACCTCTGAGCGGTAGTACCTCTCGAGGAGCGGTAGTACCGCACGAAGATCGGACTTGTCCGAACGTTTCTTCGCTGCCGATCAGACTGGTCCGAACAAAACCGGTAGTACCGCTAGGACGAGCGGTAGTACCTCTCGAGGAGCGGTAGTACCTCTGAGCGGTAGTACCTCTCGAGGAGCGGTAGTACCTCTGAGCGGTAGTACCTCTCGAGGAGCGGTAGTACCTCTCGAGAAAATCAGCAAACAGGATTTTCAGGCTGGAACTTTGAGACTTCGGATTTTTGGCTAAAAAGAAGGTTTGCTCTCAAACTTTTCGACCCAAGACCTTATTACAACATACTAAATAGTAAGGGGACCTTGGGAAACAAGAGAATCAAACCAAGAAGCAAGAATTTCAGATTATGGGTAAAACTCTGAATTTTTGCGCAACCCGAGCCAAAAATCAAATTGCTTCCAAACCTTTGATCCTATGGCTAAGAGACTTTGCAGATATGTTAGCAATAGCCATAGGACTCTCCATGCCAAATCTCAGCCCATCTTGCAAAGGGAAACAAGAAATGCTCAAAAAACCTTAGAAGAGCTAAAGAAGAACAGAGCAACCCAAAATGCCAAATCTGAGATTAAAAGAGATTTGCTCTTGGGAAACTTGATCAAATGATCTTGAGGCACTATCCCATCAAAAAACGAACTCAAAAAACGAAAATCAAGAAATCATGCAAATGAAGAACGAAGAACAGACAGAGCACGGGAAGTAAACTTCAGATTTCATTCAACTATTCAGGGATTACAACTGAGCTACGTCCCCATACCCCGATTGATACAAGAGGAATGATTACAAGACTCTCAATCCATCCTCTCCCTCTCCCTAAACCAAGAACACAACCCATACATGCTTAGGAAGGAGGAAGAACACTCTGTTCTATCTAGAAACCATCATAGGGGACAGAGGGAGCACCACTCTGCCTCTCCAACCACTAAAGACTAAAGGAAAACCACCTCCTAAAGCCTCTTTTGACTAGAGCTAACCCTAATTCCCTCCAAAATGCTCAAGTGGGCATGCAACCCCTCAATCCTTTATATAGCCCATGGCTAATGGGTCTTCGCCCCGTTACGCCCGCTACGTCCAACGGAGCCCGCTCCCGCTTGTGCAGCCACGCGAATTTCTCGATTCGCCCCTCGTGCACCTTCCGGGAAGCTTCCACGCTCCTTGCCTCGCACGCCTCGCAACCACCTCGAGTCCACGTTGTCTTCGACACATCCCGACCGTTCTGACCTCAGCGCCACCTGCGCCTAGTCCGGTCCACCGTGTCTCGCCACGACTCCGCCTCGATGTCCTGCAGCCACACAGACAAGAAACACATAAAATAGCACCGCTCGATACGTGAAAGCGTGAATAACCTCATACTTACCACAGATGAAGTCCAAACCTGTCGAATCATCAGAATATGCAACCTAACCCGAATACGACCAAGTTTGACCAAGTCCGACTGAGCCCGTTGCACCACGCAACGACATGGTCAAAACCACCCAAACCAAACTCGACTATCCTAAACCCTTGTCAATTTCTCATCACTCTTATTGGATCACGACCTCATGGTCTCTCATAAAGCCATCGATAAGAAGCGTAGGACCTTTCTTTGGGCAGGAGATTATGAGGGGATTTGGTCCTATCTTTCGATGAGAATGATAACTATAATTGTTTGATATGACGTTAACAATGAGACTACTTGACCAAAATAATCAAGTCTATCATGCAATCGCTACACCACACTCTTGTTGTTACTAACTGTGCCTAACACAGATGATCTTTTCTGCAAGGAATTGAGAATCAAGCAAGAAAGAAATAAGCACGATCTGAATTTGCAAATGAAATATGAAGTTTCATTGAATAATATAGAGGCCTGAAGCCACCGTAGTTGGTCTAGTCGACACAAGCACACAACTAATGTTTTCTGAATAAAAATCAATCTAAACAAGCCCTAAACCATAAAAGTGGCATCCCTGGCAGATGTTTTTTGTGCTAGGGACATGGGGGACACGTCTGTGAGAGTGGGAGAACATTCCACTGTAACTCTCCAGTTGGAGTCAAACTGATACAAGGCCTAGGGCCAAGGTTTGGAACTGGTTTGGATTTGTTTTGTAGATTACAATGTGCTCAGGTAAAGTTTTGAAGTAGGACTAGAACCATTGGAAAGAGAATTTCATAAGCTTTCCAACAAGTTCAAGATTACCTTATTTGGATTTCATATGCATCTTTTATGCTCATTTGATGTCAGCGCTGTTTCCGGAGGCCGAACTAGATTTTAGAACATGCCCAACTTTCTTTCTTAGTTGTCATGGCCTTAAAGTGATGTGGTGACCTTCAATGTTCATCCCCCAACGTGTTTGTGACTCCATGTGCCTCTCCTTGATCCTTACCCATGTTTCTAAGTACAATCACATCATATGCGTCAAGCAGCAACCCATTCTCAGAAGCTGAATTATATAACCTTAGGAACAAGCTCACCTGATAATTTAACTATCATGCGTGTGCTCTTATCATAGTTCCTTGCTTATCATCTTATGGATGAGTGTTATGTGTATCCAAAAAAGTGATGTCCTCATCAAGAGGGCACTCTTCGGCGAGCGAGAAGTGCCTAGTGAACTGGAACACGGTTTGTCGGCCATATTAGTATGGAGGCCTAGGGTTTCGAACCTTAGATTGATAGGGATGGCTTTGCATCCCAGCAGGGTGTGGCATGGTCTCTGGGATCCCCTTGACAATGATATTCACGACTACTTCAGTGCATCTATAGTGATCTGGCTAGGAAATGGCGAATCAACGCGTTTCTAGACGAACACGTGGCTTCGTGGGCAAAGCACCAGATCACTCCTACCGTCTCTTTGGGAGAAGGTCAGGGCATCTCGTCGCCACAAAAGTTTGGTTTCCGAGTCTTTGCCTAACTACGCCTGGATTAAAGATCTAAATCCCCAGTTTGGCTTTCCATCCATCCTGGATATTCTTCGGCTAACTGACTTGCTAGAAGGCATTCAACTGCACCTAGAACAGGCTGATACTGTCTCTTGGCATTGGACTGCCAATGGAATCTACTCAGCCCGCTCTTCCTATCTGGCGCTTTTCTATGGCGTGATTGCCTTCCCCTGCGCAAAGCAATTGTGGAAGAGCTGGGCACCTTCGAAAGCAAAGCTTTTTCTCTGACTCACCCTGCATCGCAAATGTTGGACCTTCTCTCAACTGCTCAAACATAAAATCCAGGTGTTGGAAGTTTGTTTGTTCTGTGACCAGGAGTCGAAAACAGTCAACCACATGCTGCTGCACTGTGTCTACGCTAAGATGGTTTGGTTTATTTTAGTCTGTTTCAATGGCTTCATTGATTCCCTTCAGACTTCTTCAACTCCTCCAGCCTGGGTGATCGATGGGTCTCAGCCCGAAGGTCAGTTCTGAAGGTCCTCAGGAAAGAACTTGATAGTTTGTTCTTACTTATCCCTTGGATGATTTGGAAAGAGCGTAATAACATGTGGTTCAATAGCAAGCCCCTCCAAATCAATGATCTGGTATCCTCAATTAAGCAAGAATGTCTCACTTGGGCAAATGCGGGGGCTACCAATTTAGATTTCCTTTTGCCTAGTAGTGCTTCTCAGTAGCCTTTGGATGCCTAGATGTAACTCCCCCCTCCCTGTAAATGTTGCCCTTTCTTGGGCAATCTAGCCTTTGTACTGCTTCCCTTCCTCTTAATTGAATAAAACGCCCAGCGTTTTCGAAAAAAATATAAAGCATAATGCATAACAACAACAGTAAACCAATGGAGGGGGAAACAGTGGATTTAATAGCAACTAGATTTGAATCACCAATCAGGCATATGAAGGGAACAAGATTGCAAGACCCAGACGGTGAGTGACTCCCCTAAGGCTCTGAGCATGCACCACCCAGTCACCGGCCCTTGGATCAAGGAGGGGCTCGAAGAACTAAACTATATTTTTAAACAAAAACCAAAGAGGATTAAACTAAATTAATATAAATATAATAAATATAGTTTTATGCAATCTAAATTCATACATAAAACAGAAGAGAAACAAAACAAAAAGAAAAAAATAAATACAATGAAGATAGCTCGTGCATAGCTGCCGGCATCTACGGAGTGTGGGCTCGAGCCCAATGAAACTCCCGTGGTGGCTCCGCCCGGTCAAAGCTGCATTCCAGGCCGCAGCGGCCTGTCGTGAGTGAATCCAACAGAGACAGGTGAAAGGCAGAACACGAGACGATTGCCCCATGCACAGGATGGGAGAGACGGTGGAAATCGTACCTTCGTTGTGGTGTGGCTCTTGAGGACGAGGGGTAATTCAACGCGGTAGGATATACTTCCAAACAAGCAATCTTTTCTCCTCGCCTGTGGGTCACTATGCAGAAATGGAGCAAACTGGCAACCAGCCCTCCCCGTCCCATGTGGCTTCCAGTTGGATTCTTCGTCACAGCCGAAATTTTCGGGCAGAGATCGCTGATGTTCTCTTTTAGCTCCATCTCTCCTGCACAGTGCACCAAGGAGCTAATTAGAAGCAGGTAAGAATTCCACAAATCGTTGTGAAACAAACTGTTTCAGACGGTTGTTCTTAAGGGAGCTGATTAACCAAAGAAAGTGGAAGCAAGTTGAGCAAAGGCTCTAGTTTTCCCTAATAAAAGAATAGAATGTAATTGACTGGATCAAGTAGTTTGTTTATGAGATGATGATCGTTTTTTTTTCTTTGGCACGCGGTTGCCTGATGCCGTAGCGGCACTGTATTGTCACAAGCAATCATGCATCTTTCACGTTTCATGAATCAGAGAAGGCTGCATTGCGTCGTGTTTTTACTTCTCCGTTTCTATCTTCAGGAAAGCCCTTCTCTAAGGCAGACAAGTCCTTGCATCACGGCCATGGAGACTTTCAGCCTTTCAGGTAGACGTGACCATGCCTCGCTGCATTTGTCTCCCATCAGTAGAGATTTTTTTTGCCTCCTGTCCGTTCAAATGATCCTAATGGGCTTTGTCTGTATAATCCACATCCATCTCTGCGCTTTCCATTTTTAATAATTGAACTGACTAATTAGTGTATCCGATGGGAGTCATCAGGTCATACGGGCCTACATGTTTCACAATAATGCCCATCGTCTTTGCCTTTGTACGACAGGTTTAAATAAAGTAAACGCGCCCCTAAGATCGCAAATGACAAAATCAAACCACTAAGATGGAAGTCATGGATTGCATATAGCATTACATTCACTTGGCGTTAGTTTAGTTCCATGTTGATGTGTGGGTACGTGCTTCGTGGCCCTTTACCAAGGTCCAAGGTCCTTTTATGAGATGCCGTTGCCAGTGGATATGCGCAATGAAAGGTGACATTTCTTTCTATATAAAAAAGGAACTCAGTCACACCTGCATGCAGCTATGATGCGCTGAACAACCACGCGAGTGTCTTGAAATCTTGATACACTTCAGGTTTGTCAGCTGTCTTTTGATTGCGCTACTTAAAAGTCATCAAAATAGTACCCGCTGAGTACTTGAGCAACGAACTTTATGTGTAACACTTCAGCCGGTGGATGGTAAATGCCAAGCTATTTTTTTTACCAAGAATTATAATACGAATGCAGCGACTAGTGATTGCTACACGTCTACATATAATCAGCAAAACACCATAGGGTAAAAGGTGAAAGCTAACATAGCAGGGTAACATTGGATGATCATATATAGTACCATGATTCCAATAAAGAAAGGACGTCAAGCATAAATCCACCCCCATATGAGTGGATCACGCATTTTATAGTAATCTGGTCCTAGACTCGTAGTGTCCTACACTTTCATACCATGGCAAAAGAAAAACACTGTCCATCTGTACCACTTTATGATACTACTGGCAGGGCAATAAACGTGTTCTACTCTCCTCTCTGGGAATGTGGGTGCAAAAGGGCAGGAATTATAAGGGGGGAAAACAGAAAGATATAGAACGAGATTCTTGTAGCAAACACTATAGTTGGTTTGGTAGTTCGATTGATCACCACCCACCAGAAAAGGGAAAATAAAGCGTGCGCGAAACTGGGCTTTGTGGATCAATCAGTGAAAACCATTGGTGTTATCAAGCAAATGATTTCTATTTAGATTGTATTTTGCGAGCAAAAAGTGATAACTGGGAAGAGGGAAGCATACCTGAGGAATATGCTTCTCCAAATATTTACAAGCTGATTGAAACACCTGGTGAAAACTAGGTTTCATTTCGCAACTCTACCGCAACTTGGAAGTTGGCCCCCATAACAACAAAATCACCTCCGTCTGTCCATCAGTGAAATGATACAGCAAACTTATTTCAGCCATGTTTTTTACTGTTGAGATGTGGTTCCTTGAAAGCAATAGTGAGTTCCCACATGCAGACCTAGAGTTGCTGCTTGTTTTTTTAGACCTTACTTTCTTTGGTTTCCAACCAAAGGCCCAATCAGAAGTACCCACTGGGCCAGGATATAAGCCCAGAAAGATGCGATGATTTGCCCAATAAACATTATTGTTGACTGTTGAACAACAGTAACCCATAGACATAAGATAGAGAGCAAAGTTCAAAGCTTACCTAGCATGAGATTGTGTTCTGAGCAGAGAGATATATCTAGAGTTTCCAGCTTCTTCCCTTTTGGAATGGGCCTTTGGGGTAAGTTCGATGACCTGAAACAGTATGATTCTGGGACCTTTTGTAACAGTTTGTGTTCTTGAATGCAGTAAGACGAAACTGTTCATTAGATATGGCAGATGTCTTTGATATTATATGTTGGATAGGGTGGGTCCACATCTTATCTTGCAGCACATCTAAGCAGGAGAAACAATCTAGGAGAAGCTACTTGAAAAAGGAAACCTTAAATATTCAATTTACATTATTTTTAAATCAATTTAGCAGACATGTAAGTTAACTCAACTCTTAGACAACTAATTGCATATTAGCCCACGTAAATGGTGGAATAAGTACAATATAATTATATTAGTGATATGTGTACAACACACTGAGAGGGAGTGATTTGTGTTCATCCGCTTCCAGACCTGATATATAACAAGTCTCAGAAAAACATATCATGAACAATTCGATAAGGAATGAAGTAAACGATGTAATTCGGTATGTATAAAACTCAACATTTGGTAGATAATCTCTTAATCATACTTAAATATTTATTTAATTTTTTGTGAGTAAATATACATCCCATATTGTAGGTACAAGTAATCTCAAGTAACATTACAACATTGTGGAGTGTGGATTATACATTGTCTGTCGAGTGCTCCCCAAAGGGCCAGAAGGAACCATTCATATTGTAGGAATAATCACCCTGCAAGTTGTATGTGGTAAATGATTTTATTGCGCAAAGTTACATAAGGTACCAGATGCTGAGAACAATATAGGTTTGATCTTATTTACCAGGAAAGCAGCCAAAAGTTTCCAAGAAGCATGACATGCAACAAATGGGAGTGAGCAAATGCACATACAATGGTTCAACAATAAAGTTCAGGTGTACACACTACATTACACGTGTCAATACAAAGCCATGCAGAAGTTTCGCAAAACACATCAGATCATACACTATAACCAGTCACCTCACACACAAATAAGGCTAATATTATGCGATATGAAATATATTCTTCACTAAATTATTTCAAGCAAAATGCAAAGTCAAGTAGAACATCGTCATTATGTAGAATTCAGAAAACTTAACTGCATTAGTATATTCAACAAAACCATGCTCATGTTTTGAAGAATAAGCAATTTTAGTGTAGTACTACATTTGAAAAAAAATGTGCATGCTAAATTATAATATTTGGTAACAGAGAAGGAATGGCAATCTTCAGTGGCACCCCCAAAAAATCACAGCAACAAATTTAAAAGGCACAAAAGTACAAAGTGTTTTTATATCAAGACATCACCGAAAGATCAAGCTCAATTACAAGTCTACCCTGGTGACAAAAATGGAAGCAAATGGATTCAGATGTATATGAAAGAAACAGGTAGTTAAATAAAAGATCATACAAATAATTGAAGAGTACGCCCTGATCTACATTTATACGATGATATGACCTGTCAATGGTAGCTTACATGCTTGTTCTTACCGGTTTAGTAATTTGAAAGACATCTTATATGGGCATGTTCCAATGGCTTAAATATGCCAAAAAATTATGTTCCTACTTCTCGAGGATAGTAGGGAGAATCAAACAGGCTTCCAATGTTTCCGTATTCACCAGATACTAGAGAATACTGCAGCAAAAGATGAACAGTGAATGAACTACCTATCAGAAAACTGTGCTTCAGGAGAATAGTTATTAGTCCCATCTTATTGAATTGTTCAAGATGTTCAGTCAAAGACATGCCAGATTCTAAATTTAATCTTGAAGATTTACCCTTTCAGATATGATCTAAACCAAGACTGGGCAAGACCAAGGTCAGGACAGGCTAGGCGAAACCGTGAATTGCCCAGAAGCATCTGACCAATCAAGTTAGGTATAGGCCCAGCCTAATGGCCTACGAGGGCTAGCCCGGGCAGGCCTAATGTGTTTGGACACTGAAATGCAACCAGACCACAATTGAGCAAGACTTGACTGGACTGCCAGGCCTAAAATTCCAAGGCTGGCACTGCCCTGAACTTGGTCCTAGTGTGCCGCTCTGACTTCAGATTTTCTCAGTAGTAGTCTGTAGATTGGGATAAATCCAAGTTTGACCCATTGTACAACAGAAAAAAAATAGTTTTCTCATCCTATATTACAGGTTTTTCATGAAAAAAACGAAGATTTCTACAAAATACTTATGTTACAAAGATTAAAGAATTGCTATAAATGGCAAAATTTACCAAGAAAACACTGAACAAAGCAAAGCAACAGACCAAAGAGATGTATGCAGATGATGTACTTACTGTATCATACTCAAGAGCGTCTCCTTGGGTATAGGCATGATATTGATAATAGCCCAAATTCTGATACCGTGATGGCTTAAAAGGTTCAAGTCGAGCATCAGAGATTTGCGTGTAGGACTGAATCTGCATGGATGAGCTGGAGTTTCCGAAATGTGGATTCCACTTTTGTCCCAATATGTTGAAAAATGCTATACAAGGACCAAATATAGCCTAGTTACTAATTATAGCAATACTGAGAAACAAATCGAGCATGTTTCTTCGGCATAATGATTTAACTAAATCTGAACAAGAAAATATGTAAGGCATCGAATTACTAATGCAGTATTACCAACTTTTGAGAAGAAACTGCTTCCAGGGGCTCAATCTGGACATTTAGTGCTTGTGATAACAATGAATAGGTTGACCAAAGGTCTTGCTCTCAACATCATGGGATAAGGATGTCTACATAAAAAAAATGTTAGATATGAACAAGATGTATTTAAGCTTGAACCAATACAAAAAAAGAGAGAATAGTACTGGACTGCAAAAAAACTGCCTGGTCTCTTGCAAAGCATCTAAAAATACTTGCAAAAACTTTGTTTATTTTATTGGTTTTTCTTGTCTGTATTTATTTACCATGATGCTTTTCTAAAATTGTGAATGACAACTAGACATACTGAAAATAAACATTTTTTAATAAAATTAACCTTGTCCGTCGCAGAAGTACCTCATGCTGAGAATTCTCTGCTTGATTAAACTCCTCGAAACTGAAATTTGGGAACCAAGCAGGATTGTCCGAAACACCATGAAGACCAAATGATTGCTCCAGAGAGGAGCTACCATAGGAATTGCACATGGGCTGGCTGTAAGTATAGGCCTGCTCTCTTTCATTACCATGCCAGCATAAATTCTATTTCCCAAAACAAACAAAATCAGCAGTCAGAATCAAAAGAAAATAGTCTCAATACTTGTGGGTACTTCAAGTAAAAAAAAAAGAGCCATGTACAGTTAATGAGCAATATTGCATTTCTCCTTTTCAAGTCAATCAAATCTCATATCATCAGATGCTCCAACGAGTCAGTTGCAGGATAATGAGAAGCAATCTTCTAAATTACAATATCCTCTTGATCCCCCAATATCAGCAGTGATTATTTGCCAATCATAGAAATTATCTGTTCACAAGCTAGGGTACAAAGATGCATCACACATCACTAGAACCTCCTGATCCCACAACATAAAAAACAGTATTCAGCAAGAGCTCCTAGGATCAAATGTCCACAGCACAATCACACAGATGTTGATCACTTCTCAAATACAAGCACACCCAGCATTATACATCTCAGAACTATTCTCTTTCTCAACTAACTTTTAGAATTCCGAAGTTTCTAAATCAATACAGATCGAAGTACTATCAGCACTCGACTTCAAGCTGATTTACTATTTTTTTAAGGGGGAAGAGAACACTTGTGCTCTTCACATACAATACCCAATTCCCCATCAAGTGTATAAACGACACACACTTGCTTGATATTTTGTCGCTTTTATTCTTGCAAAATCACGAGGCACTAAGATGCAATTGCATCCGCACGATATGTGGCGCTGGTGCAGCAACATTAAACTAGCGTATGAACTATGAAAAACAGCCGTGCATTCAGAAAACAGAAGTTACCCATGTTGCTCTGACCAGCTCTGAACCAGCATCGTGCGGCTCCACCCTACCAACCGCCGGCGGCGCCACTTCCACTTCCACCTCCACGGCCAAGGCCCCCCTCCCCTCCTCCCTTCCTGCTCGCGTAAACCGGAACCCCGTACCTGTCCACCCCAATCCGCGGCTCCCCGTACTCATCCGAGTATCCGAACAGATAATCCAACCCCCGCATGCACTTCCTCCAGAGGCCGCCCCTCCGCACCTTCCCTTCCGCCTAGCCCCGTATGGCTGCCCCTGGAACACCTCCGGCGACTTATACAACGGCTCCCTCGGCGCCTCCTCCCGGTTGCCATAGAGAAAATTGATAAAATACCACTCCTTTAAAGTGGTTTCGATAAAATGTCACCCTGTAGATGGCAATTGATAAAATACCACCTAATAGAGGATTAACTCTAGGATTTACCCTTTTAGGGGTTTTAGCCATTTATTTTTTGTTTTTTATTTTTTTTCCACCAAAATTGTATAGAAAATGACCTTAATACCCTTCTCAAATCCAACCCGTTCGCTGCTGTTCGATCTCCTGCGCGAGATCTCCTCCTGCGCTGCGCTTCTCCAGACCCTCTGAAAACAAAGGAGAATGAGCAAACAGAGCCTCTGAAACAAAGGAGAATGAGCAAACAGAGCCTCTGAAAAACAATAAACCCTTCACGCAATGCACAGATCAGGAGTGCACATGAACATATATACACGTTCAGTGAGCTTGGAACGGAACAGTCAGAGCTTCAGAAGAGAACCTGACGTTATTGGCAATTTTGGGAGTTGGGACCGTATTATAAAGCCAAGGTCGCTCGTTTCCTTTCTACTAGTTTACAATCCAAAGTCACCATTCTATCGATTGTAGAATTTTCGAAGTTTTTCCGCAAGCCTATAACGAGCAATTCCACAAACAGCTTGTGGACACTTGATCTCCTCCTCAACAGGCATCCATCCAGGACACAGCCAAGAAACACCAAAAAATCTTCAACTCGTGCAAAAGGTAGAATCAAGAATTCGGTACAAGAAACGGGATGCTCACATAACATCCAGCACCACGAAACCCGCGCTTATCTGCAGGGCAACTAAAATCTAGAAGCGCACACGGCAAGAGGATTTGCCCGCACGCCCGCTCGAGGTCTGGAGAAGCGCAGCGCAGGAGGAGATCTCGCGCAGGGGATCGAACAGCAGCGAACGGGTTGGATTTGAGAAGGGTATTAAGGTCATTTTCTATACAATTTTGGTGGAAAAAAAATAAAAAACAAAAAATAAATGGCTAAAACCCCTAAAAGGGTAAATCCTAGAGTTAATCCTCTATTAGGTGGTATTTTATCAATTGCCATCTACAGGGTGGCATTTTATCGAAGCCACTCCAAAGGAGTGGCATTTTATCAATTTTCTCGTTGCCATAGGGCTCCTCCGTCAAGATTGAAGCTGGGTTGATCTCTAGGGGTGAAAACGGGTGGGATTCGGGCGGATATTGCTGTTACCCTATCCTAACCCATATTTTTTTTCTCCGGATTCGGTACCAATCGGATTCGGTGTCGGATCGGTCGGGATTAACCCAATTCGTTTGCACCCCTACTTGTTTGTAAGGAATGCATACAGTGCAGTAAATGGAGTAGGACGCACTGACTTGATGTTACTATTTAATAGCTGATATGAAAGATTTTATTTTACCATTGCAAAAGAAAATGAAACGTCAAATAGTAGCACTAACCTGAAATCAAACTTGAAGATGTATCGGATTCGGACGGATATTCGGATTCGGACGGATATTGCTGTTACCATATCCTAACCCATATTTGTTTCTCCGGATTCGGTACCAATCGGATTCGGTGCCGGATCGGTCGGGATTAACCCGACCCATTTTCACCCCTATTGATCTCTATGTGTGAAGAGGTATCTGGAATTGACAGCGCTGATGAAGGGTTACGAAGATCCTACGGTTGTCCTTCAAGTCCATGCCGGTGCCGACTTCTATTATAGCAAAGCGTTATGATGTTCTGGAGTCATCCGATTCCCATCTGATGGTGCAAATCTAATTACCTTCGTTTTACCTTGGTCAAACGTTAGCTGCTAAAGACTATTCACCGTAATTTGCCAGTAAATTGGTTGGCTAACAAAGCAGAGTATCCTAGTTCATAGTCTTAGTTTATTTCGACCCACCCCACTTACCCCAGCTGGAGAAGGCGAAGCTTCCTATGTTACCATGGTGGAGACGAAGGAAATGAAGAAGAGCATAGCCGATCTGAAGAAAAGTTAAGAAAAATCTCAAAAACTAGTACAAGCTCAAATGGACAAATTAGTGGGAATGATATCCAATTTCATGATTGCACATCCCAACAAGGAGGTCTCCAACAGGTAATCAGGTTTCCAAGGTAATTTTGGTCGTCCTTTTGCACCCTCTATGGCAGTACTTAGCGAGGCTATCATCACAAATGTTGTTGCCCTAGGAGTTAGTCCACCGTCGGGTTTTTTTGTGGGAAATTTCTGTGCACCTCCAGTAATTTTAGGTGAAAAAAATGGAAAGGGAATAGAAAATCCCCCAGGATTGCCTCACTATATGCTGAGATCAGACCACCACTATAGTAATCTTCATAGCATAAACTTAAATCATGGAGTGGCACCTTATGGACCAATGCAATGGGATACTACAGTCTTTGCTCATCCTCAAAGCTTACCCTCTCTGGAGGAGTTCCTGGAGCCTGAGCAAAGTAGTGGGCAACAATTTTATTAGGAGAACAATAGAGCTCAGGCCATACTCAAGTCACCCAAATTGAATTTCCCTGAATTTGATGGTAAGGATCCCGATGGCTGGATTGCTAAAGATGAAAAATACTTTGATGCTACTAAGACCCCTTTAGGACAAAGAATTGGCTATGTTGTAACATACTTAGAGGGAAGAGCTCATTATTGGTGGAGAGGAACTAGGTGTTATTCTACAATCCTTCCATGGCATCAATCCTATAGGATGGTTGGTGATAGATTTGTTGAATCCTCTTTGTATGATAATATCAGAATGTTCCCTTGGTTGAAACAAACATGGTTTGTTAAGTCCTATGTGGATCAATTTGAGGAGCTCATGAGTCTTGTGAGGAGAGACAATCCTTTACTCCCTGATGGGTACTATGTTTGCAGTTTTATGGCTGGACTGCAGGACTACATTCAAAACCACTTACAGTGACATAGGCCGAGGAATATGATTGAAGCTATGTGGATGGCAAGAAGAATTGAATAGTTTCACCCATGGAGGAATAGAAGCTATGGGAATCAGACCAAGGGAGAGTATGCTAGCCACAGACACAAGGGAGCTACTAAGACTCATCATAGCCGAAGATTTTACAAGCAAGGCAAAGAGGTCAAGGCAAGGACTAACAATTTTCAGCCTAAGACTGGAAAGGATTATGGAAAATGTCAAAAGTGTCTGGAACCTTAGTTTCCAAGGCATAAATGTAAAACACATGAAAACAATTATTCGCAGTGACTAATGGGGATCAACATGGAGAACTCTTTAGTGAATCTGACAAGGAGGATGAAGAAGTGAGACCATATGAGAAACTATCTTCCCGTCCTGAAGACCAAAGTAAGGAGTCAGTTCTCCAAATATCCCTGCATGCTGTCCATGGCACAACTTCTTCCTGTAGCACCTTTACCTTAATACTCAAGATAGGGGGTGTGAACGCTATTGTATTAGTGGATAGTGGAAGTAGTGCCACTTTTGTGAGTTCCTAATTAGCTCAAAAAGTAAAATGTCAAATCATCAACCAACCTCTAGTAAAAGTGATGATAGCTGATGGAGGACTGCTGATGAGTAGTACAATTTGCCATCATTGCCATTATGAAGTCCAATGAGGGAAATTTGTGTCTTATGAGGGTACTACCCCTGAAGGGCTATGACATCATATTAGGTGTAGATTGAATATATGTGCACAACCCTGTCAGTTCGGACTTAAAGACTAGGGAATTTTTTGTTAACAAGTTGGCACAAAGGCATTTACATTCCTTGATGAAACACAACCAAATTCAAGTTGCATGATTGAGTTACATCAATTGCACAAATTAATGAACAAGGAAGTAATTGGTGTTGTGGTTTATGAACCAAATTCAAGTTGCATGATTGGGTTACATCATGCTATGCCCATTCTACTTGGGACTAAGTTGGTGAATCAGTGGCCATGTAGGTTACCTCATTACCAGAAAACAGCAATGGAAGAACATATGGAACAACTGCTAAAATAAAAGGTAATCAGAAACAATATGAGTCCATATTCTTCTCCTACTATTCTTGTGAAGAAGAATGATGGTTCTTGGAGAATGTGCGTTGATTATATACAATTAAATGCTAGTACAGTGAAAAACAAGTACCCTATACCAGTTATTGAAGATTTATTGGATGAATTGCATGGTGCCAAAATCTTTTCAAAGATTGATCTCAAATCTGGGTATCACCAAATCAGAATGTAGTCTCTGACATTGAGAAAACAACTTTCAACACTCATATGGGGCTTTATGAGTTTGTAGTGATGCTATTTGGCCTAACTAATGCTCATATGACTTTCAAAACCCTTATGAATGAAGTTCTGTCCATATTTTTGAGACACTTTGTATTAGTGTTCTTTGATGACATTCTTGTGTTCATCAAGTATATGGAGGAACACTTAGAGCATTAAGGCATGTTTTTCAAGCTATGGGGATAACAAATTGGTTGCAAAAGGAGCAAGTGTGTTTTTGGTCAAAAGCAAGTGTGAGGTATCTATCTGAAGAACCGCCTACACAGAATTGACAATAATGTGTAAATGATCCACTATTCCATTGATCCTGTCAGAAATGTCATGTTTAATCTCAAGAGTCAGCATGGTGCTATGAGTTGGCTCCTCCGCTCCTTTCCTTTTTCTGCCATGCGAGGCCCCACTAATAATCTATTCATGGCACTGCATACTCGTTGAAAAGGAGTAGTAGATGAAGGCGCATAGCTTCCCTCGGGATTAGTAAGCCTTTCCCTGTGTAAGCAAACTGCTAGTTGTTATGGGGATAGGCAAAAGATAGGCACTTACGCAAAAGCAGGCATTACCTTGCAACCACTAATAATTAACAAATTTAGATAATGTGAAAAGAAGTCACAATTAGTAAATAACTAGCTGAATGTCCGTACATTGCTATGGATTTAAAAAATTTTTAGAACGTGTTTGTATGCATATTCTAAAAATTTTACCACCCGTGAGTTTCAGAACATGTAGTATAATAAATTTTAAAAATCCGTAGCAACGCACGGGCATTCAGCTAGTAATAACAATAACGATAAGTAATAGTAGGATAACTACTCTTCTAGGATTTGTAACATACCAAAATTCACTAATCCTCTGGAACAATAATGATAAGTAACAGTAGGATAACTACTCTTTTAGGATTCATAACATACCAAAATTTTACCACCCGTGACTAGTATGCCAAGTGTTGGGATTGAATCACACAATCTTCTTTCTTTCTCCAACTCTTACCACTTAACAGGAATTATACGGCTTAAATAAGGCTCATACGCTCACACACGACCTCTACGCACCCACTAACTTCACTAACTTGGGCCTACTCTCGTGCCTCCTGGAATCACTCCACGATCTGCACGAGATCGCTTCTCACGGCTACGACCGCTTCACACAGTTATGATCGCTTCACATGACCACCCACATCTTCCAACTTCCCTCTTATCCGGATGCTCCAATTGCTACAGTGTTCTTCCGAGTACCGACTACGACCACTGCAGCTGCTACAACCATTGTAGCTTCTACGACGTACGACTATGGTGTCCTATGACTACAGCTGCCTTACGACCATAGAGTCTTACGACCACGGATGCCTTACGACCATAGCTGTTTCGACCATGGCTGCCTTACGACCATGTTGCCGTGACCATGTCCGAGCACCGACCGGGTTCTCAAAATTTCGACTGCTGCTTCGAACATGGTGCATCATCTCGATGCTACAACCATGGTACATCAACTCGCAGCTTCAACCATGGCTTCTCGTGTACTCAGAGTCTTTGACTGACTTCATGCTCGATGTCTTCGACTACCTCGTACCCGGAGCTACAGTACTCGGTATATAGTACTCGTAGTACAGTACTTGGAGATACAGTGCTCGGAGCCTCCAACTTCAACTTTCGCAGTTTCGATTGCTCCTTCGGGTATGTCTTCGACCACTGCTTCGACTGTGGCTTCAACCACGGCTTCGAGTATGGCTTAGCCCATAGCTTCGATACAGATCACCCGCATCTTGTCGCTCGTAGTAGCATCTTCTAGCCACATGCTATAGCCTTCTCTTCGCATGACTTACAATGATCTCACACCACTGTTGAGTCATGTCTTCATCTTGCAGCGCCCTTACACCATCGTCTTCTCATAGCGGCTTCACATCGTCAACATTGTCAGTCACACACTGGCTTCTGATTCGAGGACGACGGATTCACACCACCACCTTCGGCTTCACAACGAAACTTCAAACAGTGGGTTTGCACCGCTGTCGTTGTCATTCTCACACCGATTTCTCCTCACAGCAGCATTGCACTGCCATTAGCACCGGCATCACACCGACTCTTCCTCACAGTGGTCTCACACCGTCGCCTTCACTTCTTCTTGCAGCGACACTACACCGCTACCACTCACCTTCACACCGAGGTATGGTTGTTAGCTTCTGCCCATAACTTCTACGACCACTTACAACTCATCAAGACTAAATCTAATATTCTCCCCCTTGTAACAATCAGGCACCACCATAGGTTGCGGCGACACGGCAGGACGGACGCTGTGCACAAACCTCAAGGGGCTGGCCCAACCGCCAGGATGGCAACGGCGCTCCCTATAGGCCAGGTCTGAGAGAGGGAGAGTTGGATTTGGAAGAGGGGGACAACACCGATGCAAAATCACATGCTAGAGAGCACTAGAAGGAGACCATCTTGATGAGGGGGAAGGAAGCTGTGGCGAGCATGCAACCTATCGGCAGGCCGCACAAGCGCCCGAGGGAGAAGAGACGACGTGGAACGACGGTGGGCACAAGGGAGCATACCGAGGATGTGGAGGGCACGGAAGGAGGAAAATAGAGAGCACTCATGGCACAGGTGGCTCATCGGAGAGGCAAAAGAGGAGGAGGATAGAGGCAGTGGTGTCTAGGGTTCGAGGAGGGAGCGACAGGGTAGGAAACAAGGAGGAGGCGAGAGAGGGAAGGGGACGGGGGTAGGAGAGGTTGGGGTCACGGGGTGCGGGTTTTGGGGGATGGAGAACATGGGGCCATGGGAACTGCTATATTCATTGTGGGGCTGGCTACGTCGGTAGCAAGGGATGGTCCAGATGCTTTGTGGTGAGATTGAATGGTTGTAGAGAGTCGAGAGAAAACACACCGACAACCACAAACTTGTTTTTTTTAAGGAGTAGAGAAAATCTACTATATACAAGATATAATACATATGTATACTAGTAGTTGGGCCAAATTCATTCTATTTATGCCTAATCAGCCTAAATTGATGCCGGCCCATTTCCCTCTCCGGCTCTCCCAGGCCCAAATTGGCGTGCAGTGCTCACTCCTCTTGTCCCATTTCCCTCTTGGTCAGTCACTACTCAGTTCTCCTCTCCTCTCACAACTCTCAGTCTCACTCAACTGACTCAAGTCTCTCTCTCCTCTCCGTCAGGCGACGCTGGAGGCCAGCCAGGAGCACTCGACCGTCTCGGCGTCTCGCAATCACAAGTCGCAACTCAAGACCATCGCCAACCTCCTCCTCTAGGTATGCTCACGGTGGACTCCTCTTCAGTCCTACCCCTCTTGGATCTTGAGCTTGCGCTGCGGAGTCTAGATTTGTTCTTATTGGATTTAGGAGTTTGGATATGAATTTGGAAAGCTCCAAACTTTGCAATTATGCAATAGAATTTGAGCTCCTCTACTGTTAGTGTTGTGCCACGATTAGATTTAGCAAGAGGAATTGGTAGTTATTTTGCTCGAATATGCGAGAATTGTCCATTGTAGAAGTTGAGCTTGAGCTTGAAAAAGTTACTTGTCCTAGTCTTATTCTAGTCAATGTCTTTTTCTTCTGTTTAGCAAGAGGAACTTTTAGCTGTTAATTAATTGTTGTTGATCGAATGCGAAATGTTGTATGCTTTGGTGATTGTTAAGCTCCAATTTTGTCCAATTATATGTGTCACTTGTAACTTGTTGATTTCTAGTACCTTTTTGTGGAATCATGAGAAATGTATGTAGTACACAGAATTGTGGTTTTCTGTGCAACCGGGAGGCATGTATGACCCTCAGGTAGTGAGATTACATGCTTTGATGCTTACACAACCTAGAGGGGACTATGATGGAATTTAGATTATTCTGTAGTTTTTTTTCAAGTAAATCTCATTCATGTTACGCATTGGGGTGACTGGAGAGGGTAAATGTTGTTAAATTGTTTTTGATTAGTCTGGACAAAGCTTTATGTTTAAAGAAGTGATATGTTTTAGGCATGATGCTCATCTTTGTCTGTCACAAATACAGGGTTTTCCTAGCTTGTATACTGCTCATGTTATAAGTCTTCCGGTTTTCAAGTAATCCAATTTTGTTTTGAGCTCTGCAAACTTTCCATGTTTTGAGCTGTGCAACTTTCCAGTCTAGTGAAATTATTTGCAACATTTACTCCTATTTGTTTTAAGTTTAAAAAAGAACTGCTATTAGTTCATTTTTAAAACTAAATGGATTGCTGCTACTTCAATTTTGCTTTGATACGGACATCAAGAAACTAAAGATATGTCTTCCTTTTGTATTTATATTAGAACCAAATGCTAAAAATGGTTTGGACTTGGAGAAATCCTCCTGGACTCAGTAGTTGCTAGAGGTTAATGTAACCGTTCCAGTCCCCAAGGGATAAAAAAAAAATCAAGGTTTGTCATATGTGAGATTAAGAAGAACCATCCGAAGGTTGGACTGAAGGGCCAATCTCCTATAATTGATGTAAGTGACTATGATGGAATTGTTTACTTTATCCTCTTCTTTTGGAACAATATCATTCTACTGATACAAATTACATAGGTTGAATACATGATGAGAACCTCCCTCGTGGAGAATAATACATCTGATATGATGTTCTCGTGGAGAATAAGGTATGATACCTTGTGGTCTAACCTGATCTTTGCTAATCTGATCTTTGATATATGTTTAATTTTGTAGATCTTTGAGTTTTAAAAAATGAAAAAGTCTGCAAATTTGAAATCTTTGTGGGAGAAAGCTGTAAGATATGTAACTGTTATTAGTCTCTATAATTTGCTATTTAATTCATGTCATTATGCTAGCTTTATGTTGACCATTTTCTTGTAAGAAATAATTAATTTCTATAATTTCTACATTTTTTATTATATCTATATACACATATGATTGTATCAGTGTTTTGGGTGAAACGGTGTGTCATGGTATCGACATCCAAGCAATCTAGCTCCAAAGTTTGAAGTCCAAATGCCTATCCTAAAAATCCTAGGTCCGTCGCTGTACCTGACGGCACATCGAAGACGAGGGCCTCGACACCCGCGGCCATGGCAAGGAGGATGACGGCGAGGAGGGGTAGCAATGCGGTCATGTTGGGTGCGAGATCTGGCTGCTGCTCGTAGTGGGAAAGCTGGGTAGGTGTACATGTGGCAGGTTATTTGAGGCTAGCTTGTGGGGTTAGAGAGCAGTGAGCTTGGCGCCAACAGTGACAGCATAACTACAGCAGTGTTTTTCTCTTGGTCATGTACAATATGATGACATAAGCTGTCTATAAGAGGTATCACATAGGGATTTTGTCGAGGTGGATAAAAGAGAAAGAGAAGAGAGAAGGAGGTCGATTGTAATTCCATAGACGATCAAAACGCGAGAAAATAGCCTGCTATAGACAACTTATGTACATTGTATCAATATTATCTATATTATAGAAACAACCCATTATAAATAACTTACAGATAATCCATTATAGAAGGTGTCTTTAGTGTTATCTATAGATGACATTGAGTGATACTATAGACAGTAGCTGTCTGTACCATTGTACATGTCCTGAGAGTGCGGGCAGTTGGTTTAGTTAAAATGGTTCTTTTTTTTCTTCAAAAAATCGGTTTTTTAAGTTTCCATCGAAATAACTAAAGAAAAAAATCAAACCAAATCGGATTAACTGAACTTAAACTCGATGTACTGATGAATGATGATCTACCAGTACATAGTGTAAGCATTCGTTTATAGTGTATGTACACTACCAGTACACTAATAAGTACTAATACAGTAAGCATTTGAGATTTTGAAACAATATTGTCGCATAAAACAATTAGTACACTAGTAACACACTAACACTAGTACAATATTTTTGTATGAAACAATGAAACAAATACAACAGATGACAAATTAACAATGAGCATTTGAGATTTTGAGCAGCAGATGGCACATAGTTCAAGAATAGTAGGAGTAGAACTACAGTCTATTGCCAAGCAATAACAGAGTTGAAATAAAAACATCATCGGTGACATTACGCTGGATCACATGCAAATAAACATGAATGTTGAGCAATGGGCCAATGAACACCACATAGTCTTCTCTCGATCTCTTGATATCTTCCATAACCATAAGTAATAACAAGTAACTAATGAGTAAATAGAATCAAGAACAAGAGTCCAAGTTGTAGGGGCTAGGAAGTGGACTCGGTAGGCTTGGTGATGGAATTGGACTTTGAATTCGTCTTGGAATATGAAAAATTGTCACCATATTCCACAATAAATGGAATGGTAGCAATTAGAAACCAATAGTCAATTGACATAGTGTATAAATAAGAAAGAAATAACTAAATGAATTTTTTTCATTTACCTTCCTCAATTTTGGCCAATTATTCAGCGTTCTCTTCAACATTGACAAAAGGGGTCTATGGCTTGGCGGCACACTGGGGCCTGGCCAACTGGCACCATTCAGGTGCAGGTTAGCTATAGCGGCCAGTCTGGTAGAGGTCGTGTGCCGTTTGGGCGTGGGTTGGCGGTGGCGGTGGTGCAGTGCAATGTGCGGCTATGCGGGGGTGTGGGGCAGGGCTAGCTGTGCACCTACACCTGTGGGCCTTACAGCAGTGGTGGTGCGGTCTACGGGCACGAGCGGCTTGCGGCGGTGTGGCTAGCTGGTGGCTAGGTTTCCAACTTCACTTGAGGGTTAAGAAAGAGAGAGAGAGAGAGAGAGAGAGAGAGAGAGAGAGAGAGAGAGAGAGAGAGAGAGAGAGACAGAGGAGAGAATTGAGAGGCGAGTGCTTGGTTGTACGTGAATTTGATTGGTCGGTCTAGCATCGGTGAGTCATGAGAAGAGGCTAAGCCGCCTGAACACTATGGCCAATGGGCCTTGGGCCCTTTGTGGTCTGCCCTTTGGTATTGGCGTATTGATTTCGATTGGAGTCAGCCATCAGGGAGACTGGGAAAGGGTGTTACTACTATTTCAGTTTTTCGGCTAGTTTGGTTTCTACACTAAGAAACTACACTGTAAACCAAATAACACCAAAAATAAAACCACACTAAATTCCGAACAAACCATAATTTCAGTTTTTACCAATTTGGTTTTTTGGCTTCAGTACAAAATTGCCCACCCCTATGCACAACTGCAGTAATTAAGTAGGAGTGTCAATGTGTGAGTATGCTCATGTCCAGATGTTTTATTATTTAATCCTTTTTAATTTTATAATAACTCCTAGCTCAACTTATTTTCAAATTTAACCCCTAAACTGCCATGCCAATAATCATGACGTGGCCAAACCTTATTACACCATTATCACTGGCATTGTAGTATTGTTTGGCCACACCTGTGACAGTGGCATGACCAAAGTGGCCATTTTCTAGCTCAGAGCTACACTTATCCTGTGGTGTAGCAGTGTTGCGCTACGGATGGCGCCGTGGCAAAAAAAAAAGGTTAAAATTGAAAATAATTTAGACGAGGGGTTATTAAATAAAAAATAAATTAAAATATTTAAATAATAAAAATTGTTCACTAGCGTTTTGGATGGTTTTCAGTTTAAGCCAATAACCCTCTATGTACAGGAAAGGAATTCTATAAAGGCCTCCCTCAGATGCTGCCACGTACGCCTGGGGAGATACATGACAGCATCTGGGGAGGGCTTAGACGTCTTCGTCACAAATTCACCATAGCTGCTCTGAATTTCTCGAGCAATTAAGCGCGCGGCGGCACGTACCACGGATGCGGCCACGAGGTAATGAGGGGAGAGGGGGGGGGGGGGGGGGGGGGAGGCAGGGTAACCACGCGTTCTGCAATGCCGCGGACCACGGCCTGCAGTGGACATCGTCGATACTAGTTTCGCCATCAAGTCGATCGCGCGTTGCGGCAGCACGTACCTACGCACGCCGTAAGCGACAATGGCGCGACTGGCTGCAGGGCGGCGCACGTACGGTGCGGACGTCGATGTTTGGCTGGCTACTACGCCTACGGGTGAGATCTACCGAGGCGCGCGCACCTGCAGCCGAGGGCAAGGGTTGATGGATCGCGGCACCGGAAACGCGCGCACGGGCAGCACGCCGGCTTGGTCGATCGATCGGCCGGCCGTGCGCCTAGCTACTACGGGCTACGGCTCAGCCACGGCCTGCTCGTTCAGCTACGGTGCGGACGTCGATGTTTGGTTAATTCCATGTCACAGCATGTGGCCATTCATCCCGACATTCCAAGCATCTTGTGAGAAATTTCAGGTGCATTTCGGCAGCTTTAATTCAAGGAGTTTGCGACTGGGTGCGCGATAAGATGCGGGTGCGAGTCTTTGGTGCTCACGTTTCGATCCCACCTCCTACCTTAAAACAGACTGTACATTTACTCTTGTCCTCTTTTTCCTTCTTTTATAGTTCGAGCAGTTAATTGTTAATTTACAACTGTGAGTGGATTCTTTTGGACTGATAGTTTATGACTTACTAGTTGAATACCTGTGCGTTGCTATGGATTTTTAAATTTATCATACTACATATTTTAAAACTCACGAGTGATAAATATTTTTAGAATATGCATACAAACATGTTCTAAAAGTTTTTAAATCCATCAAGTAAGTCGGAAGCTGTCGATCACACCTCGTGGTCATAAGTCAGTAGACATCGACCACACCTCGCGGTCGTAGGTTTGGGAGCCCTCGAGCACACATCGTCGTTGTAAGTCAGAAGCCGTCGACCATCACGCGTGATCGTAGGTTGGGAGCGGTCAGCCATCGCTGGTGGTCGTAAGTTGGCAGCGGTCGACGATCGATCGTGGTCCAAAATCGGGAGCCTTCGACAATGGCTCGTGGTCACACGTCGAAAGCCGACGACCATCGTTCATGGTCATAAGTCAAAAGTCATCGAGGACACCTCGTGGTCGTAAGTCGGAACACATCGACCAGCGTTCGTGGTTGTAAGTTGGAAGACATCGACCACACCTCGTGGTCGTAAGTCAGAACACATCGACCAATACTCGTGGTCGTAAATCGGAAGCCGTCGATCAATCTTGTGGTCATAAATTAGAAGTCATTGACCATCGTGCATGATCGTAGGTTGGGAGCTGTTGACCATCGCTGGTGGTCGTACATTGGCAGGCCTTCGGTGTGCTTATGCCCTGTCGCCCGACTACCGGCGCTAGCCTACTCGGCCCGCCTGACTTGCTCGACCCCGACTTCGACCACGGTCCTTCGACGTCGACCACAGCCCCCTTCGACCATAGCCCCCTTCGACCACGGCCCTGACTTCGACCACAGCGTCGACTTCGACCACGGCTCCGACTTTGACCACTGCCCCCTTCGACTTCGACCACTGCCCTCTTCAACCACTGTCTCCTTCGACCACAATCCTTCGACGATGACCACTTCCCCCTTCGACCACGGTTTCGATTTCGACCACGGATCTTCAACTTCAACTAGCGCTCGTGGTCATAAGTCGGAAGACATCTGTAGGATCGTAAGGGCCTTCTCACCCCAAAAGCTAGCCAATGAGGTGAGGGACTCCTCCACTTTTAAGTTAGGTCCCTTGCACTTCCACAACTAATGTGGGACTATTCCAACAATCTCCCCCTTCACACATTGGTGTCCCTCAGCCCTTCACCGCCCCTTCACCGTACACCGACGGTCCCTCGGGGTCACAGTCCATCAAGCATTCACACACTAGTGTCCATTGGGCCAGAGATGTTAGAACCGAGCTCTAATACTAGTTGTAGGATCGTCAATTGCAATCAGAGGGGGGTGAATGATTGCAGCGCACAGCGAAAGCTTTTCTTAAATTTTATTATTATTTTTAAATCTGTAAATCACATAAACAGACACAAAAGTAGAAGACAGCAAAAGATAATAATAATAATAATAATAATAATAATAATAATAATAATAATTCACTAAGTCTAATTACGACCACACCACCTAATCAAGCCAGCACGGACAACTCGGCCGCCGCTCAAAATCTTGTATATTCCTGTATGCAACGCCACCGCACACATGTGTAATTATCACACCTCCCTAATCCTTTTTTTCTTCTCTCCTCAAATATGCATGCATCTGACTAGTATTAATTGATGTGCATGTTGACTAAAATTTTCTTTGATGAGATGGCTATGCTTCTCTCTCTCCTCCGTATCGAATGCTGCATGCAACCTTGTCTACTAATTAAACTCTAATGCATGCAACTTAGAGCAAGTTTAATAGTACAGATAGCTGCTACCTTCAATACATTTCCATGTCATCAAAAGATAATAATGCAGTCAACTCATACAATAAGCTGGCTATAAGTTGTCTCCACAAGAGTTCTCAATCATTTAATACATACATGGGTATTGATAATTTAATACATGCATGAGTATAGCAATTAGTTCTTTGGGTACATGCATGGATAATGCATCTTTTCCTGTGCTATAGCCTGACTCTTGCATGGGAGTCGGCTGGGCTCTCTCTCTCCTTTTCTCTCCCCTCCGCATAGGACTATGCTGACATGGATTTCCTTGTAGCTAGCACAGTCAGCCTTATTAAACTTGCTCTTACAGTGTTGTTCGGCAGCCGAGATAAAAAATCCTTGTGCGCGCGAGAGTTCGTGGCGCCGTGATGCGCTGGCGTGGATCAGTTCGCGTTGCCTTTCGCGCGAACAACTGAGCCGTGCTGCCTTCACGCACGGTTCCTTAGCACGTCGACCGAGAACGACTTTGTCGAGATTGGCCCAATACGAGGAAAGAAATCGAGACGCCGACGATGACGAGATGACGCGAATCGACAGCGCTGAATTTTTTTTTCTCTCGGAACAGATCTGATTTTATTTCTATATCATGGTGGCTACAAAGTGCCCTCCTTACACCTCTAAACCCTAGCATGAAATTAATTTCTCCAAAAGTCACGGGGTTAGCCTCCAACCCCACCTCTCTATTTATAGTCTAGGGCCCAACATATGGGTTAAACCTAAGCCCACGAGTTCTAATCTAATTCCAACAGCAAAGGTACCCGAAACCCTTCCTAACACGGGTTTCCCAAAATTCTAACTTTTCTAACGCGTCACGTGTCGAAGCCTCCAGGACCGCACCTCCCGTAGCTTCTCCACGCATCATCCAACTCTGATCTCCATGCGCCCCAAGCATGAGCCCGACCATCGCGTGACCTCCTTGACCGTCTGAACCTCGGATCTTCCCATCCTAGTTCCAGTCCACCTCGTCACCGACCATGATCGCCTCCATGCTCAACCTGCACATGTAAAGACCAAAGAACATTCTTCCGGTACAAGTTCGTCCAAACTTGACCAACGTCAATCCGCACACACGCAACACAACTCGCATAACGCCGCTAAACAAAATTATGAAATATTCATCATCACAAATTAACCATTGTCAATTATTCATTATAACAATATTCTAGACCTAGCCACATGGTCTAACAATCTCCCCTTGATAAATACATTGACAACACCATAAGATTGTATGATGAATTAGCTTCAAATAAATATAAGTGAAGAACTGAAGCCGAAGAGCATGTTGTAAGCCATAAATCTCAAATCTCTCCTCCTCAACATAAGAGAGGCAATTTTATTCTCCCCAAATTCTCTTTAATTTCTCGCAAAGCACACCAAATCTTTTCTCCTTTGGCAATATAATCATCAAGAAAATTCAAAAAAAGGAACAATTCTAAGAATGAGCAATGAGAGTAAAAATCAAGAAGCTTTGTAGATTATACAAGTCATTGTCCATGATTAAATAAAAGAACCAAGCCATATTTTTTAGTAGAGCTATCTAGATCATATAAAGTCATATATCATATAGCAATGCAAAAACCAGTCTTGAGCAAGATTAAGCAATTTATATTAATAACAGGCATCTCAACAATGACCAAATCAATTATAAAGAGCACAATGAGATATCACAACAAAAAGTCAAAACCTAGAAGTGAAGCAAATTTTAAATCCAGACGAGTTAGCAGTCTCATATAACAACCTATTGCTCTACACTCAATTCATAGGCATGTGGCATGCTTGTAGCATACTTCTTTTCATAATGAAATGCTTTTATCATACTTGTTTAAATGGTGGCATGCTTGAAGCATATTTCTTTTCATTTGTGCACTTTTTGTGCTTTTTTCTTTTTGTATACCATGGCATGCTTGAAGCATACATCTTTTCAATTTTCTCTATTGTTCATTTTTTTTATAACATGCCAAATTGAGTGATCATAAAAAGATTGCAATATAAAACATGCGAGCCTCATAGCCAAGATTTAAAATAAGACTCACAATCAAACTAATCCTTTTTGATGAATATCGCAAAGTACTATCTATAATAAATCTAGTTAAAGTATTCTGTCATGTCATATTTTAGTTCAAGTGCAACAAATTAATTATAGCCAGTTGTGATCAAAGCTACACAATATATGAGTAAATATGATAAAGAGAGCTCTATTAAAAGAACTCATTTAATTTCAATGGCTTGAACTTGTTGATTTATTTGACAAGTATAATAAACAAAGCTTCCTAAATTTTTAAACAACAAGCTCCCCCTCAGAATAATCCCATAAAATGTAACACACCTAACTCACTTCGCACATGAGCAAAATGAGAAGTACTAAGCAGCTTAGTGAGAATATGAGCAATCTAAAAATCAGACTCATCAAAGTGTAAGATTACATCATTTTTTTCATATGGTCGCTTAAAAAGTGGAATATCTTGTAAGCTATCAACGGAGTGGAGAACCATCAAGCGTTCCAATCAAGTAATGATGTAAAAGAACGGAACTCAATCTAGCTCACGTTCTCCATCCTTGTCAGCTGTTCTTACATCACAGGAAACATCGGTCTCACAGTACTGGGGTTAGTGAAATAAGATCTAGGAATCCAGTACTGAGACACATTAGCTCTAGGAACAAAAAAACATTGCACGTTTTTGTTTCAAAGCATTCAATCTTTCCTTCTTCTCTTTCTTTGCACGTCTAAAGCAAAATTCATGCAAGTGTCTATCTCTTCCACAATAAGTGCATTGAAATTTAACATAACCACTATCCTTTTGAGATGATGAGCTAGCACCTACATTATCATTCGATGAACTTTGCACAAAGCCAGCAGATTTAAACACGGTTTGTTTTGGTTCAAGTTTCACATTAATTTTTCCAGGTTCAAGAGACTGAATAACCTTAGGAGAATTATTCTTGACATGCTCAACAGAATAAAATCCTAGACCATGATTTTTCACACTTGTTTTTGATTTGTCTAGAATCATATTCAATTTTTTCTTACCAAAAGAAAATCTCTCTAAAGTGTCTTTCAGGTACTCATTCTCTTTAGCTAGAGTAGGACAAGTTGTGCATTTAACAGGTTCATTCACAAGATTTTTAGAAGCATTAAACTGAGCCATTTTTTCTTTTTCAGCAAAATTATTAAGTTGTCTAGTCAAAACTTCTATTTCAGTGTTAAACTTAGGACAATTAGAGTAAGAAGATATCTCATGATAGAGCATCTGTTGAATTGTTTCTTGTGATGAATTAAGTCTAGCTTCTAGCAATTCACATTTCAAGCAAGTTTTAGATTGAGTATTTGAAATACTTGACTCTAAACATGTAGGAGAGCTAAACTTGAGCTTTTCAATTTCATCATGTGCAAGTTTTAACTTTTCACAACAAGAGTCATGTGCCAATCTCAACTCATCAAGTTTAGCAGTTACATCACTAAGTTGAACTAAGTTTGATGCATTAATTGTTCTAGCAGATTCCAACTCTGATACGGGGTCGCCCGATCTTCTCGACGTAGGATCAAGATACTCACGTGGAATTGATGAATCGTAGTGATCCCCCGTTGCCAATGCAAGAGTTAGCACTCTATAATTCGCCCAATCACACGTGTTGAACTTCACGACCACCAGATGAAGTTCTCTCGCGCTCCCAATTCCCAGCGGAAAGGCTGAACGATCTTGATTTTTGACTAACTCCCAATTCCTTCAATGTTGTTCGGCCAACAGAAAGAACAAGAGTATTTTTAATATCAAAAGTGGTTCTGCTTTACAATGGGAGTCTACCCCTCAATATATAGTCTCAGACTAAGACTACTCAACACTAAATTCTCCATGTGGTACTATTCACGCGCAAGCACTGTAGCACGGTACTGTAGCATGGTCGGGTACTGTTCACGGCCCGCAAGCACTGTAGCATGGGTACTGTAGCACGGGCCTGGTACTGTTCACGCATTGCACTATTCATGGGCTGATCATTGTTCATGCCGTGGACTTGTGCTTCCTTCGATGACGACCACATATCCTTGATCTCCATCCATCGCTGACTCTTCAAACCTGAGTACAAGTAAAACATTGTTTTTAGGTAGTATAAAATTCTCATTTAAATTAATGACATATTCATTAAGGAGCAGGTTCACCTGAGATTGTAGTTTCTTAGCTCGTGCTCTTGTTATTGGTCCTGTTATTGATGTCTCATTACTAGCGATGTCCTCATCATACTCCCCTTCTTCAAAAAAAGCCGTCCTCGGCTTTTGATAGCCTGAAATTGTACTAAACAAAAAAAATACAATGTGTATGCATGGTATATGTATTGGTCAGTTACACCCCTTCCGTCTTTCACATTATTATTACTTGGAGGTGTAGTAAACAAAAAGAACAACACATATGCGTGGTATATGTATGAATCAATTATTGTGTCATTCTCATTCTCTTTGTTTTGCACAAACCAATTGATACTACAACAACTATCAAATGCATACATTGCAATGTTTTCATTCACACCATTCTCCCTCCCATAAGAAAAAGTCGTCCTCGACTTTGCGAAGTACGTGGACAAGTCATTAATGGGCAAAACTAGATCAAACGGTTCAAATATGGTGGAGAAAAGTTTTAGTGCCTTCCATGATTCAACTGCGCTACTCTGATTATTGGTACATGATTGTACATTAAAGAATGAACAAGTAGGCTTAAGAAATCTTTTCAAACATGAAGCACTATTGTTGAAACTCATCTCATTGTGATCATGACGTGGTATAAAAGATTGTTTGTCCAAAATATGCAATTTCAACTCAGCAATCTTATCACATGTAATGCATATTCGATAAACATAAAAGTTGTCATCTACACCATAATCTCCAATCAAATTGAACTTGAAAGTGTAGGCGTAATTACTAACTAGTGATTTTAAACATGAAATTTCAGCAACATCCTCAATCACACTAGATAACTCTTTAGGATCATCGAACATGATATAATATAAAGAATCATCTAGAGATATTCTATCAAGATCTTCCTTATGAGTAATTAATTCCACATTATGTAAATTGACCCAAGAAATTTCAGAACATGGAATTTTCGATTGAACACATGAGTTCTCACAATTACTCACCTTTTCACAAATAAATTCAGCACCAATATGGTTACCTTTATCATTCTCTTCAGTTGATGCAGGTGCTGTAGGTATCAAATCGTCATGATGTAACAACGGGGCAGCAAGTACTTCATCTTCAACTGTGGTTATCTTCTCATTTTTGACTTCCAATGGTACCGGTTGTGGAACAATCGACTCCTCATCTTTAATATCAACCTGCACAATATGAGAAGCAACACTAGAAGTAGAGAGTAAGTCATTAGTATAAAAAGTAATCTCACTTTTCCTATCATCTCTTTCTCTCTTTTCTTTTTGTGTATTCCTCTCACTCTCCATTTGGATGCTCTCAACCTCACGTTTGATGGAATCACACAACTCATTGTTTTTATCACTCTCACTCAATTTGGCTATGTGGCACTCATCCTTACATGGGTTTTGATACATCTCAAGTGTTGTTTCTAGCAATGGGGCAGCACTACATGTCTTCTTGACCAAAGGGAAAGTCCCATGCTCGGTCATCTTCCCATGTGCCACACTTGTTGAGGCATAAGAATTGAAATATGGACTTCGATGAAACTGTGGTGTACGCATATCCATAAGTCTCTTCTCCTCCTCAATACCACAATTCACAAGATCATGCACGCTACTAAAATATTTATATTGAAGTGCAGCAGCAATCTTATAATTCAAGCCTCCTTTGAAGTATACCTGTTCTTTTATTGCACTAGTGACACCGGCACGTCGCAATGCATGCTTTAGCTCATAATAGTAATCTTGAACAGTGTTACTCCCTTGTGTGATGCTCTCCACGTGGTGAAGCAATTCCCGCTCATAATAGGTTGGCACAAATTCAGTTCTCATGATCACCTTCAAATCTGACCAAGATCTAATGAATCGTTTTCCAGATAATTGTTGCCACCAACTATAAGCATAGTCTTTAAACTGCATAGTGGCTCGCATCAATTCTTGGTCTTTGGGAAGCTTCTGAAATCTAAACTCTTTCTCCATTCGCCATTCCCACTCAAGATACTCCTCTGGATCTTCACTTCCATAAAACGGAAGAGACAAATTGTTGGGATTGGAATCGCACCATGAGGAACGAAATACTGAAGATTCATTCCTATTTTGTCCACACCAAGAGGAACGAATTGTTGAATATCCTGTCATGGTTAGTTATGCAACATATATATATATATATATATATATATATATATATATATATATATATATATATATATATATATATATATATATATATATATATATATATATATATATATATATATATATATATATATATATATATATATATATATATATGTGTGGAAATCACTCAATCTCACTATTTTCTCTCCCAAGTAAAGTTCTTACCCTTCCGAAGTGAATTAAGGCCAATAAAAACTTACACTGGTAGAAGTGACAACAGCAACGTGATGATTAAACGAATTCAAGAGTGTTCACTACTTGCACAACAACGGTTATATGGTGGAGCTTGGTATGGAAGTGTATATCCTAGCAATCTGAAATTCTTGATGTTGTAAAGTTAAGTAATAATCCAAGCTAGAATACTTTGCCTAAGTGCTGATCCAAAGATTGAAGTGTAGTATATGAACGCACACGCAAAGATTAATGTGACTCGATGCAAACAAAGGAATGAGCTAACTAGAGGCAATCTGAAATTAAAGATTAGATAGCTCGTTTTGCACCAAGTACTAGGAGAGACGCTAGCCAATTGCAATGATATGAATGTAAGGGCACGAAATTGCTCAAGAGATTAAATTACACAATCTGAATTTATGGATTCTTACTCACCCAAATTCGGCCAATGCTTTTTCTTTCTTTCTTTCTTTCCTCCACTGTTTTTTTTTGCTCAACTTCCTTTTTTTTCTTTCAAAGGCCAAATTAGGTTGAATTGTTCTTTTGGTTTTGCATAGGTAACAAATATTCAGCAAGGTGTAAAGTACTCAAGAGCAGCCCTAGATGCAATATTCAACAGCTAGTCTCAATTGATGAAAAGAATATCAGTAAGATTTTTTTTGGATTTTTGGATTGGACACAAAGATTAGGCTACGCAAATAAACACGAACGATCAGCACCTAAACAAAAATTCTAATGGATCAAAACCTAACAAAACTCACAAAATTAACAGATGCAAAAACTAAGGTTTGGTTAATTTTTGTTGCAATTTTCAGTTTAATGGACTATAGGATAAAAATAAATCAATCTAAAAGTAAGGGTAAATAATCCTACCGAGTAAACCGCGCTCTGATACCAAGATGATACGGGGTCGCCCGATCTTCTCGACGTAGGATCAAGATACTCACGTGGAATTGATGAATCGTAGTGATCCCCCGTTGCCAATGTAAGAGTTAGCACTCTATAATTCGCCCAATCACACGTGTTGAACTTCACGACCACCAGATGAAGTTCTATCGCGCTCCCAATTCCCAGCGGAAAGGTTGAACGATCTTGATTTTTGACTAACTCCCAATTCCTTCAATGTTGTTCGGCCAACAGAAAGAACAAGAGTATTTTTAATATCAAAAGTGGTTCCGCTTTACAATGGGAGTCTACCCCTCAATATATAGTCTCAGACTACTCAACACTAAATTCTCCATGTGGTACTATTCACGCGCAAGCACTGTAGCACGGTACTGTAGCATGGTCGGGTACTGTTCACGGCCCGCAAGCACTGTAGCATGGGTACTGTAGCACGGGCCTGGTACTGTTCACGCATTGCACTATTCATGGGCTGATCATTGTTCATGCCGTGGACTTGTGCTTCCTTCGATGACGACCACATATCCTTGATCTCCATCCATCGCTGACTCTTCAAACCTGAGTACAAGTAAAATATTGTTTTTAGGTAGTATAAAATTCTCATTTAAATTAATGACATATTCATTAAGGAGTAGGTTCACCTGAGATTGTAGTTTCTTAGCTCGTGCTCTTGTTATTGGTCCTGTTATTGATGTCTCATTACTAGCGATGTCCTCATCAAACTCAGTATGTAAAACTTGACAAGACTCACAAGATTCATCATCAGGAATAGAAGCTCTAAGTCTATTGATTTCAGAATTTAAGCTCTCAACAATGAAATCATAATTTTTAATTTTCTTTTTATACTTCTTAAGCTCATCTGTCAATCTAAGTACAACACGACATAAATCAGTGTAAGAAGGTTTTACCTCATCAGGATCACTGTAAAGATCATCGTCATTGAGCTCCTCACTGTTGGCCATAAAACACATCCCTGTGAAGTTCACCTCCTTTGCCTTCTTCTCATTGCCCTCATCATCGCTTTCAGAATCATCATCACTCAAAATAATCTCATCAAGTGCTGAAATTATCTTATTGACTGCCCTGCGATAATTGCGCTTCTTGTTTGGATCAATCTTGATTTGAGAGCGACGAATTGGTGCCTTGTCATCTTTGACCTCCTAGCTTCTCAGTTTGGGACAATTCATCTTAATATGGTTTAGCTCACCACATTCATAGCATTTGATTGGAGCTCCTCTCCGTTTTGATCTGATGTTGTTAATTGCCGTGGTCACCCTGTTGGAGAGAAGTACAAACTGCTCTTCTGGAATCTCCTCTAATTGTTCATCTGAAATAGAGCACAAAGCAGACAAAGAAACAATAGAAGAACTAGAAGAACCGTCAGCTTGGTTAGTCACTAAGCCCAAAGAATTAGTCTTGTTTATCCTAGCCAAAACATCAATCTCATGTGTTTTCATCTTGGAATAAAGATCATTCAAAGTGAGTGTTTCCATGTTAACAGAATGATTAATAGTAGTGACTAACACATTCCAAACAGACATATCCAAATCATTTAAAATTTGACGGGTATTATCAGAATCAGAATATGTGACATCAACAGATTGCAAATCACTAACAATTTTATTAAAGCGATCAAAAAGAGCATCTACTGATTCTCCAGGTTTTATCTCAAATTTAGAATACTCCTTTTTAAATTGATTCTAACGCACACCTTTAACAGATTTAGATCCTTCATGATAATCAGCTAGAGTGGTCCAAATTTTATTTGCAGATTTAAGATGAGCAATTCTGACAAACTCGTTTCTACTTAAACCTTGCAACAAAATATTTCTAGCCTTAGCATTAGCTTCAACATCAGATGAATTTTCAGTTGTAACAACAGGAGGCACCTCATATGTATTTTCAACTTTTTGCCAAATAGAATTACCTTGTGCTTGAAGAAAGACCTCCATGCGCGTCTTCCAATAAAGATAGTCTGATCCATTAAAAAACGGTGGCTTACCTGAAAAGCGATCCCGATCTGATGCCATTGCAACCGGCTCTGATACCACTTGTAGGATCGTAAAAGCCTTCTCACCTCAAAAGCTAGCCAATGAGGTGAGGGACTCCCCCACTTTTAAGTTAGGTCCCTTGCCCTTACACAATCAATGTGGGACTATTCCAACAACATCGACTACACCTCATGGTTGTAAGTCAGAACACATTGACCAGTGCTCGTGGTCGTATATCGAAAGATGTCAACCACACCTTATGGCCAAAGGTTTCTTGCCTTTTATTGGAATGATAGCTTCAATGTACAACAACAGCCTCCAACTATGCTTTGCTAATGCCTCATAAAAGCTTGTTTTGTGCAGATGTGTGACATGGTAACTGTGGCACGCTATTTGAATCTGACTGTGGTGGTACCTGAACTTGATAAGCAATCCTGGGCTTAATCCTAGGTGTGTGGTTTTCCCACTTTTCGTGGTTGATTGTAGAGTTAGAACGTGCAAGTACTGACTCAATTTAGTTATACTTTTCAGTGATTTTGGAGATATTTTTTATGTAAATCATTTCATTGATTCCTTGAGAGATGAAGTAAAGATTACCAGAGAACTCCCCCATAAGTTCAGTGGGAAAGTTCCATTCTCAATGCAACCAATCAGCTGGTCTAGTGAGAAATACTATTTGAGACAGGTTAGACAGTAATCTTCCACCAAAAATTAGATTTGCATTTCTATCTTGTCCTCTGCTTGGTTCTGACTTTCAGAGTGGTCTTGCTTTCAGATCTTGCCTCTGGTACGAAAGCACAAGGTGTTACGTTTTAGCCGGACAGATTCTCGCCTCGCAAACAATGGCCTTCCTCTGAAGCTCCAAAAGCTTCGCTGCCGTGTTAACTATAACACGTTAAGATTTACACCATCCATTGAAGCTCTAGGCAACAAGATGATGTCAATTCTTAGGAAAACTGGATCTTTTGTTGTGCTTCATATGAGATATGAGATGGATATGCTTGCCTTCTCTGGTTGTACACATGGATGTTCTGATGAAGAAACAGCAGAGCACACGAGAATGAGGTTTCTTTGATATTACAACTTCATAATTAACTGTACTTTCTCCTCCCAACTTTTATCTTCAATCTTTGTTGTTGTCTGCTCTTTGGACCTCAGGTATGCATATCCCTGGTGGAAAGAAAATGAAATAGATTCTGAGAAGAAAAGGCTTGATAGATTGTGCCCACTTACACCTGGAGAAACAACATTAGTACTCAAAGCTCTTGGTTCCCCAGCGGCACTCGAATATATATTGCCTCAGGTGAAATCTATGGTGGTGAAAAAAGATTAGCTGCGTTGAAGACAGAATTCCCTAACATCATAAGCACATCATAATTCCACCTCAAATTCCTGCTAATCCTGGTGTGATGCTTATTTTCTATTGTAACTGTAGGTGCGGAAGGAGATGCTTTTATCTGATGATGAGTTATGGCCCTTCCAGAAACACTCAACTCAAATGGCAGCCTTGGACTATCTTGTTTCTGTTGCAAGCGATGTTTTTATCCCTAGTAATGATGGAAACATGGCTAAAGTTGTAGAAGGACACCGCAGGTCTGTTTACTTCTGACCTTCCTAGTATCTTATCTTCTTTGACTTGCCACCATGTGTATATATTATTGCAAATTGGTTTGCTGAGTAGGAAGTGAAAAAAAAAATGTTAATTCATGTGCACACACGTGTTTGTACTGTGTGCTGTTATGTGGGTATAGGAGTTTGTTTTGAAAAATCATGACAATAGTGAGCAAGAATGAATCCATCAAAATAAAAGGAGATAATTGGTTTTTTAGGACTCTAAACGTTGGGCTTCGCATATTTAGGACTTCAAGCGTTGGCTTCACAAAATTAGTACTTATATCATTGACACTTTGATTTCTATGGTATTATACCTTATTTATTATTTCTTAATCCCTTTTCTTAATGTTTGGCATGTAATATGACCCTTATACCCCTCTCTCATTTAATCACGTACACGTATAGTATAAGTATAAGTTTTTGCTCTGAGGGACAAACATATCACTCGTATCAGTATCACTGATCTAAATAGAACAGTTTAATGAAATGCACATATTATGCAACTACATGTTTATGATAGTGTGCAATGGCAACTCATGCTACACTTCCATTCCATCCCATTCGTGCAGATTAGCCCTCCCTTTCTTTTAGTAATAATAGCTAGTAAGCTAGGACCCAAGGAAGCGAGAAGTTTTTCCTATCAATGCAATACTGAAATTTCATCGGCTACACAATGTGCTTTTGGTGCAAGTCGGACAGCTGGACCGGTTGGCATTTGGGTGAATCTACATGGCAATATGGCATTTCAAATGAGGGAGGGGTATAAGGGTCATATTAGGTGCTAAGCATTAAGAAAAGGGATTAAGAAATAATAAATAAGGTATAATACCATAGAAATCGAAGTGTTAATGATATAAGTACTAATTTTGCGAAGCCAACGTTTGGAGTCCTAAATATGCGAAGCCCAACGTTTAGAGTCCTAAAAAACCAATTATCTCAAAATAAAAGCCTCTATGTTAACTGAGAAGTGCTTATGTTGGAAATGCAGGTTTATGGGCTTCCACAGAACCATACAGCTGGATAGGAAGAAGCTTGTTGAGCTTATAGATCTTCTTGACAATCAGGAGCTGTCCTGGGACGAATTCTCTACTGCTGTCATGGAGCTACATGAGGGCCGAATGAGCCATCACACCAGAAGAAGAGTTATTATCGGGCAGCCAAAGGAAGAGGACTACTTCTATGCAAATCCTCATGAATGCCTTGGTCCTGCAAGAAAGCGTAGGGAAAAGCTGAGACATACTGAGATATGAACACACTTTTAGCGCCTGGTAGGCTGGTACATAGAAGGCCAAAGTGAAAAGCGGTAAAGCAGTTTCATTTATATGCCATTCTAATAATGTTAGGAAATAAACTTGTGCCTGATCTGTTTATTTGTCTTAGGTCAAGTATGGGCCCGAGTCTTGCGCCATCACTCAGAGGTATGGCGTGAGAAGCGCTCTACTCTGTTATTTGTTAGTTATGCCTAATAGTATTAAGTGGAGGAACTCTCTAGTAGACGGTGAGGCGGTAGTTTGTTTTGTTAGCACATTTTATCAGTGAATTCCAAATATTAGTTCCCGTGTGTGTTTGTTGGTGAATGTTCTGGGAAATCTGACAATTGGTATCAGAGCACGAGTTTGCGTACCTGTGAGCATCTCCATGCCTCGAGGTCGCACGCACTCGCCGCACCGGCGGTCCTTGTCACCGCCTGGGCGAACTCCTGGAGGCTCCGGCAGCCGCACTAGTGGTAGCGGCGGGAGCGACCGCGGGCTGGTTATACACCGCGTGGTCAAGGAGGCGGGAGGCTCGGCGAACTACCCACTGCTGTCCAAGACAAACTACAACGATTGGTCTTTGTTGATGAAGATCAAACTCCAAGCGCGCTGCCTCTGGAATGCCATCGACCCAGGCAATGTCGAGTTCCATGAAGACCGGATGGCGTTGGACGCCATCTGCAGCGCCGTCCCTCCCGAGATGATCTCCGCACTGGCAACCAAGGCGTTGGCCAAGGAGGCTTGGGAGAGCATCAAGACCATGCGAATTGGAGATGAGCGCATCCGCAAGGCTAGTGCGCAGAAGCTGCGCACCGAGTATGAAGCCATCGCCTTCCGCGACGGCGAGTCGGTGGAGGATTTCTCCATGCGTCTCACCGGTGTGGTGAATCAGCTTGCTACCCTTGGCGACCCAGAGCCCAACACCAAGATCGTCGAGAAATTTCTACGCACCGCACGGCCCAGGTTCTCCCAACTTGTCATCTCCATTGAAACCTTGCTCGACACCTCCACACTGTCGCTGGAGGAGCTTACTGGGAGGCTGAAGGTGGTTGAGGACGCACAGCAGTCCTTGGTTCCATCTTCCCCTGCCGGTGGAGGGAGGCTCTTCCTAACCGAGGAAGAGTGGCTTGAGCGATACAAGAAGAAGGAGCAGGAGGCGAAACATGGCGGAAGCGGATCCAGCGGCCGTGGAAGACATCGCGGCGCTCAAGGCCGAAGCCACGGCGGTGGCGGCCAAGTGAACTCAGAAGCTGGGGCGAGCCGCAGTGATAAGTGCCGCTCCTGTGGGAAATATGGACACTGGGCTAGGGACTGCAGGAGCAAGTCCAAACGTGAGGGTCAAGTCAGTGTGGCCCAAGCTGAGGAGCCCACGTTGTTACTACTCCAGGGGGGATGTATCTCCGGTTTCTCCACTGACACACTCTCACCTACCAAACTTCATTCCCCATCGGAAGAGAGCAGCGGTGATTCAAGAAGCGCCGCAGCAAAGCAAGTCCCGGTGGTCTCAAATCAAGACCCGACGGTCCCAGCGACGCAAGTACCAGCGGCGGCCATGGGAGCAGTACCCGCACCGGTGTCGTTGCGACTAATCCACGCTGCTGTTGAGCTGGATGAGCAGAAGGTGTTCGCGGCGCTAGATGACGTCGTGGACCGTGATTCAAGACGTTGGATCCTGGACACCGGGGCTACAAATCATATGACCGGGTCCAGGGCGGCGTTCTCCGACCTCGAGTCAGGCATCACCGGGATGGTGCGCTTCGGTGATGGCTCCGTAGTGCAGATCGAAGGAGTTGGAACGGTGCTGTTCGCCTGCAAGAACGGGGAACATCGCACCCTGCCGAACACCTACTTTATCCCGCACCTCACCGCCAATATCATAAGCGTCGGGCAGTTGGATGAGAGCGGCTACCAAGTCAGGATCGAGGACGGGGTGATGCGTATCCGGGATGAGCAGCGGCGTCTGCTTGCGAAGATACACCGCAGCCTCGGCTGCCTCTACGTGCTCGACGTCAACATAGCACGCCCGGTCTGCATGACGATGCGTGGATGCGAGGAAGCGTGGCGGTGGCACGCTCGTTTCGGGCACATCAACTTTGCCGGGCTACGCAAGATGGGGAGAGAAGGCTTGGTCCGCGGGCTGCCGGAGGTGAAGCAGGTTGACCAGGTGTGCGAGGCTTGCCTCGTCGGCAAGCATCGCCGCGCACCCTTCCCGCAGCGCGCGTTGTTTTGCGCCTCCGAGCCACTCGAGCTCCTGCATGGCGACCTCTGTGGTCCAATTTCGCCACCAACGCCCAGCGGGAATCAGTACTTCCTCCTCCTCGTCGACGACTACAGCCGTTTTATGTGGTCGCTCTGCTTCCCACCAAGGGCACCGCATCAATCGCCATTCAGCGCATCCAAGCAGCGGCTGAGAGGAAGAGCGGGAAGACGCTCCGTGCGCTGCGCACGGACTGGGGGGGAGAGTTCACCGCTGCAAGCCTTCGCGAGTACTGCGCCAAGTTGGGTGTGCGCCGCGAACTCACGGCCCCGTACTCCCCACAGCAGAACGGCGTTGTTGAACGCAGGAACCAATCTGTTGTCGGGACGGCGCGAAGCATGTTTAAGGCGAAAGGCTTGCCAGGTATGTTTTGGGGGGAGGCAGTCAATGCAGCGGTGTACATCCTCAACAGATCAACGTCCAAGAGCGTGGGCGGCAAGACCCCGTATGAGCTCTGGAATGGGTGCCCACCAGCCCTGCACCACCTCCGGACGTTTGGGTGTGTGGCGCACGTTAAGGTCACCACGCCAAATGTCAAGAAGCTCGATGACAGGAGCAAGCCGATGATCTTCGTGGGCTACGAGCCGGGGTCAAAGGCGTATCGCGCCTACGATCCAGACTCCCGACGCGTCCACATCTCCTGGGATATTGTCTTCGACGAGGAGGCCCAGTGGAGGTGGGATGGTGATCAAGCCACGGACGTCGACATCGATTTCGTCATCGAGTACATTCCCGTTAGCCAACCGGGTGTGGTCACCACGATCCGGTTGGACTCGGAGGAACAAGCTGCACCAACCTCACCGCATGCATCTTCATCAAGCCCGAGCATACAAGCCTCAAGTTCGACACCATGCACAAGCGCGCCATCAGCCAGCACGCCGCTGGTGGAGTTCGTGTCTCCTTCCCTTGCGGCTGAGGAGAACCTTGATGCCTACCATGAAGGTGCTCCACTCCATTTTCGCAGCATCGACAATCTATTGGGTCCATCAATACCACTGGGACTAGCTGATCGGGAGGTGTAGGAGGAGCTTCTGCTGGTGAGCGAGGAAGAGCCTGCAACTTTTGTGCAGTCCGAGCAGGAAGAGGCATGGCACAAGGCCATGCTGGAAGAGATTTTGTCGATTGAGGAGAACAAAACCTGTAGGCTTGTCGATCTGCCGGTTGGACATCGCCCAATAGGTCTTAAATGGGTGTACAAGTTAAAGAAGGATCCTCACGGCATGATCGTGAAGCATAAGGCGTGGCTGGTTGCGAAGGGGTATGTGCAAAAGGCTGGGGTGGATTTTGACGAGGTGTTTGCACCAGTTGCACGCCTCGATTCTGTTCGTCTTTTGTTCGCCCTTGCTGCACAAGAAGGATGGATGGTGCATCACATGGACGTAAAATCCGCCTTCTTGAATGGGGAGCTTGTCGAGGAGGTGTACGTTGTTCAGCCTCCCGGATTCATCATCGATGGATAAGAAGATAAGGTGTACAGGCTTGACAAAGCACTGTACGGACTTCGTCAGGTGCTAAGAGCGTATAACATTAAGCTGGATCACACTCTCAAGAGCCTTGGATTCAAGCAGAGTCCACTGGAGCACGGGCTGTATGCGCGTGGGAATGGTGATGTGCGGCTCCTAGTAGGAGTTTACGTCGACGATTTGGTCATTGTGGGAGGTGACAGCAGAGTGATTGAGAAGTTCAAGGAAGAAATGAAAGCAAAATTCAAGATGACTGATCTCGGTTTATTGAGCTTCTACTTGGGGATCAAGGTCCATCAAGACAGAGGTGTGATCACTCTCAATCAGGCGGCGTATGCATCACGGATTGTGGAGAAGGTGGGGCTTGTGGGTTGCAACTCATGTGCGACACCCATGGAGCCCAGATTCAAGCTCAACAAGAACAGTTCAGCACCTGCTACAGACGCCACCGAGTACAGGAGTTTGTTGGGGAGTTTGCACTATCTGGTAAACACTAGGCCAGATCTTGCTTTCTCGGTTGGTTATGTAAGCCGTTTTATGGAGAGACCTACAACAGAGCACCTCGCAGCAGTAAAGCGCATCATTCGGTACGTGGCAGGGACAATTCATTTCGGCTGCGTCTACAGAAGGGATGAGATTGGAGGACTGCATGGATATAGCGACAGTGATCTAGCCGGAGACGTTGATACACGCATGAGTACTACAGGTGTGTTGTTTTTCCTCGGCAAGAACTTGGTTAGCTGGCAGTCTCAGAAGCAAAGGATAGTAGCTCTCTCATCCTATGAAGCAGAATATATCGCAGCAGCCACGGCGGCGTGTTAGGGCATTTGGCTTGCCCGGTTGCTCGGCGATCTCAAGAATTCTGCACCTGAAGTTGTTGGTCTCAAGATGGACAATAAATCTGCCTTGGCTCTCATAAAAAATCCGGTCTTCCATGACAGAAGCAAGCACATTCATACCAGATTTCATTTCATCCGTGAGTCTGTAGAGCATGGGGAAATCAGGCCTGAGTTTATCGGCACTAAAGGGCAACTTGCAGATCTCCTAACGAAAGCGCTCCCACGAGCTACATTTCAGGAACTGCGCCAACAAATTGGAATGATCTCTATAGCATAGGCACAAGGTTTTGGGGGAGGTTTGTTAGGAAATAAACTTGTGCCTAATCTGTTTATTTGTCTTAGGTCAAGTATGGGCCCGAGTCTTGCGCCATCACTCAGAGGTATGGCATGAGAAGCGCTCTACTCTGTTATTTGTTAGTTATGCCTAATAGTATTAAGTGAAGGAACTCTCCAGTAGACGGTGAGGCGGTAGTTTGTTTTGTTAGCACATTTTATCAGTGAATTCCAAATATTAGTTCCCGTGTGTTTTGTCGGTGAATGTTTTGGGAAATCTGACAAATAATCTAGTTAGCTGGCTCCAGCAATGGCCAAAACAACCTTCAGCTTCCTCATGTAGCTGACCTGTGCTCATGTTGCCGAGCCTCACCTAAATGCAGTAATGAAGGTCATTATTGGACTTTACAGACAGTGAGCTGACAGTCTGGTATTATGCATAGCATACATGCCCCCATTGTCGCACACTTATGCATGAACGAGCCGAGCTATCATTGATACTTCCCAGAAAAGATTTTTGCCGTATGACCTGGCAACCTATATATCCTGTAAGCAATAACATTCATGTCGCAGTGTAGAATAAGATGATGAATTCACCACATTAGGCAAAAACATCTAGAGTATACTGTCCTGCCTGTCCGAGCCGTGGACCGTCTTAACAATTTAGGCGGAGTTATAATGAGACACTAGTGAACAGTTTACAAAATACGTGGATCCAAGTTATGCAACCAAAAATACATTTATCCAAATGAACAATTTCAATAGCTCATGTTATTTAATTGTTCCATCTTAGAATAAATCCTGAAGAAACGTGATCGTCAGCGGCTAATTAGCAAAAATCAAAAATAGGGAGGGTAAAAAAGGCAATTCAGAACCGGAAGGCACTATATATCACTCCAAATGATACAAAATGCCTGCTCGAAGAGTTAATACTTGCTAGCTTGCTACTATTGTCAGCAAACTGTAAACAAACAACACCGGTGATACAGATACATCACACTAAGGATTACACATACTTTACACCAAAATCGTGACACAGTATTGCAAACAAACAGAATTGCAAGACTAGTTAGTTTTCCACAACTATACAACCAAGCTAATGGAAATATGGACATTTGGAGGGGAGCCCCAACTGAAAGAATGAACAACCATTCACATGCTACTTAATTGCCAGCTTGCTACAGTACAGTCATAGCTCCGAAAGTATAGCAGGAATATAGTGAGAAAGCTCGGCAGTAAGTGACTGAAACCCATTGACAAGTTGCGTGTGGAATTCCTGGTCTTCTTCACCTATCAATCTAAAATGCACACGGATTGCACGCTTGCAGACAGCCATGAATTCAAGCAATGCAGCTATGAGCTGCTGCAGTTCTTGCGATCGGAGCCTGGTTGCAGGCTCACCGGATAAGAATGCAGTACACACACTTAATACACCACTGTTGACCTGCATCACAACATTTTTTTTAAAAAAAAAAGCAAAACAAAGAAAATTGAGGAGCAAGCAGTAGTGATAAAAATGTTTCATCTTCTGCAGGAGTTACAGGCTTACAGCCTTACCTGAACAGCCACACTTCCTTGGAGTATCCTTTGCAGGCTTTGAAGCCTTGGTAGTTGATCACCTTCAGAACTCCGTGGTTCTTCTAGTTCATTTCTCAATGCAGCTGTCCTTGTTTCAATCATTCCAATCGCATTCTCGACAGGAGAAAACTCCAGAGATTCGGATTTGATCACTAGCAGGCGATTCACCAAAGCAGGAAAGGAACCCTCTGTCTGGAGCACTGTGCGCCTCTTCCACTGGTCTTCCAGGCCACCTTGTGTTTTTCCATTCTTTGTGAATGGCGTATCATAAAGAAAACGGTCAAACACACGTGCATGAACAGTACCAGTAGATAAAGAAAATATCCTTTCCCTTCTACTCCCCAAGTCCTCATCCTCCATTACAGGATCAACAGCAGTTATCTGTAGATAGCAGACACCAGGTTGCAGCTCATCAGCATTGACTTGTCTCGAGTCTGGAATGATGTGTAAAGTGTCATTTCCATCCATCTTAGCCTCATAGATATGACTAAGCTTCTCCATAATGTCACCGAGACGAACATCCCGTGGCTCTCTAAACACATACTCCTTTTTATTGAGTTTGCCAAACCGCTCCCCATAAAATCCGACTCTGTAGTAGGTGGCATCAATAAATGGAATAGGACTAGCCTCCTGTTCAAGAATTGACTCATAGATGTTCGTAAGTGATGTATGACATTTAGCCAGCTGCCCATAAACCCTTCTGCTTTTGTACACAGGAATGATGAGTTCCTGAATGCTAGCACAAAAGTGGTAGAGTTCAGCTTGTTCGAAGAGTTTGTTCGCAAGTTGAAGATACTTGACAGCTGAATCCACGGTAAGCTTGGATGCACCATATCCCTCAACTTCTGCTGCAGATGCTTCTGTGCTCACATCAGTGCTCACAATAGGGCAAATCTTACGCAGGGAAGCAATATGCTCCCTGCTCCACACAGCATCGTTCCTTCCAACAAGTGCCTACAAGAAAGGTCCGAAGGTCAGAAAACTCCATACATGAATTGCAGGATTGCTGGGATAAAAGAACTGGAGCAAAAATTACAACCTGCATGATCACACCAGCTACAGCAACTGCACATTGCGCAGCTTCAGCCCATGATTGCATCTCCTGGTGTGCGTCACATAGATGCAGTAACCACATAATGTGAAGATCTGGAACAGGCGCATAGGCCATTGCTAGTTTATAGAAACCCTCAGCAGCCGCACACCTGTCCAGAGTCATTACAGAACCCTAAAAAGAACATAGGAATTTACAGGTTCAGTACTCAGTGCTTATTCAAGAAAATTCAAATCGAGAAAAGTGGCACAGCTAAAATGTAGATCCACATATTTGGTGTCTCAAGTGTGCAGATGACATAACCAAAAGATAAATTTCCTATCAGATTGCTAATCCCATTCACAATGTATGTAATGACACTTTCACATATGGATGGCACAGTAGGATTCATTCGCAAAACTTGCTTACCAAGAGGGCGTGTTCAAGACCAGCATCAAGGGCCTGGACTAGACATTTAGACAGATGTTTAACCTCTACCCAGGACCACCTGTTATTCGTGGGACCTTCAGGAGCCGCCTCCAGTGCAGTAACAGGGAGGCCACAATCTTTCAACAGATCCTTACTCCGTACATCAGCCATTTCCTCTAGTGATTTCCGAAGACGCCGAGCTTCACCACTTTCTTCAAGAGAGCCATCAGATTTCATCTGAGTTACTTGCACATCAGACATCAATTCTGACAAAGTAATAGTCAACATGACCCTCAACCTTGTGGTGTTCTTGAAATAGTTGAATGAGTTCTAGAAGCAAAAGAATATCTGTATCAGGATCATTCAATTCATAATTGTATAAAACTGAAATTCACCGAGCAGCTTACCCTAACAAGAATCTGCAACCCGACAACAGCTCTTTTTCTAATAGAATCATTTCGGAATACAGCAAGCCGCAAAAGATGAAAAGCAATTTGCTTCAAGAAGCGATCGTTCTCCCTTGCCATCAGTGTTGCACCATGGAGATTAAATATATTGTAGACCGCAGGAAGGAAAGCTTTCCAAAAAGCTAAGGATTGGCTCCTAGATAGAAGACCCATCAAGATAGATGTCACACAATCTAGCTTAGCGTAATCAGTAGTGATGCTACGAGAAGCTGCAGCAACCGAAAACTTCTCAATTATTCCCAACACTTCGAGGCTTACAGCAGTACTAAGATTTTCTTCCCAAAGTTCCTGTAGGAATTTTCTGTCAGATTGAGGAGTTTAAAGACTTCAAAATACACATAGAATTGTTATACATACCAACTTTTGTCTCAGTACTGGGTGTAGAGACTCTCTCAATGCCCTGGCTGTTGATCCAATTCTTGAAGATTGCGCTTGAGCAAGTGCTTCCCTCAATGAATAGGGTTGGTTAGGGGAGCTTAGTTGAGGACTAACCCTGTTCCACATGTATCCATTTTCCGGTGTTCCCTGAGGCTGCATTAAATAGCAGGTACCATTAGAAAACAAATAACTAACAAATTGGCCATAGTCAAGGAGATTTTTTTGTCACAACACCAACAAAGTATGTGGACATATAAATATATAATAAGTACATAAAAACACTTTATAGCATGACACGGACTCAGTTCCACTGTTGCAGGCTCACTAGATATTAGTGAATGTTGTTAAGGATATTAGTATCTTTTCTTATTTTAGGGTTTAATCTTATGTCCCTTGAGTCTTATACTATATATTGCCCCATTGGGCTGTGCAATACTTGATCAATTCATCTATTCTTCTATAGATCTAACATGATATCAGAGCCACAATTAAAAACCTAGCTCCGTGCATCTTCCGCCGCAGCCGCCCCTAGGAGGAATGTTCTCCACTCTCGGGGGCGGCCACCGACGCACCCTCACTGCTGCCAGCGCATTCGCTGGCCGTCACCGCTAGATCTCGCCATCTCCAGCTTGTCTTTGTCACCACTGGGACCAGATCCGTCAACCCCCATCGCCACTGGCCATCGATACAGTCAGAACCACCGCCGTCGATCTCATCTTCGCCCGTGCGCTCTCCTCATCGACGGGCTCGGCCAGTGGCTTGCTGCCGACGGCCTACCTTCTAGCGCCGCCTCCAATAGGCTATTCCAACTCAGCTCAGCTCCCCTCCCGGCGCCGCCTAGACAAATCTGCCCAACCGCCGCCCCGGCCTGCCTCCTCCCAATCATCCGCTGCCTCGTCGCCGCCCTGTTGGATTTGGCACAACTCATCACCGCCGGCTTGTGCTCGTCGACTTCATCGCCGCGCACCATCTTCAGGCAGCACAGGAGCTCATCGCCCGGATCTGGCTCTTCCCGACGCCGTCGCTACCGCCAGGCTATCTGGTCGCCCCGAGCGCTCCGATTCGTCGCGGGTTGCTACGCCGCCACCAGATTCAAATCCGAAATTTGACTTGCTCATATCAGCTTCGCACTGCGGGGGCTCCGATTCGTGGTCATGGTCACTCCCGACGATGGCCCCGCCACCACCGACCGGAAGTTTTGGCACTCCACGTCCTAGTCAGTCTAATGGGCCGCCAAGCTGCCGCCGAAGGCAGCCACGGCCCCGGGGACCGGAGCTACCAGTGGCCAGTCCCTTTGTGGCCCTCCTCAGCAGCCGCTAACCCCGCGGTCGATGAGCACCAAGGCGCGTCTTGCCTCCCGCCGATGCAGCCGCTTGCCATCCTATGCAGGAATGGCTTCCCCAGGAGGCTCTCAGTTGGGTGCATCTCACTGCTGCTGAGCTGTGGCGCATCACACTACTGTTGCTTTTATCAGAGTCATTGGTTCAGAGTTTATGCAGCAAGGGCATTGATGTGCAATGCCAGGTGCCCTTGTACGTGGCAACAACGCTGAAGGCCGTACAGTCTGGATTGGGTACTGCAGCAGTTATTGTGATGGCTGGTTTTCTTTGGTCTTGGTGTTGAGCTGCTGAAGAATGTTGGTGCTAGAATCTGTTGCCTTTTGAGTCTTCCGTTGCGTCCACCCAAGTCTGTAGTTTCTATTTTTCAGATTGTTACAGCTGTGCGAGTCCACAATTTTTTTTGTCGGTCAGCAGATTGCTTTGCTAGCCACGGTCTATCTTCTTGGATCGAGTGTGGTTCCTTTCTATTCGCATGGCCGCAGTCGTCGCTCCTCTCTGAGCCGCTGCAGATCATTTAAGTTTTAAGACCGCCACTTCTCTCTGAGCCACTGCCTCGAGTTCTAAGGCCGTCGTGCTTTATTTCCACGCCGTCGTCGTCTCGGACTTCGATCTGCATTACCATACTTTATGCGCTGCCACACAACCTTGGATGGAGATCTTTTGGTATTTGACGATTTTTCTCAAGAGCTGCACACTACGACGATGTTATGAAGGCTTTGTCTTCAGTTTTGTGGTATTTTAGTGCCAACCCTTTCAAATGCAATGCTATTGCATACGCCTTGCATTTGAGGGGAGTGTTAAGGATATAATAGTATTAGTGTCTTTTCCTATTTTAGGTTTTGGTTTTATATCCCTTGAGTCTTGTAATATATATTGTCCTTTGGGCTGTGCAATACTTGATTAATTTATCTATTCTTCCATAGATCTAACAAATGTCAAGCCCTATTTTGAGAGCCTCAAAGAAAACATCTTCCCTTGGAATTGTTTCCTAAATAATCTAGCCAAGCATCAATTTTGTGGACCACAGACTTTGCAGGCAAGATTCAGAGAAATAGTGTGTCAGGGGTGTGGGGCCTTGGGCCCAAGGCCTAGTTGGGTTATTATTAGGAATTAGAGATTGGTTTCTATTTGAGTTAGAGATTGGTTTCCTTGTATTAGAGATATAGTTAGAGATATGATATTAGTTACTATATCTGTTAGAGATATGATTGGGATTAGATTCCATCTGTTAGGGGGAGCCATCTATATAAGGAGGCTACCGCATGCTATTGTAATCAATCAGAGAATTATCATAGTCTTCCTCGCCTAAACATCTAGTCTCTCTCCCTCTCGTTCTACGCCGACGCCATCCGGCCATCTTGGTGGTGTTTACCCCGGTTCATGACAACTTGGTATCAGAGCAGTCGATCCCCTCCCACGATTTCTGCTACCATGGCTAACGGTTGGAGCGATGCGATCGCGCTCTGCAAGGAGATCCGCGAGCAGTTGAAGGAAATCAAGGAATCGAATGCAAATGCGATGAAGAAGCTACAAGAGATCATGAAGGCGCGTCATCATCCAACATCAGATCTCCCACAACAACAAGAACCACATCCACAGTCATCACCAGAGCCTCCTCTACCCCTCTGCAGCCCGCCAGATTCCGACGAACCCGTCGCTGCAGCATCTTCTCCGGTGCCTCCGTCCAGCGCTTCACCCACCGTCGCCCAGCGTCGGTCGCCACCGAGAAAACGTCTGTCGCCGCTGGCGCCCTTCCGCTCTCCGCCATCTCCGGTCGCCGGTCGTCGTCGCCGCCGGACCGCAAGTCACCGCCCCCATCGCTCGGGTCGCCTCTGCCCGCGCGCCGCCGCCAGATCTGGCTGTTGCCAGAGCCGCCGCCACCGTGAGAGCCGTCGCCGCATCCGTTGCCGGTGCTGCCTCTGGCCACCGTCGGCGGATCCGCCGCCGCGTCGCAGCAGCCGCCGCCGGGTCCGCCTCCACCCAAGTCGCCGCCGCGCGGTCCGTCGACGCCGAGCCGTACGCCGAGCCGTGGCCGCCGCCGCCCGATCCTCCTCCGCGGTTCGCAGCCGCCGCCGCAGCCGCTCCGCTGGCCCGGGAACCGCCGCCGCCGTGGGCCTCCGGAGCCATCGCAGCCGGACCGCGCCGTGGAACGCCCGGAGCCGCCGCCGTCGCGGGTTCTGTGCTCGGAGACGCCGACCGCCGCCGCTCCAGATCCGCCTCCGCCGGGCCACCTCCGCCGCGGCGTCGCCGTTTCTCTGGCCGCCCGCGCCGCCTGCTGCGTCGCCCTCTGCGCCTTTAGTCGACGCTGCTGGCCGATGTGAGCATGGGTGTCGGTCGGTTTAAAACCGACCGGTCAGGCAAGGAAATAAAAAAAAACCCAAAAAAAAAAACCCAAAAAAAAATCTTTTCCCAAAAAAAAAAATCTTTTCCAAAAAAAAAAATCTTTTACATTTCCAAAAAAAAAAAACTTTATTTTGCAGGCCTCGTTTAGCCTTGTTTCGCTTAGATCTGTCCGGTTGTCTCCGTCCACTGCAGCACCCCGCCACCGTTCGTCTTCTACATCGGCGTCGAAGGTCTTCCATTGGCCGCCGTCTAGCAGCTCGAGGACGAGCTGCATGTCCGAGAGGGGTGTAGTGTCAGGGGTGTGGGGCCTTGGGCCCAAGGCCTAGTTGGGTTATTATTAGGAATTAGAGATTGGTTTCTATTTGAGTTAGAGATTGGTTTCCTTGTATTAGAGATATAGTTAGAGATATGATATTAGTTACTATATCTGTTAGAGATATGATTGGGATTAGATTCCATCTGTTAGGGGGAGCCATCTATATAAGGAGGCTACCGCATGCTATTGTAATCAATCAGAGAATTATCATAGTCTTCCTCGCCTAAACATCTAGTCTCTCTCCCTCTCGTTCTACGCCGACGCCATCCGGCCATCTTGGTGGTGTTTACCCCGGTTCATGACATAGTGCTCAATCAATTACCAGTGTTACCAGCTGAAATGTTCCTCTGAAAACAGGGGTTTTCAGTGACTAGGCAAGGATGGTTGGCTATCTAGCTTTAATGGCATAAGATGGAATATTTGTCATATTAGAAGGGCCATAAAAGTCATTTCCACTTGATCAAAGCCCTTTAACCTTGTCAGCGGGCATTTTCTGAAGAATTCTGTGATTCCAATGTCATGAAATCAATAAGACAAAAAACAATGGCAAAAGTCAAAAGTGTGTGGCACCAGTATTGTGAAAAATGGCCAACCCGGCTGATTAATCCGCAGGTTAGTCAGTGTCGCAGGCCGTACCATCATGATTACTATAATCAGAGGGCTGATAACATCGCTGAACGATCGGCCGTATTTCCGTTTAATAAAATAGTTTGTTATTCATTAATTAGAACTAGTTTATAATGTTCTGTAATGGTGTACATAGTGTGTACCATATACATGAAGTATATTTAATGTATTCTTCAGAATAAAATGGGAGAAATCAGAAAATGCAGAGTCCTGAACTGCTGGGGATTCACAGCCAAATCAGTCAATAGCATCTTAACTGGAACTAGATTGTTTGCCACCAACAACCACTAAGAAACAATGCTGACAAGCTACTGGTACCTGGTCCAGTACATGTTTTATAAACCCAACTCAAGACGTACCCAAGGATACTCCAAACAAGCCAACATGATCCAAGTTCCAACGAGGCCAAGTATATCATGCAGGAGCTTACCTAATATGCCAATTGCTCACGCTGTGAAAATAACTACAGGTAAAAAATTCTAGTGCTGGAGGATTAGGCTCAGATAAATAATGTGCCAACATACCCTTATATCATGACGTGAAGCCTCAGACAAATACACATTAACGGATGGGGATAATCGATCAGAGTACTTTGGGGATGCAGGGCGCTCAGCATCAGGGCTCCGAGAACTAGAGCCTAGTAGCAAACTGTCTCCTGTTTTATTGTGCTGTAGAAAGAATTCAAGAGATTTAACTTTGAATAAACTATAAGAATTACAATGGTTCAATGGTAACAAAGCAGATTCATAACCAACAATAAATCAATGCATAGATTCCATTTTACCAACTTTCTGAGGTTAGATGGATTGGATATTGTTATCATGCAATACTGCCAAATGCCAATTAAAAATGGATGTGCTTGTGTAATTTGAAATAAGTGTGTACATTTCAGTTGAAATGTCCAAACATAAAAATACAACAGGAACACAATGAGGAAAAAGTTGGATTCGGATGTACTCGAATCAGTAACCTGGAAAGTTACTTGCACATCAAACCAGTGCAATACAACAGACTAGAATGATCAGAGATTAGCACTGGAGGCAAAGCCCATCAAATAACAAATGTGGGGATAGGAGAAGTGCTATAGCCTATGTGTACAAAACATTTCATACAAAATCATTGGACACAACCCTTTACTCTGTTGTGTAGGCCCATCAATCAGGGTGCATTCAATTGGGACCCTCACACCAGTGGAATAACAGGGAGTGCCATAAATCCTTCGTGCACAGAGGTTTATTGGTGGGGATGATAATATCAGAAAGTGTGGTACATTACACTCACAGATGTTGGCAATATTGAAAAATACTTCAACATTCTAAACTATCAACAAGATCATTGTACAAACCTCAAAATGGGCTATACATTCTTCAAGTAGCTTGAACAATAATCTGGTTCTAGCAATGCTCTGTTGCCATGCTTTTACAAGAGTTGGGTCGTCCAAGTTCCTTATGATTTGCAAAATGACTACTAGCACTTCTCGCTTTTCAACAGCATTTAGGTTATAGAACACAGGCATCTCATCTAAAATCTGCAACAAGGAGAGTTTTTCACAAGCAAAGAAATTTGTAATCACAACCTTGTGTACACTAAATCTTGCAGAGAAACAAACTACTGATTATTGGTATACATTACAAGGTAGTTGCTGTGAAGTGAATGTGCATGTACCTGTCCTATAAGAGGAAAATACAGCTGAGCAATGTACAGCTTGTCTTCACTTTTTTGATAACGTGCATCGAATTCATGCTTGCATATAAGGGCAACCAAAATACGAGCTGCCTACAATAATTGCAACACAGTACATTTTCACATATCCAAGTAAGAATAATTTGCCATCACAAGTGAGACAGGTTGAAATAGTTGGGGAGAATGCATTGAGAGGTAACCCAAAGCATTTTTATTGCAATTGAGATGCTTACTTTCGATCGCTGAGATAAATCATCATGGTCAAGGGTGAGAAAGATCTCTTGAATAAGAACCGATGAGAGATAATTTCTGTAAACAAGGAGATATTTAACTCAAAAACACAATCACCCAAAATATAAGGCTAAAAATGATTAGCAGCATGTTAGTGCATGAGATATTCACTGCTTTCTTGATTGGGTAATGTATAACTAACACTAAGCATAATCATTATAAGGAATTAAGGATTAAAAAAATAAAATCCCTATTCCAAGATATTTACGGACAACAGAAAACATAATGCCTTTCTATTGAGCAGTAAAGAAAACTTGAGCGAAAAGACTAAAGGCTCTGATTAACATTGCTGGCCAATTAAAACATGTTTGGAAAACTAGAATTTTAATACTTTGCTAGCTTGAAAACTCACAATGTAGATCTACAAGAACATTTGAAAAAGCAAAAATTCAACAAAGAGGGGGTAATCTACCTATCAGAGGGATCCCGACCAGGCATCTCAACAAAAAGATCGTGATCACATGTTATCTGCAGGAATGCCAATTTGCAATCATGGAGAACTGACTGACAAACTCCTGCAAACTTGTCCATATACAACGAAACCTGAACAGAGATGTATTTATTTAGCAGCATATAAAAGATATTTATGCATAGATACTTGGGAGTTGGGACGAAGCTCCTCACTAGCTTTATTCCAGTTTACTGGCAACTTCATAAAAATCAACTTAAGTAATATCCAAATCAACAGGAAAAAAGGATCAGGTATGTTAAGAGGATGAAATAGTAGCACTTGAAACAGAACACTTCAATGTTGAAGCAAAGCAGGACTTCTTTTGTTGGCAAACGCCCAGACATCAAAAGCATAAATAACAAAGAACCAGGGGGAGAGGGACAGCTTATATGTGACTTCCAGCATTACCAGCTCGAAAACTTGGCGTGGCTCAATGATTGATAGAAGATCATAACAAAAGAAAGCAAGTGTGCTGTTCAAGCGCTTCGCCAAACTTAAACCCTTTTTACAGCGCTCATGAACCTCAGTTAGAAGGCAATCAAACAGTTGCATGATACATCTAAAAACACCTTCTTTCAACTGTAGTGGTGGGACATCCTCACCTAGAGTATGGAAGCAAAGAATCAGAACCATACTTTGTTATATAATTAAATATTCTAAATATTCATGTACAGGCACTACTATATTAAATACTCCGTATAAACACATGGTGCTACCTAGTGGAAGATTGTGGTAAAAGAGACGACTTTGTTCCAATCCCATTGATTTTACAATAAGCTCCAGAAAAAACCAAGCCATTGCCAATACATCATCATAGACGGGCCCAACTCTATAACCTTTAGCCTAAAAAGCCAAAAGAGTATATGGTGAAACAGAGCAGCAGAAACATGTATATCTGTTAAAAGCAAGCTTATTGAATGAAACAGTCACCTCTGGAGGATTCAAATAAACCGAACAATATAACAAAAACAATCATTAACAGAGGATATATTGGATGCAAGAACAGCAGAGGTAAAAAGATAAAAACCAAATCGGGTTGTGTTAACAAGCCTGTGGTGCAGATGCTTATTATTAGTGCAAGTGGTATGCATCATTGACAATTTAACGCTTATACCAATAGAATCTGGCTTGCATCTCTTTTCGACGATCAAACTAATGCTAAGTTTATGGGTGTTTACATGATATAAAGTTTTCGACACCTGTGGGCGCTGGGCGCATGGGCATTAAACAGTGCTAGTGGCAACAAGGGCATCATTCAGGATTCAGGAATTAAGATATTTCAGCAGCAATGACAGTTGGCAATACCCCCTGTGAGGCAATATGATTCATACATGATAGCTCACAAATAAAATAAGCATGGCAAGCGATCAAGTAGAACAAACTGAACTATAGATTGCTCAAAACAGACAGAAGAAATCCATACTAACCTTACTCCGAGCTAGGCTACCCCAAACAGTAGATAAACCAGGATATACAGGTGCTTGCCGATCACCAAAGCCACCAAAAGCATAATCAACATAATTAACAAGAAACCTATTTCTCTCAGCCCCATCAGATGATTCCTGCTGCACCCTGCGAGAGAAATACATCATCTGTAACTCAATTTGAGGTACATAACTACATATTGTTAGATGCGTGGAAGGATAAATGCATAAAGGTTAGATGTATTGATCTTAGTCTAAATGGCTATATATAGAGTATATAGAACACACACGACTAAAACCTATAAACTAGAAAATACCACAAATACCCTTATATCTTTAACATCCCCCCTCAAATGCAAGGTTAACACTAAAATAGGAAAAATCCAAAGTCCAAGACTTGAAGATATTGTCGTAGTGTGTAGCTCTTGAAAATTGTGTCAAGGCCAGAAGATCTCCATCAGGGGTTGTGCAGCAGCCCAAAAGCATGGTGGCGTAGATCGAAGTCCGAAACAGCAGCAACATGGAAGGAAAGTGTGGCGGCCTTAAAACTCGGGGTGGCGCCTCAGAGAGAAGCGGCGGCCTTAAAACTTCTACGATTTGCAGCGGCTCAGAGAGAAGGCAGCGACTGCAGCCTTGCAAAACGGAGAGGACTGCACTTGATCCAAGAGAATAGACCGTTGCTAGCAAAGCAATCGGTTGACCAACAAAAAAATTTGAAGACTCGCACGGCTTGGACGAACTGAAAGATAGAGGCTACAGACTTGAATGGGCGCAACAGAAGACTAAGTAGAAAAGGACTCAAAAGCAGCGAATACTAGTAGCAGTCATCTCCAAGGGAACAATAAAGCCCCAGATAAATATCAGCACCGTGATGAGCAGGACATGAGCCAAGAGACTCCAGCACAGGATTGGCCAAAGAGGAGGCACGTGACAGCCAAGAGCAGGTCAACCACATCGGCTTATAGACTTCGACGAACATTAGATGGGGAGCGTGGAAGAGACATGCAGGATAAAAGCCTCCGTTTAATAAAGCCCTCATTTGCTCCTCCGCTCGTTCTCTCCCCTCTCCACCGCAACCACGACGAGAGAGCCAGCCAGCCATGCCACCCGCCGGAGAAAGAGGCAAGAAGGGCGGCGACGTAGAGCACCGTCTCCCTAGTGTCCGTTTGCGCGGTGGCGAGCAAAGCGGGGGAGCCAGACACCTTGGCGTCGGCCAGGAGGCGGCAGCATGGAGCGGCTGGAGTCGGCCGGCGCGCGGGCGCAAAGCGAGGGCGGCGTTGTCTCCCACCTGGATCCGATGTTGGCTGGGTGCGGGGAGAGGCAGCCTCGGCTTGCAATCTTGCACATCCACATCAGCGGCCGAAAGGGAGTCCGTATCTGATAGATCTGGCGGGGAGGCAGCAGCCACAAGGGCGGCGGTGGCGGGATCTGGAGAGCCCAAGGAGGCGGCCTGATCCACAACATCCTTGCAAAGCTCAAGGAGGCGGAGGCGTCGATCGGCCCACCGAGCGAGAGGAAGCTGAAGGCGCTCGGCTGCGGGACACAGTACAAGGTGTTGACAAGGGCCCCCACCGTCTGCGACAGGAGCGATTGCCAGCCACCGCCGAGCCACATGGAGGTGGCCACCCCCAAGAGACGATGGAGCTAGTAGAGAGTCTCCATCGCCATGGAGCCAGGGCAGCGAGGAGATGGCCGACCCTGGGAGTGGAGACGCTCCTCCTGGGGGCAGCGGCAGCGGAAGAAGAACAAATCCTAGGGTTTTAACCTAGGCTCTGATACACTGATACTATGTTAGATGCATGGAAGGGTGAACGCATAAAGGTTAGATGTGTTGATCTCAGTCCAAAGGGCTATATATATAGTACATAAGATACACAAGACTAAACCCTAGAAATTAGGAAATACCACAAATACCCTTATATCCTTAACACATATACGGTCCTGAGTGATGAACTACTGTAAACCAAATCAAAATTCAACGGTTTTCCTATTGCAGCATGGATATTGGAGAAACAAAGACAATAGCATGGTTAAAGAAGGCATTAACGTTTAAAGACAAGCATGGCAACATGCTATCCACGCCTGTGTTTGTTGTGCTGTAACATGCAGGTGGAATCAGCAAGTGCTCACATAAGGCAACACCCGAACAGTTTATATTTACTCAGAATGCTTCACCTCTTTACTGAGCAGAAGCAATGAGAAGAGAATCAGGCTTTGACACGTGTGAATGAAATGGCATCCAAAGCATTGATTTTTTTCCTCCAGCAAATATTTGGCCTTCTAAAGGTTAGAATAATAGGATTTCAATAAGTTGGGTGAACAGGGGAATGCTAGAGCTCTAGAAAGAAACTAGCACAAACAAATATGAGAGTAATGCACATAAACCAAACAAGAAAGCATAATATTACCGGGTTAGAATATTAACCATGGCTCGAAATGCAGCAACCTGCAAAAAATGTAGTGTGAAAAATTATCAAGATTAACACTCAGAAAGAAATATAGCTCAGCAAAAATAGTAAATGTGATGTACTGCTGGTTAGAGAAGGAGGCAAATGATTCTGCAAAATAGAAACATAAACCAACAAACAACCTGAAGGGTTTCACCACCGTCACCAATAAGATGAAGCAGCATATTAAGTATTGGTTGAAGGAATTGTAACAGCGCGGTAGATTCAACATTCTTCAAACTATTTATGGCCTGCACAAAAAATTATCCCAAGGTCAATGATATATACCATTGGTATCTAGTCCAAAGTATCTTAGATTTAAATTTCTGCAAAATACCACAAAGAAAAAATGAAAAAAGGAATAAATAGTGAACATAATGTTTGATGTGTTCTAGAACTTGACCATATTCCATGTCTAACACTTTCCAGAATCCAAAATGAGAGAGATAAAAAGACAATCTGTAGAAAATAGGGAAAATATATAGAAATTAAATATTTTGATGAGCTTGTTGCTTTTTTTTCTCTCATCCTAAAAAGAGTTATAGCACAATATTTGGTCAAGTTGTAGAACATATCAAATACTATCTTCGCTATTTTCTTTTCCCTTTTTTTATACTTTTCACTAGAAATCATGCAGGCATGACAATTAACGAGATGTTAGAACGAACATTTATTATGGAATAACAACACAAAGGGGAAATAGATGTAGATCACTAGCATGCAACAATAGAAATTGAAACAAATTGCTAGAGAACTCACGAATTAGTAAATGGTTCATTAGGATATACAGTCAGAACATAATTTGCAAGCAGTTCTAGAATATGGGTCTGCATAACCCGCCTGTGCTACTTTTGCTTCTTGTAAATCATCATGTAAATAAACGGCCAAACAGACTACCATCTGCTGGCTGCCAAAAAAAAGCAGGATATCTTGTGTGTTTATCACAAAGGCAAAAACATCAGCAGAGCCATGATCATGAAGAAAATTAACAGCATAAGCTCCAACTTAAGTCACAAAACAGCAAAAGATATACCTCAAGAAGCTCAGAACCCCAAGGTGGACTCGTATGTAGTGTGTGGCGGTCATACTCGACAAAAAAGTCTCTTATCCTTTCATTAACTGGAAATAAGGAAGAGCAGAGTCTTAACCGCAGCCTGAAAACAGTTTTTCCATCCTCCAGGTAGTCCATTCTCTCCTGCATAAGAATTGGAAATTTAAAGTAAAACATACTAACGCAAATGTATTTCAAGATAAATTCTGCAATAAAATCTGTAATAAACGGCAAAAAAAAGACAAGTAGCAAACCTTTCCACTTTCCTGCAGGTAATGTGGAACAAGCTCTCTTAAAATTGGCAAAGATACGTCTGAAAGTAACCTATTAGATTCAGAAAATTGTTGCATATCAAATTCAACTCCATTCTCATCAGTTCACAACTTATTTTATGATATTATAAGCACTTCAGAGTTCATCAATTTTGTGGTAGCAATTGAGACAGTATGTGATCTAATTGTCTAGATGGCCCTTGGTCGTTGCACGGAAAAGGAAAGGCATTTATCCAATATTCTGTGTATACACTATCGTAACAAGCACTCAGCCACTAGCTTTTAATTATAAGTATGTGTAGAGAATTAGGGGAACACCACACACCCAATGTGGGGGGGGTGACTTTCATATATATAGCCATGTACAACTTGTGTTAGGGTAACTTGGGTATATATATATCTGATACCCGCCCGCAGTCACAGCGGGAGGGAACTGGACGCAGAGACTGGACCTAAAGTCAGTAAACAACTGTACAGGTAGTCCCTTAGTCATGATGTCCGCGAACTGATGTGCGGAGGGAACATGAAGCACGCGGATTTGTCCCAAAGCAACCTTCTCGCGGACGAAGTGGATGTCAATCTCGATGTGCTTCGTGCGACGGTGATGAACCGGATTGGCTGTCATGTAAACTGCACTAACATTGTCGCAATAGACAATAGTCGCCGAAGAGATCGAGACATGAAGCTCCTAAAGCAACTGTCGCAGCCAGCAGCATTCAGCAACTGCATGAGCAACAGCCCGATACTCGGCCTCTGCACTGGAACGGGACACTGTAGTCTGCCGCTTCGAAGACCAGGAGACCAAGTTGTCGCCGAGGAAGATGCAGTAGCCGGAGGTGGAACGCCGAGAGTCAGGGCAGCCGGCCCAGTCAGCGTCAGAGTAGGCAGTGATGGAGGACACACTGGCAGTGCCGAGATGTAGGCCTGCGTCGAGGGTGCCCTTCACATAGCGCAGGATGCGCTTGATCAGAGCAAGGTGCAGCTCCCGCGGGTCGTGCAGCAAGACTCCGGTACTCCGAGGGGCTGTCGACAGAAGCGCCGTCAGTGGCGGACAGCTTGGCCCGAGAGTCAATAGGTGTCGCTGTAGGGTGACACTCGGCCATGCCAGCCCGCTGAAGATCAACGGCGTATTGTCGCTGGGACAGAAGTAGGCCGTCGGAGGAGCGCGTGACGGAGATGCCGAGGAAGTGGTGGAGAGCACCGAGGTCCGTCATGGCGAACTCAGAGTTGAGCCGGTCGGTGATGCGCCGTAGAAGAGTCGGGGAAGACGCCGTCAAGATGATGTCGTCAACGTAGAGCAGCAGGTAGGCGACATCATCTCGATCTTTATAAATAAAGAGAGACGTGTCAGACTTCGCCGCCGTGAAGCCGTGCGCGCAGAGGTAAGAAGCAAACCGCTGGTGCCATGCTCGAGGAGCCTACTTGAGACCGTATAGTGACTTGTGCAAAAGACAGACGGAGTCAGGGGCCGAAGGGTCGACGAAGCCGGACGGCTGTTGGCAGTAGACTGTTTCCGCAAGGTCGCCATGAAGAAAGGCGTTCTTCACGTCGAGCTGATGAATAGGCCAGTCCCGCGATGCAGCAATGCTTAGCACAACGCGGATGGTGGCCGGCTTGACCACTAGGCTGAACGTCTCGTCGTAGTCGACACCCGGCTGCTGGGAGAAGCCGCGAACAACCCAACGAGCCTTGTGGCGGGCAAGCGATCCATCGGAGTGGAATTTGTGTTTAGAAATCCACTTGCTCGTCACAATGTTGGCGCCAGGTGGTCGTGGCACTAGGCGCCAAGTGCCATTGTCGAGGAGAGCTTGGTACTCTTCCGCCATGGCAGCACGCCAGTTGGGATCAGCCAATGCGCTGCGGTAGTTGGCTGGCAGTGGAGAAGTCGACGTAGCGGAGAGATTCCGGTAGTGGACAGGCTGTACTGCCCCCGTGTGCAAACGAGTCATGGGCTGCTTTGCGGGAGCAGAGGGCTGTACGGTGCTGGTGGCGATCTGGTTCGCGGTGGGAGCAGGAGCAGCGTTCCCAGCCGGCTCTCCAGCGGCCGACGGGAAAGTCCCGACTGTGTGTGTAGAAGGCTGGGGTGGACGACGTTGGTACACCTTGCCGAAACGGCGGTCGGGAGCTGCAGCAGGTGTCGTGGATGCTGGGGCCGGCGGGCGACGCTGAAAGACAGCGCCGAAGCGGCCAGACCCGCCCGGAGTATGTCCAGCGGGTTGAGCGGCAGGGCCGGCAATGATGATGGCCGGGTCGTCGAGGAACGGCTGCGTAGGAGCAACCGAAGAAGAAGAAGGCTGCTCAACACCCGAAGGTGGAGCGACCGACGTAGCGGAAGAAGCGTCCTGCAACAAAAAGTCAAGTGAAGATGCACCAGATGGAGCAGCGGCGAACGGAAACACTGATTCATCAAACACGACATGGCGTGAGATGATCACGCGCCGTGTGGATATATTGAGGCACCGGTAACCCTTGTGAGAAGAGGGATACCCAAGAAAAACGCAGGGCGCAGAACGTGGTGCGAGTTTGTGGGGCGTTGTGGCACTAAGGTTGGGGTAACACAGACAGCCGAACACGCGAAGGTGCGAGTAATCTGGTACGGAATGATGAAGGAGCTGGTACGGGATTTGGTGACCAACAGAGGAGGGGCGCCGGTTCAGTACATAGATGGCTGTGGCAAGAGCCTCGGCCCAGCAAGCTGGCGGCATGGAAGCATGTATGAGGAGGGTGCGGATGGTGTTGTTGATGGTGCGAATCATACGCTCGGCTTTGCCATTTTGTGGAGAAGTGTAGGGGCAAGAAAGACGAAGAAGGATGGCGTGGCTCGCCAAGGTGGACATGGCATGATTAACGAACTCAGTGCCATTGTCAGCCTGAAAGCACTTAGGAACAGAACCAAATTGAGTCTGAGCGTATGCAACAAAATCAACAAAATGACCATAGACTTCGGATTTTTGACGCAGCGGAAAGGACCAGCAAAAGTGACTGAAATCATCAAGCATGACCAAATAGTATTTGTAACCCGAAGTACTAAGGACTGGAGACGTCCATACATCACAATGAACTAAAGCAAAAGGTTCGGACGTAGTGGACATGGAACTAGCAAAAGGCAGACGCGTGTGTTTGCCAAGTTGACAGGCATGGCACAAGGATCGCGCTGCTTTATTACACGTGATAAGCGACTTATTTTGAAGAGACGCAACGGCAGAGGCGGCCGGATGACCCAGGCGGTGATGCCATATGGTGGACGAGACGGCGAGGCTGCAACTAGCGGCGGTGGATGGCGAAGTTGGTGAGATGGTGTAGAGGTCCCCGCTGCTATTGCAGCGAAGAATCACGTGTCCCGTCCATGGGTCCTTGACAGAAAAGCCAGAAGCGTCAAATTCAATGGAACAGTTATTATCACGTGTAAACTGACGAACAGATAGAAGATTGCGCACAAGAGCTGGTGCAACAAGAACATTGTTAAGGGAAAAGGAAGTGTCGGCTGTGGGTAGGATGGAAGTGCCACGGCTGGTAACAGGAATGGAGTGACCATTGCCCACAGTGATAGACGAAGAGGAAGGAGGGAGGCGGGTGAGGAGTATACCATCCGAAGAGGACATGTGGGACGTAGCACCAGTGTCGAGCACCCAGGGAGTAGCGCCTTGAAGGGCCATTTGGTTCAGGGTGGCAATGAGTCCCGCCTGGTCCCAACCGCTATCTTGAGAGGTTCCGGACGGCGGAGAAACGAACTGCTGCTGCACGTCCGACTGGGAGGAGAAGTGGGCGGGCGTGAAGGCTGTGTGAGCCTATGGAGCCGGCCCAAGGAGACCCGGCGCGCGCCAGGCCTGCTGCTGGTTTTGCCGCCTGAACCATGGTTGCGGCTGCTGCTGCTGTCCGGGCAGCGGGCCGAAACAGACCCATGGCCCAGAGGGGATGGGAGTGCGCGGACCCCCCTGGGAATGCTGCTGGTCGCGGCGACCACCGCCGGCGTTGCTGCCAGTGTTGCCGCCGCCGCTGTTGGTACTGCCATTGCCGCTTTTCTTGTTGTTGCGGCGGTTGGAGGTCTGCTGACCACCTTGGCTGTGCGTCGCGCCGAGGCACGTAGAGCCAGAGCGGCAAGCCGTGCCGCATGTGGGGAAGCGGGCGAGGAGTGCGGTCTCGGAGGAAACCTTGCCCTCATTGGCGAGGCGAAGTTCTTTGAGGACGAGCTTCTCGCGCGCGGTGTTGAAGTCTGGAAGTGGCGTGGTGTCGGCGATGTTGTCCGCCGTGCTGGAGAAGCGCGGGTTGAGGCCGCGGAGGAGGTTGAGGACCAGCTGCGACGGTGAAACAGCATGGCCGACATCGCGCAGGGCATCGGCGACGGTCTTCATGCGCTGGCAATAGTCGTTGATGGAGAGATCGCCCTGCTTCATCGAGGAAAATTCCTCATGCAGGAAGACGGCACGGGGCTCCTTGTTGGCCAGAAAGAGGCCCTCGATGGCGACCCATAGTTGGCGCGCCGATTGATCTTGCGCCATAGCGAGGTCCTGAACGTCGGTGGCGATGGAGCCGAGAAGCCAACTATGGACGCAGGAATCGTCCATGACCCACTGGGGATCATTGGGATTGGTCGGTAAAGTCCCGTCGATATGGCCGCGAAGCCCGAATTTTCCCACCAAGGACTTGAAGAAGGGCGCCCTGGTTGTCACGGCGGAGTCGGCGAGCACGGCGAGTGAGCAGCGCCTGGACGCCTAGGCGACGCCACGGCGACGCCGCGGCGACGCCATGGCGACCGCCATTTCCGCGTATACGCTGGTCATGCCGTGCGTATATGCGTAAGTGACCGACTCAGTCATATATATCTCTCGCTCGCTCACTCGAGTCCGTCTCCCGAGTCCGTCTCTCGGTCTCTCCTCATCGCTACTCCTCGCTCCCCCCGACTCTCGCGTCTCTCTCGACTACGTCTCTCTCGGACTCTCCGCCTCCCCGTCCGCCGACTCCTCTCCCCGCCGCCGCCTCCCCCGTCCGCCGCATCCTCTTCCCATCTCCGCCTCCCCTCGCCTCCTCCCCCCACCGCCTTCAGCTCCCCGCGCCCGATCTGCTAACCCTAGCCGCCGTCTCCGGCGGGAGGGAGGGAGGCGGCGCGGGTGGAGGCGCCGTCGCCGGCGGGAGGGAGGGAGGCGGCGCGGGTGGAGGGAGGCGGCGCGGCCGGAGCGCGGCCGGAGAAGACAGGGGCAGACGGCGTACCTGGCAAGGCGAGGCGAGCCTCCCCGGCGTCTCCTCCCCGGCGCCTGGACGCCAAGGCGTCGCCTAGGCGACGCCTAGGCGACGCCGTGACAAGCATGGCGCCCACTTGTGGAAGTTTGGGTGTTTCAACTCGAGGACGAGAGGAACATGTGAGCGGACTGCGATCGTGGCATAGGAAGCAACGACGATCGGTCCAGCAAAGAGGTTCGGCATGGCGCCGCTGGTGTTGGGATCTGGTGGAGGGCCGGTCGGCATTGTGGAAGATTGGCCGGGGAGGCGGCGATCTGGGAAAGGTGGCTGCAGCACAGGAGGAAGGGGCGGCGGCAGCGGCCGAGATGAGGAGCGGCGGCGGCTAGGGCTGAAACAGAGGAGCGGCGGCGGGTTAAAAAACCCTAGAAACAGAGGAGGTGGCGGTCTGGGAAAGGCGGCGGCAGCCTTAAGGAGGCGGCGGCCAAGAGAAGGGTGGTGCGACGGCCAGGGAGAGCCGCCTAGGGGGCGCGCCGGCGATGGCTGAGGTGGGAGGAAGGTCTGGAACAGAGAAGCAGCGGCGTCGGGTTGAAAAACCCTAGAAAACAGAGGAGGGGCGGCGGCGGGTGCGAAAACAGAGGGGGCAGCGGAAGATGCCCAGGAATTAATCTGATACCATGTAGAGAATTAGGGGAACACCACACACCCAATGTGGGGGGGTGACTTTCATATATATAGCCATGTACAACTTGTGTTACAAGAAAGGGTAACTTGGGTATACATATATCTAATAGTATGGTAAGCAGTATGCATTCTTACTAGTGAATGAGTACCACAGTGCTTCTTAGTTACACAACAGTGTGACAGAAGTACTGATCTAAAATTTACTAGGATTTATTTATTTGCTGGATTCAAACAGTGAAGCAAATATAGCTTGATGATATAACAATATAAAGATCGTTCCCAAGTTTTAGCAATAAACCTTACTTCATATATTAGATTTGGATGACATAAATTAAATAAGATAGCATGATAATAAGGCATTGACTTGGATGTCAACCCACATATGGAGCAACCGACCAAGACTAGTTCAATATAAGCATTTCAAGTTAAAAAAAAAAGATGAGAAAATGATGCATACTGAATGTGCGTTGACAGTGGAAGTACAGCATATCCCACAACTACCTGAATGACTAAGAACATGTTAGACACCACAAAATAAACACGAGCCAAGCACAATGGTGTGACCTTATTGATAAGGAACAGAAGGCATACCGGTTTGGGTCCTTCAAGTTTCATTTGGAGATCTACATGGAAAAATGTGAACAGAAGATGATGTTGGGGTGTTAAAAGAGCAGGCAGACTGATCTTAACTTCATCATGGTAGCATGCCATTCTCATGCCAACAGCAATCTGGGTATCAGCCCACTTCTGTAGTGTTGTATTCCGATCCCTTGGATGAACAGCCTGAGATCCCATATATCTAGTGGATAAGAATATTGAACAGATGGCAACAACAAAACAACTAGAGTAAAATAACCGTGTAAACAAACCTCTAGTGGAGGTTTACGAATGTCAGAATCATCCTTTCTCAATTCCACTCTTACAAATATATTTCTTTTGCGGCTCAAGCTAACAGTCAATGGGTACACATAGAGGCAATGGAAAAGTCGTGAAAATGGTTCGCTTCGAGTCATCATCCGAAAGTCAAAAGCGTGAAACTGCAACAAGAAAGAATGTATCTCATATAAACAGAAAAGCAAGCATTATCCTAAGGGACAGGTTTCAAAATTGAATACTCCAACTGTCCAACACAAAAGGAGATAGATGAGGAACTGCTAGTTACATTGTCACCATTCTCTGCATTAGAAATTTGACCATTCTGATGTGCATCTTTCTGGACAATGGCACTAGAATTCAGAGAACCATGGATCCCATCAAAGCTATTCTTGTTGTATCTGACATTATTGAGTTCACCAGCATCATTCAAATCATTGGGCATGCTCCCACCTTCAGAAATGTTGTCTGCGTCATTACGGCCATTACGAAGTTTTTCTACCTCTAACCTCAGTACACCTTTCACTGGTTTGTGTACTTTCCGTTTCGGATCCTACAAGTGACAAAAGAATTAACATAATTATTTAGTTAATTATCACTTTATTAACAATGTTAACTTATTGAGCTCAGTTGCTCGTTCTTACTTGGAGGGAATCCTCTATATAGCTTTCCTTCACTTTGTTTAAGTTTGATATTTCTGCAATAACTGAGCTTCCACTTGAATACTGGTTTAGTTTTCCATCTAAAGTGAGCTTGGAAATAGGCTCCACAATGCTATCTTGAGAACTTGAGCCTGACATACTTGGTACTAACGAGCTGCTAGGAGAGGTAGCATCACCAACACCACCAGCATGGTTGTTCTCAAACAGCGGAATCATAGCCCATGCAAATGACTCTCTATATGGCATGATTCGAGACCAAACTTGCAGCTTCTGCTTCTCTTTTTCAGTCAAGTGCATCTATCACAAAAATGAGCATAAGAGTAATAACAACACATGATTCACCCAGGGAGATTTTTTTTCTTACAGGTTCTTTACGAGAATAAACAGAAGTGGTTACGCCCCCTTCTTCAGTAGCAGCCTTCTCTAGCTGAATCAGAAGGCAGACCGATGGTGCAGGGGCATCCAACGAAAAAACACCCTGGCGTTCTAAAGAAACCTGAGCCTAATCAAATACGAAAGAAATGAAAATGATCATTAAGAATACAAATTAGATCAATGTGGAATTTCAGCATAATCAACGAACTACAACTGTTTCTATCTGTAAATATCAATAGCAAAAATTTAGAGGATTGAAATAAGGGCCCAGAAGGAAGTAATTTCCATTGCTCCTTACATCTTGCATTTCTGATGGAAGTATGTGAAAATAGAAGTCTTCCGACAGTTTTTCTCTTTTATCTCTGTTGTACAAGCAGATTGTACCAGTAAAAGGCTCTGCACATGATACATGGTCAAAAGGCAGGTTAGTAATATGCTGTCAAGTATAAATGAAGATATAGCACAGCTCAGCAGTGTTGAAACAAACGAGATAAACTGTTTATTTTTGCTCACCAACTAATCCAGCTTGGAATGACAAAGATAATACCTTGACAGTTATCGTCAATCCACTGTAATCGGTAGAGAATAAGTTATAACATGGGACTACTAACAAACATTGTTCAGAGCAAGAAGGGAAAAGAAAGCAAAGACATATGTATTTCTTGAGTGTGCAGCTTGAAGCAACCTGCTGTGTATTGCAGGAAGACTTTCGGGCACCCGTTGGCCAAATATCAAAGATCTCTCATTCTCCCAATCAAATGCCGGTTCATACGCGGGTAAAGGTGACAGACTATAGTGCTGGAAAAATAAGTAGATAACATGCAGTTAATGCCCTACATCAAGATGAAAAACAAGGGCATATGCTAATGTCAAATACAAAAGAAGAACAAACAATTCGAGGAAAGACGACTATGTGAGCATTAATCAAAGAAAATTCATGGTTTGGTGGTTCAAAAGCTTAATCTGCTTCTGCTAGAAATATCCACGTTGTTATGAATATTGTGTGTATATTTATAAAGCCCAAAGAGCAATATATAGGGAGTACAAGAGGATATACAGAGGAATATGCCGTACACAAATAAGAAAACCAAGGCATATAAGGAAACAAATAAATCACCACCACCCCCCCCCCCCCCGGAAACTCATGATGGATCACACAGTGAGTTTGGAGAGAAAATACAAATGTTGTACCCTACTCTGCGGCTTCGTAAAGAAGTCAGAAAGCTGTGACTTTGAGGACACAAACTGTAAAGCAAGTATTCCCTCCTGCACTTGTGAGCGAGTGTATGAAGCATACACACCAATATGCTTGGTGAGCTCATACTTCACTGGGTCACGAGTAACACTGATAGCACCTATACTATCAGACAGAAGGGTCATCGGTCCCCACAGGTACTCCAAAGTCTACAAGTAGCCACCTCAACCAAGTAATAGCCACCTCAACCAAGTAATCTCTGTTGTCACTGCTGCCATAGCACTTAACTTAGCCTCTGCACTCGAACGAGAAACTGCAGTCTGCTTCTTTGTCTTTCAGGCAATCAAGGAGGAGCCAAGAAAAACACAGTAAGCAAAAAGAAAATGACGATCAGAAGGATCACTACCCCAGGTCGCATCAGAGTATGTCTGAAACTGTAGTGAGTTGGAGCTAGGAAAAACAAACGATGAGAGATTGTCCCACACAAGTAGCGAAGAATACGAAGATGGTGACTATAGTGAAGATGAGTAGGAAGAGCCATGAACTAACATAATATATGGACAGCATGAGCAATATCAGAATGAGTGCTCACAAGATACACCGAACTCCCAACAAGATGGCGATATCGAGTAGGATCTTCAAGAAGATCACCATCAGTAGCGCGAAGCTGAAGAGAAAGCTCCATGGGAGTCGCAACAATATGAGTATCAATTAGACCAGACTGATCAAGTAGATCCTGAACATACTTCTGCTAGGTGAGGTAGTAACTCTCAGGCGTGGAAGAAACCTCAATCCCAAAGAAGTACGTAAGTAATCAAGATCAGTCATCAGAAACTGCTTACTGAGATGCTTCTCCACATATGTGATAAAAGAGGAATCATCACCAGTGATGAGCATATCATCCATATAGAGAAGAAGCAGTGTCCTACCCCGAGGTAAGGCATGGACAAAAAGAGCAGGATCATGGTCATTGACAGTGAAACTAACAGCGGTAATCACTAAAATAAAACACGCAAACCAAGCACAAGGAGCCTATTTGAGGCTATAAAGAGCACGACAAAGATGACAAACGTGTCCATCTGGAACAGAATACCCAGGTGATGGCTGCATGTAAACCTCCTCATGCAAAACACCATTAAGAAAGGCATTCTCAACATCCAGTTGAGAGATAGACCACCGGCGAACAGAAGCAACCACAACAAGTGTGAACATCGGTCATATGGGCAACAAGGGCAAACGTCTCATCATAATCATGACCGTACTCCTGCTGGAAGCCAGGAGCCACAAGACGAGCCTTGTAGTGTTCGATAGTACCATCAGACCTGGTCTTAATCTTGTACACCCACTTGCACGTGATAGGACGGGCATGCACAGGTGTCGGTACAATATCCCAGGTCTCCATATGTCGAAGATATCAAGCTTCTCTGCCATATCAAGCTACCACTTAAAATGAGAAACAGCCTTACAATAAGAGCTAGGCTCGGTGACAGAGAGAGCATGAGCTGTCGAAGAAAAACCAAGATGATCAAGAGACCAAAGAGATGTCCAATCATAAAGAGCGTAACAAGGAGCATCATCAAAGGAATCAGGTGTCGGTGTCGACAAGATACCAGAAGATAAGTCTGATGAAAGACGAGAACGCCTGGAGTAGTTTACCCCAAAGAAACAAGACAGTGGTGCTACAGGAACAAGAGGCAGTGCTGCAAGAGGCAGCACAGAAGGTGAGGGCACTGAAGGAACCACTGGAGACAGACTAGAGGAAGGCTATGAAAGGGGAGAAATGGGTGAAGAGTTAGGGAGAGACAACCAGGAGCTCGTCTCGATGGTGGAAACAGAACATGGAGCCGAATCTCGATAGAAGAAATGTCGAGATTCGTCAAAGACAATGTCTCATTTGATCCTGATCCATTGAACAGAAGGATCATAGCAGCGATAACCCTTATACTCAGAACTATAACCAAGAAACACGCACTCATCTGACTGGGCTGATAGTTTGGTGCGCTCACGAGACTGCAGCAGGACAAAACATGTGCAGCCAAAAACACGAACGTGTGTACTAGGAGGCTCTAGAATAGAGACGCTCTATAGAAATAACATCCTTAAGAGCAACAGAAGGCTGCATATTGATGAGATATGCAGCCGTAGAAATAGTCTCAGCCCAGAACTGCGGTGGAACGTGAGGCAAGGAGAAGAGTGCGAGCAGTCTCAATCAGATGACGATAATTCACTCAGCAACCCCATTCTGAGCATGGACACCAAGACGAGAAGATTGATAAAGAGTACCCTGCTCAGAAAGAAATTGTCTGAAAGCGCCAGAATAGTACTCGCCAGTAGAAGCACAGCGAAAAGTACAGATAGAGGACTCAAACTAAGTACCAATCATCGTGGCAAAGTTACGATAGATCACAAGAAACTGACCACGATTAGACATGGAAAAAAACAAGTAAAACGGGAATAATCATCAATAAAAATTACATAGAATTTATACCCGCCTTTGGAGATAATATGCATAGGTCCCCATACATCTGAATGAACTAAATCAAAATGCCAAGAAGATAATGGGTGGGTTCTTTTGAGTTGATGGCTTATGGCTTAAATATTAGAATTCTAGCTATTCGCGAAAGGTAGTATGCACAGGAAAATAATTGCATGTGATTTTGGTCGATACAACTAAACTCGGTACACTTTTTACTACAATTTTCCTGTTGACCCCACTTTACAAACCACACAGTTTAAAAGATAGTTATTATAGACAGTACAAGCATAAGCCACCTAAAAGTCGAAAAGAACTCAGCCAATGACTCACTAGAATGATAAGGAAGTTGCAACTGCTCGCCCAGCTTACAACCCTGACAAAACATGGACGTGTCAACAGTAACATATCCAAGAACACCCAGACGAACTAATAAAGAATGACGGGACCCACACAGGTGACCTAAACAATGATACCACTACGCAAAAGCTCCAGAGCTGGTGGCAGCAGTGACGGTGGATGTGGACGTGGTAGGAGCAACAAAAGTGGACAGACGGTGAAGGCGGTCAAGAATGTAGAGACCCTAACGATCTCTACGGCGCCGAACAATCCCAAGTACCATCCCTGTCTGTCGATCCTAGACGAAACAAGTGTGAGTCAAAACCAACCCTACATCCGAAATCAGTGAGCTGTCTCACCAAAAGAAACTGCATGGTTAGCTGAAGAACATGGGAAACAGCTGGAACAGAAAAATTGGTGAACAAACAAATGCCTTGACAGCTGATAGACAAGGGAGTACCATCAGCTGTCTGAACAAAGATAGGAAAAGCAGGAGGTCCTACTAAAATGAGAGATGTGGAGTCTGGTGTCGTGGAAAGAGCCGCCAGAATCTAGAACCCAAGAGGTACCTAGAGGAGACGTTCGAGCTAGACTGGCAGAACCTGCTGAGCTGTGAGAGAGCTGAAGTAGAACCTGGCAGAGCTACTGAACAAAATCACCTCGCTGAGAACCTGACGAGCTGGTCTGTCCTCCTGTGAAGGAAGGGCCTCCCTGCCCCCTGAATCGTCCACCCCACGCACCTTGTTCCACTTTTCTCGCACCGCACAACCCTAGCAATCGTGCCCGAAGTTCTTGCAGTAGTTGCACTAAACTCTAGTTGATGCGAAAACAGGAGCGAAAACAGGCACCTGGGGAAGGACTGTAGTTATAGTAGAAAACATCGGTGTAGTCGAAGGAGCAGCAAGCACAGTCGGAACGGATTATGCTGCTAACCCGAGGCAAAGCTCCTCAGCCCAAAGCGTCGAAAGAGTCTCGGTGATGGTCGGTCACGGCGAGCGGCTCAGCAGTTGAGCCTTGACAGGCTCAAACACTGGACGAAGACGATAGACAAAATCATAAAGGCGAAGGCGATCATGATCCGCCTTCTGCACTTTATGACATTCCTGACAAAAGTGGAGAGGCTAGCTCATCCAACTGGCACAAGAGGCTGGCCAAGGCTCAGAAGAAGTCGTCGACGGAAGAGTCTCCTTGGCGAAGCATCTCTAACTCATGTTGAAGCGAAAAGAACTGAGCATCACTGCTCTTCTGGTATCGCTCACGCAAGTACTCCCAGATCTGTCGAGTAGACCTCAGACCAACAATGTCTGGCTGGATGGAGTCGTCGACGTTGGCCACTAGGATGGCGCGAACACGGGCCTTATCAGCATACCAGCGCTCGAAAACATCGATGGCATATTGAAAAGCCTCATCAGCAGCGTTAACAGCAACAGCCTCTTTTTTCAACATTTTTTCTTTTTTTTCCTTGTTTTTCTTTTTTCTTTTCTTTACCTACTAAAACCGATCAGATCTAATCGGTTCAAAGGGCGCAGATGGTGGCGGCCAAAGAGTGCAGATGGCGGTGGCTCCAACAAATGCGGAGTCCGAGGCAGAGGGCCGGCTCATCGACGGCAAAGGCAACTCTGGCACAGATAGCAGCCGAGCGCCGGCGGCTCAGCAGGGCGTCGATAGCCGAGAGACGGGCACTAGGTGGTCACCGGCAGAGCGGCGATCGACGGAGCGGCGGCCAACAGTGGTGGCAACAACGAGCAACGGCCGGCGGTCAAGACAGCAGACTACGTCAGGAGCGACGACTGGCGGTCAAGACGGCAGGCGATGTCAGGTGCAACAAAGACAACAGGAGCCTGGGCGGCAACGGCAGCCTAGGCAACGTCGATGGTAGTGGAACACGAGCGATGGCCATCAGTCAAGATGGCGGGCGACGTCAAGAGCGACGAAGACAACGGTGGCCTGGGCAACGTCGATTGCAATGGAAGAAGCAAGGTTTGAGCCCTAGCTCTGATACCATGTTATAAATATTATGTGTATATTTATGAGGCCTAAAGGGCAATATATGTAGGGAATACAAGAGGATATACAAAGAAATATGCCGTACATAAATAAGAAAACCAAGGCATATAAGGAAACAAATAAATAAATCTATCCTATCCTATCCTTAACACATGCCACCAATAATATTGTATGCAATATAACTTTGTTACACAGGAAGTAATAAATCATAAAACACTGGAAAAGTACTAGTTGATTGAACACATAAAAGGATTCAGACAAGTGAATCAAATGAACAAAAAGTTCAAACAATAGTAGATGAAACAAAGGGCCAGCAGATGAATAAACTGCACAAAGAATTAAGCATGAAATAGTTTTTTATCCAATATGAGGACCCTCCTGTGTAGGCATTCAGGATTAATTGCAGAGGAGATAGCTTAGCGAGTCGTATGCCACTAAAGGTGCACGTTGCACAGTAAGCAGGCAAAGCACATGATAAACATCCACCTAAAATAGAAATCTAGTGAGCATGCACTTACGTTTTTTGAATATGAAGCAGATGGTTCAGTTTCATATATTTGCCTCCCTGAGGTGCTTGGCATATCATCTTCAGCAGTTTCCTCCGGCTTGGAATGCCTAGCGTTGCAAAGCTGCAACTCTATGACAAAACAAGAACATAAAATTATTTTGTAAACAAATGTATGTGCAACTAATTCAGCCACAAGGATGGTGGATTACCTGTTTCTACGTCGGTGTCAGGTCCCTCAAAAATTTGATTTTGAAAGGATGGTGGTGCAACACTCTCATATCGTCCATATTTGCAGTCATCTTTCACAAAATCAGCCTTATAGCACTGTACCAGCTCGTTTAGATGTGGCCACTGATCTAAATTTTCATTAAGCTGAAAACCAAAAAAAGGCACTTAGCTCTTTTCTTAACTCCTAAAATCATGCAGCCCTAAACTGTATTTTTGGTGATTGTAATCAAAAGGAGCAAAACGAATTATTAGCAACTAAGGATGTGCGACACTAATACGCAGGGAATAATTCTACCATGGAGTGTCATACACATGACAAAGATGGAACATATTTAGCCATAGACCATAGTAGTCTAGTTTCATTCTTAATGGTCTATATTAATACAATGAGCAATTCAATAAATCCATTGCCCAAATAGCGGCAAATCCAAAACCAATATAGCATTTGTAAGAACACGCATAAAAAGCTGCTATTTGTTGAACACAGAAAACCTATACACAAGCATCCTAGCGATAAGGACATTATACAACTGCATCCGACAATGCAGGTTTCACCTCAACAGCATATAGATAGCAGCATTTCACCACTAGATACCACCAACATCAGTTTACACTCCTCAGCTCTCACCGAAGCATGAGCGCATTAAGAAAGTCCAAAACCCTAAGCAATGGACGCACGCCAAGACACTGAGATCTCGAGCATCACTTTTACTGCATTTCAAACATCTCGGGCTTCCCATTCACCACATTGTCTGCACTACCACTCCTAAAAGCTCCATAAACACCACAGCCGCATTCGCACAACCAAATCAACAATCACGGCCACAAGCACGAGTATCGAGTGATACGTACCAGTGGATCCATCTCCAGGTTCCCCGCACACGACTGCCGCGGAATCCGCTTGAACCGCTGCCCTTCCCCCGCCGCCGCCGCCGCGGGATCCATCGCCGCCACCTGAGCCGTCATTCCACCAACCAAACCAGTTAAGCACGAATGCGCGCAGCGCAGCATAAAGCAGCACTACCCAACAACAAGCATCATCAACCGACCCCAAAAAAAAATCTCCAACCAAACGCCGTACCGGAGCGAGGGAGCTCGCGAATCTAAGCTCAGGATCTCGCGACTGCGGCCCAGATCCGGGCGAGGGAGGCGTGCCCGAGAAGCGACGACGCGCGCACGAATACCCCTCCCACCCACTGCAACCAACCCGGGGCACTACTAGCTAGAGGGCAAAAGCGGGGGGAGAAAAGGCGAGGCTACCGCCACTCATTGGCCATTGCTTGCGCTCGCCACCTCCTGCTCCGCTCTCCCCGACCCGAGGGTTTGGTGAAGTGGAGACGAAGCGAAGGAGGCAGCAGGTGGAGTTGGGAGGGCGAGTGTTTTTTTGGTGGAAAGTGAGGGGGGAAGCGAAATATACATAAAAAACAAAGATTTGGTTTGGCTTCTACCGGTGCAATTTTTTAGTTTTAGCTGCGGTTTTTTAAAATCTTTTGAAATGCGCCGCAGCGGCTGCTTTGGCTGCCGCACCCGCACACATGAATGCTTCGCTTCGCTGTCAGAGTCTGAAAGGCAGCAGCAGACTGTTGTGTGGTCACATCGGGATTGCATCTGGAAGCAGCGGTGGGTCAGCATCAAAATTCAGAGCAACTAATGAAACTTATTCACTAGTTTATCATACGTAGAGTTACTAAAATGCGACACTTATTATTATATATGTCACCGTCGTCGACGGCCTAGTTCTTCATCTGCCTTGGCTGCCATTCACCCATAGGCACATCGACCCTGAGTACGACACCTCCTACATGCACACAATTGGACCTCCTACATGCACACAATTGGGAGCCGCAGCAACTTACCTCACATGAACACCCGACACCCCATGAACGTCTCCTCCTCCAGCTGTTGTTGCTACCCTTCTTTGACACCGAACTCTATGTACATGCTGGCCAGTGTGTGGGCGATTCCTACCGGGCACTTGCATCAACCGTCTTGCACATCGAAAAGCTGCTGGCAGCACTTCTACACATGATCGGGAGCCACGCAGCGACTGCCTCATCATGAACACCCAACACCCTAGGAACGCCTCCTCCTCCAGCTGCAGCCGCTGCCGCCCTTCCTTGACACCGAGCTCTCTGTACATGTTGGCCAGTATGTGAGCGATGGCCGTAAGGTACTTACACCAGCCGTCCTACACTTACACCAGCTCCACGACCCACTTGCTGATGCACTTGAGCTTCAGGTATGCCTGGCACCATGACAGCACATACATTGGGAAGGCCAACCTCGGCTAGCACGTCAACTCCTCGGACTGATAGGAGCAAGGTTGCGAGATGATCTTGCGGTGATGGTCAGCCGTGGACATCGCCGACTACCCCCTCGTTGGGTCTGCCTTGATCCTCAGGAACCTTCTCTGGCAGCTAGATGCAATTTGCTCAGTCCATGACAAGAACGTGCGCCCACTGAAACTCATTCAGGAGTTCAGATTTGAGGATGGTGTTTGAATCGCTTGTTGAGGGACTTGTCATGATTACAAAGCCAAATTTATATGAGATTATGATTTCTAATCCATCTAGCAAAACTGATCTAGAAACTAGATGAACAATTTACTAGATTCTAGATGTAAAACACAAATTGCAGATCAATCTCCTGCTAGGAGCAATTAACACAAGATTGATGTAATCATGGCATTGCTAGAGAATAAAGAATCAATCTAGATTGAAATAAGAACATCATGCACAATAGATTGGTTCATGATTTGCATACCGCACACCTCGTAGAGCGATTCGTGCTGATAATATATTATGAAATCAATATAGAATAGATGAACGGCAGCGCAATCCACACAATCAATCACCAAGATCATAATAAATAATCACAGGAGAAACGAATTAGGAGAGAATACCATAACATTGTCTTTATTAATTTAGATATGTTTATATAGTACAATGACATCTATATTTATAGTCTAAGTCCAATGAGGGCAATTCCAGTATTTGCTTATACCATAATCTTCTAGGTTTCATAACACTAACAATTGATTCCATTCTAATATGGCTTGTTAGGGTGTATCACTCGATTGCATAATGGACCTACGTCAGGTTATTTTTGTAGCCATTTATTGTTTATGGTTTTTTGCTCTATTACGAGCGTTTGTATAAACAAACCAAATCCGATAAGCTATTTCAAAAAAGTTGTCCTAATAAACCACTTCAAAACAACAGTGAAGAAATCGTTTCATTTATTTATTTAAGAAAAGCTACAAACTATAAACCGAAAAGAACTCAGCCTGTAGCAGGTCCCTTGACAAGTCATTGATGTATTTAAGAATTAGCAAATCCGTCGGGCCGATGCTATTTTGAGTGTCCTAATCAATGCATAAATGCACGTAAACATCAGCAACATGTATTATTTAGGCAGCATGTAGTTTATGGAAAGATTGAGCCTCTTCTTTTTAGCTTGTAAAAGATTTTTTTTTTATTTTTCTATAGTAACTAGTTTTTAAACTGAGTGTCTTTTTAAGGTAAGATCTACAAGTTAATTGTAGTACACACTGTAGCGACCTCATTTATATCGGCCAAAACTACATGTGAGTTTCTCTTACCTTGTATTCTCTGTCACAAATAGTCTAAAAGCTATAAGTCGTAATCCAAAAGAACAAGCCCGCTATCTTAGCTTTGTCATTCTGCGTGTGCTTTTGTTGGTTAGGAATTTGAACAATTTTCTATGACACATGGTGTTTGGTCAAGTTTATGTTAAATTAAATTATGCGTATTTAATTTCACCCAACATTCCAAATTTACATGATCTAGAACCTATTTTTTTGGCTTCGGCTTATAGCTTTTGTCTGCGGTTTATGGTTTTTGGGTTATTCGTGAGAGAAAGTATGGAGTAATAGAAATTCGTATGTGATTTTAGTTAATATAAATAAAGTCGCTACAGTATGTACTACAATTAGCTTGTAAACTTCGCCTTAAAAAGACACTCCGTTTGATAGTTTCTATAAAAAAACCGAAAGATATTTTTTAGAAGCTGAAAAGAAAAGACCCTACTCTCGACTGGGCTTACACTTAATACAGCACTAGTATATTAGAATTAGAGCACAGTCCATGAGCCATTTCAACTCGCATAATATGTGAGACAATTTCAACATGTATTATTCCCTGTAACTAGGCGAGTGGCTTACAATTGCGTGGCTACGGTGGATTTTTTTAGCTGCGATTTATAGTTTTTGGTCTTAACATAAACACTTGTATTAACGAACTAAGCGTCAATAAGCCGCTTCAAAAATATCGTCTCGATAAGCCACTTTAAAACAGTGATGGATAAGTCATTTTATTTATTTGTTTGAGACAAGTCATAAGATGAAAAGAAGGCACCCTACTCCAATTGCACTTTTATTTATATTTCTATACCGTTCTAATTATGAGTTAAATTTGGAAATTCATATTGTAATTGAGATGTCTTTTACATGACAAAGGATTATGTATAAGCCCATTGTTCGAAGAGTATTGTTACTCTTTCCGGTCATAATTCTTCTTAGGGTCTGTTCATATTGGCGATAGTTGATAGTTTTTTTATTGAAAATAAATAGTACTAGATAAAAGAAATAGCTTTTAGAAAGAGGACGCGATTAGTTGTAAGATCGAGGAGGCCGACTAGAAGAGGGTGAATAGGCGGTCTAAAAATTCTCTTCAAGTTAATACTAACAATTCAAGACATTTTCTATTTGCTTAAACCAAGGATACAATGCGGAAGCTAAATTCAAGTTGGTTTAGCTCAAATAGTGCCTATAACACATAAACTCGCCTAAGTGCACCAACAATTCTATTCTAGGTCAAAGTTTGCAATCCTAGATATACAAGCAATCAAATTAATTCTAAGAATGTAAATTGCTTAAGAGTAAAAAGAGCACATGAAAGCAAACCACAAATGACACGTTCACTTTTTACCGTGGTGTTCGGAGACTTGCCGGTCTCCCGTAGTCCACGTTGAGGTAAGCCCGAACTAATCGGACCGGCTCCACGAATTAAGCCTTCCACCTCAAAGCACTAGTGATAGCTCTTTCCCGCTCTAGATAGGTAAGCTTTAACCTTCACAACTTCGTCGGGTCTTCTCATAACCTTCTTTAAGAAGATCACCACGCATGACGCCTCCCACGTCGTCTAGAAGTAGGCAAACTCCAAGAGTAACAAGTCAAATCCCTCACTTGACTCTCACCACGTGCAACGAATGCACTAGCTCAATCCAGACACAAAAGTCCTCTTCTAGAGGCAACACATGCACTCTAGAACCTCTCTCACTTCTCACAAAGTGCAACACATGCACAATTGAATGGAGAGCCACACTCTAGCTCAAGGAATGCAACACTAGCACCAGCAACCTTCTACCAACAACTCTTGAGGAGGTATTTATACACCTCCCTCAAAAACTAGTCATTAGAAAAGAGAGAGGGCTAAAATCAGCCCGAGGGCCGGAAGTACCGCAGTTACACGGCCGGTACTTCCGCCCTCCCAACGACTACAAAAACTAGCTGTTGGGATGAAAAACCGGTCAGACCACCCACATAGGGTCTGGTCAGACCGCCACATAGGACCGATCAAACCGCTCTTAGAAAATCAGCCGAGACGCTCTCTGGAAAAAAAATATTCTGCGCGAAGGAGCGAAACTTCCGCGGGCCGGTCAGACCGCTCTTACCATGCCGGTCTGACCGCCAGGCCCTTACCGGTCTGACCGCCTACAACCAGCCGGTCTAACCGCCTGGGACAGGCCAATTTGACCGCCAGCTGTCAGCCGGTCTAACCGCCGGCCGGTCTGACTGCCAACCTAAGGCCGGTCTGACCGCTCCTCGGTCAGACTGCCTTTTTGGCCCGGGTTTGGCTAGCCGGACCGCATACACAATGCCGTCAGACCGCCAGGACCAGTAGTACAGCTCACATAGAGCCGGTACTTCCGATTTTCCTAAGAAATGCAGATATCTTAATGGATTTTTTGTAAAACACATTTGCAAACCACAATATCGTGCACATAAGGCTCAAACATGATTTCCAATAAGTTGCAAAACACATTCGCACACTTTTGAAATCATGACATAAGGAATTGATACATGGACTTCTCATGTTTGCAAAACACATTCGCAAACCTAAGTCTCATGTCACAAGGTTCATATATGAGCTTCAACCATTTGCAAAACACATTTGCAAATACAAGCCTCATATTCCAACGAATGGAAACATGGACCTCAAGCACTTGCAAAACACATTTGCAATGCATAGTCTCATGTTACAAAGAATCAACACATGAGCTAGAGCAAGTGAGGTTTGAGCTATCAACACATGATGAGATTCAAACTACTAGACATGACCCCTCTTAATAGTACGGCAACCTATATTAGCAATCCGGTCTTTTAACCAAACACCAAGACCAGTAAAAGACTAAGAATACATCCTTAGCCCTAGCTAGTCATACCTTTGCCTTGAACATCCTCTTGAAGCTTGATGATACACATCACAACTTCAAGTCTGGGTCATTGTCTTGTCATGCATCTACACACAATGCATCCTTCACTTTAACTCCATCAACACATGATGGTCTTCCTTGACTTGATGATCAACACATGACCATCTCCTCATGCATCAACTCATGATGCGTCTTCTTCTTTGATGGCCTTCAACACATGAAGCCATCTTCTTCTTGATCTTGACTTGATTATCTTCAACACACGAAGTTATCTCAAGTCATCCTCATTTATGGAACCTAACCTATTCATCCAACTCATGGAAACCGTTAGTCCACAAAACAATTATCATCAATTACCAAACTTCACCATTAACACATAATGGAGGGACTAGATTCAATAATCTTCCCTTTTTGGTAATTCATAACAATCTCAACAAATAATGAGATATAAAAATTGATTTGCGAGTATACACCTTACACAATAATTGTATACTCTAAGATAAGCTTTAATCAAAGCTTACTTATCTGGTTGTCATTAATCATTCAACCATTAACACATAATGGAGAAGTTAGATGACAACCCGATTGCACATGAGTATATATGAACTACATAAGTTATATATACTCAAGAATGTATTTCAAAGTAAAGATCCCAAATATGCATATTAAAAAAAGCATGGATCAATATTTATGAAACTCCAAAACATAGAGAGAGCTCCCCTTAAATGTGTGCATACAAGTGTATATAAAGAAGACATATACACATATTTATTTTGGACTAATCGAGGAGTTCAATTTATATTTTTGGATCTAATGAATGCATTAGAATATGAAAAAGTGATTTCAAATGTATATCTCTTTGATTTCACCTTTCCATCCAAATGAGACTAAACATAAACAAACTTAAATAGACATATTAGTCTCATATATACATTTGTCATTATCACCAACACATTATAAAAGTATTTTTCATTATTACCAAGATCTCATAATGGTATTTGTCATTAACACCAAAACCAACTTAATTGGATCTTAATCTTTCAATCTCCCCTTTAACCAACTTAATCGGAGCTTGATCTTTCAATAGTGAGGAAAGTAAGGAAGAGATGCGTGCGCTAGACGGGAACAAGAGTTATGGGTATGTGATGTGCTCATAACCCATTGCCTTATCTCGAGAGCGAGAGGAGTGGGGAAGCCTCTTCAGAAAGGTATGAGAGAAGTGAAGTCAAACTTTTTTGACAAATAATATCTTTTCGAATATTTTCTCCGCTCTTGTTTACTTGTCATTTTGGATATTAGCATGTTCTCTAATATATGTGTTTGACCATAGCTTTATAATTATTAAAAATATAATGATACCGAAGCACTTTTGATGAAAAATATACTAATATCATTTTTCATGTGACAAATCTAAACAATTTTATGTATATTGGTGGTCAAAGTTTTTAAATTTTAACTGTGCACATTGTAAGATGATAAGTAATTAAAAAAGAATGAAGGAAGTATTTATGTTCAATGTGCACAGGCAACTTGTCGTTTATCGGTTCTTCAATGTTATACACCGCTAGTCTGATGCATTGAGACACTATGCACGTCTCCTTTTTCTATATGTTTTTGTGTTCCATGCGATCTCTAGTTAGGATAAGCTAGGGAAATAGATTCAATCTCACCGGTTATCATCATGACATTTAAATCACTCGTAATTTCATATTGCTTGCTACAGTTAGTTATACTAATCGATATGACAAATCACGTAGCATCCTTTGGGGATAAATGCTCCAAATAATTGAAAGTCGTAGCAAAATTAAAAAAAAAGAAAGAAAAGGGACTTCAACACCAAAGGCTAGCGGCATCTGCACGTACTTTTCTCATGCGTGAGGAATTGCTCATCGCATCTAGTGCTATTGCAATGTTTTATTCATTTTGGCTCCTAACAACACATTTTGCAAAAAAATGGCCACCTCTCCGAACTCACAAGACGTGATAGACGACATCTATCACCTGCCACATCACCGTAGCTTAGCACAGGGCTGGCAACGGGTCTAGGAGTCCCGGGGAGGCCCCCGCAGCCCCGCACCGATCCCCGCCAGCTCGCCCCGTCCTCGACCCTGTAAATCCTCTCATGTGGACCTGCCCCCTGCCCCTGGTCCCCGTGGGGACTCGAACCCCACGGGGATAAAAAAATAGCTAAAAATATTTTAAAAATAATAATGTAACTCTATTATAAATGCATACTTTTTTTTACAAAATATAGCTTTAAAAATATATTATAGCATATAGATTCAAGTTTTAGCTCAAATATACAAGAAAAAAAATACAATCTTTTATATTAAAATACAATCTATTATTTAATTATATTGTTATTTTACCGAGTCCCTATGGGGTCTCGCGGGGGGGGGGGGGGGGCCTCGTCCCTGTCCCGCTGGCCTAGCGTGGCCCATCTCCGTTCTCCCATGGGGGGAATCGCCCCTGTCCCCAATGGGAAAATTTCCCCATGGGGATATTGCCACCCCTAGCTCAGCAAGAGAGGAGCCAAGCAGCACGTCGACCTAGAGCGGGAGGCGGAACCGAGGTGCGGTAGGTGGGCGCTGCCAAGCCGACATAGCTCGGTAGGCGCCTACCGAGCGCCTCTGGCTTGGCATACGGCTTGGCTAGAACATGGGTGGCAAAAAAGGCAATGGTGGAAAAAAAACTCATTGATTTGGTTCAAAATTACTTCAATTATACGCATTAATTTGGATTTTGCTCTATCTCGCCTCATTAACTCGCTTCTAAAAATACTTCAAAACTATATAAGAAATAAATGTAGAGTTGCCATCATGCGACACTTGTTATTACATATGCTGCCACTACCGGTGGCCTAGTTCTCCATCCACCTTGGCTGTCATTCGCCCATGGGTACACCGACCCCGAGTACGCACCTCCTACATCCACACGATCGGGAGTGCACAGCGACCTGCCTCATCATGAATAGCTGACACCCTAGGAATGCCTCCTCCTCCAGTTGTTGCCACTGCCCTTCCTTGACGCCGAGCTCTATGTACATGCTGGCTAGCATGTGGGCGATGGCCACCAAGCACTTGCATTAGCCGTCCTACACATCGATGAGTTACTGGCAGCACTCATGCACACGATCAAGAGCCACGCAGCGACCTACCTCATCGTGAACACCTAACACCCTATGAACGCCTCCTCCAGCTGCTACTGCCCTTCCTTGAAGCCATGCTCCTTGTACATGCTAACCAGTATGTGGGCATGGCCGCTGGGCACTTGCACCACCCATTCTACATGTCAGCGAGCTGCTGGCGGCACTCCTGCCAGACCAGCTCTGACACACTTGCTGATGCACTTGAGCTTCAAGCCCAGTACTCGGATTCTACAACTTGTGTAGGTTTGTCCCAATCGAAGACAACCTGAGATTAAGTGCGGGCTTGGGGACCACTGGCGCCTTGCTCTTGTCCTTTCCGCTGTCATCCGGGGTGTAAGGTCTCTAGTGTGTGAATCTCTCATGCGCCACTAGTTGAGCATATATTTTTACTCATGAATGCCCTATCATACATATCCGGGTCATCTATCCATTGGAAGAAGTAGCAACACTCCGTGGTTGACTGGCATGGATAGAGAGGGTTAGGGATGTGCAAAATAAAATATGCAATGTAAAATAGTAAATACGTGATGACAAGAACTTCAGTGTACATGTTGTGCACCAAGGAGGTGGTTGCTAGGTGTGTGGACTGAATGGCATGTGCTGAATTGCCGCAGTCGCACTACGGCTATAGAAACTCTAGCAGCATGAGTGCATCCCTACAAGAATTATCGGAGTATGATCCTTTCTTCTTGGCCACCCATTTCCCCACAAGTGGCACAGTGATGTCATGAATCTCTCATCTCTTCTCCCTCTCCTCTTTCTTTAGTTTTGAGATCTGCATGATTAGAGTCTTAGGTCTAGTCGTGGGGCTGGCCAGATTTTATAGGCGGTCACTGCTCAAGAGTAAAGCTTGAACATGTTGTCATTTCATTGGGAAACCTAGTATATCCTGTCAAATCATTGAAAAAGTTGGTGTGTGCTATCCACTCACTACGAAAAGCTAATATGTGTTGTCAAATCACTAGAAAAGAAAGTAAGTGATGTCCGCTCAATGCGGAAAGCTAGTACATGTTGTGAAATCACTGAAAAAGTGGATGCGTGCTGTCCACTCGCTGCGAAAAGCAGGTGCACATTGCCAAGTTACTGAAATAGCTAGTGCGTGCTGTCCGCTGGCTACAAAAAGTTGGTACGTATTATCAAATCACTGAGATAGCTAGTTCATGTTGTCCACTCGCTAATACCTCAAGAAAGGATTCCAAGATCCAGACAAATAAAAAAGCAAAAAATAAATCACAAGACCTAAGATGTCTACATAATATTTATAATTTTTTTGTCAAGTTGCACATGGCACTTAGGCCGCACTCTATCTTGTGGATACAATACATTACATGTTACACATCTACATTTTAGTACATGGGTGAACTGGAGTGAGAATGGGAGTGATTGTAGCTGGTTGAGCTGGAGTGGGAGTGGAAGCAGCTGCGTCCTAGGCTGGTTCCTCCAATGTTAAGGATGGGAAATTACAGCCACGGTGCCTCCCTTTATTTCCTTCCCTTTCCTGGCTGCACTCTTTCTCGCTCTGCAGTAATGTGACCGCGAGTGTTGTTTTATACGCGTGCGAGCACAACTTAATTAACGCACGAATAAAACAAGAATCTGACGTCACGTCGTGTCGTATAATTATCCATGGGATTCCCTCACGTCAGGAGGCAAACCATGCATTGACGCTCCCCTGTGATTCCCTAGTCCTTGCTCCTATGTGCGCCTGCTTGCCCAAAGCACTGCATGTGAATCCTGGTCAGCTGTCGAGCCAGTGTAGCTTGGCAACAGCTGCCGACTAGGTACTGCTCGGCAGGCTGCTGCCGAACTGCATCAGCTCTGCAGCACTGGCTGTCGTTCCTACCCGTCGACCTACCGTGCGCTTGCCTGCTGCTACGCGCCACCCGGCCTGCCGAACTACGGTGGCACGATAGGTGACACGTGTCACCTGCCGCACCTTTTGAGCTCAAGGAGGGGCCATTTTTTGTAAAAACGAATGTTAAGAGCCAAAATTAAAAAAAAGTTGCAAGAGTGATAGATACGTGAACAATTTCGTGCATGAGTAGTATAGATGTCACGTTAGCTTTTTTACTTTTTACGTAGCAGTTTTTTAAGTAAGGATTATCTTCTATCATTTTTAAATTACAAAGTAACATATATACCTAAGTATTAGCATCACATGGCAACTAAGGTTCTACTTTAATCAAGGTCCACCGAATTAAGAGTTGGATATTTTGTTTTTTATGAGAATTTTAGTATATTTCAATTTTTCGCTATGGTTCAATGTTAATTAGAGTCCACCTAATCAAGGGCAGGATGTTTTCTCTTTTTATGAGAATTTCTGATATATTTTTCTTTGCTCTTAGTAGCTGTAAAACACCTGTCATGAGTTTTTAACATATACTAGTAGTGTGCACGTGCGTTGCTACGGAACAAAAACATTCAACAGACATTGATACGTAGGATTTAACACAATTTGTCACACGAATATTGGAAGTGGGAGTATGTACTCCTGAGAGAGAGAGAGAGAGAGAGAGTGCAACATAGGTTAGTACTACTTCCAGCAGTTCATAATGTATCACAAAAACTGAAAGTTATTTTCTTCAGAAAGAGGACAATATGTGATATTACCTCAGGTGGAGCAAATGACAGATAACTGAAGTAATGTTCCTGAGTTGATCGCTTGTACCCTGGGGTTTCAAGTAAAACATCAAGCATTTCTGGATTGGTGAGTGATGGATAACCATCCACATATGGGACATCAACAGAAAGTGGTAGGGGTGACCTGTTGGAAGAATAAGATCAAATTCATATTATTCAACCCAGAAAAAAAATGTGTGGAAGAATTAGAGTATTATGCCTGAAATATTGTTTAAATCAAGTCATGAAACTGCAAGACAGGCTTCAAGTAAATAATAGTAGCCATCGCATCCATTTAATGCCCCAAGTCCACGGTCATTTGCTGAGCTAGCGGTGGCGGCAGCCGAAGCAAAGCAGGAGAGTCTTCAATGCCCCAAGTCCACGGTTGCTGACTTGCTGTGCAGGCAATATTGGTACTTCATAACTTTTTGGTTGCCAAAAAAATTCAGAAAAAGGAAAAAGTCCAATGAGACTGGCAGGGTGGTAGAAACACTAACTGTAGCAACTTTGGGTGGTATTAAAGTGTACCAAGACCTTTTGAGTGGTATTTTGCTAAAGTGGTCATCTTTGGGTGGTAAGAAACCAATTTTCCTTCATCTTTTCAGAGGTCTGGTAATGGATCTTCTTTTCAGCTGCTGACTCTAAGTAAATTGCTATTTATATTGTTTGCCATATCTGACCAGTCATTTCTAACACTCTATTTTGAGTTAGAATGAAAAGACCGGCTTAACAGAACTAATAACTACCCATAGTTTGCTCATGCCAAGGTTTTAAGTCCTAACAGTAAACTACTCCCCTCACCATGAATTTTTTTTGACAAGATCAACAATGTGTCCATGCACAAAAGGACTGCAAGCTCCATCAATAAATAATCTAAGCAAGCAGATAGCCTAACATTCTTTAACAGCAAGATCAATGACTAAATAATCGGATTCTACTCCATTGTGTAATTCCTATTAACAAAGAAGACTTTATGTAATTCCTTTCTCTGGTGCACAACTGCACTACCAAATGACAATAGTAGATCTCTCCCTAGATAACATATTTGCTTTTAGTCAGAACCAGCTGGCGCAGCTGGGGTTGAATTCGAGAAAACCAAAGAGCAAAATGTTCTAACAAAGATAAAGTAAGTTATTTATACATACCCAGGTTGGGAGATTGGTGTATCAACATCATCCACAGCAAAAGGATACTCTGCATCATCTAGATCATCTTGCTAAAGGGAATCACAAGAGGAGAGTGCAGAAAACCTGCCAGATTCATCCTTACTGTCCTTGCCCTACACATGGGAAGCCAAATAATGTCAAGGCAGATCAACTCGATTAACATTTAACCTGTCAGCCCTCATAGCTAGAGGAAAGCTATTTCAATACAAGGGCAGACAAATATTGTAGTGGAAAGAGTTACTCCAAAGTTCCAAACTATGCACTGCGCCATCTCCGTCAAACATGGTAATTGAGCAAAAGTACAGTAACTAGAGTTTTGCAACAAATCATGAAGCTTAGGTTACAAATAGAATTCATGCATGAGTAAAATTGCCAAATGCCCTTAGTTTGTTAGATGTATTCCTCCAATAGACTATCAAGCAAAGGCTATTCAAGTTAACAGTTGTTCCCACTTTCAACATTCTCTCATACAGCAAAATCCAATCTTTAACTGTGAGGTGTAAATATCAGTTGAGCAAGTGCCAAAGCCATGAATCACCATGGGTCCTGGTGACGAGCTCGCATAGGGTTCCACCATCCGAACTCCGAAGTCCTTCCGTCCTCCCAAACGACCGGCTGCTCTTTGATGGAGACTCTTGTGCGCCTGCTGCCCCTGAGTCTCCTACTCTCCTCGGAGATGGCGGTGGCAAAATGAATCTTCTAGTGGGGTCCAGCACGTTATGGCGGTGCACGGGGCTCCTTCTCTCCCCCACCTGAGGTATGGTCACCGGCGCAGACTCCCCCCTCAGACGCGACTAAAGGTACCCACCGTGAAAGGTGGGGGGCGAGGGCGTCGGTGACGCGTAAAGCACTGGCGGTGGCGAAAATCTCGCTTGCTGCGTCGGCGCGTGCGGCCAGAGCGCAGGCGACGCCCAGCTGTGTGGACGCTGCTGCTGATAGGACGGTGGGAAAGCGGAGCCCGTAGCTTCCGTGAGTGAAGCCGGGAAGGCGCGCATGGGCTTGGCGGCTGGACTGCCCACATAGTCGGTGATTAACATCGAGGAAGAGAGGGAGGAGATCTCGAGGTTGAAGGCGGTGAGGTTGGGGAGGTACTGAACGGAGACGACGTGGCGGCCGGGTTGGGTCTCGACACAGTCGACGGGGATGAAGCGGTGGGAGCGCATGGCGGCCTCCTCGGCGCGGGAGAAGGGAACAGCGAAGGAGCCGACGCGGTGGCCCATCTCGTAGTTGTACGACTGGTTGGCGCAGAGGAGGCGGAAGACGCGGTACACCGGGAGGAGGCGGAGCGTGGCGTACACTGACCTCAGCAGCGTCATGCATCGCTTGTACGCCCGGTTCAAGGCCAACCTCTCGCCCGCCGCCGCCGCCGCCGAAGCGCCCGGCCATGGTTCGCACGCCACCGTCCACCTCCCCTCCCGTTCCCCCATCGTCGGCGGGGGCCTAGTGGATGTCCACCACGAGCGGCTCCCCAGGGGTCCAATCTGGGATTGGTGCGTGGGAGGAGGCAACGGAGCGAAAGAGTAGGGGGAGGAGGAGGTGGCAGCGCGGGGTGGGGAGGAAGCGGCGGCGGAGCGGAGGGGTGGGGAGGAGGCGGCGTTGGCGGAGCGGAGGAGCAGGGGAGGAGGCGGGGCGGAGCGAAGGAGCAGGGGAGGAGGCGGCGGCTGAGCGAAGAAGTGGGGGGGGGGGGGGAGGAGGCGGCGGCGGCGCGGGTGGGGAGGAGTAGGCGAGGGCGGAGCGACGGAGGAGGGAGGGGAGGAGGCGGCACGGAGAACGGGGGGAGGAGCGGAGATCGTGGGGAGAAGGGCAGAGCGGCGGATGAGGGAGAGGAGGAGGCGAGGCGAAGGAGGGAGGGGAGGAGGCGGCGCGGAGAACGGGGGAGGAGCAGAGATCGTGGGGAGATGGGGGAGAAGATGGGAGGAAGAATCGGTGGGAGGAGGAGGCGGGGTGGAGGCAGCGTCGGGGGCGTGTGTGTGGGTGCGGGGTGGAGTTTTGGGTTTAATGATATGCATGATCCAAATGATTTTGGCCTTAGGATCTTCAATGAGTAAGAGAAGAAAGTTTGAGGAGAGATCCAGGCTATTCATTTGTATGAAGTTGGATTACTTTGGTACACAAATCTGGGTGGACTTAGATTAGGCATGACTGTAGGGGTGGTTGAGGGGGGTGGATTTAGTAAAGAAAATTTTGGTGTATTATAGAGTAGGGTAGAATAGACAGCTTAGTGCTATTACAACCAAGTATTAAGCAATTGAGTTGGGCCGAACCAATTATTTTAATATAGAAAGTCCAATATATTAACTTTGATGTTAGGTCCAATTCGGACTTAGACCTTAAAAGGCTCCGCTTTCTTTTCTTTTCTTTTTTGAAATTTCACCAGGAGCTCTGGCATTCATTTAAAAATGAAGGCAGGCACCCAGATTCGACCCTGGGTGGGGGGTTCGAAGACACCCTCCACTAGGGGTGTAAACGGAGCGGATATTTTCCGACCGACCGTCCGTCCGTTTTAATTCGGATAGAATTCGGAACAGATTCTCGGATATCCGAATTTTTTGTCGGATACAGATACGGATTCAGATATTTTTTGTCGGATACGGATACAGATTCAAAAAATGTATTATCCGACGGATACAGAATTATCCGGATATTTTTCCGGATAGTTACCGGATTATTATCCGATAACTATCTGGATAATGCCAGCGGCCCAATCCATCTACGCGCCACACAGGCCCACAACCCACGTAAGACGTAACCGAGCGGCGAGGTAGCTTCAGAAATCAGAAGTTCAGATCGAGATCGAGATCTCAGATCTCGGCTACTCGTCTCCGTCGCCCTTCGCCTGCCTCTCCCTCTTCGTTCCCGGAACACCGCCGCCGCCGCTGTCGGCTCCCGCCTCGCCTCGCCGCCGTCGGCTCCCGCCTGGCCGCCTCTCCTTCGGTCCTCCCCCACCGCATAGAAGTCGTCGCCGCCTCCCGCCTGGTCGCCTGCCTCTCCGTCCCCGAAACGCCGCCGCCGTCGGCTCCCGCCGCCCCTCGCCGCCGTCGGCTCCCACCGCCTCTCCTTCGGTCCTCCCCCACCGCACAGAAGTCGTCGCCACCTCCCGCCTGGTCGCCTGCCTCTCCGTCCCCGAAACGCCGCCGTCGTCGGCTCCCGCCTCGCCTCGCCACCGTCGGCTCCCGCCGCCTCTCCTTCGGTCCTCCCCCATCGCACAGAAGTCGTCGTCGCCTCCCCCCTGGTCGCCTCCCGTAAGGCCGTAAGCTCTTACTTACAATTACAAGCTCTACAACATAAAGAACCAGGGTTTTTTATGTATTTCTGAAATTTGTTATAGTGCTCGTTTGCATTGCGTGTATATATGCCCCTTCAGGCCTTCACTACTTATGAAACCATTTCTTTGCACATCAGTACATCACTGTATGGTTGAGGCATCCCTGTTTGAGCCAGTTAAGCTAACTGAAAAGCATACTAAGTTTATTAGATCTGCCCTGATGAACTGTTGAGGTGCAACTGTGTTAATCTACACCAAAAAAAAATACTGGTGTGGTGGCCTCGTAAATTAACTAGCTTCTATGCTTCTTTCTGCATTTTTCATGTTGTGTTGTGTCTGCTCCGGTGAAGTCTTGTGGTGCAATAAACAGAGAGAGATAGCATGTGCTGTTGTGCATGTAAATATTAGCTTCTTTAATGCTTGTGCCTTGTGGTATATACTGTGTACAACTTTTTATGGTTTTACATAGCAAATGTTGAATGCTTCTATAGATGAGGATACTCTAATGCGGGAATGCCAAGTTGCTCTTAGCTTTGTCGACCAGGTTTTTTCAAAACTACACCTGAGAAGGTAATATGTTCAATTTGTTTTCAAAACAGTGCATGCACTGCCTTAGCATCAAACTAATAGACCATGCTTTTGATATACTTCCTTGATGTTTTTTTTGAATGAGCAATATTATTAGAACTATGATAATTTTAGGAAAGCCAAATTATTCCAAGTTTACATGTCCAACCTTCTTCTGATTTGGTTGTAGGATATTGATAATTTGAGATGGCTGCTGCAAGTGGAAGTGCGAGCATTTGTGCAAGCACAGGAGCATCCCCTGCTGGCACTTCCACAGTAGTTGGTACGGGCCACTCGGCACCAACACCATCGCCACCTAACGCCCGTGCATTGACAACCACAGCCACGGGAGGTGAAGAACATGTGGTTGTTGATATGGATGAAGCGACTTGCACCGGAGAAGTTGAGCCCGCTGAGAAGAAGCAGAAGAGGTGCACCTCGAAGGTTTGGGACCACTTTACTAAATATCCAGTGACTGTTGACACACCAAAGGGTGGAAAGGAGAAACAACTTTGGGCACAGTGTCATAAATGTCCTCATAAAGCTCGATGTGAGACCTCAAGGGGCACGAAGGCTTTATGGAATCATTTGCTAAAGTATGCCGTAAAGCAAGGCCAGCAACAACTCCAATATGAGAAGGGTGATGAAGATAGTGCAATTGTTCAGATATTTAGGTATGATGCTGAAGCTAGCCTCAAGAAGTTCTATGTGGCAATGGTTATGCACGAATATCCATTTTGCATGCTTTCTTGATCCTAGATACAAGAAAAAGCTTGTGGAGTATTTCATGGGGAGGATTTATCATGAGAGGGCTGCCCATGAAGTTAATCGCTTTATGGATGTTGTGACCAAATTATTTCAAGCTTACATGTCCAATACATCTGAAGCTTCGAAGCCTGACCCTCCTCAAGGACCTTCTCAGCCACTTGGTGATCCTGACTTGGGCCTTGATGATATTGAACAGTTCTTGTATGAGGATGTCGCTACAGCACATGGTAGTATAAATGAACTTGAGGTATACATGCAAGAGAAACCAATTCGATGGGTTGATCCTACGGGTAAGGGTGCACAGTTTGACATATTGTCATGGTGGAACACACACCAAGGGAAGTTTCCTGTTCTCTCACGACTAGCTCGTGATGTGCTAGCTATTCAAGTGTCAACTGTTGCTTCAGAGTCGGCTTTTAGTGCTGGTGGCCGTGTTATTGATCCATTTCGTAGTCGATTAGAGCCCGAGATGGTTGAGGCTCTAATATGTACAAAAGATTGGATATCTTCATCTAGAAAAGGTAAATAATAAGTCATTTAGTTCACCAATTGCACCGCTTACAACTTTTGTTTATTAACCTCATGCTATTTTTGAATTTTAGATTGCAAGGAGAAGATAGCATCACTTATTGATGAGTTGGATTTGGAGCTAGATGATAAAGAATGTGCTACCACAAACATAAATGAGAAGGTTTGATAATCCTACACATATATACACTATTACTGCTTCTCTAGTTTGATGGTTATTTACTTCCAATGAGTCAATGACATACTGACAGGACAGTGAGTAGAACCGAACTATACAAGTATTAATTTTGGGTTTCTATTCTTCATTTAATAATTTTGGATTCCAATTGATATTTTATTGTAGGACGAGATAATGACCGAGGTTGAGCTCCACTGAAACATGGTTAGAGATGGCTCGTTGGCTCGCTGTTGGCTTTTTGCTAGACAAGATCTGCGTTGTGGACTTATCAATTTATCATGTGATGTAAATGTAATGAACTTAAATAAACTAGTGATGTACTAGACTACTTTATGAGCAATTCGTACTTTTGAACTATGTTGCATGTAGCTAGTTAGCTACTAGACTATTTGTTTAACTAGCCTCTACAATTTACTTGCTAGTTGCTACTTTGCTAGTTAGAATTTACAAGTTGCTTAATTTGTCTCTGTCATCATGTAAAATTTGCTTCCGCGCATTATCCGACTAAATATTCGTGACTGAGACTAACCGTATCCAGAGCGGCATGTATTCGATCCGTATTCGTGACCGAGAGTATCCGCATTCGTATTCGTATCCGGCACTATCCGTATTCGACTCCGACTCCGACAAAAAATATGGAAAAGGATACGGGATGAGCAATATCCGTCCGTATCCGATCCGTTTTCATCCCTACCCTCCACCAATCGAGCATCGCTCGGTTCCTTCTGCTTCGTGTCTATAACTTTATACATATTCAAAATAAGCATTAATCTTTAAAAAAAACAACCTATCATGTCCCATCTTTGACTTACATGTGAATCTGACTCACCTTGTTTGCGGGTTTTAAAAAGAACAATTCCAACAAAAATTCCAAGCCATTCTCTTTCATCCTTAAGCATGTTGATGTCTATCATGCTTGTGTTGCATGCATCTACTACATTTCTCATCAGTAATGATAGTACAGTCATTGGGTGGACCTACGAATTTCATATAATAGCATCATCCAATGGCATGGCACTATCATCGATGGAGTGTTTACGTATTTGGTCCTGCAGCAATATTTTTTAAAACATTTTGGCAATCAAACATCTATTTTACAAATATGGCCCCTCTAGCTTGGAAGACGTGATATGCGACACGTGCCACCTATCGCGCCCCCTTGCTCGGTAGGACAGGTGGCATGTGGTAGGGCGCTGGCGCGCGGGAGGACAACCAGCAGGTGCGGTAGTGGGAGCGTCGAGTATGTTGCCGAGCTAGCATTGCTCGGCAACAACTTGCCGAGCCAACCCTCCTTGGTAGGCTACTGCCGAGCGCAAACTGCTCGGTAGAAGGCAAGGCAGTGGGCGGCGGGGGCACGCATGGTAGGAAGCCGTGGGAGGCCAGTAAAAAACCCGTGTTTTTGTAACTAGGTGAATTCTAGTGGAAGCCAGTAAAATACACGTGCTTTGGTTAAAGATTACTAAAAAATGTGTGCTTTTATACTAACAAATTCCATTTAGCACTACTACAACGGGTACAAACCATTAACTAGTATGTAATTAAGTTTGCTTCGCTAGGACTGAAGAGCTAGCATTGAACGCAGTAGCGGGTCATGGGTTGCCCGCTGTCCGCTTCCCTTAGCGGCGAAACTGGTCCTGAGAGAAGGTCAACATGTTGAAAGAGCATTGTATGTGACGCAAGTCGTATTGCGATAGTGGCCAAGTGGGAATGAGTGCACCATACAATTGACTGGGCCTAATTTCTTGTGCCCTGCACATTTGCTACACCTAGTCCTCCACGTAATTACTAGCGTCCTGTGGAGGGAACACATCCTGTTAGGCTAACATAAGGTACAACTGAAATAAAACCCATAATTGTAAGCACCCGTGTCACGTGTTGCACAAACGATGAACCTCTTGGGTACTCCGGTCCATGGTAGTTAGCTATAGTGAAGCTTGATGTTGTGTAATATGTGTTGTACTGGTGGACCGTGTAGCTATCGTATGTTCGATCGTATCACTTGGCGTGCTACCGGAGATGCGGGTGATCCATGGATGCGTACGTGTCATTCTGCACCTTTTAGTCTTAGACAGGGGAGTCAATGACGGTGCCTACGGTGTATTATGTGTCGGGCTATCCCTGTGATGAGGACAGAAGAAGATTGCTCCCTCGTCCCCTCGACGAGGATGGCCTAGGGTCAGGCTACCTCCGTGATGAAGACAGACTAGAGTAGTGTCGGCACAAATGTCCTGCATGAATATGTCATGTATGAAGAACAATGTGACCAAGGTATCTTTCGGATTGCAGCAAAATGTGAAGTCGTCAAACCTGAGTAGTGCACTACACGGACTGTGAACGACCAAGGCTATGTGTGTCCCGATGAGCTAGGACGTGCGGACGAAGCTATCGATGGATGATGTAGTGGCTCATCATCCCTCGGGATAAATACGTTGCTGGAACAACTATAGTTGATGGCTCCCCAATGTTGTTTAGCGTCCTTGTGCATGTTGCGGATAGACCCCCATAAGTCATTTGATTGCGCTCGACTATCCACGGTGTAGTGCGGCTCCACTCTTAGACACGATGCGGCACAGCCGGTCGACCTGTGTAGGTTTTTGGAGTCTCTTGGTGATCGGTGAAGGTTTTGAACGCTCGGTGCTCAACCTCCCGATCGATCGCTCAGTGCACGATCGCTTCATCGATCGCTCTATTCGATCGCTCGCTTGATTGCTTTGTTCGACCGCTCGCTCAGCTTTGTCTATTGTCGTAAGATCTAATCCACCTGTGATCACTAGTGCCATTTAGGCAAATCATGAACTAGGGATGTGTTTGGTTAGAGGGATGAGATGGGATGGTTTCTTTGACCAAGTCTATCTGTGTGTTTGGTTGGAGGGATGGGGTGGGATGGAATGGTCCAAAGTGGGATGAGCCTGTGCAAATTTAGATGCTGGACCATGTGGTTCCACTTTTTTTGTGGAGCTATCTCATCTCATCCCATCCCACTCCATCCCTCCAACCAAACACATCCTAGATTGATTCAAGATATTGCTGGTTTTCAGTGGATTTAAAAAGTGCCATCACAACACCCCTAAAAGCCCTAGCCAAAAACTGAAGCCTCTTCTCCAATATTTTCAACTCATAAAGTCTCCTGTTAACCCTTAGCGTCTCCCTAGTTTTATAGGCTAACACTCCAAATGTGTCCTCATCGAACACGGATATAAAATCCTATCTCTTCCAAAAAAATTAAGGGTCCCGAAACCCATCCAAACATGGGTTTTACACAATCCCTAATCCTTCCTATTATGGACTCCTTCCATATCTTCTCCAATCCCATCACGTGATGAACCCTCCAGGACCGCACCTCCTGTACCTTCCTCACGCATCATCAACCTCACGTGTCGAAGCCTCTAGGACTGTACCTCTTGTATCTTCTCCACGCATCATCAACCTTTGATCTTCACATGCTCCAGCATGAGCCCAACCACCTCATGACATCCTTCACCACCTAGACCTCATATTTCCCTATTCTAGTCCTAGTCCTCCTCGTTACTGACCATGACTATGTCCACTCCTACCTGCACATGCAAAGACCAAAGAACATATTCCCCGGCACAAGTTCTTCTCAACTTGGCTGACATTAGTACACACAGCAAACCACACCCTTGTTCATCCATTATCATCAACCAAGTCAGCACAACCACAATTTCCACGCTTTTCTAGAAATCAGTCTCAGACTATTCATTACGACCGATATGTCCGCCATACACAAGCCGATCAGACCGCTGGCTCAATGAGTACTTAAAAACTATAGCAATAATCATCTAGTAAGACTAGTCTGACCACCATACATAGGCCAGTCAAACCACTAGCCCATCAGACATGAGTAGTCGAGCTACTCGAAGATCACTCGAATTGAATCACTTGTACCGACCGTGAATTCTACAACAATCGATCACAAGCCTAAGACAACCGATCACTAAGTCTAAGACAACAGATTGTAAAGTCTACAACAACTGACAATGCATTGTAGCTATGATCACTGACTGATTATTGTAGCACACTCTAGCGGTCCCTGATCATGGTTGAAGCCGACCGACTACCTGCTGTGGTTGTTCTGCCCTGGTCGTTCAGCCATGGCCGACTTACATTGGTCGAAATACCATGGTCGAAATATCATGATCAAAATACTGTGATCGAAACACCGTGGTCGAAGCCTACTGTGGTTGATCTATCGTTACCAACCTACCGTGGTCATCTGCCATGGTCGACCTGCCAAGGTCTCTAACAATCCCCCATTGAGTTTCCAACCCAAAACTAGTAATATAATATCATGTTTTGGTTTTAAACTGAAAATTTGTCCAAAATTAATTCTAAAAGGAATTTGAAAAGTGTTCAATACTTAAAACCTAGAGTTGGCTATTTTAAACATTATTGGTATTGAAAAGTTTCTCAAAAGACCAACTAATCAAAAGTTATTTGGTTTTAAAATTCATCCAAAATTCTAAGTTGACCTAAGTGGTCATAATCTAGCACTTGAGTGAGTTTTGCTATTTGAGCTAAAGTAATTCATATATATTGGCTCATAAGGGTATTTGTAACTCATACATATAATTGAAATATTTAATATACCATTAAATGCTCATTCTTGCAATCTTGAAGAGTTATTGAAAATGAACTTGTTTAAAAAAAATGCAATTCTTAGCATGCTTCCAGGAAAATCAGAACTACAGGCAGTCATTCTGTGGTACTTGCACCATCCGGAACAACTGACAGTGAAACTACGGTACTTCCAAGTTTTTCTAAAAATAGCTGATTTGATTCAAAGTTTGCTGGTATCCAATTCCTCAGCCATTACCTTTGCTCCATAAAGTCAAGTTGATCTCTCTTATCCTTGCTAACTACCCTCATGTAATCTCTTGACTCTTTGTGCCATTTTGCTCCTAATTTGATTCTTTTTCATAAAAATGGCATTCTCTCCAAGAGTGATAGACTGTTGATCATCTTGACCTCAGCTTGAGTTTTATGCTTGTCTTTACAAGTGATATAATCTTTTTTAAATGGTATCTCTTACAAGTGAAAAATAAGTTGTATTCTCAAATTTTTCAAGTGGTACCTTTCTAGTGGTATCCTTTTTTTTCTCTTACCGAGCAATATCTTTTCTTAACCAAGCTCTCTCACATATATGATATCATCTTTTTCCAAGTGATATCCACTCCTTCAAGTGATATCTCTCAAATGATATCATCTTTCTCTTCTCTTAAGAGGTATTTCAAGTGATAACCTTCTACAAGTGGTATCAAGTCTCTATAATTGGAATTAATTACACTTGGTATCATTTATTTTTTTACAATTGGTATCATTTATAATTACAAGTGGTATTTCTCACAAATGGTATTTAGTGTAATCATAAGTGCTACAAAGGTCAAAGTGGTATATGCTTCCCATGGAAAAGACCAAAAGAATCATAAAAGATTAAATAGCACCTATTATGGACAAGTGGTTTACAAGTGACATCTTTAAGTCTTGGCGCTAGATGACATAAGGACAGAAGGTTTAAACAAAACAAAAGAGATGTGAAAAGAGAAAAACAAGGCGACGAGAATCCTTTGTGTGTCAAAGGAGAAAAAAATATTGCCAAGAAGAACCTTTGTGTAGGGAGGAGTTTTTCTTTGTGAAAAATTTATGTACTATTTTGGCTTGTAAAAATAAAAGGGCAAAGTATTAATATTGAGAAATTTTATTTTACTTATTTGCCCAAAATATTTTATAGATCTTGTAAATGAATGTGTTTCACCCTCTTTTGCTTATATTGGTTTTTTGAGCTTTTAATGAAAAATCTATGTAATCTCTTGCTTTCAAAATGTTGAAAATTTCAGAGCTTTGCATGATTGTGAGCAGATTTGTGATTTTTACATCTTTGTGTGTGCTCATAATCTGAAATGATTACAATTATGACATTTAATCCCCTATTGCTAATGTATACTGACAATTTTTATCAGCTGTATTGGATTTTTGAAAGTCAATTTTTCAGCTAGCTTCTGAAGGCTCAATTGGAATACAAAATCATGAATGTAATTCAAATGCTACAAGTAGTATCAAATACCAAAAAGGGGAAAAACTTTAAAAAATCTTCAAGAAACTCTCATGAGTAAGACTATTTGAATGTGTTTCAAATATTTTTTCCTTTAGTTCCCTCAAATTCCCTCTTGGTTATATGCATTTATCTTCATTCTTCTTATGACCACATTAAGTTGAATTAATTGGTATTAAGCTCTATGTTTTGAAAAAATCTCCTCTTTAGCTTATCAAGTTTTATTGCTTTTTGGTAATTAATGCCAAAAGGGGAAGAATAATGCATAATAGCTTTGGATAATGGAGGGGAATAATGTATTTAAAGTTAAATCTTGCAAAAAAAATGCTAAAAGAGGGAGAATGGGAGAATAGCATTGTTAAATTTTAAGTTGAACAATGCCAAAAAGGGGGAAAGGGGAAGTGATTTCACCAATAGTCTTTAATTTGCCATCATATGTTAATGTTCATCCAAATGCTATTATTGTTAATATATTTGTCATTCATCACCAAAAAGGGGGGGATTGTAAGCTCCAGCTCTATTAAGTTAGTTTTGGTGACAATGACAAATCCAATTGTGAGACCAACTTGTTTATTAATTATAATATTACCTAGTCTCATTTGGATGAAAAGGTGAAAACCATAAAAGGTATGTATTCTATATCATATTCTTATTTCTTGTTGCATTCCTCGAATCCAAAATATAGATTGAACTTCACCAAATAGTCAAATATGAATATGTACATATGTCTCTATTACACATTCTTATATGTACACATTTAGGGAAGTTCACTCTATGTTTTGTGGTTTCATTCGTATTGATCGATGATCATCTTTCCACATATTAAGGATCTTTACCTTAAAACATATCTCTTGAATATATATATAACTTGTGTAGTATATATACTCATAATCGGGTTGCCATCTAGTTCTTCCATTATGTGTTAATGGTTGAATGATAAACGACAACCGAATAAATAAGTTTTGTTTAAAAAGCTTATCTTAGAGTATACAATTGTTGTGTACATATTGTATACTCAAAAAATAATCTTTTATCTTATTATTTGTTGAAATTGTTATGAATTACCAAAAAGGAAAGACTGTGAAATCTAGTCCCTCCATTATGAGTTAATGGTGAAGTTTGCTAATTAATGACAATAAATTTGTGGGCTAACATTTTCTATGAGTTGGATGAATAGTTTGGGTTCCACAAAAAGGATGATTTGGGATGGATTCATAAGTTGATGCACGTCCAAGAGAAGATGATTATATGTTGATCATCAAATCAAGTAAAGACCCATCATGTGTTGATGGAGTTTAAGTGACAAGGACCTAGACTTGAAGTGAATGTGTGTGTCATCATGCTTCAAGAAGATGCTAATGCAAAGGTATGACTAACTAGGGCTAAGGATGTGTTCCTAGTCTTTTACTTGTCTTGAAGTTTGGGTGGAAGACTGGATTGCTAGTATAATTTGCTGTACTATTAAGAGAGGTCTTGTCTAGTAGTTTGAGTCTCATCATGTGTTGATAGCTCGACGTCACTTACTATAGTTCTCTTTAGCATGAGGCTTGTATTTGCGAATGTGTTTTGCAAATAGTTGAAGCTCATGTGTTGAATCATTATAACATGGGATTATATATTGCGAATGTGTTTTGCAAATATTTCAAGTCCATGTTTTCATTCTTTGTAGTATGAGAATTATATTTGCAAATGTGTTTTGCAAATAGTTGAAACTCATATATAATCCTTGTGTCATGATTCTAAGAGTATGCAAATGTATTTTGCAACTTGTTGGGAATCATGTTTGATTCTTATGTGCAAGATATTGTTGTTTGCAAATATGTTTTACAAAATCTGTTGAAGTATCTGCACTTCCTAGTGAAATCAGAACTACCGCAATGTAGTGTGTGGGACTACTGCTGACGAAACTACTGACATTGTAATCGCGGAACTACCGCGTGTGTTGGTGGTTGAAGACCTTCGTGGTCGGGAGCCGACTTGGTCAAACCAATGTGGTCAAAGACCTATGTGGTCGAAGATCTGTGTGATAGAAACCAACGTGGTCGAAATCGACGTGATCGAGATCTGCGTGATCGAAACCAGCGTGGTCAAACCAGTATGGATGGAATCGATGTGGTCGAGATCTGTGTAATTGAAACCAACGAGTCAAACCAGTGAGGTTGGAATTGAGGTGGTCGAAGATCTGTATAATCAAAATGAGTGTGGTGGAACCGACGTGGTTAAAGATCAACATGGTTGAACCGACGTGGTCGAAACTGATATGGTTGAGATTTGTGTGATCGAAACTAGCGTGGTCGGAATCGATGTGGTCAAACTGACATGATTAATACAACGTGGTCGAAGATTGATGGAGCAGTGAGAGATCTGTGTGATCGAAGACTGACATGGTCGAAAATTAACATGGTTGACGTGGTCAAGACCTAAGTGGTCGAAACTAATGTGGTCGGAGACCAACATAGTCGAAAACCTATGTGGTCGATGTGGACAACATAGTTAGACACCAATGTGGTTGGAGATCAGCGTAGTCGGAGACGTGTGTGGTCGAACCAGACAACGTGGTCGAAGACCTGTGTATTCAAACCAGACAACGTGGTCAGATACCTAAGTGGTCGAACCATCCGAAGTGGTCGAGGACCAGTATAGTCGATGATCAGTACTTTCGACCAGCTCTGTGTGAGCGGTCGATCGGCTCTTTGTGAGCAGTCCGATCAGCGAGTGGACTACCAGCTTTGTGTGAGTGATACATCTGATTTGCAGAATTACCGGTTTTGTGTGAGTGGTACTTCTGATTTGCGGAATGTTTAGCTTATGTAGTGGTACGTTTTTTTAGAGAGGCATCTGTTTGGTGGTCTTCTCCTCCCCGCGAGAGCGGTAGTTCTGCATGTGGGAGCGGTACTTTCGATGAACGGAACTATCAGAATATGTACAACGAAACTACCATATTCGACTGGTCCTTCTCTTCTAACGGCTAGTTTTTGACCATTGAGAGGGGAGCGGAAGTACCACAATTTTGTTGCTGGTACTTTCGATAATCCTGATTTTTCTGGTGCTTTGCTTCCAACGGCTAGTTTTCGTGGTGTGTGTATATATACCCCCTTGTGGCCGGTTGGAAAAACGATTGCTGCACTCCATTTCACTCTCTTGAGCTAGCGTGGGGTCCTTCTCTCAATTGTGTGTGCTTTGCATCTTGTGAGCATGGAGGAAGATTCTGAATTGCATGTGTTGTATTTAGAGATGGATTGAGTATCCACTCGATCGTTGCATGCGATGAGAGATACGTGAGGGGCTTGACTTCATAATCGTAGAGTTTGCCGACTCCTAGATGGCTTTGGAAGTGTCGTGCGTGGTGACCTTCTCAAAGAAGGTTGTGAGAAGACTCAGCGAAGTGTGAAGGTTGGAGCTTACCTACCCGGAACAGGAAAGAGCTACCGCTAGTGGATTGAGGTATTTCGACTTAATTCGTGGAGCCAATCCAATTCGTTTGGGCTAATCTCAACGTGGACTAGAGGAGACCCGCAAGTCTTCAAACACCACGGTTAAAAGGGATCATGTCAATTGTGGTTTGTTTTCTTGTGCTCAATTTTCGTTCAAACAATTTACATTCACAAAATTAAATTGATTATTTTTCATCCTAGGATTACAAACCCTGACATAGGCTTATCTTGTTAGTACACTTAGGTGAATTCAGTTATTTTAGGCATTATTTGTGCTAAACCATTTTAAGTTAAGCTTTTGCATTATTTGTTTGGTTTAACTAAATAGAAATTGATAATTAATTAGAGAAGAATTTTTTCAATCGCCTATTCACTCTCATCTAGTCGGCCTCCTCGATCTAATACTAAGAAGTGACAAGTGTCAGAAGTACTCTTTCTATCAATTGTACAACTCCAAAATCCGCATATGAATAAGCTCTAAGGGTAAGGCATGAGAAATAAGAGTAACATAAGTCAAATTCTAAAGTTGACTGAAGATACCTAAAAATTCGCTTTACCGCTTAATGATGTGAAGCACACGGGGAACCTGAAAGCGAGCACACAAACACACAGCAAAGTATATGTCTGGCGTTAAAGCAATGAGATACAAAAGTGAATCAATTAAGCTTCTGTATTCATTTTGATCAACAGGCTCTCCATCTTCGTTAGGATCCAACAAAGCAATAGACCCCATGGGTGTGGAAATTGGTTTGACTGTCCTCATGTCGAAGCGACAAAGTATATCTTTAGTGTACTTAGTTTGATGAATAAAAATACACAACTTTAATTGCTTGATCTGAAAGCCTAGAAAGAATGTGAGCCTCCTATCATGCTCATCTCAAATTTCCTGTTCATAGTATCTAAAAACTTAGAAACAAGAGTATAAGAGGAACTAGTAAAGATGATATCATATACATAAATCTGAACAAGTAAAAGATCATTGCCATACTTGAGATTAAACAATATTTTATCTACTGGCCCATTTGAAAGTTATTTTTTAGCAAATATGATTTAATTCTATCATACCATGATCTAGGTGCTTGTTTTAGACTATATAAAGTTTTTATACCATTATCAGAGAACTTAGAATTCTCAAAACTAGGTGGTTGTCTGACATAAACTTCCTCCTCAATATAGCCATTAACAAAAACACTTTTAACATCTATTTGATATAGTCTAAAACCCTTTGATGCAGCAAATGCTAACATAATTCTTATGGCTTATAATCGAGCAACAGGTGCAAATGTTTCACCAAAGTCAAGATCTTCTACCAAGGTGAATCCTTGAGTTACAAGTCTAGCCTTATTTCGAACAAAAACACCTTCCTCACTTTGTTTATTCTTAAAAACTCATTTTGTTCCAATTATATTATGACCATGAGGAGGTGAAACTAAAGTCTAGACTTTATTACATTCAAAGTTTTCTAATTCCTAATGCATGGCATTAATCCAAGACTCATCAGATAAAGCATGACCTACATCTTAGGGTTCAAAAGAGGAGATAAAAGCAGAGTGAGCATATGAGGCATTGGAGTTATACCTACTACGAAGAACTCACTGACTTGATTCACTAATCATTTGTTCAAGGGGATGACTTCATTGAATGTGTAGAGGAGCTTGTGATGTGGTTGTATGAGTGGTCGTAGGTGCAGCCGTAGTAGTCGTAGTGGCCTCCACCTCATGAGTGGTCGTAGGAGTAGAAGTGTGATTCAGGAATTCCCTCTTGTCGTCGTCAGAGTCATAGAAGGTGTCCTCGAGTGTGTTAGTTACCTGTATACTTGCATTATCGGGTCTAGCACCAGGACTAGTCTCATCAAAAGTGACCTCGTAGGTCTTAATAATTTTGTTAGTTTCTAAGTTGACTACACGATAACCTCGAGTATGAACTGCATATTCGAGAAAGATGTCATATGAGAATGTAGATTCAAATTATCAAGATTGCCATGTTTAAATATGAAGCATCGACATCCAAACACTCTCAAGTGAGAAATATTAGGAGTATAACCAAACCGAAGCTCATAGGAAGTCTTATGCAATTTAGCTTGCAAGAATAATACATTTGAAATGTAACAGATAGTCAAAACAGCTTCAGCCCAACACTTCATTGGAGTAGCATGTTCATTTAACATTGTTCTTACCATCTCAACCAAAGTTCTATTCTTATGTTCGACCACACTGTTTTGTTGAGGCACTCGAGCGGACCAAAATTGGTAATCTAAACACTTTCCAATACAAAAAAGCAAATGATGTATTCTTGAATTGGGTTTTATTATCACTTCTAATTACTCTAAATGATCCTGGAAGTCCATTAGTAAGTCTAAGAGCTACCTCTCTAAAGTGAGCAAAAGCTTCATGCTTAGATGCCATAAAATAAACCCAAGAGTATCCAGAGTAATCATCAATAATAACAAGAACATACCATTTACCTCCAACAGACTAAATCCTAGAAGAACCTACAGTGTCCATGTGCAATGATTAACGAGGTGAATCAGTCATGACAAGTGTGAGTGGAGGATATGATGATGAGACCATCTTTCCATGTCGACAAGGTGAACAAATTAAATCTATTAACTTTTTAATCTTAAGACTACGAATACCGCTAACAAGATTCAAATTTACTGAGACGAAGCAAATGATCAAAGCCAATATGACCTAATCTACGATGTCAGAAGAACAAATCCTTAGAGTCTGATGAAATAAGACATCTAAGATCAGAAGATGCTGACTACAAAGTCACTTTTAAATAAGCGACCAACTCGCCTAATTCTGCATACAAGATCACTAGATAAATTCAAAATATAGCAAGAATGCCTTTTAAAGTTCACCTTAAGATCATCATCTACCAACTATGAAACTGAAAGCAAGTTATAGCTCAACTTACTGACAAGAGCGACATTCTTTAATATGAACTTATCATTGACGTGCACGGTATCTTTAGCAAGAACTCATCCTTGAGAGTTGTCCTGAAAATGATCATCTCATCACTGAGGGCATGAGTAAGGGAAGAGAACCATCATGAGTCTCCGGTCATGTGGCGAGAACAACTGGAGTCAACGAACCATATGTTCTCCTTCCACTCGTGATGAGCCTACAGAGCCTGAACAATCATCGGTACCTTAGTACTGGGTTAGACAATAAAGATTTAGGAATCTAGTACTAAGATACTGGACAAACAAGAGCAAAAAGATGGACTGATAAAGATTTAAGTGAAGCATTAGCATCTAACAAATTTTGACCAGACAGTCATTAAGAAGCTGATCCAACCATTGTGTGGTCTGACCGCTTCAACAAGGTTAGTCTGACCGTCGATTGGTTGGATCGCATGGACAACACTGATCGAAAACAATCTGATCGCCTGACCACTGACTGGTCTAATCGAGTATCAAAAGCGGGTCAAAACTCTATGAAAAGCTGGTTGAAACTCTATGTAAAGCTAGTTGAAACTCTGGTCCATCCACACTGGTCTGACCATACAAAATAGTTGGTCAAAAGTCTGAACTGACCATGCTGGTCCGACCACGAGTAACATCTAGTTAAAAGTCTGGTCCAGTCATGCTGGTTCGACCATGAGAAACAGCTAGTCGAAAATGCCTCCTTATGCGGTCTTTCTTCTCTTTCTTTACTTTTCAAAAGCAGAATTGAAACAAATGAGCATTTTTATCACAATGAGTGCATCGATACTTGACTTGATGAGTGGTCGTATCAATCAATTTCACAACACTTAGTTTGTCAGAGAACTCTTTTGCAATACCAGCAGATCTAAAGACAATTTATTTCGGTTGAGATTCTACTTCTAATTTTCTTGGTTCGAGTAACTTGACAACTTTAGAAGGATTGTTCTTAGCATGCTCAACAAAATTAAATCTTAGTTCATGATTTTTCACACTTTAAATCTTTTACCGCTCCATCCTGCTGTACCGCATGGTGTCAGTCCAGGCAGAGTTCCAGCCTGTTAGCATGTCTGGCCTGCATGGAGGTCGCATAGGGAGACACATAAGTCTGCAATGGGTTCGCAACACGTACCACTCTAAGTATAAGCAGTACGTGTCTGGGTCATACGACAGTCACTCTTGCTCAACCTCTATCGTCACCAACTGCTCCCAGGCGTGCTTCCATGGGGCATGTGTCTCTCCACTCATCGTTCTTCCGTCCCTTCAGTGGAGAAATAAAGCAAACATGAATGATATGCAACAAACCATATGCAATAAAATAAGAAATAAATTTACTTACAAGTGAACATGGTTGGGTAGTGGTCAACGTGGTGCTGGTGGTACCTGCTGGTGAAATTCGAACTGTCTTATGACCTATTAGGGAGTGTACGCTCCACCATCTAGGAGAAGACGAGGTGGCAGGTCGTGAGCCAATACTCCCTATCCTACTCACACTGCTCTAACAGTTTGAAAGAAGCTGTCTTGGAGATAAACTCTGTGGTCCACACCGTCCACACGATGCTACCCTTGTGCAAGGTCTCAAACGCATCATGGAAATTTGGGTAAGCTCATTGTGGCCTCTTCCTAGACCATCCTAGCTCGCTGGCAGTCTTGCGAGTACCCATGGTGGGTTATCCACCAGGTCGTCACCATCACTGGCACCATAGAAGCGTGCCTCCAACTAGTACAGGTACATCTGCAGTTGTACATATGGCCAACAAATAGAGAAGTGCTCCCGCAATCACAGCTGCAATACGATGTAGCAACCAGCAAGGTTTGGTACGCTAGTGGCACACTACAAGCGGTCGCACAAAGCCCTTTAGGTTGTGCATAGAACAGTCGAACACTAGTTGTACATCAGGACCTCATGAGGCTCGACGTCGATTAGGGACTTAGTGATATGGATGTATCTAGGGTACACCCAATCTTCCTGAATCATAGGAAACATGGTCCACCCGAATATGAAGAGGAAGTAAGCCACTTGGTGGGACCTCATGACATGTGCAGACATGTCTGTTGAACATTGCATATACTGCCGCAACCACGAATGTGACAATCTAGAGAACTTATCCAGAATGGGATGACCAAACCAGTGTAGCATACATGTCTTCTAGTCGAGGGATCTAGTGGGTGGAACCATAGGACAACCCCGTATCAGTAGATCGGTGAGGTACACAACGTCCTGCAGGGTGATGGTCATCTCCTCCATTGGAAGTGAAATGTGTGGGACTCCGTCCTCCACTGATCAACGAGTGCTAACAGAAGTGGCGAGTCCAGTGTGAACGACTGCCCAATGTCCGTTTTCCTCGCAATGGGCAACAACCCGACCCACTACAAAACTAGAATGTACTGATCATCAAGAGGCCAGTCCTCCCGAGATTCTCAGAGAACAAAGGGGGTCGATCCTTCACCGCTTGACCACACCTAACAAATGATACTGGCCATCCCATGATGGATCCAACATCGTGCCACCCCTGAGACTGCCACCACTAGCCATTCCCTGTGGTACATAAAATAATATGTCGGTGTCAAATAGTGATAAATACAACTGACCACAATGAGAATAATTACGCTGCATACATATTTACATATTTGCTAAATTGTATTTTTTCTTGCGCTAGCTTTGTGCTCTGATTAAATGCACACTAATAACTAATTTATGGGATTAGTACTAATTAAATAAGATTAATAATAAGTAAGTGTGATTAGCGTTAATTACAACGCTAATTAGGCATGCACAGTAAGTAATTTAGTGATTTTCCGGCCCATATTTTTGCAACTATTTACAATAAGTAAACATGACTACTTATAGAAATACATCTGTCTACTAAACATAGTTACCTAGCGTATTTCACCTTACAAAATTACAGTTATGCTAACGATGTATTAAGCATATTAATCGCATACGAATGAAGCATACCTTTTTCAAAAGTATTCACCAGCTCCATAATGCTTCCAATTACGAAGGATTACAGCTGCTCTCCCTCGCTCAGTAGGAAATCTCTCTTTTCTTTTCTTCCCCTCTCTCGCTGCGCTCTCGCTCGGCAACAAATCGGCCGCGGTTCGCGTTTTATACACATGCACGAAAATGCAGCGCAATTACCGCGCAAATAAAACGAGAATATAATGTCGTGTCGCATTGTGTAATTATCCACAGGATTTCCTCGCGTCAGAAGGCAAATTGCGTGCGCTGCCCTGCTGCTCCCAAGCTGCCCACGCACCTACTTGCCCACCCCTGCCGCACGCGATTCCTGGCGCGCTGCCGAGCTAGCACTGCTTGCCTATCGTGCCTTTTGAGCTCGGGGAGAAGGCTATTTTTGTATAAAGTGATATTCGAAGGTCAAAATTAAAAACAATTGTTGCAACGTCAAAAACGTGAACAGTTCGTCCTCGGTTTGGAGACTTGCCTGGACCGGACTACACCGGTACAAGCAACATGGTTAGAAAATTACACATACGTGAAACCAAAGGAACTTGGCCGAGAGCGAGAGAGAGATGAGAGAGCTTTTTCTATTGATGTGGGGGCGACGTCGTCGTCTTTCTACTCAGCTCATGTGCCCCACGCGGCCACGCCGCTCCACTCCACTGCACTCCAGTCCCCCCGTGATCCCTTCGAAACCCCGCAAAAACCATCGCACCATCTGTTACTGCAGACGCAAGTTACATGCATGTATGCATACAAATATCTACCTTTCTCCCTGTTCTTGCATCTTTCTGACCTGTACCATCTTGCAAAGAATACTTTGTGAACGGTTGCTGATGCTGCATACCATTTGCAGCTAGCCTAACAATTGTATTGTATGCGCTATTCAGTGGCTCGACCATGTAAAAGTTGCCAACTGCCAAATCAAATCAGTTGCCAACTGCCAAATCAAATCAGATGCTGACACTTGGCTGGTATGGATGGTAGAGTTGCACCAAGTCAAGCTCGCGAATTTGTTTTGTTTGCCATTAGTCATGGTGGTCTAGATTTGGTTGGTTGCCAGATTATTCTCCGGCCACCAACCAACCTTGAAAGTTCGCAAATCCAGTGCAGTTCCTTTACAAAAAAAAAATGCTCGTGTTAAAAAACTTCAGAACTGAACACTGGCTGTATCCATCATGCGAGTCCTGCATGCCTCGGCCGAGCTCGCTAATCCTTCCGGGTATCATCATTAGAACGGCTCTGTATCGGCCAAATTTCTTCAGATGATTAAGTCGGCGTTGCGACGAGGGACTCGTACACTCGAATTGCCATCTGGCCGTCGCGTCGTATATGTTCGTCTCTCTCGTGGTTAAACGCGACGTAAATATAGATCGTTTCCCCGGACAAAAGAGGTAGATGCAGAGGAAGAGATGGGATGTCTAGGCGCTATATGGACAGCTAACGCCTTTGTCCGGAATTGGATGTCACACTCTACCTACACCGTACGGCATGCGTGGAGCCAAGGACGGATATACAGTAATTTATAAGTATTTAACTAGTAAGCAATTCTTGGTGAATGATTCCTAACCCTTCTTGGGGAATTCCATCCACAAACGCAAATTTTGTAGCTGACCGATATTGCTCATGCAGTCACTATAGTAAGTAGGTTCGTGTCAAATCCTGAAAGACCGCATGGGAAGCAGTCAGTGGCGGACCCAGGATTTGAATCCAGGGTATGCCTAACTAAAAAATTATTATCCAATGTTGGTATAATCTAATGATCTAACACAATAGAAACACAATAGCAGTGAAAAAAATGATCTAACTACTTCCATGCATAATATGAAATTACCATAGCTGACACTATGACTGACAATACTAAAGAAAAAGAGCAATAAGAATTGAAGCTAGTGGGGATACTAACATTTTCAATGACCACTTGCGACGCATCTAAGATATTCCAGCAAAGGCAATTGGTACCGTTCTTTCCTTCTTCTCATCTTCCGAAGGCAACCAATTTGCATCTCTTAAAGCCTCATCAGCTGCACATAGAGCATAGGCTATCAATCCAGATATAGATTTATTGTCCTGGAAAGAAGAACATTCAATCAAAAGTTCAAAATGTGAAACGAAGTTTGACCATATGAGACAGACAGCAGAATCACCATTACATATTTACAATCATTCAATAACATTCCACATTTCCCTTGTGCCAACTATATATGAAATCCAAGCTCGAAACAATTATATCCATCATGCAATTTACCAATGCGCATATGGGCCATCACATGTGGTTTGATTGTTCATTGCTACAAATGTGACAATTTGAAATTGTGAGGTAAAACTAGAGTAAAAATTTAAGTCCTAATTGCAAAACATATTGCCTAAACATGCTCCAATTCAGCTTCCCTGAAACTGAAAGCCTGCTCCAATTCAGCTTCCCTGAAAGCCTGAACACAATAATCCAATGCTTGTACACCAATTCAGCACAAAGAGCAATCTATTACACTAATCCATTCTCATAGTAACAAACTAACAATAAGAAACCAACGAAAGTATGAAACTCGGCGGCAACGACTTCGTGAACAACTACTACCTCATCCCCTTCTCGTCGAACTCGGCCTCGCCCTTCCCGCGCCGGAGGCGGAGGCAGAGGCGGAGGGAGCCGGCCCGGAGGCGGAGACGGAGGGAGCCTGGCGGAGGCGGAGGCGGAGGGAGCTGGCTCGGAGGCGGAGGCGGAGGTGGAGGGAGCCGGCCCGGAGGCGATGGTGGAGGGAGCCGGCCCGGAGGCGGAGGCCGGAGGCGGAGGGAGCCGGCCCGGAGGCGGAGCCTGGCGGAGGGAGCCGGCCCGGAGGCGGAGCCTGGCGGAGGTGCCGAGGGGCGAGGTCAAGCAACAGGGTCGGGGTCGGGGACAGCCGCCAAGGCACAGGAGTTTTTGGGCCAGCAGGGTAGTCCTGGGCCTATATGGACTACCTGCTGAGCCCGCCCCTGGAAGCAGTAAGTGGATCGTAAGATACCTCCGTGCGAGTTCGAAGATGAAGCTTTGCTTTGGTAATGGAAAGCCTGTGTTGGTTGGATACACAGATGTATATATGACCGGAGATGTTGTAAATTTTTTGGCAAAAAAATTACTATATAAAAAGTATAATACATATGTATACTAGTAGTTGGGTTAAATTCATTTTATTCATGCCTAATCAGCCTAAATTGACGTAGGCCCATTTCTCTCTCCGGCTGTCCCAGAACCAAATTGGCGGGCAATACTCACTCGTCTTGGCCCATTTCCCTCTAGTTCAATCACTACTCAATGTCTCCTCTCCTCTCACGACTCTCAGTCTCACTCAACTGACTCAAGTCTCTCTCTCCTCTTCGTCAGGCGGCGCTGGAGGCCAGGAGCGCTCGGCCATCTCGTTGTCTTGCAATCGCAAGTCGCAACTTCAGACCATTGCCAACCTCCTCCTTTAGGTACGCTCACGGCGGACTCCTCTTCAGTCCTGCTCCTCTTGGCTCTTGATCTTGCGCCGCGGAGACTAGATTTGTTCTTGTTGGATTTAGGGGTTTGGATCTGAATTTGGAAAGCTCTAAACTTTATGATTATGTGATAGAATCCGAGCTCCTCTGCTATCAGTGTTGTGCCACGATTATATTTAGCAAGAGGAATTGGTAGTTATTTTGCTCCAATCTGCGAGAATTGTCCATTGCAGAAGTTAAGCTAGAGCTTGAAAAAGTTACTTGTCCTAATCTTATTCTAGTCAATGTCTTTTTCTTCTATTTAGCAAGAGGAACTTTTAGTTGATAATTAATTGTTGTTGATCGAATGCGAAATGTTGTATGCTTTGGTGATTGTTAAGCCCCAATTTTGTCCAATTATATGTGTCACTTGTAACTTGTTGATTTCTAGTACCTTTTTGTGGAATCGTGAATGTGTGTAGTACACAGATTTGTGGTTTTCTGTGGAATCGGAAGGCATGTATGATTCTCAGGTAGTGAGATCACATGCTTTGATGCTTACACAACCTAGGGCGGACTATGATGGAATTTAGATAATTCTATAGTTTTTTTCAAGTTTGGTCTCATTCATGTTACGCATTGGGTTGGCTGGAGAGAGTAAAAGTTGTTAAATTATTTCTGATTACTCTGGACAAAGCTTTATGTTTAAAGAAGTGATATGTTTTAGGCATGATGCTCATCTTTGTCTGTCACAGATATAGGGTTTTTCTAGCTTGTATACTTCTCATGTTATAAGTCTTCCAGTCATGCTATAAGTCTTCTGGTTTTCAAGTAATCCAGTTTTGTTTTGAGCTCTGCAAACTTTCCATGTTTTGAGTTGTGCAAACTTTTCAGTCTAGTGAAATTATTTGCAACATTTACTCCTATTTGTTTTAAGTTTTAAAAAGAACTACTTTTAATTTATTTTAAAAACTAAATGGATTGCTGCTACTTCAATTTTGCTTTGATATGGACATCAAGAAACTAAATATATGTCTTCCTTTTGTATTTATAATAGAACCAAATGCGGAACATGGTTTGGACTTGGAGAAATATTCCTGGACTCAGCAGTTGCCAGATGTTAATGTAACCGTTCCGATCCCCCAAGGGATAAAATCAAGGCTTGTCATCTGTGAGATTAAGAAGAACCATCTGAAGGTTGGACTGAAGGACCAATCTCCTATAATTGATGTAAGTGACAATAATGGAAAATTTTACTTTATCCTCTTCTTTAGGAGCAATATCATTCTGCTGATACAAATTACGTGGGTTGAATACATGACGAGAACCTCCCTCGTGGATAATAATACATCTGATATGATGTTCTCGTGGAGAATAAGGTACGATGCCTTGTGGTCTAACTTGATCTTTGTTAATATGATCTTTGATATATATATATATATATATATATATATATATATATATATATATATATATATATATATATATATATATATATATGAAAAATACCTTTTACACCCGGGTGTAATTACACCCACATCTAATATACCACCTAAACAAACTTGAAATACTCCTTTATCACTTTAGGTATATTTGTATATTAATTATAAGATACTCTAATGTGAACCACACGAAAAACTTATAAAGAAGTCCATAGTTTTTAGCGTTTTTTGTAAATAACTTCATATACGCGCATAAAAAGGAGTATGTCGAAAAAATGTAGATACCACTTCTGAAAAATTGTTCATACCATATATATATATATAATTTTGTAGATGTTTGAGTTTTAAAAAATAAGAAGTCTGTAAATTTGAAATCTTTGTAGGAGAGCCGAAAAGAGCAAAAAAAAAGATAGGATCAGTAAGGTATGTAACTGTTATTAATTTCTATAATTTATTATTTAATTCATGTTATTATGCTAGCTTTATGTTGACCATTTTCTCGTAAGAAATAATTAATTTCTATATTTTTATAAAATCTATATACACGTATCGGTGTTTTGGGTGAAACGGTATATCGTAGTATCAACGTATGGGTATTGATATATCCAAACAACTTACCTTTAAAGTCTAAAGTTTAAATACCTATCTTAAAAATGTTAGGTCCACCACTGCGTGAAGCCAATGGGATTTGAGGCTTTTTCGTTGGAAGGACACGGCAAGTGATGATTAGTTGATACTCCACTTGAAATCTTGTCCCTAGGAAAGGGTGTTCTCTGTCTGCTCCACTGCCGTTGCTCACTGATGAAGCAGCAGACGAGCACAGCAACGTATTAACGCCGCTCAGGCGCTCATTGTCCTTGCCAGGAACGTGCAACCTCTGTAGGCTTTTAGCGTGTTTGGTTCCTGGATTTGCCTCGGCCTGGCTTTATACATGCAAGATATCAATGTTTGGTTACTAACAGCCTGGCTCTGTGCATGCAAATCGTAGCCTTGCGCCTGGCCACGCTGAAACGAAAATCAGTTTCGTTTTTCCCTGGCCTGGCTGGCGGGAGCCAGGGTTGACGAGACTGGGTGGCAGGAGCCAGGGAACCAAACGTCTCCTTTATGTTTTCGCTCATTTCAATTTAAACTTTTAATTTTTAACTTTTTTATTATTTATAAATTTTATCTTTTTTAGTTTTTTGGTTTTTAAGTTTTTTACCAATTCTTTTTTCTCGTATTCGTTTATATTGCCTGTAATGGACTAACCTATTTTTTCTATTTTTAATTCTTTTAAATTTAGTTACGCCAAAAAAGCTATCATTAACTACATTATAATTTTAATCAGCTACAGTACAATTTCAATCATAAATCAGCTTATTACAGCCCAATAGATAAAAGCTGAATATTTCGATCAGTTTTTCAGCCTGTAACTTCAACAAATTTTATACCAGCGATTGCTACTACTAGAATTGTTACCTAACACCCATCACATGATACATGATTAGTACTTTCTTTCATATAGTTCTATTAGTATTTGAGAACATCCAGTTTGGCAACCCAGAGAGACAGGATCCTACTAGCCTCCTTATGGCTCCAGCCTAGGGGTGTAAACGGAGCGGATATTTCCCGACCGACCGTCCGTCCGTTTTAATTCGGATAGAATTCGGAACAGATTCTCGGATATCCGAAATTTTTGTCGGATACAGATACGGATTCGGATATTTTTTGTCGGATACGGATACGGATTCGGAAAATGTATTATCCCACGGATACGGAATTATCCGGATATTTTTCCAGATAGTTACCGGATTATTATCCGGTAACTATCCGGATAACGCTAGCGACCCAATCCATCTACGCGCCACACAGGCCCACAACCCACGTAAGACATAACCGAGCGGCGAAGTAGCTTCAGAAATCAGAAGTTCAGATCGAGATCTCAGATCTCGGCTACTCGTCTCCGCCGCCCTTCGCCTGCTTAGGATGTATATTCTAATGTTATATTCTAATGTTTCGACAGGTTTGGACTTCGTCTGTGGTAAGTGTGATGGTATTTACGCTTTCATGTGTCGAGCGGTGCTATTTGACGTGTTTTCTTGTCTGTGTGACTGCAGGACGTCGAGTTGGAGTCGTGGCGAGACATGGTGGACCGGACTAGGCGCAGGTGGCGCTGAGGTCAGAACGGTTGGGATGTGTCGAAGACGACGTGGACTCGAGGTGGTTGCGAGGCGTGCGAGGCAAGGAGCGAGGAAGCTTCCCGGAAGGTGCAGGAGGGGCGAATCGGGAAATTCGCAAGGCTGCACGAGCGAGAGCGGGCTCCGTTGGACGTAGCGGGCGTAACGGGGCGGAGACCCGTTAGCCAAGCGCTATAAAAGGAGAGGAGGGGCTGCATGCCCACTTGAGCACTTGTGATAGAATCAGGGTTTTAGAGTCAAAAGAGGCTTTAGGAAGGTTGTTTCCTTTAGCTCTTTAGTTGGTGTGAGTTGGTGGTAGAGGCAGAGTGTGCTCCCTCTGTGTCTCTACGATGGTTTCTATGTGAGTCTCCTCTCTCTGTGTGTTCTTCCTCCCAAGAAGTGGTGAGATTCTTGGTGTTCTTGAGGATTGAGAGGGAGATGAGAGATTGTAATCACTCCTCTTGTATCAATCGGGGTATGGGGATGTAGCTCAGTTGTAATCCCTGAATAGTTGGAATGAAATCTGAAGTTTGTGCTCTCTGTTCTTCGATGCTTGCATTTGGTGATTTTTGAGTTTCTTGATTTCTTGTAGTCTGGTGTTGGAGAGTGTTAAAATGAGTTGTTTCATGTTGGGATGTGGCCCAAAGATCATTTGATCAGTAGAAATCCCAACAACCCATCTTTGATTTCAGTTTTACTCTTTAGACCTCCCCTGTTCTTCATTCCAGTTTCTAGGGTTTAAGGTAGATCTTGATTCCCTTGAGGAGTTCATCTTATTTTTGATCTGAGAAGTCCATTTGCTATTGCTAACATACCTGCAAAACCACATGTGCAATGGACTTATGATCATGGAGTAATTTGAGTTTGTGTGCTCTCTTCTGAAGTTTACTGAATTTTCTAGGGTTTGGTCCAGATTTTGTTTCTCACCTTGAGATGGCTTGAAACTTGAGACCTAGAGTCCAGAGACTATACATGAGTTACCCTCAAAGTTTCAAAGTCAAAGGATCATTGGTTAGGGAGTAATTTGAATTTTTGTGGCTGCACTCTGTATTTTTCAGACTTTGTCTCAAATCTGAATATACTTGGTTTTAGTTGGTTTCCCTTGTGTAATACCATGTGGCTAGGTCTAGGATGTTTATGATGATGAATAATTGACAACATTGTTTAATATTGTTATTCGAGGCGTGTGCGTGTGTGCGTGGACTAATATCGGTCAAGTTGGTGAGAACTTGTGTTGGGAAAAATATTCTTTGGTCTTTACATGTGCAGGTTGGGCGTGGAGACGGTCATGGTCGGTGACGAGGAAGACCGGGACTAGGAGGGGGAAATCTGAGGTCCGGGCGGTCGAGGATGTCACGAGGTGGTCGGGCTCACGCTGGAGCACATGGAGATCAAAGGTGGATGGTGCGTGGAGAAGATACAGGAGGTGCGGTCCTGGAAGCTTCGACGCGCGTTGAGTTGAAAAATCGGAAGTATGAAAACCCGTGTTAGGAAGGGTTTCGGGTCCCTTAAAAATTAGTGGGCCAAATGTCTGGTTGAGAAAAAATCTAGGCCTAGTTGGACGAGTGGTATTAGGATTAAAAGCTGAGATTTGTATTTAGTTTTGTAGGCGGAGTTGTTTTGGAATCGGAGCCGTATCCGAGTAGGAAAACAGACTCTTGCCGAGGCGTTTCGGAGAGGACGCCGATTTGGAAACAGAGGCGGACTCTGGCTCATAATAAAAGGCGGGGCTGGCCGAGTTGTTCGGTACGGCTTTTTGGGGGACCAGACATCTTTTGGCTTTCAGAGATAAGTTGCGACAGCGCGTTTTCGGCGACGTCTTGTGCTTCGATTCTCGTCCGCGTGCCTTGCTGCCCAGAAGAAGTCCAGTACATGCATCAGGCTACGATATGACTAGAAAAGAAAAGCTGGCAGCAGAGAATTAATGAGGCGGTGATTTTTTTGTGTTCTGAGAAGAGAAAAAGCAATTAGGTGAGAGAAGGTGATTACGTGAAAAAGGTAACAACTTAATTTGTGCATGGCTTTACGTGAAGAATTCATGGCTTTTTAATGCATGCAGTAAGTTTAGTAGTTTTTAATTCCCTCTCTCTCTCTCTCATGATTAATTACTTCACAGGATTAGTTGGTTGTCATTGTTTTTATTAGATGCTCCAGCAACTTTAAAACAAAAACATATATTATATATATTGCCGTTTTTGTGTGCTTCGTATGATTAGCAGGTTGAATAAAAACATAGCATAATAGATTTTGAGAAAAGTTTCCACTGTGCGCTGCAATCATTCACCCCCCCTCTGATTGCCATCGACGATCCTACACCTTGTTCCCTAGCTCTCTCTTGGTATTTAGAGTGTTTATGTTTTCCCTTGAGCCAAAAATATAGAGTGAAATGTCCCATTTCCTCAGCCTTTGGAAGGTCTGAAGTATTTTCCAAGATTCTGAATTTTTCAGTCCTTGGCTGCCCTGTGTTCATTTTCGGTCTGAATTTCCTTCAGTTTTCGGCCTCTTTCAGTCCTTGTCTTCGGCTGGTTTCCCCCCCTGCAGTGTGTATTCTTGCGGCCAAATTCTGTCCCTGCAGCCGAAAGTTGTTGCCCCCATATTTGCTGTTCAGCTGACATTAAAAACTGCACTCGGTTGCTCCTGTTTTCAGCTTTTGGTATGCAGCGAATTGTGCATTCAGCACTACTGTTCAGCTGAACTGAACCATTTATTTTCAGTCTACAGCAAGCATACTAGGGTGCAGTAATTCTGCATATTTCAGCAGTTTATCCCTCTCTTGTCTTGTGTTTTGGCAAGCGTTTTCAGCAAGTTTGGTGGCTGTTTTTGCTGTCTGGACAGTAGCCTTGTTGCTCAGTTTTTGGCTCTCAGTCCAACCAAAAGTTCTTTAAATCTGCCCCCTTGCTGTTTTCGGCCAAAGAAGGTTTTCCATTCGGTTGGTAGCAGTTTCAGCTTGACATTTATTTGCTTGTGATTCCTTCGGATAGCAGTCTTGGCAGTCTTTGTGGCAGCAAATCAGTTTGGCATTGAGTCTTTTGCTCCTCTTTAGCTTTCAGTTTGTTGCAGCAGTATTTGCTCTTTTTCAGGGGTTGGTACAGCTGCTGTTTGCTGTTTGCATGTCAACAAAATGCAGCCCTCTGCAGTAGCTTTTGGCAGACCATTTGGTGCTTCTTTTCTGCAGCTCGCTATCTTGCCGTGGCAGCAAAATCAGCGAAAATCCTTGCCGTGGCAGCCGTGGTAGGCTGCTGTCTTTGTCGTGGTAGCAATTCCAGTTGATTTCTTGCCGTGACCAGTTTTCGCAGTTTCTTTCTCTTGATCCAGTTCAGTCTCTTGTCAGTTTGGCTTTCGTCTTGAGTGAGCAATCATCTCTTCTCGTTCATAGCTTTTATAGTCTTCGGAGAGTAGAGATTTTTGCGAATACTCTTGGGGGCGATTTTAAAAGTCGACATTCACCCCCCCTCTGTCGCCATTTCGGTCCAACAGCCCGAGATGGTTGAGGCTCTAATATGTACAAAAGATTGGATATCTTCATCTAGAAAAGGTAAATAATAAGTCATTTAGTTCACCAATTGCACCGCTTACAACTTTTGTTTATTAACCTCATGCTATTTTTGAATTTTAGATTGCAAGGAGAAGATAGCATCACTTATTGATGAGTTGGATTTGGAGCTAGATGATAAAGAATGTGCTACCACAAACATAAATGAGAAGGTTTGATAATCCTACACATATATACACTATTACTGCTTCTCTAGTTTGATGGTTATTTACTTCCAATGAGTCAATGACATACTGACAGGACAGTGAGTAGAACCGAACTATACAAGTATTAATTTTGGGTTTCTATTCTTCATTTAATAATTTTGGATTCCAATTGATATTTTATTGTAGGACGAGATAATGACCGAGGTTGAGCTCCACTGAAACATGGTTAGAGATGGCTCGTTGGCTCGCTGTTGGCTTTTTGCTAGACAAGATCTGCGTTGTGGACTTATCAATTTATCATGTGATGTAAATGTAATGAACTTAAATAAACTAGTGATGTACTAGACTACTTTATGAGCAATTCGTACTTTTGAACTATGTTGCATGTAGCTAGTTAGCTACTAGACTATTTGTTTAACTAGCCTCTACAATTTACTTGCTAGTTGCTACTTTGCTAGTTAGAATTTACAAGTTGCTTAATTTGTCTCTGTCATCATGTAAAATTTGCTTCCGCGCATTATCCGACTAAATATTCGTGACCGAGACTAACCGTATCCAGAGCGGCATGTATTCGATCCGTATTCGTGACCGAGAGTATCCGCATTCGTATTCGTATCCGACACTATCCGTATTCGACTCCGACTCCGACAAAAAATATGGAAAAGGATACGGGATGAGCAATATCCGTCCGTATCCGATCCGTTTTCATCCCTACTCCAGCCTGTTGGGGTGCGGCAAGAACCTTGTGGACGCGTTTGCCTTTTTTTTTAAGGACCGAAGACGATAACAGAGGAACGAAAATGATGTCTCAAATTTTCTTAAAAATATTTTCTAATCTTTACTCTAATAGCTATAAGAAGCTATAAAGATCAAGAGTAAAGAATAAATCAACAGAGACTCATTTGATAGAGAAAAACTAGTGGTTAAAAAAATGAGAGTGGCCAAAGACCAATGAGTCGTTGAAAACCAATGTATTCAAACTAAGAATAAAGTGGTCGAAGATCAATGTGATTGAAAAAAAACCAGAGCAGTTGAAGATCAATGAATGGTCAAAACCCAATGTGACCAAATAAGATCTATGTGATTGAACCAGATAATATGGTCGAAATAAGACATGTATGGTCAAACCAGACAATATGGTTGAAATAAGACCTGTTTGGTCAAACCACACAATGTGGTTAAAATAAGATCTATGTGGTCGAACCAAACAATATGGTCAAATTAAGATATGTGTGGTTGAACCACACAATATGGTTGAAATAAGACCTATGTGGTCGAACCAAACAATGTGATCGAATTAAGACTAGTGTGGTTGTACAATACTAGTGTTGTCAAAATAATACCAATATGGTCTTATAAGACCAGTGTGGTTGAAATAAGACCAGAGTGATCTTACAAGACTAGTAAAATTAGGGGATGAACAGAAATTTCAGCTCTGCTTCATGAAAAAAAATTCATGTAATTTTTTATTCGTAGATCTAAATGATATGAAAATTTGCAGAAATCTTCCCTAGGATATCACAATCATAAAAAAAACATTACCAAAGTTGAGGCCTTTTTCAGTTTTAAGATAGATTGCACCAAAACCGATCAAAAGCCTAAATAAGTGAATACGACTTGCTCGTGGGTGGATGATGGCCAAGATGGTTCTAGATGTATTCCACATGTCACAGCAAGTTAAAACACCGTCAAAATCAAGCCAAAAATCCCCAGATCAAGAAATCACCTGACAGATCAAAAACATGCAAAAACAAAGTTTCTTGATGACCTTACTACAAAAACCCTAGATGGGTGAAGATATATATTCTGATATTATCTCCATATCTTATACATACTTAGCACCAGAAAAGCTCAAGTGAAGAGAAACCCAAACAAGAAAACTAAGAAAATTAAAAAGCACATGAGATGATTCATGGCACAACTCACTTGTGCAAAAGTTTGAATATTCATTTCACCTAGAGAGGTATATTTTACAACCAATCCCTCAGAATGGTAGAGCTCTAAGATTAGAGCACACACAAGGCTCCAACACAAGGAAACCCTAACCTTAATGTCTCAAATCTATCATCCATATGAGGGAGGAAAGTGCTAGTCGCCACAAAGACTTAGCCAAAATCTTCAATCCCTAGCCCTTGTCTCTCTTCCCCCTATATAACCTCACAACTCTAAGCTAAAACCTAATGGATCATCCATTAGGCTAAAGTGAGGATAATCCGTTAACCCCATCTAACACCGTGTTTTACTCTCTCACACATGCTTCTCAAAATGGCCTACAACTATTAACCCATTAGTGAATCAACACTTGGTCCACTTCATATTTTTAGCACATACAAGACCTAAACCACTTAGGCCAACACCACGGTTTTGCACATTGCCACTTTTTCGGTATTGGGCAATTTACTAAAATGCCCCTCTACCGTCTTCCACGAAGTTTTCCGTTTTCTTTGCCACGAAGTATCGCTCATGCTTCGCCATCTTCCACGTAGCCCTAATAACTTGCCGCTAAGCCTCTCACACGTCCGGGTCCCACCAAACCGTCCTCGCATGCAAATGACCCAAATACTTGGCGCACAACATTCTTCTCCTCGTGCATGATGGCACCCAGTTTCCTTAACCGCATAGGATCTTGACTCCTCCCTAAGCCTAGTCCCGGTCCACCTCGTCGTTGCTTGTCATGATCACCACCAGTAGCTACCACTCCGGTTTCTTGTCGCTCTGGCTTGTAACCACCCCGCAAGCCTTGGTTATCTTTGGCGTCTCCCTGACCGTTCTGGACCTCAGCACCACCCTGTGCTTAGTCCCGGTCCTCCTACGCCTCACCATGACCTAGCTCCGAAGTTCTACAACCAACAACAATAAGCAAACCATCACGTAGCACTACACAATACACAAGTCATCAATTGGCATAATTCATCCATACAATGCACCATGCAAAATATACACAATCAAATTATTGTTCCTAAGCCTAAGACCAAATGTTAAACCCATGTGCACATGTACAACGTTCTAGGTCAGATCACACTCATCTCGTGACTCAAAAAACCCAAAGCTCAAAACCACCCGAGCTGGAATCTCAACAGGCGGAACCGCTCAACACCCTGTCGGTCTGACCAGACCCCCATACCGGTCAGACCGCTGAGGGCATTCGGTCTAACCGCCATCCCTTTGACTGATCAAACCAGCTTGATTATCGATCGCTCCAAAAACAACAATTTGCGAACTTAAATTTCCAACTTTTCAAAAACCAAACTCAAAAAATGTAAACTCTCTAAACCAAAAGTCAATTATTCATCACAATCACAGGCTGACTTTCACATGATCTCACATTTCTCCTTTATCACATAAGAACAAGAGATTCTTAGAACATCACTGGGATGGATAAAGAGCCAACATCTTGATGGTTCACTAGGAGCTGAGCGAACTGTCCAAATCTGTCCCCAAGTCGAAACAAATGCCACTTGTGAGTTCTTTCAAGCCATATAACTCTGGACAATACTGATGGTTTCCCATAGGAAAGTCAGAGTGAGGGGGCGGGAGGGACTTGGCAAAGCAGAAGCAGCGGGGTTCCCCGAAGATGGCTTGGCCGTTCGACGACGCGAGCAGCGAAAAGACAGGTCCTCCCCCTCCCCACCGTGTGCGCCCGACGCGGACGCGGCCGTCACCGCCCTGAAACGGTGAGGCACAGGCCAGTCGTTCTGGTGAAGGTGTGAATTCGGCCCATCAAACACTTAGAAGCGGGCTGCGTCCTTTTGGGCTGTAGAGTTAATAGTGAAAATAATTCGGCCCATCGAAGTTACACTACAGAAAGAGTCAGCGCGAGCACACACACTGAAACTTGCGAGAGCCGCTAGAATCACAAACTCGCGTTAGACTAGGGGGGCTACCACCTCCAGCGGCTCCATCTTCGCCCTGTCCAACTACGGTGATAAAAAACCTCAAGGTCTATGAGCTACTTAACTTCAGCTCGTTCTAGGCTTGAACTTCAAACAAGCCAAACTCAAGCTTGATTTTGAACTCGCGAGCTTCAATGAGCCAAACTCAAATAACTCGTGAGTCTTAAACTTTTTTTTACAGCCCACATATATACTAACTCTTACCGAGCTTATTCGAGCAGAGCTTAAACTTTCTATTATTAAAAATTAGTGTATGTTGAATTATTTTTTACTGTATCGAGCTTATTCGAGCCGAATTCGAGCTCGAATTTTTCTTATTGTTGAAAATTAGTGCATATTAAATTATTTTAACTGTTATCAAACTTATTCAAACTGAGCTCCAAGCTTGAACCTAACTCAGACTCGCTCGAGTTCAGCTCGAGCTTCTACTGAGCTCGAGCTTGAAAGATTAGACTCCCTCGAGCTCAGATTGTTTACAGCCCTACATCTAACCTCTATCACCGCCACGTCTCGTGTATCCGCTGCGGCTTCTAGCACCACTATTTGCATCTTCACCACCTCACTGCACCAGGCCACTTCTTTTCTCTACGTGTACCACCTAAAAAAAGTAGGAAAGTACCTGCACCAAATTGGCTGCAACCCTACAATACACTAGGGTACTAGATCGACAAAGACAACGACACGTGCTTATCTTTACTACTTAAAAAAGAGCTGATGAGTGATATGTTTTTCCCCCATCCTCTCCTCCTCACAGAGAAAACACTACGCTGTAGATTCTCTATTGGAGATAAGAGCATCTCCAACAATCCCCCTAAATCTCCCCCTAAATGAAATTATTGGGAAATTGTGTAAAAAGTCTTCTCCAACAACTCCCCTAAACACCTCCCTATTTCTATTCCCCCCCAAAACTCTCCCAAAACTTAGGTAGAAACCGGGAACTTTCAGGGGTCCCCTATCCTCGCTCCCGCCGTCACGCGCGCTGGGAAAAAAAGTTCGCTCATAATTCCACGAATCTACAAGGACGCACCAAACTGAAGCAGCATCGGGAGATCGAAATCGGACGCGGGCGCCGGGCGACGTCCTTGTGGCTGATGGCGATGCGATGGAAATCAAAAACTCAAAGACATGTACAAAGTAAGAATTCCCATCTCAATTATTGCATGTGTCTCACGTCACGTACATGCACCATCTCAATTACTGATTGCGGCTAATCACCGTTTGATATTTATACGGCGGCCGTCGTCCGCGTACGCACACGCACGGGATTGGTTCAATCTCCCTATTCTATTCGGTTGGATGAACCGACTTGATCACTAATAAAAATAGGTATCGAGCAAAGTAAATGGGCCGATTGTTAATGTTAGGCCAGATTCAAAATACTATTAGGATATATTTAAGGGAGCTGTTGGAGGAGGGGACTAAAATAGGTTAACAAATTTTTTGGGCTGCCCCTAAAAGGTGTCTTTTGGGGTGGATTTTTAGGGGTATTGTTGGAGATGCTCTAAGCAGTCACAGAAGATGGTCAATCTTCGACGGAAATGTTGTAGATGTATGCATACCCGACAGGGTGAGCTTAGTCGGAGTTATTTTTCCACGTGTGTTCATTGCCACACTGGACATAAAGTTTTACAACATGCCTATTAGGGATTGTGTTATAAATTGGCATATGGACTGTCGGATATCATGTTTCTAATGTTTGACTGTACTGCCAGAGATTATGCTACAAATGTCCAACTGCCGTGTCGGAGGTATTGTGTTATTTGGCTGACTGTACAGTCATAGCTACATATCTTACTACAACATGTGAAATATAGCTTCAATGGCAATACTGTCAGAGATATACAAGATTTATATAGTATATTTATTTTTAACATTAGATTTGGATCAATCAATTTTCAATACCAATTCGGTACATACAAAAGCATTTCTTCCAACAAATAAGCAGACGGTCATCTAATGTAACGTTAACAATTACTTAAATCAGTCTTGAAAGAAACAATATCCAGTAGTAGTTAAAAAAATGGTTCCAGTTTGAAGCATGCTGCTTGCCAAAATAAAAGTACTATAAGTCATAATAAGTTGTGAATTAAATCGAATATATTGCAAAATGCCAATCTGCAAGCAATCTAGCTAGGTTTCTTCATCATTCAACATTAGTCCAAACCATTGTTCGAGAAAAGGATCAACGTGTCTATCAGCATGACTTGGAATGCTCAACACCACTTGTCGTGCCAATAGTAGACCCATGTCCATTTTCACTGTTGTTGTCATTCTTACTTCCACTTGTCCTACCAGTAGTAGAATTTTCACCAATGTTCCAGCTTGTGTATACTGAAACGAACCATCACTAGTTCTTTGAATTAAAGCTTCATGTGAATTATGGAATCCTAACACAAGTTATCAAAACATCAGAGTGGGTACATACTATGTAGAAATGCTACTGGGCTGCTTGCTTAAAGATAAATGAACATCGCGTAACATTCCATAATTTGGATGTTTAAAAATATGAAAATTTTTAAAAAATTTCTTGCATTTTGCTGGCATTCAAATTTCTTCTAAATATTTATTTGAAATCTTTGAGTTTTGTGACATGCAAATTAATATATGGAGAAATAATATCCAAATTAAAAACAATAATGGTATTAATAAAAGAAATGGAAAATCTGAGGATCCACACACAAATTAAAATTCAAGTATTACATAATGAAAATAAAAGTTTGAAATTCAATTTAACTAGGTAAAAAAAAGTAATGGCTAAAGGAATATTAAAAACTCACATCTAAATAGTTGAACTGAGAATTGAAAATTCGAATATCATGCAAAACTCAAATTAGTAAATCCTAATGTAAATTAAAATTCCAAATTTCAGATATTTCTTTTTTCCCCTCCTCTCACTCTCCCTCTCTCTCTCTGGCAGCGGGCCCGGTCTCCCCGCTCTCCCTTCTCTCTCCTTCCTCCTCCCCCCTTTCTTCTTTCTTCCCCGTTTTCTTTTTAGCGCTCGCTTCGCTCTGGACCAAGTCGGCCCTGCTCCTCCTGTTCATCCATCACCCCCACGTCACCGCGCCTACCCCCACATCGCCTCCGTCATGTCCCAATGTCAGCCCACACCTTCTTCTCCCCGTCTCGGCATCATCTTGTCCTGTGCTTCTCACCACGTTGCCTTCCGCACGTCAGTCGTAGCGCCTCCGTCGCGTCGCCATCACCGTGCGCCATCGCTGTCCCCTTGCCTCTACCTGCACGACCTGCTCCCATCGCTCTCACCGCGCTCTGTGTTCTCATCTCCCCCACGTCACACGCACGCCTGAGCTGACCCACGCTTGTGCGCCTGCACGGCCCTGTTGCCCGACTTCTGTCAACCACAGAGCCCCATGTTGCCCGGTCGGCTCAATGCCTATAAAAGTGTAAGCGCTCTCTCATCCACCTTGCCCCATCCCCCTTTCACTTGCACCTCAAGGAATCGGTCCTTGGAGCCTCACAGCTTGATGGCCGCCCCATCTTCTCTAGCTCTGGCGAACTGACTATCCACTGATCGAGACTACCTTGAACCAATTGCTCTTGGCCAAAGCGTCTCTAGAGCATCACAATCCCAAGCCTGTCCCTGGCCGAAGCCCTTGCAGCCTTTACGTCACCGGTGCCGTGCGCATGCCCACGCCGCCACAGGATCACGGTGCTGGCCCGCCTCAGCATCCCTCCAGCCTGCGCCAACTGCCTGGATAAGTTCTGTTGTATCCCCTCCCGCTCATGATCTCCTCCGTTCTCTTCCCCATCCTCTCCGGTGTCGTCTCCACCATTGGCCCCATTTCCGGCCAACCGAAGCTACCGTGGAGCCCTCTACACCTCACCTCGGCACATGATGGCACCCCCTGTGGCTTGCTCATCTCTCCCTTGATCCATTTTGGTGGTTTCCAATCCATCCCTGGCCACCGCCTGCCGCCGGCGAGCCTAGCACCGAGCGCAGCCCAGATCGTCTGTTTTTGCCCCAGCCACCCCCTCATCTCATCTAATTAATTGCCTCCACTCAATCACCAAGCGGGCAGCCGCCTAGTTGGATAGCCAAGCTGATGTTAACACCCAAGGTCCCGTGTTCGAATTCCATCCCTCACATCTTTTTTCTCTTTTTATTTTATTTTCTTTAATCCATTTCAATTAAGGAAAATTAGAAATTAATCCATGGGGGCTAATAAACTATATTCCATTATAATTGTAATTGATTCAGTAACTAAGAAATTGTTATATTTATAATTATACTTGCGTTTTTCATATTGCATGACCAACATGCATTTCTTGCAGCTAGATGGAGCAAACTATCACACGCGGTTTATTGGAACAAACCGTATGTGATAATACTATCTTAGACGATTCTTTTATAGAACCGTCTATGATATGTTGAATATCATAGATGGTTCCATAAAAGAACCATCTATGATAGTTTCCCTATAAATATGCCCCAAGGATAGATTCTACTCGTAGAGTCCTCACTCACGCACTCTGTCTCCGTCGCCCCTGCTAGGTTTTGCTAGATCTGACTGCTCACTCGCACGCGATGCCACCTCTCCCTCCCGACGTCACCTCTTCCTCCCAACGCCGCCTCTCCCTCCCATCGCCGGCCGCCTCTCCCTCCCGACGCCAGCCGCCTCTCCCTCACTACGGTACAAAATCCAAATCCCACGCCAGTCGCCTCTCCCGACGCCGGCCGCCTCTCCCTCCCTACGATATGATACTGGTCTAATACTTCATGATATATAGTACTTCATGATATATGCTTCCCTTGTTAGCTACAAGACTAAGCTCATTAGTTGGCTAATTTATCTTGTGATCTTTAGTACTTCATGATATATAATTCACTTGTTAGCTACAAGATCTAATACTAAAATTGAATATTCAAGTTTGAGCTTAAATTGTTACTATTACTATCATTTGTTAATCTTGTGGTTTGTCTCAATAGTTGGCTAATTTGTTTTGTGATCTTCAGTAATTGGCTAATTTGTTTTATGACCTTTAGTACTTCATGATATATGCTTCACTTGTTAGCTACAAGATCTAATACTAAAATTAGATATTCAAGCTTTAGCTCTAAATTTTTACCATTACTATCATTTGTCAATCTTGTGGTTTGTCTCCATAGTTGGCTAATTTGTTCTGTGATCTTCAGTAGTTGGCTAATTTGTTTTATGACTTTTATTACTTCATGATATATGCTTCATTTGTTAGCTACAAGATCTATTTGGAACGGCATGTTACTATTCCAAAGGGACCTTGTAGCAATAATATATGCCACATTGACCTTCAAAGGGTATGAAGCAAGTTACACACTCCAGTGTGCCAGATTTAATGAACTTGAGACACTGGTGTGTGTAATTCGATTCATAGAACTTAGTTTATTTACACTCATAGCTCATTGCAGTTACTTTTTTTATAAGAGAGATGACGTCCACACAGCCATTATCATCGTCATATGGGTCTCACGCTCTCAAGATCGGAATTAGCAAGCGTGGCCGAGGAGTATCGAAGGCCAGAGGGCCGAATGACCATCATGGTAGTCTCTCTGGATGGGGTCCCTCTGCAATCGAAGAAAGTAGCGGCAGTATTTCGGACTACCTGTGGGATAATTGGAAGGTAATGGGTCCCTATCACCATAGCAAGCTGGAAAGATTTGGCAAAAGATCAGAAAAATCAGCTGTGGGAGGAAATAACAAATTTATTCGAGATCCCAGCAGAAGTAAAGGGACTCGTGAAATGGCAGGCTCTCCTCGCGATGGGAAAAGCATAGAAGAACTTCAAAAGTACTCTTGTCACGTAGTACATGGCCAATGATCTCACGCCCTTCACGAGGTATCATTTCGTGTCGCTGAAAACATGGGAGGCCTTTGTACAGATAAAGACAATGACCGAATTTGAATAACAAAGTGCGGCACACAAGGCTCTCCAGTCACAAAATACTCACCCTCATAGACTTGGCACCACTGAGTACATGGGTAAAATCCTACAGTGGAGGATACAGGACAAGGTCGCAATCCGATCGGAGGCCTCCCCGCCATTTGCGGGATTGCAACCAAGACTTCGAGGAGAGATAAATTCATTGAGGGAAAAACTGAGACAAGTTCACAACCAATCACAACTCACCCCCGTTAATGTGGTACCCAGTCCCTTTCAACGTCGGAGTAGCTATGTGTCCACACTAATTACTGAACATAGCGATGCCCATTTACCTATCGATGACATTTAGGTAATGTACCTCTTTAGAATATTACATAGATAGATCTACCTTGCATCCTCAGAGTCAGGCTTGTTAGCTCCATTCCCATTGACACTGGGCGGGGGATAGCGCATCCATGGCTATCAGGGATGCTGGTGCACGGTGCCCAACTAGAGACCGGTTTCATGAATGTTCAGGTGAACATGATTAATGATGCTTTTAGGACCGTCCCTCTTAAAAAGCCCCCAAACGAGAAGAATACGACATTAGGGGATGTCGTACACACATTCATCCAGTGGCCCAAAAGGAACATCGCCCTCGACTCGTCCATGTCACGATCTCCACATCCAGTGGCCCAAGAGGGACATCGCCTTGGACCTGTCACATCGGCTCCCATGGCTCCACCTCTAGCTCCAGTTCTAAAGCCTGTTGTATCGGCTCTCGTGGAGATGACGCCGAAAATGTATCATAAGCGAGGTGCTAAGACCCAACCGAAGAAGATTAAGGTGCCTCCCGGACAATAGAAGTTCATTCTCGGAGTGTCGTTGGTCCCTGAGTCACAATTACTCATGCTTAAACTGGTTTGCAATACATTGCATACCTAGTACATGCAGAGGTCCAACATGAAGCCAAACCGGCACAGTGGATTCACTGTGAGATACACGGAGGCGCATTTCCTCCACCACTCGGGCTACTTTATTGTGACCTTCGAAAACTTATTCTTTTTATTCAACCTCGACGAACTCAACACCTCACTTCTACGATGCTGAACACTATAAGTGTACTGTACAATGAAGTTCTATATTCACATCATACCGATAAATGTCATTACTCTTTACTTATATATAGATACATGATCCAACAAGTCTGGTGACGGCGACAACGGTAGGTTTCCTCGACCCACACTTGGTCTCTGAGCAATCCATCAACGATAATGCATACTTCGTCCAAGATTACATAACGAGCGGATTGATTGCTCACAGTGACAAAGAGTACATCATGGTACCCTTCAACCAAGAGTAACTGCTTCACTAGTTACCACACAAGTTTTATTTGTACTTTATACGCAACATGAACTTAGGTTTAATCACTATGGCGACACACATAACTAGGTCTCACTAGATTCTGATTGTGATTGTACCAAAGTAGAGCAAAGTAATATACCTTGATTCCCTACTTAGGAGTAACCATGACTTCACTCGTGTGCAACAAGCAATTGACAGGTAAACTCATTCATCCATACATAACTCTATTGTAATCTTTCATTCGTTTGAAATGGCCGAAGCTAACTTTTTTGGAATCACGTAGGTCGTTTACCGCTTATGTTGCCCAAGGAGGGAGACACAACGAATCCAGCGACACAATGCGATACATGTTGCGATTTTTGGTACTCGCTACAACACAACAATCCTATATCACACTTTGTTGTAATGCCTTTAGAATTGACAATACCTATGTATGTAATTTTATTTTTGCAGTACCACTAGCAGCTACAGGGCAATGTATGTGTATTCTACGTTTGTCGCCATATAAAGGAAATCATGGACGCTAAGACGAATGATCCAAAAGTTTGTCAACCTTCCAATAATTATTATTTTCTGATGTATGTATGTATGTATGTATATGCATGCACATGCTAATTAATGACTTAACATTGCTCCTCGCGACAGTGTGTGGACTTCGACGAAAGTGCATTTGATCTTAATAAACTCGTCGAAATTCAAGGAAACCTCTCCTAATTCTTGCTAGCAGAGGTCGTAAACAAGACTGGAGAGTTCCACCCCGGCAATGGTGTTAGATGTTGAAACATTGGATTCAATTGTAATCACTCAATTGTGTTTAATCAAACAATTCATTCAATTTAATTCATTTGTGAGATCTGTGTAACGATTGTCATGCTATATATGTGATCTGCTTGTGTTGTTTCATTCATCTGTGTGATTTATATAATGATTGTCATGTGCTATATATATGTGATCTTACTTGTTTTCAGAAGGCATGGCTAGCATATCCTGAGGCTAACTAAAAAAGAGCAATTAACATCACTGTTGAAATTGCTATCACAAACAGTTATATCCCAAACAATTTCAAACACCGAACCATCTATGATATGCACGATATCACAGATGGTTTGGAACACCGAACCGTCTGTGATATGCACGATACCACAGACAGTTTTTGTTATTAATCGTCTGTGATATCGTGCATATCACAAACGGTTAATACAAAAAACCGTATGTGATAGTCGAATCTCACAGACGGTTTTCAGAAAAACCGTCTGTGTTGTAAGTTATCATAGACAGTGTGGGAGCTGTCTGTGATAACAGCTATTATCATTGACATATAAACGCAAACGGTTTCTGAACCGCCTGTGATGATGGTTTTGAACCGTTTGTGATAACACTATCTGTAGTAGTGTATGGTCTCTCCAAGTACATGGGCTGTGTTCTTTTGGGCTTTTATTGGCTTATGTTTGTGCTGTCTACAGTAATTAATTTTTAAACGGTGTGCTTTTTCAAAGCGGAGTCAATAGAAAAACTGTAGTAAAAAGTGTATTGAGTTCAATTATACCGGTTAAAATCATATACGATTATTTTTCTCTATGTACTATCTCTTATAAATAATTAAAATTTAAATATTTAAACTATAAACTATCAGATCAAAAAACTCATTCGTGGGTACGTACCGAATATACGGGGGGTGTTCCTCCCTTGGTTCTGCCAGGGGAAAGGACCATAACTCGGATACGACGCAACTGTAACAAACCGATCCGTACTACGACTCCAGTCTGGTTCCATAAAAAACTCATCCGAAAACATCTTTCCTTCCTCAACGCAGCAAAGTAGGAAACAAAATTTGCAGATGCAAAGCTGTCCCGGAAAACTTGCCCTTCCTAATCTTGGGTGCATGCACCAACTGACGTGGCGCCCCATCTCTTTCCTTGCACAAATGCGACATGTCCATGCAGAGAAGGAATGTTAGAGCCTTCCTAGTCCCTTCTCTTTCCATATCACATGGAACACGCACATGCATGCAAGCTTGGCGAGGTGTTCAACCCTAGTCACGATGTAAACAACATCACGCTGGCGCAGGCTCAGAGCAGGATGCCCTGCGTGGAGCCCCGTGTGCTCGTCTAATCCAAATAATGCGCCCATGTGTTGATGCTGGGCGGCTCCGCATGAATTCTTCGTCTGGCGTCCACGTCCTCGCGTCTTTCGTTGGGCACGCACTTCTAGACGATAAATAATCTTGTTAGAGCAACTCCAGCATCACCTCTACTTGAACCCTCATCCTACTTTTGAGGGCTGAGGGGCAAAAAACTCACTCCAGCAGGGCCCTTACTTGAACCCTCAAAAGTAGGAGGCCCTCAAATCTCCCCCTCGAGCCCTCATTCCTGGGGGGTCTGGAGGGAGCCCCTACTTTTGAGGGCTCAAGTAGGGGCCCTGCTGGAGTGAGTTTTTTGCCCCTCGGCCCTCAAAAGTAGGATGAGGATGAGGGTGGGTCCTATGTGTCATCCCCTCTAAGAATGAATTTGAGGGTCCTGTTTTGAGGGCTCCTGCTGGAGTGTAGCCCAAAAAACAGAGCCCTCAAAAGTGGGGAGAGCCCTCAAATAAAAAGTAGGGGCCCTGTTTTGAGGGCTACTGCTGGAGTTGCTCTTAGGTCCTAAAGCCTTCGCATACATAAATCTAAAAATAATTAAAATACTAGCATTAAATAGTAACATATTCTTATGTAAATTAAAATCAAATTTAATTAGAAGCGAATTCACATGTTCATTAATCTTTTTAAGTCATGCTCATGTAATCGGTCCAATTGGAACGTCCCCATCATCCTCCCCTCTTGAAAAGGAGTCATCCTCGACTCTAATTCTTCTGGTCCAAAGAACGGAGATAAATCAGTAACATTGAATGTAGAACTCAGAACGTAATTGTCGCCTGGAACCTCTATCTTATATGTATTATCATTGATCTTCTCAAGTACTTTGAATGGACCATCTCTTTGAGGCATCAACTTGGACATACACTTGTCTGGAAAAGCGTTATTTGCGTAGGTGCACCCAAACCAAGTCACCCGGTTCAAATAACATTTTCTTTCTTGACTTGTTCGCTTTCTCAGCATAATAGTGTGCCTTGTTTTAAATTTCTTTTTTCGTCTTGACATGAACTTTTTTTACATACGCAGCACGTTTTGATGCCTCCATATTAGCACATTTATGTGGCAAAAATGGTAGCAAATCAAGTGGCGTGATTGGTTTAAAATCATACACCACCTCGAACGGGCACAATTGAGTAATAGAATATACCACCTTATTGTATGCAAATTTCACATGTGGCAAACAATCTTCCCACTCTTTTAAGTTCTTTTTTATCATTGTTCGTAATAGTATTGAAAGTGTTCTATTCACCACCTCCATTTGTCCATCCGTTTGTAGGTAACAAGTTGTTGAGAATAACAACTTTATCTCGATCTTGGCCCACAAAATTTTTCAAAAGAAGCTCATGAACTTAATGTTATGATATGAAACAATCATCCTTGGCATGCCATGCAATCTTACAATTTTCCTGAAAAATAAGTCAACTACGTGTGACACGTCATCACTTTTGTGACAGGGAATAAAATGTGTCATTTTAGAGAACCTATCAGCAACGACAAAAATTGAATGCCTCTCCCTCTTAGTCCTAGGCAATCTAAAACAAAGTTCATACTAACATTCTTCCAAGGTACACTACGAATAGGTTGTGAACTATATAAACCATGTGGATTAAGTTTATATTTCACTTTGTGGCATATCATACATCGCTGTAGAAACCTTTCGATATCACGCCTCATTTTAGGCCAATAAAAGTGATCGCTCAATATCATAAAGGTCTTTTCTCTCCCAAAGTGTCTCATCAATCCACTTGTATGAGATTTTTGCAATAAAAGTAAATGCACGAATGAATCTGGAACATATAATTTGTTAGCACAAAATAAAAACTCATCATGAATATGAAACTTGCCCCATCCTTTCCGATCTTTGAATTTAGAATATGTTGCTGAAAATTCATGGTAAGAAGCTTATAAATCTTTCAAATTTTGTATTCTGGCTACATTTACTTCTAATTAGGTTAAAAGCACATTCTTTCTAGATAAAACACCAGTTACCACATTCCCTTTTCTTTCTTGTACTTAACAATATATAGGAAATTTTCAAGAAATTCTTTAGGCCAACAATAATGTTACCAAGTTTCAAGTAGATGCACTATAGCGTACAATTTTTTATTATACATATAATAATTTAATTGAGCACCTCCTAGTTTCTGACTAAAATATGATGCTAGTTTTTCTTTTTACATCAAAACACCAATAATACCTATTCCACTAGCATCATATTTAATTTCAAAGTCTTAGTGAAATCAGGTAAAATAAGCAATAGTACTTTAATTAAACATTTTTTAGCTCTTGAAAAATATTTTTCTTGTGATGCACCCCATTCAAACACAACACTCTTTTTAGTTAACTCATTTAATGGGGGTAGCAATGGTGCTGAAATCTTTAACAAAATGACGATAAAAGGTAACATAACCACGGAAGCTTCTAATTTGACTAACATTCATAGGAGTATAACAATTCTTAAATGTTTCAGTTTTAGATTAATTCTTAAATGTTTCAGTTTTAGATTCATCTACCTCAATCCTTTGTCAAGAAATAACATAGCCTAAGAATACAACTTTATTGGTACAAACTGTGCATTTATCAAGATTAGCATACAGTTTCTCATTTCTAAGCACTTCTAGTACTTGTCTAATATGATCAATATGTTTATCCATCACTTTGCTATGGATCAACATGACATCAAAATATACCATAATTAAATTACCATGAATGCTCTGTTGGATCGGAATCGGCGACAGAGGGGGGGTGAATGTCGTCTTTAAAATCGCCCCTTAGTATTCGCACAAAAAAATCTCTACTCTCCGATAGCTATAAAAAGCTATGAAGAAGAGAAAGCAGAGCTCACAGAGAAATAACTGGGATCAAGGAAATTTAGCGGAAGCTACGGCACGAAAATAGCAGAGAATTTCTACCACGACAAAGAAGTTAGCTGCCATGGCTATCACGGCAAGGATATTGCGGATTTTGCTGCCGTCCGAGAACAAAAAAATCAATGGAACTGAGAGCCAAAGAAATGCTGCTCTGGCCGAACACTCACTGCAAGCCAAATGATTTACTTTTGCTTCACAACATTCTTCCGCAAAAAGATAAGACAGCAGTAAATGAAGAGCTTTTGGAAAGCAAAAAGAAGAACACTAGAACCTGCATGTTCCCTACTGCCGAACAGCTGCACTATAGAGAAGAGTTTTCCTGAAAAACATGCAGCAGCCAAGAAACCAACTAAAGAGAATCAAAAGCACAAGGCAAGCAAAAGGAGAAGCAAAGAAGCTGTCATTTTTGCTGCCAGCCGAAATCAACAAAGAGAAGGAAATCCGGACTGCATGCAATACTAATGGAATCAGCTTAGAACAGCACATACACAGTAAAAATTTCAGCCAAAACCGAGGTGATCTGATCTGCATGCAGCAGGGTCAAAAACAACACAAGATAAACAAAAACATGACTTCTTCCCTTCAGCCAAAAGAGAGGCATGCAGCATTGCTAAAAACAAAGGCTACAGGGAAAGTAATAAATGATCGGCATGCAGAAGTATGGAAAGAACAACGATCGGCACAGCACAAATACATCAAATGATTGAGAAGAAAATTTGCTGCGCGAGTGAAACCAAGAAGAGATACACTGGAGGCCGAGAGACAGAGACTTGCCGCAAGCAATAAAAATCAAAAACAAATCAAGATGCTAACTGAAAGAACAGGGGGCTGCACAGAACAACGAAACTGAACAGAAATACCCATATTGCTCACAGAGGCAAGGAGATGAATGATTAAACAAGAGGAAAGATTACAACGGTTTACCCCATCTCACAACTCAAGAGAAACACCCAAGATAGAACACAAATGCTGCCCTAAAACCTATTCAACTCATGTATGGCGAGAACCAAAAGAAACCCTAACTCTTACACCCACTCTCTCAAGCCATCTCTCAAAATCTTACTCTCATTTTCATGCTCTCCATTTCTATGCTGAAAATCTTGAAAGCTACTAGAGAACATCCTCTCTGTTTATAGCCTCCACTAATGGGTTTACAACCCACTTTACCCATTAGCTCTCAACAACTCATGGCGCTTTATCCACAATCTGCTTCCTTTAGTGCAGCTTTGCGTATTCACCAAAACGCCCCTCGCGCACCTTCCAGGAAGCTTCCTCATTTCTTGCCTTTCAAGCCACGCAGCCACCTCGAGTCCTCGCCGTCTTCGGCACACCCCGACCGCTCCGACCTCAGCACCACCTATGCCTAGTCCGGTCATCTCGTGCCTCGTCACGACTCCACCTCGATGTCCTGCAGCTATCACAGACAAGAAACAAATCACATAGCACCGCTCGAAATATTGTAACCATACAATAACATCAGACGAAATACTCAAAGCCCAAACCGGTCGAAACAAAAAATAAACGACTTAAGCACGTTCGACCTAGCTCGACAAATTCCGACCGAAACGATTGTACCGTGCAACGACATGGTCCGAACCACACAAACCAAACTCGACTTTCCTAAACCCGATGTCAATTACTCATCACACAACCGGGGTCACCTCCACATGGTCCATCATGCTCTTAAAACATGATTCACCAAGCGCATGAATATATTGGGTGCATTAATTAAACCAAAAGGTATTACTGACTACTGATACAATGTAAATTTTGTTTTAAAATTAGTTTTACATTCATCGCTAGGATTCATCCTAATCTGATGGTACTCACTTCTCAAATCAATTTTGGAGAATATAATAGCACCACTAAATTCATCCAGCATATTATCTAACCTAGAAATAGAATGATGATATATAGCAGTAATATTGTTAATGGCACGACAATCAACATACATTCTCCATGTACCATTTTTTAGGAACAAGAATTACAGAAACAACGCAAAGACTAAGGCTTTTATGTATATACCATTTCTCAAGTAGCTCTTGCACTTGCACTAAATTTTTTTGATTTCCTATGGATTGGTACGGTATGATAGACGGTTTGGAAGTGATGCATCAAGAACTAGATCAATATGATGCTCTATTTTGTGCAATGGCAGAAGTCCCGCTGGTATCTCCTCCATAAACACATCCTCAAATGCCTGCAAACGAGAGGAAACACCACTAAGAAGAGATATTGCGTCATTAGTTGAAAAAACAGTTGTATCTTTATATACAAGCACAAAGTGCATCTTTATTGGGTTATTACTTACATCTCTCAAATCTATTTTTTTTCTCATATTTGACTTGTGGCTCTTACTCACCAATGTGTGGAAATCATTTTTCCTTTCTTTCTTTTAACTAGGAGTCATTAAATTAATCTCCTTTGTCTTCCATTTTCACTTAAAAGTATATTTGTTGGAACGACCATCATATTATAAACTTCTATCATATTACCATGACCTTCCCAACAGCAAATGGCATATTGTCATAAACATCACATCATACTCAACGATGTCCTCATAATCACCAATCTTGAAAGTAACATGCACCACAAACTGAACCTTCACATCCCCACATTCACTAAATCATTATACATGATATGAACGTGGATATTTCAGTATCTTTAAACCAAACTTCTCGAGCAATTCAACGCTAGCCAAGTTATGATAACTACCACCATCAATAATAAGTTTGATTACCTTATTGTTTACCTTGGCTCATATATGAAATAAGTTGAATCGTTACAAATGTGCATCTCCTTGTGCAAGCGTACTCAAATTTTTAGTGACTACTAGTGCCTCTCCTATTTCATAATTCAACACATCAATATCAACATTATCATCCGATGCATTTTCATATCTCCTTTTCAGGACTGAGTTCAACCTCATCTTCACTTGCGGATTCGTATTGTCCATCTTCCGTCACAAACATGACTCGGTTGTTAGGACACTCCCTGGATATGTGCTCATGCTCAAAACACTTGAAACATTAAATTTCTCTACTCTTTACTGTAACACCAATTGAGGATGTAGGGGATGGAATAACCTTCTCCTCACTGGGTGTAGGTGATGTTTTTGCAATCAAGGAAGAATAAGCATTAGTATTTGAATTAGTACTAAATGAAAATGTACCTCATCGTAAATTGAAGTGTCTTTGGTAGCATTAGATGATATTGGAGCTTTCAAGTTGAGGGATGCTGCTAGTTTTACATCTTTTAGTAACTGCTTCTCTGCCTTTGTCGCTTGATGAACCAAATCAACAATAGTATGTAGGGTTGATATTGCACTATGCATTTAATATTTTTATTTAGGCCAAACAAAAAATGTGCAAGTTTTCTTTTCATCTTCATGCACATGTGCCCTAGTCATAGCTTGCTCTATCTTTTTGTAATATTCCTCCACCGAGCGAACTACCTACCTCAAATTCTGTAATTTATCAAAAAGATCACGTTTATAATTGTTAGGAATAAAACATACTATCAGCTCTTGCTTCATTTTAGCCCATGATGCAATTGGAGGTTCCCTATCATCTTCTCTTTAGTTCAACACTTACTCCCATCAAATCAATGCATACCCATCAAACTTAAGTGGCATCATGTGTAGTTTCTTCTCTTTCGAATAATTGTGCATCCAGAAGAACTTATCTATCTTAAGCTCCCATATGAGATATGCATCTGAATTGGAAGTGTCTTCAAATTTAAAAATAGTGAACTTTCCCAAAATTTTCCTCCACGTGCTAGTCATCATGACGATGGTCATGGCGTTGTTAGTTATCATTGGGGTGTAGTCATCATGACGATGGCCATGGCGTTGTTAGTTATCATTGTAATGTAGTTAAAAGTCATCTCTGAAGTCCTCAATGTGGGCAGCACTGCTGCGCCCACGGCCACGACCTCTCCCTTGGCGTCAATGGTGGTCGAACCGCATTGGTAGTAGCTCGATCTACTTGAGCTCCTCTAGCGAATCATGCAGTCCTCTCCTCATCGGTCTTTTCAAGCGCATTGCCTCCTTCATGGACACCAAGTGGACCCCGTTCTTTGTGAAACTCCTCTAGTATCTCCCTCCCCAAGATGCTCATGTTATCAATCAACTGAGTATTGAAATCCTTTGTGAGCTTCTCAAGGTCAGCTTGTGTAACATATGCATGTTCTCCTTCCTTTCCTGCCATAGTTAGTGCAAACAACAAGAACTATATATGTGGATGTGAAAATTTTTATTTGTGAAATTCACTCAACCTCACCTTCTCTTACCAACCGAAGTTTTTGTGCATCCTTAATGCAATTGAAGAGCTAAACGCACTTTATTTACGGTAGGCAACATAAGGTAATAGATCATGCGAATTCAATTGCACAAATACTATTAAACGATGGCTTATTTGTGCAGCTTGGAAAGAAAAATATTTACCTATGCCATATGAAATTTCTAGATATTGTAAGCTAGGTAAGAATCCAAACTAGAATTTCAATGCCTAATTGCCAATCTTATGTGCGAAGAACGAAGCAACTCACACACAAAGATGATGGAACTTGGTACAATCAGAGGAATGAACTAATATAAAAAAAAATATAAGTAATGAATAACTTGCTCATATTGCACAAATTATAGAGAGACACTAGCTAATTGCTCAATGAGATAAAATAGGGCACAAGATTGCTCAAAATGATAAAATAACATAATTTAAAATTTTAAATGATAGGGTGTGCTCACAGTAGTGACCAGCCAAGCAATTTTTTCGTTTTTCTCTCTTTTTTTACTGGACCAATCAAATTGTCACAAGAGCAACACTTAAAACCCCACTTTTGACTATGGAAGAAATAATAATTTAGATATGTGCAAACTATAAAAGAGAAGCCCTAAAGTAATATCAAATAGCTACTCTTGAATAGGAGCAAAATATTCACAAAAGATTAAATTGGCTGATCAAAGATATAAGTGATGGTTCTTTTTCTCGTGGACTGGTACTGTAGCTTTGCTCTCTTTTTTCCCCTTCACACGACAGCCATAATGCATGCCACAGAGCGATGTGCATCTCTGTAGCAGTGATGTAGATGTGTAACATAGCAGTTGTTGCACTGTAGATTTATAATATAGCGAAGCACTGTAGCGATACTGTACCGGCAGAAGAACTTTTCCCTGGCTAGCGCTACTGTGGCAGACCGAAGAAACCTATTTTTCACTGCACGTTACTGTAGCACAATACTGTGAGATCAAAAATGCAAAGGAAACTCTAAGATCTGCACTAAACAAAAATTCTCATAGATTAAAACCTAACGAAATTCATAAAAAATAACATATTGAAACTAGGGTTTGAATTTTTTTTTTTTTGCTTTCTGGTATATAGGATAGAAAAATAAATCTAATTATGGGTAAATTAATCCTACCGTATCAACCATGTTCTGATACCAAGATAATACAGAGTCCCCTGATCTTCATGACATAGAATCAAGGATAACTTTGGATCCGTGTAACCTAATGAACCGATGGCGCCAACCACTGTCTTAATACAATAATTTGTGACAAAAGAATTTGCCTAACCACATGCTTCGATCCTCGTCTACTCGATCACACAAAAGTAGAAATGTCCTTTCTACAAAAACAAGAGAAAATTACAAGAAGAACGGTAATAATATTTAGATTGAAACTTCCTATTCTATTGGGAGCGTTGTAGCATAAGTCATAGAATTAAAAACAGAAGTTTTAATCTAAATAATATGGTCCTCTAAGTACATAGAGTGCGTACAAAATATATGGGGCGTTCCTCGCTTGGTTCGGCCAGGGAAAAGAACTGTAACTCAGATACGATGAAACTATAACAAGACAACCCGTACTACGACTCCAGTTTGGTTCCATAAAGAACTCATCCGAATAAACTGTTGAGGAACCATCGCTGACGAGTCTAGTCCGATCAATTCCTCTCCTACGCAAAGAGACGGATCAATCACAAAGTAATACAAATAGTAGATTGAAACACAGAGATAGAGGGGAAGAACTCTTGTTCTTTTCTTTATTGCTTTCTATTTTCACATGTACAAAATAGCCAATAGGACTCCCAATATATAGCCTAGTGGTGAAGTGTCCACCATGGACCAAGGCTTCAAGCCCAGGCTCAGCTTTCCCAACACTCTCCCTTGGGCACTTATCCGACACGTTCATGCCTCATCAAAATTCCATAAAACCCAATGGGAAAATTTGAAGAAAGAGTACATGATACATGTTATGATGTATTGCACGAATTGCCTCATTAAAAACCATGGCTGAGAAACTTCAGGAAAACAAGGGAAAAAGAGTACAATTCACCCAATTTCATTTAATCTACAGGATTTATTCTTTGGGTACTCGATCTTCGTGATCAAGTTTTGAAAAATGAGCCTAAGGAAAATCTCCCCCTGAATTCTGCACTTCTCTAAGTCTCATTATTCCAATTCCCCGTACGCATCTTTCAAAACTAGATGCTGGGAGTGACTTAGTGAATAAATCTGCAAGATTTTCACATGACTTAGTATGTGGTACCTTAATTTTTTCCATCTTTTGCAATTTATGAGCATAGAAGAACTTGAGATTGATATTTTTTTGTGAGATGACTCTTCGGATAACCCGTCTGCACTTATGCAACATAAGCTACATTATTTTCATAGATAATTGTGGGAGCTTACATGATATTCATCCCACAAAACTGCCGGATGTGGTGAATCATTCGTCGGTGCCAAGCACATTCTCGTGTGGCTTCATACAGCACTATGATTTCCGAGTAATTTGTCGAAGTTGCTACAAGACTTTACTCATACGATTTCCATGAAATTGCAGTTCTACCACACAGGAATACATAGTCTGTTTGTGATCTTGCGGTATGCGGGTCCGATAGGTACCCTGCATCTACATAGCCAATTATATTCAAGTCTTGGTTCTTTTTGTAGAATAACCCAAGGTCCTTGCTTTCTTAGAGATATCGGAAGATGTCCTTTATTCCCTACCAATGCCTTTTGGTAGGTTCTGCACTATGCCTTGCTAATAGATTTACAGCAAATGTAATATTTGGTCTAGTGTAATTTGCTAGGTACATAAGTGTTCCTACTGCACTTAAGTATGGGAATTCCGGTCCCAGGACTTCCCCCTCTTCCCTAGGTCGGTACGGATCCTTATTTTACTGTAAAGATCTCCTGATCATCGGTATTTTTGATGGGTATATCTTCTCAAAGGCGAACTTTTCTAACACCTTCTGGGCGTAGGCTAACTGATGTGGTAATATTCCTTCAGAGACATGCTGAGCTGCAAGCCTAAGCAATATTTGGTTTTACCCAAATCTTTCATTTCAAATTCTAACTCCAAGCAGGGCCGGCTCTGGGGGTAGCCCGGAGGAGCGCCGGCCTAGGGCCCCGGACCAGGGAGGGCCCACCCCCCCCCCCCCGGCACAGCCCGCACTACGGCCAGAGCCCAGAAGCCTGCACTGCATGCATGTGTTTTGTATTTTTTTTAGGAGGGCCTCAACGTTTTGTATACAACTGCATGCATACAACTAACGCCGACCGTAACGCGGATTCGCGGTTCGCGGAACGCCTCGACCGCTCGACGCTTTGACTAACCTAACGCCAGAGCCCAGAAGATCAACGCCGCGCCGAATCCGCCGGTTCGCCGTCTCGCCGAAGTGCCGCCCGAACGTGAAGTACTGAAGTCTCCTGCGCCTGCGCGCAGCGCGCTGCGCCCATGCGCCGACATCGTGGCCGTGAGGCCGTCGCAGCCGGCAGCCCGAGAGTCCCGATCAGGCGATTCAGTGATTCACCTTGCCATCTGCATCCGTCGCCCCGCCTCCCGATTGCTTATTTGCTCGTCGCCTCTTGGATCTCAGTCGCCGTCTGGTACTCTGGTTTCTCTGAATTCTCGATTCCATCTGCATCCGTCGCATCGCCGAGGCCAGGCAAGTAGGCAACAATTTACATCTAGTGATCTACTCATGAACTCATCTACATCTACTTCAAAAATTAGGTTAGGATTTTATGTTCTTATTGTTTACTTTACTTTGTAAATTACAGGGTTTAGAATGTTGCCTAAGAAGTATATGTCGGGTGCTCAAAAAAGAAACAAAAGAAAACGAGAAGAACGGTTTATGGAATCGCAAAAGGGAGCTATACATAAGTTCTTTTCAGCTTCAAGTAGTGTTGTTCCCGGTGATAATCCTGAGGAGGTGGATGATACGCAAGATCAAGAACAAGAATCTGATCATAATTTAAATGCAGAAGTTGATGCCAATGAGGATAGTGCGGGGGAACAAAGTCTGTAGCCTTCATCTGAGAATCCAAATGGTAATGAACAGAACGACACACTTATATCAATTTTTGATCCTAGAACATGGGATAATCTTGACAATAAGGAAAGAGATATCTTGATTGAAAAGGGGCCTGTGAGAGAACTGAATCTGAAATTCCCTTTAGATAACCTTGGTAGACATTTTTCATATGCTTATTACTCCAGAAAGTTAAGTAATGGTGAGGTTGTTGATAGAAAGTGGTTAGTTTATTCTAAGCATGTGGATAAAGTTTACTGTTTTTGCTGTCGATTGTTTAAATCAATTGAGACCAAAAATTCACTAGCACTTGATGGAATGAGAGACTGGAAGCATCTTAGTGTGAGACTCAAACAACATGAAAATAGTGTTGAGCATATACAACACATGAATACTTGGTATGAACTTAGGTTGAGGCTAAACAAAAATCAAACAATTGATGATGATTTGCAACGGAAAATTGCAAAGGAAAAAGAGCGTTGGAGGCAAGTTTTGGTTAGAATTGTTTCTGGTGTGAAGTTTCTTGCTAAACATAATCTGGCCTTTCGAGGATCAAAGGAGAAACTTTATGAAGATAACAATGGTAATTTTTTGGGCACAATTGAGATGATTGGTGAATTTGATCATGTGATGCAAGAACTCATTAGGCGCATTGTAAATAATGAAATTCATCATCATTATCTTGGCCACAATATTCAAAATGAGTTAATATCGCTTATTGTTCATGCCGTGAAAAGTTTTATTGTAAGGATCATCAAGGATGCCAAGTATTTTTTTTCTGTTATTTTGGATTGTACCCCAGATGTGAGCCATGAAGAGCAAATGACTTTAATTGTGCGTTGTGTCAATATGTCAAGTAACACTCTGAGAGTGGAGGAGTTTTTGCTTGGTTTCTTAAAAGTAGATGACACATCAGGACTGGGGATTTTTAATGAAATGATGAGTGCCTTGGGCTCTCTTGATTTGAATGTTGCTGATGTGAGAGGTCAAGGTTATGACAATGGTTCCAATATGAAGGGTAAACATCAAGGTGTTCAGAAGCAGTTGCTTGAAATTAACCCAAGAGCATTATATATGCCATGTGCATGTCATAGTCTAAATCTCACTCTCTGTGATATGGCAAAATCTTGCAGTAAAGTTGTTTCATTTTTCGGGGTTATACAACGGATATATGCATTGTTTTCATGTTCTACTAAAAGGTGGAAGATTTTGCTTGACCATGTTCCAAACCTGACAGTCAAATCTTTGTCTAATACTCGTTGGGAGAGTCGAATAAAAAGTGTCCAAGCTATCGGGTACCAAACTCCCCAAATAAGGTCAGCTTTGTTGGAACTAGAGAAATCTTCTACTGATGATCCAAAAGCAGTAAGTGATGCTCAATCTTTGGTAACTGCACTTGAGAATTTTGAATTTTTAGTTGGTATGGTTATTTGGCATGATATTCTGTTTTCTGTAAATATGGTGAGCAAGAAATTACAATCTAAGATTGTGTGCATGGATGCTACTCTCACACAAATTGAAGGGGTCATCTCATTTTTTAAGAGGTACAGAAATGAAGGCTTCACTGCTAGTATTGATATTGCAAAAGTTATTGCATCTGAAATGGATGTAGAGCCAGAATTTCCCATAAAACGTCAAAGTAAAAGAAAGAAGATGAACAAAATGACCAAAATAAAGAAATACAATCAGCTATAGAATCCTTCAGAGTTAATTACTTTATTGTCATGATTGATGTTGCAATTGCTTCATTGACTAGTCGATTTGAGCAGTTGAAGGCATTTGAAAATGTGTTTGGTTTCTTATTCAACTCAAAAAATCTAAAGTCTCTGGATGATAATGATCTATGGAGGTGTTGCACTACTTTTGTACAAGCTTTTTCTCATGATGGGTCATCTGACGTTGAGTTCAATGATTTTTTCTCTGAATTAAAAGTGCTGCAAGTCACCTTGCCAAATGATAAGATGTCGGCATCTGAGATTCTTCAGTTCGTTACAGCTGCAGATTGCTACCCAAATGTCGCTGTTGCATATCGAATTCTTCTAACTGTACCTGTGACTGTAGCCTCAGCTGAAAGGAGTTTCTCAAAATTGAAATTGCTGAAAAACTATTTGTGGTCTACTATGTCACAAGAAAGATTGACTGGCTTGGCTATGTGCTGCATTGAGAAGAATATCTTGGACGACATTGATCTCGATGTTATTATTAATGATTTTGCATCAAGAAGTGCTAGAAGAAGTTCCTTTTTATGAAAGACATTGGATATTTGTCGCTCCTATTTGAGGTAAATTAATTCTTACTAGTTACATTTGGTTTATGAACTAGTTAGTACCTAATTAGTTTATCATGTTAGAACCATTGATTTGTGTCACTTTAGACAATATAAAGTTTAAACTGCATATTTTATAAGTAGAAAAAAAAATTATAGTAAAGGGCCCATAGAGCCGAATTCGCCCTAGGGCCCTTGAAAACGTTGAGCCGGCCCTGACTCCAAGTAAGACCTTGCTTCCTTTATGTCTTTCATGGTCCCGATGATATTCAGATCATCACATATACTAAGATTATACAAAATCCATTCTGAGATCATCGTATAAATACATAGGGACAATCTTCATTGTTCGTGTAGCCTTTATTGCATAGAAAGTCGCTTAAGCGATTATACCACATCCTGCCCGATTGCTTAAGTCCGTACAGTGATTTCTTGAGTTTCACACTGTATAGATTTCTATTTGCTCTGTCTTGGTTCAGGACAGGAATACGTTCAGGTACCTTCATATAAATTTCCTAATCCAAGTTTCCATAAAGGTATGTAGTTATCACATGCATCAATTTCATTTCTAATTTCAGGTTTACTGCCATTGAGATTGAATATCCAAAGGTAATACCACTCATGACTGGGGAATAGGTTTCTTCATAATCAACTCCTGGATGTTGAGTGAAATTTTGTGCAGCAAGCCTTACTTTATATCTTACAACTTCATTTCTTTCATTTCTCTTTTGAACAAATACCCACTTATACCCTTCTGGGTGCACATGGGGAGGCATGCGGCTTACAGGTCCCAACACCTCTCTTTTGTTCAAAGATAATAATTCAGTTTCTAATGCCTTTTTTCAATATTCCCAATTTGATCTTTTCTTACATTCAGCGAACGATGCGGGCTCTGGATCAAGATCGATGATTGTGGTAATTTTCTTTGCAAAATAGATATCAACATTGGTTGTTGTCCTATTCATGGTTTCTCCCATGTGCACATAGTTTATAGCTATCTCATCATGAGTTGATTCTTCTTGTGCTTCTACCTGCTCACCGCTCCTTCCAGTTACAGTAGTAAGTCACTTTAGTTTTTCAGCTCCGATGTGTGAGCACACATACATGCTGATTTCTCCCTCCATGGGAGTGTTCGGATCTGGTATGCCCTTTTCTAAAGGTATTATACTGGTGCCAGATCTCAATTGACTCCCCTCCTGGTTCTGGGGAACTTCAGTGATTGGCTGTGTCAAGTCCTTCTTATCCTTTTTCACCGGGCGTTCCCGGTTACTTAGGGTTTGAGAGGCCAGAACTCTCGTCCTTTTGTTCTGAAGCATTTGGACGGGATTAGGGATACCTTCAATTTTCTTTGGAATTTCAACCCTCTCTAGTGCATTGCGTGCAGGCACATGTGACTTGGTCATACTCTTTAAATCACTAAAGTGGTCAGGCAGTTGGTTTGCTAATGCTTGCAAGTCAATGATCTTTTGGACTTCTCTATTTGTTTCACTAGTGCGCGGGTCATGTACATGGATTCCCGTGGCTTATCACGTAATTTCCCGATATTTTTCATCAAGGGGTTGATTTCCTCCCTCTAATGTGGAGAAACTATCATCATCAAATATACAATCAGTGAAACGAATAGTATGCAAATCTCATGTCATGGGGTCTAAATACCTATTTATGGATGTTGTCTCATAACCAACGTATATCCTAGTCTTTCGGAAAGGACCCATTGTAGTACGCTGTGGAGGGGGGATAGGTATATAAACCTTGCATCCAAACCTTCGGAGATGAGAAATTTTCGGTGCTGACCCTTGCGCTAGTTGCATAGGTGAATGAATGTTATATGTCGATGGTCTAAAGTTGATGAGAATTGCTGCATGTAGGACTGCGTGTCCCCAACATGTAGTTGGTAAATTATAATTCTGCAAAAGCAGTAGGGCAATAAATTTAATTCTCTTGATAAATGCCTCTGCTAGTATATTCTGGGTGTGGACATGCAATACAGAATGCTCAACTATAATTGCCATTGCCATGCAATAATCATCAAATGCCTTCGAAGTAAATTCTCCGATGTTGTCCATTCTGATGGACTTTATGTAATGATCAGGGCAAATATTTTTAATGCGAATTATCTGTGAGATCGGCTTTATGAAAACATGGTTTCTCGTAGATAATAAACATATGTGCGACCATTTCGAGGAAGCATTGATGAGTACTATGAAATATTTAAATGGCCTTGATAGTGGCTGTATAGGACCGCAAATGTCTCCTTGGATGCGCTCAAAGAATGTAGGGACTTCATCCTTCACTTTCAGAGCAGAAGGTTTAGTAATTAATTTTCCCGTGGCACGTGTGGGGCACACAAAATCTTCATGATTTAGAAACTTCTTTACATTAATATTATGTCCCTGTGAATTGTTAATTATATTTCTCATCATCCTAAGACCTGAGTGGCCTAATCTATCATGCTAGAGATAGAAGAGTTTAGAGCTTCTAAATATTATTTTTAGGGCAGTATAGGCTGCGGTGCCTTGATATTAGTGTAATATAGCCCAATTTCTAATAAAGAAAGTTTTTCTAATACCCTTTTTCTATTTGCTTCACGCTTCGTAATGAGCAGGTATTCCTTACCATACTCTTCTTCAGTCTCAACATGAAAACCGTTGGCGTGAGTATTCTTGAAACTTAAGAGAGTTCTAGTCAATTCTAGGTACAACAAGACTTCTTGCATGACCAAAGTTGTGCCCATTGGGAGTATAATTGTGGATTTTCCTGAACCTGTTATACAAGCATCGCTACCGGCGATTGTTGTAAGGCTGTCAGCATTTTTACAAATCAACTGAAAGAATTTTGTCTCTCTCAAGATGGTATTCATAGTGCCGCTGCCGGCTAAGCACACTTCCTCCAAAGGGCACCGCACGTGTTCTAATATAAAGTATTTTATTAATATGTAGCAGAAGGCGATCAACACATAAATAAAATACTTCAAATACCAGAACATATCATGCCACTATTAACTGAATAAATGAATGGATTATTCAATATCATCCAATCATTACGAGAAAATAAATTGTTTGAGTACCATCCATGCAAAGTCTAACTTATTCCTTTCACACATAAAATAAATGACAATTAAAGTCTAAATGCATTTTGTGCATTAGATTGAATCTACTAAGAAGTCAGAGATTTCAGCTACTATCTTCTCGGGAGTGTGCTCTTCTAGAGAAATCATGGTGGCGGCAGCTGTAATGTCAAGAGGGGGTGCTGTTGCCAGAATGGAGTCAATCTCCATCGGCGCAGGCAGCTACTCAGAACTCTCCCCCTCAACAGAAGCAAAGTGAACCTCATGCTATCCTTTGCCACCCTTCTTCTTAGCCTGGAAGGCATCGACGACGTGTTGTGACTCCTTACAGATCCGCGACCAGTGTCCCCACTTGCCACACTCATAGCAGGTTTAGTCTTGCTGACCATAGGGCTTATCGTCCCGCTTTAGCTTGCTTACCTTATTCTCACGTGGAGCATCTAACTTGCCTTTTTTGGCTACAGCCTTACCCTTCCTTCCCCTTTTCTTCATTATGGGCTTTCGCACCTTGTAGCTCCCAACGTTGGCTTCACGGCCAGCAGAGCTCCTATGTGGCTTTGCGACAAAGTTCTTGCAGAGAACTTCATCTTGAGCCACTACAACTTGCATCATATCAATCAATTCAGCATACTCCTTGTAGCCGTCTTGACAATAGTTGCATGCAGACTGCACTGCATTGGGGTGGAATGTGGATACGGTCTTCTTAATCTTCTGCTCATCTGTGATATGCTTACCACAAAGTTGAAGATTGGTACAAGTTATGTGCAAAGCAGAATTGTATTCCATGACCATTTTAAAATCAGCAAACCTCAGTCGGATCCACTTTTGCTCTTATCTGCCATGTACTCATTCCTGAGAGTGAGATAGAGGTGGTGCCTGAGAAAGTGAAGTGTCTGATCATATTCCTCAGGGGTGGGTTTGACATCCTGCGGTGCACCAATCCCAATGGCAGCGCAGAGTTTCTTGCCCCCAAGTACTATCTCGATATCGAAAGCCCAAGTCAAGTAATTTTGGCCATATTGGGTCAATTCCTCGAACTCCCGGTTCGTGATGCCTGTCATCTACATGTGCATGAAGGGAATATATAAGTGTACTGCTGGTAAACATACATAAATAAATTTACTGCAAGTAAATAAATTGGACAAAGGTACAAAAGATTCTTGTAATGTTCCAAAATTTTCTATGCGTTTTCTATAAATTTTAGTATTAATTTCGGTGATTAAAGGCAATTTAAATAATTGCAATTAATCAAAACAGTAAATAAATACAGAAAATATAGAAAATAATAATGACAGTGCTAAACATGCTTCAAATGCAAAAAAATAATTCAAAATTTGAATTCCCGAGGTCCTTTTCTGCTGGAATATGAATTTTCAGTGAATTCTGCAATTTTCAAAGGCTTATACGTAAAATTTTAATTCTAAGAAAACTTTTCATGTAATTTTTGGATTTTTTCGGGGGCCTTTTTCAAAAGTTCAGACGCCCCCACCCCTGGCCAGGCCTTCCCCAACCCATCTTTTCTTTCGGCCCATTGGCTGGTTCATTCATGATGAGGCGGAGCACGTGGGGAGGCTGGTGGCCAAGGCGCGCGGCGCTGTAGGCGACCAGGGCCGGTAGCTAAGGCATACAGCGAGCGATGGCCGAGGCAGTGTCCGAGCAGGCAGCCAAGCGTAGCGGCGACCTGCGGGGCCGGGGCTTCGACTAGGTGCGGCGGTGGTCGAGCGCTTCAAGCGTTGGCAGTCGGCTGGGGAGCTAAGCAGCAGCGGTCGGTGGAGTCAACGGCGGGCCGGCCTTGGCTTTGGGCGCAGTACGGCGGTGCCAGGGAGGCCGAGTGCGATGGTGGCTTCGTGCCTTGGGTGCGGAAATCAAGCGACATTGGCTTCAGGTGGCCCCATCAGCAGCTCCAAGCGGCAGTGAGGCCGAGTGGTCGACTCGGAGCAGGGCACGGTGACTTCGGGCGTAGAGGCACGGTGGCCAACGGCCTTGGGCGTCGACGATGGGCGATGGGTTCCGGCGTCCTCGGGCCGGCCAGGGCCTGGCATCGACCATGCTATGGCCAAGGCTCGTGCGGGAGCAGGGCTCCCGAGACGGTGACGGCCTATGTGGGGGCACGCGGCGCGGGGGCTGGTGGCCGAGGCGACGGTGGCCCGTGCGGGGACGGAACCGAAGTGACCTTGGGGCCCGTCGGTGCTCAGTAGCGCATGCGGGCGGCACGACGCACCGTGGCCCGAGCACTGCGTATGGGTGTCGGCCAAGTGGCAATGCGGCTCTAGGCCGGCTGCGACCGAGTGGTACAGCTCCAAGCCGGCGGCGGTTCCAGGCCGAGTGCCTGCGGCTCATCGTGTGGGGTGAGTGGCGGCAGCGGCCGTGCGGGGCCAGTGGTTTGGGTGGTGCGGCCCGGGTGCATGTCGGCGGCGGAACTTCAAGCTCGGTGGCGGCCTCGGTTGAGAGGCGCTCGGTGGTGTCCAATGTCGTGAGGCGGCCGACGATTCCCCCCTATGCAAAGATACGGATCAATCACAAAGTAATACAAATAGTATATTGAAACACAGAGATAAAAGGGAGGAACTCTTGTTATTTTCTTTATTGCTTTCTTTTTCACATGTAAAAAATAGATAATATGCTTTCTTATATATAACCTAGTGGTGAGATATCCACCATAGACTAAGATTTTAAGCTCATACCAGGCTTTCCAACCTAAACATCTTTCCTTCCTCAACGCAGCATAGGGGTGAAAATGGGCTGGGTATTTCCCGCCCGCCCGCCCGCCCGTATTGAAGCGGGTCAAATTCGGGTCATAAATTCGGGTACCCGGGGGCTTATACGGGTATCGGATCCGAATACGGGTATTTTTTCGCGGATATGGTATCGGGTTTGGGAGGTCGGTATCCGACGGATACGGATTATCCAGTACAAAATACGGATATTACCCGGTAAACTATCAGGATATTACCCGGATTGTTTGGCCAGTCCGCACTCCGAATCCGAACTCACCGGCTCACCACACGTCCACACCGCTCCAAGTCTCCAGAGTCCAGACTTCCAGAGTCCAGATTCCAACCGTTCGGTTCAGCCGTAGGCAGGCACCGAGCACGGGAGATAAGAGGGGACTGGCTGATTCGACGTCGCCGCCGTTGATTCAACCTCGCCGCCACAGGATCTACGCCCGAGTGCCCGACGGCCGACGCGGCGGCGCCCCTGGTCTTCCCTTCCGTGGACTTCCTCAGGCCGCCATCCCAACACCGCCTCCACCCGTCCACAGATCCACTCGGCGATTCGACCTCGCCGCCGTCGATTCGACCTCGCCGCCACCGGATCTACGCCGCCAAGTCGAGGTACGCCAGATCTGAGACTAGAGGATCTTTGCACTTTGCTTGAGGGGATTTGCTTAGCAACAAACCAGATGTTCACTTCTACAATGCATTTGAGGATGATTCATATGTGTATATTGTGATGGAGTAAGTAGTCACTTCACCCTGCTACACTGCCGCCTCTCCAGAAGCTTGCTCCGCTATCACAGTCAAGTAGTCAACTAACCATGGAACAGATCAGTGAACTCCACATTTCTTAAGCAAAAAAATATATGCCCATGAATATTTTCTGTGAGTGTATATTTGCTCATGTTACATGTTACATGTTCGATTGTACCTGATACATGTTACATGTTCAATTTACATGTTACATGTTCGATTGTAGGATAAACAAACTTATGAATTATGATGGGTAGTGGTGATGCAAATGTGAGTGCCTGTGCTAGCACAGGGGCATCTCCGGCTGGTACCTCAGTAGTTGGTACAGGTCACTCGTCGTTGGCACCAAAATTGTCGACACCGAATGCATTGGTACCACATGAGACAACCACGTCCACTGTCGTTATTCCTGATGAAGACGATGGGGCATTCACAGGAGATGTTGAACCTGCAGCCAAGAGGCAGAAGAAGTGTACCTCTGAGGTTTGGAATCATTTCAAGAAGTACACTGACAAGGCTAAGAACAAAGTTACTGGTGTGGTAGAGAAACAACTTAAAGCAAAATGCAACAAATGTGGTAGAGTGTTTGGTGCGGAGACAGCAAATGGCACAAAGCACTTATGGAATCATTTGAACCGTATTCACTCCTTGAAACGAGGTCAGCAGGAACTTGAGTTGAAGCAGGGCGAAGTTCAAACTTTCAGGTATGATCCTGAAGAAAGCTTGCAAAAGTTCTATATAGCTGTTATTATGCATGAATATCCATTTTGTATGGTTGAGCACGAGTATTTTGTTGATTTCATCAAGTCGCTTCGGCCTAGTTTTGCATTCAAGTGCCGCATTACCACTAGGCAAGAGATACTAGAGATGTTTGAAGCTAAAAAGAAAGTGATGTATGATGTATTGAAATCTGTATCTAATAGAATTCCTACAACCATGGATATGTGGACATCAAATCAGAATAAAGCTTATATGTGCATCACTGCTCATTGGATTGATGAAAATTGGCTGATGCAAAAGAGAATACTCAGGTTCATTCATATTAAAGGGTAGCATACAGGAACTAGGCTAGCAAGTGAATTTGTCAAGGGAGTAATGTCTATGAATATTGAGAAAAAATTGTTGCTCTCACACAAGACAATGCTTCATCAAATGATAAATGTGCTAGAGAAGTTGTGACAGAGCTTAATAAGCTTTATAACATTAGTAAGGTCCCTCCATTGATATGTGATGGTGCTTTCTTTCATGTGAGATGTCTATGTCACATATTAAATCTTGTTGCTCAAGATGGATTGAAAATAATTGCATCTACAGTTAAGAATATTAGAGCTACTATTGGTATTGTGAAGAATTCTACATTACAATGGGAGGAATTTCAGAAGTGTGCAGCAGAATGTGACTTGAATAACAACTCCAGTCTTCCATTTGATGTGCCTACAAGGTGGAACTCCACATATGACATGTTAAAACAAGCTATTTACTATAGGAGGGCTTTTGAAAGGCTTTTGTTCTTACATGAGGATAAATATGGACACTGTGCTCCTAGTGCTGAAGAATGGGATATGGCACAATCATTATGCACGTGTTTGGAGAAATTCAATGATGCCACCGTGTTATTTTCTGGTTGTCTATATCCAACAGCAAACTTGTTTTGGTGGAAGTTTTGTGAGATTAAGTTAGCACTTGCAGAATGGTGTGAAAGTGTTGATGTCTCCATTGCTTCTATGGTCGTGGCTATGCAAACTAAATATGACAAATATTGGGACAAGTCCAACCTAGCTCTTGCTGTAGCCTGCATTCTTGATCCTAGATACAAGCAAAAGCTAGTGCAATATTTTCTAAATAAGATCTACCCTGAAAAGTCTGAAGATCAACTTAAACATGTCTTGGATACTGTCAACAAGTTGTTCCAAGCTTACAAGAGTTGTGTTGCAACTAAATCTTTGAAAGCTACTGCTGCAGGACCAAGTGGAAATTCACAGCCGCATGGTAATACTGATTCGGGTGTTAATGACATTGAGGAATTCTTGTATGATGATGGAGCTGCGACCAAAGAAGTGGATATAAATGAATTGGAGGTCTACATGAGAGAGAACCCAATTCGTTGGGTTGATCCAACAGGTCAAGGTGCAAAATTTGACATACTGTCATGGTGGAAGAGCAACCAAGTGACTTTTCCTATCCTCTCCACACTTGCTCGTGATGTATTGGCTGTTCAAGTCTCTACCGTTGCTTCAGAGTCAGCTTTTAGTGCTGGTGGTCGTGTTGTTGGTCCTTTTCGCAGTTCTCTAGATCCTGAGATCATTGAGGCTTTAATTTGCACCAAGGACTGGGTAAGATCATCTAGGAAAGGTAATTATTTATGGAGCTTCACTTCTTTAATTACATAATCTCCCATTTGATTGCTTAATTTGTCAATTTTAATTTCAGGACAATTTAAGGACAAGATAGCAACAATTCTTGATGAGTTGGACACAAAGCTAGAGGATAAAGATTGTGCTAATACAGACATGGATGAAGAGGTTAGTTAAATATCATGTGTTCTTTCCTGACAGTATATATAGTAGTGACCAATTAACTGAGTTCCTTCACTAACTCAGCATTGTGAAAATATAGCTGATGCAGTGTAAATGAACTGCTACCGGACACGAGTCATATTTACATGCAATGGAGATAGATTGTCCATCTATCTGAGTGTTGCAGAATTTTCTAAGTCGCTTTTTTGATGAAACTAGGAAAATTTGTATACACACCACTTTAGTTTTATGAGAATGAAAAAGAAGATAGTGGCCGCATATATAGAGGATAGTAATGTGCTAGTGTTCAATTCAGTTCACCTCCAGTGGGTTACTAGTCTCATTCCTGATCCTCTTCACCCTCCTGCTTGCAAGAGTCTTGTGCGCAAACCCATACATTTGCAAGATCTGGAGACTGGAGGTAGTACCCATTCTCAAGGTACACCTTATGGATCTTGCCTTTAATTATGGATTCCTGCAGTATCATGTATATAGAGTATAGTTTTTTCCTTAGAAATTGAAATGAGTATGTATATATTGTATTAATCTGAATGTTCTGTTGTTTTCAGGATGGGGCAGCGAACCAGCGAATAGTGATTGAGGGTGAAAGCAACTGATGCTTGGCCAGGCCTTTTTTGCGAGGACTAATATGGTGACATGTCATCAATAGTCATATGAATGTATCTTTTGCCTTGACTGTACCTCTGATCTGAATGTGAGGTTATGACTCATGAGGGTGATATTCTTAGTGTTAAAACTACTAATGAGTAATGATGTATGTCCAGTGATGCTACGACTTTAGTACTGACGTATTGTTAGGCAGTACTATGCCCTAAGCTCCTAATATAGTTGCACTATGGATGTATGGAATGGTTGCATTGCTATGTCTATGTGATATAAAATGGTTTTTGCATTGACTTGATATCCGAATAAGTATTCGTGACCGATAGTATCTGTATCCGTTTTGGTATGTATTTGTTCCATATTTGTGCCCGACATTATCCGTGTTTGTATTCATATTCAATACTATTCGTATTCGACTCGATTCCGATTAGAAAATGTGGGTTATGATATGGAAAAAATAAGATCCGACTGTATCCGGACCCGATTTCACCCCTAACGCAGCAAACTGGGAAACAAAATTTGCAGATGCAAGCTGTCCCGGAAAACTTGTCCTTTCATTGTATGTGGCCTTCCCAATCTTGGGTGCATGCACCAACTGACGTGACGCCCCATCTCTTTCCTTGCGCACATGCAACATGTACGTGCAGATTTCCATGCAGAGGGGGATTGTTAGAGCCTTGCTAGTCCCTTCTCTTTCCATATACACATGGAACACGCACATTCATGCAACCCGGTCCAGGTGTTCAACCTTGGTCATGTGTGAACAATATCACGCTGGTGCAGGCTCAGAGCAGGAAACCCTGCGTGGAGTCCTGTGTGCTCGTCTAATCCAAATAGTGCGCCCATGTGTTGATGCTGGGCAGCTCCACATGAATTCTTCGTCTGGCGTCCCCGTACTCTCGCACTTTTTGCTGGACACGGGCTCTAGGTAATAAATAATCATCTTGAGTCTTAAAGTCTCCTCACACACCAGCTTAAGAATAATTAAAATACTAAAATTAGATGGTAATTAATTCTTATATAAATTAAACCAAAATCAACTAAGAGTGAATTCACTTATTGATTAATCTGAAAAATAACAGACAATCACACACCTATTATGATAACAGTTGATAGTAAACGAGAAAATTCTTGAGGGAACAAAGGTTATTTACATGTTATCTGGCTAGTGTTCATGATTCCAATTCCTCTATTTGATTGTAGATAATTGATCATGTGAATTTCATCGCTCAAAGTTAGATGGAATAACTGAAAAGGCTATTGCCTATTGGTGAGGACACAACAGTACGAAAGGAATATAGTGAAACCAATTTAAGTGGATCTTACTCGTCAGTAATGTGAGCAGAACTATAAAAAATCTTGGTTGATGAGGGAATTTTTTGTACGGATAATCCATTTTTTATTCGAAATTACAGAAATATACCCGCGGGAAAATTTTTTACAAAAATAGGCTCCAGTCGCCTAATGGTTGGGCGACTGGAGCCTTTAGCCCAACCAGACTGCGACACAATATTTGTCGTCGTACGTTGGAGCGATTGCATCTAGTTGCGCTTCCGTACGGCAACTTCCATGCAGTCGCCAACCCATTAGGCGACTTGCATGCAGTCGCCATCCCATTAGGCGACTGCATGCCCCCCGTGAATTTTCTGAATTTTGTAGTTTTAAAGTGGTAAAAAAATGGTGTAATATAAGTTTATGTTTATTGTATATTGTAGGTGCGTAAAAAATTTTAGAAACTTTTTTTTATCAAAGATTAACGGGAGAACGATCGATACATACACTGTTAAGTGACATACGATGATAATTCGTGTGCGGAGAACCGGTACGTTTATGATTGAATGCGAAAAGTAGAGATGATAGACATGTTTGAATTTAAATAAACTTCATAATATAAGTGTGAGTAACATGCCGCGTATTTTTTCATTACATAATATATCATCCCTTACTCGCCACCCTGGTGTGCCCCGTCACCGCGTCCGCGTCCTCCCATACGGCCCCGCTTGGCCCTCCTCCGGTGCAACGGGTTACGAGGCTCCGAGAAAGTAAAACGAGCAGGAGGGTGTCTATCCCGCCCTGCGCTGGTGGAGTCAGCTGCACCTCTGCCTGTGTGCCCTCTGGTGCACCGGGGAGGGCACTGCCAGAGAGAACCTCCGGTGCTGCGTCGGAGAACTGCCCGGGCCACTCCGCAAAAAACTGGTCCACATCGTCCAGGCCCGGGGAGACGCCGTGCTGCTGGTAAGTACCTGCAATAGTAATATCGTTAGTTCGTTGCATGTCGTCTTGGGATAAAAACGAGATCGGACGATGCGTACCCGTAGCTGGCGCCATCGAGGTAGGAGGAGGGGCATACACCCCCTGCGTGTGGAAGCTGGGGATGTGCGGAGGAGGCGTGAAGCTCGGTGGTGTAGGAGGCCGTGCCCAGGCTGAACCCCCTGGTTGCTCCGGGTGAGGTGGTGTAGGACGTGTCCACGTACTACCTCCAGAGTAGTGCCACGCTGGTCGGGGTGGCACTGGTGGACGAGCAGTCGGAGCGCTGGGCGTGGAGACCGTCGGTAGCCTCGTGCAGGATAGCAGGCTAACAATACATCTACACCCGGCCTCCACCCGACGCACAAAGCTGACGCCCTCCTTGTGGGTCAGCTCTGCACCAGTGGCGACCCTCTGCAATAGTGAGGCGGAGTCGTTCCATAGGGCAGCACCGACGTCAGACTGGACACAAAGACATAAAATGGTCGATCATCAGAACGACATTTGGAAAATGTAAACTGCATGCATACCAAAATGTAACGTACCGCGATGTGAGTGTCGTGCGCGAGGTGCGCGGGGTACGTGTCTGTCGGAGCGGCGACCTGTGTGGCAGGCGGGTCTACGACATATACGAGCCTGGTATGTGTCTGCCCCTGGTACCAGCGCAGGTACTCCGCGTAGTCCTTGCTGTCGTATGGCTGGTCCTCCTCCACGCGGTCGTCGAGCGTACCCTCCCACTGCTCGACCCAGGGCTGCATCTTTGTCGACCAGTCCGTGCCTCTTTTAACTCCCTTCGCGCTGTGCCTGCGTATAGAACTTTACGAAATGTGAGATACTTGCGAACGCAGTAGTAAGTATGTACATATTTAGCACAAACGATCACTCACTTGTGCACGTTCCGCGGAAGCGATGGTCCGACTGATACAGGAACCGCCTGCCGTAGCCCGAACTGGCGCATGACTCGCTGGGGTGCGTAGTCCTCCACGTAGATATGGTACACGAGCTTCCGGCGGGTGAGCCAGAAAGCCCGGTCACGGAAGCAAAGTGTGGACAGCCCGCCAGGAGCACAGGGCCTGCACTGCCGTATCTGCGTACGGCTCCCAGCGCACATCGTCGGCTGTGATGCTGTCGAACTGCTCCACAAAGGGCAGGTACGCCCGCGTGACCTGCACGTGCGCAAACTGTACCTGCAAGAAAGACAAGTTGTTTAGTACGACGATCGTCAATAAGAAAGAAATAGTTAACTGTGATAATACTTACTCGACGACGGCACCAGAGAGAACCCATCGTCGGCCGATCGACGTCTCCTCCTAGATACATCTCGGGCCCGTACGGACCCATGTCGTCTAGCACAGGTCGTCCGATGCTCAACCGCTCGAACGACCACAACTGCAGCAACAGGGGACAGCCCGTGAGGACCGAGTTCGCCCTGGTCCTCGTGCACGCATCGCACAGCGCGCGGTACGTCGCAGCAAGTGTGGCCGATCCCCAGCTGACCTGGGGGGCTCGCCGTCAGCGATCGCCCTCGCATAAGCGATAAGGCGCGCATCCACCGAGTTGCCGTGGCTGGTGGTGAAAAGCACCCAACCAAACAGCCACAACACGTACGCCTCCAAGTAGCGCGAGACCTGGTAATCATTTGCTTGCGGATCCATGCGCTCCACCTGCATGCAAACAAGTTGTTATTAGTACGTAATACAACAAATAAGAGCTTCCAATACACGATCAATTCTAAATACTACGTACCCGGTACTGTGCGAGCCACCTCAGCGTCGGCCCATGGGTCTGATCCTCCTCGAAGATGTGGTGGTGATCGCCCGGTGGAACGACCCCGTCGAATCTGCCGAGCAAGTCAGCACGCCAGTCGGCCGGGGGCCTCCGGTAGGAAGGCAGCGTCTCCCGCGATCGGAAGGCCAAAGAGCAGGGACACATCCTGCAGGGTCGGCGTCATCTCCCCGAATGGGAGGTGAAAAGTGTGTGTCTCGGGCCGCCAACGGTCCACCAAAGCCGTCAGCAGAGAACGGTCGAACGGGAATCATCGTGATGGCTCCCCGCCCGCCTCGTCCCCGCCCGCGGCCAAGGCGGCTCCATCCTCCTCCGTGGCCTCCACCATCCGGGCAAGAGGGAGTAGCCCGGCATCCCGCAGCCTGCAAACAAAGTGAAGATCAGCACGGAACGTTCTTACGGTCGGGCTAAACGTTGGCGTAGTGCAAACCTGGCAGTCCAACGGGGGTCGAGTCCCCAGGCCACGCGAGGTGTGCGTGTCCGGACCACTCCCAGCTCAGGCGGCTCGCCCGTGCTCCCCGGTGGCGCCGCACGACGGGAAGCGCGATGCACGCGGTCCACGTGCTCGTCCAACAGCTCGTACCGCCACTCAGAGTCACGTCCAGTACGAGTCATGCCTGCAAAATTGGTACAATAATTTCAACATTAAATTTTGTACATCTAAATTTCTACACTAAATTTTCTATAATAATACATCAAAAATACTATACAAAATTTGTACACTCAATTTTCTACATCTAAATTTGTACACTACATTTTCTATAATAATACATACAAAAAATTTTCTACATCTACATTTGAATAGTATATTTTCTACAATAATGCATTAAAAATGGTATACAACTAAGTTTCTAAACTATATTTTCTACACAAAATTAAATTTCTAAACTAAATTTCTAAATTAAATTTCTAAACTAAATTTCAAAATATTTTCTAAACTAAATTTCTAAATTAAATTTCTAAACTACATTTTCTAAACTAAATTTCTAAACTATATTTTCTAAACTAAATTTGTAAACTATATTTTCTAAACTAAATTTCTAAACTATATTTTCTAAACTAAATTTCTAAATTATATTTTCTAACCTAAATTTTCAAAACTAATTTTTCTAAACTAAATTTGTAAACTATATTTTCTAAACTAAATTTGTAAACTATAGTTTCTAAACTAAATTTCTAAATTAAATTTCTGAACTACATTTTCTAAACTAAATTTGTAAACTATATTTTCTAAACTAAATTTGTAAACTATATTTTCTAAACTACATTTCTAAACTAAATTTCTAAACTACATTTTCTAAACTAAATTTCTAAACTATATTTTCTAAACTAAATTTCTAAACTATATTTTCTAACCTAAATTTTCAAAAGTTAATTTCTAAACTATATTTTCTAAACAAAATTTGAAAACTAAATTTTCTAATCTAAATTTCTAAAATATATTTTCTAAACTAAATTTGAAAACTAAATTTCTAAACTACATTTTCTAAACTAAATTTCTAAACTACATTTTCTAAACTAAATTTATAAACTATTTTTCTAACACTAACAAAAAATATAACACAAACAAATTACCTGAAAATCGCGCTCTCCCTCTCCTTCTCTCCCCCTCCTCTTCTCCTCCTCTCCCTCTCCTTCTCTTCTTCCCTCTTCCTCTCTTCCTCTCTTCTTCTCTTCTTCTTCTACTCTTCGCGCGGCCGAACGAAAGCAGTGCAACGGTCGGCGCTCGGCCGAGTGGTCTTATATCGCCTCCAGTCGCCCAACCGTTCGGCCACTAGATTGCAGTCGCCCAACGGTTCGGCGACTGGAATACAGTCGCCCAACGGTGGAGCTACTGCAATTAATCGCCGAACGGTTGGTATATTCCTTAACTGTCGCAGTCTGGTTGGGCGAAAGGCTTCAGTCGCCCAACCATTAGGCGACTGGAGCCTATTTTTGTAAAAAAATTTCCCGCAGGTATATTTCTATAATTTTGAATAAAAAATGAATTATCCGTACAAAAAATTCGTTGATGAGGACACCTCCTACTCGATCGTCAATGAGGGCTGGCTGCTCTCAAGCATGCCTGCCTCTCAGCTGAACCTTCGTGTAGAGTGCCTGCCAAGATGAGCCTTAAACATACGTCGGCAGTGGTGGAAAAGAAGAGCGACGATGGAAGAAAGAAATATTATTAGGGTATTTATTGTGTTGACTATTTGAAGACAGTTTGAACTTCATATAGCTGACACTGAATTCTTTCCCTGCTATTTAATGATTAATGTATGTTTACAGTTGGCATTTGAAACTTTTTTCTGTTAAAGTAAATTGGAGATTGCACTTTGCATTCACTTCTTAAATCGGAGTTTGCACTTTGTAGCATTCACTTCTTTGTTAAATGTCAATGGTCTGTCCTGGTAATTTTTATTCAGCTTAGGATGTGTTTTATTTGGCCCATGAGAAATAAGTTGGAATTGTTTTTTTTTTGTCTATTGTCATTTGATATCCTTGTATCTTCAGATATTTAAAGATTGAAAAAAATGTGTGTCCATAACAGGATAGGGACATCCGATTATGGAGAGTGATTCTTTCTTGTTGTAAGTACTGTTTAATTTGTTTCGATAATATTATTTCTACTTTCTACAAGAACCAAAGTGAAGGACCACTTACTATAATGATCAAAGTGATAAAAGGCCCTGTAAGGTGCTAATAATAGAAGATGAGACTCTTTGCTGGTTATTGTTAATATCTTTGGCCTAAACTATATGTCAACATTTAGCATTATGTTTACAAAAGTTGAACCTTGTATCTTGTCCCAACATACTGTAATAATGTATTAGTTTATTTTTTTTCTTGCTCCTGTGGACGAGTACAACCCTTACCTCATAAGAAATTATAACTACCATATCAACATAGAGGTATGCTCGAGTATAAAGGCCATAAAGTATCTTTTCAAATCTCTACTATTTAAAAGAATTAATGAATGCTACATTCTTTTCCCCTCCTAGCCCTCTCACAAAACAATTTGTCTCTCGCACGCGATTCCTTCGCCTTCCTCCTCTCAAGCACGATTTCTGCGCATTAGTTAGCGCTTCGAGCCAACTATGCCCTTCGAGATAATTGGTTTTTTAGGACTCTAAACGTTGGGCTTCGCATATTTAGGACTCCAAACGTTGATTTCGCAAAATTAGTACTTATATCATTGACACTTTGATTTCTATAGTATTATACCTTATTTATTATTTCTTAATCTCTTTTCTTAATGTTTTGACATGCTATATAAATGGAAGGCTGAGGTTTTGAAGAGGTCACCTGAAAGTGTCGTGGAGATTGATATCTTGGAGGACGATGGTCATGTATATTTTCACCATTTTTAGGTGCCAAGCATTAAGAAAAGATATTAAAAAATAATAAATAAGGTATAATACCATAGAAATCAAAGTGTCAATGATATAAGTACTAATTTTGCAAAGCCAACGTTTAGAGTCCTAAATATGCGAAGCCCAACGTTTAGAGTCCTAAAAAATCAATTATCTCATGCCCTTCCTTTCGGTTTTGACTTCCCGATCTATTCCGAGCTCTCTCTTGATTTGCCTTCTTTCGTCGTTCTCGCCACATCTCATGGTCTGCGTGTCACCGTGGAAGGGAAGACTGGCCGCCACGGCCATCGGCACCTCCTTTGCTAAGAAATCTTTCTTAGCTCCTCCGCTTGCCTGCTGGCATCTCCGGCCATCGTTCTTTCCCGACAGAAGAGGAAGGAGACGACGACAGGGTGGATAGGCCGCGTCGACCACCGGCGACACCGAAGGAAGAGGGGTCGACCGAGGCAGCGACACGGAGCACTTCCTATTTCCAATCTCATGGAAGATGTCGAGGGCTCCCATAAGCCTCGCGTCCGGCCAGGTAATTTGCAGGATTTGATTGGGCGGCCACTGGTGATCGAAGTTGGTTCTTTGGCTGGTCTTTGGTGGTTTAGTGTTGTTAATCATCCTTCTCAATTCGTCAATAATTTTGGTATGCAACCTTGCTATGATCACCGTCTCATGTGAGATTGTTCGCTGCCGGACACTTGTGGGACTTTTTTTTTTCTTGTTTCCTCTTAGCTAATTTGTCACTCACACAGATTTTATACCTTTTTTTTTTCAGGGTGCCGAGTGGCAAGCATCGTGCCCCGATCATGTGTTTCAACTGGGAGAGGACCCTAGATTTAGGGGTGCTGTCCACTGATATTTTGACTGAATTCAACCAAGATGATTTTCATTCTTTGTTCCTTGATTGTGCATTTTCATTCCAACAAACAACCTGGTTACAACTTCAGCATTGGTACATCACACTGGTGATTAGAGAAGTGTTTTCTACGTTGTGTTTGCAGTAATTTTCTGCTTGCAGTGACTTCCTTTCTTTTGATATGAGTTACCTGTACTTGTAGCTAAGATAGTACAGCAAAATAAATTCACAAAAATTCCTCTTTCGTGGAATTAAGGTTTGACAAGCGTGTCTCCATATCAATAACACACTCAAGCTTTTGCTTGGTTGCTCCTTTGCATTTGTCTCATTGTCTACTGGTTCTTATTGTTTCTATTCCCTGCAAGACTCGAAGGGTTTGAGTTACTGATTGTTCATTTCAAATTTGACAAGTGTCTCTTGAAGTTAGTTATGGGCATAAGCAACTGGTTAACGATGAAGGGTGATGACATGAATCTCCTTAATGGGAGTGTGCATCAATTTGAGACAACATTCAAGAAGAAAATTGTAGGATCGTATGACGCAATTAGAGCGGGTGAATGATTGCCTCCGTTTTTTAAAATCTTCAAGTAGTCGATGAAGATTTCGATAGCTCGATCGACTACTCGATGCTTAGCCGCTCGTCAGATCGCTTAGCTCCAATCTTTGGTTAGATTGAACATACTTGAAAACGTCAATCCAGAAGTAGAGCCTCTCAATCATCTTTGCACATAGTTGAACGCTTCCGCTACGACAGTAATCACCAGAAATCTTCAACACATCATGAACCAAATTGATTCAAGATCTTATTTATTGCTGAATTTTTGTGGATTTACAAAGCGTCCTCACAAACACCCTTAAAAACCGTAGCACAAAAAAACTTCCTCAAGAACTGCGGCTAAACCCCTTAGCCTCTACCTGCTTTTATATGCTAGAGCCCTAAACCGTGTTCGACTCAAATAAGAACACGAAATCCTATCTCTTTCTTAAATCAAGAGACTCGAAACCCTTCCAAATACAGGTTTTATTCAAACTCTCATTCTTCCTGCACTGCACCATCCGTAGCTTCTTCACGCATCACCTCCTTCGATCTCCACATGCTCCAACGTTAGCCTGACCACCTCGTATGACATCCTCAACCGTTTGGACCTCAGATCTTCCCATCCTAGTTTCGGTCCTCCTCATCATCGATTATGATCGTCTCCACGTCCACCTGTACATGCAAAGATCAAAGAAATGTTTTCTCAGCACAAGTTCTTCCTGATTTGACTGTTATCAGTCCATGCACTCAAGCCATACCTTTAACCATCACTCAACACCAACCAGGCCATCAACGATCACACATCCCATCGCTATCTAGAAATCTGCTTCAGACAACTCATTACAACCGCTAACTCAACGAGTACTCAGAAACAACAAGTACTCGGGAATTACCATCGCTTCGCTCAAAACACTCGGGCATAACAAGCATCGCTACCGACCAGAACCATCGAATACTAACTATTGAGTACAGATCGCTACGATTACAACTATCAACCAATCACTGCATCGATCACCAAGTTTTGAGTATCACCGACAACCGCTACCGAATACCGAGTCTTTCCAACTACGAGTACAGTTCCTACGAACATTGTTCACCGATCACCGACCGCCATGCACCAACCAGCATACTACTGGCCTAACACAAGTGCTCAAAGTACTCGAAGATCATAAAAGTTGAAGCACTCGTACCGACAATGAGGTCTACGAGTACCGATCATGAAGCCTACGGCAACCGATCACAAAAGCCCAAGACAACCGATCACGAAGTCTACGATATACGATCGAAAAGCTTAAGACACTGACAGCAAACCGCAAATCCTACGACATTGGACCATCTATCACAAAGCCAATCAAACTTCTGTCCGTAGTCGAAATCTGTAGTGGTCGTTTTACTATCCTCAAAACTCAAGCACAGAAGCATATCAACCCGAACTTTCATGAATGCAAATTCTAATAAAATCAAATATCAATTATTAATCATCAACTAATCCACGAACACCACATGGTCTAATAGAAATGGCTAGGGCTCTGTATTGGCAGTTTAGAACATGGGAATCACTGGTGGCCCTGACAAGGGCAGGATTCCAAGAGGGATTGAAGCTAAGCCTCCACTGGAGGCAGACAGGACAGTTACCCAACTCCATTTGACTTGCACTGGGACTCTGAGAGGCTGAAATTTGCTCTGTTACTGCCTGATGATTGAAGTTTGGACTGTACTTACTGTAGTTTACAGAGTGAGGGATCCTTTGGATTAGTAGTGTATTTTGTTTTGCATTTTTGTTAGTGTTTTTAAGTCATTTCATTGTTTCCAATCTAGACGTGATCTACATCATAAGGATACTGGTTATTGGAGCTCAAATTTTTGTTTGAAGCACTGATGCTTGTACCATATATCTGTAAATTGTAGATTGTAGAATATGGCGTGGAGCAAAATAGAGGTTTGTCGGCCTTCAGTTTCCTTCTGTTTACGTGTGACAATGGGGAAAATACCAAAATTCCTCCTTGTATTTTCCTCCCTATGGACACCACACTCAAGCTAAATAAAACAGATGTATTTTACTCCCTATTGTCAGTTGGCAAAAATGCACGTCAATGGCAGGCAGCCATTTTTATAATGTGTTACGAGCTGCATATAGTTTCTGCAGCCACTACAACTATTTGGAAGCTCACGAATTCAATGATATTTCATAATGTTTCATGGAAAAGATTGGTAACTCCGGTACTTAGACTGCCAAAGTTACACTGAAGCTAATGTGAAGATGGTTAGGGATATTGACACTGGAAGCTGGTGCGTGAGCAAGAGTTAGTTTTATTGGGGAAGGAAGATTGCATTTATTAATTACGTAAATCTTCAGGCTACGGCTTCACTAATTTAAGGCCTACTTTCTCAAGAGTGCAAGGTACGATGAGTGAACAATAACAACAACATTATCTGATACAAAACTTCGCTTTTTTTCATTGCAGACTTCGTTTTCTATAGTAACACACGGACACTTAGCTTGTTCCTATTAAATTAAACTATTGCCAAGACGAATCCAACCGTACTTGCACCGTATAGGTGGAGCAAGTCCACGTCCGCCCCCTGATCACCAACACACACGACTACGTTACTACGAACATCCACGAGTATTCCTCGTGTGTACGATACAACGTCCTCTACTAGCAAGCCGCAAGCGAATCTGCTCCAAGCCAACGCGGACACTGGGCGGCAAGGACGCGCACGGCACGCGAGATATTTTACCCTCGAGAGGAGGCGTCGTCTATCGGATTCGCGTCGCGTCCGACGAAGCCAAGCCAAGCAGGCAAGAAGCAAGCGCGCGCGCGCCTAACCAAAACCGCGTCGCTTTCGGGCACGAGCACACAGCGCATGACGGTGTGGCATGAGCACAGGCCAGAAACGAGAAAAAATCGATCGGCCGGTCGCCTCGATGTGACAATTAGCTGTGTCATGTGCGGGCGCGCGGGTCAGCCTGCCGGTCACCGGCCGCCGCCGTGGCGCCGTCTTCTTCACCCCGCGGACCGCAACCGCGCGCGTGCCGCTTGATCGCTAGCTGCACGTACGTAGCGGATGCTTCAACGCAACGAATTGGTCTCAAGTGCAGGGCCTTTTGCTGAATAGCTGGCAGACGCGGGACGTGTCAGAATGGTCCGCGCGTGGTCAGGTGCACTGGAGTTAACGCGGTACACATCGATCGGTGGTTTCAACTTTCAACTTTCAGGGATAAGAATCACGTTGCTGTCTAGGCTTGTTCGAGCCCTACTCCTCTATTTGGCACTCCGTTTTCTTTTGTCAAGGTTAAACGCTGCTCTTTTTAGGTGTTGCGAGATTTGGCAGTGGTGGTGTTGAAATGGCTCCTTTTTCTGTTTTTAGATCTCAGAGAATCCCAAATTTATCATTCTATGATTTATCTGTGGGCGCCTATATCTTTATTGGAATAGATATTGTATCTTATTGTTGCATGGAAGACACTCTTAGGTACTCTGCATGTCGATGGTCATAACATTGAATTGGATATGTTGGCTTTGTCAAAAGAAACCTGTTCTGAGGATTATGTGATAGGATGAGTCGTGGTTCTTCGGGGGCGGGGGGGGGGGGGGGGGGGGAGATAAGACTTGATTCCCATGGGAATTAAATTGTTTCTTGTGATTTTTTTAGCAAAATCACAAAAGTTATGCATTCCAAACAAGGCATTAATTGGTTTAGGCTTTGCATCGAGTACAACGATGTTCCTGAAGTCACATACATAAGAGCATTCCGGATAGATAGTTTTCATAGTAATGCCTATGAGAAGATTGTATGTATTAAATGAGTGTCTAAATATAACTATCCTATAGATAGTGTCTATGTGTTTTATTTCAATATCATTATTTTTTCATGATTGTGATCTATTCTATCTTTTAATCTTATAGCCTACTTTTTGCTTTTTGCTAATCCTACACTAATACTGCAATATCTTGAGTTTTGACAACCACCTGTTCGATGAGGTTGATAAAATAACTCATATGATTCAGCTAATGTAGAACAGTGTGTTTCTTAGTAGTATATGCAAACAAATATCCAATGCATCGTGGTGTCAATTTACCAGGTTCATAAAAGATCCAAATAGACACATAAAATCTAGTTGGGCCCACAAAACATGTGCTATGGATATCTAATTCATCCTAGTGGAGTTTCTTTCGATGTTCATCATTTACCAGGTTCATAAAAGATCCAAATAGACGCATAAAATCTAGTTGGGCCCACAAAACATATGCTATGGATATCCAATTCATCCCAGTGGAGTTTCTTCTGATGTTCATCTACCTTGGTCCTCTAAAAAAAGGTGATATCTTGTATGAGACATTGCTCCCATATTTCTCCCGCTTAAATATGTTTCCACATCAAATTTTTATTTATGTGGCAAGCTAATTAAAGCTATGGATATTAACTGATATGGACCATTAAGAGTACCCTAAAAACATGAACACAAAACTGTACATGCTGATGTAACCACAGTACGAAATCAATCAAAAGGCAAGACAGGAGAAATTATACCGGTGATCAAGAGTAGAGTCCAATCCATCAATCTTTATCTAAAGGAAAGAAAGCAACTGTGCTGTAGGGCAGATCGTTCACTCACCTAGATCATGACTTCAAAACTCTGGTTTTTTTGGGGGGTCCGCGGGCCGGAGCGCATGCTATCAGCATCTTTTTGCTGAGTGCAACAGCACATTCGAGCCTGCGAAGCTACTACTGATCAAAAGCAAAACGACGACCCATGCTCGACCCCGATCCACAGGGCAGGGGCAACACACTTCTTTCCATTTTCACGCGCGCAAATTTAGAGTGGTCTCGATTAATCAAAGCACACAAGAACCATTTACCAAGTCTCACCTCATCTGTATGGAAGGACCTCTCACTGCCTAGCGTTCATATGCGATGTATAATTCTCCTCGTCAATCAGGCGGTTTAGACCGTGAGCTTGCGTTCTGATCCTATTCCAAAACTGAGATTCTGATCACTTGATTGCCTCAGCTGTCAGCTCCATTTCCCTTACTTTGACGCCGTTCTCCTACGTCGCCCGTGTGCGTACACCTCACGTACGTTCTTTTCTAGCTCGCTCCTGAGGAGACGCGTGGTGGTGCGTTGCAGGGGTTGTCCCGTGGGATATGCCGGGCCATCTACTTTGCACGCACGTGGGGGAATACCGTCGGCGCTTTCGGATAATCATAGGCAGACTTCTGTGCGCCTTTACCAGTTTGCACTCCCCCAACAAACTCTTCGAGGCCATGCTTGTCCCCATCCGGAGCTTTTTGTCTTGTACTCTAATTCCTCTACCTCCAAAGCCCGGTCCAACCTCACTCTCTGACTCTTGGCTTCTTCGTGAACACGCGTCGGAAACCCGTGGAAACACTGATCATACGAATTTGTGTCTTGGAAACCGTACTAACTAGCTCTGTGGAATCACCAACCCCAATATCTATGGGCTTGTTCAACCCGGGTTGCGCGGGTTGACAACTGGCATGCAAAGCTATAAGTCTACGGCTCCGAGAAAGAACATGCATGCATGCTAGTGTAGTTCCAAGGGTGGAGCGGGTTGTTCAACCCGTTTAAACCCGTTTTGTACAGTCCTATTAGCCAACAGACTTTGCCAACTTGGGTGCTCCGAGTGGCTTACAGTTTATAGCTTATTTTATATTGTACTTACTATTGGTTTATTCTCCGTAATTAAGTATAAAAATTAAATAAATGTTATATCAGCATGGACAATACAAAAGAATAAGACAAAAAACAAAAAAAAGCCCAAAAAGGCAAAAGGCTAGAAAGACAATACAAAAGAATAAGGAAAAAAGCAAAAAAAAAACCAAAAAGGCAAAAGGCTAGAAAAAAATGAAAAATCATAAACCATAAGTCAGAAGTTGAAGCCGTCTGGAACGAGGCAAAATGTTGGCAGGCCGCACTTCTTGTGGTGAAGATTATCTAAAGCAGAAGTGTTATAAGAATTAAGGTTGTCGATAAGATAATCACTTGTTGAGTATGGTAATTTATATCTTAATTTCTTAGGACTTGAAAATGTGTGCTATAATGAGTTTTAGATGAATCAAGATTAGGATTTCTACTTTCTTTTAGAGTATGATTCCTACTCTACTTTGGAAGAGGATTAGGGGATTATGGTCATGTTTGTATTGATTTCTGCTTAGAAAAGCCAAAAGTTAATACGAGCACCTGGCTTCTCAAAGCGACTTCTCCACTATTCTCACTCTAAGGATAAGGCAGGGAGTCATAGATCTCCCGTCATACGCACGCTTCTCCCTCACTTTCCCTACCGCTCGTGCTCTCCTTCTTAAAGTCATTTCTTTCAATCACTACTATTTATTTTCAGTTTAAAACTATCAACAAAGGCCAATATGAATAGCCCCTATATAAAACCATGACGGGTAGTCATGAAGAACCCAAGTAACAAAGTAAAAAAGTCACTCATCCAAAAATAGAGGTGTATGAAAGGATTAGACGCTAGGTAATTATTTAGCACTAGATTCTTGTATAGGTAAAGATTTGATGGTCCTAAAAGATTCGAGAGAGTTGTGAGGGAATGACAGTCCTTGTACTCTTTTGAGGCTGTATTTAAGGAATTTGCGGTCGGTTTCCCTAAATCTTTTCTCTTATCGTGGTTACTTCAACTTTATTATTTTGGTTCTTACTACGAGATTCATCTTTTTTATTCTTGATACTGTGTATGTTTATGTTGTATCTCATAAACTCTGATTAAATTTGGGAGCTGCTACGCTAAGAAGGGTATCAGTGTAACATCATTCCTTGTTTTCATAGGAAAATATCATGGTTGATATTGTTAATGGAAAAAAAAAGCCATGGTTGGTATCGGTAGTGATAATTAAATCCTTAAGAATATTTTTTCTGAATTGAAATTAATCATCCTAAATATTCTGAGCTGACAGTCAAGATAATCTATATCGATTTAATCAAGTCTAGTCGAAAATTGCAATCATTAACTTAGCGGCCTGATCATCGTTGTTTCGGAAAGCGATCTTTTAGTACGTGTATCATGGCTCGCACAAAGACGATTGGGCTTTTGTTTTGGTATATGGTTTCTGCCTATAGTTTATAGTTTATTGTTTTAGTGTAAATACTTGTGTAAATAAATTGAAAGTCAATAAATTATTTTTAAAAAAGCTATTTCAATAAATCATTCGAAATGGCGGTGAAAAAATCGTTCTATTTGAAAGAAAATATAAGTTATAAATTATAAGACGAGAGGAACATGGCTATGGATATGGTCCGGAGGAGAGCACAAAAACTCGGCAGACGGAACAATATCGTCTGACGTTACTCAAACGGCACGAGCGTGCCGTTGTGAAATCCAGGCCGTTGCTCCACTTCTGGTGGCCACGATCTTCCAAAGCCCATGTCAACTGACTTCCAGGCTATATCATCATCGATATCACCGTCGCATCTATTATGGCCGCCACATCTTGAGCGCTGATAGTATCACCGTCGCGTCGCACCACTACTGTGGATCAAACAATCGCTAGTCGCTACCTTGGCTTTGGGTGTTGTCGTGAAGTCAGGCTTCCACTGTGGCTCGAGCATTACCGTCGCTTTCTTCCGCCAATCTTTAGAACCACAGCAAATCAGTTGCATCTTCTCCAGATCGCCTAAGGTGAATGCAGTTTACTTGCCTCCGTGATCGTGAACTTGGGGCACGGTTGTGCATTTGTGCCTCATAAGAATTTAGAGCTCCAAATTTCAACACAAAGTTGCTACTATACAAATGTCGATTGCAAAGTTATTTGTGCATCATGAGACTTGAGGGAATGATTGACACTTTCAAGCAGCCTCAGCTGACGTGGGCTTTGGAAGTTCGTAGCCATCCGAAGTGGAGCAACGGCTTAGATTTGACAACGGTAACGCTCGTGCCGTTTGACTAACCACGGCAGGTGAAATTCTTCCTCGGTGGATACGCGTCGCCTTCAGGTGACTTTCTACGTGTGCCTGTTCTCGTTCACAACTCACGCCACATTCCTTTATTTACTCATAAAAAGTAGTTAATTGCGTGTAAGGTCCATTGATTAATGTTTTCCTCTCCCAGACCTCTTGTTCGATCGTTACGGCCGCGTGGTGCGGCACGTAGCGCAGAGCGCTCGCGAAGCTCGGCACGATCACGAGTTACGATCTCCCCGCGGCCGCACGTCGATATCGTCGTCGTCCCTCGCTCGCCAGCGCGCCCACCGGCCGCTCCGCCGCGCGCGCCCGGCGCTCGACACGTGCCTCGACAGCGATAAAGGCGAATCGCGCGACGACAACCGCAAAGCTGCTCGTCATGGTATTCCTTTCTCTATGCGCCGATGGCGACGGCCGCGCACATCCCCTGATCCTCTCACGACGTCGCTGTTGTGCGGCCGTGCATGCATGACCGGTGCGCCCTTCCATTTTACCCCTCTCTCTCGCGCCAAATTGGCCAGTACGACGTACACAGCACAGCAGATCACTACGCACCCCCTCCACATCTACTCATGCCACTGGGTTGGCTAGCTATAATAGTGGTACTAGCGATATATAGACGGATTGATAGGTAGATGCGACCCAACCCGTCTTTCTGATTATGATTAGGATAATTACGCCCTTAAATAAAGCCAACCACACACCTAGCAGCTTAGAGCAAGTTTAATAAGGCTGACTGTGCTAGCTACAAAGAAATCTATGTCAGCATAGTCCTATATGGAGGGGAGAGAAAAGGAGAGAGAGAGCCAAGCCGACTCCCATGCAAGAGTCGGGCTATAGCACAGGAAAAGATGCATTATCCATACATGTACCAATAGAACTAATTGCTATACCCATGCATGTATTAAATTATCAATACCCATGTATGTATTAAATGATTGAGAGCTCTTGTGGAGATAACTTATAGCTAGCTTATTGTATGAGTTGACTGCATCTTTATCTTTTGATGACATCATTATCAATATCCATATATGTATTAAAGGTAGCAGCTATTTGTACTATTAAACTTGCTCATAATTCTGTCCATGGAAAGCTGCCAATCCTGCCGTTGTCTGCAAGATAATTACGCCATTAGGCCACGGCTTGCCAGAAACGAGCGATTAGTGGGGCCCTCGGTGACTCTCTACGGAAATCAGTGTTTCCGTTAACTGCGGAACTAGCCAAATCGCTAGAACTCGAACAAAAGAAGGAACCTCATTAGACGATAGATGTTCGTCATGTTCGAATTTACATCCAGTCGTCGCGAGAGCGTGAGCTACTTTATTACAAGATCTTAAGCAATATTAAAACTTTCAACTATTAAAAAATTAGAAAAGCACTTTCTTCATCTCAAGAATTATGTTACTGTAACACCCCCGTTTCTAGGGGCGCCTGGACCTGGCATTCCGTAACTACCCAAGCCTAGCCAGTTACAGAGCGTTGAGCAAGAGAATATCATCACAGCACATACTTACAACAAAAGAGCCAACTTAGATTACAATATAAGGTTTATCAACCAAGTTTTACTGCAGTGGGCGTACAAGCCCAAAGTATATTACAATACATAAAAGCACCAGGAAGCCTGAGCGCGACTGAGACCTAAAACCAGGGATCCTCGTCGTAGAACGGTTCTTCTGGAGCTTCCTCGACGGGGAGACCTTCACCGGCTTCTTGACACTCTGAAGGGTTTAGCAAGCTGTGAGCTATCCAGCTCAGCAAGTTACAAGGGAAAACCGTACTTAGCTAAATTGCACGGATCAACAACGAATGGGAGTATACTTGTTTTATTAATTGTAGTGGATGCACTTTTATTTGTAAACCTCTTTGAAAATCCAAATCCTACGACTACTCCTTAAGATTAGAGGGGGTTTTCAGACAAAGCTGATTATCCACTAATCAATTTAAAACACTTGTGAAAACTACTTATGCCTCACTGCTGGAATCACCCAATAGACACAGCTCCATTAACCGGGAGCACAGCGTATTCGAATACCTCTCTATTGACTCTGCAGAGTTGCTCAACTTTACCCACAAGCATTCTTAACCCTCATGACTGAGTTAAGGAACCGAGTCGTTTCACTGCTCAATCCTTGATATACACTCTACCCGATAGGTTAGGAGCTCGCACAACCTCGAGTATCCGTTGGCCAGCACGGAACGCCAGGCCCGAGTTATGGAGACCTATCGTTGTCCAGTCTGGATCTGCCGATCCACACCAACTCCCAATGTAGGGTTTCACTCGAGTTGAGTAGCTACTAAACCAGGGTTGACAAGTCAACACATGTGGTTGAGTGGTCAATATGTCATTTGCTAGGTGTAAGGGTCTAGTCCTTACATTTCCACAGGGCAACCAATTTTCACCTCCAGGCAAGGTGGTGGGCGAAGACCGTCTCGCGGTGTCCCACAACATCTTTACCCTAATTCCCAACTTTCCAAATCTACCGGCCCGCAGCCACAACCTTAGTAGTGTGAAATTTTTGCATGAAATGTAAATCCTACCAGTATTTATACCATAATTAAAGCAATTCTAGGGTTGACAAAGGTAGGGCTACAATTCAAGGTGGCATTTGTCGGTGGTGGGCATTATGTAAATATCAGGTCATTCTAAACATTTTATTTTACACAAATTAACATTTCACAATTAACAATAATGCAAATACCATAAACACATAATTCAAATGGCATGGGATTCAAAATGATCAAGGATTTGCAACTTGCCTTGATACTCGACTAGCTCCGCAACCTCGTAAGCAGTGCTTCCTTGATCTTGCCCTTGAACCGTCGCCTCTGAAAACTCCGAAGCTAGCGCAAACACACAAAAATAACATAAGTCTGGCTTGAGCCTAATCAAGCGAGGAAAAAAAATAAATCTATGAAAAAGGAGTAAAATGCATAAAAATTCAAATGAGGGATTTTTGAATTTTTCTGGGATGAATTTGGTGGATTGGGGGCCAAAAAAGGGTTCAGGGCATCAAAATGAACAAAATGGTGCAATTTGGGAATTTTTGGGATTTTCTAGAATTTTCTGGGATTTTATTTGATATTCTGGATTTTTGGAAAATAGAAAAACCCTGGAAAATCCTATGAACATTGTCGGGCCGGCCCAAAGTCACAGTGCGGCCCGAGCACAAAATCGGCCTACGCGGCCGAGCAGGCCTCGCGGCCTCGGCTCAGCATGCGCGCGCCTCCCCACACTGGATGGCCGACGCGTGGCCAGTGCGGGGCGGCACCGATGTGGCGAGGATGAGCGCTCCAGAAGGGGCTCGGTAAGTCAGATCGAACGGTTGAGAGACGTCAACATCTGACAGCCGATGTTAGACGGCAACGGAGGCGAGGAGGGTGGAGATGCGTCCACATCACGGGGGGTCATCTTCAACCTCCCGCCGCTCGCACAGCAGAGAGACAAAGGCGTGAATGCCTCCGCCCCACGGCGACGGCGAAGAAGGGCACCAGTGGGTAGCTCTCGGCAAGGGGTTTCCATTTTGGGGTTTAGGGGAGCAAGGGGATCAACGGTAGCGGCTGGCGGCAGACGGGGAAACTTCAGCTTCACGGCGGCTCAAGGGCTCATTGGCGGCCCTTTAGTTAAATGGAAGGTGGTTTGACGGCCTACAGCACTCGGAGCGCACAATGGCAGTGATGGATTCAGCTGGGAGGCTTCCAAGAAGGCTGTCCACGGGAGAGCACTTCGGCTAGAGACAAGCTTCGACGCCGGGGCTCCACGGGCTCGCACCTGGCCGGAGAAGTTCACCAAAGTGGTCAGGGGGCAGAAGGGGTGCTCTGGACAGGAGGAATTGAAAAATGGAGGAGGAAGGAAAAAGATTGGCTTACAGGATCGCCGGTGCAGGGGAGGTTATGGCGGAGCTGAGGAACGGTGGAGCTTCGATCGGTATCTCACGGAGGTGATTGAGAGTCACAGGAAATTGGCTGCGGTGTGGGGAAGGCTCTGGAGGCACGGGAGAGCGAGGAGGCGAGTGTGCCGCATTTAAGCTCTGGCGGAGGGAGGAAAAGGAGGAGGAGAGGCGATGGGGCGCGGCACGGGAGGTCAGCAGAGGGGGTGGGGAGTCACTGGGGAGTCGCTTCCGAGTGAAAGGGCGATGACGCGGCGCTACGGCGAGAGATGGCGCACGGTAGCAAGCGAGCAACCGAGATGGGCGGCGATGCAAAGCGCGGGGAGGGAGATGGAGCTGAGGCTGACGGGTGGGGCCGCGAGGGGACGAGACGGTGTGGTCAACGGCGACGCCGCACGGCTTCAACCTGGCGGCGAAACGCGGTGAAGGCGGTGAGGCAAAATCGAGGGCAGCACACTCTCACGCGCAGGCGCTGGCAGAAGGAGGAGGCAAAAATGGGGAGAAGGCGCCAAGGAGAAGGGAAGGCAGAAAGGCCGAGAAGGGAAAGTGTAATCCGCCTGGAAATTTTCGAAAAGGGAAAGGGCTCAAAAATCACTGAAAAATTCAGGAAAATTCACAGAAATATTTGAAATTTTCTAGGGCATTTCAGTTACCAATCCAATCAGCAATAAATTATACTCATTTTCCTCCACCATAGCCTTCAGCACAAGAGCATCACTCTCTGTCATAATGTTGCTCATCCCTATCTCCAAAGCTCTTCTAACACGTTGAACACAAGCTTCGGTTTTAGACCGCAATGGATTCAGGACATGTTTGAGATGTCCTCAACCTGCTGCCACCACATCTCCTGTTTTGTCCCTGATCATGTATCCCCATCCTCCTGTGCAATTAGCTGCCACATAGGCTCCATTAGAGTTTATTTTTAGGATATCGCTTTTTGGAACTCGCCATTCCAGCGGTGGTTTCACTTATGCTTCCTTTTCAGTTATAAGCATTTGTTGGAAATTGCTAGACATCAGCCTTATAGCATGTGCCACTCCTTCCTATTCACGTTATCGTTCTCCTTCTCTTACTCTATTTCTCTTGGCCCACCAATGCCATAGGCAAGTTGTCACCAAAATTCCTTGTTCTTCATTCAAATCCAGGACCCATTTAGCACGTCTCTAGCAGACTGACAGGCCTCTGTGGTTTCTCGAACTTCAGAGAGAAGTAAAGAGCTCCAGACCTATCGCACATACTTGCATTTGAAAAATGGATGCCCCCATCTTCGTCGTACCTTGAACACATTAGGCATCTTGTGTCAATGTGCATCCCCCTTGTCTTCATATTACACTTGAGTGCTAGGCTATTGTAAGCCATTCTCCACAGGAAGTGAAGGACTTTCGGTGGGAATTTTGATTTCGATAGCCTTTGCCAGATATCTGTAGGGGCTCGCTCCCTGCTGCTCGTTGTCTGAAGGACTATGTGAGAAGGTCCGGAATACTGTTATGACAAATCATTGGAAGTTTTATAGAGTGGTGAAATAGTTTTGCAAAGATTGCATTTGATTCGGGCTATCTTCTGGAAATGTCAAGAAAATCAGAAGTATCGCAGGTATAAGTGCAGTAGATTCATTTGGTGGAAGTACCGCAGGTATAAGTGCGGGTTGAGTTGCGGTATGTTTTTTCAGAGAGGTCCAGGTGAGTTTTTCAACGTGCGGAAGTACCGCTTTGGGGAGCGGTAGTACCGCAGAGTGGAAGTACTAGCATAGTAAGTGCGGTACTTCTAATCTTTTCAGAAAAATAAGGTTTTTAGGAATTGAGTTATGGATTAAGTTGGGTTGACCTAAGTCATTAAATTAGGGGTGCATGATGCATGTCTTAGCTAATATGGGTCAAGTTATGAAGAACTTATGCCTGAAAATAATTTCTTTGTCTTTGAATGTGCAGGGCCATTTAGAGTCAACCGTAGTCAACAGTGAGGATCGAGGCTAGGCTCATAGAGGAGTTAAGGCCCAGAACAATCGAGGATATTGGGTGAGACGGTGAGTTCAAGTATGGCACGAGTAAGGTGGAAAATATTGAAGGTAAGTTCAAACGGCGGGAAGGCGCCATGTAGCTTGCACTAGCCAAGTGAGCCGTGGTTCAGTGAAACCAGGACGGAAGAGACTTGGCAATGCATGGCGAGCTAGTGGTGCACATACACGTGGCAAGCATGGTGATTGCTTGTAGTGGTTGGTGATGATCGGGTCAAAGAAGGGTATTTTAGTAGTTTGACCAAAATACCGAAAACCATCTTAGATCAAAACCGCGGCGCATAGGCGATGTGTTGGAGGGAAATTTAGGTCAAAGTGGAGCTGGTTGGATCAAGACTAAGGATTTAGAAAATGCACACTTATGCGTTTTGAAAAGCGTGCATAAGTGAACTTGTGAGTGTAAAACCCGTGTGGGGGTTAATAGGTTTCTCCATTATAATAGTGGATATGATCCATCAAGGGGTGAAGGTGGCTGATTGCCCACCTATAAAAGGGAGTTGGGATGGAGACATATGATGTTAACCATCCAACCCATATATTATGCTCTCTTTTCTAGGTTTAGGGTTAGGGCTTGAGAGTGAGCACCTTGGGTCCTCTTTGTTCTTTAAGGTAGAGTGGCTGTAAAACCTACCTTCTCAAGTAAACAATACATCAAACGTTGTGCAACTCTTGAGTCTCACTTGTTTTGTTTGATGTGCTTGTGATTTTGGTTGGTTTTGATCTCTCTTCTTTCTTTCTTATGATCTTGCTGTGCCAAGGACGTGTAAGAGATGGAGACAATCTCTAGGAATACATCTCTGTCTATCTAAACACCTTGATAGCAAGATTCATGATAAAACCCGGTATTGCTTGATTTTGGCCTCTTTGATCCATCTTTCGATCCGAGGGTTTTTGGTTGGGATTTTTCAGTGTTATAGCTTGTTGTGGTATGTAAAAATACATCTAGAATCATCTTGGCTATCATCTACCCATGAGCAAGTTGTATTCACCGTTTGGAGATTTGGCTCAGTTTTGGTGCAACATTTCAACAAACTAAAAAAGGTCACCACTTCGACCATGATTTTCAGGATTGTTTGTTGGAATAGGTTCTTGATACCCTAGAGTTTCTGCAAAGTTTCATATCATTTGGATCTATGGATCAAAAGTTCTCTTGATTTTTATTTTTGAAATCATGCTGAAAATACTATTCATTTACCTGATTTTACTGTAGCAGCGGTCAGACCGCCCTTATACTAGCGGTCAGACCGCCAGAACAGTCAAACCATCGTTTGGAGGCCGGTTAGACCGCTGGAAAGGGTTAAGTTCAAAGTTTTGTTTTCTTGAGCTAGTTGGTTTGGGTTTTCAGCTGAGGATTCTATATTCTACACCTCTGTAGGTGTTTGAGGATAGAATCTTAAATACTTGGGAGAAAATTTGAAATGACACCATTCACTTCCCTCTGTTGCCATATTTGGTCATTCACTGTCTCTCTGTTTGTTTGCCTACTCCTTAGAACATCAGCAATAGCAACTTTGTATGCTGATTTAACAGAGAATTAGCCTTTTTGATCATAATGCCACAACACCACATCACTAACATCTGGCCTTATTGGAATTGCTAAGATTAGCTTAACATCCTCTTCCCATAATGTCTTTTCCACTAGCTCCTGATCCCATTTTCGTATCAATGGGTCAATGAGTTCGCCGATAAGGCATATCAGATTCTAACCCCTCGGTATAACCAGCTTCCTAGTCCATTCCCCTGGCAGCCATAGATCGTCCCAAATATGGACACTTTCACCATTACCAATTCTCCATATTATACCATTCTTTAGGACATCAATTCCCTTTAGGATGCTTATCCAGGTATACGACATGCCTGCATAGGATTTGGCTTTCAACACATCACCATTGTTGATCCTGCAGCCTCAACCTCTCCAACCAATGGCTCTAGCTCTGCTCCCGTGGCCTCACCACCACCATCAGGTTCAGTCACGAGAGCTTTCACCCAAAAAATATATTCTCATCGGTGTAATTTATCTATTCGTCATACAAGAGCAAGAGTAGACTTATAAGAAAATTTTGCAGAGTCATAATAATAGCCTACCTCGAAGTAAGCTTATAGGAAAAGCTTTCGGATTCATAAAAGCTTGAGCAATGGAAGGGGCATGAGAAGACCCTGCCACTCCATATGACTTATTGACAAGTTGGTGCTTCTTGGGAGTTGGCATGATCTCTTCTTTCGAGCCCTCCTTTGGTTGAGAACCATCCATCCTTATCATCTGCATATGCAAAAGCAGAAGAACGCAGTGATCATTAAGTAAAGGTATCATTGATTACCTTAAGTCTCTCTATCCTTTCCTCTAGAGAGATAGCTGCCATGATCAAATGCACTCCTTTCTGCTCAAGCTCCCCTTCACAGATCGCCTTGACTCTTTCCCTTATCTTAGAAGGGGACAAGGCTACAAAATCAAAAGGACCATGAGTCATAAAAGACATGACTAGGCAAAAATTTAGCCAGCCAGAATCTTCAATTTTTACCTTTTGAGGAGTTCCTAGTCAAATCTTTTGCACCTTTATACTGTAGCATGATATGACCGCGCAACTTCAAGGGACTAATCCGGCACATGGTGAAGTCCTCACCATGTGCCACGATGTCAACCCCCTATTCTTTAGGTACACTATGGCATCGATCAGTAGTCATAACCTTTCCTTATTTTTAGGAGAGGCTTCCACTCTGGGCTTTCTATGATGATCCTCCCCTTGAACATCAAACTATCTTCCTTAGTGATTGACTTGTAGAACCAAAACTTCTTTCATGACGACCAAGAAGACTTCAAATACATGGGGATGTACTCTTTAGCCCTCCCATCATGGAGACATAGCGAGCAGCCCCTGGGTGTCTCTCCCGCTCTTCTAACTCTTTCGGCCATTCAGCAGTACTACCTGAAGAGATATAGGTTCACCTTGATTCCCAAGTACACCTTGCACAGGTACACAAAGATATTGAGTGAGGCAATCGAGCTAAATGCCAGATTGGCCAGCTCGATCCCATAATACCCGAGCGCCTCCATCAAGAAGGAATGCACCAAAAGCCTAAACCCACACTCCATGTACACCCAGAATATGTATCTCACTGTCTTCACCACTTGGGAAAACTTCTTCTTTTGCTGATCTCTAAGGGATCATCACATGGTTGGGGATCAATCCCGTACCCTCCAAAGCTGGGAGCCTCTTCAATCCCAACTCAGATCTGGGCCACTCGAAGATGAACTCAGGCATTTTTGTGGATTTAGGTTTAGATCAAGTGGAGATCAAGAAAATTTAGGAAGAAATGAACTAGAGTTGCAGTCATCGGGGCAGAGGATACAAAAGGCCTCTAGGAAGCATAGGATGATACAACACCAATTCGGTTTATAAGGGCTCTACCACAAACAAGTTAAGTGGTTTCAGGAACCATCCTCAATAGTTATAAACCTTTCAGTTCTACCCCTCTTTCATTGGCTCTTTAACTTCAAGTGAAAAAGACTTCTTTACCTTTCCTTACTATCGTCAAATGACCTCCCAACTGAAACGTATATTCTGACTATTGTTTCAATCGAAGAATTCAGAGTCATAATTTCACATGAAGTTCGGGGGCTAGCTGATGAGAATTAAATAATCCATTAAGAGCAATTTTTAAGCATAATAAAACCCTTAGATCAGTGTTATAATGGCTTATGTTATAACATGTCCTGAGTACCCACTGGTCGAAGAATTACCGTTCGCCTACCCGGCTAGCCACTACTCAAAAGCTATATAACCCGACATACGGGCCCCATTGGGTGATGCCCCGTGCGGTTAAGGAATAAAACACATGCGCTTCTATTCTTTCAACTATTTGATGTTTGGCCCTACGCCTATAATAATAACCCCCTGCACTTATCTCCTAAGACTCTCCTCCACTGACAATAACCGATCGGTGGTTATTGATCAAACTTCTTCCACTAACAACAATAGCTCACTCGGGCGAATGGATGGAATCGACAAGACGCCAGTTTGTGCAAGCAACTGACACCTCTTCAACCTATTTTAAAGCCCTGCTCGAAGGAGACATAAGAAGAACAACAAGAAATCAAGAGAACAAGAGGATTGGAGATGATACACCTCATTAGTGTAAGTAGCATACACCCCCTGTAATCGCTCATTAGAGCAAATTATAATCCCGACATAACAATAATGATCATTATATTTTTCTTTTTTAGTTTTTGTGAGGCTCAGAGTACCATGTTATTCATAAGATTAACGATTTCATTCGATAAATTGACACAGAGGATTTACGTAGGAACATGTTTGAAATTTCTTTGGCTTTTCTCTTACTACTTGGTTCAGTGAAGTGTCCACATGAAACTGAATGTTAGATGAGTTGTTCTCAAACTGTTCACGTATCTAGCATTGTTTGCAGCTTTTTTTATTTTTGTAAATTTTGGCTCCCTAGCACCTGTTTTTGCAAAAATGGTCCCCTCCCCGAGCTCCGAAGGCATGGCAGACGACACATGTTACCTTCCACACCACCGTAGCTCAACAGGAGAGGAGCTGCACGGTAGAGTGAGCTGGCGTGGCAAGCAGCGACGCAGCATAATAGGCTAGGCATTGTCGAGCTGGCACAGCTCGGCAGGCACTTGCCAAGCCGCCCCTACTTGGCAGGCAGCTTGGCTAGCTGGCAGTGCAAGGGTGGCAAAAAAACTTGTTGACTCGGTTCAAAATTACTTCAATTATACTCGTTAATTTGAATTTTGCTCTAGCTCAACTCGTTAACTCGCTTCTAAAAATACTTCTAAACTATACGTAAAATAATATTAAAACTATGCCAATTTCAGGAAAATCTCAATAATACGAGGACTTGGCTCGATATCCACCCTAGCCAGGGGCAGCTCAGGGTCTAGGGTGCTTGGTTGCAGTGCCGACTGGAAAGTGCCATGCAATAAATTTAGTATTTTTATAACTTAGTGAATCCCTATGCAAACTAGTTGAAAGCGCGTGCTTTGATATGCATTAAGAAATCCTATTATGTTTTGTTCATGTGAGCATAGAAATTTGTTACAAAGGTGCAAGGGGGTTCGAAGGGGCAGATGAACCACCACCATAAACTCCCTGTATTAAGTAGTAAAGATACACTGTTACAAATAGTTGTCATAATGGACCATGTGTAGACTGACAAAGTAGTTCGTAATGAATGTGTGAATTACATAGCACGTGGGGGTTTGGTTAGATGCGTATGTTTGCTTCACTACTCATATGATACAACATACAAGTATACAAGTGGCAACATGCGCGAATCATCAACCCCAACCACATCTAAGGTACATTGCACCTTTTGGAAGCCACAGTTCTAGTTAGTCATCATACACATTTGGGTCCATCGGTGCCTTTTTCCTTCTCTCCCACATGGGCTTTAGCCCTCACGACCTGAGCCTAGTGCTCAGCTTCTACAACTTGTGTAGGTTTGTCCCAGTCGGAGATGACCTACCATTCAACAGGGGCTTCAGGGACCACCAGCGCCTTACCCTTGTCCTTTTTGTTGTCATCTGGGGTGTAAGGTTTCTAACGTGTGAATCTCTCAGGCATCACCGGGTGGTTATGCATATATTTTTGCTCGATAAATGCCCTCTCATACATATCCGTGTTATCTATCCAATGGAAGAAGTAGCAGCGCTTCATGGTCTACTAGAATGGATGGAGTGGGTTACAAGAACCTCAGCACACGTGTAGTGCACCTGGGTGGCAGTTGCTAGTTCTGTGGACTGAATGATATGTGCTGGATTGCCATAGTCGCATTGTTGCTGTGGAAACTTCAATGGCACATATGCATCCTTGCAAGAATGATCAGGGTATGATCGCTTCTTCTTGGCTACCCACTTTCACTTCCAAAGCATGCCTCTGTAGTTCAACATGCCCACCAATGGCACAATGACATCAGCTCGATCGGAGTCTTGGGTCTAGTTGTAGGGGCTAGCCAGATTTTATAGACAGTCGGTGGGCACTACTCGGGAGTAAAACTTGAATGCATTATTATTTCATAGGGAAAGCTGGTACATGTTGTCAAATCACTGGAAAAACCGGCACGTGCTGTTCACTTGCTACGAAAAACTGGTACGTCTTGTTAAATCACTAGGAAAGCTGGTGAGCGCTGTCCACTCGCTGTGGAAAGCTGGTACACATTGTTAAATCACTGAAAAATCCAGTGCGCGCTATCCACAAGCTGTAGAAAGCTGGTACGTATTGTCAAATCACTGGAAAAACCGGTGCATACTGTCCACTCATTGCAAAAGGCTAGTACATGTTGTCAAATCACTGGGAAAACCAGTGCATGCTATCCATATGCTGCGAAAAGCTAGTACGTGTTATCAAATCATTAAAAAAGTTGGTACATGTTGTCAAATCACTAGAAAAGCTGGTGCGTACTGTCCGCTGACTACAACAAATTGGTACATATTATCAAATCATTGAAAAAGCCGATGCATGTTATCTACTCGCTAATATTTCAAGAAAAGATTCCAAGAACCAGGTGAATAAGAAAAGCAAAAAACTAAACCACAAGGCCTAAGGTGGATGCATAACATTTATAATATTTTTGTCAAGTTGCATATGTCACTTAGGCCGTGCTCTGCTATGTGGATACAATACATTACACGTCTACTTTTTAGTACATTGATGAACTAGAGCGAGAATGAGAGCAACTATAGCTGGCTAAGATGGAACGGGAGCGGGAGCGATTGCGGCCTCGGCTGGTTTCTCCAATATTGAGGACGAGTAGCGAGCTGGGGCGCCACACACTCTTACGCGCGCTGTTCCTCAAGCGTAGTCCTCCGGTGAGTGGCTGAGTCAGAGCGAGGTTTGTAGGGATGATAGAGGGTCCAGGGTAGCTGGGGCATGGACCGTTGTTGCCATTGTAGTCTGCTTGAGTTCGGCAATTGTGGCATCTCTCTCATGCTCCACTATAGTTAGGGCCTTTTCGTACTTGGTGAGCTCAGCGCAGAGATTCTCGGGTTGGATATAGCTGGTAGTGAGGAGCTGACAGAGATCTGAGATCTCCTCTATAGCCTCAGTGTAGGTGGCTCTCATAGCTCTGCTGAGCTGGACCTAGTGAGTCAAGAGCGGGTCATCCTCAGAGTTGGAGACGAACGTCTCGCCATAGCGTGCTCCTTCCTAGAGGGATGGATAGTAGTGGAACGGGGAGGTCAGTATGGTAGACTCGTGAATCTCACATAAGCGAGTACAAGCCAAGTGGGCAGCGTCCTAAAACGCATCGGTGGAACTGCTCCACAGGTGCTTCGTGTGGAATGCGCGGGAGGTGTAGTCACCTTCCCTTGTGTATAGGAAGACTTCCATCATCTAGATCTCCCTGTCTCCTTCCTGGGTCTTCTGTCCTCTGAAGATGGGATGGTGCCAGTAACATAGATACATCATTAGTTTGTGTGGTATGTTAGTAAGCTCTCTTCGTCCTCTCTATGGGTGAAGTAGTTCCATGGCCTAATGTCATCTGATTCGATCATCTACAATTGAACAAGAGAGTATTAGTAACAGTTTAAAGATATAACGAAGCTTTTACTTTTTAGTTTAGGAAAATAAGACCAGGTCCTTGGATAATGACCATGTTGTAATCACGCGAGAGCAATAAATATATACGTGCAAACATACATAAAAATATTTTAGCTATTTTTCTGGCCCGCATTTCTGCGGCTATTTACAATAAATAAGCATGGCTATTTACAGAAACACCCCTGCCAACTAAACATGGCTATCTATCGTATGTCACAGTACAAAACCACAATTACACTAATGAAATGCTAACGATATATTAAGCGTGTTGCTCGCATGCGAGTGAAGTATACCTTTTTTCAAAGGTAACCACCAGCTCCACAATGCTTCCAACTATGAAGGATGGTAAATCACATCCCCGCTGCCTCTCCGCACTCTCGCTCGATAGGAAATCGCTCTTCTCTTTCCTTCTGCTCCCTAGCTGCGCTTTCTCTTGCTCGGTAGCAGCGTGACCGAGGATCACGTTTTATATACACACACGAATAAAATAAGAATCTAACTTCACGCCACGTCGCATCGTGTAATTATCCACGATATTACCTTGCATCAGGAGGCAAACCACACACAAACGCTCCCTCGTGATTCCCTGCTCCCCTCTCCCCACACGCACCTACCTGCCCGAAGCGCCTGCCCATGAATCCTAGCCGACTACCAAGCTAGTGCGCTTGGCAACTGCCGAGCCATTAGTTCAACAGGTTGCTGCTGAATAGAACTGGCTTGGCAGCGCCTACTGCCGTGCCTATGCGTCTACTTGTCATGCACCACCCAGCCTACCGAACTACGATGGCGTGAAAAGTGACATATATCGTTTGCCGCACCTTCCAAACTTGGCAAGGAAGCTATTTGTGCAAAAAAAAAAGATGTTAAGGGGCTAAAATTAAAAAATATTATAATAGTATTAGATATGTGAACAGTCCATTACAGTCCATTGTTCTCCGGGGATAAGCAAGTGCACCCGGGGTTTGGCCTTTCGATGGATAAAGACTTGACATGTCAGGTCGCTGAACTCATCAATTCAGTTAAGGATCAAGAGCCAATACATGATAGATTAGTTCTGTTCTAAATAGCGATGAATTTTGATTTAGATAAATGTATTGCTTTTTTTAGTGTGATTTTTTTCTTTATATTATCCATAAAGATATAATAATGTTTTTTATTTTTCTCTATTTTTATTTTTTAATCTAATACCTTTAAAAAGATAACAGACACTAGACACTACAGTACCATTTCAGCTAAAAACACAGCTAAAAGTCACAACACTAACATGGCCTAGATTTGTCGAGTGGTTACATGATGAAAAAAAAGAGAAGCAAATTGAGTTCACACCTAGCTTAATTCCTAAAACTTTCTTTGTCGCGTTTCACTTTTGAAAGTCTAGAATTATTTGATGATGGCGAACTTTCAGTTTTTACCAAAATGTGCCAGGGGCATCAAAATTGTTTTTTTAAGAAGCATCGAAATAGTAGACTTAATATACATGCATGCATGAGAATAGGACCAGGCATAAGTTGTATAGGCAACAAAATTAAGGCTTTTTTTATATTTTTTTTTCTCTTTTTCTTTGCATTGTCTGTGAATATATAACAGTGTTTTCTTTTTTTCTTATTTTTCTTAATTAAATCACTTTAAAAATAATAACTAAAAGTCACAACTATAAACTGGATGAAACGGCCCTAAGACTATATGGTACTAGTATTGTTTCTTTGTTTTGCCAGGCTGACACACTGATCCAACCGTCTCTATGCCCTTTTTACCCAAAAAGCCCCAACAAACAAATCTCATCATGCAGCATATTTATATTTTTGGTCCCATTCCAATATTTATTGCCCACACTCCTAAATATATAAATCCAAAACCTACCATATACATAACCTTAAGACATTAAATTTTAAAAAATTAATACCATTAGATCATGTACATTTTTATTAAATGGTATATTATACCTACTCACTTATTTTTCAGTATTAAAGTAGAAGAATATACGAAAATATGTAATAACTATATATTTAATCTTCGTAATAGATTTCTATTGCAGACGATGTTTTCTAAGAATGAGAACGTATATTGTATATTATAAACGTAGGGGGTAACCATCTTCCTAGAAAGAATAATTCAATTTGTCAACCGCCAAGTTGCCAATATGCTGCACATATATGTCATGAAGCCTAGCTTGCACCCAAGGGACTCAACTACCAGTCCTCAAACAAAATCTAACCAACCCCCTCTTCTGATTAAAAAAACCTGTGTTCTTTACCACTTGTACAGATTTAAAATCGGCCCAAATAGCTCGCTCGAAGTGTCGGCAGCCAGCACGTGCCGGTCCCAGCGTGTTCCACCGGCCGACGTCACCCGCCCGCCCGGCCCCTGCCCAATCCCCGATGCCGTCACGCCGGACGTGAGGAGGAATGAGGAACCGACGGTAACCACAGATTAAGGGGGTGTTTCAATCAATCGAAGCCGATGATTTTTAGCTGGAGTTTTTTTTTTTTTTGTAACAGCTAGAAGCAATAACTTTTAGAATAAAATTTGAAAGAAAGGTTTTTGAAAAATGAGGATGCGGAGAAGACGACGGAGAGAGGTTGACGGCTATTGAAAGCAGTTTAAAGACGTTGCTTTTAAAAACTGAAGTGTTAAAATCGGTTTTCAGCTTCTCTGAGCGCTTCTCCAAACAGTAGTTCACTGAAAGCAACCCCTGAAACCCCACATGCCCCAGCCCTATTCTACCCCTCGGGATCCCTCGAAACCACAGAAAAGTCCCTGCGCAAAGCTAGACACGCACACACAAGCTAGCGGACAAGAATCTGCAAACATATAAGCAGCCCCTCCCCTCCCGTCCCCAAAAATTCCAGTCCTTCATTTCCAAGTTCTAGCTGCAAGCTTTAGCTAATTCATCACTTCCTCATCAGAGCATCACGTACGGGAGAGCTAGGTGCCTAGCTAGGGTTTTTGCAGAGGTTGCTCGATCCATCGATCGATCGAGCGAGCGCGTATATATAGACGGTACGTGCCATGGCGAACCCGGCGATGCTGCCGCCCGGCTTCCGGTTCCACCCGACCGACGAGGAGCTGATCGTCCACTACCTCCGCAACCGCGCCGCCTCCTCGCCGTGCCCCGTCGCTATCATCGCCGACGTCGATATCTACAAATTCAATCCATGGGACCTGCCATGTTAGTATTCCCGCCCCCTGCACCCACGAGCTCAGGATTCATGCATGCAGACACCTCACTTGCACTAGCTTAGTACTAGGGATCTATAATATTTTTCTGATTAATAATCGTCTCTCTTTCTCGTGTTCTTTTGGGATACAGCCATGGCTGCGTACGGGGACAAAGAATGGTACTTCTTCAGCCCGAGGGACCGCAAATACCCTAACGGAGTCCGGCCGAACCGCGCGGCGGGGTCCGGCTACTGGAAGGCCACCGGCACCGACAAGCCCATCCACAGCAGCGCCACCAGCGAGAACGTCGGCATCAAGAAGGCACTCGTCTTCTACAAGGGCCGTCCACCCAAGGGCACCAAGACCAACTGGATCATGCACGAGTACCGCCTCGCCTCCGCCGACGCGCACGCCGGCAACACCTACCGCCCCATGAAATTCCGCAACGCCTCCATGAGGGTAAGCTAGCTACCACAACAAACATATATAAAGAACATATGAACAAAATTACAAGATCAAACCCTAGCTTTTAATATGTAGATCTACATGTTAGCGTCATGCTAGTTGCATGCGTGCCACCGATATGCTTGCTTTGTTGCAGCTGCTCGCGCACTTGCACCGTGATTTTCTTTGGCGTGCTTCTGATACGGGTTCGTCGGCACGTTAGTATTATCGCATCGGTTTGTGGCTTGCCAATGGACGCAACAGCTGCTTTAATGTGTGTTGTTTTAAAAGAAATGTTCTTTACTTTAGCCAAACTTGGCATGGTTGTGCGAAGTCAATAGATCCGACAATGATAGGCATGATGCATACGTGTTAATGACTGATTCATCTGCATCTCGTTGTAGCTGTAATTTATTTTTTTTATCCCCTTCATGTTTAATTTGTGTGATCGATTGATCTGGGCGCGCGTGCAGTTGGATGACTGCGTGCTGTGCCGGATCTACAAGAAGGCCAGCCACGTGTCGCCGATGGAGGTGCCGCCGCTGTCCGACCACGAACAGGACGAGCCGTGCGCGTTCGACGAGAACCAGCTGTACGGGACGTCGAGTGCCGGCATGGTCGTGCAAGGCGACGCCGGTGCTTTCCCGCTGGAGGTGGCGGCCGCCACGCAGAGGATGCTGAGGATCCCGTCCATATCCGAGCTGCTGAACGACTACTCGCTGGCGCAGCTCTTCGACGACGGCGCCCCGGGCGAGATGCCACGGCCCGACCAGCACGCCGCCCTCCTCGGCCACCCCATCGTGAACCAATTCCTTGTGAACACCAGCGGCAACAACATGTCGCAGCTCGTGCAGATGGTCTCGTCGGCCTCGACGTCGGCGGCGGGCGATGGCGCCACCGGTAAGCGCAGGAGATCGGAAGACGGTGGCAGTACTGGGCTAACGAGCCAGCCGGCTGCGGCGGCCAAGAAGCCCAACGGTTCTTGCTTCGGTGCAACGTTCCAAATAGGCAACGGCTTGCAGGGGTCACTAGGGCTGGGACATCAGATGCTGCTCCATTCTAACAAGGGGATGAACTGATAGATAGCTCTACTGCAGTGATCTGAATTAATTATACATGGCGAATTGGTGATGTGAACAGTGGGCTCTATATATTACACCAAATAGGTCCAAAATAGATAAATTATTGGTTAAGATATAGGGAAAGGAATTATACTTGTACTTGCGTCAAGGTCGATCGACTAGCTAGGTCCATCGTAGTTGGTTTGGTGTGTGGTGTGTACGCATTTTTTCTCCTATGTAGTACTATTACGTACTTCAAGCTTAGTTCCAAGTTAGACAGGGCTTGATAGGACTTTGAGATCGACGTACTGGAAGTCTGGAACAGGAGAATGATGTTAAGATCGAACAGGCTTTGCTTATGTAAAACTGTGAAAGATTAAGGATTCTTTAATGGAGCCATTCATTATGTCATGTTTATACTCACTGTGTTTCAGGATTACAGCGCACAGATAAACCACCACACACACGTATCACAAAGAGACGAGAGAATCACCACAGCGAACACCTGCTCCAAGAATAGAATTAAAATCCATTCTGAAGAAGGAAGACCCCCCCCCCCCCAACACACACACACACACACAAAATAAATAAATAAATAAATAAAGGGAGTGATGAAGAAAGGATATGGAACCTGGACATTTAATAACTGGCTAAAGTAGGCAAGTTGCGGATGGCATGTAGTTTTCAGTTCAGGTGGTGGATTAGTGAGCCTTTTCATTCTGCTCAAGCTTTCTTCAGAGTGGCGAAGAGGCTTGTCCATGTAGAATCTTGTCCGGCCACCAGAGCATCGGAATATTGCCATACACATCAACAAGTCCAGGACAACATCGGTGTCACCGAACAAACAAAAAACTAGTCCATTTGGCGGCTCAGTGGGATTGATGGATGGATGCAGGGCAGGCTGTGCACTAGTGCAGGTCCCCTGGAGCCAGATGCAGAACCGATGAGTTTACTGTATAAGATCCTATGTCAGGAATTAAGATAAGAAAGATGATTCCATCTAGCTTAGCCTCCAAAGAGTCAAATCATTGGACTTCATACAGCCATCGTTGAGTTTAGCTGGATTGAACTGGGTGTCGAAGTTCTCTACGGCTCTATAGTTTTTTTCTTGTTACTACTCTGCTTGGAAATGTAACAGTGTTCTTCTGATGCATGTGACCGAGAAAATGGTACTAATTGACAGAATCGTTAATCGGCAAATACATACGTAATAAAACGAAAAAAAAATCCCTGCGTCATCTCTCGTGTGTAGATTTTATTTTTCCTGGTAGTTTGCACGGCACGATCTACAAGTGAGGTGTTAGTTTTTCTTTTAACATGAAGAAGCTTATCCGGAGATAAAAAAAATTTTCCATGCTGCACACGCAAGTACTACTCATTCCCTGTATTAAAAAAGAATGACAAATAACCATTTCAGCTCGTGCATCATTTCCCATGCAGATAAGCTTTGAAAAGTAGGACATTCCTGAAACTCACTGAATCTCTCGGTAAGAAGACAAAGTAACTCTTATATAGTTCAACCATTCTCACCACAGATTCAGAGTATATTCCAGGTCCAATTGCCCAGCTATTTTGCCATTTTGGCAGCTGATCACATATGAGAGAACCTTTCACGTATCTCCAAACTACTGGCCAGTACACATTTTCTCACCGGATAATGCTAGTTAATCAGAAATGGGCCACTTGAGTGCTTTCGCTAATCTCGCTCTCTGACATGGTGCTCCATTAGTTAGGAACCAGTACTCCACTCAGACCAGATGCTACAATATTTTACAATTGAAGAGCTATCAGAATGATGCAAGTATGCAGCACTTACCGTGCAGTTCTACCGGCTGCTAGAATTGGTCCAGCAAGCTGCGATTCTGGCCCCAAAAGGTCGGAGTCAGTGCATGTAGCTAGGCAAGGAAACAGAGAAGCAGATCAAAAGGACAATTTCTTTGACACTAGCGAGGAGCTTTGATCTCTTGCATGAATATATGATATCTTAGGGTGTTAAACTTATCCGCTTCATGATTGTTCACTGGCCTTTTCTGTTAGAATATAATGAAGGTGGAGAGCTTGAGCACGCATATATCGACCCCATGCTGTATCAAGAGTAGTAGTGGAGATGCCTTTTGTGATTGCAAATATATAAAAAAAGGGTGTGCATCCGGATGATGTTTATCAATACCCATAAAAAAATTACAGATAGGATGTTTTGAACTTGGCTTCTAGAAATGAAAGCGGGGTCATGGTTTGTGCAAATAAATTAAGTAGTAGTAAAACACGTGACAGCGTTATGTTTAGCCTTTTGTATGTACGCAATATCATATTTTACTAAAGAGAATGTAACAAGGACGTGGAAGGATATGCGCCCTGCTTAACATAGGTAATATCATATTACCTAGCTTTAGAGGGTGTGATTAAATAACCCTTGGAGCCTATGCATTAATAATTGTTATCGTGCAAGGGCCAAACATTTGTTGTTCTCTAAGTGGAGGATACACTCCTTAAACGCAACATATCTAATGTGAAAAATCAATTAAGTGTTAAGGTGTAAAAGCCAACTAGGATGGTTAGATCTAGCTCCAGTGGCCCGAATCGAGGTGCGTAGGTGGCGTATCCACTTACGCAATCTTTCATAAAAGCCCCTGTGCAGCCTTTTTTCTTCTCCAAAAGCCCATTGAGTCTCTCACTCACTGTTGCACTCCATTCGCCTCGTTCCCTTCGACACAGCGCTCATCCTCTCCATCCTATCCCCTCACGAAACTAGGGTTACAGCCCCGACCACCGCTTTCCTCCCCGCCCCGAGCCGGTTGGCACCAATTCGCGTTGCTCCCGCTGCAATCCGCGCAATCCCTTGTGTTGCCTTACCCATCCGCACCGCCATCACCAAGCCTATTCATGTTGCCATACCTTCGCCTCCGCTGCTACTCGTGGGATCCAGGCAGTCCGAGGGGCACCCTATCATTTTGTGCTAATGTTGAGTTTTGGCAATTGATAACAATCGTTTGTGGGATTAATATTTTTCATTGAGTTGGTGAAATAGGTTAGTCTCATAATGAGGATGACTTGGGAATGTATCACAAGTTGATTGTCATCAAGTCAAGGTTCGGAAAGAAGAGATTATCATCATGAATTGATAAGCATCAAGTCAAGATTCCGAAGAGGAGATGATCTTGAGTTGATCATCAAATCAAGTGAAGAACATCATATGTTGATGAAGGTCAAGTGGTGGATAGCATCATGTATTATTGCACAACAAGGTAAGGACCTAGACTTGGAGAGAAGATCGCCATCAAGTGAAAGCTCCAAGTATATTGCAAGGCAAAGATATAACTAGTATAGACTAAGTATGTGTTACTAGTGTTTTACCAGTCTCGGTGTTTACCGAATTGCTAGTATAAGTTGTCATGCTAGTAAAAGGGTCTTGTCTAGTTGCTTGAGTCACATTATGTGTTGATAACTCAATACCGCTTGCTCTAGCTCTGTGGCATAATGCTATTATTTATTAATGTGTTTTGCAATAGTTGTGGCTCATGCATCTTTCGTTGTAGCATGTGACTATACTTTGCAAATGGTTGAAGTCTATGTAATTATTCCTTGTGGTATGATCTGATTTTACAAATATGTTTTGCAAATTGTTGGAGTTTATGTTTTTTTCTTGGCATGGTGTAAGATTGTTTGTTGCTATTTCCTTGACTTAGACCATGGTAGTGATTCTTTGAAGTTCTTGTGTTTTTTACATTGATCTAATATTTTTAAGATCAGGCAAATAGATGGGTTGTGTAGCCCTCTAAATAATCTTTCTATACAGTCTAATATCACTCAATTTCGACAATATGATAAAAAAAATTATGACTGTTTTTCTGAGTGTCGACTATGCTAAAAATTAAGGCCGGTGGTACCGCCATTTAAAGTCCGGTGGTACCGATGTTCCGATCTACTGCCTTTTTACCTACAGTCTAACCGCTCTTTGTGCCAGTGGTACTACTGCCATATAAAATCTGGTGTTACTAATTTCTAGTTGACGGTTGCTTTTTTCAAAAAAAGTATTTTTTTTAGGTCTTTACCTTTCACCAATCCGCTGCTATCAGTGGTGCTACCGCCATAGCGACGAGTGAGTACGGCGACGCCTACTCACAGCGGCAGACTTGAGGGCGGCGCTGCTGGTTTTATGAGAGGTGGGCAACATCTTAATACAATAGATAGATACACTGGGGTAGTTACACCACGAACTGCCGCCTACCGGGTTAGAGACTCCTCTGGAGTATTGCACATTTGGCAAATGTGTGTACTAGCATGGTTACTACTTTGTTACAGCTAATACACAGTCGTACACAACACGTCTACATGTAATTCTTAAAAAGAAACCCTCCATGTAGCTTACCACGTTACATGTGAACTGTGACTAGTTGCGTACGGTTAGCATCGACGAATTGTCGTCTGTTGCGTTCTATTTCTTCAGGTTATCCTACATACACCCATTGGCCCAACTAGCCCTTGCGGCCAGGCCCAGGATCAAACTAGCCGCGACTGCGAGCCCACATGAAACTAAGGTTTTTATTAATCTGATCCATGCATGCCCCCAACCTGTTTAACTTGGAAGGTGTATCAATGCTATCAGCCGGCCACAAGAATGGCGGAGCCCGTTCCGGCCCATCCCGTTAACAAGTGTTTTCCAAGGCGATGGGCTGCAGATGCTTCTTGGGCGTGAAAACACGTCCCGATAGCCCGGCAGCACCATGGAACACGGGCCTCCAGAAACCCACCCACGCGAAGCTTTGCACGAACACGACGGCGAAAACAGCGCGCGCACCGGCGTTGTGTACTTACCAGGATCGAGTAATCTAATCATCCTCTCTCTCTCTCTCTCTCTCTCTCTCTCTCTCTCTCTCTCTCTCTCTCTCTCTCTCTCTCTCTCTCTCTCTCTCTCAAAAGAACGAAGGTTCGAGTAATCAGTCCACCCCGTACAGAGCTACAGGCCTCGCTACATGCCGGTGAATGGTATAGCTTGTCGCGAGCCAGACTCTCGCCCATGAATCAAGCGTCTTGCCGGCAATGCGGCCGAGATCCGATGCCCTCTTGATCCGCAGACGGCAACCAAAACCGGACGGATCTGTCTGGAGCGCGCGACCCAACCGGCAAAGATTTCACGGTCAAGAGCGGGATCCAGGATATCGGGGGCTTTGGGTATGTCCTATCCGGCTTTTAAAACCAGTTTTTAGTTTTTGTTACAGTATCTAACTTTTAAATACAATATTTTTCAAAACGAGTCTACAAGTTAATTGTAGTACATATTAAAATTTTATTATCTGTACCAACTAAAATCATATGTAAGTATTTTTTCATAATCTCTATTACGAACAGTCAAAATTTATAAGCCATAATCACAAAGAACAGGCCTTTTTAGCTGCTTCTGTCGATGTCACCGTGTGATTCATTTTTAGCTGCTTCTGTCGAGGGCACCGTGTGATCCATTCATGCTTCCTGGTAGGTCAAACGCAACATTAGCCTACGCCACATTGGATGATCGGAATTCCGAGTTCTCGTGCGCGGGCGATTTGGCCTCTGCGACTCTGCAGATTCCGCGGACCGGTATTTTGTGTCCACCAGGAAACAGAGTTCTCGTGCGCGGACGAATTGTCACCTATGCCTCTGCCTTCTGTTCCTCCTGCATTTTACACTGTAAAATACGTACATTTTTACACTTTGTTTACTCTATATCAACAGGCTAAAACATGAAAGAAAATGAAATGTTGAACGGATTGCTCCTATGCTATACTACTCTGTACAAATTTGCAAATTTCTGCAGCTGGTTTTATTAGCAACTATACTTGCTTACTGTCTACTTCAGTTAGTTGGATACAGCAACTAAAGCAACGGCAATGCACCCCATAGCTGACCAAAACAATCAAAAAGGTTTGATCGATCCAGCTGTTAGGTCGGTCACCAACTAAGACTAATTTAACTACAGAGGTGCAGATAAAACACATCCAACCAGCACAAGTCAATGGGCAAACAAATGTTGCACCACAAAGAAAAACACTTCTCCTCTCAAAAAAAGAAAAACACTTCTCTTAAAATTGGGCACAGTCAAATCAAAGGATAGGAATGCACAATGCATCAACCAGATTGTTTATTCCCTTGTGTGTTATCCTATACATATATTCGAATTTTGTAGCAGTTAAGTTAGTGCAAAGTTGTGTGGATGCAAACTCATGGACTATAAGTATGCAGTTATCTTTAAAAAAAATGGTCTACAGTACGTACCGAAATTTTTCGTTCCAAATGAATAAGTAAGACAACAGAGTATACCTTCCGACCACGACATATTTTGAAAAGCGCAATATAATGCCACGCGAATTCTATACGCAAATTTTAAGGAGCTTTTCTGTGACGATGATTTTTTTTTACAGGACTGTGAGGATGATTTGGATGTGTAACTTCCGATAGAACAACCAACCTAACTAAAACGACCACCTGGTGCACATAAAAAGAACATTAGAAAAGTTTGATGCAGATCCGTGCTATGTTTGCTTGATACCGCCAATTTTAACCCACCTCGTGCTATTTTTTGCACCGACTAGTCAGTCGTGCAATCCCACAGAATTCTTTTTCTCCAATGTGCTAGCTGTCGGTCGTTTCCAAACCCTTGTTACCAAACTAGCACAAACAGGATATTTTCGGCTGTTCTTTTTCTCCAATTTGCTTGATGTGTCTGTTCTTTTCGGCTGCGGCTTATGGTTTTTGACTGAAATTTTTTAATTTTGGCTATTTACGGTACAGATTATGGAGAGACAGATACTCATTTGCGATTTTGGTTGGTACAGATATTGAGCTTTTAACGTGTAGATCGTTTAACTTATAAACTCCGTCTTGAGAAAATACTCCGTTTGAAAATTAAGTGCTGTAGTAAAAGCCAAAAACCACCAACTTTTAACTTAAAGAACAGACCCATAAATTCCCCCACGAATTCCATGCTAATCAATCGCGTACACACAACTAACATGTGTGTGTGCGCAACCGGTATTCACTGGAACGACCCTGTTTGTTCCTGCATCCGTGCGTTTTTTTTTTCCTTTTTTCACTTTCCTGTCGCTTGTTTCGTAGGGAATGTGTTGCTTTGGTGTGTTGGTGAAGCACAAATAATGCGCTAGTTTCCAAATCACTAAACTAGCCGTGCTATTTAGGTCCAGGCCAGGCATGTGGCTAGGGATCGAGGCTGGCGCGTGCTCGGCGTTTGGCGTGCGGATGCACCGCCATGTACGCAAGCATACGTCCTCGCACAGCGCTCGAGATGTTCGACGTACGACGGCGACGATCTCGGCGCGAGTTTTGTGCTGATCCCCACGCAACTCGGTCTGGCTGTGTCAGTACCCTGAAGCCGCCTAGTCATCCGATTTTATAAAAAGCGAAAACAATGAGTTTTAGCATGTAGTTAAAATTTTACTATAACTGAATGTGGCTTATTTTATGTAATTAAATTTTAAAAAATTAAAAATATAAAAAATATGCTAGGTCATCACGGACAACGCAAACGAATACGAGAAAAAAGAACCGGCAAAAAAACTAAAAAAACCAAAAATTCAAAAAAAGAAAAATTTATAAAAAATAAAAAATAAGTCAGAAGTTAAAAACTGAAACTAAAACCAACGGAGCCTAAGGATTTTGCTTGAGAGAAAAATGTGTCCACCGGCATTTTGGCATCGTAGAAGGACGATCGAGCTGATACGAGCGTTGTGACTTCGGTGACAAGTGTGTGGCCTGCAAGCTGACCACATGTTTATAGCGCGCGCGGCGGGCGTCGTTCTGGAATAATACTCGCGGATTGGTTCTGAGTTCTGACATGACCGAAGATTGAAGAATCATCGGTGTAATAATTCTGTAAACATAGGCGCTTGCGTTTCTGTTCAGAGACACAGGACTAAACAACTTGGATAGGTTCTTTTTCACGTATGTTTAGACTTTAGCTTTAATTTCTATAGTAACTAATTATGTATTCATGCGTTGCAAAAGAACTCATTGAATGTATAGAGAATTATGCTATAAAGAGAGTTGCTCTGATCGATTGAAAAGTGGAGAATGGTGAGAAGTTAAGGGAATAGAACGGTTGGAGGAGAATAAACGTACAACCACTAACTTGTTCTTTTACAATTTCTATAGCAGTTAACTTTTGAACGGTATGTTTTTAAAAAAAATAAGAGTTTATAAGTATATTGTAGTAGGCACTATACTAAACTTAAGATATACTGATCAAAATTATATATGATTTTTTTCTCTGCGTTCTATCTCTTATAAACAGCTAGAATTCAAACATACAAGTCAAAAGATAACAACACAACTCAAAAGAACCCGTCGGAAGAAAAAGGCCGATCAAAAGTCAGCACACAAGTTTCAAGTCGTACGTCCATGCATGGATGCGTGGATAGGAGTGTCATACTCGTTCTACTCAATCATATCTTAATTGGAGCCCTGTCATATCGTCTTAAGACTGCAGCATAGCTAATCACACACACTGATCCCGTTCACCCAATCGCGCGAGCCGTTTCCGCCCATTGTTAATGCAAACAGAAAACAATGGGCCGGATGCCCTGTTGCTCTCGGGTACGAGAAGGATGCTACAGTGACGGTTTAATTAAACAAAGAGGCTAGCTGTTGCATGCATGCATGGCTACCTACTCATCATCATCTGCAGGACAACAGTTCAGAGTTACGTGGTGCTCTAACAGCCTGCTTAAACTTTTGATTATGATTTTTTAATTTGTAGCTAAAATTACACTATAATAATAATTATTTTTTAAAAATAAATAAATAATCATTATGCTGTCATAGGTAATGTAAAAGAATAAGACAAAAATGAAAAAATGAAAAAACAAAAAAAACACAACAAATCGAAATTAAAAATTAACATGTTTCAAATGACTTCTAATTTAAATAAGTCAGAAAAGCAAAGCTATTTTAAGTCATAGCCTAGTCATTCGTACATACGGCGGCGGCGAGCCGGGCATCGCAAGACCGCCGCCCCGGCCGGCTGGTTTGGCGGCCTGCCATCTCGAGAAGTTACCGCCGCGACGCGGGCCGAGTAACAATGCACGAATCGATTATTGGTACTGCTACTATTATTGGAGTTAACGTGGGTGGTTAAATTACTTGGAGTTGTTCCAGTGGTCACTGGTCAGTATATGGTTGAGTGAGCCATAAGGTGACAGGGAGATAACAAGATGCCTTCGCCTTTCGGCTGGTTAGCTACTAACCACAACATTTGTGCTACGTGTCTTCGGAAGAGGTTGACGTTGGGTTTTTAATGTGATTTATGATTTTTGGTTTATAAATTTTGAATTCTATCTATTCGTAAACAAGATTACGAAGAGAAAGACGATCACATATAATTTTAGTTGATACAGTTGAGATTGGTATAGTGTCTAATATAATTAACTTGTATACTCCGTCTGAAGAAGATATACCATTTAAAATTAGTTACCGTAGAAAATTAAGTTATAAACCTAAAAGAATCTAGCCGTACTTCTATCTTGAAGAATTACGGTTAGCATCTTTCACTCCTCCGCTATGATATTATTAATTAAGTTTTGCAATCATCAGTAGCATCTAGCTAATCCGCTTCGATCGTCCTCGTAGAATGCATCGTTGGTCACGTTATCGCAACGGCGACAAACCGCGCGGTATAGTAAGTACCAAACAAAACCCGAGGTATTTGTGCGTCAGTACTCTTCATCGCCTCCACCAAACGTATGCCAACCCCTGTGCATTCAAAGCGTGGCACGTACTTGACCTGAACAAAAAAGGGCAAAAACCAATCGTTCAATGCCCAGCATTGTACGGCGCGCCGCGCGGTACGCGCCAAACGGAACTGAAACCGGCTAACCAATACGGCGCGCGGTACACCACCAGAGAGCGCAGCACGGCACGCCCGTCGCGTTGCAGACTTGCAGCCAAGCGCGAAGCTGCGGTGACTCACGTCGCACCGGCCGGCCAAGCGCGTTGTGCGGCTTGGGTGGGTCGGGGGTGAGGTCGGTTGGGTGCGCATGTGCGCGACGGACGGCACGCGCCGCATCACCACCGACTGCTCGTGGTAGGATCCAAGGCTGCTTCCGGGTAGGGTCGGCAGTCAAGGATATGCGAACGTAGCTATCCCTAATATTTTTATTTTATCGTAAAACAGTAGTAAAGAATAAAGATAACAGTTCAAACAATTCACCTCTAAAATTAATTTATCTACCATTTTATATTATTTTATATTATATTTCTCTATCACACTTTATTACTATTTTGTGTTGGTTTGTATGTTCATATCATCTCTTATATAAGAGATAGCGTATTCTCTTTCCTCATCTTCTCTCTTTTATATAAAAAATTACTGATATAGCATAACTAATAGATAGTTAAAATAGCACCCTTGAAGATGCTCTATACGTGACGTCGTCTCGTCACGCTTGGCTTCCAAGCGCGCCGCACCGCAACTGCCAGCTTTCGAGCGCTGGAAAAACCACCTCCTTGGATCCATTTGGAACGTGGGTCAAGCTCCATAAAACAATCAACTAATACAAACCAACCTCTACGCAGTCCTTTCAGTCACTTCCAAAGAGACACACCGACTGGTAAATAGCGGTACAGCTCTGGAATATGGATCTGGGTCAAATGTAGGATTCGTTGGCATACTTATCTCCAATGAACGAACGAATCCTCTCATCACCAAACGAAGAAATAGTACTGCTATTACACGGTTAGAGCTTGTCAACTGGCCCTATTGGCGACACGTGACTCGTGACGCGGCACTGGGGTAGGCGAGTTTGAACAGTTAACTAGTAAGGTGCCCGTGCGTTGCAACGGAAAACCAAATAAAAGTGATGCATACTATCAAATATGATCTTAAACAGAATAATAAATATCAATTTTATTTTACAACATTATGTATAAAGCAAAACATCCATGTTCATACTCGTAAATAAATCAAGCATCATATTAGTGAAGCATGATAGAACAAGTATAACATACAACAATATATACAAAAATGATAGTAAACAATATTTTTTCACAGTATTCTTAATACATAAATAACTGTCATCAATTTGGTCAATCAATATTTGACCAAGTTAGGAAATTACTGCTTTTAGATGTTATACTTACTATTTAGGAAATTTGAGCTATGCTTTTAGTTCAACAAAGTGCTCTGTTCATCAAACATTAAAAAGATCTTTCCATTTCATTACAACTGAAAAGATCATTACATTTCAGGTCTGCATTCACATTATACAACATTTGAAAAGATCATTTCATTTACATCCATTCATCACACATTTCATCAATGCTATTCCTAGTATTATATAGTCAATTTTTCATCAATGCTATTCCTAGTATTATATAGTCAAAACATGAAAACATAAAGAGTAAAAGACAAGAACGCAAGTTAAATAAGCATTATGAAATGAGTAGAACCTGAATTATACCACAGAGGTCAATTCTGTCCAAGCTCAATTCTGTTACAAGTATATGGAGATATATTAGGATGGAATTTTACCATCAGTATACTAAGAATAAGTTAAAAAGAGAACAAAAAATATGTAGGGTGCCTACCAACCATCACTCAACAGTGCTACTATTTTGCTAAGCATTTATAAATTACCTTAGTGTATATTCTGTTGCAGTAAACAGCTAGTTACCAGCAGGATACCCACAATACTTTGCAATCTAGGGAGAATATTAGAGCTATGCACCCTATAGAATACAGTTTTTGCAAAAATTTTAGGGCAGAGCAAATACCAACTACCCATAGTCATTTAATAGTTTGTAACCTCCATTTTAGGAATAAACTTGATCAACACGAACCGAAAATAGGAAAGAAATGGTTGCCAATAGTTGAAATGTTGATAAACAAAATACATTGGGGGTATAAAAAAGGGCACATGCATCAAGTGCACACAGGGTATCCTTATAGAGAGCAAGACAAAAATGCAGCTAGCAAACACAAAATGATTGTGGATGGAACAACTTGTCAGGCACAAAATAATTGATTTCAGAATAAGCACTAATCTGGCCATATTTTACATTTGTTCATAGTACAAGTTGTCCACAATGAACCAAATAGTAAAAGCAGTATGTATACTAATGGCACCAGAGGAGCCTACAATAAGTTAACTGAAAATACAAAACATATGCATGAATGATAACTGCAGAACAAGACATTCATAGAAATAATACCAGATGTGAAAACATCAACAAACAAAACATCACACACTAAACAGTACCATTATCAAAAAGCATCTAAAGCATCAAATAATCAGGAATCCTATTAATCCATTCTCATGTAAGATTGCAATTGAATGTGATTAGTCATTATCAACACAGGTAACATAAATATCGTAAGGCCATGAAAGAAACTACCTTCTCTTTCTTCATATATCAGATTATGACACACGCCCAAATTACCTACAAATGAAAAAGATATATTTATTCGGTAGGATGAACAATGCCATCACTAATATGATGAGAATGGATTAAATTAGGTGAGAATAGTTGAAAACATCTCCCCTCGAAAGACATTATTATGTGTCATAAAGTAAGAAAGAAGAAACCATATGTCCATGTTGAAAGCAGGAAAAGTGCTAAATAGCAGAGAGAATCACAAGAGCAACAAAATTTATGAAGTAGTAAATATATGGTACTGACTACTGAGACCCAGGACAGCGGCTGCATGAACCACAGGTGTAACTGGATTAGGGCACTGGTATGAAGAAGGCATAGAAAGAATAGGAGGCACCAACGACATTATACTGACCAGAGAACAAGAACAGGTCAGTTTGTTAAATATTGGAGATGGTAGTACTGAACAATCTATTGAATCATGTCACTTGTGGTACTTACCTATTCCAATGCAAGTAACAGACAATTCATTACATAACCAAACTTATCCGCCTGACTCTTGAAAACATGAATCTAGCAGTATGATAGCCTAAGTTGTACTAACATGTTACCATACCATTTTCCCCCCAAAAGCACCAACACAACTACACGATCATACATATTTTTTGTTCAATTTCCATTAGCAGATAAGTACATATTGATCAACAATGCTTGATTTACATGCTAAACTTATAGGATTCGAGATAACAAAATTTTAGTCAACACATTGCTGCACCTTTACATGGAATCAGATACTACATTGTGTCTAAAGTAGACATAGCTCAGAAAAACAAGTTAGCCATCAGCAATAACATATCAAAAGTTTAGAGTTCCACTGGAGACAAACTGATAGAACACACAATTTCCTCACACAAGTATAAGAAGTATCTGGCCGTGGCCATGCTCAGCAGGTGTCGGACATGCTAGACAATCCCTAAGTACAAGAGTCAGTGCAACCTACCTGAGCAGCAATCTAAGGATCACAATTCTGTATCCTTTACATACATGTGGCAAGTAGGCAAGAACGGACCGAAGTTTAGCGTTGTGGGCTACACTGACTTGGTTTGGAATGTGATTCAACCAACAAATTGACAACTATGAACTTATGAAGTGAGTATGTGATTTTTGTAAAGAGTGGAGAAAAAGACATACATGAATGCAGAAGGCCAGATGTGCCAGGCATGAATTAAACGATAACCATTCCATGCATATATATTTGCTAAAGATTCTGATATGCTAGCGAAAAACAAAATATAAGCTCAAATGATTTCCTTGCACCATTGCAACCTAGCTGTGTTAATCTTTCTTGAACCACAAACACTATAGCTATCACCAAAACCGGGCCTTCCAAATTATTAGACATAAACAAAATTCTATAACCTGTTAACATTGGCCACAGAGAGGGGCGGCGGCGCGGGGTGGGGTGGGGAGGAGGCGGCGGCGCGGGGTGGGGGGAGGAGGCGGCGGCGGCGGAGCGGAGGGGTGGGGGAGGAGAAGGAGGCGGCGACGGAGCGGAGGAGCGGGGGAGGAGGAGGGGTGGAGGCACGAACATCACCAGTTGGGGCGGCGCTGGCCGGGAGGGGGTGTCAGAGCGGCGCTGGCTGGGTCGCTGGGAGACGGGCGGCGCAGATCGGGAGGGGGGCGCCGGGGCAGTGCGGCCCGGGAGGCGGGCGGTGCAGGCGAGGGCGGCGGCCGACGGAATCGTGCAGGCGAGGGCGCCACCGTAGTGGCGGCCCATGAGCTCGGCGAAGACAGCGACGATGTCCCCGCCGCGAGCGAGGTAGGCGCAGTGGTTGCGGTAGGCGGTGATGATGGCGTCGGCGCGGGTGGTGGCGGCGGAGCGGAGGAGTGGGGGGAGGAGGAGGCAGCGGCGGCGCGGGGTGGGAGGGAGGGGAGGAGGCGGCGGCGGCTCAGGGTGGGAGGGAGGGGAGGCGGCGGCGGCGCGGGGTGGGAGGGAGGGCAGGAGGCGGCGGCGCGAGGTGGGGAGGAGGAGGAGGCGGCGGCGGCTCAGGGTGGGAGGGAGGGGAGGCGGCGGCGGCGCGGGGTGGGAGGGAGGGCAGGAGGCGGCGGCGCGAGGTGGGGAGGAGGAGGAGGCGGCGGCGGAGCGGAGGGCGAGGGAGGAGGCGCCGGAGCGGAGGGCGGGGGAGGAAGGCGCACCGGTTCGGGGGAGGGGGGGCGAGGCGAACGGGCGGTTGAGGCGCACGGGTTCGTGGGGAGGAGGCGCACGGACGGTTGGTGGGACGGGGGGCCCACATGTCAGACTATTTTTTGTTGTCAGAAGGGATGGTGGTAGGAGAGGTCGCACCAATCACCAACTCCTTTTATATAGTAAAGATGTTTAAATCGCTAGGGTACTGCTGAACAGGGCAAGCCGCACACTTACCCAATCGGACAACGGTACTACCGGAATAGCCAGCTAACTGGGTCGGAACGAAGCCGAATGCGAAGCGAAAATAAGCACGTCTGTGTGAGCTGGAAGACCACGCGCGCGGAGGAATCTCGCCACTGACGTTGCAGGCTTTACACACCTGCGCCGGAATTCTGGCGTGCCATCCGTCATCCCAACAATGCCGCTGTTTTTTTTATATTTCTTGTCGCATTAGATAGTTGGGAAAGTAGTGAAACATTGGGAAATTAACATGGTTTTGAACAAGATGGTAATAGGTAAAGCCTTCTTACAGGCAAAACAACGATGGAACATTTTGTGGTTTGGACTAAGATGTTTGACATAATCATCTATTGAAAATTCAAATGTAATACTCGTGTTCCACAGTTTGAAACTTACATTTGAATGCATCGATCGTTCTTCTCGAATAATGTCTTGGAAACCAATTGCAGGTATACTGTAGCTATCGGAGAATGATGATGAAGATTTCTCTATTTCTAATTGACATGGCCAAGGACTCCGGTTAGGTCCACTACTGAGATTCTCAGTTGCAGCTACTGTCCAATATAATAGCAATAATTAATAAAGAAGTTAAAAAAACAGTGATATAACTATTTGAAAGAGCTTGTTAATTTGCCCATAGATGATTATAAAATTGGTGCTTGATGCAGCGGCCTTTGAACTTCGAACGTGTCTACCGTTTCAAAATAGTGACCCGCAAGGAAAGTACATGTTGCATATTAAATAATCGTTGCAATTATCTCGTGTTAGTTAGTTGCTCTAAAACACACATGTATGTTGTGATGGGTATTCATGTCATCATACTTCCCCTGGAAGAATTGGTATATATTTTGCGTTTCCAAAACATTATCAGGTTTTATCTCATTGCTAGAAATCGACATCCCGATTCCTTAGAAGCCTCTCATAGATGAAACATCTCTTAATAACTGGCAAAACATTGTATTAAAAAACAATTCAAACTCCTTGGAGTATTCTTAGGAAGGCCAAGAAGAGAAGTGAGAAGTTTTAACCAGCTCACCCTATTATCATATTTATAAAAATCTTGACTTGAAACCCATTTTTTTTTTTTTGAACTATGACTCGATCATAGTTCACAGCGATAATTTCACCACGTTCTCTGTTTGTGTCCATAAGTTGTTCACGTTCGGCCAACTCCTTTGATTCTAACTAGGGGTGTGTTCGGAGCAGATACGGACGAATATCGTTCATCATATGTTCTATTTCATTTTTTTCGGAGTCGAAGTTAGACATGGATAGTGATATATATACTCATTTTTTCATTCCGTATTTGCTCCAAAGCTTTTGAATGAAAATTATCTGTTTTTAGACCAATTATCGAGATATCAAAGAAAGAGCACTTATTATTTCTCGTTTGTTTAGATGCGGTAATTCATCTATCTGTTATCTTTTTCCTAAGTAAAGTCACAATAGATTTACTTATATCACTTAACAAATAGATATATATTGACAAACATTACTCATTTCATATTTTATTTTGTATTCTATTCTTAAAGTTGGATACGAATAGTGCCAGATATTCATTTATCTTTTCCGTATTTATTCTGTAAGTCTTCCGTTGGACGGAAATTATCGGTACCGTTCGCACCTCTAATTGTAACATCCAATGCTAGGTACGTAGCCGTGACCTTGACATCTCGCCTTCCTTTTAAAGCAGGAGATGCTCTCTTGATGAGAGAACGGCTAAAAACTCCGGGACCGTTCCCTGATGACACCGAGTGTGTTCACTTCGGCAAGGGAAAACTGCTCAGAGAGTCAAATTCGCAGCGCTTTTGGTTCGGCTGCGCCCATACACAGGTAAAGCCCGCGGTATCTTTGCAGAAAATAGTCTTCGTGGGCTCGGCAACTCGTCGCGCGTCCCTCCGATGCACAACGGACAACAGCAGCTGGAAACAGTCTCCCAAAAGAGGCGGGAAAAAACAGAAGGGAACACTACAACTACAAAGCGAGATTTGGACTATAGATGTGTATGTTCTTCTGGACTTTTGAAACTGGTTTTTAATTTTTAATATAGTACTTAACTTTTAAATAAAGTATTTTTTAAGGTGGGATCTATAAATTAATTGTTGTACACGTTTAAAACTCAACACCTGTACTATTAAAAATTGCAAGCGAGTATCTATCTCTGTAATCTTTCTTGTAAATAGTTAAAATTTAAAAATTTTAGCAAAAAGCTACGAGGGATATTAACTTTTTGCGAGGTTTTGAACAGTTGCGATGAATTTTCAGTTTCTAACCGTCTCCTTGAAATTAAGAAACTGGCCGGAGAATGGTTGTCTGGTACAGCGTGGTGATGAGTTGAATTATTCTCGCTGCATGTGGGGAGAGGGCCAGCTAGCCTGTCTCACTCGTTTTCAAAGTCAGAGAAATCAGATTATGAAATCAAATATACATGAACTACTAATAGTGCTGTGGATTTTTTAAAGGGAAAGATGAAGTCTGGTTTAGCCCACCGCGCCGTCGCCCCGTTAGCTGTGAACGAATATTCCACAGGCAGCATAGGGCACCCCTGGCGGTGGAGAAGAATAGCGTGGGAACAGGATTAGGGGGAGGGCCATTAGGATTAGGACAAGTGATTAGGAGTAGCTTAGAGGCCACAGCTGCGCGGTAAGATGTAAAAGACGTGAACACCAACCCCCCCGGGGGCGGGGGGTGGCCGCAGGCGGACGGGAGAGGCTTCGTCCGCAAGCCGCCTCCGCACGGCTCTCTCTCCGCCAGTCTGCCTCCGCGGCCGCGTGGAGCCCTATATAAGCCGCCCCTGGGTTCCTCCCCCCCAGTCCTTTCCCTTGTTCCAAAGAGGCTAAACCTACCTCTCTTTCACACGCATCTCTCTCTCTCTCTCTCTCTCTCTCTCTGCGAGGCATCCATTTCCTCTTCTTCTAGCTTGTGGCGGCCAGCTTGGTGCGGGAGGAAGGGAGTTTGGTTGCGGCCGGCGGAGATGTCTGAGGTGTCGGTGATAAACCAGGCGGAGGTGGAGGTGGAGGAGTCGGCGGCCGGGCTTGAGCTGCCGCCGGGGTTCAGGTTCCATCCCACCGACGAGGAGATCATCTCGCACTACCTCACCCCCAAGGCCCTCGACCGCCGCTTCTCCTCCGGCATCATCGGCGAGGTCGACCTCAACAAGTGCGAGCCATGGGACCTCCCAGGTTTGTATACCCACAGACAAACCTCTCCTTTTTCTTTTCCCTTTTTAATTTCTCCGCAAGAATCTTGGCTTAGTTCGGTGCGTTGTTTTTGCAGGCAAGGCGAAGATGGGGGAGAAGGAGTGGTACTTCTTCTGCCACAAGGACCGCAAGTATCCGACGGGGACGAGGACGAACCGCGCCACGGAGAGCGGCTACTGGAAGGCCACCGGCAAGGACAAGGAGATCTTCCGCGAGAGGGGCATCCTCGTCGGCATGAAGAAGACGCTCGTCTTCTACCGCGGCCGCGCTCCGCGCGGCGGGAAGACCGGCTGGGTCATGCACGAGTTCCGCCTTGAGGGAAAGCTCCCCCACCCGCTCCCACGCTCCGCCAAGGTCCGGTTGTCGCGTCTCTTGCCTTGCCATGTTCTCTTCTCCAAGTTCGTAAATTTTCTTCCTTTCTGGGTTGATGAGTGAGCTAAATCCTCATCTTTTCTTGATGCGTTGCCGCGTGCAGGACGAGTGGGCCGTGTGCAAGGTGTTCAACAAGGACCTGGCGGCGAAGAACGGGCCAATGGCGGCGGCTGACGCGGGGCTCGAGCGCGTCAGCTCGTTCGGCTTCATCAGCGACTTCCTCGATTCCCCCGAGCTTCCAGCGCTCATGGACCCTCCCTTCGGCGCCGACGTCGACGAGGTGATCGACTTCAAGGGCCCCGCGTCCACCTCCGGCCACGCCGCAGTAGGCGCCGGTGCCCATCCCGTGCCGGGCATGAGCCACCAGCTGCAGGTCAAGATGGAAGAGCCAGTGCCGCTGCAGTACAATCTTCATCAGCAACCGCACATGCTGTACTCGAGCCCCTACTTCTCGCTGCCTGCGGTGAACTCCGGCGACCTGCCGCCGGCGATCCGGAGGTACTGCAAGGCGGAGCAGGTCTCGGGGCAGACGTCGGTGCTCAGCCCGTCCCGCGAGACCGGGCTCAGCACCGACCCCAACGCCGCCGGCTGCGCGGAGATCTCGTCGGCGGTGACGCCGTCATCCCAGCAGCAGTTCCTGAACCACCTCGACGACCCCATCCTGGACCTCGCCGACATTTGGAAGTACTGAAGCCTGAATGATCCGGAGCTGCCTACCACCTACCTTGCACCACAGGATTCGCTTCCGGCTGGTTGATTAATTAGTTAATTTGATTGATTAACTTGGTGTCTCATGCTTGTTAGTGGCTGTTTATTGACGTGAAGGCCTCTCGATCGGGTCGGATCAGATTATTATCCGTCCAGACCTCCAGGGATTAGCTTGGCCTCGATCCTTGTTAATTAATCCTAGGTTCATGTCTTGATCCCTGTGTACATACCACTAGTACTATTCTGATTTGTGATTAGTAGCATGATGATTATACAATTAATGGATGTAGATTAGGAGTGGGGCTGCAGGGAGATCGTTTTACGAATTGATTAATTTGGGCGTTTGATGAGCCAGCTAGCGCTAGCTTTATATGTACATGTACCATTAATTGCTTGAGTTTGACACCTCGTTATATGTGAATTGATGCCTCAGTACTTCAAACTTTTTTCTGCTCATCTTTCTGAACCGCTTTCCATTTGTCGATTAATCGCTCAATTACTCCTTTTTTTGGTGCGACTCGACGTGACGAGGGACGATAGTAGTAGTACTAGCACCGATGCTCATCAATGACTTCCGAATCTAGCAGGAGGGGAGAGCCCGTGGATGGGTCGATCGATGGGGGGACCTCTCGGTCATCGCACGCGATGGGTTCGCTCTTGTTTGGATCCATCCAATTATTCCAGGACCATGTCGACGGCCATGTTTTTCCCCATAAAGTTATTTATATTTATACTATCTACGTTAACTAATTTTTAAATAATATATTTTAAAAAAAATTATAAAAAAATTATAGTAAAAAGTATACTGATTTCAACGTACCAATCAAAATTACATACAACTATTTTTTCTACGTATTACCTCTCTAAATAATTAGAATTTAAATATTTAAATCATAAACTATAATCCATCGGTCCAAAACAATCCACCGGTCATCGTGTCCAATTGGTGAGCTGCTTGGGCGCGTAGCTAGGTACGTATGCACTCTGCCCAAGTAGGTTACAAGCTTCTGCCTTCCCTCCTTTATATTGTTGACGTGGAGGTGAGAGACAAAAGCAATGGTCCGCAATGGTAATAGCTAGTACTAGCTATATAGTCAGCTGACGTGGAGGTGAGAGACAAAAGCAAAGACTATTTTATATTGTTGGACCCACATGCTCCTCTCTTATGTTCTTGGACTACGTGAAATAGATCAGCTATTTGCTCGTCGCTAGTGACTACTCTCTCTCCTACTTTTTTCTTGCCACATCAGATCTAGCTAACTAAATCGCCAGCTGTTGGAGACGCCCTTCGGAAACTCTCGTGTCTCCAAGCGAGTAAAAGCCAACGGGCCGAGACGGGAAACGAGACGAAACGGGCACATCCTAACCAACCCCAAGGTCCCCAGCTCGACGGGGGGGAAAACTTGTCGCTCGCGCACACGCCGACCGACGGCGGCGAGCGGGACGGATCAACGTACGCTCGGTGCACGTTGCTGATGCCGCTATTTCGTGCGTTTTTTGCTTGCGCGCACGGCGCAGGCAAAACTCGAAATCGCTTGCTTTCCATTCGACGCAAGAGGCTTGTGGCGCTCGCGCCGGAGTGCGCCGGGTTTCGCGGCGATCTATTTGCCATTTCCACGCGCTCGCTTCGTGCATCAAAACCCGGCGGGAGCAGCCCAGGAAGGAAAAGGATGCAAGGATCAGCAAAGAGCCATCCATTCGGGCGCATAAAGAGCGCAAAGCACTAGAAATATCCCCCCTCACCCCAGGGCTAAAGCTTTACGAGGGGCCCTGGGGATTCGGATTGGATTAGCTGTTCATGTCGCGCAGTGACGTCAGAACTTTAGGCTCCCATCCAATGGCACGCTGCACCTTTCCATTGTTTTATCTTCTCTTTTTTTAAAACAACTCTACCCTCTGGGGGGATGGACAGGTTAGCGATGTTTTTTAGTTACAACTCTACAACTCCTCGTCAATGATCAGACGGGGTTTAAATAAGCATTAGCACTAATTGTCAGGGCACTCGTTGTTCTCCTGGGGGATGCATGTTGCCTTGCCCCTAGGCTTGTGTTAATTAATTTCCCTGGGGCCGATGTGGATGTCCAGATGCAGGTTGCTTTCAGTCTGTTGATTAGGGTGCGGATTTTGTAGGGGATTTTATCCGGTGATTAGACAAAGCCATAACCCATAGCCAGTGGCAGTTGGCGTAGGGCCTATGATTCATTAGATATTGTTTTCCTTTCCCCACCTACAAGAATAAGAATACTAGATGTTGTTTTTAAAAGGCTCTCTCTAAGCTTTCTTTCTTTTTTTTTGCATCATATTGATGTCAGGGATCGTCTGGGGAAGTGACCACTAACCACCAAGCCATAGCTAGGCTACAAGAGTATTCCCAAATGTTTGCATCGGAAGGGGATTTTCCACGCTCACCCTGATTCGCTTTCGTTTGATATGGCTTGGACGCACACCCGGATCGGAGCAGGACAACTCCACGGCTGTGTATAGCTAAATCCTAATCTGGCTCCGAGGTCCACCAGGTGATCGAGTAGGTAGTAACCCAACTGCAAGCATTGGCCAAAACGGGAACCGGGTGCAATAATAATACATGCATTTTGTGCGAAGAATATGCATGGTCCACCAATGTCAACAAGCGAGCATACGGCTCACTTGGAAATTTAGGCAGTGAAAAAAACTTAAGGTTCACGAGATGCTCAAGTTCAGCTTGTTCTAGACTCGATTAAGTTCGAATTCTAGATAAGCTCATGAGTCTTGAGCTTTTTTATAGTCCACATACATACCGACTCTTAACGAACTTATTCGAACTTGAGTTTGAACTTGAGTTTTTTTATTATTAAAATTAATATATGCTAAATTATTTTTTACTGTTATTAAGTTTACTCGAGCTGAGCTTGAGCTCGAGTTTTTCTTATTATTGAAAATTAATGCTCTAGTTTTTTTTATTGTTGAAAATTAATGTATATTAAATTATATTAATTGTTATCGAGCTTATTCGAGCTGAGCTCAAGCCGAACTCGAGCCAAGCTTTAGGTTTAGACCCTAACTTAGACTTGCTTGAGTTCAGCTTGAGTTTTTACTGAGTTCGAGCTTAAGAGATCAGGTTTATTCGAATTTGTCTCGTTTATGATCCTATTTGAAATTGAAAGCTATAATTTCTTTCCATAATGATCGGATGGCTTAGGTCAGCAATCGGATAGCATCCTTGTAGATGTGTACACGTACTAAAATTTAAAGCTCTGGCGAGTATGTAACATGTACTGTTCGTACGCATGAGAAGGTGCTGGTGTCCACTGAGGAGGTGCCTGCTCGTGGTCGGTTTTCCGTTTCTCTCTACGATGTAAGAGGGCGACACGCGTGCTCTTTTAGAAGTGCAGTCTGATCTGGGACCAGCGTTACACTACGACCCCTCTCTTTTTTTTATGGTTCTAAGTTCCAGCTTCTCTAAAAATTAAAACAATCGGATTATCTTTTTTAAATAGCTTCTCGAAGTTGTTACAGGGCTTACTATATCTTCCCAGATTATTGACAGGTATGCAACATCCAATCCAGCAATTGTTTGCTCCTTCAGCAAGAGAGATATTTACCAGATAAAATGAGACCCTTGAGTAATGGCTGATATGGACCTTCCATATACTTTTCGAATGAGATCCGGTACCCCTTTTTGTTTTTGTAAAGTATGTAATCCTCTTTGACAATCATGTTCCGCACACGCTCTATGATTCTACACTTAGGCCCTGTTTGGATCAGTTTCAGATTCTTAAAAACCAGCTATTACTTCTAGTTTTTAAAAGCTGGTTTCTAAGCAAAAACTGATGGGGTGTTTGGATCCCCTAGTTTTTAAAAGCTGGTTTCATTTATGATTGGTGCTAATAGACTATTATACCCTTACATTTATGATTGGAAGCGTCTGCGTGTGGTCTTTAATGAGGGTAAATGGGTATTTGTGCAAAAAAAACTGGCAAAAGCTGGGTATCAACAGCTTCTTGGTTTTTAAGAATCTGGATAGGTAGATTTTAAAAACTGCCCCAAAAACTGGTCTGTTTGGATCCCACCCAGTTTTTAAAAGCCAGATTCTTAAAATTTGGGTGGATCCAAACAGCCCCTTAACGCGCTTGTCGATCAGTGGTACCTGTAATTAATGTTAAGGTAGTTGTACTGTTACTTTTACATAAAGAGTCGTAATAAATCGTAATAAATCTTGTAATAGCTTAGTTCCAACATACTTTTCAGTCATTATTGGAGTAGCATACTTCAAAAGTACTTATACCTTGTTAAAATCTTTCGTAAAGGATTCACTTGTAGTCCCATTTGAAATACAAGAATTTTATAGATTTTTTATATAGATAAATTGCACTGTTGTTCACAACGCGTGTATTCCAAATCGAGTTCTCGTTTTGTCACCCTCCCGCCCACGACGTCTCACGCGCTTCGTCGCGTGCGAGCGCAACGGCGATGCCTGTCCATGGCCCACCGGTCTCCACCCATTGGTTGGTGTAGTCTTGGTGTCAAAGGAAAAAAAACACCCCAAGCCAACGCTCGGGGACCCACCCGTCCACCTCATTCTACCCTGTTCTGGATGAACATTTTCTGCACCACAGACCACGCCGTTTCTGCTGCTGCAAGCATTTCTTTCCTGCCAAATAAATGGATCACAGTTCATGCTTTGATTTTCCTCCATGCCTGGCTTTGTTAATGAAAAGGAACCATCCTGCTACGGACTGCAAAGCCCTTGATCTGCCTGTAACAAACGCAACAAAGTTGCCTAACCTCGATGGACGAAGAGATTAATGCTCTAGCTACTCCATGGCTTGGAACCACCAAACAGTCCAAACTGCCGCAGCTAGCTTTGCTACTGTGTCACGCATCTTTGATCTTTCTAGCATACACATGGTATGTTTCACATGGCATATTTGCCTCATGTAAGCAGGGCGCCTTTCTGACCTTGACGAGTCACCACCCCGTCGGTTTATCCTTCGCATTAAAGTGTGCGTATCAGAAAAGAGTACCAAACCATTATGTCTATGTAAGAGCGGATGCACCCCAAGTCCATCTCCGACGCAGCACGCCGGCTGCTTAACTACAACGATTACGTACCAACCTTACTGTAGTAGCACGAATCGACGGGCATGAGCTAAGCTGATCGACCGACGCGATCAGCTGGTAAGGTTTGGTGATTGGAGGCTTATAAGGTGGTATTCGTTAGAGTTTCCGCTTTCAGCTTCTAGGTTTGGACTTCTAGCCTTTTAATTTCATTTCTTTTTTATTTTTGTTTTTCTTTTTTCTCTTATTTTTTGTATTATTTATGATGATATAACTTTTTTAAATTTAGCTATGCTAAAAAACTAACAATAGATACAGTAAAAAAGTTTCTACAATATAAAATAAGATATAAACTTAAGCTTAAAAACAGATGACCCAGCTAACGTACCCTCTCTTTCGCCCTCTCTCTTTCGCTCTCTGTCTTGATCTCACCTGTTTTTCCTATGGTTGGTACGCCCTTGTCCTTGTCAGTGGTACAGGCGAACAAAACCTAGTCCAGTGATACTTTTGCCCGTGGCTCAATGGCATAAACAAATGGATGGGTTAAGATCGACACGCCATTAAGCTTTGAGCTCTCGTGTCATGTTCGGTTCCAATATTGTGCGAAGTAAAACGCCATGAAAGCAATTGATGTGCGTGTCACTGTGTGCGCGCGAGCGCGCGCGCCTAGGCGGGCGACACGCGCGCATGAAGGTTCATGCATGTGTAGGGGCGGCACTGTACTCCGTACCGGCGTCTCAACCGCGCGCTTGGCAAAAACTGCACGCATCACGCAGGGGGCGCAGCCCTTAATGATACGTTTCGCGACCACGGCCTCGCAAGTCATCGTGTTGGTAGTTCAACTTCGGGCATATACCGCCATGCGAGAGTTTTCGAGGTCTCAAACGCCATAAATGTGCGCTGAACCGAACAAGGAGAGTATTTTGGAGCCATCCGAAGGGTCTTTGCCGCTTCGTCACTCTAATCGATCGATCGATCGATCTGAAGCTAGCCCATCATGTCAACGGCTGCAATTAATGTTACCGAGACTAGTTCTAATCGCCCACTTGAATACCGAACACAAGAAAGAATCTAACGTAATCTACCATGACGCTATGATCGAGTATGCAGATCTACTGGACCTGGTTCTCTCTTTTTCGTTGGCTCGTCCGAGAAGCTGGCTGCGCGTGTGGTTGCTTCGCATAGTTGCCAGGTGTGCTCCGTTGAGTGCGCCACCTGGGAACTCTGATGGCTACATTTCCTTGCCTCATGGCTGACAGGTGCCACCTAGGACGCCGGCCATGAGAACACGTTTGTAACTGTAGCTAGCCTTTTGAGAGTTTTAGAAGCAAGGGCTAGATGTGTATTCAAACAGGCTAGGGAATAGAATTCAAAAGGAACGCGTGTGAATGGGCCCAATTGGCGGTTGTTTATTGACGTGTTTATGCTCCAGCGAATTCGTTGTATTATCATCGAGCCGTAGTGTATCGAAGGTTTTACGTACGTAGCTAGCTAGTTTAAGATTAGGGGTCTGTTTGGTTGGTGTCTAATTTTACCATGCCTAAACTTAGACAATATGTGGCTGCCACAGAAAGTGTGGCTAACAAAATCCAAGCCACACTTGTGGCAAAGTTTGGCAAGAAACTGAGTCTATGACGTGTGGGGCCGGGGTGCTAAGAAAGTGTGGTATGCCACAGTTACGCCAGTGAACCAAATAACTACCTAAAAATTATGGTACATCTAACTTGTGGCTAGGCACCTTCTGGTCATGAGACCCCTAGGTGACGGCTGCGAACGAAGAGGCGTTTGGAGACGGCATTCAAGAGTTGCTCAGCTCGTTTGCTGCGCCGTTGACGACTCCTCGATATGTGCGTGCCTTCCCGAAATGGCATGGGCACACGCACTAATTTAATCGCGTTGAGCTCCCAGTGTTATAAATTCGTGGAAGACTCAGCGCTGGACCTTGAAGCAAACCCGTACTTATCTGATAACGATAAGGGAATTGTCAAAAAAAATAACGACGAGGAAGTGTTTCTATACCTTTTTTCAATTGTAATTTATATAAGTTTTAAAATATAATAAATAGGAGATAAATATTATCTAACTGTTTGTATACGTTTGAACATATTTGCTGTCGAACAAAACTGCTAGCTAGGGCTACAAAATTTTCGAAGCGCAGATTTGTTGAACAGGATGCATGCAGGTGTGCATGAATTCTTTGGGTCCAACGAGTGTCACACAGAACGTACGCCTCGAGAACCGTACGTCAAAGCACTCAGAAACGAGCTCATTCCGTATGCGCCTGATGTGACGGCCCTTGCATCCAGGCGACGTCGTTTGATCCGCCCTCTGGTGGAACTGGGGTTGGGCTAGGTAAATTATAGCTCAAAGCCTAACAATACTATTAATACTATCTCTTTTAGTACCCTTTTTATGATATATATGGTATATCGGCCTAGCCTAAGGCCTGAAAAATTTTCAGCTCGGCAGCCCGGTGGGAGCAGACGGCAACCAAGGCCACAAATGCAGCTAGCCAGCCCAACTGAGGAATCAATGAGAGTGTCTCAGCCAGTCCATGCATTTTTCATAGCCCATCCACCAACTAGAAGTGAAAAGGAAACACTAATCCCCCGATCAAACCTCACCTTAGCCCTAGCCGGCTTGGAGCAGCTGCGCAGCCCTCGATCGGCCGACCCACACGACGTGACTGCGCCCCCACCACCGGCCACCGCCCTCGCCTGCACCGTGTTCCCGGTCCGTCGGCTGCCACCCTGGCGGACCTGTGCCTCTGGTTCCGCTGCTCCGTGTGCTCTCGCCAAGTCGCTGCACAGCGCCACGGGCTGCACTTGCACGCCGCTACCCTCACGCATTAGTCTAGCTCATGAGCTCAACACAACAACACCCACTACTCGTCTCATCCACTCCAGTGCTTCACCAACAAGCCGCCGAGCAGAGCTGAAAGCAAGTAACTAGTAGGTACTAGAAATTATCTTTTATGTTTCGAAATTTTTGAATCGGATTGTTGATAGTTGTCAGTTGATACAAAGAGAATGTAATTAGTAGGAATTATCTTTTATGTTTTGAATTTAGGATATTTTATTTTATTTTTTATGCTGTTTTTGTAGTAGTCTCAAGTCAGCGTATTCCGCAAATAGCCTCCAAGCAGAGGCGAAATTAGGTCCACGGCAATATGTCATTACTTTGCTTTTGGTGCCCTTGTATCCAAGGAGCTTTCCTACAAACTTAAAGGTATTGATGATTTCATGAGGCAATCTTGATGGAGTTTCGTTATAGGATACCTTTACATGTTCTTGCTTGGATCTTAGGCCTATTAATCATTTGCAGAGCTACCCAAAGTCTGCTAGGTGGGTTCTTCCTGATTCATACTTGGTTGTGAAAAAAATAAGGACTATGGAGGTAATGATAACATTTTTCGTATCTGAATAAAGGGCATTCAACATTTTCTTATTTGTTAGGGTCCCACCAACAACCTGATTACTTTTTGTTTTTGCCATTCTATATGATGCTAAGTGTTGTTGGTTGCATTTTCTTCCTAGTTATGTGCCCATTATTTGATTACACGAGGGCTTTTTATGTGGTTAGGGATATGCTTGTCGTTATGGACCAGGTAAAAGAGGGGTCATGAACTCCTTGAGCTTTGTCCAGTCAGCTCAGGTGAATCAATGAAGTAATCTATAAGCACTTTACTTTTTATCTTCTGTTTCAGGGGAACCCTTTATAGATGGGCAAGCTGTTCCTCATGATCCTAAATACCACGAGGAGTGAGTCGGGAACAACGCCCATGCCAATGACTTGGTAAGTTGGTTGGTTAGAAATTTGGAACCGTTCAATTGTTTAGTGCATGATCTGACACTCATATCCAATTTCAAATGTTTACTCCCGTGTTATTTTTGCAGGTTCTGTTTTATGTCTAACTATCAATGAAGAAATGATAGAACATGATAGAGAGCAAATCTTCATTATTTAGGTACTCAAATTGTATATGGACTATGCTATGTTGTTTATATTTTACCATGTTTTTTTTCTTATTATGTCTTATGTTTTAGTATTGAACTCAAGTTTCATATCAATGATTCATTTATGATGTACTTTTATTATGTCATGGTATGTGTATAAATTGACATAGTTCTAGGTGGTTAGATTTTAACTCAGGACATAGCTAAATATTGGTTCCGCCATTGGATCCGCCATTATGTCATAGTGGCTGCAATGCGGAGCGGGTCATGGCTTCATCAAGCCAAGTGTTATGTAGTACATGGGCGTGGCGTTTGGCTGGCCGGTAAATCGATCTTTTCGGGCTCGCCCACACGGGTGTTGCAGCGTAGCGTAGGGCCGTGCCTTTTTTTGTTTGTCAAATTTGTGCGTGGCTCTGCTGCTCATTTACTATGCCTCCGTTTATTCCACATGGCCATTTATTAGCGGGTGCGCTTGTATTTAATCGACACAACATTTTCTAAATGCAAGAAGTCCGTCTTACCATTAACTTATGTCCAAAGTATTACACCCCTCGACTATCGAAACCGGATCAAATCACTCCTCTCGCTCTAAACCATCCCAATTTTGGATGACATGGCGTGATGCCATGTGTACATATTTCGCTGATGTGTCGTACCTAGTAGTTTATAAAAGGGTCTCTCTAAAGATAAGAAATTACATAATAACGCTTGAAGCATACAAATAGGACTCAAAATAAAGAAAAAAATTACAAACAAACCCTTGCAGATTTCTATCGTTGCTCCACTTGCCATGGACACCCAGACCTGAAACCAGCATGCTGGATCAATAGCTGAAGAATGGCCTCCTTGGAGTGGAGTTTGAAAAGCAGAGCCGAGGATCGACAACGGATTCCTCAGGGGATGCACTCGGCAAGGTCCCATTGAGCTGCAGCTGGAACATTTGATGATTTGATCTTCAATCCCGGTGACTTGAGAGCTTGCAAGGGCTTGTTTGTAATATTTTTCTTTATTTTAAGTCTTCTTTGTATGCTTCAAGGGTCATTATGTAATTTCTAATGTTTAGAGGGACCCTTTTGTAAAATTACCAGGTACGACACATCATCGAAACCTGTACACACCTGTACACGTGGATGCCACATCATTCAAAACTGTGGTGATTTAGGGCGAGGGGATGATTTGATCAGGTTTTGATAGTCGATAGTGTAAAGTAAACGGCTTTATAATTGAGGATATTATTTGGACTTTTAAGATAAGTTAAGGGGTAAAGTTGGCTTCTTCGTTCCTAAAAAGGCTAAAATACGTGTTTCTTTTTCTTGACGCTTTTTTTGGTTTGGCCTCTCTCTCTCTCTCAGACTTCGCTTGGCTTCTTGCAAGTGGCGATGGCGCCCATCGACGAGAACGACCATGTATAGTTCTGACAAGATTGTATGCAATGCAAAGGTCCTAGACTGTACCATGTGCAAAGTTCAAGATCATGGAGTACTACCGACTACGTACCTCGCTCCGCACAGCATGTATCACAATCATCACGGGAAGGAGCAGATGTAAGTGAAGTAAGCTCCCGTGATAGTCTATCTACTTCCTTCTCTAACTCGGTACATCTAGCCCTAGCTCTAGCATGAAAACCACCTAACTTAAGAAAAGCATGATTGAGCTGGTCGTAGGTGGGGCATACCACGTCCGAGTCAGAGTACAGCTCGCTGTCGCTCAGTTCGCCCTCGAGGGCCATGAAGCACATGCCGGAGAAGTCGTCGCCGCTCTTGAGATCTTGGTCACCCGTCCCGTCGTCGTCGCTCCATCCCTCCACCTCGCTGAGGTCGAGGTCGTCGAACGCGGTGAGGACGCGGTAAAAGAGCTTCTTGGCCTTCCCGAAGTCGCGGAACTTCTTCTTGCCTTGGGCAGGGACTGGAGGCTTCTTGTTGCGGTTCTTGTTGGTGTAGTCGTTCTTACCCGAACCGCCGTAGTCAGCTTTGCCCTTCTCCAGTTTGGGGCAGTTTGCCCGAATGTGGTTGGGGCCACCACACTCGAAGCAGATGACTGGCCCGCCTCTCTTTCTGTCCCTCCTCCTCTTGTAAGCATGCGAGAACTTCCGAGCTAGGAGGGCCAGCTGTTCATCCTCTAGCTGGTCTAACTGATCATCAGTTATGTCACAGAGAGCAGCAAGGGAGAATCCCCAAAGAGAATCAGAAGAAGAGGAACCAGAAGCCAACGTGGGATTAGTGACCAAAGCCATCGACTGTGACTTCGACCTACGAGAGACAACGTCAATCTCGTGAGTCTTGAGGCGCGAGTACAGCGCGTCAAGAGTCAAGGTCGAGAGGTCTGTCGTGTCCTTGATGGTGGTCACTTTCATCTCCCAAACACGCAGATCAAGTGCCGCGAGCATCTGATGAGCGTTGTCTGAGTCGGGGTATGTGAGACCGACCGCTCGGAGGTTGCTCAAGATTTTGTGAAATCGCGAAAAGCACTCGTCCAGGGACTCACCAGCAAACATCTCGAATTTGTTGTATTCGCGCTTGAACTGGTCCTGTCGAACCGTCTTAATCTGGGTGGTGCCCTCATGGTATGCGTCGAGGGTCACCCAGATATCGTAGGCGGACGACAGGTGAGAGATGCGATCGAATTCGCTTCTGCTCAAGCCCTGGATAATGATGTTCCTTGCCTTCGCATTTGCCTCAACATCGGGCATGTTTGCCACGTTGATGTTCTCATCGGCAGGAACAACATATCACACCTTCACCTTCCGCCAGATGACTTACCCCTGAGCCTGGATGTATGTCTCCATTTGGCTCTTCCAGAAGGGGTAATCGATGCTATCGAAAACGGGCGGCTTGGTGGAGTACTTGTCCGTCGCCATGGCTCTAGAGACCGGTTAAGATCTATGAAGAAGAGCTAACCGGCTCTGATACCAATTGAAGGACCGAAATGGCGACAGAGGGGGGTGAATGGCGCTCTCAAAAATTTATCCCCGACAAGTACTGCCTCCTAGTCTCTCCTCCGATAGCTAACGAGCTATGAAGAAGAAATCAAATTTGCTCACAAGATTTAGGTACTACTGCTGGCCAAAAGAAAACTTGTCTCAATAAACTCCGCTGCTGCAGAAAACAGAAATCAGAGGGCAAACCAGAGATCATGAAGGCTAAAAACTGCTGGCCAAAAAGCTAAAAGAAGTAACCAACAGAAACCTGGAAAAGCAGCTACAGAGATATTACAGACCAATAGCTGTTCGGCAAAGCATTAAAAAGGGAATCCAAAAGGCTTAGAGGCAAGCACTTGTCGACATCTCACTGCCTGAAGCCTAAAGCAAAATCAGTTTGACAAGGAAATGCCAAACCTGGCAGCTGGCCGAACTAAAGAAGTATTCTTGAAATGATACGTACGTGAATGCATGGTCATACACAACAACTCAAGAATGAGCTTTTCCTCTTGCCGAGAAACTAGCAGTTAATGAGCTTTTAAATTCTGTCGAACAGCCAAAGAACTGAAAGAGCAAATCGGTTTTTTTAATATTATTTTTTTACTTGCTGTCCTTCCCAGAAGAGATGAACAATACTTTAATCCAAAAGGGAACCAAACTACGTACTGCTGGCCAAAATAAAGATTCTTGCCAAAAGCCTTAAAGGCTAGATGCAACCACAAATAACATGCAGGATCAAGAACATCACCTCAACAAAGAAGGAATTACGGGGAAGATCAAAGATCAAAAAGACAAAAAAAACTTGACAAAAATTCAATCACAAAGAAAATCACAGAGAAAGATAAGAGCTCAAACACAAGATATCATAAACACGATACGGAGACATACATGATTGATATAGAATGTTTACATCTCAATCCATCCTCTCCCTCTCAATCCTCAAGAACACCAAGAGCTACACATGCTTCTTGGGAGGAACACACACATACACATATGGAGAGACCCAAATGAAACCCTAACTTTTACACTCACTCTCTCAAAATTTCAGCACACATCTCCCTCTCTATTTATATCCTCTACTAATGGGTTTGCACCATGCTTTACCCATTAGGCCTTCAACAACTCGGCGCTTTATCCAAACCCGATCCCTTTTGTGCCGCTTTACGTTTTTTACCGAAACGCCCCTCGCGCACCTTTCAGGAAGCTTCCTCATCCCTTGCCTCGCAAGCCACGCAGCTTCGCCGTCTTCGGCACACCTCGACCGTTCTGACCTCAGCGCCACCTGCGCCTAGTCCGGTCCATCGTGCCTCGCCACGACTCCACCTCGAGTCCACGTCGTCTTCGACACATCCCGACCGTTCTGACCTCAGCGCCACCTACGCCTAGTCCGGTCCTCCGTGTGTCGCCACGACTCCACTCGATGTCCTGTAGCCACACAGACAAGAAACACGTCAAATAGCACCGCTCGACACATGAAAGCGTAAATAGCATCAAAACACCATACTTACGCATGAAGAAGTCCAAACCTGTCGAATCACTGGAATATACATCCTAAGTCCATACGACCAAGTTTGACCAAGTCCAACCGAGCTCGTTGCACTACGCAACGTCAAGGTCCGAACCACTCCAAACCAAACTCGACTTTTCTAAACCTATGTCAATTACTCATCATACACACGGGATGACCTCCACATGGTCTCTCAATTGCAAAATATGAGAACTTCCCATGGACACAGCCAACGCATAGCATCAATTAAGAATCTAGCCAAAGCAATTCTGAACTATACAAGCACGGAGACAGGGCAAGACGTACCGGTGTGGGAGAAGATGATGGCGTAGCCATTACCGACGTAGCCGTGGATGCGGATCTTGCCACAGGTGGAGTAGAATTAGTCCACTTTGAATCATGCATATTATATTGATAATCTTAAATTAAAAACTTCCACAAAGAACATTATGAACTTAAATCCAAATTAGGAACCAATTTTATAATTTTATAAGAGGACGTGGTGTAGATAGGAAGAAGCAGCAAAAGGAGTTGATATAGTGCAAATAAATCTTGCTAATGTCGTGAAAGAGGAAGCCGAGCATGGGAGCAGCATCCGGTCGCCATGTAGAGGAAGTAGAAGAAGCAGGGGAAGCCGGTGTCACAGATCCGAGGGTGATGAGGTCAGGAGCAGCAGCAGCAGCAGGAGTTGGTGCAGGTCGTCGTCCCCTTCGGCGTGTCTTGCTGATGAAGAGGAGTACAAGTGGGGATTTGGGGGCTTAGATTTGTGGATAACATAATGCAGGTTGGGCTATGGAGGTGCCGATCTATGGTGGCTCGGAGTTGTTGAAGGATTTAATGTAAAAAGAAACGGATATTTAGATTTGGTGAAAGATTCAGCTGGCTGTGAAGGGGAGGAGTAGATTTGGGGCTGTTGGTAGGGCTTTTTAAAATTTAGTTATGCTAAATAAGTCATAATTAACTATAGTGTAATTTTAACTAGCTATAATGTAATTTTAACTATAAATTAGCATATTTGAGCTCAATCTAACGGCATCTTTGAGCGGCCCTGCTAGTTATACGTACGGAATGGTCAGCCGATCTTAAAAATGCAAGCCTGTCGCATCGCATGCACCCCGCCCCCGCGCTGATGTGATCTTGGTGAAACGTGCTTGTCAGAGAGTGAGAGAGACGGGAAAACCCCCCAACATTATGGCTCTCTTGTGTTTCCTTTTCTTCAGAATAACCGTAATTAGATGGCATATCCTTATCAAACATCATCTTGATACCGTGTTTTTCCCTCTTAAAAACGCGTCCCCCTTGCATCCGATCGCTTACTCAAAGCTGCTCGGACAAAGCCACAGTGGCAAATCCACATCAGCAGTTGCTTAGCTAGCACCTGAAATAATAATAAAAAGCAACGACCTTTCCAAACGTTTGCAGTTGCTCTAGTCCGTGTCACAACCCACCTCCGCCGACTTGTTTTTTAGATGTCCGCGGACTTAACGAAGAAACATTGGACGGACGGACAGAGAGCAGCTTATCCTCCTCCCAAAACAAAAGAAGAAGAAGAAGAAGAGCATTTGTTTTTTGTACGGCGAGCGTCGTTTGCTGGCCCATAAAAAGGCTCTTTTCGGGCCGACCTCTCAAACTATCGGGAGACTGCGACGCCGATTTCTCGCGACTTCTCCACCGCCGGAGCGCTTCCCAGCGCGGGAAGCGAAACCCTGCTCCTCCCAAGTCCCAAATCCGTCGCGACTCGCGAAGCCACCCGCTCTGATGGCGTCGTTGCCGCCGCCGCCTCTTCCTCGAGCGTCCGCCAATCCCTCCCCCGCACCGCCGATACAGCAGCAGCCTGTGTCCGGTCCGGCGGCGACGCTCCTGGTGCGGCACCTCCCGGAGGCGATCCCGTAGGAGATGTTCTCCCGCCTCTTCCCCCATTACGGCGCCACGTCCGTCCGCCCCTGCGCCGGTGGAAAGTACTCGCCTGCCCACTTGTGCTTTCTCTGGTGTTTCACGTGTTAAATTAATTTTTGGTAGTTGGTGCATGTCTTTTGGTGATACTGAGATGGCGTACTGTGTTAGTGATTGGATGTGTTAGTGAGTCACTTCATTAGTTACTACAATTCCTGAGTAGATGGTGAGGTTTTGTGATTATTAATACCATTTTCACTATTATGTAACAGGTTGAGGAATTGTGCATTTGTGGATTTTAGGGACGAGATGGCGGCCAATCAGGCACAGTCTCTGCTGAGCAGGTTCCTTTCATCAAATACACGCTCTGCTTGATCACTTGTACAATTTTTGTTCCAACTAGCTGCGCATAATGGCGTATTTTCTCATCTTAATTTTGTGAATCGATCTTTTGTCCTTTACTATTGTGCTCGCTAAGGGATGGTTTTGGCAGGCTGAGGTTCCTCGGGAAAGCATTGATAGTGGAGAGAGTGAACCAGCCAGATGAAAAGAACATGAACGAGAAGCATCAGGAGCAATCAGCACACGGGATGTCTCAAGTGCCAAGTATGAATTCCCTAAACCAGAAGAATTCTACATCTGCTGCTGAACCGATTGCTCCTAGGCTTGGTGTGGACTACCCATTTCCTCCTCACCTTGAGTATGTTATCACTGTCATCATTTTTTAATGCATTATATTCTAACATGTTCATTTTCCTGGGAATATAATCAAGCCATTTCATGGAGTTAATGAATATATTCTGTTTTCTGAATTATATATCTGCAACATTGTCTGCGAACACTCATTTAGTAACTTAAGATGTTTAGTTGCTATCTAAAATTTGAGAATTCAGAATCCAATAGCCTAAGTTCACCTTTGTACTAATTACACGGTATATTGTTGCCCTAAGGACCCTAACTGCAAAGTTGTTCCTTCCCCCCCTGTTACAAATGCTTGGATTCATGAGAAATATCAGTTGGTTTATCTATGTTGGATTGTGAAGCAGTTTAATTTACTGCCACCGGATTGCTTAGTCTAAAGGCCAGCGAACTGTCAATGCAAAGTATCTATGGCCCATTCCCTGATATTATCCATCTGGAAGTAAGCAAAATCAGGCTAGCATATCAATTCCAAGCTATTGAGTTCAAATTGTTTTCTGGCTTAAAGTCAATGCAATTATGATACACCGTAGTTCTGCAATGGTTTATAGTTTGCAGAAGCACTTTGTTATTCATTGCTGGTGGTTCTAATCCACCATAGTTGCTCGAGCTTCATCTGAGTGCGCTTTATTTTTTGTAGGTATGCATATCCACCGCCAGATGGAAACATATTGACAAATATAGTCAATGCTCTCATTGCTGTTCCCTGCTTTTACACCCAGGTTTTTTAGGATTTCAACCTCGTGCACTACTGTTGCAAGGCATGATTTTGTTTATTCAGCATGAGCAGATGTATTTAGATCGATGTATTGTTTTTTCACAGGTGCTGCATTTGATGAACAAGATGAACCTTCCAGCTCCATTTCGGATGTCATTGCCTACTCCACCTCTACCATCACAAGTGTCTGCTCCTCCTCCCCCTCCACCACCGCAGCCTTCTACGACGGAGAAACTCCATTTGGCTGATTTGTCTAGTAATGAATCTGAGTTGGAATCTTCTGATGTACTTGCTACTTCTGCGTTTCTAGTGCTCACTTTGTATGTCTTTGCCATATTATTTATGCACACTTTATTTATTCCAGGAAGATGTTGATAAAAGGAAAATCAAGCGCGCAAAGCATGAAGCTATTGTTGGTCCTGCAGTTGATAAAAGTGTTGCTCATCAAGCAATCGGGGTGAAACCAGCTGCATTAGTTTCTAGTAAGCTTCAAATGATAAAAAAGAAAAACCCAGTACTGCAGGTGAACCATTCTTTCTCATTACTGAAAAACTGAGTGTCTTCTCATTTTCTAATGAAATGGTTCTGTGCAGATAAAAATTGCCCGTAAGGCTGCACGGAAGGAACTTGCTGATCAAAGTACTAATGAGAAGGAAGTATCAAGTGATGAACAATTTGAAGAAAAACATTTTCTCACACCTCAGGAAACAGGGAAATAGAAATTACTGCCAGAGGAGATTTTGTCCCTTCCTACGTTCAAGGTACACGAACTTTCCTTACTGAGTCTTATTATGTCATTTGCACAAACATTTCAAGGACATGTTGGTTGGCCTGGACGTCTTGGTGATGTAATTCTCTAGTGATATTATCCTGTAACTTCAAGATGATTATTATGAATATACATTGTCATCAGTTGTTTGAGTTGTTTTCAACTTCTTTATCTTGATGATGAGAAGCTAATAATTTGAAGAATGGTGACCCCCCCTTTTTGGGGGGGGGGGGGGGGGGCAGAATTATACTCCGGGGAATCCTGCCAGCGTGTTATACACTAAGTTCAGTTTCTAAATGCTCTCTACAGGATCACTTTTCGAAAGCATGGACACTGCATCAAGTTAATGCAGGTTAGATGCACATATCTTTCGCTTGTGCCCTGATCATTATCCAAAAAGAATTTGTTCATAGAAACCTAAATGATGTTCCTCGGTCTGCATCTTTTTTATTCGTGGTGTAAAAAAGCTGCTGGTTGTTTGAGACCATCTCGCTTTTGGGCTTTCCTGCCGCCATGTTGCTTCATTTTGCTAGTGCATTGTTCTGTTTTTTGAATTGTTCTGATCTTGTTACAGGAGGGACGGATGCAGGGCCAAGCCTTTGTGACATTTCCATCTGTTGAACTTGCTCAATGCGCACTGGTTAGTGACTATCAATATGATCCATTAATTTTTAATGTTGCACAATAAGACACATACCTAATTTACCAAATTCCAGTGGCAAAGCCATCTGCATATTCAAAAATCCAAAGTTGCTCACCAGACTCAACACGGACAAACTTTGTTTGAAGTTGCTTTAGCACAGCTGAATGAGGAAAAAGGGAAATTAGTGAAGTACATTAGTTGTCTAGGAAGAACGTGCATCAGCTGTAGTTCTGAGTGTTTGTTTGACCCTAGATTTTTCTTTATCAAGTCCATGAGAAGCATCCGCACTAAAATATGGTTTCATTTATGGTTTTGCAAAATCTAGTAGATGGTTATGTGTTCAAAGGCAAGCTGATGATCATACAATTTGGTAGAAACCCTGCTGCTAACAAAGCTTCCTAAGATGGGTTACATTCTTTCAGATTCTGATGCACTTTATAGTTGGTAGAGATTGGCAAGTGGCAACCAAGACTGCGTGTATGACACCCTGAAATGTGAATATCGCAGTTGTTTTTTTATTGATTCCATATGGATTGTAATTGCTTTACGGTGTTTGGTAAGGAAGAACATTGGTTGTTTCAATCCACTGACCTTTAACATCGTACTTTCTTCTGCGTTGTTCAATCTATAATATCCTCTCTAGGAAAACAAATGCAACTACTGTTCTACATTAACCGTATACTGCTCACTACGAACTGGCAAAGTTTCTGGAAAGACTGCTACAATGCATCCGTGTAGGACAGAAGGGTGAAGCTTTTGATTCAGATACAAGGCACGTACATGCTTTGCGGTGGTCATGTTCTGCGTTCTGAAATATGTTGTATTGGAAGACAATTGCACTAGCAGAAGGTTGTCCTCTCTGGGTGTAAAATATGCTCTATATCAACCAGTTACTGCTGTATTACTGCTGTAGATGGTTTACTTGATACTGGTTGTGGAGCCCTCCAACTAGCGATGTACCGCAGTTCAATATTCTGGCCTGAAACTGCATTTTGTTTTCCTGAACTAATTGGTCGGTTACTTCTCCTTGTTGCCTGGTCTTGTGAGCGAAGTTATTTCTATTTGGATAAGCCAGCAAACTGTGTGTATATCATTAATGCCCTGCCCTTTGCTGTCAGATGCTCGTAATTCCCTTGACAGTAGTAACAGTAAACATGGCTGCCGATTTAAGGGATGGTTTCTGTTTTTTTAACTATAACTGATTTATTTTTCACTGTATCTGATGATATCTTATTTGATATAATTAAATTATAAAAAATTTAAAAATAGAAAAATAAATTAGCCCAATATGGAACATTTGAAGGAATATAGAAAAAGAAAAGATAAAAAAGTTAAAAAAAATAAAAAAATAGAAAAATAAAATTAATGAATAGTATATTAAAAACCGGAAGCCGAAACTACCTCCTATTTTTACACCTGAAATCTGGAAGGCTGCACCTTTCGTGTCTTTCTCCTCCTTCATGTGCGATCACGGGCAAATGTCTTCTGACATTTGGTTTGAGTGGCGTATGCTACTCCCTACAATCAAAGGCTAGTTGGGCCTTAAAATAGATATCTCATATCAACCAGGGCCATATTTGTTTGCTATTAACATATATCAATCCGTTTATCCATATTTGGTTTCTATGGTGGTGCTTAGTTGAGCTGAATTTTAGTAGGTTATGACTTAATTTTCACTGAATCTGCTGAAGTTACACTGTAACTGATAATGACTTATTTGGTATAATTAAATGTAAAAAAATAAAAATAGAAAATTTGGGTTAGCCCATCACGTATAATGCAAACGAATACGGAAAAAAGAACAGGCAAAAAAGCTCAAAACAAGCTAAAAATTAAGAAAAAAAATGAAATTTAGAAATAGCGAAAAATAAGCCAAAAACCAGAAGCCTAAGCTTAAATGAATGAGACCATATATCTTTCTTCTTTTAGTTTATAGTTTGATTTTCTACAATAACTAACTTTTAAATAGATTATTTTTAAGACGGATTTATAAGTTGATTATAGTAGATATTGGGTGGATTCATTTGAGCTATGGCTTAAAATTTTAAATTCTGGCAGTTCGCGAGAGGTAGTACGCAGAAAAAAATAATCGTATGCAATTTTGACCAATATAGTTAAACTTAGTACTTTTTACTACATATTCCTGTTAAGTTCGTCTTATAAAAACGCATCGTTTGAAAGCTAGTTAATGTAGTATAACCCATAAGCCACAAGGTATAAGTGAAAAAACTCAGACATGTCTCGACTATATCTATATCAATCAAAAATGCATACAAGTATTTCTCTACACCCTCTCATAACACAGGTAAAATTAAGAATTTTAAACAAAAAACTATAAACTATAACAAAAAAACTCATGTATATTAGGGGAGCTACTACCCGGCGCTGAAAACTCACCACATAATATCATCTACTAGCCTCATATGCGCGGCGACACGCCGCGCCAGCCACCGTGTGTACCGAAGTAAAAGAGGCAATAATTCGTGAGGAGTTTTTTTTAAAAAATCGAAGGCACATACGTATTTTCGAGAAAGCTAAAGAGCTTTTTCGTAAAAAATCGAGGACTTGTAAGGACTTGTACGTAAGTAAATAAGGACCTATACGTAATTTCGGGAACCTGCGGGGCGCTATCCAAAAAAATTTTTTTAAAAACTTGCAGGGACCTTTTCGCGAGGAAAAAGGACCTTTACGTAATTTCCGAAAAACTAGAGGAAATAGCCTCTCCCGGCCGTACGAAGATTCTCCCGCCACGCGGCCGACGGAGCGCGCGCGCGGGCGGGAGATGCCGACGTGGAGGCCCTCCCCGCCCGGGAAACCTTCCGGGTTTGTTATGGTTATTATATCCAATTAGTTTACTATCAATAGGCTAGCGGCCTAGCTGTTAGCTCACTTCGTGTAAAATTTATTTTAAAAGCCGGCGCGCATTATCAACACCCCTAAGCCCGTAACACGACTAAACATAGAAGACACCAAGGAAACAAAACACATACATGATTTTACGAGCGCATTTTTTGTCTATTAAGGTGCCGTTTATTTAGACTAAAAAGTGGTTTACAATTAAAATTTTACTATAGCTGACTGAAATTACACTATAGCTGATAATAACATATTTGGTGTAATTAAAATTTTAAAAAATTTAAAAATAGAAAAAATAGGTTATCCCATCATAAACAATACAAACGAATACGAGAAAAAAGAATCGACAAAAAAGCTAAAAAACCAAAAAAAAGATGAAATTTATAAATAGTGAAAAATAAGTCAAAAACTTAAGATAAAATGAGCGGGTCTAAAGCTTGATTGTTTTTTCAACCAAAACAAGCATGAGGTGTATAAAAAGGCCTATTTTACTTCAAATATGAACATAAATTACTAGCTGGTGAACTTAATATTTACATTGAAAAACTTGCAGTACCAGCTATCTATAGAAAAAAAATAAAAAATAAAAAGTCAGAAATTCGCATGAGAGGTCGACCTACGGGCAGAAGCCTGGAAATAGGCGCCACCAAACAAAACCGGCCGGTCATGGGTCACCCAATCCACAGTTACCTCCACCTCACTGCACCTTGGGCCCCCCACACCTCATCCTTGACCGAGAGCACACCTGCTATTCTGCCACGAGCCCCCGGGAGTTACACCGAGCTCTCCCTCCCACACGTGGCACCTCGCCTTCCCACCGCTACGGACTTGTGACTTGTGAGCCACAATTTATTCTTATCCAATACATATCCATTCCCCGGAAAATATACCACCGGCTAAACGGGAAATTACCACGGGCTTCTCGCCCACGTGGCGACCATCCGACGTCTATACTTAAATCGAAAGGTTCCGAGCGTGGAGAGAGAGAGAGAGGAAATTACCGTACCTGTAAGAGAAAAACGCGGCGATTTTTTTACTTCGCCTTGCCTTTATCCGTGGGCCTCTTTTTTAAAAGGCGCTACTTTTCTTCGCCGCTTCCCCAATCCCCTCGCCTCTGTTGTGTTTTTCCCTTCGTTCTCTCGTGCTACCCCTCTCTGGTCTTGTACTCTCTCTCTCTCTTCTTCGGGCGTGTTGGATCTGTGGGAGCGGCGGGCGGCCATGGCGACGGCGCAGGCGGTGGCGAATAGGAGCGTGGTGTCTCCGTGCGGCAACCGGGCGGCGGGGTTCCTCGGCCGGCGGAGGGGCGCCGTGGTGGCGTCGTGCGCCCCACCGGCGGTGCGGATCGTTAGGAAGAGCCCGTTCCTTGGCGGGAGCCTGGCCGTTGGGCCCAGGAGATCGAGGCCCGTGCTCCGGAATCTCGTCGCGTCGCCGGTGCAGGTGGATTGACTGCTCTGTAGTAAATTTTTCGTGTTGCCTGCGAATTTTTTTCTTCGATTTTTTCGGTGCTTTTATTTCTATCGGAGTTATTATTTTGTTTTTGAATTTTAGGGTACCTTTTTTTGGTGTGTTTTAACCCCTTTTCCGTGATAAAACTGATAATTTATTATACTTTTCGAATCTTATATGCATGAATTCCTATATCTGACCACTTTCTCTGCAATATTTTTTTTGTTTTTGGACCACTTGTTTTGGACTATCAACTTTTCTAATTTTTTTTTGATTTTTTGGGGTGTGCTAATATGGTTTACTGGTTGGTTTGCGCCAGATGAACCTTGCGATTGGGAAAGCCATGAAGTGGTGGGAGAAGGGACTGCAGCCCAACATGCGGGAGATCGAGTCCGCCCAAGACCTCGTCGACTCCTTGACCAACGCCGGCGACAGGCTTGTCGTCGTCGACTTCTTTTCCCCTGGTTGCGGCGGCTGCCGTGCCCTCCACCCCAAGGTAAAAAAAAGAAACCAATAAAAACGCATTTTTTTTCAGTCATCTTTCAAGTTCACCGTTCTGTGGTGAAAAGATTGCGATGTTCTGAAAAATTATTACCTTACGCAGATTTGCCAGTTTGCGGAGCAGAACCCAGACGTGCTGTTCTTGCAGGTGAACTATGAGGAGCACAAATCTATGTGCTACAGCCTTCATGTTCATGTTCTCCCGTTCTTCAGGTTCTACAGGGGAGCTCAGGGCCGGCTCTGCAGCTTCAGCTGTACTAACGCAACTGTAAGATCCTCATCCTATCTTGCGCTCTTTCTGTGCGCTATTACTTGTGTTGCTTATTGGAAGTGTCGTGGAACTTACAGGAAATAGAAAACAAACCCCCAGTAGCCAGTAGTCTTGTTTGGACACCATAGGATTAGACCGTCATGTGGAGCAAAAGAAAGGGGGTCAGAAATTTTGGTTTGGGTCACAAATATCTTAGTTTCTTAAATGCATTTGAAAAGGTTATGCCAAACTTTCCAATAAGGCCTTAGAAGTTCCTACATGTAGCGTTACTGCGAGCTTATTGACAAAAAAAATCGAATCTTGTTACTAAATCTAATCGAACATAATGATGATCACGTAGTCTACATATTGATGTATAGTTTTGTTTTCCACCAGGATTTTGTTGCCTAACTTGACACTTGTATAAGCTTAGAATAAACTTGACACTTGCCCTTTGGACTGTGGCTTATGGTTGCGGCTTATGGCTTTTAGCCCTAATACGAGTACTCGTGAACGAACTGAAAGCCGATAAGGCGCTTGGAAATGGCAGCGGAGAAGCTGTCCTGTTTGTTTGTTTGTTGGGGGAAATCATAAGGCATAAGCTAAAATAAGCCGAAAGAACAGGCTAATGTGCAGTATAGTGTGATTAGCTGTTACCATTTGATGAGGTGCTTATTATAGTGGTAACTTTTGTATGCAGATTAAGAAGTTCAAGGATGCGCTTGCAAAGCACAAACCAGATAGATGTAGCATTGGCCCAACGAGGGGACTGGAGGAGTCGGAGCTACTAGCCTTGGCTGCGAACAAGGACCTGCAGTTCACCTATACCAAGCAGCCAGAACTTGTTCCCAGTGGAGATGCCGCCGCCGAGGAAGTCATTGCTCCTGGGAGCCCAAAGCTTCCTCCTCCAGCAAAACCATTGGTCAAGCAGGGGTCTGGGGAGAGGTCATTGGTCTCATCAGGAAGATGAGATGTGATGATGCTCTACATGATCACATCCCTCGATTCTGTACAGTTTCTTGTCTTCTTGATTGTTCTTGATGTGTACAGGTTGCACCTTCTCATGGTTTGTAGAGTGCAGGCTTTAAGATTTTTGCTTGTGAAGCCTGCCCGTCTGTCCGGTAGAAGCGTAGTAGTACTGTAGCAGTAGTGCGAGCAAGTGTGGTGGGTATGGAGCCTCTGCTAGTGAATTGTATGGTAGCTGTATGAATTTTATCTGTATGCTATTTTGCTAGGTAACCTCTGTGAATTACCGTGCATGTGTCGCTCTTCTACTATACCATTTTGTTTTTGCTTTTGCCCCTGTTCTTGATATCGGGTGCTTGTATTTGCAGTCTTAATTCCGGTCCTCGTATGGTGAAATTTTGTGGTGCTTAAAATGGTTTGCTGTCCGACGTTGGTGCTATAATATTTGGATCAGGATAATGAAATGTGAGTTTGTGACCTTAAAAAAACCTTTGGCCTCTAGGGGCCAGGGACTCGGGAAGCTGGTGTGGAGGGGACAGGTGGGTTTCTGTAGTTTGCCGCAGGACCTTAGAAACTGGACAAATTGAAATAATGGAAACGAAAAGTGGGATTGAAACTCTAAAAAACAAGATATGTGCTGTACTTTGTGGTTGTTCTTGCTTCAAGTGAGAAAAAGGTGGTCCTGATGAACTAGATAGGGTGTTGATTCATCAATTGTCCATTTGTTTGTTTTGCTGTAGGAACATGGAATGAATGATGGATGGACAGGAATTGAAAGCTACTGGTATGGCATATCATTCGGCGTATGCATTATTGCCAACACGCTTGGCGAACGGTCGTAGCCAACGTTTGAAGGGAGTGATTGGACGCTCGAAATGTTTATCGAGAACGTGAGAACGAAACAGTGTTTTATAATCATAATCTATATCTGATAATTTAGATTATTTTTTTATTTTTATTTTAACTTTAAATTTAAAAAATAAAAATAATCATTCAGCACTCTGATTATGTCATACCATTCTAAAGAACACGAGATCTTATATCTGGATCTGCCTGGAAGCCTGGAATTTCTGTCTGGCGTGCGCTCTGTCAGTTACAGCAGGTGTGTGCTTCTGGTTTCTCGAAAGCTAAAACTGCACGGCAACGCCACTACGTGGCGGACTCCTGGATCTTAGTTGCAACGTCCATGTTTTGATCCACTTTTTTATTGCATGGAAGGCGCAACCACACACCCCACGGACTTTTTAACGGATTTAACACTATTAACAACAATATTTATAAAAATAATAGTATACGTATTGTATTTATAGAAATATTACTTAAACCATTCAGTAGACGGACGGCAGCGCCAGCGAGGTGACGCATGGAGGCGACAAGCGCCTGCTGTCGTGCCAGCAGATGACAAGCCGGCTTAATTACCTACTCTAACGTTTTTCGTTTAATATTTATTTGAATTTTTAAATATATCAAATATGCTTAAAAATTACGAAAATTTACATACAGTCTCCCGACACAACATTCTTGATAGTGTAATTTTTAGGTAATTTTATTCATTGTGAATGTTGCTAAAAAATTTATACAATTTTGATATTTGTATGAGTTTTTACATATAGTAAACGAGCTCTAAAATTGTGAAATTTTATGTAAAGTCTCTCAACATAGTCATAGTTATTGTGTAATTGTTTGGGAATTTTATGTGGTCCGAATTCACCACATTCATTCAGGTTAATTTACTCGTGAATTTACAAATATTTCACGATTTTTTAGAATCTTATACATTAGGAATACTTGTACAAGTAAAAGTAAATGTAGTAGTAAAAAAATGCATCACACTGGATACGATATGGCTATATGGCTCACCCATCTGAGCCACTACTACCTCCTCACCGCATCCGCCTCCCCGTACGTGGTCTTGTCTTTCGTTGAGCACGAGTATGTCTCGTGGGGTACGTCAATCGGTCCAGAGGTTGCATCTCTGGTCGGAGGAGGTATGGAGACCATTCTATTTGCTCAGTGGTCGGCGGTGGTCTAGTAGGTTCAGGTACAGTATGTTGGGTCCAGTAAGGGTCGATGTCCTTCAGCTAAGACATGCTGAACTGCGAGCCGCTTGCAATAATATCGTGAATGAAGGACTTTAGAAATCCTCCTCATGGTGCGAAGGAGCTCTCGTCTTTACCGTACGACGTGGTAGCGAAGCCGAAGGAGCTTTGCCCACCGAAGTGTTCAAACCCTGGGTATGCTGTGAACGTTGAGTTCTGCCCTGCGTACGCTGCAAACCCTAGCGTCATGCAGTGCTCTCTGGAAGCATCTGGGAGGTCTGTATCGTAATTGGTGGACTCGTCATCATCTCGACGTTGAATTGGAGGCTGCAAGATGAAACGATATTAGTCATAATAAATATTCCAGATATACAATTTGAATCTCATACCTTCTGAATGTGCAGCGAAGATGAAGAATGGGTAGTGGTAGTCTGTGCAGGTGGTGCATATGTCAAAAATGACGCATCTCGACGACGAACCTACGATGGGAGAACGCCATGATGTCAGTAGAACGCACAGCCTAATAGTAAAATAAAATGTAGGTTTGTACGTAAGTTACCTCTTTATTGATATGGCGCACAGATGATCGACGACTAGTATTATGACGCCAGGCAGACTCGTTAGATTGCAATGGCCGGCCGGATTCGCTAGGTCACGATGACCTGGCGGGTGAGCATGGTGCCCCCACTGAGTGGTTTATGTGCACAGTGTGATTCGTGGAACGGCCGTAGCTTAGATTGTGCACTAATTTTTTGACTTGTTTTAGGATATACTTTAAAGTATTCTGCTTTAGGATGTGCAAACGAGAGAGCGGGTGAAGAGGGATGACATGGACATAACGACATTAGTGCGAACGAGGAAGCATGCGATGGGGCACGACACATATAGAGTGATAATTATGTGAAGGACACAGCAGAAAAGAAAATATAGCACGATCGGGCCGACACATGCGCGAAGCACAGAGGTTAACCACTTGAAAAGATGCCTGAACATCGTTAAATCATGATTAAATTAACCCGAATAAACATAACAAATTTGGACCACATAAAATTCCTAAAAAATTACACAATAACTATGACTGTGTTGGGAGGCTTCACATAAAATTTCATAATTTTTGGAGCTCATTTGCTATATATAAAAACTCATTTAATATCAAAATTTTATGAATTTTTGAGCAATATTCACAATGAATAAAATTACCCAAAAATTACACTGTTAAGTATGTTATATTGGGAGGTTGTACATACATTTTTGTAATTTTTTGAGCTCATTTGATATATTAAAAAATTCAAATAAATACTAAATAAAAAATTAGGATAGATAATTAAGTCAGCTAATCAGCGGGCTTAATTACCTGCCGTCTCCTCACCAGGTGGTAGCCTGCTTGCCGTTTGCTGGTGGGGTGGCAGGCGCCTGCCGTCGGTGCCCCCATGTATCATTTCCATAAATACGATGTGCATATTTCCACAGTGCCAAGTCTGTTAAAATTTCCACCACCACGCATATCCACGAGTACGTCTAAAAGACAGACAGATTTACACCAGATATTGTCGTTTACCAGCGAGTGGTTCCCTCTGATACACACGAATCGATGCTATCGTTATTTGTACTACTGCCTCTACGTTGCTATATACACTTGAAGCATTACCCCCTCGGAGGAATCAGAAACATCGATAAATTGACAGGAAAATATCTTGAATTTGTAGTTTGTGCACGTACCTGTCTATGCTCTATAGCTTTCGGAGGAGAAACTGTGGGTTGTTCTCTTTTTTTTTTTGCTACGGGTAATATTTTTTAGTTACTTTTTTCGCTACGGCAGTTGATAGTGGAGATAATATTGATGACGTTTATGGTTTTAAACTAGATAATAGTGGTGATTCATCAATTGTCCATTGTTTGTTTTGCTTGTAGGAACATGGAATGAATGACGGAAGGACATGAATTGAAAGCTACGAGTATGGCAAACAATTGAGAAGATTATGGCATCATTCGGCGTATGCATCATTGTCCACACGCTGTGGCTTCCTGTTCTCTTTATTGTAATAAGATTTGATGAAAAGACGAACACGATATCTTACATCTGGATCTGGCTGGAAGCCTGGAATTTCTATGTCCGGCATGCTCTGTCATTTACAGCAGATGTGTGCTTCTGGTTTGTCGAAAGCCAAAAGCCCAAAATCGCACGGCAACGCCACTACGTGGCGGACTGCTGGATCCCAGTTGCAACGTCCGTATTTTGATCCGCTTTTTTATTATTATTATTACATGGAAGCGTAACCATAAACACGTTAGCACATAGCTAGAAAGGTGGAGATCGAAGATAAATTCATAGCTTCATAAAATTTCTACTAAAGATATACTCATATGCATATAAAGGCAAGATACTAAGAGGTAAACCTGATAGATAAATAGATAATGTCATATACCAGCCAGTGGATCCAGATAATGTCGTTTACCAGCCAGTGGTTCCCTCTGATGCATTTGAATTGATGCTATCGTTATTTGTACTTATCTCTACGTTGCAATATACACTTCCATGAAAGGGAATATTACCCCCTCGGAGGAATCAGAAACATCGACAAATTGACAGGAAAATATCTTGAATTTGTAGTTTGTGCACGTACGTGTCTATGCACAGGGTCTTTTTAGGTTGTGCCTTTAGTTTTTAGATTATAGTTTTTAAATTTTGCCTGTTTATAAGGAACAATATAGAGAGAAAATAATCACATATAATTTTAGTTGGTACAGTTAAATTCGGTCAATGTATACTACAATATACTTGTTAGACCCCGTCTTGAAAAGACATACCATTTAAAAGCTAGTTATTGTAGCAATGGAAACTAAACGCCTGTTTGTTTCAGCTGTAGATTCTGAGAAGCAGCTGGTGAGTATCCAGCTAGTCAGAATCTGGAGAAGCTGGATAACCCCAGCTTCTGGCTACTAGTTCATTTTCTGGATTCTGTAGCTTCTGGCTACTTAGAATCTGGATAAAAATCTGGACTGTTTGGAGGAGCTGCAGATTCTGGGAGTAGCTGCAGCTGCCAAAAGCTGAAACAAACAGGCCCTAAAACCAAAGACAAAGTAGAAAAGAACTTTCGGAGGTGAAACTATAGTGGTGTTTTTTTGGCAATAGCTGATGTCTTTTGGCTTAGTTTTTTTTGATATGGCAGCGATCGGTGGAGATAACAGGAATGGTGTATATGATTTTGGACTGAAAAAATCATTTAGAGACTTCACCGTGAGAGGTCCACCCATTTCCACGATTGGTTTTTTAACTCCCAAAGAAGCTAAAAGCAAAATAAAAAAAAGCTGTTTCAAGTTGCAAGTGGTGCTTAAAAAGCGTATTTCTTTTTCATTTTTTTTCGTTGCATGCTTTTTTGTGACGTTGAAAAGCGCAGAGATGTAGTAGTTATCAAGGTCTCCCGTTCACATGTTTGTAACGGCTACCGTCCTCACGTCTGCCGCCGGCTGCGCACCATCGTTTACAGTACATTGAGCATGCACAGTTGAACAAAGAATCCGATCTTTTTATTTCATCAAGGTATTTAGCTAGGTAATAAACTGCCACGCTGAAAGCCTGAAAGTGTTCGCGCTTCAACAACAAAAATCAGGAGGTAATTACTAGTACTAGAACATCGGGCGCGCGTTGCGCGCCTTGCCATGACTTCAATTGCAGGAGCTAATTCAGAGCACGAAGCCATCTCATTTAAGCATCATGATTCAAAAGACGGCATAACAAATTTGGTAGATAGCGCCCACATCTCATAACACAGAGCACGAAGCAGCTACATAGCTAGGCAATGTTTGCATAGCCCTCACAGCCCATAGGGTTTTGTGTAAGGCATATGTTACATGTTACGATCAGAATTCGTCACTACCAAACATAAAGTCGGTAGTTTAGAATACTGATCCAAATGTCTAACAAAAACAGTAAAGTAGTTGCATGAAGCTAAAGACTAAACCCGCAGCAAATAGTACAGCTTGCAGCCATGAAGTTCCAAAAAATAACATTCATCCAACTAACATAGCAGGCAGGTTCATGACACTACGTCAAACGCCAAGCAACGGCTGATCAGTGACTATACACACAACTTGCTGCAGCTGGTAGACGCAAAAGTAGTGAGTCCTCTAGTCGAAACCCCAACAACCGATCTCTCTACCCTTCGATTTACGCGGTTGATGATGACCTGTGAAAGAAAAAGGGCTTTAGAAAGTGGACTAAGTGGTTAAATACACATGATGTTATTCTATATCAAGCACGAGAGTTTAGTCAACAGATAGATTGGAACAAAAAAGCACCTAGGCTTGGCAGCATCATCCCCGCAAGCACCGTCATCACCATCTTTGCTGATATCATCTCCGAAGAGCTTCTTTGCAGTAGTTTTCTTAGGCGTCGAGCGAGACCTATAAAAGTTGTTATGTCATGTATGTATATACAAGGGTGGATCCTGCTCGTGGCAGAAAACAAAGCGAATAAATGCATTGACAGTGGGGCTAACCTCTTTCCTGTCACGCTCCCTCGACTCTTCGTTGAATCACCAAAACCAACATCAGAAGCAACCTATGGTGAAACAGGGCAAAAAAAAAAAGAGTCACAACAGTTTAGGGTTCTAGGAAACTCATAAACAAATAAACTGTACCACACTTAAATGAGAACAATACATTTGCCTATATTTTTTGGACGTATTTCAAGCATCACAGTATAATCAATGTTCACATATCCTTTCAAAACTTAACAACCAAAAGGAGATTATTGCATCATCATTTATCTTACGTTCAGTACTTTGGTGCAGAAGGGAAAACACTACATACATATACATGGTTGCCGAGTTGACTACACAACTAATCTAACCAAAACCTGGGCAAAAGGCTAAACATTCCAGTCGAAAGGAACCCCACAGCACCATGTATAAGTAACGAATCGTGTAAATGCACAGAAACACATCCTAGCACCAAAAGTCATCCTTGAGTGACCAAAACAGCACAGCTGTAAAGCAGCGTCTCCTCTGCATACTCCCAGACAAAATATGTTCTATAAGGATAGACAGAAGGTCAAATAACAACAGGCTCATAAAAGTAAAAAAAACAAAGATGCCTCATACTGTCTAACATGATCTTGGATGTGAAGTGATGATTGCGAACTATATTCCCTCTCACTATCTCACTACACGTAGCGATTTAGAAAGAAAAGGAATGGTTCCACGAGTAAACTTACCTTGAGCACGTTTGCACCACCACTGTCCTGTGGTGTCGCTGGTGACTCTGCAAGTGCTGCCACAACACTAACAGGCTTCGGAAGTGTCTCCATTTGGAGTAAAGCCAAGTCTTGACATTTCTGTGGAGTGTTATGCACATTGTATAGTAGTGTCAGATGAAGCTAAGACAAATGGTATACGTATGGATAATTTATATTTCTGACTGAAAAACGAATGTGTAAATTGTTGGGTTTTTCTAGACACAGCTTACCTCATCCTTAGCAGTGTCTATGGCACTCTGCGGTGTCACCGGTGGTTCATGGATGAGAAGAGCCGCTTTACTCGGTGTAGTGCTCGAAGCGTGGGTAGCATCTGAAGTAGCAGGTGGCGAAGGCAAAGCCAAGGGAGTACTTCTCTGAGTGTCCTGCATGCTGCTGCTTGCACCTTGAGAGAACATGTGTGACGATGACTGTGATCCTACAGGTGTCATTGGAAGAAGAGTATCGCTAGCATCTATTTCCCCAATTACCGCGTTGACCTGAAAACAACGTTGCCAGAACCTATTGTATTCTCAGTAAAGCTGACATTCCATATGTAAACTTTTTCCAGGAGCCTCGTGATTTCATCTGGAATGAAACCACGCGGGTTGTCAGCAATGAGAGTATCAACCGTATTCTTCGTGAGGCGTTGAGCTGTCCGTCCAAAGAGAATAAATTCAGTGTCACCCGTTTCGTCTCCGGCAACAATGCACAGTTTGTACCTACGGCAGACGGAGAGTATGTTAGAATACCTATTAGTACAGAGCAAGGTACTTAGTGGCATACAGTAAGAGAAGGTAGTAAACATTATTTGACCTTAGGGTAGGCGCACCAATGACACCACAGTCAGGACCAGTGCATCTGTATGAGTCACCATGAGACTTGGCAGTTCTAAGACACTTTTTGCAGGAGTTGTACCACCATGAATTGTCGATCTTTTGTACTGTCACCGTGACAAGAAACTCTTCTTTCTGTAAAAGATGCAGTGAAAGTAACCATCAACATTCATGGACATGGTAAAGGTATGAAATACGGTAATAAGAGCATACCTTATGTTTGAAAGGGTGAAGGTACTTGATATCAGAGACCTTTTTCGGTTCAGCGGTAGCTTTGGGTTCACTTGAAGTCATTTGTTCATCCCATTTAATTGGCACGTGCATGCTTCTCACCCTAATTAGGTCAGTAAGCAGAGAAACTACTTGTTAAAATGCAGAAAAAAGATGGCTGGCATCTGCAGGTATTAAATATTCGGCCCAATATATAACCCGACCATAAAGCTTTTTGCTTCAGGGACATCAGGATTTATATACCATTTGCACGCTGAACCGCCTGTCAGCGATACCTTGTCTGAAACACCAGGCATTAAGTCTAGGCTTTTGGTAGTAGTCGATGCACCATAACATAACAGACGTACCTGCAAAGCGCTTGACAAGAGTGCCAACAAATATCACAACTTGTGTAGAAGTCTGCCCATCCTTGTGCACTTGTTCGCCTGGGAACGACATAGCCCGCTCACCCCAAAGCACAACATCAACTGTAGCATTGCTGTTGTTCCAGCGACAGCAATGTAAGAAGGTACAAAAAACAATGTAAGAAAACAGAGCTTACAGATACTTTTAACTACATTACACCCTATGGGTTAAGTCCTGACTCCACCACCGCATTTTACTTCCCTCTCTGATAAATATTACATCCACCATGGATATAAAATTAAACGCAACAGCCAACTAAAAGGTTAGGCACAAATCCGTGTTTGTTTTTCGTTCGTGTGGTCTGATACCCTTGATGCCGCGGCAAGGCTTCAGGTGCAAGTTCATACGGTTTAAAATCATGCACAGAAACAAGCAGGCATGTGAACAGAAACACATAAACACAGATGATAAGATGTAAACGTCGCAGGTATATTTTCTCTGGAAGTCCGAATAACTGACTACCCATGCTGAAAACAGGAACAAAACCATGAACCAATTACCTAAGAACACAAAAAACATAATTGAATACTACTTTAGACGAAAAAATCGGCTATGCTGCGAAAAAGGTACCCAAATGTAAAGGAAACTACAGATAATCTGTCAAATAGACATTACTACTGTACAGGAAAACAAAATAGCATGTTACGAACGATAGGCATGGATAACTGACCCCGCGTTGCCTATGGTGATAGTTCTCTTCAACCTGTTTGCTTGTCGCGATCTTGCCCGTAGCGTTGAAACATTTGAGATCATGGTGATCACTCCGATGACATCTAATTTGGGAAACGGTAACATATAAGCAAACGTCGAATGCTTTCTGGGACGATAAATATATCTGTCCAGTAATTTACCTACGAAGTAATCAGTGCAATCAACATGTGACTGGAGCTGTTCCACAGGAGTAAGGGAGTAGGTACACACAGGAAAAGCAGGTGGGATTTCAACAACCTCCTCTACTAAAGTCCACCTTGTAAAGATAATCATGATGTCATTTGGCACTGGCTTGTACTTGCTGGATTTCTTGACTCGGAAATAGGAGAAGTTGTAAACGCCACCTTCCTTTATCAGAGGCTTGAACTGTTCATCTAAACGCGGGTAAATCTGTGCGTGTACGCTGTTTCCCTGTCCAAAAAGCAGTGTTAGAATCAAAAGAAAACTGTTGACTCGGACAAAGGAAAGAAAACCCATTATTCATTATTGACGATAATAGATACCTCTTCATCAATCAGCACCAGATCAGTGTGTAGCAACTTTGATTCATCATGAGGATCAAAGAAATCCCAAAACCTAGAGACACGCACACATATGTGCTCACTGCAGTCTCCAATCATAAGGGTGGGAAGCAGTACATCTCCCATCCGCAAGTACAGGAAAAAACATGGAATCATTAGAACAGGCAGTAATGAAAATTAGATCAGTAAAGGGGTAGTAAAGGGTTTAGATAAAAAATGAAAACACCTTAGATCAAAAGATATCACATGCATTAAGTAGGTTCTGCAGATGAAATGCAAAGAAACAAACGAAAGTGATCAAGCAATGACTTCTGAAGTCATATATATAGGCAAGGTTATGTACAGAGCAAAATGCATTGTATAGCAAGAGTCCTAGGATGACGCCGCGTCCACGGCATCAAGGACCTCTCTATAAACTACGTTTCGAGTCTGCGAGCCACACGAGCCATCATCATTTTTAATTAAAATCCTAAGGCCACCTCTCGACGTCGATCTCGAAACAGCAACATAAAGTTGTCCATGTGTAAAGACAGGTTTCTCGAGGTAAAGTCCAACCCTTGACAGGGTCTGTCCTTGGCTCTTGTTTATTGTCATCGCATAGCATATTCGCACCGGAAATTGTTTTCTCTGCAGCGTGAATGGCCATTTCACATCTGTAGTGTTAAGGGCAATCCTTGGTGACCTTCTCACCAACATTAGAACCTGTCAATATTATGCACTGCAGCAAACGCTGCCCAAGCTCAATAACAACTAGCCTTGTGCCATTACAAAGACCCATATTTTGATTAAGGTTTCGCAAGAGCATAACTACAACACCTTTTTTTAGTACAAGCTTATGACGGGGGAAATTGTTTGCATCAATAGAATTTAAGAACTCTACAGGGTAGAGCAAATCAAAATCTGGTATGTGTTCAGACGATTTTGATATTGTGTCACAGCTTAGGTAGTGTATACTGTCTCCAGGAAGCATTGAGACAATATACGCATTTAGCTCGTCAACTGTCACATTATTTGGGCAGACAATGGCACGTGAAGATAAATATACAGGATTTTGGTAGTTTTCCAGTAAGTTTGGGTACACCTCAGACACAACAGCAGCAATTTTATCACCAGTAGTATGAATCAACAAATCGTCAGGAATTGTCACCCAAGAAGGCTCACGCTCCTCCCCTTTTTTTTATAGTAGGGATAGTACCATCACCAATGGCTAAGACCCATTTGCTAAACCCCTCAAGCTCGGCACGCTCATTTCCTTCTAAGGACGGGTTAAGAAGTTGCATGTTCGTGCGCAACTTCAAAAGGGAGACATGCTGCCACAACTTAGAGTTCGTAATAGACGCATTAACTATGCAGGAGCGCGAGCCTTTGCGCACAACAAGTAAAATCTGTCGGAAATCGCCTCCGAGAACAACAGGCTTTCCACCAAATGGGAGGATCGCATTCCTAGGATCATGTTCAGAAAGAATATCTCGCATAGTTCTATCTAACACTTCAAAGCAACGTCGATGCATCATCGGTGCTTCGTCCCATATAATCAGGGCAGCAACCTGTATAAGCTCAGCAAGCATAGTACCCCTTTTCACGCTACATGTCCCAGCCTCTGTTATGTCAAAAGGTATTTAAATCTTGAGTGCGCAGTACAGCCTCTTGGCAATAGCAAAGATGCTACACCAGATGACGCCACTGCAAGCACTATCCTTTTCTCAGACCTTAACTTCGCAATTATAGCATTCCATAAAAATGTTTTACCAGTACCACCATGACCACAAACAAAGAAAAAGCCAGGAGATCCACGAAGAACACGTTTTGTTATTATGTCAAATACATTTTTTGGTCATCGTTCAGCTGCTTGATTAAAGATGCGGCATGCATCGACAACAGTAAGGGTTCAGGGTCTAGCTCATCACTAATTAGCCTATTATCGCATATGTTAACATACTGTGCTGTCAGTTTTGGTAGGTTGTAGTCATCAATGTTACCACCGCTGTTTGCAAAAACATTCGTTAGTTTTTGTATAAGTAAAGCCATTAGCTGTTCATGCGGAACAGTATAGCATGGGTTCTGAAGCGCATCTGTAATCCTACGTCGTATGTCATCTGTAAAGTAGAGCCAATATTTATCAAATAAAGCGCGAACATCACCAACAAAACAGAAAAGCACCACAGTAACAAATAATTGTCTCAATTGATGCGACGATGCAGATACTATCGCTTCGTCAAACAGAAGATGCCACTCGTTATCGCCCTCAAGTAATCCACGTGCCTCACAAGTCTCCTGAAAAGTAGTGTACACTTTATTGTTAAAGGTTCTAACGTCAGCATAATTCCTCGCGCCTTTAACTATCACTAGAAGCATTCGTAAGTAATATAGCTCCCCAGCAGTTGGATGAACGTAGTACATACGACCAATTTTAGCGCAAGGTGCTCTCTTTCTCCAACATCTCCCAGAAGCATCCCAAGACCATTCTTTTGGGAAGTCGCAATATGTTAGGTGCCTAGCTGATTCGTGTCTCGAATTAGCTTCGAACCACACAGTCAGCATTGTGCACTTTGCTGCAGGGCTAGCAAGCAACGCTTCCAGGTTAGCACCAGGTTCATATCGCACATGGTTATGCCAGGGAGATGGATGGCTAGCCGCTCTACTGGAGGTATCCTAAAGTGAATGTCAAACTCAAAAGCACGCCATAGGGCCTCGCACGAAGAAAGAAATCTAGCATCAACGTATTCCTGAATCTCATTTTTTGGAGCCAACTGAGGGGCAGGAGATGCATTGGATGTCTTTGCAGTAACTTCAAAATATATTTTCGCTCTATCACTTCCTTTTGTAACATATTTAAACATGTACTTAATCATGTTTGATTTGTTACACCACTCGACATTGATACTTAATCATGTGCCAACCCACATGGATGGTCATTGGCCACCACACTGAGGAATACAGTGTCATAGGCGAAACCAAAAGAATCTCTCTGATAATTTTGCCCACGATCACATACATGCTCTATTGAGAGAGGCAGAGAGGGGTAAGAATTGAGGGCCATAGACTTAGTGACTCAACCAAACACCTAGCTCTCGTTGATGGAACAGGACAACAGACAAGAATGATCTATTGAGAGAGGGAGAGAGGGGTAAGAATCGAGAGCCATAGAACCTATCCACTACCCAGGGCCTTTCTGGTCAGACAAAGCAGATTAGAAAACCACATGGAATGTAATTACTTATGAAGTATGTAACCACGTCGATCAGGAAGAACAAACTTACCCTTGCAACCTGTTACCTCTGCACACAACAGGAGGTAGCAGCAGCTTCAGCGCCCAGACAGCAGCGAACAGCGACGAAGGAGGCCTTTCCGCAGCTGTAAATGACCTGAACGATTTTCAGACCCATTTAAAATCAACATAACAACGAAACATAACTTTAACGGACACATCATTTAACAATCTGTTACAAACAACTATCACTACACTACCATCAGATTCCACAGAACTGATTCACCCAAAACGAAATCATCATCCAGGACACAAGCAAACGTATTACCTTCGACTCAGCAGAGGCGCAGTCAGGAAACCAGGGATTTTTATGCTAAGCTCAACGCAACCAGTTCTTAAACCTGGAACACCAAATCAAAGCATCCGGGTTAGTTAAATACAAAGCATTAATTCTCAAGACTAAACCATAAATTTCTTCTTACGGTTGCCGTGGCCAAGGGGTCCTGAATATGTACTATGAGCTTTTAGTCTCTACCATTAGTCCACCTCTTACCATCGGCAAAAGCAAAGTCCAGCTTATATCACCAACAAACAACCTGCAGTTCACATCAGCGTTTAGGCACAAGTACAGAAAAATCACAAGAAGAGAATAATAGATTTTCCCAAGAAGGACACCGAAGACAAGAGAAAATTCAACAAAAAGATAAATGTAGAAAGCATAAAAAATTCAGAAATTTAGAAAGCGATTCTTAAAACCACGAGGCAAGTAGTATGCATTGCAAAAACAACAAAACCCAAAACACGAAAAGGCGTTTGCCTGCTAACACCACCCAACCAAGACAGAGCACCGCATAAACAAGAAATCGAGGGCAACCTAAAAAAATACCAGACCGCATGGACACAAGCACAGGACTTAGAGACGGAGAAGCCCCAGCAATGCCAACGTGCTCTCTCTCGCTGTGTGTGGGGCCAAACAACAGCGGGACCACCAGCCAGAGACGGGGGTAAAAAGCTCCCGCGTGAACGCTACGCCCGAGCGGCGCCTCGCCTCCTCGCCTGCTCCACGCGCGGTCCTGCACAAAGGCCGCGTACGTTCCCTCGCAGCGCGCTTTCTCGCTGCGTGTGGGCTCAAACAACAGCGGGGCGACCGGCCAGGTTTTCCCAAGAAGAACACCAAAGGCAAGAAAAAATCAGAAAAAGGCTAAATATAGAGAACATAAAAATATCAGAAATTTAGGAACCGAATGCTAAAACCACAAAGTTAGCAGTGTGTATTGCAAGAACAACAAAACCCAAAATACGAAAAGGCTCTTGCCCGCCGCCACCACCCAAACAAGACAGAGGACCGTAAAAAAAACCAGGGCAACCTAAAAGAACTACCAAACCGCATGGACACAAGCACATGACTTAGAGACGGAGAAGGCCCGGCAGGGTAAACAATTCACCTAGGCCATCGTGGACGCAGAACTAAGGTAAAACAACAGGTCTCGCAAAGATCTAGAAAAGGGAGGGGGAGGAAAGAGTCTACTTATCTGCTCATCCGGTTGGAAGAGAGAGAGCGATGGCCGCGTGCGCTCTGCGCGACGGGACGCACGGGCGTCTGTGCACCGCTCCGACGGGACAGAGCGGCCATAGGTAGGCAAGAGCGGCCACACACGCTCGTACGGCGAGAGAGTAGCGCCGCCTGTGCACTGTTCCGACGGGACAGAGCGGCCATAGGTAGGGAAGAGCGGCCGCACACGCCCGTACGGCGAGAGAGTAGCGCCGCCTGCGCACTGTTCCGACGGGACAGAGCGGCCATAGGTAGGGAAGAGCGGCCGCTCACGCTCGAATGACGAGGGAGTAGCGCCGCTGGCACTGTTCCGATTCGACGGATGAGCATCGAGGAAGATGAATCTGCTATCGGTGCAGAGGAGGCACGGGTTACCTATGCATCTACCAGCTCCGTCCGCTTCGAGGGTAATACATCCCGCCTCCTCACAACCACTCACTGCGTGTGGGTTTATACAAAAGCGGGGCCACCGGCCGGAGGGTTGGGTGTAATGGTCTCGCGTGGACCGCTACACCACAGCGGCGCCTCGGATGCTCCGCGAGCGCTCCCTCTACCCAGATGACCCCCCGCCAGTCAAAGTTGCGATGTAGTGCTCGCCACGCGTCGCCGCGCGAAGCCCTCTCGCCTGCTCCGCGTACGCTCCCTCTCCCCAAACGGCCGCGCACGCTCTCTCACTGTTTGTGGGTCCAAACAACAGAGGGACAACCGGCCAGAGGCAGGGGTAAAAAACTCGCGCGTCACTGCTACGCCCGACCGGCGCCTCGGCTCCTCGCCTCTCCACGCGCGGTCGCACATGAAGGACGCGTACGCCCCTCTCAGCGTGCGCTCTCGCTGCGTGTGGGCTCAGACAACAATGGGACCACCGGGCAGCGGCAGTGGGTAAAATGGTTCGCGTGGACGATACGCCCGAGCGGCGCCCCGCTTTCTCCGCGCGCGCTCACGCGCAAAGGTCGCACACGCTCCCCTCCGCGCGCCCACTCATTATGTGTGGGCCCAAAACAACAACGGGACCACCGGCCAGTGAAGGGGTGAAAACCTCTCGCGTGCACCGCTCCACCCGAGAGGCGCCTCGGATGCCCCGCGGGCGCTCCCTCCCCCAGATGACCCCGCACCAGTAAAACCGGCGTTTCCTCCCCGCAAACGGTCCTGCGTTCTATCGCTGTGTGTGGGCCCAAACAACAGCGGGACCACCGGCCAGAGACAGGGAGTACAAAGCTCTCGCGTGAACGGCACTCCCGACCGACGCCTCGGCGCGCTCCCACACGAAACACGGCCACGCTCACTCTCACGTGCGCTCTCACTGCGTGTGGGCTCAAAAAACGGCGGGACCACCGGCCAGTGGCAGGGGATAAACGCGGGCCGAAGGACGCCTCGCCTCACGCGACGCGCGCGCTCCCTCCTGTTGAGCGCGAGAGGCGCCTCGGATGGCCCGCGCCTCGTCCTGCTCCGTGCGCGGCACGCCTCGTCTTGCTCCCTGCGTTCTATCGCTGTGTGTGGGACCAAACAATTGCGGGACCACCGGCCAGAGTCAAGGGGTAAAAACTCTCGCGTGAGGACACGCCCGACCGGCGCCTCGGCGCGCTCCCACACGAAGCACACCCACGCGCGCTCTCACTGCGTGTGGGCTAAAAAAACAGCAGGACCACCGGCCAGAGACGGGCTAAACGCGGGCCGAACGACGCGCGAAACGCTTTCACGCGAAACAGTCGCCGCGTGTGGGTTCAGACGGCAGCGGGAGCACCGCCCAGAGAAGCAACGACGCCTCGCCTCTCGTGCGTCGTGCGCCCCCCCGCTTGTTGCCGCGTTCGCCACGCATCGACGCGCGCAGGCCTCCCCGGGCGCGCGAAACGCTCTCACGCGAGCAGACGAGGGTGAGTTTTAATAACTCTGATGAGATAAGATTCCGCCAGTGGTCGTTGAGAGGACAATATGAACGTGTGCTGTGGCTGTACCAAATAGGAAAAACACTAGTGTTCTGACGTTTGTGTTTTGCATAGAACTAAGTAGTGTGGTTACGCGCTTGCACAGCTTACATTTGTTCCAAAGAAGTCTATATATATTACTTAATGCTATAATTTAGATGTTTCATAATACGTATCTTCTATGCTATTTAGATTTTTAAGACATTATAAATGTTGTGGTTACAGACCAAACAGAGAGAGAGATGGTAGTGGAGAGGTGGGAGTGTTCTGTCTCAGCCTCCCCCTCATCCTGATATATATATTCACATGGGGTATGCTTTTACAGTTATGTCCTTACTTCCGTACCTCCCCATTAGGGGCACTTATGTCATTACACATGTTACTCTGGTTCTTATAACCTCCTAACAGGCCTGCTGGGCTTAGGTGGGGGCCACCCCTACGACAGGAGCCTCTCATGGTGAAGGGCTTCACAGGGCCGAAGCCATGTCGCCGAGTCCTTTGGCCCCCTCCGTCCCGCGGCCTGTGAATTTCTCCAAGCTAGTCGAAGTAGATGCGCGCTCCGTCCCCTACCCTGCGAACGGGTGGCAGCGGAGGCTGGTGCCTAAGTCGAAGCCGAGGCGCGCGCGCTCCGTCCCCTACCCGTCGAACGGGTGGCAGCGGAGGCTGGCGCCTAAGTCGAAGCCGAGGCGCGCGCGCTCCGTCCCCTACCCGTCGACCGGGTGGCAGCGGAGGCGGGCGCCTAGTCGAAGTAGACGCGCGCGCGCGCTCCGTCCCCTACCCGTCGAACGGATGGCAGCGGAGGCTGGCGCCTAGTCGAAGTAGACGCGCGCTCCGTCCCCTACCCTTCGAACGGGTGGCAGCGGAGGCTGGCGTCTAGTCGAAGTAGACGCGCGCACGCTCCGTCCCCTACCCTTCGAACGGGTGGCAGCGGAGGCTGGCGCCTAGTCGAAGTAGACGCGCGCGCGCTCCGTCCCCTACCCTTCGAACGGGTGGCAGCGGAGGCTGGCGCCTAAGTCGAAGCCGAGGCCCGCACGCTCCGTCCCCTACCCGTCGACCAGGTGACAGCGGAGGCGGGCGCCTAGTCAAAGTAGACGCGCGCGCGCTCCGTCCCCTACCCGTCGAACGGATGGCAGCGGAGGCTGGCGCCTAGTCGAAGTAGACGCGCGCTCCGTCCCCTACCGTTCGAACGGGTGGCAGTGGAGGCTGGCGCCTAGTCGAAGTAGACGCGCGCACGCTCCGTCCCCTACCCTTCGAACGGGTGGCAGCGGAGGCTGGCGCCTAATCGAAGTAGACGCGCGCACGCTCCGTCCCCTACTTTCCGAACGGGTGGTAGCGGAGGCTGGCGCCTAGTCAAAGTAGACGCGCGCGCGCTCAGTCCCCTACCCTTCGAACGGGTGGCAGCGGAGGCTGGCGCCTAGTCGAAGTAGACGCGCGCGCGCTCCGTCCCCTACCCTTCGAACGAGTGGCAGCGGAGGCTGGCGCCTAGTCGAAGTAGTCGCGCGCGCGCTCCGTCCCGGCACTAAGATTGGAGTTGTTGTGACCTTGCAGTCTGGTAGTGCGCTTTTAATGGCGACTGGAATCACGCCGACGCCTGGCCTGGCAGAAGTCAGACTGTCGCGCCGTGCAGTCTGCCATTCTGCGGGTGGAACACGCGGCGCCTTACGACTGGTGCGTCGTGGGATGTGAGCGGTTGCGTGACCACGGCCGTTCGCCTCTTCCCCAGGGAAGTTGGATGCGTGTTGAAGGCGTGGAGGCGTTGTGTGCTACTTGGTCACCTACCGGGCACGTCCCTCTAAGCCCCGGCGGTTCTTCTTTCCAAATCATGGCAGCCGAATCGCTGCGAGTCTGATCTGTCTGCGCGTTGAGCCACATGAGAGGGGAGCGGCCTTTATAAGGTGCCAGTGTTGAGGTGGAGACACCCTTTCTTGCTGTCTTTTTTGTTTTTGATCTGCCGCTTTGCTTCCGCCCGTGCTAATTGTAACGCCAGTTGCTCCTTGCCCGGCTTCTTTCTCCTTGGTCGCGAAGAGCGATGGCTAGCCATGACGACGCCACCTACCATCCCCGCAGCGGCTCCTTGCCTAGCCAGGGCGAGGTGGCCCATCCTTTCAGAGAGTACAAGCTGGTGCCGCGGGGGAGCTCGCGCGCCAACAAGTGGTGGGACGCCATGGAGCACTCGGGAGGCTGCTGTTCCCGTGTGTTGGGGAAGAGCCGCGTGACCGAGGGGATGCTGCAGCGACTCGTGGATGAGAGGAAGATCGTCGATCGCGATGGGGCTCGCCTACCCCGCCGGGACGAGACAGAGCCGAAGCCCCGGGCAATGGAGGCGATTGTTTTTGTCGCGTTCTTCGACGCCGACCTTCGAATGCCCTCCACATTGTTCGTGGGCGAAGTCCTGCGGGCCTACAAGTTGGAGCTAGCCCAATTGACGCCTCACGCAATACTCCGCCTAGCTGTCTTCACGTGGGCGATGCGGACAGAGGGGTGGCGTCCCAGCGTGAGTTTATTCGCCACACTGCACGACACGTGCTGTCGACCCAGAAAAGTTGACGGGGTGGTGTCCAACTTCGGCGGTGTGGACTTCGTTCTCCGGGCGTCGTGCGCGACGTTGTTCCCCGCGCCCGCCTCGCCAAGGCAATGGGAGTCCGGCTGGACTCGGCAGTGGTTCTACTACACCGTGACCGACAAGAGCGGGATGCAATGCCGAGGTGGGCCGACCTCGTTTAACAGTACGCCGAGCCTGAAGGCGGAAATTGACGACACGCAAAAGCTACAGAGTCTTGTCGGTGTCGCCCGTCGAATGAGCCTGCGCGACCTAGCCGAGGAGTTCACAATGTATGGGGCGGCGTCACTCTCCTCCCGGGGGAAGTATGTTGGACAGAACGGCCCCCGCGAGGACGGGTTCAGTCCATCCGTATCTCGCCTGCTTCCGCCCTCCGCTCCTTGTAAGTCGCCCAGCACGTTTTACGCGTGCCATTGTATCTGTTTGGTTTCCGCTTGACTGACGTGATCTCCTGCGCAGTGGCTCGGCTAGAAGATGCGGAGCGCGCGGTTGCGGCGCTCCTCGACCCGTACACGCTTAAGGAGCACCAGGCTCACGAGGCCGCAGTCAAGGCGGCTAAGCAAGGGCGGGTAAACCGCACCTGCGAGGCTCTGGGCATTGTTGTGCCCGAGCGCGTGGTGTCAGGGGAGCTTCCCGCCGGGACTCCGAGCGCTCAGGACGGTGATAGCCCTGCGGGGGTGTTATCTTCGCGACGCCGGGCCCGTTCCCCGTCGGCCGTATGCGACCGCGCAGGCCCCTCGGTGACCATCACAGCTGAGACGGGGTGTGCGACCGGCGGTGGGCCCGGCCACCCTGCTTCGGAGGAGCGCGCCGCCTCGGATCCCCCGGCACCCCCTGCCGGCGCCAACGAGCCCGTGCTCGCGGCCATCGTTGAGCTGGAACTCGCCAACCCGGGGGGGAGCACCGTTCCCGGCGAGAAAACCACGGTTGATGGTGCGCTATCAACCGCCGCGGCCGGGGAGGACGCGCCCCCTGCAGAGAAAACCGTGGGGGCGACGGGAACCGTAGTTGGTGTTGCCCCGGAAGAATCGCTTGTGCCACCGCAGGCGAAACGCCCTCGGACGTAGTCCCCGCCGCCAGCGAGGGGTCGATACGCCGTTGCGGGGCCTTGTCGCGGGATTACGGCGTCTGGCGCGGCCGAGAAAACCTTCTCGCCGACCACCGCGGCGCCCGCCTCCGACTTGGCCGCCGAAACGACGCCACTTCCTACCGCGACGAGAGGCGCAGGAGGTAGGCGTGAGTCCCTTTCTTCTCGCGACTTCACGAGACTCTCTCCGATCTGCTCGCTCATTCTGCCAACATCAGGCGAGACGAGGTCTCTCGGACATGGCGAAGGATCGAGCAACGGAGGTATGCGCGAAGTCGAAAGCCTTGTTCAGGGTGCCCCACAGGTGTCCGTTGCTGTTGACGTGGCCGCGGCCTCGGTAAATCCTGGCGCGTTGGGGCCAGGGCTCGCTTGCGCGGACTTCCTCCCTCGCCTGGAGATACTTGACGTCCTCACCGCAGCCGCAGAGCGTGCCGACAACGGCCTTGACCGAGAGATGTTGTCGTCATGCGAGGGGGATCTCCTAGCGCTCGCGCTGCAGGCCTCCGAGATGAGGGTAAATATGTGCGCTTCAGCTTGCAAGGTACTGCTGGGCGCCTGCTGACTTGTTGTTTTTGCCAGACGCTTGCCCTTAGTCGGTCCTTTGACGAGGCTCTAGAAGCCAGCCTTCGTGAAGCAAACAATGCTCTCGCAGCGAAGGATGAAGAACTTCGCGCGCTGGAGGGCGCCATGGCGGCCGTACAACTCGAGGCCACGGAAGCCAAGTGTGCCGCGGCTGAGGAGCGCACCGCCTTCCTGCAGCAGATCGCTGTCCTAGAAGGGGAGAACGCCCAGCTGGCGGAGTCTGCTGCAGGGAATAGCCTTGTCTTGGAAAATGCGTCTACGTCGGCGTGGCGGGCCATGGAGTCTCTGAACCAGGCCCTCCGAGACCTGTGCGTCAGAGTGCCGGACACTACGCACGGGCCGGAGGCCCTGTTGGAGACGCTCGGGTTGATCGAGGAGGGGGCAGGCGTTGCTCTTCGTGGCGCCAGAACGTTTGGCGAGCACTGCGGCTATCTTGGTGCGTGCGTCGCCCTCGCCCTTCGAACACCCGGAAGGACCTTGCGCGGTGCTGCAAGCGCCGAAGCTCGGCGGGGTCCTCCGGCTCGGCGATGCCTTGCAAGAAATTGAAGATGGGCTCTCACCAATCACCTGGCTGGTCAATGCGGTGGACGAGTGCCGTGTCTCGGTTGTCCTGCGCGATGGCCGCCTGCGCTAATATCTCGTAAAACGCCCCCTCAGGGGGGCAGTTGCTGGCTGGCCGCCTTAGCGAGGGCGTCGGCCTGCTCGTTCTCCGCGCGGGGGATGGCCTTGACGGTGACACCCAAAAAGTGCCTTTCCCTCGCCCTCACCGCCGCAAGGTACTTGACCAACTCAGGGTCCTTGGCTTGATATGACTTGTCCACACGGCCAGCCACCAAGCGCGAGTCGGTGCGGACTAGCACCCGTCTCGCGCCGACTGCCTTGAGCTTCGCTAGGCCAAAGAGCAGTGCCTCGTATTCAGCCGTGTTATTAGTGGCGGGGAAGGCAAGGCGCGTCGAGTATAACAAACGCTGTCCTTCGGGCGTGACGATTACCGCACCTACGCCCGCGCCGGCGACGCCGTAAGCTCTGTCGATTGTAAGCGTCCAGACGGGATCATCGTGCGTCTGAACGGGTTGGGCCGGCGGGGTCCATTCGGCGAGAAAATCCGCAAGGACTTGGGATTTGATTGCCGTTCGCGAAGCATACGTCAAGGAGAAGGGAGCGAGCTCGGCAGCCCATTTGCCGATGCGCCCTGTGGACTCCTTGTTGTGTAGCATCTCTGCCAGGGGGAATGAGGAAGGCACTGTGATCGGGTGGGCCGGAAAATAATGCCGAAACTTCCTGGAGGCCATGACCAGCGCGTAGGCGAGATTCTCAAGCTCCGTGTATCTTGTCTTGGCGCCTTGGAGGGCTTCGGAGACAAAGTAGACGGGCCGCTGCATGGCGCCTTCCTATAAGACGAGGACGGCGCTGACCGCGGTGGCTGACGCGGCCAGATAGAGCAGGAGGGGAGCCTCTGGTGCTGGGGCGACCAGAGTGGGGAGGCTTGCCAGGTGCTGCTTGAGCTCGTTGAAGGCCTTCGCGGAATCTCCGTCCCAACGAAATCCATCGCACCCGCGGAGTGTCTTGAAAAATGGTAGGCCCCGCTCTGCCGCCCTAGATAGGAAGCGGCTTAATGCTGCCATGCGGCCCGCCAGCCTCTGGACCTCCCTCGTTGTCTTGGGCGGCTCCATACCCAGGATGGCGTCTACTTTGTCGGGGTTCGCCTGGATGCCCCGTCCGGACACGAGGAAACCTAGGAGTTTGCCCGCCTGCACCCCGAAGACACATTTGTCGGGGTTGAGCTTGATGCCCGCCTTCCGGAGGTTGTCGAAGGTCTCCTGGAGGTCCCGGCCATGCAGAGCAAGCTGCCGGGTTTTGACCACCACGTCATCGACGTAAGCTTCGACGTTCCTCCCGAGCTGGGCGGCCAGGGCAATAGCGACGAGACGGGTGAAGGTAGCGCCTGCGTTCTTCAAGCCAAAGGGCATTCTGACGAAGCAGAACGTCCCAAGTGGTGTGATGAAACTGGTCTTCTCCTCGTCGTCTTCGGCCATGTATACCTGGTGGTAGCCGGAATAGGCGTCTAGAAAACTCATGAGTTCGCACCCAGCAGTGGCGTCGACCAGCTGATCGATGCGCGGCAAGGGGTAATTGTCCTTCGGGCACGCCTTGTTGAGTGCCGTGAAGTCGATGCACATACGCCAGGCCCCACTGGCCTTTTTGACTAGCACCGGGTTAGCGAGCCACTCTGGATGGTGGACCTCGCGGATGACCCCGGCGCGAAGAAGCTTCGCCACCTCTGTTTTGGCCGCCTGCTGCCGATCCATCGACATACGCCGAAGCCTTTGCTTGACCGGCTTGGCGTCGGGGCGGACCGCCAAGCGATGCTCGATTACTGCTCGGTCTACGCCCTTGATGTCCTCCGGGGACCATGCGAAAATGTCAATGTTGTTCTGAAGCACTCGAAGTAGATCCCGTTCGACCCCCGGTGGGAGCCCCTCGCCGATGGACACAAACTGCCCCTCCGCCTGGAGCGGCACCTTCTTGACTCCGCCCTCGGGCTGAGGCTTGGGTGTCCACCCGGGGGCGGAGGGCCCGTCGCCGAGCGTGCCGGAGAGGGCATGCACCGGGCGATGCGGAACGCGGCTGCCGACCTCGGCACGTCTGGCCAGGTCCTGATCGCCGAAGACGGTGATAACACCCTCTGGGCCCGGGAGCTTTACACACAAAAACGCGTAGTGTGGGATCGTCTCGAAAGAGTTGATGGCGGGTCGACCCAGTATGGCGTTGTAGGGATGTGGGATATCTACGACGTCGAAGATGACATGCTCGGTCCGGATGTTACCCTTGTTGCCCTCCTGACGGAAAGTGACCGGAAGGGACACGTGCCCCAAGGCCTGCAGCGGTTGACCCCCGAAGCCTTGAAGTGGAGCTCCTGGCTGCTCTAGCCGGCTTCGGGGGATCCCCATACGGTCGAAAGCCTCTGCGAACAAGATATTCGCGGAGCTTCCCCCGTCGACAAGGACGCGCCTGACGTCACAGCGTGCTATGTGGGCCTGGATGACTAGAGGGTCTTGGTGAGGGTACTCCACACCCCTGGCGTCGTTCAGGTCGAAGGTGATGTTGCGGGGCGGCATCCACAGTTGCGGCTGCTCCCCGGGGGCTTTTGAGGAGGAGCCTCCAGTGATGACGCTGACGGTGCGATGCTGCGCGCCCTCCGTTGCGGTGGCTCGTATGGGGCTACCCCTTGGGTGCCCCACGTGGGCTCCAGCGAGGGGCCGAGGAGGCAGAGCCCGAGACCCGACCATCACCCTCCGCAGCTCCATAACTGCGGCGCATGTCCTTGTGTAATGGTCGCCGTAGCCGTGTACCTCGCACCACTTGCCATAGTGTAGGAGCTCTTGTTCTGCGTGGGGTTGGCCGCCGTAATTAAGTCCGCCTTCCGATCCCTGGTCTCCCCTCCATGAGGCGGGGTCGGGTCTTTGGCGGGTGCTCTCGGTGTTGAGGACATGATGGGCCGCCTGTGACCTGCGCTGGCGGCGCCGAGGTTTATGCCCGCTCCTTGAAGAGCCTTCCTGTACTCCGGTAGCGCTGCCTCGGGGAGGGCCTCCCCGGGGCTCTCGGCTTGCGGCCCTGCTTCGAGGAGGGACCACCCGCCCCCCTCGCACGGGGGGCGCTCCTCATGGGCGAGGCCGAGGGCGGTAATGCTGCGTCTTCGCGCATCTTCCTCCGCCCGCGCATACTCGTCCATTTTGTCGAAGAGCTTGGCGACTGTCTTGATCGGCCTCCGCGCGTTGTACTCGGCCATCGGGCCCGGACGAAGGCCCTGTATGGCTGCATTAACGACGGTGGTTTCATTAACGTCTTTTACTTGGCATCGGATCTTGGCGAAGCGCTTGAAATAGTCCCGGAGCTTCTCCGAGGGTCTTTGCTTCACAGCGAAGAGTTGGTCCGCGTCGACTCGCTCGACATAGTTTCCTTGGAAGTTGTTGTGAAGGCGGTCGCGGAGCTGCTCCCACGCGTAGATGGAGCCCGGCTCTATGGTAAAGAACCAAGAGAGCGCCACTCCTTGCAGCGCGAGGGGGAGTCCCTTCGCCTTCGTGGTGTCGTCTCCGCCCGCGGCTTCGATCGCGGTTTCGTACACGCGCACGAACTCGCAGGGGTCCGTGTCGCCTTTATATGGGTCGGTGGCACTAGGAAACTTGAAGTCTTCGGGCCATGCCGCCTGCTGCAGCCCCGCCGAAAGCGGGGACTCCGGATCTACGCGCCGCAGCGGCACGCGGCTAGACGTGGGGGCTTCGTGACTGTCCGCCCTCTCCGGCGTGGGCTCGGGCGCGATCACTAGCGCGGCCTGCTGGCTCCGAGCCTCTTGCATATCTCGGACGGCTCCGCGAAGGTCCCCTAGCTCCCGCTGGAACGCGTTGAGGGCTGCTAGTATGGCGCTTTCCACCGCAGGTGCTGTCGGGGCCGCCGGAACACCCATCGGGCGGGTCGGTGCAGGGACCTTCGCCCCACGATCTCCAGATCCGTCGGATGCTTCCTTGCGGCTACCCCCGGCCGCCTGATCCGCGCTGCCGGCGAGGGTGGTGGGGGCTGTCGTTGCCGTGCCAGCGACGGGGCTGGATGTCGTTGTAGCGGCGCTGGCGGGGTCGGTCGCTGTAGTGCCAGCGACGGGGTTGGATGTCGTTGTAGCGGCGCTGGCGGGGTCGGTCGCTGTAGTGCCAGCGTCGACGCCCGCGACCACTGCGCCTGCGCCGCCGCCAGCTCCTTTGGCGGCCGATGCCGAAGCCCTGGTATTCACGCGCCGCTCCGACCCAGCCGTCTTCTTTCCCTTCGCCGCCGCTGATGAAGCTTTTTTCGGTGCCATCCTTCTTCTTTGGTCTTCAGGCTTGTCCTTGTCGTCCCCACGGACGGCGCCAACTGTTGTGGCTACAGGCCAAACAGAGAGAGATGGTAGTGGAGAGTGATGGAGATGAGTAAAGATGACTTGCCCCCTCCCCATGGCCTGTATTCATATATATATGCGCATGAGGAGTGCTTTTACAGTTATACCCTTACATCTGGTTATCCCCTCTGGGGGCAGTTATGTCATTACACATGGCCTATTCTGGGCCTTATAACCTCCTACCAGGCCTGCTGGGTTTAGGTGGGGGCCACCCCTACAACAATAGTGTTTTTAAAATAGGATCTACAAGTTAATTATATTACATATTATAGAGATTTTATTTCTATTGACTAAAACCATACACAAATTATTTGTATATCTGCATTCTCTTTTATAAAGAGTCAAAAGTTATATGTCGTAACCATAAATATAAGTCAAAGAAAAAAAAGCCAAAAAAAATTCTGACGACGATCTATGTGGCTGAGCGACAGATAACACCCAGTGCCGTTTTGACAGGGCTGACTAGCCCTTGCACGTGTTGTAAGCAAGAAGAAGAAGAAGAAGCGGTTGCACGGAACGGAGCATCCGAACAAGCACCGCCTAGCTAGCGCGACGCGCCTTCTCGCACACAGTGGCGGAGGACGGGGAAAAAATGAGGTGGGGCGGATCGCCCGCCGCCCGCCGCCCGCCCGCCGGCCTCCCGCCGCCGGCCTCCCGCGCCGCCCGCCTCCCGCTTCCCGCCTCCCGCCGGCCTCCCGCGCCGCCCGCCTCCCGCCTCCCGCCTCCCGCCGGCCTCCCGCCTCCCGCCTCCCGCCGCCCGCCTCCGGCCTCCCGCCTCCCGCCGCCCGCCTCCCCCCGCCGCCCGCCGCCCGCCTCCCGCCGCACGCCTCCCGCGCCGCCCGCACGCCGCCCGCCTCCCGCCGTCCGCATCAAGGTCTGGCGCACGTAAGATCTTACCCTATCGAGTCCTCCGCCACTGCTCGCACAGGCTCTACGCCGGAGTGAGAAGACCCCGGTCGACGACGGGCGTGGTGCCGTGGTGCGGACGTGTGGTCGCTGCAGCTGGATCGCACCCATCCCGTCAAAACCGACAGCGCAACGGGCGCGCGGTCGTGCACGCCGGACCCACCCATCAGGCCATCACCCATGCATAAAAGATCGGCCGAGAAACGCAGCAAAAAACGTTGAAAGGGCCCCGCGCGCCGAGCCACAGTCGCCACGCACGTCGCGGCCGCGCGCGCCAGTCATCACAGCAGCGTTTTTTGTTCGGTTCCGTTCGGCGCCGCGCGCCAAGGGTTGAAGCGTACGCGCGTAGCGTGGAGCGGTTTGCCGGTTTGGCCTCTTGTTCCGTCGAATCGAATCGAATCGCATCGCTGCTGAACGTTCCAGAGCCCGAGGGCGGGTTCGTGGTCGTAGGTTAGGTCGTACGACTGAGCATCTGCGAGCCACACTTCGTGCATGTGTTCGTGGGTTTGCCCATCTACAGGCGTGCGCGCCTTCTGCGCGCGCTGGTACAGTGCATTTAGTTAGACCGCTACCGTGTTTTTTTCCCCCGTTTCCAGCCTTCCAAACAGGATCAGGCCTCTTATCAAAAAAAAAAAAAAACAAACAGGATCAGGCCTTGGACGGTCAAAATGCCGGGCCATCCACGTGAATGACCCAAGATTTTAGTTTAAATTCTCCGTTTCCAGCCTTCCAAACAGGATGAGACCTTGGACGGTTAAAATGCCAGGCCATCCACGTCAATGGCCCAGGATTTTAGTTTGAATTCTTAGGCCCCATTTGGCATAGCTCCACCATCGGCTCCTGGAGCTGTTTTGTGCCAAACGGGGTACAACAAAATAGCTCCACCCAAGGAGTCCCTTAAAACCTGCTGAGACAAAAGTAGCTCCTTGGGTGGAGCTGAAAAAAGTAGCTTCACCCAGCTTCACTTGTGAAGTCAAAAAAAACAGCTCCACTTGTGAAGTGGAGCCGTGCCAAACGGGACCTTAGTCTATCCGTCTGGATTCTGATCCGTCCAAATAAGGGTTTAAGATTTTTGTGATGTTTGAATTTTAAAAAGAGATATTTTATCTGTATGTATGATCACATTTTTGCATAAATTGTTGCAAATGTATATATTTTAACATGTTGTATATCTATGATTTTTTAGAATCTTTCACGGAAATTGTATCCTTGGCCTTTGCATGCGCAAAGGCAGAGATGAACAGTGCTGCCTTTGGGTGGTTGTCAGCCCTTGGATCTGAAGCAAGCGGTGCAGACTAGGCTCTACAGCAACATCCCTGTAGTAAACAGCACCTTCGCCTCAGTGCCATGAGCCCATGAACAGCTATAGTAAAAACGGTGCTCTGCATCTCTCTCTCTCTCTCAGTTTCTACTGTACATCCTGCCTTTGCAAAGGCAGAGGATACGTTTCCCTTTCAAAGGTACCGAGAACCAAAACATAAGTTCATGTGATCCTAGAAGCAGATTTCATTTTCCCGGTTGGATCATCGTTTGTCTTCCGGTCGACGGGACGATCGTGGACAGCGGCGAAGTCTGACCGATCCATGAAGCAGCCAGAACGAAGTCGCACAATGCAAGTAGCCCTGATGCTATTCTACTTTTTTTGTGTGTGTGCAGAAGCCGCAATACACGTGTAACGTATCACAGAACGTGAAATTCAGTATGCTTGCGCTCCTAGTAGGCGAGTACTCGCCCAGGACGGAGTGGTTTTGTTTGGACGGGAGCTTGACTTGCATGTGGCACCATGAGACTATGCTTACGTCATGCATCCTTACTGTAAGCTTCGGCCTTTGGAGACCGGAGGTGGCGCAGGCAGGCCAGCCAACGCATGCGCGGATCCATGCGCGCGATGCGGTCGCGGTGAAGCGTTCCCGGCCCACGGCGCGGCCTAATGGGATCTGAAGCCCACGCGACGTCGGACGCAGGGCCGGGAGCACGTCAGCTTAGGGCGATTCGGCTGGCGCGCTCAGGTCAGGCCCAACTCAACTCCCATGCTTATCGATGCCGGGGTTGCGACCTCCGAATAGGACTCGGCTGCACGGTGCCGATGAATTTTTTTGTATGGATAATCCATTTTTTATTCGAAAATATATAAATATATCTGCGAATTTTTTTTACAGAAATAGGCTCAAGTCGCCTCCCCATTGGGCGACTCTCATCTTTCGCCCAACCGGGAGGCGACATTTAGGGAATGTGGGAACCGTTGAGCGAATCAATACTATCGCCTGAGCGTTGAGCGACTTATTACAGTCGCTCTACGGTAAGGCGACAGGGGGGGGGGGTTTAATTTATTTCTGCACAGTTAGTCGCCCACTACCACCTCCGCTTTCCCCTCACTGCGCACAGAGAAGAAACGAGAGAAGAAGAGGAGAGGCGCACAGAGAAGAAACGAGAGAAGAAGAGGAGAGGAAAAAGAGGAAAGGAGGAAGAGAAGAGAGGACGGAGGGGAAGAAAAGGAGGGGAGAAGAGAAGGAGAGGAAGACAGGGTTGGAGGAGGAGGAGAGGGAGGAAGGAGGAGTAGAAGCTATTCCATCCATTTGGATCCAGGTATTTTTTTTGATTATGTTGTATTTGCACTATTATTTAGATGAAATATTGGTGTTAGTAAAAATTGTAGATGTAGAAAATATAGTACAAATTTAGTATGGAAATATTAGTGTCAAAAAGTTGTAGTATACATTCTGTAGTATGGAACATTTTGTAGTATAGAAATTTTAGCATCCTTTTTAGTATAGAAAGTTTAGTTTAGTGTTGTACGATGTTATTTGACATGTCGTAAATTTCAATTATACACGCAGGCCTACATCATCAATGGCCACTACTACATTGAGAGTGTATTATGGTGCTGGAATTATTCGTGAAGGTCCGAATGGCGTGGATTTGAACGATTTTCCGCAAGTCACTCTCGTACTTCCGGATGACGAGAATGCTCAAATGACAGATGTGCAGCATTGGCTGACCCAGAGTTTTTCATTGGACCCCGAGGTGTGCAGCGTCGTTGTGCAAGGGCTTTGGAATCCTAAAAAAGTGAAAAGATTCCCATGTCGTCCTCTCCATGGACTATGCCCACTGCATCAGATAACCTGCCTACATAAAGGCCTCCTATGTCTTCCATACCACATCTCCTCCTCTACCCATCACAATACTACTACACAACAATGTCTTCCTGGAGGTCCGACCCATTTGGAGTACCGGAGTGGCATGAGCGCCCAAAGTGTCATTGCGGCTTTAGGACGATGTTGTGCGTCTGGACGGATCGAGTACAACGAGCCAACTACGGTCGTAGGTTCTTCAAGTGTCCAGACCTGGATGACGACTTCATGGTAACGACGACAACTAAATCCTTTGTTTCTCGTTATCGTTTTTCAACTTCATCCATGACATCTACTACGCCACACAAAGCCTTGCAAGTTCATCGAATGAGTGGATCGGGTGCCGCCGGCATGGCCACGGAACCGGCCAATGGAGGTGGAAAACAAATGACAATACTTTGTCAAGATGACTCAGGCTCGCGAGGTGGAACGACAGATGCGGCTTGAGCAAGAGCGTCGCGTGAGGGTGGACCAAATCCGTCTGAAGGGCAAGGAGGATGAGCTGCAAAGGAGGCGGGAGCAGTTAAGTCTGCGTGAAGCAGCCATCAAGCGTCAGGAGGAAGATCTTCAAGCTCGTGAGGCAGCTCTCAAGACCAAGAGTGACAGGAAGAATGATGCAGCGGAGCCATCTTCAGGGCACGAGAAAAAGGGAAAACAACCACGCTACACCCAGTAGACAAAATGTAATAGACCCAGCAAGTTATATTTCCTAAGGCATGTTAGGATTAGTGGTGGAGTTCTGAACATTAGAAGTCACAGAGTTCTACACATGCCACTTACCACTTTATGTATCGAATGTTCTACACTTAATCATTCTTAAAAAAAATTTCTCAAATTTTTTTATGCACCTACAACATCCAGTGAACATAAACTTTTATTACAACTATACCAAATTTTTTCCCGGTTTAAAACTACAAAATTAACAAAGCTCTAAAAAAATCACGGGGGGAGAGTAAAGTCGCCCTCCTATTGGGCGACTGCATTATAAGTCGCCCATCCATTGGGCGACTGCATGATAGTCGCCCAATAGGAAGGCGACTAATTGCAGTCGCTCGAAGGTAGAGCGACACAAGTTTTGTCGCCTCCCGGTTGGGCGAAAGGTGAGAGTCGCCCAATGGGGGGTGACTTGAGCCTATTTCTGTAAAAATTTTCCCGTGGGTATATTTATGTATTTTCGAATAAAAAATGGATTATCCGTACAAAAGGTTCCGATCGCAGAGAGTACAGCCATTGCAGAATCGGCAAAACATTGAGCTGGTAATCTCTTGAGTTAAGAGCTAGCTAGAGGTACGCGTGGTTCTTTTTTCAGCTTAATTTTGAAACTTCCGCGTTAAGCCGCTCCGCTCTCGGAAAAGAAAGGGAAACAAGAGGACGGACGGAGCTGTCCGGAATGACCCGTTCTCTAGAAGCCAATGCCGGGGAATTAATGAACTCCTGCCTGCCGTATTACGTTGAATCATTTCCTCTCGATGGCCACCCTAACTCCGTCTCCCCTGTCCCTAGTCACCGCCGCTGCCGCCCCATCTGGCATCCCCCTCCATGACACTATGCCACCACACGTCGCTACACATCATCGGTGGAGAAGAGCAAGAGGGAGAGTGGAGTCCCATCCTTGGTTGCCACCACCATCACAGCATCTGGCCTCCCTCGACCACAACGCCGCCGGGTCAGGCCTCCCCCGCCGCGACACCACTGGATCGGGCCTCTCCCACTGTGACATCATTGGATAGGGCTTCCCTCCTCGCTTGACCTCACCAGGAGGTAACGACAGCGCTAAAGGTGAAGGGGAAAGTTCTATGGCTTGCTCCTCTGTCACAAGTAAGGTTCTCATCGTCCTGTGACTCACTGTGTTGTAGACTTTCATCGTCTATTTGCCTTTTGCTCCCCCTCAGTCCCAACGCAGTGGCCTTCAGATATTCAATGTTCAATCATGGCTGATTGTCCATGAAATTAGATTGGCACCAACTTCTAATTAAATCCAAAAATAGTACACTTTTTCCTATCACAACATTCCAAAATTGAGGAAACCAAGAACATATTTGGAATTAAATAACATGTTCTTTTTCTATAAGTACTGCATTTTGTGTTTTGTTTTACCTTGTTATGTGGAGTCCACACCATGTAAAAACCACTAGCAATCTGCACATCTGAACCAGAGTTTATTTGTTGTGACATCAATTGGAAAATTCGTTGTTGTCGACATATTTGATCTTATATATTGATTAGTTTACTACTGGATTTGGTTGGGCTATCGAGGGCTGTAATCGATGTTCTGCACTGATTCTACCATTACAGAGAGGTAATTATGTGACCTTGCCACCATTCTGGGCATAGCACGCTTTGCATCTTGTGCGGTCATTGGTTTGGCAGGCTGCAAAATCACCCTCTCGTGGACTCCCTATGTTCTTTCCTTGGTTTGTGATTTTCATGGTTATGCAATTAGGATTCTTTTCCTTTCATTTCATATGTGTTTGTAGCTTGGCAACTACATGAAGAGCTAAATACTATGTTGATTCTTTGATTATGTCTCTCACTTTATAATCAGTCCATGTAATATCGGATAGGAACACTTTGATCCTGCTATGAGCGTTCTCTACAGGTATATAATTCAAGTCTTGAACTTTTCACTAAATTTAGTTTTTTAGTTTTAGTGAAATGATATGATCATTATCTGTGCAGGTGTCATCCTGCGATACCTAATCATTGAGACGATGCAACATGCAGTGATGTCAAATTTTCTGAGTAGAACACCCAATGTTAGCATGCCTCATTTTCTGATTCCTTGAATTGATTGATCTCCAAAGTGTTTATGGGTCTTATTGGTTTAACTGGGTAATGGCAATATGTGATGTTTATGATCGGTCAAGTGGTGCAGCTCATGACGGGTAGCAGCCTAGCAGTAACCAAATGGCATGTGCGTAGAAGAGTTTAGCAAAGTGAGAGTTGCTTCATGGAAAGAGGCTATTGCAAGCACCTATGTAGCACGGACATGGATATGTCGACACGACACGACACCGACACGGGAATTCGCCATTTTCCCAAAAAGACCGATACGGTGACACGGCTATATATATTTAAATAATAAATAAATTATATATATATATATATATATATATATATATATATATATATATATATATATGTATTATTTTCTATGTTTCCACATGCTTGTGTTTTCCTCCTCTCTAGCACTAGAATTAGTGGCTTCCATTTTTCTAGAATGATGAAAGTGAAACAAACAATCAATCACAAGTTTGCTAAATGCCTAACCCTAAATGCATATATCGTTGGGTGCTGGCTTACTGCAGTGCATCTCAATTCTCAACCCTAAATGCTAAAGTACTGAACAGAGAAGGGGGAGATCATACTTCGGTGGCGCGCGGGGACGAATCCGGCGGCGAGTGGGGAAGAAGCAGGCGGCGAGTGGGGAAGAAGCCGGCGGCGCTTGGGGAGGAATCCGGCGGCGCGCGGGGACGAATCTGGCGACGCGCAGGGATGAATGCGGCGGCGCGCGGGGACGAATCCGGCGGTGCGCGGGGAGGAAGCGGGCGGCGGCGAGGAATAGGGAGCGGGCGGCGGCGAGGAAGAGGGAGCGGGAGCAGGCGGCGCTTGGGGAGGAAGTCGACAGGCGGCGCTTGGGGAAGAAGCTAGCGGCGCTTGGGGAAGAAGCTAGCGGCGCTTGGCGAGGAAGCGAGAGTGGGAGCGGGCGGCGGCGAGGAAGAGGGAGCGGGCGCTTGGCGAGGAAGAGGGAGCGGGCGGCGGCGAGGAAGCCAATGGGCGGTGACCAATGCGGACGATGCAGACAAGCGGAGCAGCGCGAGGAAGATGGGAATAACGCGCTCGGCCGGTGCGATGCGTGCGTTAGGGTTAGGGCACGATGCGGCCGCCCGTGCGTGCGACGTTATGGGCCGGCCTCGGCCGCCCGTGTCTTGGGCGGGCCGGCTGTGTCCAGGCTGTGTCCGAATCATTTATTTAGTGTGTCCGACATGTGTCGAGAATTTTACTAATTAAAATTAATTCTAAAATCGGCCGATACTTCTCTGACACGTGTCGAAGACGTGTCCGTGTCGTATCCGTGTCCGACACGGTGTTGGACACGGATACGGTTATTTTGCCAAGTGTCCGTGCTACATAGGCAAGCACTATGATGTAGTACTTCTAATGCACTATCTGTGTAGAGGTAGACAAATATTCTCTTGTCATTGGTACTGTTTTTTGAACAATTATGAACTGATGTACTTTCCTATGTGTCACATCGTATTTCATCTTTTCACCGAATGCCTTATTCACTGCTACGTAATCATAAGAAGCCTATACTAACAATTTAATACTTTTGTTTAAGCTAATTCAGGCAGTCCATGTTAGTGAATTTCTCAAGGATTGTTGGAAGTTGGTTTTCCTCTTAAATATGTTCCTTGATGTAATTAGTTGTCTTATGTCGATACTGCATCATATCATCTATTAGACTGTACTGTGGAGTTGTGATACATGTAGATATTTGTGATGTTCAGTTCAGACATACCATGCTGGGTGAATACTATGTTCTATTTCCATTTTCTTGACTGTTGTCTACAGTACCATTTGAGTTGTCCTATACATGGCGCATTCTAGCCAAAGCTCCAACCTAGTTGCGCTCAGCTTAATTAATATTGGCATTAGGGTGGACTTGGTGTTGGCCAATACGGGATGGATTTGTTTCTAAAAAAAAATATTTTGGCAGTGTTCTAATTTTCTGGTTAGTGCCTTATTTCTTTCTTATTGCACCCACCTACTTCTAGCTAATTATTCAATTATTAGGAAGCACCTACATGTTCTCCTTTCTCACAGAAAGAATTACTTTCAGGGTTTATGACAGATTTACCAAATGAGAAGATCAAGAAAGAATGTTATCACACGTAGATCTATTTATTCTCTTTCATATAATTTAAGGAATTAAGATTAGGTTGTCAATTTGCAGAAGAAATCGAAGCCAAGCAAAACTAAAAAATCTTATACCTTGCTCACATATCAATCAGTAGTTCTTTTTTTTTTGGAATTTAGTATGTTTCTTGCTTAAAAAAATGTTGATATGTCCTCAACGTAGCAATAGGTATTTGTCCTTTGCTCTTAGAAAGAATAAAGTTCTATTTTACTTTGTGTTCATTCCATTTGTTTTAATGCTTTTGCTCTTGGATATGTGTTGTGTTTTGTTGATATTGTTTTGTCCTCCAATTTAGGAATAATCATTTGATCTTTAGAGGAGCAACAGTCATTCCTATCATATTTGTGCCGTGGATTGTACTAATTGAGGAAGATGTGGGATAGCTTCCACAAAATGATGGCATAGCTTGTCCCCGTCTCCATGAGCTACTCTCTCTAAAACCGCATGCAACCTATATACTATAGCGGCAGTTTACACAGCCAAACCCTTTTAATTGCCTGCATTAATTTTCTATCTAAATGATCTATATTGTATCTAATCAGTAAATCATCGTTGATGTTAAATACATTCATATATTGTCTTTTTATATTTCCGTTGTAATGCACATACACCTTACTAATAAAAACTAAAAGAGAAGATAACAGTCCTTCACAATCTCTTGCACACCAACACATTTGATTCACTAAGAAAATATTTATACGATAGTTTATTTGATTTGGTTAAATCAAACAAATCCCATCTCTCTTGTGAATAGTTAATTGACGGCGAGAGATCACTAACTGTGCTGATAAGTCCTTGAGATGTCCAATGTCTTATCGAGGAAACGAGCATTGGTCGAGATATTGAAGCGGTTAAAGTGCAAAGATTACTCAGACTAAAGAAATTGGCAACGGGAAAGATCAAGAACCTATTTCAGCTGGCTCCTGTGAGACATGCGAATGTGCAAGCTAGTAAAGCGAAGCCACGTAAAGACAAGATAAATTCGTCTTTTATGTATTATTGTGCCTTTTTCTTCGCAACAAGAATTTCGTTATTCTATGGCTAGACAATCAAAAGTTAAAGTATCATAGTTACATAAAAATGATCTTATGGTTATTGCTATGCTTTAATTTGAAAGTCTGTGTAATATAAATCTGTTCGCCGCAAATTCCGCAGGTTGCATACTAGTTTTTACGGATGGCATGTGCTCCGCTACAATACAAGAATTTATGAGTACCAAATTTTAGAGCCTAATTGAAATACAGAAATTTTATATAAAATAATTCAACTGCCATATAAATTTAAAGAAATTTTGAATACCTAAATAAGACGTATCTACTAATATAATATAAAGATAGAGTTTACCTTACCCTCCCTTGACTCCCTATACACGCATCCCCTCCATGTCCGAGGAAAAACCGGTTAAAAAACTGCGAAAAAAGAGAAAAACTACCCTAACCCACCTCCACGCCTGTGCTCTCCTTCCTGGATGTCGCTGTTGAGCAACCATCATTATTGAGTCCATTTCGATCGATTCCTCCTATGCTAAAATAGATAAATCAATTATAGAGTAATATAAAAAAATACAAGATTAAACACAGAGATAAGGAGAAAACTTCTATCTTTCTTTATTACTTTTCTTTATAAAAATATAAAGTGATAACAAAAAAAAAATCCTCTACACATAAATTACAAAATGAGATGTTCTCCGTGTGCCGAAGGCCTCGGGAAGATCCCAACAGTCGCCACCGCTGCAGCTGCTTTGCCTTCTCGGCTTCTTCTCTCTGATCGCCGCCGCCAGAGATCCATCCTTCCATGCAGCTAATCTCGCACCGCCTCCTCCATCTCTGCATCTTGCTGCTAGCGAACGGCAGCCGAAATCGGCTATGCCGCCTTCCTCCTTGGCCATCCCCCTCATCTCCCCGGGCTGCCTAGAGCCGACACCTCCTCCCCGCCTCCATCTGCGCCGGTGATTGCCTCCCCCCTCCTCCCCAAGCGCTACCCCGCCGATGCTGTCCCTGCCTCCATTTGCACCTCCTCCACTAACGCCATCTGCCTTGGCCCGCGTCGTCAAATCTTGTCACCTACGCCAGTAGCCGCCTCCCTCCTGTGCCATCCCCCTCATCTCCCTCCTGAGTGGATATGCATTCCGTCGAACAAATGATGGCTACGTACTAGTATAATTCAACGTTACTTTTTAAGTATCCAAAAATATTTAAAAAATTGTAAGAACTGAGAAGACATCATTTACCTATTTGTTATTAAGTCTGAAAACAAAAGTATGCAGATTTTTACGTAATAAATTAAAGTTGATAGAGTTAATAGGACACAGTGTCATTACGTAAATGATCGTACACATAGCTATGTGCACAACGCCCTGGACCTGAGCCCATTCCTAGTTTTCGCATGTACCACACGTAGGGGCAAGCAGACTGACACATTTAGGTGAGCCAAGAAATGCGAAGATTTGACAGATCTCGCAGTAGGCCAACTTCGACAATTAATTCCGATGGAATATGAAATTGCTCAACCCCACATATAAGCCATCAACGTGTACGTGCCAAGTTATGGGAGGCATGAAGTTGAGAAGCTTCTTGGGTTACTACTGGCTTACATGCGGGCCCGGCCAACCAACACAGGCGGAATTCACGTGGCATTCACATGTGCACCGTGCAGCGCGATTATCTCACAGCTCTTTCAAAAGTCGAAAACAGAAAAATTTCATTTTTCTTTGAGGATTACTGATGCTACCAACAAAAAGCCATAACACATATAGCCTTGTTTCTAAAATGAGTCGTAACTCATCATGCCACAAACCATGGTACAGCTCCAGCAACACTCCATCATGTAACCAATTTCCCAATCAGAGAGAGCTCAGAAGCTCTGAACGGGTCCGCCCAGAACGGCGACGGGCCCATGGGCCAGTGACGCCACAGCTTTGCGAAGGCCGCCTGCACATGAGCTTAGCACGCGGACGCTCAACGAAAAACGGCGGCCGAGATTTGGCCCGTGCGGGCCCTCAGTACTAGCCGGACGGCCGAGATCCTCCCGTGCTCGCCCTAACGGGCCAAACTGGACGGCACTTCCGAGGCTTACGGAATTCCGCTTCCCTGGACGGGGTCGTGCACCGCGGCGCGCGTGCGTCGCCGCCGGCCGGGCGCCATGTGTCGCGTACGCGCGCGCGGGGCACTTTCAGCGTGCGCACGGCGTGTTGAGGCTTTTCACCACCGTCGCACGTCAAAAATTCTCTCCAGCCTCCACTTGCGTGCACTGGCGTGCCGTGTAGGACGGAGCGGGTCTTTGGTGCGTCTTTCTTTTCAATTTCCATGCCACCGTTTACTGGACATTGGAGAATTTTGGATACTTTTGGTACTGTACATCACAAAAATTCCAGATATAACCCCCGCCGAAATACAATTCTATTTTTAGCCCCCCGCCGACCGCACGATTAATTGGATCGCGACACTTGTCGCACCACATGCGAATCGTGCGCTGCTCCATCTAATGGTGCGGTGTGGGAGAGCACCACATCATAATGGTGCGGTGTGGGAGAGCACCACTCGAGTGGTGCGGGCCCTATCCCACTCGTCGTGCACTGTTCCACGCGGGGCGGAGGCACATGGGCCGGAGGGGGTTCCCAGGAACCCGGTTCCAAAACAAAATTTAGTTATTACTAGTAAATATTCACCCTTTGTGCACCCCCTTGGCCCAATATGGTGTACCCCTAACTCAAAAAACACACTCACTCGCCTTGTCCAGCCCATTCGTTTTGAAGTGGTGCACCCCCCTCTATTTTGCTCTAGCTCCGCCACTGGTTCCACGGTTAGGGTTTTCAGCGATTTTGCGCAAAATTAGTTATAAGTTTTAATTTTTGTTTTGATTAGATAGTTACATAAATATTATGCATATATACATGTAATATATATTTTTAGAGCATGCAGCAAATTTATAATATAGAATAGGATATGCAAAAATATGTGGAATATATTTTGAAAGATCGTTATGTATTGCAAATGCTACATTTAGGAATTATTTTTGTAGATTGTTTTGAAATATTTTGGTACGTTGTTAATGGTGTTTGAAAAAAATATAATTTGATGTCGAGTGCAGTTTACTGCTAGTGTAATTTTTTTTTGCAATTATGAAAATTAAGAATTTTGGTTGGTAGAGTACGAACGAAATTTGTGTGAAGTAACGATTAGTGTATTTGTGATTTTCGTACATTGCTGACCGTGAAAAATATGTTGAACTGGCAATAACATTTTTCGATCATGTTATGTTGTTTTATTGGAAGAAATTTAATGAAATATTTTTTGAGAACAACTGTGATAGGAACAATTGGACGAAAGGAAGGAAAGTAATATTGAACACGTGGGAATCATTGAATGCGAAAAGACGAGATAATAAGCTTAGCTGAATAGAAATAAACTTCATAATACAGTTGGAAGTAACATGCCGTGTACATTTTTATTACATGTTAATAAAATATATTACATGTATATATGCATAATATTTATGTAACTATCTAATCAAAACAAAAATTAAAACTTATAATTAATTTTGCGCAAAATCGCTGAAAACCCTAACCGTGGAACAGTGCACAACGAGTGGGGTAGGGCCCGCACCACTCGAGTGGTGCTCTCCCACACCGCACCACCATTAGATGGTGCGCTTCCCCAGCGCACGATTCGCATGTGGTGCGATAGGTGTCGCGATCCAGTTAATCGTGCGGTCGGCGGGGGGCTAAAAATGGAATTGTATTTCGGCGGAGGCTATATCTGGAATTCTTGTGGTGTACGGTGCCAAAAGCGTCCAAAAACCGACATTGGACCGATTGATTAGGCTTTTACCTGTGTCTAGGTGCCAGGTGCGGACCCAACGGGTCAGTCGGGGCTGGCGCCCCCTTTTCGCCATGCCCACAAGAGCCGGCGGCGGTGCCAGAGCGCAGGAGGGGCAAGCAGCATGTAACATCCTGAAAAATTCAAATTTGAAAAATATGAAGTTCTTAAATTATTTTGCAATAAGTTTTGTTGAAATTTGGATTTTATGGTGATTTTTTGAATTTTGGTGGAGGATTCAAAAACTTAAGAAAAGATTTGAAAAATAAAACTAATAATAATAATGTCATAAAAAGGAAAGATGCCCATAATGGGAAAACAAAAACTCTAGATTCAAATCTAAAAGGGAGGTAGAAACTTAAAACTAGAATATAAAATTTCATTAAAAAACAATAGTATAAAAGGGCAACAAAATAAAATATATGCAAATATGTATATAAAATGAATGGGCAAATATATATGTGTATGTGTGTGTGTGTGTGTATATATATAATAAATAAATACACCCATACAAAAATAGAAATAATCAAAAATGTATATATATGTGTGTATATATATACCTACCTATGTATGAATATACAATACATCCACAATAAAAAAAGAAAGGAGATCAGGCCGGCCATCAATCTGGCCCAATCCCCCCTCGGCCCCTTCCCGCTCACGGCCCATCTCCCTTTCCCTTCTCTCTCGCTTCACTGCCCGTGGGGCCGCCCTGATTCCCTGCCACGCGGGCCCGCGCCCCGCCCGCGCGCTTTCTCTCCCCCATGCCTGCACCTTCTTCTCCCTTTCTTCTTTCCTCTCGCGCGTGCTCTGACATTGTAGCACAGCCGGTGCTTGACTCGTCCCATCCCCTCTGTCCTCTGCGCAGCGCCGCTCGCCTCTACCCTACGCGCCGCTCGACCCGTCCCCTTCGCCGCCTGCCCTTGCCCCTACTCGGCACCGCGCACCGAGCCCCGCGCCCGAGCAAGAACCGACGGTTCTTTACGCCCGCTGCCCGGTCCTTCGCCGCCTCCGCACCTCCCTCGCCCCTCTGCGTCCATAAGAATGCCTCCCGGCCTCCCCCATAGCCCCGCGCCTTCCCCCTCTCTTTCCCCACCTCCTCCTCCTTCGCCGCCGTACGCAGCACCGCCACCACCATTTCTGCCGCCGCCACCTCCCTGATCGTTTTCCCTTCGATTCCTCCCGGGAGGAGCACCCCCGCAGGCTCCCCGAGCTTCCCCGATGGTCTCCGGCGCGTCTCCCCCACTCCAAGCCGCCGGCGCCGTGCACCCCCGCCGCCCGATCCCTGCCTCCGCCGCCAGCCTTCCTCAGCTTGTTTCCCGCCCCGCAAATTCTTGGGTGAGCATTCCCCTACCCTCCTCTAGCGATTGCGCCCGTGGATTTCCCCTTCCCTTCACGCTGGCGCCGCCGCCCCTTCCACCCTCATCGCCGTCCGCCCTCCACCGCCGCTCGCCCGCCACCGAGCCCCTTGGCCGGAGCTGCTTCTCCCATGGCAAACCCGCCTCAAGGGGGGTTCCATTTGGCGGTTGCCGACGCTCCCCCGGCCACCCTTCGTCGGCGACGCCGCTGCCTGCCCCCGCGCTATCCCTCCTCTGGTTCGGCCGGTGGTTCCTTTGGGAAATCTCCCCAGCCCTGCATACCTTATCAGCCCTCATTTCCCCCTTTAGTCGCGAAACACCAGAGGCCTGATGGCTCCCCGAGCTCGTTTAACATTCAGCATATACCACCCCCAGATCCCCAGTTCAACCCGGAGAGCTGCACCTTTTTCCCATTTTCTTTTTATTTCATTTTCTTTAGCTCAATTTAATTAGTAAGAACTATAGAAAAAATATGAGGAATAATCTAGAGCATGCAGTAAATTTAACTAGGATGTAAAATAAGTTCACTTAACATTTAGGGGCTTAAGCGTTTATGCCCTCGTTTTCAAACGAAATGGTGATTTTGCCCTCATTTTTTAAACTTTGTGATTTTACCCCTGTGTTTTTGAACTGAAAGGAGAGTCTGCCCCTATTCCGTTAAAGCCAGTTAACGGTGTTAACTTTTGCACGAATAGACAAGTTTGCCCATGTGATTTTACCCCTGTTTTGTTAGAGAACTTTGTGATTTTACCCCTATTTCGAAATTGAAGTTTTGACATATTTGGTAGGGATGTTGTCAACAGAATTAGACACAAATTTATGCATTCGTTTTATTAATATAAATCTGGACAAAAGTTGTCAAATTTTGCAAAATTTGGACAACATTTATGCCAAAATTCAAAGAAACACAATTTTTTATCACACAACTTGCATGTAAACATCAAGAGATTAGCAGGTGCTTGCTGTGCAGAAATTTCACAAACTATTTGTATGCCATGGAAACATCCTAATCCAAAAGAATAGAGAAGGCATAAAGACAACTTAATAGGAAAGTGATTAGCAGGTGCTTGCTGTGCTATGCTGACAGAACAGGTGAAGGATTAAACGAAAAGAACAACAGCCGTTCTAACTTTGAGCACTGTGGAACTAAACTGTTCTCAGCACTTCCCCACATGCACTCTGCGTGCCATGTCTCAGCAATCTGCACATACCATGTAAAACGTCCCAGAGACTGCCATTTTCCATATAATCTTAGAAGAGAAGATTCCCAGCAGGTGATAGCGAGTACCCCTAAAGGCTGACAAGATTCCGGTGTTTGATACTTCCAATAGTCTCAAGTTCAGTCTCAAATTCCTTCAGGCTCTGTGGGTAGTGAGCATAGAGCTTTTTTATTGCCACTGGCTTGGAGTTCTTCAGTACACATTTGTAAACTGTACTTGATGCCCCATACCCGATAATGTACTTCTAGCTCAAATTTTCAGTCATCCTCATTATATCATCGTATACATGGAGGGCCATGTTCATGTGGAGGATCACGAGCTTGGGAGGAACATTGCTCCATGCTACGGCATGAATATCTATCATAGAAAACAACAATATTATAACACTAAAAATCCATATAAACAAACAAATAGTGCATCTGTCAATTTGAGAGCCAAGACTGACAGACTGTACAATTGTTTGAGACAGGTATTAGTCATTTACAAGGTCCAGTATGATGACACAATACTTGCCAAATAACTATAAAATTGATAGGTTAAAGCAACAGATAGGGACATTGGCAGACGTATCACCTTGTTTGCTCACAGAGTCATCTTTGAAAGCAAGTGGACTGTGCGGCCAGCAAGCAGCTACTAGGATCAACAACAGGATAACAAGCCCACCAACAGCAATACCAAGAATAGCAGCCTTTGAGATTGAGGCTGAGTAGAAAACATAGGGAAGAGTATTAGAAGGTTTTTAGTCGTGAGGTTATATTCCAGATCAACTTAATAAAGATAACATGAGGGGGCCACGGCCGCCTGGGGGGCCGGCCGCGCCGCGCCTGGGAGGACGGCCGCGCCGCGCCTGGGGGCCGGCCGCAAACCGCGCCAATGGGGCCGGCCGCGGGCCGCTCCTGGGAGGCCGTCGCGCCGCGCGTGGGAGGCCGCCGCGCCTGGGAGGCCGCCGCTCCGCGCCCCTGGAGGTCGCCCGCGCCACGCCTTGGAGGTCGCCCGCACCGCGCCTTGGGAGCCCGCCTGGCAAACCCTAGACTGGAGCGCCGCGCATGGGAGCCCGCCTGGCAAACCGAGGGATGCGTGGGTGGGAGCTCCAGTAGAAAGGATAGGGTAAGGGTATTCTTGTCTTTTCGCGTGGGCATCTTTTGTTTTCTTTTTTCTTTTTACCATTTAATCCTCCACTCTTAATGGTGTCACAAAACAGGGGTAAACGGAGTCTTCATTTCAAAATCGCGAGGGCAAAATCACAAAGTTAAAAAAATAGGGGTAAAATCACATTTGCAGTCGAGAGCAGGGGCAGAAACACCAAATTCCCTAACATTTAAGATTTTGATTATGGCTAAATGAATATCTAAAATAGCTTAAGTAATCAATGGAGGTTTAATTACTAATTAAAGATATGAATAGCATATGGTTTAGCTTAAAACCCAAGGTGAATAAAAATTCTAATATATCCATGGAAGGCACAAAATTTATTAGGATATACATGAAGTTAATAAATATTTAATCATGGATTAGTCAATATCGTGTCTGTATGATTAATAAGCCTAAAGCATATATTTTAAATCTAATCCTAAACTAAAAGAAAAACTTAGAAACAAAAATTAGGGAAGCTAATAAAATTTAAATAAGGCTTTAGAGAGTTATGTATGATTTAAATTCGGATTAGATGTCATGATAAATTATTAGTGTAACTTTAATATTTACATTGTAAATCTAATTATACATTAAGGCATTAATGAAGAGAAGCAGCCTTTGGATAAATGTATATATTTAATAAAGGTGGCCCTTAATTAACATGTAAGCATATATGCCCAATAGTTATCATGCCACCATTAAACAAACCCCAGTGACATATTTTAATATAATAGCCCTAGGTCATCAAGATTCAAAATAATAGCGTGGACATATAAATACTCTAAATGGAACGTGTAACCAATAACACGAGTAAACAGGGTCGCATAAAATGATACATACTTTATTACTAAGCTCTGCTCAGATAACTAAGTTTAAACTAAAATTAGGGGTAAGAATAAGCCTAATGGTAGCTAAAGTATAAGCAGGATAAAAATAGTGCCATTAGCTAAATCTTAACACTAGCTTTAGTATATAGTAACATTGAGCATAACTGTATATATAGCAAGCTGGGACTCGTATAAATATACCCTAATTCAAATTAAACTAAGTCTAGTAATAAATGGAGGTACATAAAATATCATATCACAAAATGCTATAGACATAGCCCCATAAGATTAACTCTGTAAGCTAAAATTTGCAAACATTACTTATATACACATATATCATATGCTCTGAACATTAACACTCGACAAAATACACCCATCCATAGGTTTAACTTAACTCATGGAACTTCCTTGATAAATACCAAAATAATAAAAGAAATTGTTAATAAAAAGATCCAGTCATCGTACTCTACCATTGACCTTACCCCAAATAACCCAAATCACCCATTAACTCATAATAAAGCTAAATTGAGTTTATTCGGATTTATTTGGATCTTCTTGAGTTATTTGCTTTTATTTGGATTCAGTTGTTTGCTGCGTAATTAGAAATTGGAAGTCGTGAAGATTCAATGGATCAAGCGAGATCAAGCTCGAAGTGAAGACACAGACCAAAAGCTCGAGAGAAAGCATCATGTGAGCTCAAGACCGCGGTAAACCGCGCCAGGCGAGTCAATACTTTGATCATGTTGAACCTACATTTTCTGCAAATTTACTTTTATTTAAATTATCAAATTGCATGCTGTTATTTCATATGCAAATAGATGTTTGTTTGAAGATTCTAGTTACATACCCATTAATCAACTTGCTAGTACTATACCTCCTTTGGAAACAGTTGAATATCTGAGCCTTGTCACCATAGCAAAAATTATACTGGTAACCTTTCAAAAATAAGTCCATAACTATACGCCATGCTTAGTACTGCTTAGATAATCGGGGGCACCAAAAATGCCCTAAAGCATCACTTTGAATAATGAGAAATTGGTTTGGGCAGTCATGGTGGAAATGACTGGTATATTTGATTTTGGATATTTTATGCTCCCAAAAACCAAAAGTTGCTTAATTATCTGGGCGGATGGTTCGAGGGTGTGAGTGTGTGTGGTGCAGTGGAAGCACAAAGGGGATAGTGGTAGAACCGCCCAGATAACCCTAAGGACTTAATCTCGTGATGGCCTCCCAGTGTAAAACAGTACAACCACAAGCTGGCAAAGTGTAGGCAGGGTTTACTAATTTGTGTGGCTCTAAGGTGGTTACGTGAAGGTATGACCACGAGCAAAGGGATGGATGGTCGCATTCCCGCCTTTGCCCGTGATGGCTCACGAGGGACCCTTCCCGAGGTATGTGCGCATACTACGGAAGATAGATCTTAGCGGGCGTAACCACAGTAGGACTACACATTGTAAAGGCCCTGTGATAGTCTACTCAACCACATGGCTAAGGAATCATGTGGGGGCAACGAGTGGATTTATCTTTTGTGGGTAAAGTGTGCAAACTCTGCAGAGTGAAAACTATTCGAATAGCCGTGTCCACAGTCAAGGGCGGACATAGGAACTTGACTAGATATAGTTCTGTTTCAAAAACTTTGTGGGTGGAATTGGTAAAGTGGAGGGCAGAGAAAGGCCCTTATTTGTGTTGCCCTGGGTGTCGCCCCAGTGATAAGTTAAGCGGTTATGACGCTAAAGGATTAAGCATATGGTACAGAGGCCATGTAATGGTGGATGGAATCTGGATCGCTATTATTAATGCATTCTTTCACACCTTATGTTTCAGTTCAAACTGCTAGGTCCTAGGAAATTTCTATGTATCATATTTCAAAAGCGATTTATGGCAAATAAAATAACCCGAGCCTTCCTTTGATAAGCCATGCATACTATTTAATTGCATCCTGTGTGTTGGCTCGCGAGCACGGTGGTTTGTGCTCATATTCGCTTTCTCCACAATTTCAGAATCAGGAATCAAATCACTACGCTTTAGCAATACTTTTGGATCATGATGGCGAAGAAGATGAAGACGTCAAGAACTAGGTCGCGAACCTCCAATTGGCTGCCTGTGGGCATGTCCTGAAGGTCCCACCTGTGTGCTTCGTTCTTCCGCTGCTGCAATTTAATGATTTCGGCCTAATCGGTCCATGAGTAAGTCTACTATTATATTTACGCTTCCGCATGATATGTACTTTGATATTCAGAACTGTAAACTGTGAGCACTATCTACTGATCCAGGGAATAGTGCAGTGAAATCACAGAGGAATCCGGATTGTAAAATCTGGGTCCTGACACAGCAGGGGGCGCGTCCGGGACTAAGAGGCCAGAGAGGAGATCAGGAGGCCGAGGGCCGAGTAGCTGGAGATAGGGAGGGACGGCGCCAGGGGAGCTAGGTCCATGTTGAGCGGGAGAAAAAGACATAGTCAGCAAGTGAAGGAATCGGTAGGAGAGAGAAGAAAAGAAATGGAGAGAGAGAAGAAAATGGGATAGAACTTGGTAGTTGGCCATTGGCCACTCGGCCAGAGAATGAGTAGAGGGCGTATGTGAGGGGAGAGAGCGGGTGAGGAAGAGAGAGAATGAAAGAATACGAACGCCAGAGAATGAGTAGAGGGAGTATGTGAGGGGAGAGAGCGGGTGAGGAAGAGAGAGAATGAAAGAATACGAATTATATTCATATAATGTAGTTTGGATCGTTCTGTTACAATTTTAAATATCTCGTTAATGTTATTAGTCATAATTAAATTAGAGAATCTCATTAATAATTATTCATGATTATTAAAATGAAATAATTGTTGTACACTAAAATCGTACGTGGAGATTTAAATAGCATTTAAGTTATAAAAATCTATAATAGGCTGAATTAATTCGAGGAACACCGTCTTCTCCTCCCGCATTAAGGAGTGGATGCCACTACCCTCATTCAGCAAAACGTGATGTGTATCATGGTTTCCAAGATAATCTGCTATAGCCGTAATACTTCTTTCTATCTCTTACCAGCAGTGCGGCAGGCTACCACAGATAGGCAACTTGGCATTCGGCAAATCAGTGAGCAAGTTCCATTAGCTTCCTTAAATTTTAATCCTAGGTCCACCAATGTATGGTGCTTGTACGCTCGTGGATTTGCAAGGGAGAAATCTTGCTAGAATTTTAGGCCCGTTCAATTCGGTTTCTTTAATGGCTTTTGACTGGCACTGTAGTAACTGATGGTTTTTTCCTCAGACATTCAATTAAAAGAAAATAAAGGAAAAAATAAATAAAAGAAAATACCGTTATATTTCCACATATATTGCAAAGAAAAAAAAGGAAAAAAACCACATTAAGAAACCAACGTGTTCTAAACCGTTTTTAGTTTCTAAATGCTAGAAGCCAAAAGTTATTTAGAACAAGATCTTAGCCGCTCGAATTGTTTGTTCTAGAAGTCTCTAGTGAAGGCCTAGCCTCTCTCAAACATATGCTTTCATGGTAGACGGACGGACACAAACACAGTGGATGGCTCGCTGGAGATGGGAACGAGAAGTTGGAACTAATAACAAAGCTGAACACAAGAATTGAGGCACAAGATTATGGTGCTAACCGATGCACCTTTTTCTATGTGTTTCTCTGTTATTCTCTGGCTCAAATACTCAACAAATTACATTACTTAAATAGATACAAACCGGCTGCGCATGCAGGCCACTCACCCACGACTCACTGTGATCCGGTTTTGCCAGCCACACTTCCTACGACTCGTGCACATTGTGCACTACCCGCTAGACTCGGTCTCGCTGAGACCAACTTAGATGCTTACCACCACACACATACTTCGAGTCCATTGAGCGCGACACTTCAACCACACAGGTCTTCTGAGCACCAACCGCTTCAGTAGGCCTCTAACTACTATAGTGATCACATGACCATGACAGCTATGATTGCTACAGTGATCATACGACCATGATAGCTACGACTGCTACAGTGATCATACAACCATGACTCTATAGTACTCTTACGACTGCTACAGTACTCCGAATATGACATGTACAGTACTCCTCCGAGTATGACGTCTACAGTACTCCTTCGAGTATGACATCTACAATACTCCTCCGAGTATGATGTCTACAGTACGCATGACTACGACCGCTACGACTAACTCTTCAACCACGGCCACTTCGACCACAGTCACTTCGACCATGGTCACTTCTACTGTTTCGACCACGTCTTTGACTGTAGCTTCGACCACGCTGCCACAACTCCTACACGGATTCGTACACACGAATACTCGACACATACTCCTACAATACACACATGTAACAAGATTAACCCAATAATCACCCCCTTAAGCTTGTTGCATCTTTTTCACATCAGCGCCAGTTCGTCGTCAGCATCTGCCATGATGAGATGTGCCTCCGCTTTCTCCTTCTTGCTGGGCTTACGGCATTCATAAGCAAAGTGTCCATAATCATTACAATTAAAATACCTTACTTTTGCCTTGTCACCTCTTCAGTATCGACGGTCACCACCTCCACCAGAACCACCTAAGGAGCCTTCACCTTCATGCTTCGACGATTGAGGCTCCCACTCTACATGCGTTAGAAGCAAGTGCTTTTTGTCTTCATCGTTGTTGCCATAGCGACGCTCTCCCTCTTCCTGCATCTTCAAGCGCCCGATTAATTCTTCGATCGACATTTTTTTATGTCACCGAATTTCTCAATCGTGGTGATGACTGGAGAGAATTTCTTGGGCATGGCACGAATAAACTTCCACATGACGTAGGCCTCTTTCATCTTTTCGCCTAGACCTCGTACCTTGCTGATGATTGTCGTCAACCTTATCGCGAAGTCATTGATTTGTTCGGTGTCCCTCATCCACATGTTTTCATACTCGCTTTTGAGGTTTTGTACACGCGGCTCCTTGACGCGATCGGCACCAAGATGCTTCGTCTTTAGGGTATTCCAGGCCTCCTTTGCGGTCTCCTTCTCCGCTAGGAGCAGCAACATATCTTCCGGCACCACGAGGAAGATTGTCGCGAGCGTATCTTGCCTCTCTTTCACCACCTCATCTACGATTGCATTCCACATGCCCTGAGCATGCATGAACACTTTCATCTTCATAGCCCAAGTCATGTAGTTGCTCATCGTGAGCATGGGATACGGGAAGGAGAAGCTGCCCTTTGTGCGCCGATGCCTTCGGCACGCTCCCATCGCCGATCTTCAGAACGCCCCCGTCGCTGGTGACGTTTCTCAACGAGCTCAGACGTGACATGGATTAAGGTGTACACGAACACAAGCTCTGATACCCAAATGTAGGGATTAGCCCAGGAGAGAACTCAGGCTTTGCTGCGGATGCGCCAGGACCGAGAGAACGGAGAGAGCCGAAGCCCTGCTTCTCTTCTCGATATGCGTCTGGATAATCACCTAAGCTCTGATACCAAATGAAGGCCCAACCTCTCTCAAACACACACTTTCATGATGGACTAATGCACACAAACACAGTAAATGGTTCACCGAAGATAGGAACGAGATGACAGAGCTAATAACAAAGCTGAATACAAAATTGAGGCACAATATTGTGGTGCTAATTGGCACACCTTTTTTGTATTTTTTTGTTATTCTCTGGCTCAAATGCTTAACAAATTACATGACTTAAATAGATACAAACTGGCCGCACATGTAGGCTACTCACCCACAACTCACTGTGATCCGGTTTTGCCAGCCACACTCCCTACAACTCGTGCACACTGCACACTACCCGCTAGATTCTGTCTCGCTAAGACCATCTCAGATGCTTATGACCACACACCGACTTCGAGTCCATTGAGCACGGCACTTCGACCGCACAGGTCTTCCAAGCACTGATCGCTTTAGTAGGTCTCCGACTGCTGCATTGATCACACAACTATGACAACTACGACTACTACAGTGATCACACGACCATGATAGCTATGACTGCTACAGTGATCACACGACCATGATAGCTATGACTGCTACAATGATCATACGGTCATGATAGCTACGACTGCTACAGTGATCATACGATCATGACAGCTACGATTGTTACAGTGATCATACGATCATGACAACTACGATTGTTACAGTGATCATACGATCATGACTGTACAATACTCTTACGACTGCTACAGTAGTCCTCTGAGTATGGCGTCTACAGTACACATGACTACGACCGCTATGACTGACTCTTCAACCACGGTCACTTCGACTATGGCCATTTCGACCGCAATCACTTCTACTGTTTCGATCACGCCTTCAACTGCAGCTTCGATCACGCTTTCAATTGCAGTTTCGACTACGCCACCATAATTTCTACACAAACTCGTACACACGAGCCCTTGACATATACTTCTATAATACACATATATAACAAGATTAGCCTAACATCCAGTAAGCTATCACATGCAAGACTTAGAAGAAAAAATTGATCATATACCCTCCATTTAGATGGAAATTGAGGATTTACCCTCTTGGCCCACGTGTCAGTGATTTATGATGACCTCACGTGTCATTGAGATATGGAGGGTAAATCCTCAATTTTCCAACTAAAGAGAGGGTATATGATGCAATCTCCCGACTTAGAACCCGTGTGGTCTCTTCATGTACATATTCAATGGACCTGCTTGTTTATAACCCACTAGTTAGTGCGCTCGTGCACCGTAGTAATCACAGTTTTGTGTGTTTGATTTGAGACCGTGGTGTACTTTAGCTGTAACCACGTGTAGACCTAACATTTTTCGCACCTCGGTTCGTTAGTCCGGCAGCCAATAGTTTAACGGGTTTGACTCGATCATATCCTCTTTAATTGGTCAATTTTGGACAACTAAACACGGTAAGATATTCCCTACGCCTCCTTTTCGTCAACATGCCTGAGCTTCATGGGAAAAAAAACAAGCTTCTCCCATTAGTCATCAAAATTCGTTCGGTCCAAGATGGCTCTACTCCGACTGTTTTATAGCTTAATTTTCTAACTATGGTTTTTAATTTATAGCTGAAATTATACTGTACCAACGTTAGTTTTTTCTAAAAAAATAAAGAAAAATTATCGTTATATCGTCACGGATAATACAAAGGAATAAAGAGGAAAAAGAAAAGGACAAAAAAAGCTAAAAAACCTTAAAAAAACTAAAATAAGCTGAAATTAAAAGTTGACATGTTTGAAATTATTTTTATTTAAATAAGCTAAAAACCAACATAAATTATAACTTAAAAGTTATTTGGAGCGGAGCAATAATATCATCAAATTTCTTCCTGGTCAAACTGTTATTTTGGGGTGGGGGCCAGTGTATTTGCCCTTTTTCCTTGGAAAAAGAGGGAACCATGCGTAGAACTGATCCAATGAGGTTCGGCAGAAAACAAGGGAACTAAAAAGGAAAAAAGAAAGAAAGAACGCCTGTGTCCTCTCCTACTAGCTCCTACGAGTACTCGTCCTTCTTTCAATGACAGATCAAATCCAAGCATAAAATACTCCTTAGACAAATGATTTTTTTTCTAGTCAAATCCACTGTGGGAGCGATATGGCGTGGTCGGTTCATGTGGTTCCTTCCATATACTGCGACGAGTTCTGAATTTTAGGACAGTGGCTCCAGTTCGACGTCTTTTCAGGAATTCAAGTCTGCACAGTGCGCGTCCATTTTGCAAGCGGCACTGTGCACAGTTGATGCTGCGCCATGCTAGCAGTCACCAAAGTTTCATGATTTCATCGCAATTCCTAAAATATTTAACCTCATCACCCGCTGCCACGCTCTCATGGGTACACTCCGACGTCCCAAAATTACTATCACGCACTAAGTCGCGTGTGGTCAATAATTCTATATAAAAGTATTTTCTCTTCGGTAGAAAAGACGATAAAGTGTTTATATCAATAACAATAGACTATAGGGATTAGGTCTTTTCAATTAGCTCTACACAATGATGTTTGCCGGATAATTCAATAATCTCTTAAGACAAAAGATATCAATTTTATTAGTCAACAAAGACGATCTAACATAATCATAGAAACAGCTATGGCTGCAATGAATCTCTCTAGCTGAACACAAGATCCTAAAGCTGTATTCCTCATCACTATTTAGCAGGATAATATTGGAACAAGCAAAGACTCTGTCTCATAACACTAAAAGATCATTTAGGCAAAATTCTCAGATAAAAAGCACTTATCTTCATTGGCAGATCATCTTTGAGAGTAATTACCATAGAGTCAACATTTATTTGGTCCAAGTCCTGTCAGGCACATTAGATCAGTGGACTGACAATGAAGTCGACTCCATGATACAAATCAGTGGGAGTTGTTACGGAAATGCGATCTATGATGTCTTTCTAGCAGAGGGCTATTATTGGCCACATCCAGATTCTACCTAGGAAGAGCGAGAGAATTTCATTAGATATTTGCTTCCTAGGCAAGTTTTTTGTAATGCACAAGCTAAATACTCACTCTGTTTCGAATCATGGCAGTAGCATTATGATAGTAACTGACACACAAAGATCCAACGACATACAATATGAGTTACTATCAATACAAAGCAGTATGTAAATACATAATCCACAAGGTAAATGTTCATGAGACGCTAGCAATAGGATAATAAGATTTATGTCTTCTTTAGCTAAACACAGTAAAAGAGCATATGTTTAAGATCGAACAAAAGTCCTATATACGAGTAAATTCAATACATTAGAGCGAGAGAGAGCAGAAAAGTATCTGCACTAATGAAAAGGAAGAACTTCATTATAAACAAATTTTTTGTTGGAGGAAGAGAATTGCATAACTGCTATCTAAATTGCAAGGTAATTACCTTTAATTGAAATTCCATGACCAAACACCTTAAAGCAAACCTATCTAGCTATAACTCTCGCTCAATATGGCAAGCTAGGCATGCAGCAAGCCATTAGCAACTGCATATGGTTCTCATACAAGGAAAAGGGCAAGGACACCTAGCACAACATAGAAAACACCAGTCGCAAATAGTCAAAAGAAAATGGTTTCTAAAGTAAATCAGATGTACATGTATTACATGGAATTGAATTATTCAAAAATGGGAGATAAAATTCAGTTTAAAATCACCACCCATCCAGGCTGATTGCATCCATGGAAGTGCATCTGCTCATGCCAAATTAGTGCAAGAACATGTTTGGATCTGGGAACTATGTAGCTGCATACTTGCAGCTAAGATACCATGGAATGGTCAAGAATAGATGCTCCCCAAGAATTAGTACAAGTGGTGGTTTGGAAGGATAACTCAATTCTTTCCATGTTTCTGCAAGATCCTAGCGGACTGAAAGGTGAATTACTCAAAGGAACCCATAATTAAAAACTAATTACGTAAGGAGGTACAGATATCAGAGAACAGGATATACAAATAATAGAGAACAACTTTAGGATGTAGTGTCGGTGCGAAGCTGCGTAACAAAATTGATGAACAAAGGAAGTAAAGAGGGCAATGTGATCATTTTACCTAGAATGTAGCTTCATTTTAATTGCTGTGGAGTAGAGATATCATCACTATCTTTCACCGATATATAAACCACCATTCCAAGGTATAGCAACAGAGGCGATCCATATGTAATAATGAAAATCAATATCCCACAGAGAACTGTGGAGTAACTTGAAATGCCCTACTAAAATTCATTAGTCAAATTAAAAGGAAATGGGGAGAAGGGGCACTTCAGAAAGTCTACGATAAACGTACAATAAAAGGTCTAGCAACATCAATGCTGGTGAGGGTATCTGTATTCCCAAGACCAAAATGACTGGTTGTTCCAAAATATTGCACCGCAACAACCTACACAGTTGATTGCCCATGGTTAGCCAAGATAAACATAAAGTTTTGGCAGTAGGTAGTTTATACTGCGCAATCTTGGAAATGCTAAACATCCATTGCCACTGAAAACATATGCAAACCAAAGAACCTTTAGTCGATAGTTTGGTGTACTATGACACTAAAGTGAATTTACAGAAAGAGTGAAAAAGTAGACAGGAATGAAACAAAAGAGAATTGTGTACCTATTACATTGTCACATAATAGCTGAATGAGTATGCTCTACTGTTTTAAAAAACCATAGGATAGTAGTTCAACTCAATCATGGGTCGGTCTATTCCTGAGAAAAGATCACTTACCAAACATTAAGAGCATTTCTTAAAAAGTTCATACTAAAACAACTCATCACAATTCCAAGGTTCATTTGTGTAACTCCAATATGAATCGACATCTTCAAAGAGTTCAGAAATGGAAGCTCACTGCGGCTACCAACATGCTGTGGCTCTCCACAAAATATTTTTCTTGTTCTTTGCAGTCATTAAAGTGGCACACTGATTCTTAGTGTTCGTGAAGGCAGGCTAACAAAAGGAAACTGGGATAAGTGAATAGACCTTGCCCTGGAGCCATCTAATCAAGGACAGGGGTGCACGAAGCTCTGCCATTAGGAAAACTAAATGTTTGTCCACAAATATAATGAAGCATACCTTCATGAGCTTGGGATCATACCCAAAAAATATCTTGGTCTCATAAGATCAGAATGGCTACTTCCTTTGCTCTAGAACCACTCAAAAACATGAAAATAAACAGTAGAAAACACGTTAACAGATTGTAATTATCACACAAACATATTAGGATCAACACTGACACTACAAATTCAATGCCCTTAAAAACTTTCTAACACTTTCCTAAACATAAAAACATAGAAATGCAAGTTTATATTTGCACAATTTGCTTAGCTATGTCAATAAGCATGGCATTTACTCGTAGAACCTTTGGTGATGACAGGAAGTTAGCTAGAAAGATTTGCTCAATATATTCATTTTCAGAATCATGTATGTATCATAACAAGTCAAAGGAAAAAGTTCGGCGTTAAAAGACATACACATATTAGAGCACTAAAAAAAAATACAAAATGGAAACATCATAGACAACAGAGTCATAGCAATAGGCACCCCAAATGCACTAGGCTCAAAGGCAACACCAAGCACTGGCCCATCCATATTTTGTAGGATCTCATGATCTTTGGAAAGTAGATTTTGGTGAGAACATACCTTGGTATTTCTAGCCCATCAGGAACTAAACTGACAATATACAGAGGGTAAAGACTACCAATAGTATGTTCCAACAGCATCGCAACCTACCAAAACTAAGCCATCGTGATGGCCGAAACACAGATTAAGCATAGCGAGCCACAAATAAACAAAAATGTAACAATCAATACATACATCGGCAAAACACCAAAACAAACTAAATCCATAATTATTCAATATAATATCATAAGGATAGATCACTACGACAGAAAGGGTCATCACAGACGTTTCACAACTATCATCACAGATGGTTATCAAACTGTCTGAATTTATGTGTCTGTGATAATAGGTGGTTATCACAGACAGCTTTTAAACTGTATGTGATAAATACAACACAGATGGTTTTTAAAAAAAAAACCGTCTGTGATACATCAGGTATCACAGATGGTTCTTAAATATAGCCATCTGTGATATGCTAATTATCATACTCGGTTAATGCCAAAAACCGTCTGTGATATGTCATATATCACAAACAGTTCTTAAACATAGCGTCTATGATATCTTACATATCACAGACAGCTAATACCAAAAACCATATGTGATATTCATATAGCACAGACGATTTATTGCTACAAACCGTCTATGATAGCTATTTAAATATTTATATTATTTTCTACTTTTCGGCTAGACTCAGGAAATGCTAGCCATGCCCTCTTAAAACAAGCAAACATATTACATATATATCACACAACAATCATTATACAGATCTCACAAATGAATTAAACAACTAAATGAAGTACATTTCAATGAATTGTTTGACTAAGCACAATTGAGTGATTACAATTGTATCAAATGTTTCAACATCTAATCTTCATCACTAGAGTAGAACTCTCTAGTCTTATTTATGACCTCCCTATCAAGAATTCGGAGAGTTTTCCTTGAATTTCGGCGAGTTTGTCAAGATCGAATGTACTTACGTCGAATTCCACGCGCTATCGCTAGGAGTGTTAAAGTCATTAGCACACGCGCGCGCACACACACACACACACATATATATATATTGATAATCATGAAATAATTATTAGCAAGTTGACAAACCTCTGGATCATCAGTCTTACTAACCATGATGTCCTCTATATGGCGGCAAACGTAGAATCCACATTTGTTGCCCTGTAGTTGCTGGTAGCATTGCAAAAATAGAATTACGTACATAGGTATTGTCAGTTCTAGAAGCATTATTATGAAGTGTGATATAGGATTATTGTGATGTAGTAGGTATTAAAAATATATCTTGTGTCGTAGTGTAGCACTGGATTCCTTGTGTCTTACTCCTTGGGCAATGCAAGCACTGAATGACCTACGTGATTCGAAAAGGTTAGCATTGGCTATTGCAAATGAAGGGAAGACTACAATAGAGTTATGTATGGATCAAAAGGAAATGAGTTTACCTGTCAAGTGTTTGTTGCACATGGGTGAAGTCATGGTTGCTCCTAAATAGGGAATCAAGGTATATTACATTGCTCTACTTTGGTACAATCATAATCAGAATCCAGTGACCCCCTAGTCATGTATGTCATCATGGTAATTAATTCTAAGTTCATGTTGCATATAAAGTATAAATAAAACTTGTGTGGCAACTAGTGAAGCACTTACCCCTGGTTGAAGGGTACCGTGATGTAGTCCTTGTCACTGTGAGCAAGCAATTCCCTCGTTATGCAATCTTGGACGAAGGGTCCGTTATCGATGATGGATTACTCAGAGACCAAGTGTGGGTCAAGAAAACCCACCGATTCTCGCCGTCGTCAGACTTGTTAGATCGTGGGTCTATACATAAGTAATGAGTTATGACATTTATCGATATTACGTGAATGTAGAACTTGATTGTATGGTACACTTACAGTGTCTAGTATCGTAGAAGTGATGTGTCAAGTTCATCGAGGTTGAATAGTAAGAATAAGTCTTCGAAGGTCATGATGAAGTAGCTCGAGTTATGGAGGAAATGCGCCTCCGTGTATCGCACGGTGAATCTACTGTGCCGGTTTAGCTTCATGTTGGAACTTTGCATGTACAAAGTATGCAAAGTATTGCAAACCAGTCCAAGTCTGGGTAATTATGACTCGGGGACCAACGACACTCCGAGCATGAACTTCCAAGGCACATTAATCTTTTTCAATTGGGCTTTAGCGCCTCACTTGCGGTACATTTTTAGCATCACATTTATGGGAGCCGATGCCTTGGCCTTCTGAAGAGGAGCTTGAGGTGGAGTCATAGAGGATTTTATTTGATAGGCATGGTTGTGTGGAGATCACGACACAGAAGGGTCCTGGGTGATGTCCCTCTTGGGCCACTGTATGAATGTATGAACGACATCCCATAGTGTCATGATTTCTCTGTTTGGGGACCTCTCCAATGGGATGGTCCTAAAAACGTCATTAATTATATCCACCTGGACCTTCACAAAACTGGTCCCTAGCTGGGCACTGTGCATTAACGTCCCTGGTAGGCCTGGATACGCTAACCCCTGTCCAGCGTCAACGGGAAGTGAATAGTTGATGAATAGCAACTACAAGATTGGGTTGTCAGGAATTCAAAACACAAAAGATATTGGTGGATCTAAAATCAAGGATACTGAATTTTTAGTAGATTGAGGAACTGATCAAATAGGTGAATAATGAACCTAAGATTGGATTTATAAATTTGTGGCGAGAATTTAGATTCATATGAGAGTTGGTAATCCCGATTTGATTAACAGAATTTTAGAGAATGCAATGGGAATCGTTGGATTAGTGGATCCAAAGTAAAGGTATTGGATTATCATGGGGTTGTAGAGTTAACAGATTGGCATATAGTGGATTGGAGATTGGGGATATGCAGCCATCTGAGATTGATTTCCTAATTTGTGGTGGAAGTTAGGATTTATGTGAGAATCAGACACCCATGGCTGGATTAATGATATGGTGGGTGACAAAATAGAAAGTGGATGTTCGGTGGATTAAATAATTGATGATCGATGGATTAAATGATGACACTCACTGTGTGAGTCTTAGGCAGCAATAAATGTATGATCAGTGGATAAAATAAATGATGACCATCGCTACTGGGAGTTGTAGGCATCAATAATAATACCGTGATTAAATCATAATAATAATACTAAAAGCGATTTATGGCAAATAAAACAACCCGAGCCTCTCATTTGATAAACCATGCATACTATTTACTTGCATCATATGTATTGGCTCGCAGAGCACGGTGGTTTGTGCTCACTCTCGCTCTCACAACAAATCCAGAATCAGGAGCCAGATCGCTACAACAATACTCTTGGTCATGATGGCGAAGACGATAAAGATGTCAAGGGCTAGGTCGCGAACCTCCAGTTGGTTGTCTGTGGGCATGTCCTGAGGGTCCCACCTGTGTGCTTCGTTCTGCTGCTGCATTTTATTGATTTCGGCCTAATCGGCCCATGTGTAAGTCTACTATTATATTTACGCTTCCGCAGGATATGTACTTTGATGTTCAGAACTGTAATCTGTGAGCACTATCTACTGATCCAGGGAATGATGCGGTGGAATCACAGAGGACGCCGGATGTTAAAATCTGGGTCCGATAGCGTGTGATCCTTGGTCATGTACTACATGACAAGCATGCTCTTGAAGGTCTTCCACGCTTTTTTCCATCATGAGGAGCGCATGCCGTTGCACATGTTCTTAGACTTCTGCTGGGATCTCAAACGAGTTTGAAATTTTTATCCATAGCACATTTCTCTCGTCTTCTGTCAAACCTTTCCAGTTTGCTATAGTGATAGGGATCCGTTCCCTTCCAATTATCCTGCAGGTAGTCCGAAATGCTGCAGCTGCAACCGAAGAAAGCAACTCCTCATCTTGTAGTAATGTAATTCTACCATGTCATTTAAGCATAAACATAAAGCAGGAAGCATGATGACTGCTGAAATGAGCATAAAAAGCATTATCAAGAATAGGGAACCAACTAAAATTAGCATAAAGCTCAAATTTTAGTTTAGTGCTCTCAGATGTAGGGTTACACAAGAATTAATCTTGGTTGTCCTACTACTATGGTCTATGACAAAAGAGATTCAAACCTTGAGCGCTTAAATAATAAATTACTTATCTACCAAGCTTAAATTCATCAATTAAACTTTCGACCAACAGTAAGGCAAAGCTAGTGATCGTAGAACAGTACGTCAACTTAATATACTCCCAACAATATAATCACAGATTCAACAAGTTTGATAGCAAACCAAATTAGCTAACAAGTAAAGCATATATCATAAAGTACTAAAGATCACAAAACAAATTATCCAACTATTCTGAAAGTGACAAACCAAAAGATTGACAAATGGCAGTAATAGTAACAATTTAGAGCTCAAGCTTGAATATCCAATTTTAGTATTAGACTAGTATCATCATCGAGCTAATATTCGAACCCACATATATCATTGGTCCAAATCCTATATCCAAATCCTAGAACATAGATAAACTACTAATGGCTAACTCACAAGCACATAGATAAATTGCTAACTCAGATACTGATGGGGAGTAATACCAGCAGAGGAAGTCAAAAAAGATGTCATTGTGGATGGGGAAGAAGAGGCTAATCGAGAACGCCGGTGGCGAAGACGTCGTTGTGGTTGTTGAAGAAGAGGCCAAGGTAGCCAAGGTTTGAGAAGATGGAGATGCGGGGAGGCTGGCTACGGTGGATTTGCGCGAGGAGGTGGATAAATGGGGAGGCAGTGCCGGATCTACATACGTGGGAGGTGGAGATTGGGGGAGGAAATGGCACTTGAGGAGGCAGCGACGAACAGACAGTTAGAAAATCGGACATCCAGGTGCTAGAAACTCCCTTTAATTATATAGAGTATAGTTGTATACCAATAATAACTACATAATAGTAACTAGCTACATAATTACGTGTCAGTCCTCGGAGCAACAACTCCTGGATCTTCTATGTAAATCGCACTAATTTAGGATCAGCTAGTGCACACAACAGACAACAAAGATAAATATCAACTATAATGATATTTATGCATTAACTAAATATGGGCCTAATGGTCAAAGTTTACATCCATGATCCATAGGCCAAATTTAAATATAAGCAGCGGAAGATAAAATCGAAGCGGAAGAAACCCAACAAGTCTACCCATGGGCAAATGATAATAAGGCATGGCCTACTCATCCTGGTCCTCACCATAGTCAAAGCAGTCCTCCTTTGAGTAGAGATAGCAAGGTGAGTACAAAGTTGTACTTCATACGTTATAAGGAAAATGCAATAATAATGCAAGGCTAACAAGTAAAGGCATATAGGGTTAATTGAGCGTAAAGCATAATTTAAAGAAATACAATAAATAGATTGAAAAATTGCTAAATTTAATACAATAAGCGAAGACAGTAATTTAAGCAAAATAATATCGCTAGTGCAGATACCGACCTATCACCAACCTAACCACAGACATCTCACCCGGATCATCTTTTTCAAAAGATCTCATATGAATTCTATCCATCCATAAGCCTTTGATAAAACATTTCAAAAACAAAGTCTAATCCGTGAAAAACTTTACTTAGCATACCCATGACCGTAGGCATGGCTATCTAGGATAGTTTATAAACCCTGCAAAGCTTGAACAACTTTACCCATGAGATATGATCAACTTTACTGTCCATCTGACACACTTCCGAAGGTGTGCGGCTAATAGATTATGACAAGGCCTTTACAAGGCAAAGCTGTCAACCTAGCCACACATCCCCTAAAGTTTCACCCTAATAAGAAATCCACTAGATTGTGACTCTCCTTATGCCATGTGAGATTTCTCATAGACTACACCGTGCTCACATTCAACCTATAGCGACAAGTTGGGATCTACAAATTAGTCTGCCAGGACCATCCCATACCAACCTTGTGGTAGTATGACAGGGCTTTATAGTAGTAGCTCATAGACTGATTCTTAATTGACTTAGGCACTTACCACATACCTCTTGTGCCTGGCATAACATTGTGTCACCGAGCAACAACGCGTGCCAGCAAACTCCCACCACCTAACCATTTGCCTAAGTTTAAACCAAGTTTTATATTTTGTTTTGAAATATTTCATAGACTTTCTTGACTTACCGAAGTCAAGAACATATTTTAATAGATTACCATTTTATGTGAAAAAGTTATTCTAAACCTAAAGTTATATCTATGCATGTCTAAACATTTGCTACAAAATTCTCTAGTCCATAATAGTATACTAACTAGAGTTTTATTCTAGGGTGACAAGGTATCGGGGAAACAAATCAATGAAGGAATTAACACATAGGCAATAACTTAAGTTAAAAGCTACATTGAAATACATTAAATAAAAATACGCATGCAGAATAATTTAAAACAACATAATTTTATTTGTAAACTAGGATCAACATGATCAAGGTGTGTAACTTGCTTTGCTCTACAGATTGGTGCGAATCATCAAAGTAGAATTCTTCTGAAGCGTTGTAGTCTACATGCAAAAAAACCTAAGCAAACTTAAATAAAATCCAAACAAATTCAAATAAACTTCAAAAGCTTGAAAACACAAAATATTTGGATAGATCTTGATTTTAGATGAATTTAAAAATTTGAATGGGTTCCATTGAAGTTGGTGTGAAGAAATACGGGCTTTTGAAAGTGTGTTTGCTGTGGTCGTAGACTACAGTGGTCGGAAGCTATAGGGGTCGTGGGTGGCAGCAGTCATGAGTGGTAGCGATCGTGGGTAGAGTACTGTAGTAGTCGAAGAAGACTGTGGTGGCGGCGGCTTGGGGTGGCGGTCGCTGGTGCTCTGGTGGCTGGCGGTGAGTGGCGAGGTGCCCAAACAGAAGAGGATAACATGGGCGATACGTTGGTGGGCACGGGGTTTACCAGAGATGGCCGAAGAGTGGTCAATGACGGTGTAAGTTCAAGCTCCATTAAGTTGATTTGGTGATAATAACAAATCTAATTATGAAACTAACTTGTTTATTGATTATGATTTTACCTAGTCTCTTTGGATGAAAAAGTGAACATCATAAGAGGTATGCGTTCGACATTATATTCTTATATCTTATTGCATTCCTCGGATCCAAAATATAGATTGAACTCCATAAATAATCAAACATGAATATGTGTGTATGCTTCTATTATACATTCTTGTATACACACATTTAAGGGGAATTCACTGTATGTTTTGATGTTTCATAAGTATTGATCCATGTTCCTTTTTCACATATTAAGGATTCTTACTTTAAAACATATCCCTTGAGTATATATAGCTTGTGTAGTTCATATATGCTCATAATCGGGTTGTCATCTAGTTCTTCTATTATGTGTTAATAGTTGGATGATTAATGACAACCAAATGAATAAGCTTTGTATTAAAAGCTTTTCTTGGAGTATATAATTGTTGTGTACATGTTGCATACTCACAAATAAATCTTTATCTTATTATTTGTTGAGATTATCATGAATGACCGAAAAGGGAAGATTGTTGAATCTAATCCCTCGATTATGAGTTAGCGATAAAGTTTTGGTTATTGATGACAATTGGTTGCGGACTATCATTTTTCATGAGTTGGATGAATAGGTTAGGTTCCACAAATAAGGATGACTTGGGATGGCTTCATATGTTGAAGATCATTGAGTGAAGGATGCATCATGAGTAGATGCATGTCCAAGAGGAGTTGATTATGTGTTGATCATCAAGTCAAGAGAAGAACCATCATGTGTTGATGGAGTTCAAGGGATAAGGACCTGTACATGAAATGAAGATGTGTGTCATCAAGCATCAAGAAGATGCTAAAGCAAAGATATGGCTAGCTAGGGTTAAGGATGTATTTCTAGCCTTTTACCGGTCTTGGTGTTTGGTTGGAAGATCGGGTTGCTAGTATAGGTTGCCGTACTATTAAGAGGGGTCATGTCTAGTAGCTTGAGTCTCATTATGTGTTGATAGCTTAATCTCAACTTGATAGCTTAATCTCAACTCCTCTAGCTCTCCGTAGGATGATGCCTATATTTGCGAATGTGTTTTGCAAATAGTTGTGGCTCATGTGCTAAATTCTTGTAATATGAGATTATGTATTACGAATGTGTTTTGCAAGCGCTTGAAATCCATGTTTCCATTCTTTGTGATATGAGTCTTATATTTACAAATGTGTTTTGCAAATGGTTGAAGCTCATATTTAATCCTTAAGTTATGATTCCAAAAGTGTATAAATATGTTTTGCAACTTGTTGAGAATCATGGATAATTTTTGTGTGCATGATACTATAGTTTGCAAATCTATTAAAGTATATGCACTTCTCAAAAAAAATCGAAACTATCGCAGTGTATTCCGCGGTACTACCACTGACCAAATTTCTGGCATTGTAATCACAGAATTACCGCATTCGTTGGTGGTCGAAGACTTGCGTGGTCGAGGACCAGAGTGGTCGGAATCGACTTGGTTGAACTAAAGTGGTCGAAGACCTGAGTGGTCCAAGATCAATGTGTTCGAAGATTGACGTGGTCGAACACTTGTGTGGCCGAAGATCGATGTGGTTGAACCAGAGTGATCGAACCAGCGTGGTCAGAACTAACGTGGTCAAGATCTATGTGATCGAAACCAGCGTGGTTGAATTGAGTGGTCGAGATCTATGTGATCGAAGACTAGCGTGGTCAAACCAAGACGGTCGGAATCGACGTTGTCGAGATTTGTGTGATCGAAGACCAGTCTGGTCGAATCAAGATGGTTGGATCCAACGTGGTCGAGATATGTGTGATTGAAGACTAGCGTGGTCGAACCAAGACGGTTAGAACTGACGTGGTCGATATATGTGTGATCAAAGACCAGTGTGGTCGAATTAAGATGGTCGGAACTGAGGTGGTCAAAATCTATGTGATCCAAGACCAGCGTGGTCGAACCAAGATGGTTAGATCTGACATAGTTCAGATCTGTGTAATCGAAACCAGTATGGTTGAACTAACGTGATTGATACAACATAGTCGACGATCGACGTCATGGTCAGAGATCTGTGTGATCGATGATTGATGTGGTCGAAGATCGATATGGTCGACATGGTCGAAACTAATGGGTCGGAGGCCAGTGTGGTCGAAGACCTATGTGGTCGAACCGAACAATGTGGTCGGAGACCTGTGTGGTTGAACCGAACATCGTGGTCAGAGATCTGAGTGGTTGAATCATTCGACGTGGTCGAGGACCAGGGTAGTCGAGGATCAGAAGTTTCAGTTCTGTGTGAGCGTCCGACCAGTGAGCGATACTATCGGCTTTGTGTGAGTGGTATTTTCTGATTTGCGGAATGACCGGTTTATGTAGTGGTACATGTTTCCAAGGAGACACCTTCATGGAGTCTTCTTATCCCCGAGGAAATCAGTAGTTTCGCTTGAGCGGCATGGTACTTCCGATGATCGGTAATACCGGCCTTTGGTCATCGGAACTACCGGATTCACTGATAACGGCTAGTTTTCTAACTATTGTGAAGGGAAGCGGAAGTAACGAGCCTTTGCCCATGGTAAATCCTGTTTTCTCAGGGGTTTTGCGTTCAACGGCTAGTTTTTGTGGTGTAGGTATATATACCCCCTTATGACTGGTTGGGGTAAGACTTTTGGCGCTCTATTTCACTTCTTTGCGCTAGTGTAAGGTCCTTCTCTCAATTGTGCATGTGTTGCATCTTGTGAATAAGGAGAAAGGTTCTATATTGCATGTGTTGCATCTAGAGGTAGATTTAATATTCTCTTGAGCTTGTGCATTTGTTGCTCGTAATGAGAGTCAGGTGAAGAGCTTGACTTATTACTCTTAGATGTTGCCGACTCCTAGACGACGTTGGAGGCGTCGTGCGCGGTGATCTTCTCAAAGAAGATTGTGAGAAGATCCAATGAAATGTGAAGGTTGGAGCTCACCTACCCGAAGTGAGAAAGAGCTACCACTAGTGGATTTGAGGTGATTGGCTTAATTCGTGGAGCTGATCCAATTCATTTGGGCTTACCTCAACGTGGACTCGGAGAGATCAGTAAGTTTCCGAACACAACGGTAAAAAGCAACCGTGTCATTTGTGGTTTGTTTTTTGTATTCAATTTACATTCAAGCAATTTATATTCATAGAATTAAATTGATTGCTTGTCTTGCTAGGATTACAAATCTTACCATAGTTTTAATTTATTAGTGCATTTAAGTGAACATAATTGTTTTAGGTGTTGTTTGTGCTATACCAATTTAAGTTAAGTTTCCGCATTATATATTTGGTTTAGATAAATAAAATTTGATAATAATTGGAAGAGAATTTTTAGACTGTCTATTCACCCCCTTCTAGTCGGCCTCCTCGATCTTACAGACGGGCGGAACGCGGCGTAGGGGTGCTCCAGTGAGGGGATGGCTCCGGGGTGGACTTAGACGACAGAGCAATCGGCGAGGTCGTTCTCAGCGTGGCGAAGCCGGTGGTGTCATCAGTGGGCCTCAACATTATCCCAGTGAGCCAGAATTGCTCTCCGGAGTAGTGTGGTCGGCTGAAGCGGTGAGAGCACGGCGAGAGGGTGCTCGGGGTTTGTCAGTGTTGTGTGGGAGACGAGAGGGGGTTGTGCGATGCTAAGGGGTGCTCGAGGGCACTATTTATAGTCCGGGGGGGGGGGACGCGGTAGAAGCCGATGGAAAGGAAAGATAGGAGAGGAAGGAAAGAAGTGGGCGCGGAAGGAAGGGAGGGCGCGCGAGTTAGGGGATTTGACCTTGGGTGGTGCTTAGTTTCCAAAATCGAAGAGAACGTGAAAAGGAAAGGCGGGCCGGCACAAATTCAAGCAGTCATTGTCGATTTGGAAGGTGAAGGGGGGGGGGGGGGGGGGAGAAGGAGAGGAAGAGGAAGATGGAGGGATGGGATGAGAAGTGGAGTTGGGTGGTAAGAGGGAGAGAAACAGAGAATGGTGAGGATGGGCTACCGCAGGGCGGGGGAGGATCTGGGCCGGTGACTTGTTGGCCTAGGAGAGAGAGAGAGATTCAAAATTCAAAATCTGATTTTTCCAGAAACTCTCTTTAAACAAGGAAATCCTAGAAGATAACAGAAAAAATCCAATAAAAGTGTTTTTAAATTAGGATTTTTACAAAATTCAAAATATTCTTTATTGAATATATTTTTATGTTTTTACTTAAATTACTTTTTCGAAAAGAATGCCTTTTTAAAAGCAGAAAACCCAGGGTAGATCAAAATTTAAAATTCAAGCAACCAAATAACATTGCTTTTTATATTATTTTTTACCCTAATTTTTGAAATAAATAGATGGCTGTTACATTATGCGGGTAAATATGCTATTTTAGTAAGTCAAGCATTAGCAACCAGTGAAAATAAGCCAAACAGTTCCTGGAAACCCGTCCAATGCATCAGCACCAAATAAACTTTGGTTTAACCGTTTTGGGACCCACCCTCACACACCCTCAACGAGCAAAGAACCACCATGTCCGATCCCTTTGGCCTTTTGGAAGCTTCAAGATCTCCGCCACAAAGCAAAACCAGCCGGCTCCCCAAGTACCAACCAAACCGTCCTCGCCGTCTCTCCACTTCCTGGAGCCCGTTTGATCCGTCCATTCTTGACCAGCGACATGTATGTACTACTCCGAGTCTATGTATGACAGCTTGATTTCTCTGCTACTAATGAACCCGCTAAAATTAACTAGGAAAAACGAAAAAAAAAAACAGCTCTGTTAGCCTCGTTCTCTTGTCTTCTCTGTCGTCTCCTCAGGGCAAGGAAGCTTCCAGGAGGACAAAGCATTATCACATCTCCTACTCCAATATCTAGCCTTTCATGTCTCAATGACTAACCCGTTCAAAACTGTTTTTACTAATAACTTTTAATTGTAACTATTAGTTTTTAGTAAAATAAACACTATAGCACATATTAGTTTTTGATTAGAGCATTAAAATGAAGAAAAAAGAAGGAAATTAAGAAAATTATTATATATCTATGAACAACACAAAGAAAAAGGGGAAAAAGAAAAAAAAAAGAAAAAACCACATTAATAAGCCAATACGTATTGAAATGCTTTTTTCTTCTCAAAGCTAGAAGCAAAAAGCCATTCTGCACAGGACCTAATATAGATTCTGTTCCAAAGTACCGCAGTTTCTGGTTGAAATGGTATTATAGAGGTTGTTAGCTTTTTTAATGCATTCCACTAAAGCAAAACGAAGAAAAAAAATAGGAAAATGGAAAACATTGCTATATCTCCATAGATAATGCAAAGAAAAAAGAAAATTAAAAGGGAAAAAAGCCGCGTTAAGAAGCCAACGCGTTCTGAATATATTTTCGTTTTTGAAAAACAGAAGCCAGAAGTCATCGCTATTTAGAACTGAGTCTAACACAAAACGACCGTAAACAAAGATAGGAGAGCCAAATTGTTCACGAATTTGATACTGTAGCCATATTTTTTTTATCAAATCTGGCCTTGGACACCTATTTTTGCAAAAATAGCCACGCCATCAGAGCTCAGCAGGGCATGGCATCTGCGGCAGGTGAAGGTAGCTCGACAGGCGAGGAGACCGCATGGCAACTAGCCAGGCCCTCAGCACTGTTGTGCTCCTTGGCTCTGCAGCGCCCGCTGAGATGCACCGACTCGGCAGTGCCCAGCCTCCCTCCCCACACAGTCCGTTTAGTTTTTTTTCTAATTAGATGAATACCTGTGCTTTCACACACATAGAAAATTCATATTATATGGACACTTTGACTCAACATAATCGGGATTTGACTGCCCGGCCCATGCTGTTGGCTTCGCATACGCAGTCGCCTAATGTGCCTCTGCGCTCTCAGCTTTGTTTATGTGTTAAATGATTTGTAGGGTGATCAAATTTGTTTGTTTGGTATATTTCTTTTTTGTGAATTAGGGTAGAAATTTTGTAAGAAGATACAAGGGGGAGTTCGGAGGTGCAAATAAACCACCATCACCAACTCCCTCTGTTACGTAGTATAGATATATTATTGCAAAAATATCGTAATAGACCATGTCTAGCCTGACATAACACTTTGCAATGAAGGTGCGAATTACATAGCTCGTATGGTTTGGTTAGGTGCGTATGTTTGTCTCACTACTCGTGTGGTACAAATAACAATATACATGAACCATCAACCTAACTATAGCTAAGATACATGTGCACATTTTTGGAAGTCATGCTTGTAGTCATTCGTCGTACACATTTGGGTCCATCGGTGCCTTTCTCTTGTCTCCTTTGCGGATTTTAGCCCTCATGACCTATGTCCAGTGCTCAGCTTCCACAACTTGTATAGGTTTGTCCCAGTTTGAAATAACCTGATATTTAGCATGGACATTGGGGATCATCGACACCTTTTCCTTGTCCTCCATTATCTTGGCCTTTCCCTTATCGTCTAAGGTGTAAGCTTTTCCTACGTGCGAATATTTTCGGTGCTACCGGGTTGTTGAGCATGTATTTCTACTCTATGAGTGCCCTAGCACACATCTCTAGGCCATTGATTCATTGGAGGAAGTAGTAATGCTTTGTGGTTTGCCATCATGCATGAAGAAGGTTAGCGATATGTGAAATGAAACATAAAATATGATTTGTGAATATGTGACATTCATTTACAAGAATTTTGTCACATGTATAGTGCACCCGAGCAACGGTAGCTCAGTGTGTGGACCGAATGATGTGTGCTGGATTACCACAGTCACACTGCGGCCATGGAAACTCTGGCGGGATGGGTGCACCCTTGCAAGAATTATCAAAGCAGGATCCTTTCTTCTTCACCATCCACTTTGATTTCCGAAGTAGCTATCCATAGTTTGACATCCCTAACACCGACGTAGTGACATGCTCTACTTGTACTCTCTTACCGTTGGCCTCTTCCCCCTATTTTGAAGATCAGTTTGGGTAGAGTGTTCGATTCGATAGTGGAGTTCAACATGGTTTTATAGGCAGTTCTTGCGTTCTGTTTGTGAGTCAATTTTTTTTGAATGGTAGTGCACTCACGTTTGTGAGAGCGAATGCTTTGGGCACATGGAAGGTCACGCCATTGTCAATTCGTAAAGAAAAGCTGGTACGTATTATCCATTCCCTGCGAAAAGCTGGTGCTTGCTTTCAGATCACTAATAAAAGGTGTTGTGTGCTGTCTACTTAGTGAGAAAAGCTGGTACACATTGTCAACTCAGTGAGAAAAGTTGCTACATGTTGTGAAATCACTGGGAAAAGCCAGTGCGTATTGTCCACTCTATGAGAGAAGTTGGTGTATGCTGTCAACTCACTGAGATAGGCTACCATGTCTTGTGAAGTATACGAGAGAAGCAGCCACGTTCTATCGATTTACTTAGAAAACCTCACTGTTGTAAACTTGCATGACACACATTGACAAATTACATATCGTAGTGATACAACAGGGGCATAGCATTAACAAGTATATAGTTACATTCGATACTTCGAGCGAAAACACACGGTCAGTGGAACAATATTTCGACATGCTAGGTGGAAATTGCTAGGATCGAGTGTAGTACCAGGTCAAGGGTGGTCCGCTTGCCACTTCCTTGTGCACCGAAGCTAGTCCTTAGGGAAAGTCAGCATGTCTAGAGAGCGTTATACATCGCACAAGTCATATTATGGTGGACGAGTGAGAACCATGGCACTAGATAACTGACTGAGCCTAATACATTGAGCACCGAACATTTGCTGCACCTAGTTGTTCGCGTAACTGCTGGCGTTCTGTGAAGAAAAACACGTTTTGTTAGGATGACAGAAGGTACCACTGCTGTGCGACACACATCGGGAACACTACAAATAACAACGTATATTTCTTCAGCTATTTACAAAAAATAATCATTATTCCTACGTCTATGTGATTATATGATGTATACATGTACAAACATATATGCATATATATGTACACACATATACTACAACTAACATTGCACACTTATGCAATCTTGGCATCATTTTTTATATTTTTTTGATCGCAAAAGAGCCATAAAATATGTACGTGCAGACTTACATATATATTTCCTAAATTGCGAATGCACCAGAAACACCAAAAAATAATATCGCATATTTCTTCAGCTATTTACAAAAATCATCATTATCGTCACTAATACATCCTAAGCATGACTAATTACAAAAACATACAAGTCAACTAAATATGGGTATCAAGCGTATTCCACACTACCAAACCATCGTTATGCTAATGGAACACTAACGACATATTAAGCGCATTACTCGAATGCGAATGAAGCATACCTTTTCTTGAAGATTTTCACGCGCTCTACAATCCTTCCAACTATGAAATCTCCTAAATCATTGCAAAACCACCTTGAAAAACTATTACAAACTTCCATTTTAATCTCTCTCTCTTTCTTCTCCCTCGTCACTCTCGCTCGGAAGGAAAGAAACTGAGTTGCGCGAAGGGCAGAGAGCGAGGCACCCATTTTGTGCACATGAGAGGGTGTTCATGACTGGCATCTCCACAAGGGCGTGGAGGGCCGCGAAATCCCTGTCGAATGCGATGGGATTCAAGTGTCGCGTTGGCACGTCAAATTCTCCTACCTTGCTGATTTCCCTTGCCGCTAACCCTTGCCAAGCCCCCACTGCTCGGTAGGAGCTGGCGCCCTACCGAGTTAGGGGCTTGGTAGCACCGTGGGCTCGTCGCAGCCGCACTACCTGATTCCCTGCCGCGGTCACGTTACCTGCCACGGTCGCTAGCTCTGTCGAGCGTCGGTGGTGCGGTAGGTGACACATGTCACTTATCGTGCTTGCCAAGCTCGGAAACATGACTATTTTTTTTTGCAAAAATAAGTATCTAAAGACTAAATTTTTAAAAAAGAGCTACAATGCCATTTGTGAATAGTTCAAGAGACAGCCCAACACATGAGCGCACACACCAAGAGTCTACAGGTCTCTCTCTCGTCCAAGCGGTGCCTTTGTCATCACCCAACTCCCCCTGCCAGATTTTAAGCGCCATGGCAAAAACCATTTCAGCTCCTCAGCTAGTTTGCGTGTATTTTCTCCCCTTGCTTTCTTCCCTTCTTCTCCTGGAATAAAAATTCCTGTGCGCGTAGCAGCCGGCTGCTCAACAGACTTTTGACTTTTAATTTACTATTATTTTATTTTATTATTTTTTTAGATTTTTGTTTTTTATTCTTTTATATTGTCTGTCATAGGCTAATCTATTTTTTCTATTTTTAAAATTTTAAATTTAATTACTTTAAATAAATTATTATCAACTATATTAAAAAATAAACCGAGCTACTCTAGAAACCATAAGCGAGCACCGCCAGGTTTCTCGCCGTAGTTACTCCCAGGTAGGGCTGGATAACGAGCTGGCTCGGCTCGGCTCGGTCTGGCTCGGTAGGATAACGAGCTGGCTCGAGCTGGCTCGTTATAACTAACGAGCTAAAAAGCCAGCTCGGCTCGGCTCGACAAAAAGCTCGAGTTAGCTCGTTTGGCTCGTGAGCCAGGGCAAAAAAATATCTTCATCATATATTCATCCATGGAAGTTTGGCTCGTTTGGCTCGTTTGGCTCGTTTGGGTACAATAGAGTACAAATTAACACATGCATGGCTCGTTTGGGTACAATAGAGTACAAATTTACACATTAACACATGCAATAGAGTACAAATTAGGTCCATGGAAGCAGCATATGCATATCTAAATTCCTGAAAGCATGACTCGTTTGGCTCGTGAGCGGCTCGCGAGCTGGCTCGAGTTGGCTCGTTATAGCTAACGAGCTAAAATCTTGGCTCGGCTCGGCTCGTTATCCTAACGAGCCGAGCCGAGCCGAGCCAGCCACGAGCCGAGCGAGTTAACGAGCTTCGAGTTTTTCGTCCAGCCCTACTCCCAGGCGTCCGCTTCAACCAACCTACCCCGCGGTTCTTGGCCGCCAAAACCCAACTCGTCTTCTGCTCCGCTCCGCTCCTCCCCTGTTTCTTGAACTCGACTGGGCTCCCAGTGTCCGCCAATCCGCCGGTAAAAATCCGACCTTGACGCGCGCGCTGAGATGGCCATGGCCGGGAACATGGGCGGGGATTCGAGGTTCCTTGTTTGACGCGGCGGGTTTGGCCGTTCAGCGCGACCTTTAGCGCGCCCGCCATGGCCGAGAACCATGGGTCGTCGCGGCACATGTCGGCGTCGCAGAAGGAGCTGGGCGACGAGGACGCGTGGGTGGTGCGCGTGGGCGATCCGGCGCGCACCAACGAGCGGCTCGAGTTCGCGGGGAACGCCGTGCGCACGGCCAAGTACTCGCCGCTCACGTTCCTGCCGCGCAACCTGTTCGAGCAGTTCCACCGCCTCGCCTACGTCTACTTCCTCGTTATCGCCGTGCTCAACCAGCTCCCCCAGCTCGCCGTCTTCGGGCGCGGCGCCTCCGTCATGCCGCTCGCCTTCGTCCTCGTTGTCACCGCCGTCAAGGACGCGTACGAGGACTGGCGCCGGCATCGGTCCGACCGCGCCGAGAATAATCGCCTCGCCGCAGTCCTATCCCCCGGCGCGGGCGCCCAATTCGCCCCGACCGAGTGGAAGCACGTCCGCGTCGGCAACGTCGTGCGGGTCACCGCCGACGAGTCGCTCCCGGCGGACATGGTTCTCCTCGCTACCAGCGACTCCACCGGCGTCGCCTACGTGCAGACGCTGAACCTTGACGGCGAGTCCAACCTCAAGACTCGCTACGCAAAGCAAGAAACGCTCACCACGTCGCCCGACCAGCTCACCGGCGCCGTCGTCCGCTGCGAGCGCCCGAACCGCAACACCTACGGCTTCCAGGCCAACCTCCAGCTCGAGGGGGATAGCCGCCGGATACCGCTCGGCCCGTCCAACATCGTGCTCCGCGGCTGCGAGCTCAAGAACACGTCTTGGGCCGTCGGCGTGGTGGTGTACGCGGGGCGCGAGACCAAGGCGATGCTGAACAACGCGGGCGCGCCGACCAAGCGTAGCCACCTCGAGAAGCGCATGAACAGCGAAACGCTCTTCCTCTCCGCGATCCTCATTGTGCTCTGCACGCTGGTGGCCGCGCTCTCGGGCGTGTGGCTGCGCACCCACGAGACCGACCTCGAGCTCGCGCAGTTCTTCCACAAGAAAGACTACCTGAGCGGCGACAAGAACAACTACAACTACTACGGCATAGCGGCTCAGATCGTGTTCATCTTCCTCATGGCGGTCATCGTGTTCCAGATCATGATACCCATCTCGCTCTACATCTCCATGGAGCTCGTCAGGCTCGGGCAGGCCTACTTCATGATACGAGACACGAGGCTGTACGACGCATCGTCCAACTCGAGGTTCCAGTGTAGGTCTCTCAACATCAACGAGGACCTAGGCCAGGTTAAGTGCGTCTTCTCCGATAAGACCGGCACTCTCACGCAGAACAAGATGGAGTTCCGGTGCGCAAGCATTGAGGGTGTGGATTACAGCGATATCACCCGACAGCAACCTGTTGGTAGGACTAGTTTCCCTATTATCCTTAATGAATTCTTTTGATTTGGGGACTCAGGGTTGGGAATTGATAGCTTCTGAATCATAGCAGAAAGTGATCGGATTTGGGCGCCAAAGATGCCGGTTAACGCCGATAGAGAGCTGGTGGATTTGCTGAGGGATGGGGGTGATACCGCGCAAGGGAGGTACGCCCGAGAGTTCTTCCTTGCCCTGGTAACGTGCAACACCATTGTTCCGATCATCCTTGATAGCCCAGACCCAAAGAAGAAGGCGATCGATTACCAAGGCGAGTCGCCGGACGAGCAGGCGTTGGTCTCTGCTGCGGCAGCGTATGGCTTTGTGCTTGTTGAACGAACCTCTGGGCACATTATAATTGACGTCCTTGGTGAGAAACAGAGGTACAGATCGAGACATTCTTCTTTGCGATTAAAAATGTAGGCACTGGCTGACGCTTTCGGTGGAGCGCCACCAGGGGCGGACCCAGGACAAAATCTGAGAGGGGGCACAACAATACACATAGTATGCTGAATTATTCTTATTCATAATTTTAGCATGAGTGAGGGCCTTTTAGTTGGGCTGAGTGGGGGCACTAGCATTAAATCTTGGGTTATATATCTGAGTTCCTGCGAATTAAGTGGCGGCCTGGGCCCTCACTCCCCCCTCTTTGGGTCCGCCCCTGAGCGCCACTGATATATAAGCATTAGTACAGTTTACCGTTGGTTTGCGTCTTTTAGTGGTTGAACTTGTTTGTGGCTGTTGCTTGCATCCTCCTTTGTGGGCTCAGTAGTGCATAAAATGGATGCTATTTGTGGTAGTAGGGCAGCTGAAAAACTCTAGGAGCTGCCTCACTTGAATTAGCAATTTAGCATTGATTGATGAATGCAATTGGTTGAGTTGATTTTCCTGCTACTTTTGTAGATGTAGAAGACTAGTGTTTGTTAGTGCAATGTTTTGTTTTACTTCAGTATATTGTGTATCTGGGCCTTGTAGCCTTTTCTGTTCTGTTAAACATTGTTAATGACTTTCACAAAACATTTGCTGATTTAATTGCCTTTACCGGACTTCATGTGCAGGTTTGATGTTCTTGGTCTTCATGAGTTTGACAGCGATCGCAAGGGGATGTCGGTTATAATTGGCTGCCCTGACAAGACTGTCAAGCTGTTTGTAAAAGGCGCGGATAGTTCGATGTTTGGAATCATTGACAAAATGCTGAATCCAGATGTTGTTCAAGCAACTGAGAAGCATCTCCATTCATATTCATCGTTAGGCCTGCGAACACTTGTTATCAGTATGCGGGAACTTAGCCCGGCAGAGTTTCAGGAGTGGCACATGGATTATGAGAAGGCTAGCACCGCACTACTAGGAAGAGGGAACCTACTCCGTGGCGTGGCTGTCAACATTGAACGGAACCTGCGCCTACTGGGAGCCTCTGGTATTGAAGACAGGCTGCAAGATGGAGTACCTGAAGCAATTGAAACTCTGAGGCAGGCAGGGATTAAGGTTTGGGTATTGACAGGTGACAAGCAAGAAACCGCCATCTCCATTGGCTATTCCTGCAAGCTTTTGACAAGGGATATGACACAGATTGTAATCAATAGTCACTCAAGAGAGTCATGTAGAAAGAGTCTAGATGATGCAATCTCCATGGTTAACACACTTCGGTCATTATCGACCGACTCTCAAGCTAGAATACCCCTCGCTTTGATCATCGATGGTAACAGCCTCGTCTACATTTTTGATACAGAACAGGAGAAGGTATGCAAGCATACTATCATCTGTATCATCCGAGTGAATTCTGTTATAAATAACTCACGGATTCCAACTTTGCAGCTTTTTGAGGTCACGATAGCTTGTGATGTTGTTCTGTGTTGTCGGGTGGCTCCCCTACAGAAGGCTGGCATTGTTGATCTAATAAAGAAGCGAACCAGTGACATGACACTAGCTATTGGAGATGGTACAGATTTTTGTTTTAAACTAGTTCAGCGCTTGAGCTATTACTTTGTAATTGCTGGAAATTTTGTCAATCTGAAAAGGAGTATTTTTTCAGGTGCAAATGATGTATCCATGATTCAAATGGCTGATGTTGGCATTGGCATCAGTGGGCAAGAGGGGAGGCAAGCTGTTAAGGCCTCAGATTTTGCCATGGGGCAATTCAGATTTTTGATTCCCCTGTTGCTGGTTCATGGTCACTGGAACTACCAGAGAATGGGCTACATGATCCTATACAACTTTTACAGAAATGCTACTTTTGTCTTTGTGCTTTTCTGGTGAGTGCACTCCCTTTATTACCTATTTTCTTCAATCTGCATTAAGAGTCAAACATAAACTCCTTAACCATTGCAGGTATGTACTTTACACTGGTTTCACTCTGACAACAGCAATAACTGAGTGGAGCAGTGTGTTATATTCTGTGATATATACTGCTGTCCCGACTATCGTTGTTGCCATTCTTGATAAGGACCTGAGTCGGAGGACATTGTTGAAATATCCCCAACTCTATGGCCCTGGGCAGCACGAGGAGAATTACAACCTAAGGCTGTTCATTTTTATCATGATGGACTCCATTTGGCAGAGCCTTGCAGTTTTCTTTATCCCTTACCTCGCATACAGAAAGAGTACAATTGACGGCGCCAGCCTGGGAGACCTCTGGACACTGTCTGTTGTTATTCTTGTCAATATTCACCTTGCAATGGATGTCATCAGGTGGAATTGGATTACGCATGCAGCAATATGGGGCAGCATTGTTGCAACACTGATTTGCATCATGGTCATAGACTCCATACCTATCTTGCCTGGTTTCTGGTACGCACTCATTATTACCATTTGCTTGCTTATAGGAAAAAACCTACACGGTTGCTGATTCTGTAATTGTATGACAGGGCAATCTATAAGGTAATGGGAACTGGATTGTTTTGGGCATTGCTGCTTGCAGTGATTGTCGTTGGAATGATCCCTCATTTTGTCGCAAAGGCCATCAGGGAGCATTTCATCCCCAGTGACATTCAGATTGCGAGAGAAATGGAGAAGTCCCAAGATTCTCATGATTCCTCTCATCGAGAAGTTCAGATGAGTACAATGGCTCGAGCTTAGGAGTAGGGGTCACACCGTGATCTTTTGTTCATTCGGATAGGATAACTTTAGACCTTTCTTTTGTTCCTTTTGTTGTCTGTATATTAGGCAATTCTTTCTGCAGTGAGCAGGCTTCTTGTTGCTTGCTGCCTTGTCAGCTATCCAAAGGATAGGTTTCTTGTACCCATGCTGTCTATCCGACTGCCATTTTTTTTATTTATATGAAAAAGAAATCATACAGGAGTTAACTTGACAAATTCAGAAACTGATCGTGTTGATTCCCAAGATGATCTAGCCTACAACCCTTATGGTTTACTGTACAAATGCTAAGAACGATCATAAGAGTTTAACTGCACAAATTCAGAAACCATGCAGGCTTTTGTGCCAGTGTTATGATGGTTTCAGACTTTCATTCAGTATGGGTTTCTTTACTGATCCACAACAAATTCAGAAACTGATCCTATTGATCCACAACAAAATCAGAAACTTTCAGAAATCGTACAGGCTTTTGTGCCAGTGTTTAGATGGTTTCAAACTTTCAGTAGGACTTGTGAATTAGTGCTCCACTTCAGTAAAAAAAAATCAGTGTGGCCATTAGAGGTAAACTTAGAAACAAATGATTGGATACATGGAAAGGGAAGCTTGGAATTTTCTCCTCGGTCGTTGTCACTAGATGCAGCTGACTACTGCAATCAGTATTTCACTTTTTATTGATCTGATCCACAACAAAATCAGAAACTTTCAGAAATCATACAGGCTTTTGTGCCCAGTGTTTATATGGTTTCGAACTTTCAGTAGGACTTGTGAATTAGTGCTCAACTTCAGTAAAAAAAAATCACAGTGGCCATCAGAGAGAAACTTAGAAACAAATGATTGTATACATGGAAAGGGAGCTTGGAATTTTCTCCTCGGTCGTTGTCACTAGATGCAGCTGGCTGCTGACTACTGCAATATCAGTATTTCACTTTGTATAATAATGCGGCCGAGCCTATTGCCTCGTTAATCCGTCACACATGCTACCGATTAGAAGTACTAGGTATACTCAAGTTTGTTTAAGCAACTGGAACAGAGAGTAAACCTCCACGATGGTACTCTTCTAAATGCATCGATATCAGATTATCAATAAACATTTTATAAGGAAACGTTGCCAAGCATTCAAGTCTAAACAGAAACGCAATCTCACAGATTCTGCATCATTATATATATATATTGCCAAGCATTCCAAGCATTCAATGGCATTTTAGTTTTATCTTAACAAGGCTCATGGTCCAAATAAAAGGTCAATTGCTCTTTACCACCAATTTCATATCAATTAGGCCATATTTGGATAATTTTAGTTAAACTTGTCAATTTTAAAATCTTGCTTAACTTGAAATCAAATCGAATGCTCTAAATTATGCTATCTTGCTTAGATTGGTTGTATATATCATATCATAATATAAATAGCTTTGTATATATTCTATAGCTTTAAGTGGCGTACTTTTATCTTTAACCTTACTTTGGATAAGCTCTTTTAGGTTGTGCATTTTCATCCATGTATACATACTCTTTCTTGCTTTTTAGGGGGAGAATGAGTTTTTGTGAGCTTACATTGCTGCCATGACCCTCGATGACTATTTTACCAAAAGAGGGAGAATGATCAAGGTAAAATTTGGTGTTATTCTAAATATGGCGAATTTGATAAGAATGAAATTAAAAAGGGAAGATGCTTAAAAAGGTAAAAAAAAGGGGGAGAATGAGCCTTGTGAGGTTGCCTTAGAGCAAAATGAGTTTTTTATGTGAAAAAAATATATTTTGAGTCATAATTGATATTTTGTTTTCAAGTAGCATTGCATTTGTTCTTTCTTGCTCTTTTGGTGCTTTAGGTGTGGATTGGGGCTTTTGATGAAAACTTGCTCTTTCTGTGTCTTAGCACCATTCCATATTTTGCCACTGTTGTTATATTCCTTCTTTCCGTTAAATTTGGACCACTAGCTCTTGCAACTTATGTGCTTTAAAAGTCCAAATTCAAACTCACATTCTTGCCTTTAGTGCGGCCCTCTCTGTGGCCTCCCTACTGGTGAGAAAACAACCAGTGTGCTCCTCGTGTCAGTGTGCTCCTGGTGTCTCGGGGTTTCCGTTTTTGCATTTCCTTGGCCTTACCATTGCCTTGCCCATCGCCAGCAGGTATGCTACCGTGGAAGCCATCGCTCTCCTCTATTTCCCATCGCAGCTGAGCTCAGAGGAAGATGAACCCCCTGCTCCTCCTCTCTTTTAATCTCTCTCTTAATGATAATGAAGAAAAGATCGCCATTTACCGATGTTCTTGCACTTTCCCAAGTTGGTAAGGATCTCACAATCGGAGAGGAACTGGTAGGTCCAGTCTACGAGCACCAGCACCTCCTAGTCCCGCCCCGATGGCACGGTGAGCTCCACTGCGTAGCCACCGCTGCTGCCTCCATAGAAGACGCAGGCTCCATGGACTTCAGGAAGCGGAGCACATGGGAGAGGTCCTTGCTCCTGACGGTGTCCTCGAACTCGTGTCACTCCTTGAAGGAGCCCACATAGAGGCACAGCCTGGGGTACGTGGGATTGAGGGGAAGGGGAAGAAGCACTTGGCGGAGGAGGAGCCGTGAACGGAGATGGCCGTAGTGGAGGCGTGCGGTGGGAGCAAGCGGTGGTCTCTGCTAATCTCAACTCCGTCGTCATCTACTCGGGGTGCCACCTCCCTTATCTCACCCGGATTCGACCGTCGCCTTCCAGATCTGCTACTACTCAGGTGCTCTCCGTCGGCCGCTAGCCTTTAGATCCGGGGGTGGAGGGCAGTGTCGACGATGGCGGGGGTGTTGAGGTAGCTCCCTCGTGCTGGCGGTGGGCCAAGCCTGACGGCCTCATCAGTGGTGTGCATGTGCAGTGCGCCACGATTGATGTTGCTATACACCACCAGTGGCGGACCCAGGATTTTTGAGATGGGGGTACGAAGTTAAGAATCTACGGAGTATATATATAAGATAGAGAATTTTGATACACATAATATGTATATCTCATATAGTTAATCAAATAAACCTTGTGTGCAGGGGCGGCATGGCCGTCGGGAGCGCCGCCGCCGTTCAAGCTGGAATAGGGGAGGAGCTGCCGCCGCCGCATGGGCCGCCTGGCCGTGGGGACTTCTTCGCCGTCGACGCCGTGTCGGCCATTGGGTGTGAGTGCCCGGCGCCGCGCCGCCGCCGGCAGCCGTTCGCCGGTCGCCGCGTCGCTGGAGACGAGGAGGCCAGGGGCGTGCTGTAGGCTGTGGCGGCTGTGCAAGAGAGATGGAGAGGAGGCAGGCACGGAGCAAGGCAGGAGGCGGCGTGGGAGGCAGCCAGACAGAGGCAGGAGCCCGCCGGTCGCCGCGTCGCCGGAGCCGAGGAGGCCAGGGGCGCGCAGAGATGGAGAGGAGGCCAGGGGCGCGCAGAGATGGAGAGGAGGCGGCGTGGGAGGCAGCCAGGCAGAGGCAGGAGCCAGGAGGCTAGGGTTAGGTTAGAAAATGCCAATTGGGCCTTTTGGCTAATGGGCTGAATTTGCTAAATTACCTGCACTTCTAGTATATATATATATATATATATATATATATATATATATATATATATATATATATATATATATATATATATATATATATAGGAAGCCTTTTTTCTACTTACGGGTGTAATTACACCCTATATCGTATCTCACAACGTAGGGAGTATCTCGCGTAACGAGGGGTATGTACATGTAGTATACGAGTATTTAAGATCATATAGGTGGTATGAACAATTTTTCAGAGGTGGTATGTACAATTTTTCAACATACTCCTTTTTATGTACGTATATAAATGTATTTACAAAATACGCTAAAAACTATGGATTCCCTTGCAATTTTTTGTGTGGTTCACATTAGAATATCTTATAATTAGTATACGAGTATACTTAAAGTGATAAAGGAATATTTCAAGTTTGTTTAGGTGGTATATTAGAGGTGGATGTAATTACACCCGGGAGTAAAAAATATTTTTCCATATATATATATATATATTTGATTTTTTGCAAAAAAATTTGGGGGTACAACTGTACCCCCATGTCCCATGGTGCGTCCGCCCCTGTACACCACCATGGTGGTGATATCTAGCTGCCACACCGTCCGCATCACTTGGCACGCGATCTTCTCGTGGTTCGCCACCAGTAGATTCTCTATCGTGCCCCCGCCACTCGGGGACGGTGGCTCCACCCCTAACAAAGGCGAGGAGAGGAGCTGCACGAGGAGGAGGCTAGGGTCATGGCCCTAGCGACAGAGGTGGCGGTTGAGGATGCGGGGAGAGAAGAAGAAGGGGAGTACGTCATGGAAGGGGATCAGGGAGGTGGAGGAGGCGGGAAGAGAAGAGGAAGGAGAGTGCTCGGGGACAGTATCTCCACCCCCGGCGGAGGCGAGGAGAGGCGGAGGATCAGAGGAGAGGCACGCTCGGGGATGACTAGGGGTGGCAACGAGCCGAGCCAAGCCTGGCTCGGCTCGGCTCGTGAAAGCTTGGTGTAATGGAGGCTCGGTTCGGCTCGGCTTGGTTAGGATATCAAGCTTTTTTGTGAGCTCGGTTCGGCTCGTGGTGCGGCTCGAGCCAGCTTGCGAGGGCTCGCGAGCCAATGGGGCTGCGGCTGCGTTCGCGTTCGCGGCGGGGTTGGCGTGCGGCGGCGAGGAGGTGGGGTTCACGGGAGCCGGGTTGGGCGGGAGTGACGGCGATGAGGCGGTCAGCCCCAGCCTCACCGGTGACAGCAGGTGCGATTCCATCGTCGCGGCGGCGTGTGTACCAAAGCACGAGATTGCGCTGCGGATGCACAGAAAAGAACACAGGTTACATCCAGGCATCCAGCTCTTCGATCTCAACTACCATGCACACTGGAGATGCAAAGCTTTCGCTTTTTTTTAATGGGGACCAGGGATAAAGGTTTAGATCTAGCGGCGGCGGGTTTACCCTGAGGGGGTGGACTGGTGGAGGCCGGCCTTAAGCTCGCGGTTGCGGTGCTCGTTCTCCTCCTCCTCCGCCTCGTCCTCCTCGGCGGTGGAGGCGGGCGCGTGGTCTCTCCGCGCGTGCGACGGCTACTGCTGCTCCTCCTGCTCGGCCTGCTTCTTCTCCGCCGCCGGCTCCATGGAGTGCCCTTCTACGGCGACTTGGTCGGCTGGATTGGGTGTAGTTGGTCAAGGGGAGGAACTAGGAAGGATCGGGAGACGCGGAGCAAGGAATGTGGTCGTGTGGGTTAAGGCCTTTTGGGCCTCTTCACTTCTTCAGGACGAGAATCCGTGTGGGCGCGGCGCTTCTATTCGATGGGTGCGAGGCGGGAGGAACGGGGGAGTTGGGCCTATTGGGCCGAGCCAATCGAGCCGCTCGCGAGCTGGCTCGGGCTCGGCTCGTTTAGACTCCGAGCTTTTTTGCTGGCTCGGCTCGGCTCGTTTCATCCACGAGCCGAGCCAAGCCTCCACGAGCCCGAGCCGAGCCCGAGCTAGCTCACGAGCCCGAGCTTTTTTGCCAGCCCTAGGGATGACGGAGGATGAGGGGAGAGAAGAGGAAAGGGGAGTGCGTCGCGGAAGGCCCACATATCGGTGCAATTTTTCTATGAGGAGAGGTGGAAAACAAATGAACGTATCACTCACTAACTCTTTCTTTTAAGTAGTAGAGATAAAAATTAGGATTTAGAACCTTTGTGTCGAGCCTATCACGCCGAGATGACACATGACGAAAACCTATCACTCCCAATTTCACACAACACAAAAAAAGAATAAAGTTTACTAAGTCCCAGGCCGCATATGGTGCTAGGCCCATTAGATCGGAGGCCCACTTGGGTGTTCCGTCCCTTTCCCAATCGGGCAGCATGGGCCAACCAGCCCGTTGCTCCGCTGCTGCACCGCGACAAGCAAGAGCACTGCGTGGAACCGCGCTACCCGTGCTTTGGTTTGGTGGCACGGCACGATTCGCGTGTGGTGAGGCCATGGTGTCGTACGGGGGGAAGTGCTACCGCTACACCGAGTCACCGACACTGTTGCATCAACTTGCCTTGCTTTCATGCGCACTTAACTTCTGCAATGTGGTGAATTTCGAAGCGTTTAATAAGCAAGCAAATTTTCAATGTAGGTTGCTCACTACTACAGAAAAGGTCATCACAGACGGTTCAAAAACGTCATCACAGACGGTTTTGTGAACCGTCTGAATTTATGGGTCAGTAATAATACGAGGTCATCACAGACGGTTTTCGAACCGTCTGTGGTGCAAATATCACAGACGGTTTTTAACTAAAAACCGTCTGTGATTATAACTATCATAGACGATTTTTAGTTAAAAACCGTCTGTGATCTATTTCTAAACCTATTTCTGTTTATTGGCTAGCCTCAGGAAATGCTAGCCATGCCCTCTGAAACAAGCAGATCAACATGTACATGTATACATCCAATTTACATCTCAATTCATTTCACAAACATAAAACATCCATTTTTATTAAGATTAGAGCCTACCATTACAATATCCCAAAACAACGAGCAGGTTACACAACAAGAACAGAAAAAAGCAAAGATCCTTTATGCCTTCTCGCCCCTAATGCAACGCATGAGCTGGATGTCTTTGACGCCCACCATCGTCGGCGTTGATTGAGCGTCTGCACGGTTGGCATGAGCTAGTTGCTTCTGCGGTGTCTTGCCTCCTGTAGACTTGTGCGTTGTCTGCAAGGAGGCGGAGAACAGTAAGGAGGAGGACAGCAAAGAAGAGGAGACCAGCAAGGAGGACAGCAAGGAAGAGGAGACCAGCAAGGAGGTTATATTTATAGGGGAGGGAGAGGGAGGGAGAGGCGGGAGTTCGAATTTTTTGGCGCAAGAACGGAGAGGCGGAGTTACGATCTGTGGAGTGAGGATTGGTGGATTTCTATTGGCTAGGAATGGGTTGAGGAGGATCGACGGGCCCAGCGGTCAGATTATCACAGACGGTTCTATATATAGAACCGTCTGTGATGAATGAATATAGAACCGTCTATGAATTAGAGCACAAAACTTTATATACCGATGCAATATAAACAACTAGTCTGAAAAGATAAAATAGCAAAGTTTTATATGGCTTATATATACTCATTTGAAAGGTTTCGACGAGATCTACAACTTTTTAGTTGAAGCAAAATCCAAATTCGAAAAGGAAGACCAAGAAAAAGGGCAAAAACATAAACCAAAAACTTGTGACGCAGATTTAGGTCCAAAGATGGCCAATTTTTGGGGTCTTGGAGGGCGACTGACGCACACTGGTTGTTTTTTGGATCGGACTCATCGTTAGCTTTCCAACGAGTACAAGAACGTCGAAAACGGACACCGTATGCAAAAGTTATGCCCGTTTTACTGAAGGTGTCTCAAAACTGAATCAAATTCGGACTTAAGCGGGAAAATATGAAATTTTGAGGGATTGCAAGGCGGAAAACGTATCACAGCCGGTTTTTATTATAAAACCGTCTGTAATAGTGTACATCACAGCCGGTTTCATAAAACCGTCTGTGATTTGGCGTCTATTATTAGGTTTTCTGTAGTAGTGGCTGCAGCTCTAAAGTTTATGCCCCGCTTCGTCGCAAAAAAAAAGTTATGCCCCGTTGTGCATTTGTCACCTTCCCTGGCCTTTTTTTTGTCAGATGTGAATTTGACACCTATCCTACACACACATTCATGTCAGGAAAGGAATTTTATGTGGAGTGCCTCACTTAAGGCTCCTCCCTCAGATGTTGCAACGCGTGTCCAGGGAAACACGTGACAACATATGGAGGAGTATCTCAAGTATACACCAGTTCTCCTTCATGTCAAAGTTCAAAGCATGGGCAGCCCACCAGTACCCTATAAAAATAATTGGTCAAGTTGTCAGTTTGGGTCGAGTTGCTGAGCACGACGTCCTAGTCGTGCGCTTAGTCGAGTCTTTCTCGCTTTCAGTTAGAGAACATGCACAGTTTGTGGTCGTGGGATGGCACGACCACGCAGTCATGGCATACGTGTAGGAGGGGCCGTTTGGCGATTACTTGTTCTCGTTTCAGTATAAATAGAGTCCCCAGAAAAGCTGCAGGTGGTGATTTGGAGTGCAGCACAAAAAAACCCTGTGCCTTCCATCTCTACCGCGTGAGTTTTCCCAGCTGTTTGAGGTACTCGTAAGTCTTAGAGCGTTTACAACTTGCTAGTTAGAATCGACTTACTAGTCATAGAGTGCCTCCAACTTCCTAGTCGTGTCTAACCTCCGGCTGCCAGTTGCGACTAGATTACTCATGGTAGCTCCGAGTACTCCTATACGACTTCGTGGTCGTAACTTCGAGTGCTCCTAGATGACTACATGGTCGTAGCTTCGAGTGGTCGTAAGACGTTTTGCGTGGTCGTAAGTTCGACTGCATGGTCGTAAGACGTTCTGTATGGTCGTAAGTGCGATGCTCGTAAGCTCAACTGTGTGGTCATAAATTGTTCTATGTGGTCAAAATGAATACTAGGTACTCGTAGTCGTGGGACTAGGTTTCAACAAGTGGTATCAGAGCTTCGTCGACCATCTGAGAGATATGTCTTTGTCGAGGGCTCGACCAGGAAGGCAGTCTGTGACTCCTCAGTGGCAAGACCGTTTGCTCTTGCCCACGCCTCCTCTGCGCCGATTGCGGCACCGTGACGACGGTGGTCGTGTGCCTGTCATCCAGTGCATTGCCAGGGAGGCTTCGGGCTCAGTGGTCTACCCCATGCTCACGTGAACGAACTACAACGATTGGGCGCTCATCATGCGAGTGAACCTCTAGGCGCAAGGTCTCTGGGAGGCCATCGAGAGTGACGACACCGACTATTGCAATGATCGACTCGCGTTGTCGGCAATTCTCTGCGCCGTGCCGGCTGAGATGCTGTTGACGCTTGCCATCAAGAACACAACGAAGGTTGCCTGGGAGGCTGTGAAGATCATGCGTATGGGCGTCGACTGCGTCTGGGAGGCCAACACCCAATAACTGCGCAAGGAGTTCGGGAGCATCTCTTTCAAAGACGGTGAGTCCATCGATGACTTCTCGATGAGGATCTCTGGCCTTGCCAACAACCTCCAACTACATGGCAATCCTATCCGGGAGGAAGATGTCATCAAGAAACTCCTACAGGTTGTCCTGGACTGCTATCTTTAGGTGGCCATCTCGATAGAGACACTTCTCGATGTAAGTGCTCTCTCGATCAAGGAAGTGATCGGACGGCTTTGAGCGGTGGAGCTACGCTATGCTAATCGAGGTACCGACGACAGGGAACTCATTTGCTCCTCACGGAGGAGTGGAGAGCACAGATGCATGCACGTGATCAGGATGGATCGCACTCCAACAACAAGTCACGTAGTAGGCCGTGTGGCAACCGTGGATGGGACTCCTCCAGCAATAGAGGGGAGAATCATTCCCACGGTGGCTCCGACAACCCCAAGAAGGATGAATGTAGGTACTGCGGCAAGTTGGGGCATTGGACTCACGATTGCCACAAGAAGAAAAGGGAGGTGGCGCACTTGGTGCAAACACCGATGACGTGCCATTGCCGTCCCTTTTGCTAGGCAAAGTAATGGCAGTGGAGGAGGACATCGCTCGAACACCCACCAACACAGTACACGACGATGGGAAGATCTTCCTCAACGAGGAAAGCGTCATGTTAGTCTTCCTCAACAAAGACCATGAGGAGACCTCCTGGCTCCTTGACACCAGAGCATCAAACCACATGACAGGGCTGGCATAGCATTCTCTAAACTCGATCGTGGGATCATCGGCTCGGTCAAGTTCAGGGACGGCTCGGTGGTCAAAATCCACGGGTGCGGCACCGTGCTGCTAGCCGGAAAAGGGAACCAACATTGCACCCTCACCAACGTGTAGGAGGGGCCGTTTGGCCATTACTTGTACTTGTTCCAGTATAAATAGAGTCCCTAGAAAAGCTTCAAGTGGTGATTTGGAGTGCAACAAAAAAAAACCCTGTGCCTTCCATCTCTATAGCGTGAGTTTGTCCAAGGTGTTTGAGGTTCTCGTAAGTCGTAGAGCGTTTAAGACTTGCTAGTCGGAATCGACTTGCTAGTCGTAGAGTGCCTCCGATTTCCTAGTCATGTTTGACTTCCGACTACCAGCTGCGAGCCTGCGACTAGATACTCGTGGTAGCTCCGAGTACTCGTATATGACTATGGTCGTAACTTCGAGTGCTCCTAAACGACTACGTGGTCGTAGCTCCGAGTGGTCATAAGACATTCTGTATGGTCGTAAGTTCGGCTGCGTGGTCATAAGACGTTCTGCATGGTCGTAAGTACGACTACGTGGTTGTAAGCTCAATTGTATGATCATAAATTATTCTGCGTGGTCGAAATGAGTACCAGGTACTCGTACTCGTGGCCCGTGGGACTGGGTTTCAAACATACCCAAGCTTCCAAACTTTGTTGCTACTAGTTTTCAGTTTGTTTATAGTATCATAGTACAACACATGGTGGAACACGGCCAGAAAAAGCGCGGCACCTATATGCAAAGCCTGCAATAAGGATTGAGCCCGGTGACAGTCTGACAGATACATACACCCGTAAAGAAAGATGAGCAAACGAACGGAGCAAGAACGAGAAATCCCCACGATGAGCCCGAAAAGGGTCTCGTGCCGCGGTGTCCCGCGCCGTGGAGACACACCCAGATCCCGATGCTCCCTGGACAGCACGGGACGGGCGCCGTTTGTGCCGGTCGACGGCATGCCCTGCCCATGTCCCACCAGTTCCGCCGCGGGAGCAGTCTCGTCTCGCCTCGCATGCCATCCCCAACCAAACCGGCCTGCTCGCTGCTTTTCTCCATCGGCAACTTGGCATGCCAATGCATGCTATGACCAGAGGCGGAACTAGGCCTCGGGCTAGGTAGGCTATAGCCCGAGACCCAGCAAAACTACTAATACTACCCCCTCTAATATATACTCAAAAAAAAAATATCTACCCTACAGCCCAGCCCGAGGCCTACGATAGCCCACAGCCCCACCCCACACAACAACTCAGCCCACAGCCCCACACAAGTCACAACAATTCAGCCCACGGCAGTAGAGACATCTACCAGCAAAAGTGCAAAACCCTAATCCCCATTCGGCCATTCCCCAACCCGGCAACCCAGCTCCCAGCCCCAGCCGCCCATCAGAGGCACCAGATCTGCACGGCCCCTCTCCTGCGCCGCTGCGCGGCTGCGCGGCTGCGCGGGGAGCACGGCGAGTGGGGAGGAGCCGAGGAGGACTGGAGGAGGCGAGGAGCCGAGGAGGAGTGAAGGAGCCGAGCAGGGAGGAGGACTGGAGGAGTGGAGGACGGCGAGCCGCGAGCGGACGGCGAGCGTCGAGCGCAGAGTGAGCGGAGGGGCGAGGGGCTAGGGGCCGAGGGCTCTGAAGTCTGAACGGACGGGCAGACGGCGGTTCTGGAGAGTGGAGATTGGAGAATAAGGACGGGCTCTGGACGGCGTCGGATTTATGCTGCGCTGAGGCTGAGCAGTGAGCAGTGAGCGGCGCTGAGGTCTGAGGAGTGACCGAACCGAACCGAGTTACCGAGGAGCACTGGAGCAGTGGCTGGCTGACCGCAAGGGCCGCAAGGCAGCGAGCCAGAGAGGTAATAAGCGATTTTTTAATGTTTTAAAATATGTCTGAATGATCAAATGTTATATATTTAATGTTTTACATTTGCTATTTAGGAACTAACTAAAGTGTTTTACATTTCCTTTCTTTATTGTGATTTGTGTTGAAAACTTGAACTTTTCAAGTGTGGAGCATTAAGTAAAATTTTCATATCAATGATACATTCATGGCATATTTTCCTTATATCATAATATAGTTCTAGACTTGTAATATACTAGACTAGGTTTTGGTTCAAATTTAGCCTGAGGCGTGCTCCAATCCTAGATCCGCCACTGACCACAACCGTGCCGCTGCGCGACAGGATCGATCCTTCGCATGGTGCTTCAGCTGGATCTGCGGGTGCGTGCATTTATATTTCTGTCCTTTTGTAGGTCGCTCGCCGAGGCAGAAAACGGCAGTGCTGGTCCGCGCGCCAACTGCATTATCCAGTTGCATAGACCACACATGCTGTTTTGTGCATGCTAGATTGCACTGCTGGGTCCCAAGCCGAGATGTAATGGTTTCTTGTGTCTGGTCTGGTCTGGTCCAGTGATCTCGAGATCATGGTATTGTTGCTTTTTACTGTGTGGGTACTGGTGATCACAGGATAGAATCTGCAAACAGAGTGACCCAAATGTAGCACCTAGCTATCTTGTTCGTTTGGTTCACCACTTAAGTAACCACCGAGTGCATGTACATATGTGCACCGACAGCTAACAAAGCACATGGGAATTAAGACAGCTATCATCTTATGCTGAGGGCGAGTAGGCCAGTTAAGCAGGTTGCTCAGGATCGATGTACAGACAACGTTGGGTTTGTTTCCACATCACAAAGTGTAGCACAGAGAAGATGACTAAAAGGGGTTGAATAGGCGCTTCAAAATCTTTTGCCTCAGTGAGTTTAAGGTTCTTTCACTCCAAAAGCTACGCGCAGCTACGAAGATTAGAGCCTAAACCCTCACAATGAAATCTCCAAGAACAACTGAACAAAGTGCGCCAAAGCTTGCCCGGGCAATCTGATCTCCTCTTGGGCGGTCTAACCTCTCCCTCAGGACAGAGTTGAAAATAAGCACGATTCCAAATCCAAGAATCGATGTAACTTTCTGATCGTGCAAAAATAGCACACCCGCAAGTGCACGGGTTGCCACTGAAATAGCGGCGAGTGTCGTGTTCTCCACAGGGACTAGACTGAGGCTACCGATGCTCAGCTAAAGCTAGGTCAATCAAATCAGGGGAGAAAACTAAACTACTAAACAAACTCTAACTCGCACGGATAAAACGACGAACGAACTAAATAAACGAAGGACAACGGGACGAACGATCGTACGAATGGACGTCGTACGACCGAACGAACAACACGACTACGACACAACGACACACGAACGACAATGACGACTGCACGAACGCATACGACTACCGACCGACAATCTAACTAACTACCGACCGCGAGACAGCAAAGGGAAAGTCGAGAAGCACTAGAGGAGTCTAGAAGCAAGGAGGGAGTCGAGAGAGAAAGAGAGGGAAGACGGTCGACAGCTAACTAAACGACGATGGCAAGACAACACAAGCATAAATCTACGAACGACTGCACGACTTAACTACCGACCGACCGTGGAAAGGAGAAAATAGGGAGGTCGAGAAGCAAGGAGGGGTCGAGACAGCACGAAGAGAGGAGATGGTCGTCGGCTCGCTAATCCGCGCTAACTCTCAAACATACACATAAACACATAAACTGGACATTGATACACAGGAAGCGCACACACTGTCCACAAGCACAAACTAACGCAAATTACTAACATCAAATTTAACTAACACAAAGATCACTAACATCAAAACAGATAACAAATAGCACTCCCAAAAATCCTACTAAACTGCTAACAGAGCACAAAATGCACAATTATCACAGCATATATCACAATAACAGAGTATCCACTGATCTCATGCACACATCTCAGATCACATCTCACAATTTTAGATTAACAGTACGTACAAGAACTGTAATTAAGAACTGACAGAGGAATGGTGAAGAAATGAAATTTAACCGAGGAGTAGAGCAGAGTAGATGAAGCAGAGCAGAGGGTGAGGCTGTCGGTGCTGATGTCGGTGGAGACGCCGGCGGTGAAGAGGAAGAAGTCGGGGTGGCGGCGCTGATGAAGGTGGCGGCCGGTGAAGGGAGCAGTGGCGCAGAGGGGAGAGCTGCCGGAGGGAGTTGAGGTGGAGCCGAGGACGATGGGGTCGAAGAAGAAGAAGTAGTCGGAGATCGCTGTCGGTGGATGCAGCATAGGTGCCGCGTCGGCGATGGTGAAGAAGAGGCGCACGGGAGTAGGCGACGGTGGTTGCGGTGAGATGTGGAGGAGCGGCGGAGTGGAGAAGGCGGCGGTGGATGGAGAAGTGGTGGCGCTAGTGGTGTGAGGGAGCAGGAAGGAGCGGCGAGGAGGGGTAGATGTGGGGAGAGGCGGCGGTGGCTCGCCGGCGAGCTGCGGCCCGGCACTCGCCGGCGACTGGATGTGAGGAGGGAGGAGATGAAGTAGAGGGGAGGCAGGAAAGAAGAATCAACCGGGCTCAAACTCCCTTTCCACAGGCGGCGGCGGTTTTGATGGAATTGGGGGGATTTTGGCATATTGCAGAATAGCCCTTAAAGATTCTAGGGTTTACAAGGAGGTCCTTCCCCAATAGTATTTTCTTCTGTTTTGGCCCCCAGAAACTCTGATTTCTTCGCGAAAAGGTCCTACGCATCTGTGCCGATGCGCACATTTGTACAGAGCAGTCCTGGAATGCCAAATTTGTCGTTTATGCGCCTCGATCGCGCCGGCCTGCGGAAAATTGCAAAAACAAAAAGTGAAATGATGCAAATTGAGCAATTAATTATAGAAAAGCGTGTAAATAATGATAAATGGTCCCAAAATATGAAAAATAATGGGGTAAAATGACGGGTAAATATGTGAAAAAATGACGCATGTCATACCCCCAAGCTTAAACTTTTACTTGTCCTCAAGTAAATGGCATAATATTATCGAACCCGGACAACAAGTAATCATGATGTAAAAGACTAGTTAAATGCATGTAATAAGTCAAGAGACATACAACAATGTAAAATGAGATTATCTAACTCGAGTTTTGAGAACCATCCAAGATGAGAATAAGCATTCAAGCAAAGATCTCAAAGTGATAACTATAGCATTTGACCAAATCAAGTTACACACAAAAGTATCAAAATACACTCAAGTGATCACATGTATCCAACCAAAATTGCAAGGCATCGGAACTAGGTATAACATCAAGAATTAGCATAGCAAAGGGTCATTCTAAGGCATTTGCTATTTGAGACAAAGAAACTAATACTCGCATGATATTTATGAAAAAGCCCACACTTGAGACATGATACCTTAGTTTTTTTTGATGATTTTAAACAAGTTATAAACACACACATTGGGCACAAGTGCCGCTTATTCCAACCCTTGGGCTAACTTGCCACTTATTCACACTCATTTTCGAACCAATGTTACAAAGTCACTTATTCCACACACTCACACATTGCAAAATATTTTTTCTTCTTTTTTTTTCTTTTTATGATTAAGCATCTTTAACCGGTTTTCATTAATGCTAAGTAACACGTGTCCCGAGACATGGATACCTAGATAAATCAACCAAATTATTGGCTCAAGATAGGACTACCCCTTTCACAAATTTACCATTCAAGCAAAGTATCAATATCTAAAATAACACATGCCAAAGCATGAAACTAAGATATGATCATTCAAGAGGCGATGACTAGAACCAATCCAATCCGCAAATGGTCAAAACACATGCGTAACTCCCAATGAATCAAATGCTATAGGATCACAAGGTTTCTAAGCTCATCAAGGATAATAACCAAAACTCAAGCTCTATAAAATGATGCCAAGTGACTTAAGACATACAAGGAACTAGTGACAATAAAGCTCAATTAAGAAAATTTTGACATGACCTTTCTTGATTAATCATAGCATGGGCTCACATGGCCAAGATATACAATCAAGCATAACATAAGAGCAATAGTAAAGGCCATATATCATCAACATAAGCATAAGAATGACCATATATCATCAACTACACGACAATAAGCTCAAATGCTCACAAATATAATACAAACATGCTAGAACATCATCCATACACATACAAGTCCTCCCCCAAGCTTAAATTGAGCAATGAATCAAGAATGTGCTTAAAGGGGTAAGAAACAACTCACCGGGCATATATGATGTAGTGGAAGTAGACAAAATATCCCATAGCTTCTCGTACGTACAAGGATGAGGATCTAGCACATGACCTGAAATAAAAAAGAAAGAAAAGAAAAGAAACCAACAAAAACTAACAAAAGGAATGGAAATAAAAAGATAAAAGGATGCTCATTTGGATGTAGCGGGAGGAGGGCCAAGGACGGGACATGGAAAAGGCACATGTCCGCCCTCCTCATGAAGCAGCATGCCTCAGAAATCCACCTGGATCCCAAGGGATGTCGACTCGAACCATGTCCGCTCGTAGTCGAAGGCACACAAGTGTAATCCTGTAAACAATCTCAAAGACATGGCAAGTATGTGTGATAGGGTCGACGCCCTCTAAGTCATCAATAGAATATCCAATCATGTAAGCATATCGATAAAGTACATCATGAGGACTAAAAGTGAGATGAGCACAATAAGTAATAGAGTATGTCTCGTCAGGGCTAAGGAAGTCAAACCTGAGGCGATCGAGGAAGAGTCTCCATACTACCTGAAGCATAGGTGAAGTAGAATATACGGTAGTAGAAACCTCCAGAGGGGCGATGTCGACGAAGGAAGTAGCTGGTGGTGGAACAATAGAAATTTGCTCCTCCTCAACATCGGAAGCAGCCCCCTCATCAATATGTGGAACCTCAGAACTCAAAAGCATATCCATAATGAACTCGTCATCATCTGGCTCAATGATCTCTCTCTCAGAGTCAATAGGCGAAGGATCCCACTGAGGTGCCTCTAGGTGTATCTATGGTGTCTCCAACAATAGGCCCTCGCTAGCAAGATCAGGTGTAAGACTGGTAGGCTGACACTCATCTCTATCCAGAACTATCTCTGTGGTGCTAATGGAAGGCTGTGAAACGGTAAAACTATCCACACAAGTAGAACTGGTGCTCATAATCGCCTGAATCTCGTCCTGAATTGCCATCGCATGATCACCACCAGGAGGCACAGTCATGAGTTCCTTGCATAATGCATCAAGTCTGGCAGCCTGATCTTCATGTGAAGGAGGTGGCTCATGAGACTGCTCTAAGAACTCAGACATAGGAACTGTAAGCTGGCTCGGTGAAGGCATAGGTAAACTACAGGCAGGAGGTGTCGGATCCAACGCGAAGCAACTACTCATTCTACTCTCATGATCTCCTATAATCCTAGAAATCCTCTCCTCAAATCTAGACAACTGATCGAGCTCAGGAGTAGGAGTCTGATGCTGAGGTACAGGATAGTGCTGGTGCGACCAATGAGAAATATCCTGATCTCCAAATCTAAAACCCTGCAATGGTATACTAGAAGAAAAGGATGAGATATCAGGGTTGTTGTTTCCATATGACAGACTCGGGTGCTCAGGCCATCCAGGGTGATAAGTGTCAGGGTATGGCCCACTCGGCTGAGCAAAGCTCATCCCGTAACACTCTGGAGTGGACAAATGACCACGCTAGCACTCAGCGGGTGAATGGCCCTGAAAACCACAAGTCTGGCATATAGGAACAACTGGGGAACGGGCGCATGATAAAGAACTATACTGATCATGCCCGCTCTCTAACACAACTCCTCGCTCTAAAGCATAGCATTCTAACTGACGAGACAATAGATTTACCTGTTCTTGAAGAGTATCATAAGTACTACGGGTGCTCATAAAACCACGAGAATCAGAATAGTAAGCCATAGCCTCAATAAGTACCAATATCAAACAACCTACGAGAATGGATACGAAAATCGCGAAAGAGAGAAGTAACTAGGGAAAGGGTTAGGAATTAGCAATATATCACAAATATAAACAATGACAAAAAGAAAGACAAGTCAGCACAAACACTAAACAAGCAAAAGAAAACAAACAACGACCTAGTCTATAGCCTAACACAGTCGCTCTAAGCTAATCCCCGGCAACGGCGCCAAAATACTTGATCGTGCAAAAATAGCACACCCGCAAGTGCACGGGTTGCCACTGAAATAGCGGCGAGTGTCGTGTTCTCCACAGGGACTAGACTGAGGCTACCGATGCTCAGCTAAAGCTAGGTCAATCAAATCAGGGGAGAAAACTAAACTACTAAACAAACTCTAACTCGCACGGATAAAACGACGAACGAACTAAATAAACGAAGGACAACGGGACGAACGATCGTACGAATGGACGTCGTACGACCGAACGAACAACACGACTACGACACAATGACACACGAACGACAATGACGACTGCACGAACGCATACGACTACCGACCGACAATCTAACTAACTACCGACCGCGAGACAACAAAGGGAAAGTCGAGAAGCACTAGAGGAGTCTAGAAGCAAGGAGGGAGTCGAGAGAGAAAGAGAGGGAAGACGGTCGACAGCTAACTAAACGACGATGGCAAGACAACACAAGCACAAATCTACGAACGACTGCACGACTTAACTACCGACCGACCGTGGAAAGGAGAAAATAGGGAGGCCGAGAAGCAAGGAGGGGTCGAGACAGCACGAGGAGAAGAGATGGTCGTCGGCTCGCTAATCCGCGCTAACTCTCAAACATACACATAAACACATAAACTGGACATTGATACACAGGAAGCGCACACACTGTCCACAAGCACAAACTAACGCAAATTACTAACATCAAATTTAACTAACACAAAGATCACTAACATCAAAACAGATAACAAATAGCACTCCCAAAAATCCTACTAAACTGCTAACAGAGCACAAAATGCACAATTATCACAGCATATATCACAATAACAGAGTATCCACTGATCTCATGCACACATCTCAGATCACATCTCACAATTTCAGATTAACAGTAAGTACAAGAACTGTAATTAAGAACTGAGAGAGGAATGGTGAAGAAATGAAATTTAACCGAGGAGTAGAGCAGAGGGTGAGGCTGTCGGTGCTGATGTCGGTGGAGACGCCGGCGGTGAAGAGGAAGAAGTCGGGGTGGCGGCCGGTGAAGGGAGCAGTGGCGCAGAGGGGAGAGCTGCCGGAGGGAGTTGAGGTGGAGCCGAGGACAATGGGGTCGAAGAAGAAGAAGTAGTCGGAGCTCGCCGTCGGTGGATGCAGCATAGGCGCCGCGTCGGCGATGGTGAAGAAGAGGCGCACGGGAGTAGGCGACGGTGGTTGCGGTGAGATGTGGAGGAGCGGCGGAGTGGAGAAGGCGGCGGTGGATGGAGAAGTGGTGGCGCTGGTGGTGTGAGGGAGCAGGAAGGAGCGGCGAGGAGGGGTAGATGTGGGGAGAGGCGGCGGTGGCTCGCTGGCGAGCTACGGCCCGGCACTCGCCGGCGACTGGATGTGAGGAGGCAGGAGATGAAGTAGAGGGGAGGCAGGGAAGAAGAATCAACTGGGCTCAAACTCCCTCTCCACAGGCGGCGGCAGTTTTGATGGAATTGGAGGGATTTTGGCATATTGCAGAATAGCCCTCAAAGATTCTAGGGTTTACAAGGAGGTCCTTCCCCAATAGTATTTTCTTCTGTTTTGGCCCCCAGAAACTCTGATTTCTTCGCGAAAAGGTCCTACGCGTCTGTGCCGATGCGCACATTTGTACAGAGCAGTCCTGGAATGCCAAATTTGTCGTTTATGCGCCTCGATCGCGCCGGCTTGCGGAAAATTGCAAAAAAATGTAAAATGATGCAAATTGAGCAATTAATTATAGAAAAGCGTGTAAATAATGATAAATGGTCCCAAAATATGAAAAATAATGGGGTAAAATGACGGGTAAATATGTGCAAAAATGACGCATGTCACTTTCAATCCAGGGCTCCAATTTACTTGAAACTTTGTATACACCTTGTCTAAGATATTGTGAATCTAATCCTTAAAGAGATCAAAGCAAATCTTTCCAAAGCTTTGGTATTTTTCAATCCAAAAACAAACTGCATCAAAATCGGGCCAAAATACAAAAACGGTAATTGAGAGGAGCTCATGGGAAGAATCAAGCCAAGATGGGTAAGGATGGTTTTCCACATGTCCTAGCATCCTCAAATCACAATAAGAAACAATCCAAAATGCCCTCAAGATCAAAACCCTCAAAATCACCTTTTAGTGAGTTAAAATCAAACAAATGCAAGAACTTACAAAGTAATGTGCCTAGATAGATGGGATGATGTCTCCAAGAGATATCTCCACCACTTACACGTCTTTCACACAAAGTAAGATCAAGAGAAGAGAAGGAAACACAAAAAACCAGGCTAAATCAAAATTTCAACGCCTAAACAAAGAGAAAGACTTAGATGAATTTAGGATACCTATTGATATTGAAGATGAATGTTTATAGATACTCCACTCTTGGAGGACAGAGCTCCCTCTCTATGGAGTACACACATAAAGTTTCTCTCAAGAAACCTTAACTGTAAATCTCCCCTAAAAGCTTAGTCAAAACTCTCCAAAGCTTAGCACATAATTAAGCTACCTCCTCTCCCTTCTTGTATATAGAGGCTCACAAGAAACCATAACAAGCACCTCTAGATGGGTTTCATCTACTTATATGGGTTAGCCCTTTAATCCAGCACCACACCGGGGTTTACATACACGAGGATGCTTTTTAAAGTGGCTCATCCAAAGGTCTCTGATAACCTGAAACACCAATTCAATCCATCAAAGCATGTCCATAAGCTTTGACATACAACTCGTATTGCCCAATAACTAGCTGTCACATCTTCATGCATTTGAACTCTCTCGAACCGTCTCTACGTGCATCAGCCTTGTCACTCGACGCACCACATGCATCACCTCGCCTTATCATGATCCTCGTCTCTTATATTCTTCACACTTCAGACACGTAGCCTCACCTAGACTTATACAACCGCACGGACCTCAGCTCCCTGCCTAGTACCTGTCTTACTGTTGGTCGCCACCTCTCTTCAAGCAACCCTGCACATCTAAAGACAAAGCAATCTGATTACGAGCATAAGTTCCATGCATGTGACTCACATCAGCCAAATCATGCATCATGCAACTCAACACAACACCTCATGACTCAAACTCAAACTAACTCAGCTCAACTCATGACACGCTCTAAAACTACAGGGCCAGTCTAACCGCCAACCACAAGCCAGTCAGATCACCCAACATCTCTCAACCTCAGCCCTAGTAATAGGGGACTGGTCTGACCACTGTCCCAACACCGATCAAAGTGTCGGTGGTCTAATCGCCATGTTTTGGCCGATCTGACCACTTAAGAGCACCAGAAAACACCATGTTTGGAATTTTGGTTAAACTCTATCTAATTGTAGCCTAGAACTCTATTTTTAGTGACACCTAGTTCCAACACATCCCCAAACTGTAGGACCGAAATGGCAACAGAGGGGGGGTGAATGGTGCCTTCTAAAAAACTCCCCAAGTACTCACACGACAAATCGGGCGAAAGAACTAGCTTCTTCGATCGAACACACGTGGTCGTAAGCCAACTGATGGTCGAACACCACGTGGTCGAACACTTGCCAGAGCCGACAAAAGAAATCAACTAGTGATAACTGAGAGGATGAACCAAGAACAGAAGGACTCGAGGCGCACAATCATCCAAAAAAAAAACTTCTCTAATTCGACTCCTGCTCTCGGGAATGAACTGGCCAAGTGGCCTTGAGACAGATTCCCTAGTTCTGAGCTAATCAAAGCACTCAAAGACGAAAGCAGACTCACGAAGAAGAGAGGAGAGAAAAGGATAGCAAGAAGTCCAAGCTCTCAAAACAGATCGCAAACAAGTCAATCACAACATCTCAAGACGACAGAAAACAAATAGAGGAAGAGAGATGAATGATTGATAATGGAGGTTTCTACAGCCACTCCAACTGGGAGATACATGAGCACACTTGCTCCATCCCGAGAACCCACACACTCACAAACAAAGGAAGAACAGAGCAACTCGGGGATCAGAATCTCACAAGTACCCGAGCTCTACCCTCTCTATTTATAGCCACACACTCACACACCAAAGAGGGGGAAAACCCGCAAACCCCCACCTAACACCGGGTTTTCAACTCACTTTACCCACTAGCGAGAACGAGCTCCAGTGCTTTACCCGTTACACCCAACGGCTCCACTGCTTTGCCCGTTAGTGCCAACAACTCCTGTGCATTGGCAGAGACACAGCTTCCCTTTGCAGCTTTCCGCATTTCTCCAAAATGCCACTCCACTGCCTTCCCGGAAGCTTCCTCCTGCCTTGCCGATCACGCTTGCAACCACCTTGAGCCTCTTCGGCTTCACCCAGTCGTTCTGGACCTCAACATCTCCCATGTCTAGTCCCGACCACTCCAAGCCTCACCAAGACTTGTCTCAAGATCCTAGTCATAAACTCCTCCAGACCGATCGGACCTCAACTCCTCCAGAGCCTAGTCCCAGTCCGTTCCACTGCGCACGACCTCACCCGGCACCTGACCGACTGTACCTTATCTCCTCCCTGAGCCTAGTCCCGGTCCACCTCACCGTTGCCCGTCGTGTCCACTTCCGGTAACTCTAGCTCCGGTTCCTTGTCTCTCGGCTCACAACCACCTCACCAGCATCGATCATCTTTGGCGTCTCCGACCGTCTGGACCTCAACACCTCCTGTGCCTAGTCCCGGTCCTCCCACGCCTCACCATGAAATAGCTCCGAAGTCCTGCAGCCACATAGACAAGCAAACCGTTACATAGCACCGCACAACACAATGTGTACAGACATCTGCATAAAAGGAACTCAAAACATGCTTCACAAGGTCATACATTCACTACGATCGGTCAAAAATACTTAAACATTAATTCTCAAGACCTACGATCGTTACCATAGACCATACGACCACCCCAGTGGTCCTTACGACCGCCTTAAAGCTTGCTACGACCATCACAAGTTTCAGTTCCAACTTACCGACCAAGTTGTACCAACTTATGACTGGTCGAAACCATAGATCAAGACTTTCTTAAGTCCTACGACCATATCTCAAGATGATACGACTACCTCAGAAGTCCATACGACCGGTTCCCAGAGACTACGACCAAAACCAGAGATTCCATCGTGGTCGAACCACTTTCCGACCACGTTCATCGCTTTCCACCGTGGTCGAAACCCTTCTCGATCACGTACGACTTGGTTCACTGTGGTCGAAGCCCTTCCAACAACGTTTGAACACTTCCGACCGCAGTCGCCCACTTGCGACCACGCTCCAAGCTCGTCTGACCGCATCCGACCGAGCTACGACCATGTTCGCCATAACGTGGTCGAAACCCGCTTTCGTTCTTAGGAAGTGAAGTCTGCGACAACGTGGTCGTATGACTGCTTTCGACCACCGACTACGCCTTACGACCGCGTTCTCCGTCAGTGTGGTCGAAACTGCCTTCGACCACGACCAAACGTGGTCGTACTAGGCTTCGACCACGGCCAACGTGGTCGAATAGATTTTCGACCACGGCAAAACCAGTCGTAGACTTCCCTGGAGACCTACGACCAAGGTCAGAGTGGTCGTAAACGCCATGTGGTCGTACAGCCTTCCGACCACGGCCAGAAAGAGTAAAACATTGTTTTCCGGCTTTCGACTGCTGATAGAGTGGTCGTAAACAACCCGGCTGGCTCCCGATTGACGACAATAAGTTCATAACCTGCCCGACAGGCTTCCGACCACAACTAAGGCTATGACTTGGCAGGAAGTGCCCAACCCAAACTCAAACTTTCTAAAACAAGAGTCAATTACTCATCACAAACATGTGGTCACCTCCACATGGACTCTCAATCTCCCCCTTGATGAGTATATTGACAAACCCAGAAAAAGCATGAAGATGAGTTTGAGTTTTAAGAAACCAACATGGTCCAAAGAAAGAGAATGGAGCTAATGACCATGTCGACAGAAGGAACACTAGAGCAACAACTGAAAGAGCAAATTGTTCTCCAAAGCTCTAAAAAGATCCCGACTAGCTTTTTCTACCACTATTCTCCCCCTTGTGGCAATAAACACATCAAGGAGAGAATATGACATGGCAAAGGATGAATATGGCTGAAGTTTATTTATGCTAAGCATTTAGAGCCATGAGAATTATCCAATATGACCAACAAGTACTACACCAAGCCATAACTCAATAAAACGCTATCTAGATCATGACCGCATATATATAAGCCAGTTAGAGCACATAGATGACAATCTGAAATGTAATGCATTTTGTGAGCAAGTCACGTCATCAATGAGTAAAATCTAGCTAGAGACATCCAAGGATGATGCATGCCATGTCAATAAGCTAAGCGGAACAAAGAAGCTAACATTGAGTCCAAATAGAGTGTTATAAGCTCAAGATTGAAACATTGGTTAAAGTACGTGGTTCTGATTGTAGATTAAGCAAATTGAGCACATTAAACATTGTCTTTTGAAAGCATATGGTTGTTTTCAACCCAATTTTTTGTTTATGTGCTAGATCTCAAGCCTTATGCGACTACTCCAAGCAATAAGCTTAAGAAGATGGTCTGGGTCATCCAAAACTCCCCCTGAGTTCATGCCTAGTGCAATGGCAAGCTGTCTCATGAGAAAGAATTGGTGAAATCAGTTTTTTCGCACAAATATGGTGGTTGTCAACCAACATTTTGTTTTATTATGTGCTAGATCTCAAGCCTTATGCGACTACTCCAAGCAAGAAGCTTAAGAAGATAGTCTAGGTCATCCAAAACTCCCCCTAAGTTCATGCCAAGTGCAATGGCAAGCCGTCTCATAGGAAAGAATTGGTGAGATCAGTTTTTTCGCACAAAAGAGATTTTTTTAACACATTGTACTAACTCATGTATCATCAGGAGACTAAAACATCTCAAACTAAGGCTCAATATAGATTCAACGCTCTACTCAGCCTATTTGACATGGCATGAATCATAAAAGGATAGCTCAAGAAAGACTAAACTCAAATGCGAGCATGATAAGTTTAATTTAAGTTGATCAATTTTACTTAACTTATCATGGCAAATGCTAGTCTACACATATGAAGTCAGGATAAATTTAGCAAGCTAAGCACAAGTCATGGCAAGGTGTAAAGCACTGAAGCATGTCATAATAGGATAATAATCAAGGCTCAATGCAGATTGATTATAATACTAGAATGCTGAGAATGCTCGAAAGACCAGTTCCCCCTCAACATTAGATGCAACTTTTAGTTCAAGTTGAGTTAAGGCAAAGTTAAGCTCCAGAAGCTCCCAAATGAACTCCCCTTGAACCAAAGCATTAAGTCGAGAAGCTGGCAAATAAAACCAAACAGGCAGTCCTTAAAGCATAGATAAGATATAGAGACAACTGTGGTTCAGACTAACTCTCATCTACCCCATATGACTCCAGGACTAACAGCTGACCGGAAAAACACACACTAGAGAGCAATCACGTACCCTGTCTACCCGAGGGTGGCCCAACCCTCGCTAGAACCTATAAGAAGTGAGTGAGCTCAATCTAGAGAGATAAGAAGCAGCGAGTAAGAAGCATCCTGGAAGCACAAGATAAGAGTAGGAAGTCTAAGCAACTAGGCAAGAGAAGCACTCTAAGCTATGCTAGAAGGACTAAACCCAATGCACCCAAATGCAAGGAGACAGAAATGAGACAGAAGCATAATCAAAATAATAAAGCAGTAACGACCAAAGCTCCCCCTCACTACAGTCCATACGGACAAACCACCCCAAGCTCTCCCCGCAGAGCAGAAAACCTTGAACTATCCAATGGCTTGGTGAAGATATCAGCCAACTGGTGGTCACTCTCCACAAACTGGAGCACTATATCGCCGTTCTCTACATGGTCTCTAAGGAAGTGATAACGGATATCAATGTGCTTGGTCCGGGAGTGCTGCACTGGGTTCTTAGCAATGTTAATCGCCGAAGTGTTATCACAAAAGAGTGGAACACTGTCGATAGCTAACCCAAAGTCCCGCAGGGTCGAAACCATCCAAAGTACCTGACTGCAGCAGCTGGCTGCAGCCACGTACTCGGCCTCTGCGGTGGACTGTGCAACACCGGACTGCTTCCTCGAAGACCAGGAAACGAGAGAAGTGCCAATGAACTGGCAGGTGCCGGAAGTGCTCTTCCTATCTATCCTACAGCCAGCAAAGTCTGCATCCGAAAAGGCTCTCAGGGAAAGACAGGATGAGGAAGAGTACCAGATACCATAGTCAATGGTAGCTCGAAGGTACCGAAAGATGCGCTTCACCGCCTGACGGTGAGATACGCGAGGAGAAGCCTGAAAACGAGCACACAAACACACGGAGAAGTGTATGTCTGGTCTCGAGGCAGTGAGGTAAAGAAGGGAGCCGATCATACTTCTGAACTCTTTCTGATCAACTGGCTCGCCATCCTCATCTGGGTCAAGATAGGCTGTCGAAGCCATGGGAGTTGACACCGGCTTTCCATCACTCATATCGAAGCGCTTCAGGAGGTCACGAGTGTACTTTCCTTGATGAAGAAATGTACCCTCCCGAGTCTGCTTAATTTGGAAGCCAAGGAAGAAGGTCAACTCACCCATCATACTCATTTCAAACTCGGTGCTCATGACATCCGAGAACTGGGAAACCAGAGTATGGGAAGAGCCGCCAAAGATAATGTCATCGACATAGATCTGGACGAGCAGAAAGTCAGCGCCAAGCCGGCGGATGAACAAGGTCTTATCAACTTTACCCATTTCAAACCCATGACTCAACAAGTAGGACTTAAGCCTCTCATACCAAGCCCTGGGGGCCTGCTTAAGTCCATACAACGCTTTGGAAAGCTTGAAGACATGGTTTGGGTATTTGGGGTTTTCGAAACCAGGAGGCTGTCGAACGTAGACCTCTTCCTCAATAAGGCCATTGAGAAAGGCACTCTTGACGTCCATCTGGTAAAGCTTGAAACCCTTAGAAGCTGCAAAGGCAAGCAGGATTCTAATGGCTTCAAGTCTAGCTACAGGGGCAAAGGTCTCCTCGAAATCTAGACCTTCAACCTGGGAGAACCCCTGAGCAACCAGTCTAGCCTTGTTTTGAATAACCACTCCATCCTCGCTCTGCTTGTTCTTGAACACCCACTTAGTCCCAATAATATTGTGACCTCGCGGGGGCTCGACAAGCGACCAGACCTTGTTCCTCTCGAAGTTTTCTAGCTCCTCATGCATGGCATTGACCCAAGACTCATCAGATAAAGCATGAGAGACATTTTTGGGCTCAAGGGAGGCAATGAAAGCAGAATGGAGACAGAATTGAGATAAGCCAGATTTTGAGCGGGTAACACGCTCGAAAAGGTCTCCAATGATCTGCTCTGAAGGATGAGCTTTCTGGATATGTCTAGGAGGTCCAGAATGAGATGAAGAAGTGGCCTCTACCTCGTGAGCTGATGAGGTAGGAACAGAGCCACCAGCTCCAGAAGAAGCAGAAGGCATGGGCTGATCACCTAGAGGTGCGGTGGAAGACGGCACCTCAAGGGGTGGATAAGGGACTGGATCGGGTAGACAACCCTCATCTCCATCGTCCTCGTCATCTACGAAGATGGTCTCGGACTGCTCTAAAGAACCTGAGATATCGGGCCTAGTCCCCGGACTGGCCTCGTCAAAGGTCACCTCACAGGTCTCTACCAATTTACTAGACTCGCAGTTCCAGACCCTATAAGCCCGCGAAGAAGGCGAGTAACCTAGAAAGATTCCATCACAAGAACGTGACTCGAACTTATCTAGGTTCCCGGACTTCAGAATAAAGCACTTGCAACCAAACACACGAAAATGAGAGACGCTGGGCTTTCGCCCGTATCTCAACTCATAAGAAGTGCGGTGCAAGTGTGCCCGAAGAAAAACTCGATTCGAAACATGGCACGCGGTCGCAATAGCCTCAGCCCAGAACTTCCTAGGTGTAGAATACTCATCGAGCATCGTCCTGGCCATCTCGACCAAGGTACGGTTCTTCCTCTCCACGACGCCATTCTGTTGTGGGACGTGCGGAGAAGAGAACTGGTGCTCTACACCTGTCTCACCACAGAAACTCTCAAAGTAGGAATTCTTGAACTCCGTGCCATTGTCACTGCGGACCGCTCGTAAGGCACCTGGGAGCTCAACAGAAAGCCTACTGAAAAGACCTCGGAAATGCGAAAACGTCTCATCCTTCGAGGCTAAGAAAAACACCCAAGAATACCTCGAGAAGTCATCGACCACGACAAGAACATACCACTTCCCTCCTGCTGACTGCACTCGAGCTGGTCCCACTGTATCCATGTGGAGCAGCTGTCCTGGTGCATCGGTCATAGTCACAGTGACCGGAGGATGTGAAGCGGCAACCATCTTGCCGTGCCGGCATGGAGAGCAAACAAGGTCTTTGACCATCTTGAGTTTCGGCAGACCACGAATGAGATCGTGGCCGCTAACTCGGGTCAAATGATCAAATCCGATATGACCAAGTCTCCTATGCCAGAAAGAAAGGTCGCGGGACTCAGAAGCAACTAAACACCTGAGAGGATCGCCAGAAGACTCAGAAAAATCAGCACGAAAGATCCTCCCATAACGAGAAATCCCGCAAACCAGACTACCCGAAGAATCAAGAATTTTACAAGCATTTTTCTTAAAGCTTACCTCGAAACCCTCATCGGTAAGCTGAGAGACTGAAAGTAAATTGTACTGCAGCTTACTAACCAAGGCCACATCTTTCAGAATGAAAGAATCATTAATGCGCACAGTACCTTTGGCGATGACGCGCCCAGATGAAGCATCTCCGAAGGTGATCATCTCATCACCTGGAGCACGGGCAAGGGAAGAAAACCAACGAGAGTCTCCGGTCATATGACGAGAACAACCGGAGTCTACAAGCCAAACCTTGTCCTTCCCTACCCGGCGAACCTGAGTCAAACAGAGAGTAAAGTCTCAGTACTGGGGTAAATCAAAAGTAATTTTGGCACCCAATACTGAACAACACGTCGAGCAGATGAAGTAGTCAAGCACGACTGACCTCTATCTACCCTACGCTCCCTGTGACTCAAAGAAGAAGGTCTGTGTGCAGACCTGAGGCTGTTGCGGGGTCCGACTGCTACGGAAGAGCGAGTCGGAACACCGGCAACACGCTGATCACGCCGTGGGTAACTGTCTCGACGGGGGAGACGAAATGTACCCTCAGGACGGCGAAAGTCACGACCCGGAGCAGCATGAGGACGAAAACCAGAAAACTCGGAAAAAACAAGTCCTCGATGCTGCCCAAACCCATCAGAAGCATCTGAAGAAAACCTAGACCTCGTGTTGGTCTTAGATGCACTCAAGGTCTGGGGCTGACCCTGAATACGCCTAAGAGCTACAGCACGGTCTCTCTGCGCGATCCTGGCGCGCCTGAAGCATCGATCGATCAAATGTCCATCCTTCTGACAGAAGGTGCAGTGGTACCTCACCTTCGAAGAGGTGGAAGTAGCACGCGAGGGCTTCAGCTTCTGAGAAGCCGAGGTAGCAGGTGAACTCACCTTGCTGTCAGAGATCCCTTGGGCAAAGCCTGCTGATTTGAATTTGACTTCATCAGACCTGGGCTTGACCTCGATCACACCTCCTACTATGGATCTGAGAATAGCAGGTGGATGCTTCCTCATTGTAACAGCCCAGCTGTTTATTTCAAAATTTTCAGTAAAAAAAAAATAATAATTAATTTAATTTAAATAAAATAAAGTGTTCTTTGGTTGCCTAAATTTTGAAGATTTTATTTGCATTGATTTTCTGGAGTTTATTTGGATTTATCTGGATTTTATTTCAAAGTCTAAAGCAAGAAAATGAGTTTAAAATATTTTATTAAAGCCAAAAAGAGTTTATTTTATTTTTCCTAGCCTTCCCAAAAGTTTAAAATGAAGTTTGAGAATTTTCTGGATTTAAAAATCAATTTTAAAGGTTAAAAAGTATTTTATAAAATTATTAAATGAAAATCTGAAATTAAAAATATTTTTCCTAAGTCTAAAATGCTTCCAGGAATATTCTATAATTTTTCTGGAATTTTTAGACATTAAATACTATTTTTCCAAGTGTTTGTGAAGTTTCTAGTAATTTCTGAAATTTAATCCGAAAATAAAAATCAAATTCATCCAAGCCCGCCACGTGTCGCTCTCAGATTGAATCACTCTCTCTCCACGTTTTAATCCTAGCCATGCATTGCAACTTACCCCTTCATAAAATCCAAAGGACATGAGCCATCCACTTGCCACGTGTCAACAATCCGACGGCCCGTACCCCTTCACTTCCTCTCCCTCTCCATGACACATGGGACCCATATGTCATATGTTTCTTCAACCTCTCCTTCTTCCTCCCCTAACTCTCTCTCTCCTCCACCATGGATGACAATTAGAGCTCTTGAAACTCCGCCGTTTCTTCCTCTTTACTCCCGATTAAAACATGGAAACGGACGCCCTAATCACCCTCATCAATCTCCCGGCCGTTCCCCGTCCTTTAATCTTCTCAAAACCGAAATCTCTTCCTCTCCTCTCTCTTCCTATAAATACCCAAAATCCGGCTCTCCTTTCTCCCTTTCGGTTTGCTCCCACCGCCACCCTTCACCTCCTCCCCGGCCGCAACCCCGCCGCCGTGCGCCGCCGCCATACGCCGCCGCCCGGCCATCTCCCGCCGGCCATCCCTCACCACCCCACTGCCGCCACCTTTTGCCGCCGCCACCGGCCGCCCCGGGCCTCCCCGCCGCCGCCGCCCCGTCCACCCCGCCGCCGTTCGCCGCCCCGTCGCCCCGTCGCCGGCCGCCGGTCACCGGTGAGTCGCCTCCCATGCGCGCTCCCGTGTCTTTCCTCCATGATTCCTTCTTCATCCATGTTCATCCTTGTTTATTTGTTTTGTTGTTGCATCTTTGTCAGAAAAGAGCACATGCTCACTTGGCTAGGGGAGACAAGTTAAGGCATGCATGCATGAGGTTGAGAGTTCAAATCCTGGGCATGCATTTTCGGTTGGACTTTTGGCCACATTTTGTTCACCTCTAGTCCATGACAAGCGGGACCCACATGTCATAAAATAATAAAATAAAATTCTGCACTCAATGACAACCGGGCCCCACGTGTCATACACTCCAATATTCCCCAAAAGTCAGCCAAAAATAAGATTCCAGAGAATATTCCCTCGGTTTTGCATTTTCTGGAATTTCCAATTCATTCAAACTTCCAATTGCTCGTTCTCCGTCGTCCGAACTCCGAATGCAGTGATTCAAGTTTCTAAATTCGACTAAAATCATAATCTAAGTTGCAGTATATATTTTATAATTTTTGGATTTTATTTGGATTTTATTTGAATTTATTTGTTTGGTTCTTCGCGCGTAGATTTCGACGAATTCGGAGAGAACGACGCCGACGATTCGCACCAGGTCTTCGAGCCAGGCAAGTTACACCTTTGATCATGTTGAACCTAATATTTTAAATTAATTATGTTGTTTTTAAATTATTATGCATGCGTAATTTTATTCAAGTCTAGTTTAAATTCAGTTTAAAAGTGTAGTTATGCCTAAATCCTTTGTACAGCCAAATTTGACTTGAATGCCATTGTACCTTGTCAACCCTAGATAAAACCTAGTTAGTACAATAGCACTAACTAGAAATTTTGTAGAAATGCTTAGTCATGCTTAAGATAATTATGGTTTGGGACGATCTTTCACATAAAATGATAACCTTTTTACATGAAATGATAAACTTTTCAACTGTACTCTTGACTTTGGTGAGTCAAGGAGTGTTATGAAATGTTTTCAAACAAAATATAAAACTGGTTTAGACTTAGGCAATTGGTCAGAGTGGTGGGTGCAGGCATGCCCTGTTGGTCGGAGCCGCAGTGGTTGATTGTCGGGCACAGGGGTTTGTGGTTAGGCCTAAGTCAAGTTAAGGACCGGTCTGTGAGCTACTATTGCAAAGCCCTTTCGTACTACCACAAGTCTGGTATGGGACAGACCTGGACGAATAATTTGTGAAGTTCCAACATGATCTCGCTATAGGCTGAATGTGAGCGCGGCGTAGGCCGTGAGAAGTCTCACACGGCACAAGAGGGGGCTCCAACATGTGGATTCATGTTGTGGTGAAACCTTAGTGGCGGCGTGATTTTGTTGACAACGGATCATTGTAAAGGCCTTGTCACGACTCCTCGCCGCACACCTAAGGAAGTGTGTAATCGCGTGGCAATATGGGATGATCGTGTCTTGTGGGTAAAGCTGTACAACCTCTGCAGAGTGTATAACCTATCCTGGATAGCCGTGCCCACGGTCATGGGCAAGCTGAGTAAAGTTTTTCACGGATTAGACTTTGCTTTTCAAAATGGTTTGCGAAAACCTTGTGGATGGATGGAATCCATGGGAGATTTTAAAGGTGTATGGATGGATGGAATCCATATGGTATCTTTTGGAAAGATGGTCCGGGTGGGATGCCCGTGGTTAGGTTGGTGTGGGGGATGGACCTGCACTATCGGTATCTATTTTGTTACAACATTGTTTTACTTAATGTATCAAATTCAGCTTTTGCACTTATTATTGATATTTACTCCAATGATACTGTTTGTGCAAATAAACCATAATATGCCTTCTTTTGTAACCCCTTATGCATGCATACACTCTGTTATATTTCCCTGGTGTAACTTGCGTAAGCACTTCGTGTGCTTACCTTGGGAGTACTTTATGTGCTCACCTTGCTAAAATCTGTTGCCAGAGGATGACGCCTACAACTTCGGTGAGGATGGTGACGACTAGGCCACGTCTTACAGTCATTCGCCTTGTGGGAAGGCTGGATGGGCTGCTGCTTTATGTATTTCTTCCGCTGTCTTCTTTTGCTATTATTGTAAACTTTGGCCATCAGGCTCATATCAGTTAAATAAAGTTTGTCATTACGCATGATATTTGTCTTTGTGATACTGTGTGCACTAGCTTTTCCTGGGATAGTGCGATTAACACAGAGGGTTCTGGAGTTGCTGCTCCGGGTCCCGACAGAGATGGTATCAGAGCAATAATGACTCTAAGACGTGACCGTAGGTAGAATAGAATGGTTGAACTCTAAGGACTTATTTTTAATAACAAGTAATTTCAAAAGTTTTCTTATTCTTACCTCTCAATCTATGCTACCCTTATCTCTTAATCTTTGCTTGCTCTCGTCTTCCAATTCTCCCTTATCTTTATGTCATTACTTGGAAATTTATTTCTAAATCTTCCCTTGTTCAAAACAACTATAGATGGGCAATGGTTGAACTTCATCGACTCCGCCGCAACCTTAATCTTTGCACCAAAGGATCATGCTTCGTACGTCAAGAGCTGTGAAGGATCACTCCAAGACAACCCTTACCCTTTTAGGTTAAGTTGTTAAGCTAGACAGTAGACGAGGTTATGTGCTGTCATTTTTCCCTTTTGTCGGCAGCCATAACTATTGTTTGCTTAAAAAGTTTTTGCTAAGTCAGTGTTTTGCGTTGGGCAATGACAACCCCTTCCCCTCCTTCGACTTAACCCTCCTCTCACCTAAACTCCAGCAAGATGGTGAACACAAGAAGGAATGCTATGGAAGGCAACCCCAATGACAACAACGACGCTCAAGGAAGTCAGTCCGCCCCTATTCCTCCGCCTCCACCAGCAGCTGGACCTGACTGGGCTCAAATGATGGCAAATCAAAACCAGTTGATTCAACTATTAGCTCAAGCTATCAACAACCCTACTCAGCATGCTCCTCAGCCACCAGCTCAAGCTCCTCAAAACCAATTGCCAGAGTTTCTGAGGATAAGACCCCCAACCTTCTCAAGCAGCACCGAGCCCATGGATGCTGACGATTGGCTCCGCGCGATTGGAAAGAAGCTGGACATCTTGCAATGCACTGATCGAGAAAGAGTCTTGTTTGCTTCTCATCAGTTGAATGGACCCGCATCCGAGTGGTGGGATACCTTAACAGCCTCTCATGCCAACCCCCAAGCTATTACCTGGAATGAGTTCGTGCAAAGTTTCCGCAAAGCACACATTCCATCTGGCACCATCACTTTGAAGAAGAAGGAATTCAGAGCTCTGCGACAAGGAAACCGTACAGTGAATGAATACTTGCAGAAATTCAACCAGCTGGCACGCTACGCACCAGAGGACGTGTCCACCGACGAAGCAAAACAAGAAAGATTTTTGGAGGGCCTGAATGACAATATTTCTGTACAGTTGATATCAAGTGACTATGCAGATTTTCATCAGTTAGTCAGCAAGGCTATTCGCCAGGAGGGCAAGTTTGTGGAAATGGAAAATCGGAAAAGAAGAATGTCCACCCAGCACATGAACTCCGGAAGCTTTTCCAAGGTTAAAAGAACCTTACCACATGCCGTCAAATTTCAGCCGTCACCGACAACAGAAGAGCAAGAATCAGCCAACACCTTTACCGACACCGAGGACAACAAGGCTTTGATATTTGGCTTCCCACCGAAGGACCAGAACCCTGCAGCCGGTGTTACCTGTTTTAACTGCCATGAGACCGGACACTATGCCAACAACTGCCCCAAGAGACAGCAGACAATGAAGAATGGTACATCCGGAACATCAACTGCCAACAACCTCCAGACAGCAAACAAAAGGCCACAGAAGTTTGCAAAGGGACGTTTGAACCAGATCTCCGCTCAAGCCACACAGAGTAAGATCCAAACCTATTTCTTTGCTAACCCGTGCGAATCTCGGGGACGAGATTCTTTTTAAGGGGGGTAGTTTGTAACAGCCCAGCTGTTTATTTCAAAATTTTCAGTAAAAAAAAAATAATAATTAATTTAATTTAAATAAAATAAAGTGTTCTTTGGTTGCCTAAATTTTGAAGATTTTATTTGCATTGATTTTCTGGAGTTTATTTGGATTTATCTGGATTTTATTTCAAAGTCTAAAGCAAGAAAATGAGTTTAAAATATTTTATTAAAGCCAAAAAGAGTTTATTTTATTTTTCCTAGCCTTCCCAAAAGTTTAAAATGAAGTTTGAGAATTTTCTGGATTTAAAAATCAATTTTAAAGGTTAAAAAGTATTTTATAAAATTATTAAATGAAAATCTGAAATTAAAAATATTTTTCCTAAGTCTAAAATGCTTCCAGGAATATTCTATAATTTTTCTGGAATTTTTAGACATTAAATACTATTTTTCCAAGTGTTTGTGAAGTTTCTAGTAATTTCTGAAATTTAATCCGAAAATAAAAATCAAATTCATCCAAGCCCGCCACGTGTCGCTCTCAGATTGAATCACTCTCTCTCCACGTTTTAATCCTAGCCATGCATTGCAACTTACCCCTTCATAAAATCCAAAGGACATGAGCCATCCACTTGCCACGTGTCAACAATCCGACGGCCCGTACCCCTTCACTTCCTCTCCCTCTCCATGACACATGGGACCCATATGTCATATGTTTCTTCAACCTCTCCTTCTTCCTCCCCTAACTCTCTCTCTCCTCCACCATGGATGACAATTAGAGCTCTTGAAACTCCGCCGTTTCTTCCTCTTTACTCCCGATTAAAACATGGAAACGGACGCCCTAATCACCCTCATCAATCTCCCGGCCGTTCCCCGTCCTTTAATCTTCTCAAAACCGAAATCTCTTCCTCTCCTCTCTCTTCCTATAAATACCCAAAATCCGGCTCTCCTTTCTCCCTTTCGGTTTGCTCCCACCGCCACCCTTCACCTCCTCCCCGGCCGCAACCCCGCCGCCGTGCGCCGCCGCCATACGCCGCCGCCCGGCCATCTCCCGCCGGCCATCCCTCACCACCCCACTGCCGCCACCTTTTGCCGCCGCCACCGGCCGCCCCGGGCCTCCCCGCCGCCGCCGCCCCGTCCACCCCGCCGCCGTTCGCCGCCCCGTCGCCCCGTCGCCGGCCGCCGGTCACCGGTGAGTCGCCTCCCATGCGCGCTCCCGTGTCTTTCCTCCATGATTCCTTCTTCATCCATGTTCATCCTTGTTTATTTGTTTTGTTGTTGCATCTTTGTCAGAAAAGAGCACATGCTCACTTGGCTAGGGGAGACAAGTTAAGGCATGCATGCATGAGGTTGAGAGTTCAAATCCTGGGCATGCATTTTCGGTTGGACTTTTGGCCACATTTTGTTCACCTCTAGTCCATGACAAGCGGGACCCACATGTCATAAAATAATAAAATAAAATTCTGCACTCAATGACAACCGGGCCCCACGTGTCATACACTCCAATATTCCCCAAAAGTCAGCCAAAAATAAGATTCCAGAGAATATTCCCTCGGTTTTGCATTTTCTGGAATTTCCAATTCATTCAAACTTCCAATTGCTCGTTCTCCGTCGTCCGAACTCCGAATGCAGTGATTCAAGTTTCTAAATTCGACTAAAATCATAATCTAAGTTGCAGTATATATTTTATAATTTTTGGATTTTATTTGGATTTTATTTGAATTTATTTGTTTGGTTCTTCGCGCGTAGATTTCGACGAATTCGGAGAGAACGACGCCGACGATTCGCACCAGGTCTTCGAGCCAGGCAAGTTACACCTTTGATCATGTTGAACCTAATATTTTAAATTAATTATGTTGTTTTTAAATTATTATGCATGCGTAATTTTATTCAAGTCTAGTTTAAATTCAGTTTAAAAGTGTAGTTATGCCTAAATCCTTTGTACAGCCAAATTTGACTTGAATGCCATTGTACCTTGTCAACCCTAGATAAAACCTAGTTAGTACAATAGCACTAACTAGAAATTTTGTAGAAATGCTTAGTCATGCTTAAGATAATTATGGTTTGGGACGATCTTTCACATAAAATGATAACCTTTTTACATGAAATGATAAACTTTTCAACTGTACTCTTGACTTTGGTGAGTCAAGGAGTGTTATGAAATGTTTTCAAACAAAATATAAAACTGGTTTAGACTTAGGCAATTGGTCAGAGTGGTGGGTGCAGGCATGCCCTGTTGGTCGGAGCCGCAGTGGTTGATTGTCGGGCACAGGGGTTTGTGGTTAGGCCTAAGTCAAGTTAAGGACCGGTCTGTGAGCTACTATTGCAAAGCCCTTTCGTACTACCACAAGTCTGGTATGGGACAGACCTGGACGAATAATTTGTGAAGTTCCAACATGATCTCGCTATAGGCTGAATGTGAGCGCGGCGTAGGCCGTGAGAAGTCTCACACGGCACAAGAGGGGGCTCCAACATGTGGATTCATGTTGTGGTGAAACCTTAGTGGCGGCGTGATTTTGTTGACAACGGATCATTGTAAAGGCCTTGTCACGACTCCTCGCCGCACACCTAAGGAAGTGTGTAATCGCGTGGCAATATGGGATGATCGTGTCTTGTGGGTAAAGCTGTACAACCTCTGCAGAGTGTATAACCTATCCTGGATAGCCGTGCCCACGGTCATGGGCAAGCTGAGTAAAGTTTTTCACGGATTAGACTTTGCTTTTCAAAATGGTTTGCGAAAACCTTGTGGATGGATGGAATCCATGGGAGATTTTAAAGGTGTATGGATGGATGGAATCCATATGGTATCTTTTGGAAAGATGGTCCGGGTGGGATGCCCGTGGTTAGGTTGGTGTGGGGGATGGACCTGCACTATCGGTATCTATTTTGTTACAACATTGTTTTACTTAATGTATCAAATTCAGCTTTTGCACTTATTATTGATATTTACTCCAATGATACTGTTTGTGCAAATAAACCATAATATGCCTTCTTTTGTAACCCCTTATGCATGCATACACTCTGTTATATTTCCCTGGTGTAACTTGCGTAAGCACTTCGTGTGCTTACCTTGGGAGTACTTTATGTGCTCACCTTGCTAAAATCTGTTGCCAGAGGATGACGCCTACAACTTCGGTGAGGATGGTGACGACTAGGCCACGTCTTACAGTCATTCGCCTTGTGGGAAGGCTGGATGGGCTGCTGCTTTATGTATTTCTTCCGCTGTCTTCTTTTGCTATTATTGTAAACTTTGGCCATCAGGCTCATATCAGTTAAATAAAGTTTGTCATTACGCATGATATTTGTCTTTGTGATACTGTGTGCACTAGCTTTTCCTGGGATAGTGCGATTAACACAGAGGGTTCTGGAGTTGCTGCTCCGGGTCCCGACACTCATGTCCTCATAGAAATCATATCCTAGACCCTGATTAAATCTGCATATCTTAGATTGGTCTAGAATAAGATTGAGCTTCTTCTTGCCACCTACAAATCTCTCGAGAGTGTTCATAAGATACTGACACTCCCGAAAGAGAGAGGTACAAGAAGAGCAGGGGGAAGAGGGAACAGCTGGAGGTAAGGAAGCAGATGAAGAACCAATAGCAGAGGAACGAATGGCTTGTGCACGCACAGCCGACTCAGAATGGACAGTCCTACTGCTAGCAGATCGGTTCACGTCGCTAAGCGTCTCAACCTTACCCTGGGGCTTCTCCCCCTTCTTAGCACAGACAATACAAGCAGATAGTGGCTTCTCTAGTAGGTCCTTACTTAGCTTCACACATTTCTCATCCAATGCAACCAAGTCAGATTTTAGTTTGTTACAATTAATGCATGGTGAGCTAACAGGGTCCTTAGAAGCATACTGAGCCAACTTCCTATCATGATCAATCATTTCTTGAAACTGTTTGGAGACATCTTCAAGTTCAGCAGTTAACTTAGGACAGTTCAAGCATGAATCAATCGGCTCGAGTAAAGAAGCTTGTAGTTCAGCAATTTTATGATCTGCCCGTTTTAAGTTCATCTTCAGGTTATTGCAATTTTCACAAGAATTTGGCAGATCAAGGAGCATGGCATAAGGTCCTCTAGCAGCAATGTCCTTAACCTCACATGAGGTGGGAGAAGTAGTCTCATCAGTAGTAAGTAGGGTAACAGCCATCCTACTCAACTCTAACTCAGCAAGCAGACTAGCATTCTCCACCTTCACAACATCAAGCTCGGAGGACACACTATCATGCGAGGTCCTTAGTTTCTCCAAATCACCCAGCAAAGCACAGCATGTATCACAATCGTCACGGGAGGGAGCAGATGTAAGTGAAGTAAGCTCCCGTGACAGTCTATCTACTTCCTTCTCTAACTCGGTACACCTAGCCCTAGCTCTAGCATGAAAACCACCTAGCTTAAGAAATGCTTGATTGAGCTGGTCGTAGGTGGGGCCTACCTCGTCCGAGTCGGAGTACAACTCGCTGTCGCTGAGTTCACCCTCGAGGGCCATGAAGCACATGCCGGAGAAGTCGTCGCCGCCATCCTTGGGCACTTGGTCACCCGCCCCGTCGTCGTCGCTCCATCCCTCCACCTCGCTGAGGTCGAGGTTGTCGAACGCCGTGAGGACGCGGTGGAAGAGCTTCTTGGCCTTCCCGAAGTCGCGGAACTTCTTCTTGCCTTGTGGATGTACTGGAGGCTTCTTGTTGCGGTTCTTGTCGGTGTAGTCATTCTTGCCCGAACCGCCGTAGTCGTTCTTGCCCTTCTCCAGCTTGGGGCAGTTTGCCCGAATGTGGTTGGGGCCACCACACTCGAAGCAAATCACGGGTCCTCCTCTCTTTCTGTCTCTCCTACCCTTGTAGGCATGGGAAAACCTTCGGGCTAGGAGGGCCAGCTGATCATCCGCAAGCTGCTCTAACTGATCATCAGTTATGTCACAGAGAGCAGCAAGGGAGAAACCGCAAGAAGAATCCGAAGAGGGCCCGGAAGAAGAAACAGGATCGGTGACCAAAACCATCGACTGTGACTTCGACCGTCGAGAGACAACGTCAATCTCGTGAGTCTTGAGGCGCGAGTACAGCGCGTCAAGAGTCAGGGTCGAGAGGTCTGTCGTGTCTTTGATGGTGGTCACTTTCATTTCCCAGACACGAAGATCGAGTGCCGCAAGCATTTGGCGAGCGTTATCTGAGTCGGGGTATGTAAGACCGACCGCTCGGAGGTTGCTCAAGATTTTGTGAAATCGCGAAAAGCACTCATCCAGGGACTCTCCAACAAGCATCTCGAATTTGTTGTATTCGCGCTTGAACTGGTCCTGTCGGACCGTCTTAATCTGGGTGGTGCCCTCATGGTATGCATCGAGGGTCACCCAGATGTCGTAAGCGGACGACAGGTGAGAGATGCGATCGAACTCGCTTCTACTCAAGCCCTGGATAATGATGTTCCTTGCCTTCGCATTTGCCTCAACATCGGGCATGTTTGCCACATTGATGTTCTCATCGGCAGGAACAACGAATCTGACCTTCACCTTCCGCCAAATGGCATACCCCTGAGCCTGGATGTATGTTTCCATTCGGCTCTTCCAGAAGGGATAATCCAGGCCATCAAAGACGGGAGGTTTGGTCGAGTACTTGTCCGTCGCCATGGCTCTTGAGACCGGTTAAGATCTATGAATTAGAGCTAACCGGCTCTGATACCAATTGTAGGACCGAAATGGCAACAGAGGGGGGGTGAATGGTGCCTTCTAAAAAACTCCCCAAGTACTCACACGACAAATCGGGCGAAAGAACTAGCTTCTTCGATCGAACACACGTGGTCGTAAGCCAACTGATGGTCGAACACCACGTGGTCGAACACTTGCCAGAGCCGACAAAAGAAATCAACTAGTGATAACTGAGAGGATGAACCAAGAACAGAAGGACTCGAGGCGCACAATCATCCAAAAAAAAAACTTCTCTAATTCGACTCCTGCTCTCGGGAATGAACTGGCCAAGTGGCCTTGAGACAGATTCCCTAGTTCTGAGCTAATCAAAGCACTCAAAGACGAAAGCAGACTCACGAAGAAGAGAGGAGAGAAAAGGATAGCAAGAAGTCCAAGCTCTCAAAACAGATCGCAAACAAGTCAATCACAACATCTCAAGACGACAGAAAACAAATAGAGGAAGAGAGATGAATGATTGATAATGGAGGTTTCTACAGCCACTCCAACTGGGAGATACATGAGCACACTTGCTCCATCCCGAGAACCCACACACTCACAAACAAAGGAAGAACAGAGCAACTCGGGGATCAGAATCTCACAAGTACCCGAGCTCTACCCTCTCTATTTATAGCCACACACTCACACACCAAAGAGGGGGAAAACCCGCAAACCCCCACCTAACACCGGGTTTTCAACTCACTTTACCCACTAGCGAGAACGAGCTCCAGTGCTTTACCCGTTACACCCAACGGCTCCACTGCTTTGCCCGTTAGTGCCAACAACTCCTGTGCATTGGCAGAGACACAGCTTCCCTTTGCAGCTTTCCGCATTTCTCCAAAATGCCACTCCACTGCCTTCCCGGAAGCTTCCTCCTGCCTTGCCGATCACGCTTGCAACCACCTTGAGCCCCTAGTCTTCTTCGGCTTCACCCAGTCGTTCTGGACCTCAACATCTCCCATGTCTAGTCCCGACCACTCCAAGCCTCACCAAGACTTGTCTCAAGATCCTAGTCATAAACTCCTCCAGACCGATCGGACCTCAACTCCTCCAGAGCCTAGTCCCAGTCCGTTCCACTGCGCACGACCTCACCCGGCACCTGACCGACTGTACCTTATCTCCTCCCTGAGCCTAGTCCCGGTCCACCTCACCGTTGCCCGTCGTGTCCACTTCCGGTAACTCTAGCTCCGGTTCCTTGTCTCCCGGCTCACAACCACCTCACCAGCATCGATCATCTTTGGCGTCTCCGACCGTCTGGACCTCAACACCTCCTGTGCCTAGTCCCGGTCCTCCCACGCCTCACCATGAAATAGCTCCGAAGTCCTGCAGCCACATAGACAAGCAAACCGTTACATAGCACCGCACAACACAATGTGTACAGACATCTGCATAAAAGGAACTCAAAACATGCTTCACAAGGTCGTACATTCACTACGATCGGTCAAAAATACTTAAACATTAATTCTCAAGACCTACGATCGTTACCATAGACCATACGACCACCCCAGTGGTCCTTACGACCGCCTTAAAGCTTGCTACGACCATCACAAGTTTCAGTTCCAACTTACCGACCAAGTTGTACCAACTTATGACTGGTCGAAACCATAGATCAAGACTTTCTTAAGTCCTACGACCATATCTCAAGATGATACGACTACCTCAGAAGTCCATACGACCGGTTCCCAGAGACTACGACCAAAACCAGAGATTCCATCGTGGTCGAACCACTTTCCGACCACGTTCATCGCTTTCCACCGTGGTCGAAACCCTTCTCGATCACGTACGACTTGGTTCACTGTGGTCGAAGCCCTTCCAACAACGTTTGAACACTTCCGACCGCAGTCGCCCACTTGCGACCACGCTCCAAGCTCGTCTGACCGCATCCGACCGAGCTACGACCATGTTCGCCATAACGTGGTCGAAACCCGCTTTCGTTCTTAGGAAGTGAAGTCTGCGACAACGTGGTCGTATGACTGCTTTCGACCATCGACTACGCCTTACGACCGCGTTCTCCGTCAGTGTGGTCGAAACTGCCTTCGACCACGACCAAACGTGGTCGTACTAGGCTTCGACCACGGCCAACGTGGTCGAATAGATTTTCGACCACGGCAAAACCAGTCGTAGACTTCCCTGGAGACCTACGACCAAGGTCAGAGTGGTCGTAAACGCCATGTGGTCGTACAGCCTTCCGACCACGGCCAGAAAGAGTAAAACATTGTTTTCCGGCTTTCGACTGCTGATAGAGTGGTCGTAAACAACCCGGCTGGCTCCCGATTGACGACAATAAGTTCATAACCTGCCCGACAGGCTTCCGACCACAACTAAGGCTATGACTTGGCAGGAAGTGCCCAACCCAAACTCAAACTTTCTAAAACAAGAGTCAATTACTCATCACAAACATGTGGTCACCTCCACATGGACTCTCACAAACACACCTATATAAGTATTTAGTGTCCAAATTCTAAAAACCCATCTAGCCGATCTGACCGCTCCATAGCCACCGGTCAGACCACACTTCACATAATCTGAAGAAATGCCCAAGGCCAGTCTGACCATCTTTGTTGGGCTAGTCAAACCGGTTAAAACCTAGCAGTAATTCTAAAAACTAAAAAAAGTTGAAAATTAAATTTGTCAACGATCGAGTCACCAATCTTACGAAATAATATGAGGAAAATGGCTAAAATCCTTAGGAGAGAATAGTGATGTTCTTTATTGCTATAAACAGGTTACAGCGTGTCTTCAACAAGGCGAGAGACTAGCCCTAATTACATTGAATTGAATGAGATATGAATTATCTTTATCGTCTAGCCTTACATACAAAAAAGAGATGCCAATTATCCATCGGGGAAGACATCTTGTGGAACTGGTGCATTTGGTCGGGTGGCAGTTATTGTTAGAGAGAGAATGCCTAATCATCGGTTATTGTCAGTGAGGGATGGACGTGGATAATTAACAACTGTATGATAGTTGTTGTTAGAGACTTAAGGCCAAAATATTGTACTGTTTGGAGTAGATAAGGCACATGTTCCATCCATCGCATAGAAGGAATATCCTAGCATTGGGTCCAGGAACCAATTCATAGACTTTTTGAGCAGTCATCTAGTTAGGCAACATGCACAACATTTCTTTGACCAGAGTACTTGGGGAGTAACCTCTGGAGGTTTACAACCACGGGGGTCCCTTGGCCTCAATTATATATAAAGTCATATTTATGGAATCATTCAATCCTGAAAAGCTAATTCCAAACTTTTAAGTGAATTTATAATCTTTCGATCAAATTTTCAATTGAAAAACTACTCCTTTAAACAATAAGAGTAAATGAGAGACCATGTGGAGGTCATCCCATGTATGTGATGAGTAATTGACATTGGTTTAGGAAAGTCGAGTTTAATTTGGTTGGTTCGGACCTTGACATTGCGTGGTCCAATCGGGCTCGGTCGGACTTGGTCAAACCTGGTCAAAGTGTGTAGGATGCATATTCCGGTGTTTCGACAGGTTTGGACTTCATCATGGGTAAGTAAGATGTTTTTATGCTACTTATGCTTTCATGTGTCGAGCGGTGCTATTTGATGTGTTTCTTGTCTGTGTTGGCTGCAGGACGTCGAGGCGGAGTCGTGGTGAGACACGAGGTGACCGGATTAGACACAAGTGGTGTCGAGGTCAGAACGGTCGGATGTGTCGAAGACGGCGGAGATTCGATGTGGTTGCGAGTCGTGGACGACAAGGAACGCGGAAGCTTCCCGAAGGTGCAGGAGGGGCGTTTCGGTAAAAACGCAAAGCTGCACAGGCGGGAGCGGGTTCCGTTCGGAGTTGGTAGGCATAACGGGTTGGAGACCCGTTAGCCGAAGGCTATATAAGGAGGAGGTGCCTCCTTGTGGATTCATGCACTCCAAGGGTCTCTAGGGTTTGCTTTAGTCAAAATGAGCTTTAGAGGGTTGTTTTGGCTTTAGGCTTTAGTTGTTGAGAGTGGGTGTGAAGGGCAGAGTATGTCCCCTTTGATGTCTTCTTGAGTGCTCTGTGTTGTCTCCTCTCCAAGAAGTATGTAGGGTATGTGAGAGTTCTTGAGATGGAGAGGGAGAGGATGAGTTGAGACTCTTGTAATCATTCCTCTTGTTCTAATGTCTATGCGTATCGGGACTCCTCTGTAATCCTCTTGTTTCATGAATGAAATTTCTGAGTTCCTCCCATGCTCCCTGTTTTCCTTCGATACCCCATTTGCATGATTTCTTGACTTTTTGATCTTCTTGTTGATTCTTGCTGGGGAGTGCCAAAATGGGTTGCTCTATGATGGAATTGCATTTCTAGACCCTTTGGTCATCTAGTTCCAAGAGCAAATCGATTGAATCGCAAGAATCTTTTATTTCCCTGTTTTCTGTTCTTGCTTTGCCTTATAGGGTTTTGGTGAAGATTTTGATTCCCTTTATGAGGTGGCATGAAACTTGACATGTTGAGTCCAGAGGCTATTAAGTAGCTATTCTCAAAGTTTCGTGGCCAAAGGATCATAGATGAAATGGGAATTTGAAGTTTTCTGTTGTGGCTCTCTGTAGTGCTCAATTTCTAGGGTTTGAGGTGGATTTTGATCCCCTTAAGGAGATGGCTTGATTTCTGGTTTGGGAAGTCCTTTCACTATTGCTAACTTGTCTGCAAACTCTCATGAGCAAAGGATTTAAGACCATTGATCAATTTGGGTTTTTTGTGTTGCCTCTGCAGTTTTTCAATTCTTGAGCCAAATCTGAATTTCTTGCTCTTCAGTTGGTTTCCCTCGGTTCCCTGGACTCCCCTCACTATTTAGGGTGTTGTCTAGTGGTTCTGGACTGAGATTACTAGAGCCAAGTCTCAAATTTCTTAAATGGGTGAAGTCTCCAGTCGGCTGTCTGAAATTTCTGAAGTTTTAGCTTGCAGCTCCCGAGGGGCGGTCAAACCGGCCTGTTAGGGGCGGTCAGACCGGCCTCCTAATGACGGTCAGACTGGCCTATTAGGAGCAATCAAACCGGGCTCCAGTTTTGGCCATTTTGATTCTGTCTTGGCCTGGTTCTTCTGAGTTTCTTTCTTGGTCCTTTTGAGCTGTGTTTTCCAGAGAGTTTGAGCCTAAATCTTTTTCATAGCACTTGTTGCAGGAGATCATTTTATTTGGGTACTAGAGGGGGACAAGCTTTTAGAGATCGACATTCACCCCCCTCTGTCGCCATTTCGGTCCAGCAGTAAACAAGCGGATCGTATTTACTTTAAAGTTGAGAAACTAACTGGGAAATGAAATGTTTTGGCATCCGTTATGCATTAGATCAGGTAACCCCTTTTTGCGGTTGGAGAGAAGCCCATATAAAACCCTTAGTACACCACCTTGGGGTTTCACGCTTCCAGAAAAACCTTTCATCTTTTTCTTTGCTCTTGCACTCCTCGTTGTAGCCTTGATCCCTTCTGATCCCCTTTTAATTCTTCTGCCACCCAACCAAAATGTTGGATCTAATCACCAATTGGCCAACATCGGAGCTTGGATTGAAGAAGCTCAAGGCCATGGAAAAGGAAGGGATGCTTCTTGACAAGGTTCTGGTCCTGTGGAGATCAGCGGTCAGGGAGAAATTTTTGAGTGAGAATGAAGGCAAAATTATGATCTTTTGGCGTACATCGAGTGCGGGTTTCAATTGCAGGCTCACCCATTCACCTCCCAAGTCTTGGAGTACTACGGAATCAAGATGGTAAATCTCACCCCAACTCGATTGCTAATCTGAGCATCTTTATCTATCTTTGCAAAACATATTTGGGGATTCTGCCAAACTTGGTGCTCCTCAAATACTTCCATAGTATGACGAAATTGAGAAAATCGGTGGCATTACCCAGAGATTGTGCTTTGCGCCTCCGTGATGGGAAGGCTGAAAAATACATTCCAATGTATTCTAAATCTTCATGATCATCATAGAAGAAGCTGTGGTTCTACATGACCGTTAGCAAGGATGACAACCTTTCTTTCACCAGTCGGGTGGCCATTGAGAACCCAAGATGGAGATCCTCCTCAAAGAAGGAGAGAAAGGTGAGGCGATAGGTTGATGCCATCCTCCAGATCAAGGTGAGAGATCTTACTTCATAGCATTTGGTGAAGAATTTCTCCATACGCCTGATAAGTCCTCTTAAATCGCACGACCGTACCATGCTTTGGTACATGGCCACGATTGACTCGACTAGGGATTCTATGGAATGTAAGTCTCAAAAAAATCTGACCAATTGGGTTTTGTTTGTTTGAATCTTTTTAACCTTAAAGTCTCCCCTGATTTCATAGCCCTATCCCCTGCTGAGTTGAGAGAGCGGATCAAAGTGATCTGTGTGGGGGGAACCCAACTAGAAGGCAGACTTGACCTTGGCTACTACCTCTCCAGAAGAGAGGATTAAAAGACTCAAGATAAAAATGATAACCCTTTTTATTAATTGTATATTTTTCAATCGATGTGTTGCCATAATCTCAAGATATGCAGGTGGTTGGTTCAGAGGGCAGAGAGCTATCAAAGAGCTCAGGGGATGCTCCGCTGAGCCCCATGAGGTGGAGAAGCATGATGAAGTCGTATGGGGCCTCTGGATCAAACCCTACTCCATCATCGACTACTTTGGTTATTCTCCTTATCACTGCTTCGACTGCTTCTACGACTACTCTGACAACTACACAGTCTTTGAAGAGTGGAGTCTCCTCGGAGATAGGCTTTTACTATGACTATGAAAGTTTTTCTCATAAGCCTACCCCTCCTCTTATAAGGAGGACGGAGAAATAGCATCAATTGAAATATATTTCCTGGATGAAGAATTTCATCATCGAGCTAACTTTAGTTACTGACCAGGTAGAAAAGAAGGAGGAGTTGTTGATAGGAGCCATTGCGACCGTAGAACAAAGTTCACCGATCGCGGTTTTCGGAGCGATCATGACCGACCAGGTGGTCATCCCTCAAGCACCATAGGAAGCGACTGCATCAGTAGTCGAAGGAGTCACAGTGTCTGAGCGGGTGGTCGAAGGAACTGCTTCCGACCACCCCATGGTGGATCCGACTAAGGATAAACTTATTCAATCAGAGGACTCAAATGGTCCAACTAGTCCTACTAGTGAAAAACTGGTAAAATTGGTTGGGAAAAAGAAAAGAAAAACAAGCACTCTGGACTATGGTTTAGGGCGTTTTAACTTCAAAGCGAAGAAGACCAGGTATTTACTAGTAAAAATTCCTGTAAATCTATATCTTTAGGTTTTCTGGTGTTTTTGAAGTCCTTAATTCTCCCTTTTGTTCTTCTTTCTTCGTAGTGCCTCTAGTACTTCGATTAGCCCAAATCTAAGTACTCCTAGTGAGGAAACTCCCAAGGAGGGAGTAGTTGAGTTAGCTCCTGAGCTAGCAGAGGGATTAGCGTTTGCTGCTGCTTAGGAACCTTTGGCGACTCTGACCCATCAAAGGAAAAAGAAGTAGAAGAAAAATCTCGGTAGGATCAGACTGCTGCCGAGGAACAAGTGGTCAAAGAGAAGGGAGTAGGTATGCTTCCTCATTTCTTTGAAGGTCTTGAGGTGGAGTGCTCTTCCTTGGTCAGGAAGTCTCCTCACCCAAGGGACATTCCCAACCGACTTTGAATCTTCAACAACAAAAGACTTGAGGAGCTCTAGTGGAGGAAAATCTTGGACTATCAAATGAAGATAGTTCCCGAGGTACTTTACTCCATCTATGTTGATAAAGCAGTCCAGGTAAGTTCCCACGACCACTTCATGGTGCATTTTTGGAGTTTTTTTTGAAACTTTTCAAAGTTTCCTTTTTTTGCTTTTTGTTGCATATGGTAGAGAGCATCGCTATGATCAGAGAACTGACCAGGCGAACGCCATCCTTGGAAAAGGAAAACCTTCAATTGAGGAGTGAATATCATCTTTGAACTTCTTCTACTGCTTCTTAACCTTTACTTTTTCTTAACTCTTTCCTTATTGTGGTTTATAGAATTATAAAGTTTTGAAAAAGATGCTAAGGCTAAAGGAGCCATCATTGCGAAGCTTGAGGAAATGTGCAAGGCTAAACATCGATCGATCGAAAGCTGGTCGACCAGGTTCAATGAAAACATCCTTAAGCACAAGGATGTTGTGGAAGCTTATGAGAAGAAGAATCAAGGTAACTGATCGTTAATCCAACTAGTCTATTGCATGTTTTGGTTTATTTTATATAACTTTGAGATACTCGAGTAGAGCAAGCCCTAAAGTTAGAAAGACTAGAAAATAAAGAGAAGATCCTTGCCTTCAATGAGATGCTTGCTGACATGGGGGCAGAAGCATTCAAATGTTCTTCAAGGAAGCCAACCAAGAAGGTGAACTATCTTGGTAGATAACTTGAAACCCTTCAAGGCCTACTCGCTACTTCTCGGAGCAACCACGAGCAAATGATGAGAGATGAAGCCTTCAGAAACAAAGTTATTGAGAAGATGAAGGTTGGGTCTCTATCAAACAATGACCAGTCCAGTGGTTCTGTTGAGTAGACAAATGTTTATGTAATATACAAAATTACCATGTAAAGAACTTACCTTTATCATCAGCAAAGCTTATGTCAATTTCTCAATTAATTGAGTACTCATATATTTCCTAACCCCCAACTACTTGCTTAGTAGTAATACTTACTAAGAAAGCAATAGAGCAAGAATTAAAGAGTAGTTTACTACGACCAATATACTAAGTATATGCTGATTATGCTGTAGAAAGGATCAAGTTGTCACTAGGAAATCATATTGGTTGGAGCTAGCGAATGATATTGACTAGTCTTAGATACCATTTCCATAATCGAAATACCTTATAGTCAAACATAAGGTCAGAAAAATGACATAAAATTTGTCGATGGCATGAATGATAAGGAACTATGCAAGAACAATAAGTGCTTTTATTTATAAACTTTATCTGAACTAGTTATAAGCTTGCTAAGAATTGAAGACATGAATAATACTCCTCAAAACATATTCATACTCAAGTTTTCACTAGTAGCAAAGATCATATAAAAAAGGTCGTCACTAGGAAACTCCTTTTAGTGGGCAGGACCATATGCGAAGAGGAGAGATTTTGACCAGGAGGCTTTCTGTGTCTCAACCAGATTTAAACAAGAGAAACAAAATGTTGAAGTGAAAAAGAAAGCATTCATGCCCTCGAGCATGTAAGCAACTATATCCAATTGTCTGTGTGATGCTTTTTATACTTGTTTTTTTTCTTTGAGAAAAGAGTGTGCAGATTATTGTAGTAACCATCTCTATGAAGGTCATGATAAGAATCCACATGGCATTTGATGAATATGTCAAAACCAAAAGTAACAGACATCCCTTAGAAGGGAGCTTGGAGGAAAATGGATCTCTCCGACTAACTTAGACAACAATAGTATATGACCAAACTTGGGATAATGAAATATAAATAAAAATACTTATCAGAGATGAAAGAAATATAATATAATTTTACTAAAATATTGAAATGAAAAGTATATTTACACATAGAACTTACGCAACCGATCAATGTTCCAAGAATTAGATACAACATGCCTTTTTGACATGGCCAGTCGTACCGAGCCTAGTCCGATGACTTCATTTAGGTGAAAATTTATCATGATTTGCCTAGCTATGAATTTTTCTGAGAAGCAGATTACATATAGCTAGGCTGTGAGACTGCACGTTTCGAGTGTGGTACCTTCGCATGGCTTGCTGGTAGACCATCGATCATATCAAGGCTACGTTTGATCGTTCTTCAAGGAAACTAATGTTGTCGGTTCATCGTTCTACTTAATCATTATCATTATAATGATAGGTTGAGTAGAGCCAATCTTTAGTTTCAAAGAAAGCTTGGCTTCTGCACCATAAACTAGAAAGAAGGGTGTTTCACTGGTCGCACTACTGGTCGTAGTCCAAATGGCCCAAAATACAAAGGGAACTTCTTGAACCCAAGGGCCTGACCATTGGATTAACTAGTCGAACACTTGGCATTTGATCCGTTATATTAGTATGCCATTGGCTCATTCTACTACCACGTTACTATGTGGATGAGCCACTAAGGGGTAACATAACTTGATACCTAGATTCTTCCAGAATTCCTGAAAATTTCTGCTCATGAATTGCGTACCGTTATCTATGATTATACGACTGGGAATACCAAATCATTTAATCATATTTCTTGTGATGAATTTCTTGGCAGCTTCGGTTGTTATCTTAATAACTAGACCAATTTCTATCTATTTTGCAAATGTATCAATCATGATGAAAAGAAATTCAAAGCCCCCAGGTGCTTTTGGGAAAGGTCCTAGAATGTCTAGCCCCCAAGTTGAGAAAGCCAAGAAAAATGTATTGTTTGAAAAGTTTGTGCAGGTTGATGTACATGTCCGCTATAAAACTAACATTATAAACATTTTATCGCAAGGTCTTTTGTATCATGGAGGGCAGTTGGCTAGTAGTATCCTTGTCAAAAGGCTTTATTGACCAGAGTTCTGTAGAAATGATGTGCTCCACAAACTCCTTCATGTATGTTGAATAGTAATTTCAAACCATTCTTTTGAGATATGCATCTCATCAACACTTAGTGAGTTTCCTATTTGTAAAGGGTACACTCGATCAGAGTGCATGATTTGGCTTTTCGAGCTGTATGATCAACCTCTACGTCATCTTCAGGAAGTGCGCCATGCTGAATATACTCATATATTGATGTCATCCAATCACTACTAGAGTTGATTTGTATGACCTCCAACAGAGTGTCTTCAGAATGCTTGATTATCAAGCTTTGCCGAGTTGGTGATCTTTTGGAAGCCATCCGTGCCAACTAGTCTACCAAAAAATTGTCCTTTCTAGGAATATGTTGGATCGTGAAACCAAAGAAATACTTCTCAAGTTTCCTAACTTCCGCGAGATAAGATGGCATCACAGTACTCGATTATTGATACTCTTTCTTGACTTGATTCGCTATTAGTTGCTATTAGTTGAGAATCGCCTGTCACTAGTAGTTTATGAATCCCAAGTACTTTGGCTGTTGGAGTCTTGCTAGTAAACCTTTAAACTCTACCACATTATTCGTAATGGGAAAGTTTAGTTGAATGATATATTTTATGTTCTCTCCAGTAGGAGATACCAGGACTACACTAGCCCTCGAGCCCTTTAACATCACGGAACCATCAAAGTACATAGCCCACTCCTCATGGTGTTCATACTCAGGCCCTTGGGTGGGCTCAAGGTTTGTCCACTCGGTAATAAATTCTACTAAAGCCTATGACTTAATTATTGTTCATGAAATGAAATAGAGATCGAACTCCTCAAGTTCGACCACCTATTTTGCTATACGTCCTGATGAATCTTTGTTTTGGAGAACTTGACCAAGAGGGTATCCAGTTAGTACAACCACTTTGTTGGCCTAGAAGTAATGCCTTGGTTTCCTTGAAGTCATAAGGAGAGTATATAGTAACTTTTGTATCTCTAGATATCATTCTTTTGGTCTACATAAGACTTCACTTATATAATATACTGATAATTGAATATTATCATGCTCAACAACTAGTATGGCATTGACTGCTTGTGGTGTTGCAACTAGGTATAAGAGTAATGTTTCTCCCAGTCTTGGAGAGACTAAGACTAGGGCACTTATAAGGTACTTTTTTAAGCTCTTCAAATGCATTATTTGCTTCCTTAGTGCTGGCAACCATGCTAATAGAAAGGTAATCCTTTTTCTCCCAACCATGCTATGAAACAACTTAGTGCTGCCATACAGCCGGTAAGTTTTTGGACTTCCTTCTTTGTCGTTGGAAGATGCATATGCTCGATGGCCATTATTTTTTCTAGATTTGCTTCACTTCCTCTAGTTGAAACTAGGAATCCAAGAAGCTTTCCATAGGAAACTCTGAATACACACTTCTCTGGATTTAACTTAAGGTTATGTCTTTTAAGTTAGTGAAAGTTTCTTGTAGATTAGAGATATGATCCCCGATGTTGATACTTTTCATGACCAAGTCATCAACATAGGTTTCTATGATATGACCAATTTGTGAACTAAATGTTTTTGCGTTAACCTCTAAAAAGTAGCACCGATATTTTTGAGATCAAATTGCATCTTTACATAACAGAAAATGCCATATGGCATGATGAAGAAAGTTTACTCTTCATCATCTTTACTCATACTAATATGGTGGCACCCTAAATATGCATCTAAAAAGCTTAATAGCTTAAAACCAGAAGTAGAGTCAACAAGCTGATCGATATGTGTAAGAGGAAAGTCATCCTTCAGATAAGCTTTATTAAGACCTGTGAAATCGATACATATTCGCCATTTCCATTGCTTTTCCTAATGATTATAGGATTGGCGAGCCACTCTGGCTTGTCGATCTCCGACTGGATTTTCTCCTTCCGGTCAGGTGCAAAGGGTCTTAGCTTTTGCTTGACCGGTTTTTTGTCACGCCGAAGTACTAGCGTATGCTTGATCACCTCACCTCCCTAGGGACTCATCCTATTTGGTGTTGAGTCCCGCTCTGACTAATACTTCTGGAAGGTGGCACTAGCATTTTCGAGTCCAAACGACGCTTTGATGTTTTCTAGAGAAATGTCTTTGAGAAACCATGTGGAGGTCATCCCATGTGTGTGATGAGTAATTGACATCGGTTTAGGGAAGTCGAGTTTGATTTGGTTGGTTCGGACCATGTCGTTGAGAGGTGTAATGGACTCGGTCGGACTTGGTCAAACCTGGTCAAAGGGTTTAGATTGCATATTATGTCGACTTGTCAGGTTTGGGCTATTTCGTTAATGCATTTATGCTTTCATGTATCGAGCGGTGCTATTTGATGTGTTTCTTATCTGTGTTGGCTGCAGGACGTCGAGGCGGAGTCGTGGTGAGACACGAGGTGACCGGACTAGACACGGGCGGTGTCGAGGTTAGAACGGTCGGATGTGTCGAAGACGGTGGAGATTCGATGTGGTTGCGAGTCGTGGACGACAAGGAACGCGGAAGCTTCCCTGAAGGTGCAGGAGGGGCGTTTCGGTAAAAGCGCAAAGATGCACAGGCGGGAGCCGGTTCCGTTCGGAGTTAGCAGGCGTAACGGGTTGGAGACCCGTTAGCCAAAGGCTATAAATAGGTGGGAGGGGCTGCATGCACCTCTATGGCTTTGGGAGAGAGTTAGGGTTTTAGTGAGTCAAAAGAGGCTTTGAGAGGTGGTTTTGCTTTGCTCTTTAGTGGTTGAGGGCAGTAGGAGTAGTTCCATCTTCGTAGCTTTCTCAGTGCATTTGTCTCCTCTCCAGGAAAGCATGTAGTGGGTGGTGTTCTTGAGAGGGAGAGGAGAGGATTGAGTGGAGACCCTTTTAATCATTCCTCTTGTTCTAATGTCCATGCGTATCGGGACTCCTATGTAATCCTTGTTTGGTTGAAATGAAAATATGAAGTTTTTCTCTCGTACAACCTCTCTGTTCTTCGTTTTCTCCTTTTGGGTGATTTTCCTCTTTTTGTGATTTGAAGTTCTTTCTTGTTGGGAAGGCCCAAAATGGGTTGCTCTATGTTGGGATGATGCCTCAAGATCATTTGATCAAGTTTCCCAAGAGCAAACTTCGTTTAATCTCATATTTCCTCTTTTAGGGTTTTGATGATTTTCGTGTTTCCCTTCATGAGAAAAGGTGAAACTTGGCATGCAGAGACTTATGGCTATTAATTAGCTATCCTCAAAGTTTCGTGGCCAAAGGATCAATGGGTAGATGGGAATTTGAGTTTTTGGGTAGCTCTCTGTATTTTTCAAGTTCTTGGCTAATCTCTGAATTTCTTGTGTTCTTGCTTAGTTCCCATGTTGTTTGAGGCCCTAAAGGTATTTAGAATAGTCCCTTGATGTCTCTATCTGAAAAGATCAGAAGTTTTCCTTTCGTTTCCTTGATTTAGCCAAAAATCCGAAGTTTCAGAACTTCTGTCAGCCTGCTCTGTTTGCTGATTTCTTCGTGCGGTACTACCGCTCCTCGAGAGGTACTACCGCTCCTCAAGAGGTACTACCGCTCCTCAAGAGGTACTACCGCTCAGAGGTACTACCGCTCGGCTCAGCGATACTACCACCCAGAGGTACTACAGCTCGTCTCAACGGTACTACCGCTTGCAGTCAGACCTGCTCTGAAATTATTTTTCTTGACTGTTTCTTTCTGGATCTGGTTTAGCCTTGTTGTTGTGACTTCCAGTAGTGCCTATCTTCTTTCTTCATAGCTTCCATAGCTATTGGAGAAGAAGCATAAGTGTGGATTCTTGAGGGGCGAATTTAATTTTTTTTGAGAGCGCCATTCACCCCCCCCCTTTGTCGCCATTTCGGTCCAACAGTCTTTGTCAAGTGGAACCTCCTTTATCTTGACTGAGGGTTTTAGGGCCACTTTTGGTCTTGAGTGCTTGGCCTGCACAGAAGGTAGGTTAGCATTTCTAGTCAGAAGTTCATTGACGAGTTCTAGGGATTTATGATCACATGCATATGCCATCTTTCTATCCCTTGAACCGTTATGACCCCTTTTGGTCCTGGTATTTTAAAACTCTGGTAACTATAATGCATGGCTACCATGAATTTTGCTAATACCGATCGACCAAGAATCCCGTTATATGTGGTCTCAAAGTCTACCACATCAAATGAGATTATCTCTAATCAGATGTTATCTGGACTTTCGAAAGTAACCAGTAGGGAAACTTGACCTATCAGTTTAGCACTAGATCTCCAGACTATGGCATGAAAGGCATATTTCATGGACTTTACTTTTAACTTGGGAACTTATATTTCTTCTAAAACTCTCGCAAACAAAATATTAAGAGAGCTACCACCATCTAATAGAACTCGATTAACTTTGCAATTATTTATGGTAGGTTCTACGACAATAGAGAACCTACTTGGTCAAGTTGAGAGAAAGGGGCAGTATTTCTGGCTAAAGGAGATAGTTGTATCTGACCACCTAGATGGTTTGACAACAGTTGAAGATTTGGTGATATTCACATCCCTCTCCATGATCTTTAAATGGCATTTGGACTCGTAGGAGGACTGCCGAAGACCATATCGACAATGTGCTATGGCTCCTGATAGTCCATCTCTTTGTTGTCATCCCTATCCTTCTTGGAGCTTAGTTTCCCAACCTCTTAAATGGAAGGGAAAGAACCCTTACATGAGCAATAGTCTTCCAATTTCTTCTACTAGGCATGATAGTTGCGTAGATCATGCCCTGTCACTTGATGAAGTGGACACCATTTCTTATTCTTCTTAGATTCATTGGTTGAAGCTTTTGCCTTATTCCAACTGGAATAATCCTTCCTACCCTTAATAAACTTCTCTGAAATCGTAAGAACCTTCTTAGCATTAGGTTTGCGATTCTTTTTACCTTTGGAAGACTTTTTAGGCTTCTTCTCCTTTTTCTCCAAGCCAGATTGAGGAATTTTCTCTATTCAATTGATGGCCTTGTCCATTCAGCCGCCTCACTAGCAGTTGCGAACCTGTTGGCTAAGTCGAATAGCTCAACGATTGTTCTTGGAGAGTTCATTGCATTGTCCTCCATAAACCATCGATTGCTCAACCCCATTTTGAGAGCTTGAATAATAGAAGAATCCACAACCTCAGGAATGGAATTCTTAATGGATTCAGTGGAGATCATCTTATTTACCAGGGCAGTCGTATGTGCCCTGAAAGTTTGCGATCAATATGTGGTAGAGCTGCTCCCAGGTGTAAATTGATCCGACCAGTTGGTTGAGCAACCAAGACTGCATAGATCTTTCGAGGACTGTGGGCAAGTAGTTTGCCATCACATTATCATCACCACCACCAGCTTGGATGGTGGTAGTGTAAATCTAAAGAAATTCTACTGGGTTTTGAGTTCCATCAATTTTTTTTCTAGATTTACTGATTGGAGCATATCTAACCAGCGTAATTCTTGAAGGCCCAGTAATAAAACCTGACAGCCTGTGATCAAGTCATGGCACCTTCTTTGGAAGGGCGTTGGATTGTAGTCAGTGGGAGACCAGTTTCTTCAGTAATCATACTAAGGTACTGGTGCTCCAACCCAATCATGGACACTCACATGGTATCTTTGACCAGCTACATGGTTTAGGTAATGCTGTAGATCACCTGATCCAAACTTTCATCCCTCGTAACAAGGAGGGGGAGTGGCTTCATTGTCAAAAAACCATCTTCCTTCATGACTCCCTTGGTAGAATCTTTGAGGCGGTCTTGCTATAGACGTCTGATTATTTCTAGTTCAACCACGTTGGCTTTTGCTTAGGGACAGTGGCGGAACCAGGGGGGCTAGCAGGGGCCGTGGCCCCCCCAACACAGTAAATTTTTTTAAATACCCCTGTAAATATTTCAGTGCACAGCACAGTAAATCATCAATTCATCCATTTTTGTTCATAATATTGTGATTTTTCGTTATGAATACTAACTACATATATAAAAACATTGAAAAAACCGTTGAGACATACACTTGATGTATATATTTATCACACTTATGAGGTGTCATCATGTTTACCCGGCCCCCCTTAATCAAAATTCCTGGTTCCGCCACTGCTTAGGGAGGAATGCTCGAATAAAGTCAGAATATGACTTTATGAGTTACTTTGTTCCCTGTACATTTCTGTACGCCGCATGGTCTGCTGAATGATCTCTGACACCTGACCTACAACTTGAGCATATCCCCGAGTTTCTGCCAGAGTAGGATCAGGGTTTTTTAGAATATCATGAACTTGTTGTAAGTTCTAGATTGTTACCGAGGGTCGTGAATGATTCCTATTGGTGGAAGGAGTGCAATGACTTGAGTTTCTCTCCGAGACTCTCGCTTGTCCCGTTCGACCTGTCATGCACAGTGGGGTCGAAATGAGTGAATTAACCAATGGATGTCCACCAGTTCCTTGCCTCCACATCTCGGGGTGATGCATTAGCGTTTGTACCATTTTGACCAATGGGTCCTAGAGGGTTCTGTCATGAAGAATCATGCATGGCATCTCGAGCAGTATTTCCCAACGAGCTCCCATCGAAACTAAAGGAGAGCCTTCCATTGCTTTGTCAAGGAGCATCCACAATGGGGAATGGTTGAAAATTACCACCTTTGGTGGGCTTTGTGGTGCACTCAACCTATTTTGACAAATTGCTAATCAGATGCTATAGGATCGTATACCACAATCAGAGGGGGTGAATGTTTGCCTCCACTTCATGGTACCTGAAAACAAATCTCAAACTAAAAGCAAAACAATCTAATATACCATATATAAATTTCAACCACAAGACGCTCGACCGCTCGCTCGACTGCTCATTCGACTGCTCGGTTTGCACGTACTCGAAATCTTCCTCTGCTCGAGTGCTTCGACACCGTTGCTGTTGGTGCAATCAAGAGGACTACACAATGCGCAGCTGAGGGAAGTGAAGTCGATGGAGAGACGTAATCTTGCCACGCACTGCTCGGAGTGAGAACATGTCAAAGACTATGCCTAGAAGAATACGCTGTCGAAGTTGACAAATTTTTCTCAAGATAGATCTGATCTTTTATTGCTGAATCATGTTCTGCATTATGATTAGCGGCTACAAAGTACCATCATGGCACCCCTCAAACCCTAGTACAAAAACTCTAAAAGCTTTCTCCCCGAAAGCCCTACGAAAGCCCTTCTAAAGCCCCTTCTACCAACCTTGCGTTAACCCTTAGTCTATCCCTACTTTTATAGGCTAATGCCCTAAACATGTCCTCATCAAACATGGACACGAAAATCCTATATCTTCCAAAACTCAAGGGACCCAAAACCCTTCCAAACAAGGGTTTCCAATATCTCTAAACCAAACTCTATCTGTTCCGAAAATCAAGGGACCCGAAACCCTTCCAAACACGGGTTTTCCACAATCTCTAAATCTTCCCAGTTATGGACTCCTTCCATAACTTCTCCAATCTCATCATGTGACGAAGCCTCCAGGACCGCACCTCCCTTAGCTTGTCCATGCATTATTACCTTTCATCTCCATGCGCTTCAATGTGAGCACAACCACCTCTAACATCCTCGACCGCCTAGACCTCATATTTCCCTATTCTAGTCTTGGTCCTTCTCATCACCAACCATGATCGTCTCCACACCCAACCTGCACATGCAAAGGCCAAAGAACATTATCCTCGACACTAGTTCTTTCCAATTTGACTAACATTAGTCCATACACGCAAACCACACTGTTAGCCATCCATCAACAAGACCACTTAGTACAACCAATATGACCGCTAAGCACAGGCCGGTTAGATCATTAGCTCAACAAGTACTCGAAAACCACAAGTACTCGAAAATTACCTCCACTCAAAACACTCACAAATTACAAGCATTGTAGCGCTCCCAGTCTACGACTATCGAGTACCGATTAGGTACTATAGCAACGACCACTGATCGGTTCCTATCAGTTCCAACTGGTCCACTGAAATTCATGGCCCCAACCATCCTAGTCAGAGCCTACCGACTACCAACCGTAGTCCATTGTATCTTGCGACCAGTTCACTATGTCATATGACTAGTTCACTGTTGCATACGAAAGTTCATAGTAGCTTACGATCGGTTCACTGTTCGAGGTCGAAGCCTACCGACTACAGCCATGGTCATTCTACCGTGATTAAAATACCATGGTCGATTTGCCGTGGTCATTCAGCCATGCTCAACTTGCCATGCTCGATTTGCTATGGTCAATCGAGACTTTTACAAATGCAAATTTCAGTGCAACCCAAAAGTCAATTATTCATCGTCACTGTATTCACGACTCCCACATAGTCTAACAATCTCCCCCATGATGAATATATTGACAACACCTCAAAATCTCTCGAATGAAGTTTTGTTTTGAATGAAAAGCAAAATTTGCAAAAAGAAAGTTGCAAAGCTGCAGAGGAAAGCATTTTGACAAACCATAGCAACAAGCACTTGGTAGCCACAGCAGCAAGCACTTGGAAAAGACAAACCACAGCAGCAATCACTCGACAAAGACAAATACTCATAAAACTCCACCCTAACACAAGAGAGCAATTTTAGCAAATTTCTCCAATTACTCCAAAAGCAAAGTAAGCAAAGTCACTTCTCCAATTTCTCTCCCTCTTTGGCAATGTAATCATCAAGAACTTCAGAGAAGGAATAATTTTAAGGAGTAATGAGAGTAAATATTCACAAGCTTTGTAAATTATCTAAGTCACTTTGCATTGATTTAAGAATTTAAGCAAGCCATCTTTAACATGATTAAGTATATTAGATTAATGACAGGCATCTCACAGTGACCAAACCGATCTATAAAGAGCACAATGAGATATCACACAGAAAAGAGTACACCTAAAAGTAAAGAAAACTTTAAGTCTAGATGAGCTAGCAGTCTCATATAGCAACATATTGCTCCACACTCAATTTTTATGTATGTGGCACACTTGTAGCATAGTTCTTTTTATGATGACATGTTTATAGCAAACTTCTTTCAAATGGTGGCATGCTTGAAGCATACTTCTTTTTCATTTATGCACTTTTTATACTTTTTCTTTTGTTTAACCATGACATGCTTGAAGCATACATCTTTTCAACCTTCTCTTTCAAGTTTTTTAAACATGCTAACTTGAGTGAACATAAAAAGATTGCAATATGAAACATACGAGTCTCATAGCCAAGATTTAAAATAAGACTCACAATTAAGCTAATCCTTTTTGATGAACATCGCAAAGTAATAATTATAATCAATCTAGTCGAAGTATTCTGCCATGTCATGCTTTAGTTCAATTGTAGCAGATTAATTATAACTAGTCATGATCAAAGCTGTACAGCACATGAGCAAATATGATAAAAAGAGCTCTACTACTCATTTGATTTCAATGGCTTGGACTTGGTGAATTATTTGGCAAGTACAATGGATGAAGCTTCTAAAATCTTTAAACCACAAGCTCCCTCTTAGAAAAATCCCAAAAGATGCAACACACCAAATTTACTTCTCAACTGAGCACAAAGAGAAGACTTAAGCAATTGAGAGAAAACGAGCAATCTAAAAAAGGAACTCAACCAGGTGTAGGACAACATCACCTTTTCCACATGGTCTTATTAGAAGGTGAAATCTCTTGGACGCCATCAAAGAAGGTGAAGAACTATCAAATATTTCAGTCAAACAATGATGTAAAAGACTGGAACACAATCAAGCACATATTCTTCATCCCACATTAGCTGATCTTATATCATAGAAAATGTCGGTCTCACAATACCAAGGTTAGTGAGATAAGATTTAGGAATATAGTACTGTGACACACAACAATCAGGAGCAATAGTAGGCAACGATAATATTTTTAGTGAAGTATTAGCCTCTGTCAAATTCTGGTCAGACCATCATTGAAAAGCCAGTATGACCACCGACTAGTCTAAGCGAGTAGAAAACACTAGTCAAAACCAATCTAAGCACCTCTGTAATGCTGGTTGAACCGTTGATCCGACCACTCTGTTTCGACCAGGGGGAAAAGCCGGTTTGACTGGTCTGACTGTCGACCAGTTTGATCGAGTAGAAAGCACTGGTCATTAAAGTGCTGGTCGAAACTCTGGTCTGACCTAGAGAGAAAGCAGGTCTGACCAGTCCTGTTGTAAAAACTCTCGAACCTATAGATGATTGATTAGAGGGAGTAAAGCGATAGCCTGCAGACGATTGATTAGAGGGAGCAGAGTGTCAGCCTACAGACAATTGATTACAAGGAGCAAAGCGATAATAAGAGGCTTGCACAAACTTCACTCGAGTACCCTTCCTTAACCTGTCTTTCTTCTCTTTCTTTGCTTTTTGAAAACAAAATTCAGCCAAATGACCGTCTCTACCACAATAGATGCACTGATACTTGACTTTATGAGCAGTCATATCTTTTTGCTCCACAGCACCCATTTTGGTAGAGAACTTTTTTGCAGTACCAGCAGATTTAAAGATAATTTGTTTTGATTATGATTTTACTTCAAACTTTCCTGGTTCGAGTAACTTGACAACTTTAGGAGGATTACTCTTAGCATGCTCAACAAAATTAAATCCTAAACGATGATTTTTCACACTTGTTTTTGACTTGTTTAGAATCATATTCAAATTCTTCTTATCAAATGAAAATCTTTTTAAAGTGTCCTTAAGATACTCATTCTCTTTAGCCAGTGAGAAACAAGATGAGCACTTAACGAATTCGTTTGCAAGATACTTAGAAGCACTAGACTGAGCCAATTTCTCCTTTTCAGCAAAATCATTAAGTTGACTAGTCAATGATTATATTTCAGTGTTAAGCTTGAGACAGTTAGAGCAAGAAAGAGTTTCATGATAAAACATTTGTTGAATTGATTCCTGAGATGAATTAAGTTTAGCTTGTAGCAAATCACAATTAGAACAAACTTTAGAAGAGTTATACTTAAGCTTTTCAATGTCATTATTAGCAAGTTTTAACTTTTCATCACAAGAGTCGTGTGCCAATCTTAATTCATCAAATCTAGCAGTTACATCCCTAAGTTGAACCATATTTGATGCATTAATTGACCTAACAATCTCCAACTTAGAATGTATCTGGAATAACAGTTCTAAGTCTATTAATCTCAAAATTATCAGGAATAACAGTTCTAAGTCTATTAATCTCAAAATTTAAACTTTCACAATGAAATTATTCTCTTTAAGTTTCTTTTTGGTATTTTTAATTCAATATCAAGTTTAATTAGACCATCTTCAAGCTCATCATATAACCGTCTTACCTCATCAAGATCACTATAGTCATTGTCGTTACAATTGCTTGCCATGAAGCACAAGCCCGTGAACTCGTTGTTGTTCTTTTTCTTTCCTTTAGCATCATCATCGTCGTGGTCGACGTCGTCGTAACTCTCATATTTCACATCACTCAAATCAAGATGCTCAAGAGCCGATATGATCTTTTCAGCAAACTTGCGACGAAAGTTGCCACCCTTGGTGTTGTTGTTCTTGGATGTTCGACGATGATAACTTGTGTCTTCCTTGATCACCCTCCCTTTGATCTTGGGGCAATCCATCTTAATGTGGCCTGATTTGCCACATTCATACCATCTGATCGAGCTTGAGGTGCCTTCTCATCCTCATGTTGTTGAGTACCTTGAATGCATGTGAGGACATCAATACCAAGTCTTCTTCAGAGAGCTGCTCAAGCTATTCCTCTGAAGAAGAAGACAAAGCAGATGAGGAAACACAAGACAACGCACTCGACGAAGCAGCCTACACGGGGTTAGTCACAAATGCTAAAGATGTAGATCTATCAATCTTAGATGGCAAAGCTTCCATCTCATAGGTTTTCAATCTAGAATAAATATCATCCAAAGTTAAAGTATCTAAATCAACAATTTGATTAATGGTCGTGACAACCATCAGCCACTTAGAACCTAAAGACATCAAAATTTTAGTTGCATTATCTCCATTAGTAGGAATAACACTAACCCCATGCAAATTACTTAATATCTTCTCAAAATGAGAAAACAGATCATTAATAGATTCACTAGGCTTCATAGCAAAATCAGAATACTCTTTTTGATACAGATTCTTGCGTAATTTCTTGATTTTAGTGGTTCCTTCATGATAATCACAAAGAGTTTTCCATATTAAGTGGGCAGAATTAATATGAGCTACTCGATCAAATTCTTTGTGAAAAATTCCTTGACATAGCAGGGTATGAGCTTGAGCATTTAAATCAACATCTACTTTATTTAAAGTCGTAACAGTAATAGAAAGTTCATATGATATAGAAACTTTATTCTAAACATCACTACCCTGAGCCTCAATATACGCTTGCATCTGACACATCCAAAAAGCAAAATCAATACCATCTAGCATGCGGGGATAATTCACATACCTCTCTGACGCCATAGCAACTTGCTCTGATACCACTTGTAGGATCGTATACCGCAATCAGAGTGGGAGAATGATTGCCTCCACTTCTTGGTACGTGAAAACAAATATCAAACTAAAAGCAAAACAATCTAACTTATCACATATGAATTTCGACCACAAGATGCTCGACTGCTCAGTTTGCATGTACTCAAAATCATCCTCCGCTCGAGCACTTCGACACTGTTGCTGTTGTCATGATCGAGTGGACTAAACAGAGCGCAACTGAGGGAAGTGAAGTCGACGGAGAGATACTATCTCACCACGCATTCCTCAGAGCGAGAATAAGTTGAAGACGATGCCCAGAAGAATATGCCGCCAGGGTTGACAAATTTTTCTCAAGATAGATCTGACCTTTTATTGTTGAATCATGTTCTGCATTATGATCGGTGGCTACAAAGTGTCCTCACAACACCCGTCAAACCTTAGCACAAAAACTTAAAAAGCTTTCTCCCTGAAAGCCCTACGAAAGCCATTCTAAAGCCCCTTCTACTAGCCTTGAGTTAACCCTAAGCCTCTTTCTACTTTTATAGGCTAACGCCTCAAACGTGTCATCATCAAACATGGGTATGAAATCCTATCTCTTCCGAAACTCAAGGGACCCAAAACCCTTCCAAACACAGGTTTTCTAATATCTCTAAACCAAACTCTATCCGTTCTAAAAATTAAGGGTCCTGAAACGCTTCCAAAAATGGGGTTTCCACAATCTCTAAATCTTCCTAGTTACAGACTCCTTCCATAAATTCTCCCAATCTCATCATGTGACGAAGCCTCCAGAACCGCATCTCCTGTATCTTCACCATACATCATCAACCTCATGTGTCGAAGCCTCCAGGACCGTACCTCCCTTAGTTTCTCCACGCATCATTACCTTTGATCTCCATGTGTCTCAACGTGAGCCCAACCACCTCATGACATCCTCGACCGTCTGGAACTCAGATTTTTCCATCCTAGTCCCGGTTCTCCTTGTCACCGATCATGATCGTCTCCAGACCCAACTTGCACATGCAAAGACCAAAGAACATTTTTCTCAGCACAAGTTCTTTCCAACTTGACTGACATTAGTCCACACATACAAATCACACTCTTAACCATTCATCAACACGAATCAAGTCAGCCATGACCACAATTTTCATGCTCTCTAGAAAATCAACTTCCGACCACTTGGTACGACCGATATGACTGCCAAGCACAAGCCAGCCAAGTCACTGGCTCAATGAGTACTCGAAAATGACAAGTACTCGGGAATTACCACCACTTAGAACACTCACAAATCACAAGCATCTTAGCGCTCCTAGTCTACGACTACTGAGTACTGACTAGGTACTGTAGCAATGACCACCAACTGGTTATTGTCACTTCTGACCGGTCCAATAAAACTCACAACCCCAACAATCCTAGTCGGAGCCTACCGAGTACCAACTGTAGTCCACTGTATCTTGTGACTAGTTCACTATGTGATACAATCGATTCACTGTTGCGTACGACCAGTTCAAGTAGCTTATGACCGTTCACTGTTTGAGGTCGAAGCCTACCGATTATAGCCATGGTCGTTCTGCCATGATCAAAACACCATGGTCGATTTGTCGTGGTCGTTCAGCCGTGCTCGATTTGCTGTGGTCGATCGAAACTTTCACAAATGCAAATTTCAGTGCAACCTAAAAGTCAGTTATTCATCATCACTGTATTCACGATGTTCACATAGTCTAACAGATGCTGAGCGTTATCATCTTCTCCCGGCTTTCTGCTAGTGGTAACTTCATCGACACCATGACTAGGTGTCGGTCGGCTCTTGGAATACGTAGGAGCCATTGGCGAATAGTGGTCGTCCATGACCGTATTGAGAGTACACTGACCCTCGGATTGCGGTGTAGAGATTTTGTCACCATTTTTGCTGGTCAGAAGCACCCAACTTGCAAAGGAACTTGGGCATCTCGATCTGGTTGGAACGACTGAATCCTCTAGGAGTATCGTATATTGGGGTGGGGAATCTTAATCCATTCGGTCGATCTCACTGGTCTCAGTGAGCGGCGAGACTGGGATGGATGTTAAAGAGAGAACATTTGATAGTCGGTTGCTATCAGCGGGAGACAAATGTGGGCAACAACCGCATGGCAGTTATTGTCAAAGACTCAGGGCCGAAACATCATGCAGTTTAGAGTGGATAAGGCATGTGTTGTATCCATCGCATAAAAGGAATATCTGCCATTAGGTTCAGGGACCAGTTCATAGACTTTCCAAGCAATTATCCGGTTGGGAAATACGCATAGTGTTTCTCTGACCAGGTACTCGAGGTCGGGGAGTAACCTCTGGAGGTTTACAACCACGAGTGTCCTTTAGCCTTAATTATATATTAAAATCGTATTTAGAGATTTATTTAATCCTATCAAAACTTAAATAAAACTTACAAATCAAAGTTAAATATGCATCACGTATCATAGGTTCCTCCATACTGTCTTACACAAAGTGAACTTCCATATCATAAATGCACGTTTGCTAGAACGTGCGACTGCAAATACAAACTTCGACCGGTTTCGAACAAAACCAACACCGAGTGTTAATTAACGTGTCATGGATTACATGAAAAGCTGGAGATCACACCAATTTGCTCCTTAGTACTAACTCTGTCTCAATTTTACACTTATCTTTTTTCCAAAAAGCAATGAGTGTAGCACACCCTTTACAGGAGTGTTCTTCTTGGTCTGACCACCTTCAACGACACATGGATAAGTGCTCATCTTCTGGTACCATCATCTAGTACACTGCATGCAGTGGAAAGAATTTCCACATGGCCCATAATCCTGATGTTGTAACAAGCTACATACTAAGCTACATAGTACCCTACAAAACCCACAAGCGAAGAGCCGGCCGGCTGTCCTGAAGCTGAACTACTGACAAGGAGATAACATCCAGTTGCAAAACCGCAGTCAAAAAGGTTCCATACAATTTGGCGAGCATGAGTGCACAGGTCAAGCAGCTATTGCTGACCATACCAGCACAAACCAAGCTAGCTAGCTACCATTGGTTAGTGCAATTTGAGAGCAATATATGTCTGCATGCGCATATCCTGCTTCTAGGGAGCAGATCGCTGCTGAGACGTAACAGGGACACACACCCGACTACCAACCTCTCATGCGTGGTTTTGGCTTTCTTAATCTCGACACCTTTCTCTTAGCTAGGTCTGGTCGTCGTCTCGCTCTCGCTCTCTCCCTCCCTCTTTTTCTTCCTTCCACTTTACTTTTCAGTCCTTGCACTCTTTTTCCAAGTAACTTCAGTTTCATCCTTCCGTTTAATTAACTAAAGACAATTGTAGTTTAAGCTCTCTTAAACAGTGGACAAGCATAAGACTAAAATATATTACTTCTTCGTGAAGTCGATCAGTAGTCTCCAGGGAAAACTAGCAGGTCGTCAGAACGTATTCTTAGTAGTAAATTACTACTCCCTTTACATGCATGCTCTTAAACATTACACATGCATCCGCTGGTTTGGCCTTTGGGACACAATTGAGGTATCGATGAGCAGGGACGAGGGAATTTTAGGGAGCGCGGCGCACTTTGGCCGCTTTACATTTTTACCTTTAGGGGCTTCCTTTCGTTAGCGAATCACGCTATGCATTGGTGCCCCACTCTGCAGAGAATGATTTGTCCGCGAGCGCATCGTCGCCTGTCGGACGTGACATCGACCGATCATCTCATTCTGTGCTTCTTCACTTGTTTTCTTCGTGGGAAAATTACCTCTGCACGTGTTCATCACTTGTTTTTTTCGAGAATACCTTATGTTCACTTGTTACTAGGCTTCACTCAATTTTACCTCACTTTCTTACCATTGTTCTTTTTCATTTGATCATATCAAACATCGACACGGCCTCTAATGCACATTTTCTAATTATATGTTAATAAAAATATTAAAAATTTAATGACATAAAAGTATTTTATGAAAAAATTAATTATATCATTTATATGTGATAAATTCAAATACTTTTTTTATAGTGACAGTTAAAGCTTTGAAAAATTAACTGCACGATATTCTGAAAGGATGTTAAGAAAGAACAGAAGAGGTATATATGTCCGCACACCACGATGTGTCACTACTACAGAAAAGATCATCACAGACGGTTCAAAAACGTCATCACAGACGGTTTTGTGAGCCGGCTGAATTTATGGGTCAGTAATAATACGAGGTCAGCACAGACGGTTTTCGAACCGTCTGTGGTGCAACTAAAATCCGTCTGTGATTTACATATCACAGACGGTTCTAAACTAAAAACCGTCTGTGATTATAACTATCACAGACAGTTTTTAGTTAAAAACCGTCTGTGATATTCCCTTTTACTCCTAAACATATTTCTGTTTATTGGCTAGCCTCAGGAAATGCTAGCCATGCCCTCTGAAACAAGCAGATCAACATATACATGTATACATCCAATTCACATCTCAATTCATTTCACAAACATAAAACATCTATTTTTATTAAGATTAGAGCCTACCATTACAATATCCCAAAACAACGAGCAAGTTACACAACAAGAATAGAGAAAAAGCAAAGATCCTCTATGCCTTCTCGCCCCTGATGCAACGCATGAGCTGGATGTCTTTGACGCCCACCATTGTCGGCATTGATTGAGCGTCTGCACGGTTGGCACGAGCTAGTTGCTTCTGTGGTGTCTTGCCTCCCGTAGACTTGTGCGTCGTCTGCAAGGAGGAGGACATCAAGGAGGAGGAGGAGGACAACAAGGAGGAGGAGGACAGCAAGGAGAAGGAGAACAGTAAGGAGGAGGAGAACAGCAAGGAGGCTGGGTTTGGTTATATTTATAGGGGAGGGAGAGGCGGGAGTGCAAAATTTTTTGGCGCGAGGATGGAGAGGCAGAGCTACGATCCGTAGGGTAAGGATTGGTGGATTTGTATTGGCTAGGATTGGGTTGAGGAGGATCGACGGGCTATCACAGACGGAGAGCACAAAATTTTATATACCGATGCAATATAAACAACTAGTCTCAAAAGATAAAATATCTAAGTTTTATATAGCTTATATATACTCATTTGAAATGTTTCAATGAAATCTACAACTTTTCAGTTGAAGCAAAATCCAAATTCCGAAAGGAAGACCAAGAAAAAGGGGAAAAACAGAAACCAAAAACTTGCGACGCAGGTTTAGGTCCAAAGATGGCCGAGTTTTGGGGTCTTGGAGGGCGATTGGTGCAAGCAGATTGTATTTTTTGGATGGGGCTCGTCGTTAGATTTCCAACGAGTACAAGAACGTCGAAAACGAATACCATATGCAAAAGTTATTCCCGTTTTACTGAAGGTGTGTCAAAACTGAATCCTACTCGGACTTAGGCGGGAAATTATGAAATTTTAGGGAATTGCAAGGCAGGAAACATATCACAGACGATTTTTAATAAAAAATCGTCTGTGATACTGGAATATCACAGACGGTTCATCGGTAAGAACCGTCTGTGATACTCGTTTTCTCTGACGCCATCAACACAGACGGTGTCCAAATTAAAACCGTCTGTGTTAGTGTCGGTCACAGACGATTTTGTCAAACCATCTGTGATTTGGCGTCTAGTATTAGGCTTTCTGTAGTAGTGTGTCATCGATTAGTAGAATCATTGCGTACCTTTGTACATGAATGTTTCCAGCAGGAAAACGACGATGACTTGGTTGAAAAGGTCCTATACAAGTACACATGTTTGTTCTTTGTTCTGTATGTAGATTTCTTTTGGTTCTAGGGCTTGTTGTGTAACAACGAAACCAAGTGTTCTTATATAGAAACACCTTGCTTATTCTTAGTAAAGTTAATCACAGATAAACACGTTAAGACCACCGTGCACAATTTATCAACACTACTACAAAAAGAGTCATTACAGACGGTTCGAAACTGTTATCACAGACGATTTTTTTGAACCGCCTAAATTCATGTGTAAGTGATAATCGAAAGTTATCACAGGCAATTTGTGAGCCGTTTGTGATAAATACAATACAAACGGTTTGTAACTAGAACCGTCTATGAAGAACACTATCACAGATGGCTTGATCCAAAAATCGTCTGTGATACTCACACATCAGAGATGGTTCTAGCTACCAACCGTCTGTGATAGGCGAGTATCATAGATCATTGTAATATAAACCGTCTGTGATGGTCCTTCATAGACAGTTTATACCATAAAATTGTCTATGATAATTCATACTATACGTAAATTTTTCTGTTTTTTGGCTAGTCTCAAGAAATGCTATCTATGCCCTTTGAAAATAAACAAATACAATAGCACATTCTATTAGAATCCGCCATTACAACATCACAAGATAATAAGCAGGTCACCCATCTAACACAGCAAAAAATACCAAGAACACATGCTAATCCTACAAACCCATGGTAAAAACATAGAAGGAGAGATCATAGCAGCGTGTGAGCTGGATGTCCTTTCGCCAACTTAAGCACCATCTTGGTAGCTAGCTGCTTCCGCAGTGCCTTGCAGTGAAGGAGATGCGGCGGTAGCGTTACCTTTGTGTCATGACGGTGAGACTACACAGGACACTCTTACGATATTTACGAAAAAGTGTGTTGTGTAGTCGACCGTGGTGTCACAACAGAGGCACTAGCTCACGGCAGTAGTTGGCGTTGTCAATGAACAAGCTAGGAGTGAATGAACTAGCTAGGAGCAGCCGGTAGAACTCACGCATCTCAGAGTGAAAGGGAGAGGGGAGAAATTAATAAGTGGCAAGAGGTGGAAGGAACTGGTGCCTACCGTTCGATGTGGAGAGAATGGACGAGTGAGATTAGAATCCTAGGGGAGATGCCATGGATCGGTGTCGTGGCATTATTAGAGACGGTTTGTTATATGAACCGTCTGTGATAATGCACATATCACAAACGGTTCTTATAAATAAACGTCTGTGAATTATCATAGATGGTTGTTAGTATAAACCGTCTGTGATATTTTCACAAACGGTTATTAATAAGAACCGTCTGTGATGTCCTGCTTTATCACAGACGGTTCATATAAATAACTGTTGGTGAAAATATCACAGATGGTTCATATAAATAACTGTTGGTGAAAATATCACAGATGGTTGTTAGTATAAACCATCTGTGATAGTTGCAGCTTGGACGGTTTATAGGAACCGTCTGTGATGTAGCTGTCCAGTATATCCTCTTTTGTTGCAGTGCTGTCACTGCAATGTTAAGTCAGATTAACGCTTGTACAGGTGGAAGTCCTGGTGGAGAGCCATCCATGAACTGTCCTTGAGAATAATCAGGCAAGTGCATGATAAAACAGTAATTCTGGGTAATGTTTGCCATTAGATGTATGTTGGTACGTTACTTACCATTCTATTATGAGTTGATTATTTCCGGTTGCATGTTGAGGAATGATGAATAACAGTTATTGAAACAGGACATGTTTATATGCTTAAATGGAGAATTTGCATTGCATGCATGCACGTCATGAAAACTGATAGACTTTGTGGTATCACTGGTCTACCTTGTCTAGGCGCTCCACCGGAGTGGAGATTGTGGTCCCCGTATGAAAAAGGACCAGTTATTGAGGTTCCTGTATGAAAAAGGATGGGCTTGTGATCTCTGCATGGAAACAAGGCTGGTTTGGATGAGTATCGACGGGTGCTCACTTACCTATACTGGTATAGGCTAAAGAGATAAGAGAGAAGTGCATATGCATACGTAATTGCATTATGACAGAGTAAAGGTGCAAATGCATAATGAATGGTTGATGAAAAGTTTAGAGAGATTAGATGAAAATAAGTGGTTAATGAGACTGTAATGGATATTGAATGATATGTGTTCCTGTTATTTACTGTTTTACTTTGTACTTACCGAGTCTTTGGACTCACCCTTGCTTTGTTGTTTTTTAGGTGATCAGTAAAGACGTCATGCACAGGCGGGAGTAGCACATGAATAATTTCACGTATCATCAGCACTTTACGTGTCATTTTTTGTTAGTATGTTTTAGACTTACGGGTATACTAGAGTAACTACTAAATATTATGATGTATCTCATCGCTGCACTATAAATAAAGTAGAGGTTAGTAATTGGTTAAACATGGTAAAATAGGTGATGATGGTATCATTCTAGAACCAGATAATGGGCGGGTGTTACATAGCTATAGTAAAGTATTTCGATTTTGACTTTCGAAATGAGGTTGTTAAACAATTAATATGTCTAGACATTAAAATAGAATAACTTTTAAACAGTCACTATGATGCCACACGAAGCCTAAGATACCGTAAGGTGAATTGCCGTAGCAACATAAATTTTCAAAACAAAAGGAAGAAAAACTAATATACTACTAGTACTATTATGCCAAAGTGCCAATTGAATACTTTTACTGATGTTGACTTCAGAGGCAAATGGATGGCGTGCATCTCGACGATTCAAGCCTACCGCGTGCCCTCGTTTCTAGGGTTATGTTGATGAATTGATCATTGCATTAGCTTAACCCTATGCAGCTTTTCACGTAAGATTCCATCGGCTTAGCATCCAGTAACAACTTTAGGAACCCAGCCAGGAAGGTCAAGTGTGTTAGGCATGTTTGCATCATTGTGGTTTGGTTATGATAGTGAGTCGTTTGCAAGTAGTACACGCGATGGAATTCCTGTACTTGTCACGGTCGGTTTGTACATCCGGCACTGCCGAATTTTTTTGGCCGTCGGCCATGCATGTGGCGGAGAATTTGGAACGCCAAAAAAACTACAGTACCAATAATTGACCTTGTACTACCTTATTGCCTACGGATAAGTTGAGTGTAGACCTATTTGGAAAGATTGAATTTCATAGGATTTCTGCAAGATTTCATAGAAAAGGGTTCAAATTTATGTAAGAATCCAAAAAAATTCCCAATTTCTGAATGTAGCCTCACCAATTAATGCTCCCTGGTTCTACTTCCAGGCCTCATTTGGAATACATGAATTTTGTAGCAAAGAGTTTAATTGGCGTAAGAGGGGAAAAATCTCATATTCCAAATGAGGTCTTGGCAAAGTACTATATATTCATGGCCAGCCGTGTGACAGAATGCATATTCAAATCTTGTGTACCTAAATATTGCGAATTAGTCGTCAGAGAAATTGTGCGAAGCAAGCTAGGAGCGATGTCAAACTAAGAATGACAATGTCTCTAAGCTACAGCAACGTGCAGTATGTACTCTCAAATTAAACCATCATACTGGGAAGCGACGGTGTAGGGGTTCTCAGGGACATTGTAGGCCGTCGTCAATAGTACAGCATAGAGACTGTTATTGATCTTGGGTACTGTCACGCTAGTACTACGAATATCAAGTATCAAATTGTTGGCTTTCCTATATACTGTATCATGCAATCGAGAACCCAGTCCCCCTGCTAGTAGTCTAGTACTGCAGCAACGCGAATCTACTTTGTTACTGCAGCACTATGCAACTTCTGCGCGAAGCTAGCAAAGGCTACACTGGGATCCCCAGCCACGTACATCGATCTACATGAGAATCCGAACCAACGAAGCAAACGACCCCATGTTTCAGGCCCTCTGCGGTAGAAGGTCAAATTCTGGCGCGCGACGGCAGTAACTTTTGATCATGCACGCATGCATGCGGATGCCCCGACCAATGGCACATCCACAACCGGCCGGCACCTTGATCGGGTTCGAAGGCGACGACGAGGGATCGATAGCGCGCGAAAAGCTCAGATCCAACTAGAGCAAGCGTGATGCAGCGGCGGCAAGGGAAAGGCAGCGCATGGCGACAGGCGTGGCGCAGTGCCCCCGCGTCGTCGTCGGCCGGGCGGCACAGCATTTCTGGCCTTGCTACTGTCGCTTTCCCTCCGTGCTGCTGCGCGGAGCGAACACGGCCGGGCACGACCGACCCACGGGCCAACCGCATGCCGCTCCCCGTTGTCCTTTCTCTCTCTCTCTCTCTCCTCCCTCCCCTGTCGCCTCGTCTGCCTTTCTTTCTCTAACTCGCGCGCGGTTGATCGCGCAGAACGTTTCTTAACTATACACGTGCCGCGTGAAGGGCGAGACCATGTTTCTGATAATCAGCCGATTATCAGTTTTATCAATCGTATCGGACCTCTTCAGTAAAATTTTAAACTGATTTTAAAAAAATTATTTCTCACGAATTTTATCAAATATAAAAAATGCCAAATTTTATTTTAAAAAATTTCGGCCAATATTTTGAACTGATTTTCAGCCACTTTTAATTCAAATTTTCATTTGAAAATTTCAGCCCGAAATCCTCTAAAATTTTTCGATTATTGGTTATATCGGTGTCATCACCCCTAGTAAAATTTTAAAACCGGTTTACAAAACCCTGGGTGAGACGTGGATAGCAAGGGAGGAAGGGGATTTTTATCGACCGAGCGATCGGTGCCTTCGCTCGCTTGTATTCCCCTGCTGCAATTGACTGTTCCGCCTGAGCAAGGTTGGTCAGGGTATGATCACATCCACACCACCTTAGCCCTAGTTACTCTAACCATGGGACCAAAGGGGCACGGATCCTCATGTGGCCACAATAGCATAGCTAGAAAATTTATGTTAGATGTACATCACTAAGTTTAAAGAGAAGGTAAAAAAAGGCTATTAAGTGATTATCGGCTGATCAAATGTTAGCATGGAGTAAACCATACATGATCAAATAATATTGATGCGGCTTATTTATGTCATGTATACTTGCAAAATTTTGTAAGTAAAATGTATCATATAAGAAACTCAGTATTAGTTTTGAATCAGTGTATTCATCATGATGGTCACAATATTACAAATAGATATAAAATTAGACGCTTGATTTTTGACTTAGAAACTAAAGAAGCTCCTAGGAGCTAAAAAGAATAAAGTACTTTTATACGTTCACATAGTGGTGGACCTATGATCAAAATTTAGGGGGTTACTAGGACTTGCTCATCGGTTTGCCAAATACCAAGTTGCCTTAAGCAGGTCCTGCAGCACTTGGCTGAGTACCTCCGCCATCGCCTTCAACAGGTCCTGAAGCTCGAAGAACCTACCCCGGTCGTCATGCACAAACATCAACCGCCCCTACTTCGCTGCCTTCCGCGTCATGCTGCCCCATGCTCATCGCCTTCGCTGTCACCGGTAGCCACGATGACACCCCACGTTGCGACTTGTGGATCCATGCAATTGTCCTTCACTGGTGGTGGATCCATCTTCCGCATGGAAGGCTTCATCGACATGGCCGGGTCGAAGTTCTTGGTGTTGTACTTTGCCACCAATGTAGCGTGATGAACATGAAGCTGATGATGGCCAGGGAGCCAAGGAACACGATGAGGACACCGAAGGATGTTGACCCCATAGTGGGCTTCTGTGTGTCCTGTGTAGCCTCATCGGCAAACACCTGGGCATGTACGATGGGTGATATGGAGCGTCACCAAGCACTTCCCGATGATGATCATGAGCATGTTGGAACTAATCTTATTGTGTTGTTATTAGTGGTCGTATGTCAAGTACTCAGTGTGTTTCAGTACTGTGTAGCCATGTCGAGTACACGTGTGTTGAGCACTACATGGTCATGTCAAGTGCTCAGTGTGTTTGAGTACTCCGTAGTTGTAATCGTAAGTCAAATTATGCAGTGGTCATACTCATAAGTCGAACTGTACAGTGGTCATAGTCGTAAGTTGAACTACGCAGCGGTTGTAGTCGTAAGTCGATGCAATCGATACTCGGAGCAGTACTGTAGCAGTAGTCGTAGCACAATAGTCACAGAAAGTCGCAGTCGTTAGTCAAGCTGCATTGTGGTTGATGGTCGGTACTCGTAAGCTACAGTACCCGGTTGTGCTCAGAAGACCTGTGTGGTCAGAGATACTGGTCGACAAGCTATGATCAATGAAGCAGTCGAGGAAACCATGGTCAAAGATGTGGTCAACAAGCCGTGGTTAGTGAGGCATGGTCGAGGAACCATGGTCGAAGGCATCGAGCAGCTGTGGTCGTGAGGCATGGTCGAGGAACCGTGGTCGAAGGCATCGAGCAACTGTGGTCGTGAGGCATGGTCGAGGAACCGTGGTCGAAGGACTCATGAATGGACCCGAAGGATTGTGTGCGGTCGTAGACCAAGCCAGATAGCAGTTAGTCTGCATGTAACTAATTGTGTCCACTAAATCGAGTGTGATGGTTAGTAGAGGAAGTTGTACGGGTAGTGGGGAGTGTGCGAGTCATGGAAATCATTGCCGGAAGAGTCAGGTAGTTTTAGCCTGTACACTTGTAATCAGAGTCTATAAATAGATGAGCAAATGGAAAAGTAGGCGGCAGATTGATGCAGCGCAAACTCGTGTGTCTTGAGTTGGAGCAGAGGTGTTTGTATGTGTTTTTGACCACCATGTGTGCACGTCAGGTTCCGTCCTTGGGCTAACAAGTGGTATGAGAGCTTGTCATTCTTCGTTTATTGGAGAAGAAGCCGTGGAAGACTTCTGTGTGTCAGAGGAGAAGAAGACTCAAAGAAGATGCCAAGAGAAGGAGTATGTCTCTGCCAACGGTTTGTGGTCTACTTCTTGGTGATTCGTCCGTCTCCAGATGGCAGGTGGCTCTAAAGAGGGAGAGCGCGGTGACGTTGTTGTATCCGCAACTTACCCGCATGAACTACTTCAAGCTCAGAGTGTGTGAGAAGCAATCGAACCTGGTGCCGACGAGTACCAGAAGGGTCGGTTGGCACTATACGCCATCTACCAGTCGGTGCCAAAAGAGGTCATGTCTTCTCTCACCGGGAAGGACACGGCTAAGTCAGCATGGGAGGTGATCAAGACAGTGCACATGGGGCACAAGTGCATGTGCGAAGCCAAGCTGTAGTCTCTTAAGAGAGACTTTGAAAGTTGAAGATGGAGGAAAGGGAGTCCGTCGAAGACTTCACCGATTGGGAGATGTCAGTCATCTCTGGCATCTGAGCATTGGGCGACACCACGGTAGATGAAATTGCCTTTGCTCACTGGTCTACAGTCGTTGTCGTCCTCCTCATGATCGTCTCTACGACCATGACCATCTTTGAGGCAACCACCATCATGATCACAGTTCTTCCTCACGCCACTGTGCACGCGTGAGCAACAGATGCTCGCTCTATTTTGCATTGATTCTGATGTGCTCATCGTAGGCCTTCTACCTCCCGATGAGATCTTCAACTGTGAGGGTCTTCAAGTCCACGCACTTCTCGATGGAGGTCACGAGCTACATGTAGGCCTCATCCATCTTTTCGCCTAGACCTCGTATCTTGCTGATGATTGTCGTTAACATCATCGCAAAGTCATCGATCTGCTCGGTGTCCCTCATGCGCAAGTTTTCAAACTCGTTTTTGAGGTTTTGTACACGCGCCTCCTTGACGCGATCGGCACCGAGATGCATCACCTTCAGGGTGTTCCAGGCCTCCTTTGCGGTCTCGTTCTCAGCTAGGAGCAGCAGCACGTCTTTCGGCACCGCGAGGAAGATTGCCGCAAGCGCCATTTGATCTTGCCGCTCATTCACCTCTTCATCCACGATTGCGTTTCACACGCCCTGAGCGCGCATGAACACCTTCATCTTCATGGCCCATGTCCTGTAGTTGCTCCTCGTGAGCATGGGATGCGGGAGGGAGATGCTGCCCTCGCGCACCGACGCCTTCGGCACGCTCCCATCGCCAATCTTCTGAACGCCCCCCTCGGTGGTGACGTTTTTCGACGAGCTCGAAGACGACATGGATGAAGGTGTACACGAACACAAGCTCTGATACCAATTGTTGGCCCAGATAAAAAAAACTCACGCAACACAAAACATACACGACAAAGAAACTCAGAAATTCACTTAAAATACAAGCGCTGCTGCTTTCAACAAACACATAAAGCAACACTACATCTACTCAATACCAACACAGTGCTAACACAAATGAGGGAGCGAACTGCCTGTTATTGCTTCCTTCCATCGCTCATTTATAGCACTGGAGAAACATGCAGACTAACAAACTATGACCATTTCCTTCGGTACCTGACGCTGACTACATGCAGCTAACAACCTGCATACAACGCGGACGTGGAGACTTCTTCCTATGCACAAGACGTGGCCCATTTTTTCTCGGCTAACAACCACGTCCAACATGCAGACTTCAAATGCTAAAACACCAAGTCAAGATTACAACTAACATGATACCAAATGTTAGCCCAGGAAAAATAACTCACATGCAAACAAACACACACAACACCTGGGAGGAAGAACACTGAAGAACACCGAAGGTTTTGCTGCGCAACAGCATGCAGCATTTTCTAATGGCGTTTCTTTTATTCTCTCCTCCACTTAATACGTACTGATTACAAGTATTTAAATAGGCAGTCCGAGGCCTATGGCCGGTGGTCATATCCCCTAAACTCATGCACTAGTCCTGCATGCAACTAACCAACTGACTGCATGCAACGCACTAATCCAAACAACTATCCTGCATGCAACTAACCAACTAGTTAGACTGCATGCTACTAGACTGGTGCGTGCACATGTACATGCACAAATAAAAATAAACTTACTCACACATTAACTCTACCACTCCATCATGCAAATAATCTTGATTATTCCTAACAATCTCCCCCCTAATCAAGATAGCTTCACAGCAACGCCGGTTCATCGTCGGCGTCCGTCTCGATGAGAAACGCCTGCGGTTTCTCCCTCTTGTTAGGCTTCCAGCATTTTGAAGCAAAGTGTCCATAATCATTACAATTTAAACAACTTACTTTTGTCTTATCAACTCGTCGGTATCGACGGCCACCACCGCCACCAGAACCACCTGAGGAGCCTTCACCTTCATACTTTGACGATCGGGCCTCCCACTCTGCGCGCGTCAGGAGCAAGTGCTCCTCGTCTTCGTCGTTGTTGCCGTAGCGACGTTCTCCCTCTTCCTGCGTCTTCAAGCGCCCGATTAGCTCTTCGATCGACATATTCTTTATGTCACCGAATTGCTCAATCGTGGTGACGACGGGAGAGAACTTCTTAGGCACTGTACGAAGAAACTTCCGCACGATGTAGGACTCCTCCATCTTTTCGCCTAGACCTCGAATCTTGCTGACGATTGTCGTCAACCTCATCGCGAAGTCATCGATCTATTCGGTGTCCCTCATGCGTAAGTTTTCAAACTCGCTTTTGAGGTTTTGTACATGTGCCTCCTTGACACGATCGACATCGAGATGCATTACCTTCAAGGTGTTCCAGGCCTCCTTTTTGGTCTCCTTCTCGGCTAGGAGCAGCAGCACATCTTCCGGTAGCGCGAGGAAGATTGCCGCGAGTGCCATTTGATCTTGCCGCTCATTCACCTCTTCATCCACGATTGCGTTCCACACGCCCTGAGCGCGCATGAACACCTTCATCTTCACAACCCACGTCGTGTAGTTGCTCCTTGTGAGCATGGGATATGGGAGGGAGATGCTGCCCTCGCGCGCCGACGCCTTCGGCATGCTCCCATCGCCGATCTTCTGAACGCCCCCCTTGGTGGTGACATTTTTCGACGAGATATGGCGACCGCGACCGTCGTAGCTCCTCTCCAACCAGGATCCCCTCCCCCTTCAATCCCCTCACGACGGGAGGTAGAAGACGATCTTGTTCATCTGTTTATTCACGTTGTTGTCGTCGACCTTGCTCGTAGCACCTTGAGTTTGGAGTTTGCCATTGATTTTCAACTAGATCACTAGATGTTGGCGCCATTTGCTACTGCTGCCACGTCGATGAGTTACTATCTGAGCAATTCCACCTCAAAGCATTTGCGAAGAGAGTTTGATACGAATCTTGGTAAAGGAAGAGATGGATGGTGGTGCTTGATGCCCATAGGGCTTGGCGTGAATAAGTACTAGGATTGTGGAGTATTTGCTGGACAAAAGGGAGCATTTGCTGGAGAAAAAGGAGCAAGCAAGAAAGAAATGAATTGGGGAAGGGCGGCGGCAGGTGTTGGAATTAATCATGTTTTTTTATTTAGTCGTATCTAAGTCTGTAATAGCGTTTGAGTTAAGTCTGTGTACGAGTCCATAGTAGAAGTCGAGTCATGTTGTTGAGTCCGTTTATGAGTCCTATAACTAGCCTTTTTATAAGGTGCAGTCTAGTCGTGTAATCAGAGACAAGCAAAAGAGAAGCGATCGGTTGTGATCGAGGGTGATCAGTTGTTATCGAAAGCTAAGAGGGAGAGAAATAAACAGAAAAGCGGAGTGCTTTGCTCCCAGGAAAAGTAAATGTGTTTGCTATTGTGTTTCGAGTTGTTGCTGTCATACTCGAAGATGCTAGGACCAGATGAGACTTGAGTACTCAAAGAGACAACAGATTGGTCGTGGTCATAAGTTGGAGTTGAGTGTGGTCGAAGACACTACGTGGCCGAAGGCACTACATGGTCGAAGAAGCTGTGTGGTCAAAACATCCGAGTCCTATCGGCCGGAAGCTTCGAGAGGCAGAGTGGTCGAAGACTACCGAGCGCAGAGTGGAGAGAGCGAACAGTCAGAGCAAAGAAGTTGAAGCGTTCGAAGGCTAATCAGTTGAAACTACGAGCACGTGTTAAAGCGGTCGTATCCATTAGACATTGAGAAGTCATAACTTCTCATTGCGTGGTTGTAAACAACTTGGAGTGGTCATTTTCCAACAGTGGTATTAGAGCTTCAGCACATCTGAGACCTTGTGGTCCCAGCCATGGCACTCACCATCCAGGCGATGGAATGCGATGTCATGCTGCATCAAATCCCAATGTTGACGGTGACGAATTATACCACATGGGCGATCAAGATGGAGGCAATTATGGATGCACAAGGCGTCTGGGAGGCAGTAGAACTTGTGGTCGGAGTGGCCGTAGACGAGAGGAAGAATAAAGCGGCATGAGCGTTCATCTTCCAAGCCATCCCAGATGACGTCCTTTTATAGATTGTAGAGATGAAATTGGCAAAAGAGGTATGGGATGGTCTGAAGACACAATATCTAGGCACTGATCGTGTGAAAAAGGCCCGTCTGCAAACATTGAAGAGTGAGTTTGACTTGATTCGTATGAAAGAAGGAGAGACGATCGATGAGTTTGCTGGAAAATTGAGTGGTATGGCAGCCAAGTACAGTGCCCTCGGCGCCACGTCAGAGGATACCGCATTAGTCAAGAAGCTTCTTGACTCAGTACTTGATAAGTTTCTACAATTGGTGGCGTCAATTGAGCAGTACTCAGATCTTGAAGTGATGCAATTGAGGAAGCAATAGGATGGCTAAAAGCATATGAAGAATAACTCAATCAGCAAGCTAATAACAATGCAGATGGACAATTAATGTTCTCCCAAGCCGAGTGGAAAGCAAGGAACTCGAATACAGAGAGAGGAGGGCATCACAGGCGATGGTACAGGCGAGGCGCCCAGAGTGGTCAAGGCGGCAGAGGTGGCCGTGGAGACAAGGCTGGTCAAGGTGGTGGTGAAAGATCCCATGACATGTCACATGTCAAGTGCTTTGAATGTGGCGAATACTAGCACTATGTGTTAGAGTGCTGCAGCCACATAAAATGTTTCAACTGCGAGAAGTACGGGCACTGTACTTCAGATTGCCTAAGCAAGAAGAAGGATGAGGAGGTGAACCTCACTCGTGCTGAGGAGGATGTTGAGCCAGCATTACTTCTTTCTTTATGTGTTGAAGAGATGCCAGGCCTGGTGATGTTCAAGAGAAGAACGCAGTTCCTAAACTACTCAAGGATGAAGGCAACGTCAATCGCACTGATTGGTGGTACCTAGACAATGGAGCTTGCAATCACATGATGGGAGATCGCTCCATGTTCCATGAGCTCAGTGAGAAGATTTCAGGCAAAGTTAAGTTTCGCAATGGCTCCATGGTGGAGATAAAAGGCAAAGGATCAATGTTGTTGCAATGCAAAAACGATGATCAGGAGTTGGTGTCTGAAGTTTACTTTATACCGAGATTGTGCAACAACATACTTAGTCTTGGACAGATGACAGAAGAAGGGTGCAGGGTGGTGCTGCAGGATGAGTTCTTGCGTGTCTATAACAAGAACGATGATCTATTAATGAATATGAAAAGATCACAGAATCGATTGTACAAAATTTCTTTGAAAACTTGTAAATCGGTTTATCTCAAAAGCAGCCTAAAGGAGCCAGGCAACGAACTCGATGCGTGCGAATCCCAGGGGGACATACAACCGGCACAGAGGAGTGCAGCGACTCGGGTGAGCAAGACATGTATACATGCAGGCAGCGTGGTTGCGCACGCTAAAGGTGGCAGCCCTAATGGTCGGGAGCAGCCCCGTTGACATGCATAAGCACAAGTTCTAAGAGGAAGGTTGGAGTACAGATTGGTGCATTTTTCTATGGTTTTGTGGAAGGAATGTGGTCATCATTAGAGACAGGACGCACGAGCGCAGGAGCTAGATATGGTGTAGCCTCAATTGAGATGTACACGAGAAAGTGGACGGATTTGGTCCAAGAGAGAGGAGCGGGAGACTTAGATAACGAAGAAGCCAAGGTAGTTGTGGGAGTATGTGCTCCAGCCCAGACAGGCGTACAAGGAAAGACGAGATTGGTCTAGTTGCAAAGTATGGCAAGTGTTAGTTTGTGTGTGGCTTGGGATGGAGCAAACATGGGCAGTAGGGCGGTGATGCCCTAGGAAGGAACAGTGCACGAGAGTCAATAAAAAGGAAGAAGCAGAAGCCAGCAGCGCGGGTGGTCAAGGTGGACCGCATGCACAAGCAAGCTTCGTTGAATCGGCTGCATCAACGATACTTCCACTGCACTGCGCGTCTAGTGGTAACAATCTGCGATCTCTTACTTGCATGGCTTCCTGGTTTACGCGGTAGAAAATTTTATTCTGCGCTAGCGTAGCGTACGCGTGTTCCTACAATGGTATCAGAGCCATCCTGTGTAGTTTTTGATCTGGATTGGTCGCATATGGTTGATATGTTGGTTGTAGTAGATGTGATCTATTACTGTTCTTATGCTAGGTTCATGTGATGGATCTTTCGGTGCACGGGTTGATTAGATCGATCGGTCATAAGGGGTTGAAATAGGTATGAGTTGATAGCATCATGTGGCCAAAAAGATTAGTTCGTGCTCCTTCTTTGATGTACGTGCGAATTGCCCCTACCGGCTGGAATCACCATCAGGGCTAACTGCGCGCACAGTCAATAGATCGAGCCAACAGATCGAGGTCTTGTGTTGCGGTCACCTCAAGTATACCGATCGCGATGATCAATGTGATTGATCTAATGAAAATTGAGACATTTTGAATGGCTCGGATTTGGGTTGATTTGATCGGCCCGATGAGATTTTCATAGCGATTTCATAGATGCGATCTATGTAATTCCGTGAGGTTTTCAGGGCCGCCGTTGCGTACGCGCATAGATTGTTATACAAACATATTCATGTCAGGGCGGTAGAATGCATCCTACGCTTAACTTGTTTTTGCAAGGAATGATGTGAATGGTATGGCATAGATGTATATGTGATGCATGTCTGTTTTGACGGCCTGTGTGTCGTATTAATCACAGCTGGGTTGAGGCTGTTCTTTAATTGTATAACGACCTGCATGTCGACTTGTGATGCTTGCGCTCCTCATGTAATTCATTTGCTAGCTATTAGTTGTAATAGTTTAGTTCTTTACCATGGAGGCTTCAAGCATGATGACAAAGAGGACAGGAAGTGTGGCGAAGGACATCACCGTGGAACCATGGCGATGGCGACCACTACGATTTAAAAGGCCATACCATTCACAGTATAATATGATTATATGCATGTGATGTTTTCCTGTCATACTATTCTTTCATGCCATACCTGTAGAGGATGTATTTTTCATGACAGAATAGCTTCCCTCAGAAAAATTAAGAATTTATTTGATGCCCTTCCAATTGCTGCGCCTATAAGAATTACGATCGTTGTTTGGTAGGTCTACCAAAGCAGAGTACCATCAACTATCTTGATCTAATAGGGTGGATGTCGGACATCCACAAGCATAGTGTTGGTTTACTTGACAAGGCTATCAAATTGGATTTGGGCCTTGGGGCATGGTGTTGGGAGCCGGGGCATTGGATGCCACCCAACAAACAAGAGTCAAATAAGATGTGATTAGCAAGCGTTGCTTACCTACGTCACTAGGTTTCTAGCGGTGATGCCAAAGTTTACTAGGGTTTAGTGAAATATGGATCTTGACTCACTATATGTTATTAGAGGGTATTTGATTTTAAACATATAGTGGAAGTATTTTTTGTTAAATTGTTTAATGGAAGTATTCACATAAACATAGCACTGAATTTTCGCATATATTTTATGTTGTAGACAATGCCGCCATCTACTTCCTCCACACCCAGTTTTAACCTGTGATCTATTCTTGAGAAAGAAAAATTAAATGGAACAAACTTCATTGATTGGTATCGCAACTTGAGAATCGTTCTCAAGCAAGAAAAGAAGGAATATGTTCTAGAGGGTCCATATCCAGATGAACCAGCTGAAGATGCTACTCGTGCTCAAAAGAATGAGTATGACAAACATTGTAATGACTCGCTAGATGTTAGCTGTCTCATGCTTGCCACCATGACCTCTGAGCTTCAGAAGCAATATGAGAACACGGATGCCTACAATATGATTGTGGGTCTTAAAGGCATGTTTGAGAACCAGGCAAGAGTTGAAAGGTACAACACCTCTAAGTCATTGTTTGCGTGCAAGTTAGCTGAAGGAAATCCGGTCAGCCCTCATGTGATCAAGATGATTGGTTACATTGAGAGTTTGAAAAAACTTGGTTTTCCCCTTAGCCAAGAGTTGGCTACTGATGTAATTCTCCAGTCGCTCCCTCCGAGCTTTGAGCTAGTCATTTTGAATTTTCATATGAATGGCATGGAGAAGTCAATGACCGAGTTGCATGGGATGCTTAAGTCAGCAGAGGAGAGCATTAAGAAAAGCTCTAATCATGTGATGATGGTTCAGAAGACTACCAAATTCAAAAAGAAGAATAATAATACTTTGAGCAAAGGAAAGGGCACGAGTAAAACTCGAGATGAGATCTCGAGTGTCAAATCTAAGCTTCAGAAGCTCAAGATTGGTGTTGCACCTGAAACCATTTGCTATCATTGCCAAGGGACTGGACATTGGAAAAGAAACTGCAAGAAGTACTTGGCAGAACTGGAAAAGAAGAAAGGAAGTAAGACTTCTACTTTAGGTATAAATGTTATAGAAATAAATCTTGCTACATCTCATGTTAGTTCTTGGGTATTTGATACCAGATCAGTTGCTCATATTTGCAATTCGATGCAGGGGCTGACAAGGAGTAGGAGTTTGGCAAAAGGCGAGGTCGATCTTCGTGTAGGCAATGGAGCAAGAGTTGCTGCGTTAGCTATCGACACTTTACCATTATCTTTACCCTCAGGATTAGTTTTGGAATTAAATAATTGTTATTATGTTCCTGCCTTAAGCAAAAACATTATTTCTGCTTCATGTTTGGGAGCAGAAGGTTATGAGTTCAGAATAAAGAACAATTGTTGTTCAATTTATTTGAATGATATGCTTTATGGTCTTGCTCCATTAATAAATGGATTATATGTTTTAAATCTTGAGGATGTGCCTATCTATAACATTAATGCTAAGAGACTTCGGCCTAATGATTTGAATCCCACTTATATCTGGCATTGTCGTTTGGGTCACATAAATGATAAGCGCATGATGAAGCTCCATAAAGATGGCCTTCTAAACTCATTTGATTTTGAATCATTTGAAACATGCGAGTCTTGTTTACTTGGCAAAATGACTAAGACACCTTTCACTGGTGTAGGTGAGAGGGCAAATGACTTGTTGGCCTTAGTACATTCAGATGTATGTGGATCAATGAGTTCAACTGTCAGAGGTGGTTTTCAATACTTCATAACCTTTACCGATGACTTTAGTACATATGGATACATCTACCTAATGAGGCATAAGTCTGAATCATTTGAAAAGTTCAAGGAATTTCAGAATGAGGTACAAAATCAACTTGGCAAGACAATTAAAACCTTGCGATCAGATCGTGGAGGTGAATTTTTGAGCCATGAGTTTGGTGATCATCTGAAGCAATGCGGAATTGTTCCACAGCTGACTCCGCCAGGAACACCTCAATGGAATGGGGTGTCTGAACGACGGAATCGGACCTTGTTGGACATGGTTCGGTCAATGATGAGCCAATCTGATCTACCATTGTCTTTTTGGGGGTATACTCTAGAAACAGCTGCGTTCACATTAAATAGGGTTCCATTAAAAGCTGTAGAGAAGACACCATATGAGATATGGACTGGGAAGCATCCCGGGTTGTCTTTTCTCAAAATATGGGGATGTGAAGCATATGTAAAACGTTTGACGTCTGACAAGCTCACACCTAAATCTGATAAATGCTTCTTCGTGGGGTATCCTAAGGAAACTAAAGGATATTATTTTTATAAAAGGGATGAAAACAAAGTGTTTGTTGCTCGAAATGGTGTCTTTTTGAAGAAAGAGTTTCTCTCAAAAGGAGTTAGTGGGAGCCCGGTGAGTCTTGAAGAAATTCGAGAGACATCAGAAAATGTTTCAGCTCCTACTGAAACTCTACAGAGTGTACAAGATGTTGTACAACCTGTAGAAGAGGCATCAGCCCCACGTAGGTCTGAAAGGCTACGTCAATTGGCAATAAGGTATCGGCATGACATTTTATTGTTAGACAATGATGAGCCTAAGAATTATGAAGAAGCGATGATGGGCCCAGACTCTGAGAAATGGCATGGTGCCATGAGATCCGAAATTCAATCCATGTATGATAATCAAGTTTGGAACTTAATTGATCCACCCGATGGTGTAAAAACCATTGAGTGCAAGTGGGTTTTTAAGCAAAAGATAAACATGGATGGAAATGTCCATATCTATAAAGCACGATTGGTGGCGAAGGGTTTCAAACAGATTCAAGGTGTTGATTATGATGAAACCTTCTCGCCCGTCGCTATGCTTAAGTCAGTCCGGATCATTCTAGCTATTGCTACATATTTCGATTATGAGATATGGCAGATGGATCATGGATGTCAAAACGGCTTTCCTAAATGGGAACCTAAGTGAGGATGTGTACATGACACAACCTGAGGGTTTTGTTGATCCCCAAAATGCTAGAAAAATATGCAAGCTTCAGAGATCTATCTACGGACTGAAGCAAGCTTCTCGGAGTTGGAACATTTGTTTTGATGAGGTAGTCAAAGGGTTTGGCTTCATCAAGAATGAAGAAGAGCCTTGTGTTTACAAGAAGGTTAGTGGGAGCGCACTTGTTTTTCTGGTCTTGTATATAGATGACATATTATTGATCGGAAATGATATTCCAATGCTAGAAGCTGTGAAGTCTTTTTTGAGAAAAAGTTTCTCAATGAAAGATCTCGGAGAGGCAGCTTACATTTTGGGCATAAAGATCTATAGAGATATATCGAAGAGGCTAATTGGATTAAGCCAAAGTACATACATTGACAAGGTATTGAAACGGTTCAATATGCAAGATTCCAAGAAAGGTTTCTTGCCTATGTCACATGGCATTAGTCTTAGCAAGACTCAGTGTGCTTCAACACTTGATGAGCAAAAGAAGATGAGTGCGATTCTGTATGCCTCAGCCATCGGATCCATCATGTATGCTATGCTTTGTACGCGCCCAGATGTTTCATATGCTCTAAGTGTTACGAGCAGGTATCAATCTAGCCCCGGTCTAGCTCACTGGGTGGTTGTAAAGAATATTCTTAAGTACTTTAGAAGGACTAAGGATATGTTCCTTATTTTTGGAGGTGAAGAAGAGCTCGTTGTAAAAGGTTACACCGATGTTAGTTTCCAAACTGATAAAGTTGATAGTAGATCGCAGTCTGGTTTTGTGTTCTGCCTCAATGGAGGGCAGTGAGTTGGAAAAGTTCCAAGCAAGAGACTGTAGTTGATTCGACAACTAAGGCCGAGTATATTGCAGCTTCTGAAGCTGCAAAGGAAGGTGTTTGGATCAGAAAATTTGTTTTTGAGTTGGGTATGGTCCCTAGTGTGTCCAGTCCAGTGGATCTCTATTGTGATAATAGTGGAGCCATTGCGCAAGCAAAGGAGCCTAGGTCACACCAAAAGTCCAAACATATACTTCGGCGCTATTACCTTATCCGTGAGATCATTGATAGAGGTGAAGTGAAGATTTGCAAGGTGCACACGGATTTGAATGTTGCTGATCCGTTGACAAAGCCTCTCCCACAAACAAAGCATGAGGCACACACGAGTGCAATGGGTATTAGATACTTACATGATTGACTCTAGTGTGAGTGGGAGATAATTGCATCAAGTCTGTGTTTATGAAATTTTGAATAAGGTGTTATTTGGTTCCTTGAATAATGATTGTATGCATTGATTGGCAAGTATGTGACTTGTTCGTAAAACTCTTTGTTTTATTTAATGTTATTCTAAAGATCCCTAGTCTTATGTCATTACGTGGGACAACAATGATTTATGGACTAGCACATGTATTGATTGATGATCATGTTTTACGGATCATGGATATAGGAATATCAAATCAATAATGTGGACACATGTTAAAGAACATGGTGTTGGATTGACCCACTCTGAGACGTTGCTGGGATTGTTATGTTAATATGTGCCATCAAGCGATCTCGAGTGGTATACCTAGTGGATCCTTCAACCTAAAATCGCCATTGTTTCTCACTATGTGTAGTGGTGCGTTTTGGGGCTGCCAAACACTACTCCGTAACTGGGTAGCTATAAAAGTGGTCTTCAGGTGTATCATGAAACATGGAATGGGATGTGAGCGGATTAAGATGGAATTTGCCCCTCCTACATAACAGGAGAGATATCTCTGGGCCCCTTGATGTGGTTGGATTAGGGAAGTGCATGGCCATGCCAAGGTGATTAAAGAGTTAATCACAATGTGACTAAAGGGTTAGTCATGAGTTGTAATCCACCACAAGATCGAGTGAATGGTTGAGCTATCACAAGGGTGGCACGAATCTCGCCTTAAGTTCGACTGGTATCGTGTGGCAAAGGGATCCAAGTGTGTGTATATCAAGGTTTAGCTGATATGATCTTTATGTGTATTCGGGAGTCAATATGCCCTGCTAGGTGCCACTATTGACTTATGGCTTGAAAAGGGTTTTCGGGTCATGGCTGTCTACACATGAACCTAACGGGTCACACACTTAAGGGGTTGGAATTGGAAAGCTTGCCTATATGATTGTCTCTAGTGCAAGTGGGAGATTGTTAGTGATGTGCCCAAGAGGCAATCATAAACAATTCGGTTTTATAGGCCAAAAGGGATATTGATCCATATGGGATTAGGGTTTTCTAATGGGCCTACAACGTGGAAGCCCATTAGCATGCTCTATAAATATGTGGAGGTGGGGCTGCAGGTGAAATAGACTAATGTGCTGAAAACCCTGGCCGCCACCTCCCCTCGGCCGTATCCCGAAACCCTAGCCGGCGCACGGTGCTAGCACACCAGCGCACGGCGTTCCACCCCGGACGTGTGGACTTCGGTAGAGGCGCTGCTGTGACTGCGGCGCTAAGCGGGATGATCACGAGGAGGAGACGGTTGGACGGAGAACGTTCGACTACTACTGCTACATCGACGCGCGCTTCGTTGAATCGGCTGCATCAACGATACTTCCGCTGCACTGCGCGTTTAGTGGTAATAATCTACGATCTCTTACTTGCATGGCTTCCTGATTTACGCGGTAGAAAATTTTATTCTGCGCTAGCGTAGCGTACGCGTGTTCCTACACGTTTTCCAACAGCAGGAAGAAGAAAGGTGGATTTTGGTGGTCAATGTGTAGTTGGTTAAATGAGCGGTTAGAATTTTTTACTCTCTTATGCCCTCAAAGCTATCTTAATTTAGGGCATATGAGTATAATATCAAACGTTAATATACCCTTGGTTAATAAATAAGTTTGATATAGAATTAATGATATATAATTAAATATTTTATTTTAAATTTCTAGAATGGTACACTGAAATAATCCGGTATCCAAATGTTCCGTTCCAACAGACAAACTAGAATGGCCTCTGGAATAGAACTGGTAACTTTGCTTTGACTGCCATAACATAGTTGTGTACTATTATCTTAGTAGCTGCGTAAGAGATTATACTATACTTAATAGCCGATTAGACGCTAGAGACTCATCCTAGCTAAAAAATTTAGTCCTGGTCCGCCGCTAGGCCAAACCCAACACTCACAGATCTTTGCAAGGGGCCAGGAGTACCACCCTCCTAATAAGGTCAAGGCAAGCCAAATCGTGGGACCCAGCTGTCCCGTCCTGCCTTCGAACAGCACATGTCGCTTTGGGGGTGACTATGGGAGGAGCATCTACCCTAAAGAACATCTTTCCTTTTAACTTGATGTGTGTATATTATATGCATGGTGATTCCGCAGCTAGATTTTTGCTCTGTTGGATTCACATCTAGCAGTTGATTCCGCAGCTAGATTTTTGCTCTGTTGGATTCACATCTAGCAGTTAGTTTGAATTGTCTTAAAAATATATTGATTTTTGTAGACAAATACCCGAAAGTTGGGTGCATAAAAAATCCTCCTGAAAATTTTCTTTTTTTCCCCATCTTTTCATATTGGGATCGAGCTACTGGTTGTTCAAGTAATGGTGCAACAGAAATTCTCATGACAAGAAGATGGCAATTGGTCCTTGACAAAAGCTTAGCCTTGAAGTGGAGGTGCTTCTGTTGATATATGAAGTGTGCTAGACCGTGAAACAGTCAACACTCAACACCGAAACCGGGATTACAACGCACAGCGCACACGGCTGCAAACAAACAGAGTATAGATGTTAGGAAATCTGGACCTAGACTTAAAGTCTTGGCCTATAGTGGGCACCTCACCACTAGGTTATAAATAGGAAGTACTATTGGCTGTTTTGTTTACAAAATCAGAAAGAAAGTAATAAAGAAAGACCAGAAGTTCTCTCTATCTCTCTGTGTTTTCAATCTACTATTTTCTGTCTTATGTGATTGATCTGATTTTACATAAGTAGAGGAATCAATCGGACTGGTCGCCAGCGACGGTGCCTCAACAATAGACTAGAAAGCTAACAAACTAGTAACAAACAAGATCTTCTATACAACATAACATATACTCTAACACCCTCCCTCTATCTTAACCGGGCATAGCCACATTAAGATTGTATTGAAGAAGATCAAAGCATCGTTGTGAAAGCGGTTTAGTTAGAATGCCCGCCAACTAATCAGAGGAGCCAATAAATCGAATATCAAGAGTTCGTCGAGCTACCCTTTCATAGAAAAAAAAATAAAAATAAATTTCATTGTGCTTTGTGTGAGCATGAAAGACTAGGTTAGCGGACAAATACATAGCGCCAATATTGTCACACCAAAGAACTGGAGGCCGAACTTGAAATATCCCAAGCTCAGAAAGTGGCAACTGCAACCAGATGAGTTCAGCAGTTGCATTTGCCATGGCTTTGTATTTGGTCTCTGCGTTGGACCGGGACATAGCAACTTGTTCACGTGAGCTCCAAGATATCAAACTGGGGCCAAGAAACACAGCGAAGCCACTAGTAGACCGACGGTCATCCAAATAGCCAGCCTAGTTAGCATCTATAAAAGCATTGAGAAGAAGTGAGGGAGATGGCTGAATCTTCAGACCCCAGCAGTCGAGGAGAACTTTAGATAGTGAAGAATTCATTTTATAGCCATACAATGAATATTAGTTGGAGCATGAAGGTATTCACACACCTTGTTCAGTGCAAAGGCAATATCTGGGCAAGTGATGGTAAGGTACTGAAGCCCTCCAACAATACTTCGGTACAAAGTAGCATCTGCATTAGTGAGGACTTGGCTAGCATCCTTTGTCAGTTTTTCAGTAGTGGACATGGGGGTAGAAACTGGATGGCAGTCAGTCATATTTGCCCTTAGAAGAATTTTAGCAATATACTTTCTCTGCAGAAGCTGAACACCTTGGCCATTGTAGACAACTTTAATGCCAAGGAAACAGTGAAGAGGTGGCCCAAGTCTTTGATGGCAAATTCAGAGTTCAATTGCTAAAGAAGGGTACTCAAAACTTGTGAACTAGAACTTACAATGAGTAGGTCATCCACATAAATGAGAATGAATATGGCAATAGTACCGTGACGATAGATGAGTAGTGAAGTATCATACTTGGAAGAGATGAAACCAACCTCATGAAGTTTAGCACTAAGCTTCGAGTATCATGCTCTTGCGGCCTATTTTAAGCCATATAGCCCCTTGTCAAGCTTACAAATATGGTTTGGAAAGTCGGGATCTTCAAAGCTAGGTGGCTGCCTCATAAGACCTCCTCTTCAAAGTCCCCATGCAAGAAAGCATTCTTAATGTTGGCTTGTCGTAGATTCCAACCACGAGAGATTGCAGTGGACAATATGAGGTAAATAGAGGATGGTTTAACAATGGGTGAGAATGTGTCCTCATAATCAACCACATATCTTTGTTTAAATCCTTTTGCTACAAGACAAGCTATATACCTTTCCACAGTACCATCAACATGTTTCTTGAGTTTGAAAACCCATTTAGAATCAATGAGGTTAACATCCGGTCAATGCTCAACAAGTTTCCACATTTTGTTTTGCTATAGGGTAGAGAACTTAGCTTCCACGGCTTGTCTCCACTCTAGGATTACCATAGCATCTTAATAGGAAGTTGGCTCCACCACAGCAACCATTGCACATCTATGAGAGCCACAAGGAATTGTACCATCTGTACAGACCTTGGGCTACCAAATATTGTTTTGAAGTCATGTACAAGGCCTTTGTGACTGCTCTAGTTGGATATCCTAACATGATGAAGCATCAATAACACAAAGAATAGATGAAATAGCAAGATCAACAACCAAATGACTACCCCTTAATTGGCCATTCTCAGAAAGAGCAGAGAAAGGAGAACAAGGAAAAGTTGGCAAAAGAGCATCATCCATGGGAGGAGAAACAGAAAGGGAAGAGTGTGAGATGTTGAGTGAATGGAAAGTGATGTTCATCAAACATGACATCACGAGATATATACACACGGCCAGTGGGTATATGAAGAAATTTATGACCCTTGTGCTGATCAGTATAGCCCAAGAAAACACAAAGTTAAGATCAAAATTCTAGCTTGTATGCATTGTATGGTCACAAATTAGGAAAACAGGCACATCCAAATACTCTAAGAAAGGTATAATCGGGCTTCATACCAAATAGTTGCTCAAGGGGAGTGTGATGATTAATCACTCTACTGGGAAGGTGTCAAATAATAGGTAGACACAAAGGCACCATCGTAGAATTTCATAGTGACACAAGATGGGGCCAACAAGGCTAAACGAACCTCAACAATATGGCGATGTTTACGTTCAGTCCTACCATTTTGTTGGTGTGTATGAGGGTAGGAAACTTGATGTTGGATGCCTATATGTTGAAAGAAAAAAAATGCAACTATCTATACTTACCTCCCCAATCAGTCTAGATTGAAATGATTTTCTTATTCAAACGCCGTTTGACAAGAGTTTGAAATTGAAGGAACACTTGTGCCACATTAGATTTATGTTTAAGAGGAAAAATTTAGGCGTATCCACTGAAATCATCAATGAAACTTACAAAGTAACGAAAGCCATTGATAGAAGTTACAATAGGTCCCCAAACATAAAAGTGAACAAGCTCTAATGGGACAAAAGACACATTATTGGAACTAGAAAAAGGAAATTGATGACTCTTAGCTAACTAGCAAGCATCACAAACTGAAGTTGCATCTTTATTTGTGGAAACTAAACATTGATTGGACTGAAGAACTTGATGAAGAATAGAAGATGATGGATGCCAGAGGTGACTATGCATTGCTCCCAGAATGCTGTGATAGCAAGGAAAGCCTCCATGGACTTCAATGTTGGCACAATGGAATAGAGCCCATTCTCACATTTGCCAAGTAGAAGAAGACTTTGTGTGGCTCAATCCTTAAAAAAAAGAATTGGCTAGGATAAAACTCAAGAAACACATCGTTGTCTTTTGAAAAAAAGATGAACTGAAAGGAATTTTTACTAGCATGGGGAACATAAAGAACATTATTGATATTAAGAGTTCTATTGGAGGTTTGGATATAAGAATGGCCAATATGATGGATAGACATACCTATGTATGACACCGACTGTTTGCACCTGATCATGACCGGTGTAACATTCTTACAGAGTCAGACGATCAAGATTACTTGTAATATGATCTATTACACTCATGTCAGTATACCAATTGGTATTAATCCCATAGGATGGAGTAGATGCAAATGCTGCAACATGCTTCTCTTTAGGCTGGTAGGCATGGTCGAACCGATGATAGCACTTGAGTGCCACATAACCAATCTTCCCACATACTTGACATGTAGGAAGATTCCCTCCAAAATGGCATGGCTGATTGTGACCACCATTGTTGCTATAGTTGCTGCAATATGGGCATGACTGGAAGTGGCCACCATTGCGTAGTAGTCACTGCCATTGCCGTGAGCACCAGGGTGGCCTCCCTTGCCACCACGGTGGGAATTCTTGTACCATGTTAGTAATTGTTCTTGTTACCATTCCCTCTGCCCTTGTTTGCCAGATTGGCTAAAGCACCTACAAGATTCAGCCCTTGCACATTATGCTGCTCCACACAAAGATCAAAGCTCAGAAGATGAGCATAAAAATCATTGAGGGACACCAACTTTGGATGTGTCATTAATGATGTCACAAGTGAGTCATATTCCTCACCAAGCTCAGCCATGAGATAGAAAACAATCTTCTCATTTCGGAGTGGATGCCCAATGAAAGCCATGGTGTCAGTTAGATTATACACCTTCCAAAATGCTCCACTGCAGTCAGATCATTCTTCATATTCACCAATTGAATGCAAATTTGCAACACACGTGCTGAGGAGTGCACTGCAAACATTTGCTCCGGCGTTGTCCATACTTTGGTTGTCGTATTAAGGAGCAAGACCTGGGATAGCACCTCCAGTGACAGGAGGAGAGGAGGGCACTCAACACCAGCTGATCATGTTATAGCCAGGTGAGGTACGCTGTATTGGGAGTAGTGATTGCTTGCCCCCCATCTATTGCCATGGTGACAACTTTGTCTAGGCAAGGATTCGAGCCGTCGACGTACTCAAGAAGTTGCTGGCTGCAAAGGTAGGGCAAGAATTGCACCTACCAGAGGAGATAATTCTCTCGCATCATTTAATTTGTATGGGATTTAATGGCATATCAGGATTTATGTGATGTACATGTTGGATGTCATAGTTTTATATGAGAAGTTAGAAGTTCAATTCCCACTAGGGACACTTTGTAAAGAGAGCTGGGATAGTTCTCTAACTATATATCTTGCTGAAAAAACTAAAAAGAAAAGGATAACAACATATATATATATATATATATATATATATATATATATATATATATATATATATATATATATATATATGTAGGGGTGAAAAGTGGATATGAATTATCCATATTATCCAGTTACCGTATTCGATAGGATGCGAATATGGTATAGATTTTCCCATCCGATTAACAATTTATATTCTATTCGTATTCGAATTCGCATAAAAAATATGAATGTGAATATGATATGGACTTTTACCATCTGAAATGTTATTTTATCCAGACTATTCGATCTGTGTTTATATTTGACGAAGCAATATGCATATTTTATTACAATACGACTAATTTGTTGGGTAAGTTTTTTTAATTGAATGTGAATTTATGTTTCTTTAGGTGAAGTAAATGGATTATAATGATTAAACGTGATTGCACGAGGATAAAATATCATTAATGTCTTCATACTATATAAGTTATGATGATATCCGGATCCAACTGAATTGAGTAGATATTCGATTTGAATTCATATTCGTTACAATATTCGATTCATATTCGTATTCAAGAATATCCGGATTCATATTCGTATTCATTTACAAATAAAAATACAAATATGGTTTGCACATTATCCGATCCATATTCTATCCGTTTTCACCACTATATATATATATATATATATATATATATATATATATATATATATATATATATATATATATATATATATATATATATATATATATATATATATATATATATATTCATAACAGTAGTATCTTAGTTCAGTACATCACAATCTAAGACATGCATAACGATGCCAACAGATAAGAAGAATTTTATGCCTGTCTTTGCTTTCATCAGTTTGCTAGATTAGCATCATACAGAGGATCCCACACCGCTTTATTACCTATTGTGGACTTTGTACAACACGGTAAAGCTAGGTTTGGTAGAGTTATAATGCTCGTAGCAGAGATCTTTCAGGGTCTCTCTAACATTGGCCACATCAGCCACATCTATTTGTTACCATGCCACTCAAAATTCTAGTTATTGAAAAAATTTGGTGAAGAGATAATATACTATCACTTATTGAAGAGATAACTAGGGCACACAAACCATCGCAATAGTGAGTGTGAGGATGGATATTATGGTAAAAATGATAAAAAAAAAGTTAGAGAATGATGATAGAGATAAATTGTTAGAGATATTATCTCTAGTGTTGGTGTTGTGTTTAGATGAGGTAGAGCCTAGACAAAATCTTAAAGAGACAAATTATTAAACATGCTCTAACACTTAAACAAGTGGTGGTTGGATGACTATTTATTTGCAAAGTTGTTAATAATTCGTTTGCCCACAAACTAGGATAAGACAATTTGGTGATGGCAGTGGGAACTGAGGTACTTCTCTTTCCGTCGTTGAACGAGAAATGCAATCACGGATGTCTGTTCTTATTTGTTTACGTATTGGATGTGTGATTTGATGGCCACGAACTGAGCCCTTTTGGTGATGTTGATCGATTCAACTCACCATTTGGTTAGAGAGGAACCTAATCTGTCATGCCCATTGATCCTGGACGCATTGATCATGAACGTTAGCTATAAAACTATATCCGTGTGTGTATATACAAAACGAAAGAAGTATATATGACGAAAGGCGTTAGTTAGTTGCAAGCATATACCAGTATTCTTGTCTCAGGTAGAGCATTAGCTATATGACATACCTTAGTAACGGCTGAGAGAATCATCAGGGACCAAATATCATCCACTTTGCCAGATATATAGAGGATCGATGCACAACATATATCAGGGGAATGAAATGCATAGAGAAGGCAGCACATTAAGGAGCTAGTTATAACCCTTCATGAATTTGCATCCGAAATAATTTTAAAAGGACGATAATCATGTAATAGCGCACTAGCCAGCAAGATGATGGTTAGACGCACAGCACTAGGTCAAGATCCTTTCTGCTATTTAGTCATCCTGACAATTTTGCTATCACTAGAAACATTACACTATCCCATAAAACCAGCCAATAGTCAGTCGGCATCTTAATTAGTCATTATCCCATAAAACCAGCCAATAGTAATCAGTTGGCATCTTAATTAGTCATCATGCCACCTACTCTCTCCTGGTCTTCCTAAACTAGGTCATAATTATATCTTCACCACACAATTACTAGTACTAGTTATAGCTAACAGCATAATTAGCACTTCCGTCAAGCTAGCTAGGTAAGTGTGACATTCTGAATATATATCTCTGCAGAAAGGCCAGTGGGTTCTCCACCAGCATGTACCGATCTACAAAAGTAAGAATTTTGTACGAGGCCAGTGGGTCCTCCACCAGTATGTACTCCTACAAAAGGAAGAGTTTTGTAGGATCGATACTGACAATCAGAAGGGATAAAATATTTCTAAAACTTTTTCTCCTAAGGTATTCAAAATCTTCACTCCAATGACCCTGATAGTCACTAAGTTCAGATGAAACCAACACGGCGAAGAAAAACAAAACTAGAAACAAGTGCCAACAAAAACAACAACCACTGTGTAGGGCCTATATGACCACTGGCCTGAGACCGGTCACACCGACAGGCCGGTCTGACTGCTGGCCTGAAGTTGATCCAACCTAAAAACTACTCGGGACAAAAGTTCAAATCTCAAGAACTTGCCCAATTCTCATCCAAACACATCCAAGTTTTGCATTACACTTGTTCAAGGTAATAGGAACTAAAACAATGAAGAATTACAATGTTCTTAGGTTCGAGTTTACCAAATGGAAGATAATCGAATCTAGTTCATAAGAACACCAAAAACTCTAAATCTCAAATTACTTCTTGCTAGTAATGATCTAAGACATAAGGCCTTGCAAACCTATTGTCACATATCCTAGCAAAGTAATTTAAGTAAGAGATTGGGTTATAACTCCCACGAACTCGAAATAACAAATCTAGCTCAAAAATAAGCAAAGCCAAGCAAGAACACAAACAAGAATATTGATCTATTTTAGTGGAGATTAAGGTTTACATACTCATGGATGATTACAAGGTGCAGCCAAAGCATAATTTTCTCTCTCAAGTACTCTCTCACACAACCATGGAAAAAGACAAAGTGGTAGAGCAAAAACTGAACCCTAGAATTCTTGGCCCTCACCACCTCCTCTCCTTCCCTTTAAATAATCAACACAATCTTAATGGGTCCGACCTATTAAGCTTACCCAAAAAACTAGTCAACCCCGCTAACACGGGTTTTATACATTCATACACGTTTCTTAAAGCATTTACAAGACTCAACCTGTTAACACTTTAGCGACTGACCCACTTGTCAATTCCAGCTCTTCTTGACCTAAACCACTTCTCTTTTGTATCTCTTTGTGCTGCGATTTTGATCAAGACACCAACCTGGTATTTGGTCAACTACCTGAATACCCTCGACAAAGCTTTTGGGAACTTTCCTTTGACTCTGTCTTCATCTTCACCCCAAAACATCTCCCCATGCTTTGACACACAGCCTATAGCACCTTAATGACTAGCCATCATATCTTCACGTATTTAGACTTCTCTAAACCATCACTACATATATCAACCTCGTCACTTGGTGCACCATATGTAGCAACTCGTCTCTTTACGATCTTTGTCTTCTCTGTGCTTCCCACTTGAGCCACGTAGCCTCATCTGGACTTGATGACTATTCTAAACCTCAACTTCCCCATCTAGTCTCGATCCATTGTCGTCGACCACTACATCCTCCAAGCCACCTGCACTAGCTGCACATCCAAAGACCAAGCAATCATATTGAGCACAAGTTACATTCACTTGACTCACGTTAGTCAAACACATGCATCATGCATTGTAACACAAACCCTCATAGCTCTCAAGCCATGAACCGACCTCGACCCAACTCAGTTCAACTCAACCTGATCTTTGGCCTCAGCCACCGATTTGACTGCTCATCCCACACTGGTAGAACTACCCCAGTTAGACCGCTAGCCATCAGCCATCGGCCGGTCTGACTAGTCACCCTAGTGTGATCGTATTTTTAATGCCGATCACACCGACCAACTCACCCTAGTTCGACCATTGCCCATGGCCAGTCCGACTACACACAACTAACACCAAAATGTACTCTCTGGAAAAAAGCAACAACCAACTAGAAATCAGTCATACCGCTTCTCTGGTCTGACCACTCCCAAAATCCGATCACACCAGACCCCCGATCAGACTGCCGTTCACAAGTTGGTTCGACCACTACCTCCCAACGGTCCGACTGGTCCCACTAACTGGTCCAACCAGGAACAATGACAGCAGATCTAAATTTTTTGAAACTATTGCAAAATTTAAATTTAATTCAACCAAAGTGTCCATTATCCATCTCAAACATATATTAAACAAGTACATGGTCTCTCAAATTTTGATACCCAATCAGCAAGAAGTTAGCTTCATATATACACAATTCTGATTTAATACACCATCACCTCCCAATAAATTAAAAGTTGAGAACTGGTGGTACAAATAATCCTCAGAAATTAAACTAAGATATGGGAATCATCCTAGCTCGATATTTTTCTGATCCAAATCTTGTAGAGCTTTTAAAATCACCGATCAGACTAGTAGGGAGGATGATTGGCACCTAACCAACACTAGGTAATCGCTTCTCCTAACCAACATTTGGCCCTTTTAATTTACAACCGGAGCCGAGGCCGAGCAGTAAATAATCATGCGCAATGCTACTCATCCACATCACTGGATAGGCACCAGTAGTAGAACTTCTCCAGGACATTCTTCCTCTTCCCTAGCTAGCCCCGCCTTAAGTACAACCCCTCAACAAAGACATGAGTGTGCAAGTATGGTTGTCCCCTTAAATTGGTGCCTCGACTCCCCTCAAGCTAAGCTAGCTAGCCTCCTCATCTCTCGATCCAAGCACAAACCTACTGCACTTCACACGTAGTGTCTGTGCTAGTCGTGTGCCACACACACACCGCTCCGGCTTCCACGAACCAAGATTCCAATCTACCAACGCTCCATCTTTACCCCATCCAATTCGATTGATCGATGGAGGGTAGCAGCAACTGCCCGGACGGACAGTCGTCGGGCGGCAGCCCGGAGGATCGCGGCGGAGGAGGAGGAGGCGGGCGGGAGCCGGTGCGGTCGCGGTGGACGCCCAAGCCGGAGCAGATACTGATCCTCGAGTCCATCTTCAACAGCGGCATGGTCAACCCGCCCAAGGACGACACCGTCCGCATCCGCAAGCTGCTCGAGCGCTTCGGCGCCGTCGGCGACGCCAACGTCTTCTATTGGTTCCAGAACCGCCGATCCCGCTCGCGTCGCCGCCAGCGCCAGATGCAGGCCGCAGCGGCCGCGGCCGCCTCCTCCTCCGCCGCCAATAGCTCTCCAGCTGCCAGCGCCACCGTAGGCCTTCCGTCCGTCGTGGTCCATCCCATGGCCATGAGTCGGAGCGCGTGCCAGTATGAGCAGCAGGCGAGCTCCTCGTCGTCATCGGGAAGCACTGGGGGGTCGTCGCTGGGGCTGTTCGCGCACGGCGCGGGTGTGTCGGGCGCCGTCGGCGGTGGGCACTTGCAGGCCTCGTGTGGCGCGTCGTCGGCGCTGGCGTCGGGGCTGATGGGGGACGTTGACAGCGGCTGCAGCGACGATCTCTTCGCCATCTCGCGGCAGATGGGGTTTGCGGAGAGCCCCCGCGGCTCGTCCTCGGCGGCGCCGAGCACCGCCGCGCAGCAGCAGCACTACTCGTGCCAATTACCTGCAGGTGAGCTGAGTACGCACATCGATCTTGGTTAAGTACGTGATTGTTCCCTTCAATTGGTTGGTTCATCGATCTTATAGTCTCATACATGTGTAATTCCCATGTATCTTGTGCCGAATAATTGTTAGGTTATTTGTTTATTTTCATCGAAAAGACTCTAATTTGTAAACTTTTGATAAGTTTTTATGCGGTTTTTGCTAGTGGGTATGCATCAAACAACTGAACGAACTTTTGATGATGTAAATGTTGATTTCACCCCTACAATTTTGTTTGTTTGTAAGTGATGCAGAATTCAAGGAGATCTAGCTTGGATCTTTTTGATGGATACTTTATTTGGTCTTCATTACTTAGTTACGTCGATTCTTGTTCTTTACTTCTTCGATATAGTTCGGTTACCCTGCTAGCTAGTCTACCGGTGCATAAGATTATAGTACATGATACATATGTCGTCCTCTCCACCATGATATGTGTCTGGTCTTAACTTTTGTATACACTTGATCCAATTCCAAACAGTAACTAAAAACCGAAAATTGCATGAGAAAATGAACAAATTTAGTTATTTCTCATAGATTCTGGACATGCATGCATGCATATTCATCTTCTTTTGGGTGCCTCTCTCGTTCGTCTATCGACTTAAGCCTCCAAGTGGCACATGCATGGAATGGAATTAACACGTGTTTGCATTATCCAATTACTTGATGCCCATTGTGCTAAATAGCAAATTTATCAATGAACTCTGGTTGCTTTAAGATTTCCTGCATGCATGCACATGTACACCCGCGCAATTTGATTTTTTCCTTTTTTTTTTACTAGCATCAATTGATAACCCATTATTAGTGAGAACTAAATTAAAGCAAGGAATGGTATGCTGGACAAGCTAATGGTGCTATAATTCATGCATGCTTGCATTTGCATGCATGCAAACATATGTCATGTCCATGCATGCTAGCAGATAACATTTGCTCCTCTTATGGCAGTACTTGGAATAAAAATGACTAGGTCTATATATGCAATATGCCCATATGATACAGAGGTCGCAACCGTGAGTAAACGGTAGTACCGACCCAAGGACATTTACATATAATCTGACCAAAGAATTTTGTTTGGCTTATGCATATGTTTGTTAATTTTGTCATCAGTTGAGCTGTTCATTTTTTTAGTGGATTATATGCTGGCTGCTGATTGATTGGCTGGTTGCCTGCTAATTCCAGCGACGATCACGGTATTCATCAATGGAGTTCCAATGGAGGTCCCGAGGGGTCCAATAGACTTGCGAGCCATGTTCGGCCAGGATGTGATGATCGTCCACTCCACCGGGGCCCTCCTCCCAGTCAACGACTATGGAATTCTAATTCAGAGCCTGCAAATGGGAGAAAGCTATTTTTTGGTAACCATCCATATCACCTCTCATCGATCTTTCTCATCATCTCCAATAGCCCATGCTATTTAATTTCTTCACGAATGCACTCTACACATACACATTCATGCATGCACACGCTTGAAATGTAGTCTTGTTCGATCTCTGCTTTATTTCCCTGCATGCTTGCATATGATCATCTTACATTGTTTTGTTCCTGATCCCACAGGTCACGAGGACAACTTAAAACTGCCGGAGTAGATAAAGATATCTCTACTCAATACTCATTCGATCAAATGCATGTGCCGGCCGGGTGCAGTTCTTCACCCATCATAACGGGATGTTTGCATGCATCGTCCATCGAGAAGCAAGCTGCTAGCTAGGATAAGTAATATATATATTGCACCATCAGTCAAGTACTACGTACTTATATGCCCTTAAACTTACGAAAGCGTGGGCGGCCAAGTTTCTCATTACATTACGGGTTACAATAGTTGTCTTCTCTGATCATTTCCGTTACAGGAACATGCGTGCATGTATGCCCTTGACAGTCGAGCTATATATATTCTTTTCAGTTAGCTATATGCATGCTTGTACTCCATTAGTTTATTATCGGGATGTAATGCTATATCTATCAGCCAAACGCGCTTGGAATGTTTGCCCTTAATTTATGGCCGAGTGGAAATCTAAACTGTGATATTTATTCGAACTACATTTGTCTGTGGTGTGTGGTTGTCCATATTTTTTCAATTAATTAAATAGGGAACAGAAATTACAGAGAGAAACTGATGTGCCACAAAAGGCGGTATAAATATAAGGACACCATGATGCTCAGGCTCCATGATTGAGACTTTTCATCTATGATTGATTTAGCATGTTAAATCAATAACTTCCTTTTCAAATTGATGCCTTTTTGAATTAATAAATGTTATATCATTACACTTGCACGTATCTAAAAACAATCCAAAGGCAGGGAGGCTTGGTACCTTGTTTGAACTAGTTAATAAATTAGTTAAACTTGATATCCAAGAAATTTTAAAATTTTTCGCACACGATATATATCTATTTTAGTATTTTAGACTATGATGTCCAGGCACCAAGAAGTACTCATTATTTTTACTTATACACACACACTGATCCTTGAATATTAATAACCATCGTGTAAATGTTCCAGTGTAGACTTTTTTACATCACAGAATAATGTGTATATTCAATAAGGATTGTGCCATATATATGTCCTATCTTTAAAAGATTCTCTTATTTTTATGACTTTTGATTTATGTACTATTGTACATGTTCTCTTGCCTATCGAAGCCTACGCCTGGTACAAAAATATCTGTACAAAAGCCAAACACCGGTTCCCACCTAAAAATTAAAAATTAGGCTACCACATGAATATCGTATCCCGTTATTAGTATAGTTTCCACGAAGCTTAGCTCATATGCTAATTTCTCACCGAAGTTTTCCCCTCTCCAATTCTTAGTTAATCTGCTTAAGTGCATCACTTGATGTTCCCTTTTAAATTGCTCCCCCTCTAGGTGTCAAAATTGTGGCACCTAGCACATGCATGTTGCACATGAACCCACATGCATGCAGGAGACAAATATGATACGCGCCTCACACACAGCTTTATTCGTTGCATGTAAAGAGAATCCCACAGGTGCTGAACCCATAACACCGATGGATCGATGATGCATCGAACATTGCTGCAGACTGCAAAACAAGACATAAGAAATAATATTAACCAGGCTAATTTCCAGACGCGGCTAGATCGTGCAGTGGTCGTTGTAGCTATAGCTAGCTGTCCCCAGACGGACGCGTCAAGCGCGCCTCAGACTGGCCGGCTCCGACTCCGGCACGGCAGCACCTGCCCCCCACCGCCCCTTGTAGCCTATCGGGAAGCAGAGCGCGTCGGTCTCTCGTGATTTCCCCCCAAAAGCACGTATTTTTACACGGTTTCCTGGCGCTCTGTACGTTCTGTAGGAGTACACGGTTTGGAGCTTTGGATCTGGTAATTGCTCTCCCAGCTTATCGATTGATTAACCAAATCTGCTTCTTTAATCTGTTGTACGTACGTGGATTAAGGTTAAAGTAATGGGCTAAACGGAATTTAGATCTGCAATGTTAAGTGACAAGCCAGGGGAGATGTCGGTCGGGTGTCATGTTCTGGTCCCTCTCTCGGCGCTTTCCTTCCTCATCTTGCCAAATTAAAGTTTGGCATCACCCTAGGCAGGGGCTGTGGATAGGCATTTGCTCTGCCAAGCTAGTCAATTTATTTAAGACGACTCAGTTGCTTTGAATAGTAAACCTTCGGGTTGTCCATGCACGCACCAGCTGTTAGTGCTTCGATCTGCCTACCATTGAGATTAGTGACTTGTGAATATTTGCGCAGACAACGATGGTGCATATACATATGCCTTGCGTTGTTAACGTGGAAAACCAGCGTTCTTAGGCTCCGCTCATTTCAGCTTGAGTTTTTGGCCTCTAGCTTGTTTTTCACTATTTCTAAATTTTATTTTTTTCTGGATTTTTGAATTTTTTTTGAGTTTTTTTGCTGGTTCTTTTTTGCTATATTCGTTTGTATTGTCCGTGATGGACTAACCTATTTTTTTTATTTTTAAATTTTTTAAATTTAATTACGTCAAATAAGTCACTATCAGTTATAGTGTAATTTCAGTTAGATATAATACAATTTTAACTATAAACTAATTTATTTTAACCCAACCAAATAGTACCTAAATTTTATGTATCAATCAGTTACCTGCACTTGACATGATTCACGACTTGGTCCACACCCCATATCGACCTTCCCTCAGTTCCCTGTTTCACCAATCAGCATCGCACTCGCCAACTAATGTAACTATGCTGTCGTTAAGCTACGTACTTCAGTACACAATGCTCTACGAGATTTCTAACTTTTATTGACGGTTAGTAGTATCTTGCCAACGGTGATAACCCTTTTGTAATAATTATGTCAAGTGCCACGTCTTGTCAACAATTATGTTATCGGTGATTTTTCCTTACCATAAAAAAAGAGATTAGGATAACATCGTCGGCAATATGAGAAAAAATATTAAAAGAGTCCAATAACCGTCCGTCATTAAAAACTATCAGGAAAATTGCAAATCTTCTAGTGATGCATAGGCCTCGAATAGTTCCTCAGTGATTCAAACCCATGCATCCTGCTATTGTTGCCAGTGAATATACTATAAATGGTTATGAGTTTTGCATGAAGGGACAAGTATAATATTTCTAGAAGAAAGATAACTAGGAGAACAATTATTAACGACGGAAGATGTAGTCTTTAAAAGTCATTAATGACCAAAATTGTAGTTGTTAGTTGTTGCTAAAGGTTTTTTAACAACGGGATAGTGTGTCATTGTTAATTATGAAGAAACAACGATCATATTTTTAGTATTAATGACCACTGTTTAGTTGTTGCTAACATTTCAGTGGTCCTTTCATGATATTAATGACCACATGTTTTATATTTACGACCACCTTTTTCTATCGTGGAAAGTATTGCAATATGTAATTAAGAATATAAATAATCAAGAACATGTCAGTAAGAACCACTTTTTATTCATTGAAACCAAATAACCTGAACTCGTTCTTTGCATCCAATATTAAAAATGTAATACAAATCCAGTAACATTCATAAAAAAAGTCATTCAATGCATCATTATGGTGGCTACCCTAATTGAACACCAAAACTACAACTAGAAATATGATAATTTTGCTAATCTTCAACTAAGAGGCGAATTATAACATTATTTTTGGTGAACGAATCAAAACATCCTTCATCAAACTATTGCCTCGTCGTGCATGTACTCTACTTCATTGGGAGCCCTAAAAAAAGAACAAGGTTTATACTTGCTAATAGATATAAAAAAAATACCATTCTGTTGCTTTTGAAGATGTTACCACTGGAATATAGCAATATGATCTCTGCTTCTCACGTTAACTTCTCTTTACCACTGCCTCTTATATTTACTAATTACTACTGCAAAAAAATTGATACGATATAATTATAAGAACCCAACATATCTCCAAGTATGGAAAGTGCCTATTCCAACCAATGGACCTGTTCTTTACGATTTCTAAAAACGGTTTTTGGCTTTTGCTACAGTACCTAACTTTCAAATGGAGTATTTTCTCAAGACGGGATCTACAAGTTAATTGTAGCACATGTTAAAAGCCTAACATCTATATCAACCAAAATCGCAAGCGAGTATCTCTCTCCATAATCTCTGTCGCAAATAGCCAAAATCAAAAAATTCAACCAACAGCCATAAGCCGTAGCCAAAATGAACAGGCTAATATCTGCAACCAAGCTATGTCCATATTATATTATTCACAACATAACTGTGCATGGAGGGAAGAAAGGGAACAAGATTATGGCTGGGTTCGGCTCTAGTTTCAGTTTTAGCTTATCACTTTTTGCTACAGTAACTAGCTTTTAAATGGTGCGTCTTTTGGGCTTAATTGATTGTAGTAAACACTATATCGAGTTCAGTTATACCGACCAAAATTCAAAAGTCATAAGTCATAACCCAAAAGAACCCACCCTGTATATATCCACAATCTGATAGGTAGTAAACAAAAGTGGTAAAGGAAGACCCCATGTAGATTGGTAGGCCATGTTTGGTACAGCTCCTGCTCCCAGCTTCTCACTAAATTCTCGTGGAGCTGTACCAAACACCCAACTTCTCAAAATGGTTGGATTCTGATTCTCGCAAGGAGCAGAGCTAGAAATGAACTAGAGTAGAGAAGCAGCCTTTTGGTGGATTCTCGTGGGGAGCCATCCAACTAAAACAAATATACCCATAGAATTTGATGGGAATTACCCGCAAATGCCACTGACCTAACCCCATCGCGTGCCCATCCCGCTCCTTGTCTCGCCAGACGCCGCCTCCCCCCATCTCTCGCTCCTCTCTCGCCCCGCCGCCGCCCTCCGGCTCCTTCTCTCGCCCCGCCACCGCCCTCCCTTCTCTCCCTCGCCCCGCCGCCGCCCTCCCTCTCTTGGCCCGCCGCCGCCCTCCCTTCTCTCCCTCCTTTCTCTTGCCCCACGCCGCTCCCTCCCAATCTCGCCCTTCTCTCACCCCGCCGCCTCCTCCCTCCGTCCACGGCACCGCCGCCGCCTCCCTCCCTTCTCTCGCCCCGCCGCCGCCCTCCCGCTCCTTCTCTCGCCCCGCCGCCACCCTCCCTTCTCTCCCTCGCCCCGCCGCCGCCCTCCCTCTCTTGGCTCGCCGCCGCCCTCCCTCTCTTGGACCGCCGCCGCCTCCTCCCTCCGTCCGATCCACGGCACCGCCGCCGCCTCCCTCCGGTCCCCAGCAGCGCCGCCGCCGCTTCCACCATCTATGTGTTAAGTACAGGTGAACAAAAACCACTTCTTTGGCAGACAAAATTAGCTAAATGGTTTGGCTAGAATTTTGATTGCAAATCAATGATGGCTTGACATAGTTTGCTGTTTTTTCCTCAGCAATTCTCCTCTTGGCCGAAGACCGGATGTTAATTGTGTGTTGATTGCAAACCATCTATGATGTTTGTGTACAAAGTTAATAACAGATGCGTGTTATTATGGTGAATCTTGTTGTTGCCTGGGATTTTTCATGTTATTGTGGTGAAGTACTTGTAAGAATTATTTGGTGAATCTTGTTGTTGCCGGCATTAACACCGAGGAGATGTCATGTATGATACGTAAATAACATGAGCTTGTGCATACACTGCAGAATGTTAGAAATTGTAAATAAGAAGTTTTTGTATGCGACATCGTATGATGTAAAGACCTGCAAGATATGGAGATCACTACTGCCTGTTCATTGCGGTTCATGCATGATATGAGCTAAGGACATGTGTTGTTTCAATTTTGCTCACTGATTTCCTGTTTCTTTGAATCTTTCATTATCCACTATGATATGTAATTCTCAAAACTATGCTTCTGTGGTCATTTTGTATCTATTTTTAGCTATCGAAGAGATTAGGACAAATGCTTTTGATCTTATGCACAAACCATTTACCTATATCATTGTGATCTCATACAATAATTGTGATAATTATATCTATATCATTTACCTACGATATTGTCATAAATTTGCATCTGTATAAGAAAATTGCTCTTAAACTCTCATAGGTATAGCTACTGGCCGAGGTATTGCCGACCCTAGTTCGCCATGAGAATGTTCTACATAAAACTACACCACCGGTCAAAAAGGAAAAAAGAGAAAGAAAATCTAGTTAAATTGAAGTGTCAAAACTAGGGGTAACATGGTCTATTTCCCTCAAATCTCCTCTTTTATGAATCTGGAGCCAACTCACTAGTCAAACGCTTTTCAGAGGCAACTCCAGATTCTCAAAGAAGTGGATTCTCGGAGAATCCAGAGCAGAAGCTGAAAAATGAGAATCTGAAGCTCTACCAAACAGGCCCGTAGTGTTCATTTGGGCTTAAGCTTATGGCTTTTGGGCTTTTTGGCATTGTTTGAGGGTTTTTTCATTATAGTTGTTGTAACCTTTTTTAGCATAATTAAATTTAAAGAAATTAAAAATAAAAAAATAGGTTCTCTCATCATAGATAATGCAAAGGAATACGGGAAAAAAGAAAAGGCAAAAAAGCTCAAAAAAGCTAAAAACCAGAAAAGACGAAATTAAGAAGTTAGAAGCTAAAAGCCAAAAGCTTAAGTCCAAATGAGCAGAATCGCACTTGGATCTAATAAAACTTTTTACAAATGAAAACTGAATTTAGTATGAACCTAAGGTTAAATTAAACATAAGTACCTAACAACTGTATATTCTAATTATTGTCCATTTCCATACCTTCATGAATACAAAGACACCAATATTTCAAAAGGATCTTGCATACCCACATTTACATGACATCCTCTCAGGGCAGCGATCTTAGTTGACATTAAGATAAGTCGTACCTCATGTGAGCAGTTTCTGAAAGTGTTTTAATGAAGAAAAAGTGGGCAAGTTGCTGACCTGGCAAACAATCTGGATGAAGTGAATTCCCAGAAGTTTTGAGAACTAGAAGAACCATGTAGCAGCCGAATGTAAGCTCTATCTTTAGAAATAAGCTAATAAGTAAATAAATTATTTCTAGTGGTTTATGTGAAAAAAATTGATAATGCACATACTGAATTCTGAATATGCAGTTCTTCGCCTCTGGAAGAAAACCAATGTTATGTCTGTTTGACGCGAGGAATCACTCCTGGATTTCTTGCCTTGGTGTATGAGGTGCGGACGTGTCAGTGTACTAAAGTACACAAAAATAAATAAGCACAACAAAAGTAAAGAAATATGTATTTTATTCATTCATTTAAGAATAACAAAATTACAAGTTTCGTTTGTGTATATGCGCTCCATAGCCTACTTTGTATAGTAGATTTGATATAGGCGACGTGGTCTCCTGGTTCCTGATGCCTCGGAAGGGTCCCAGTTAATTACATCTGCAGGCAAACCCATAGAATACCTCCGATTAAGCTGTGCATTGGTCGTCGTCTTCAGTCTTCGCTTCACGTTCTCCATGCATGTGATGAATATTTAATGTAGATGTGGGCGTTGGTATTATCCATAACCTCATCGGTCTATGGGGCTACTGACAGCGTAGACTTTGCATTGGCCGCACTCACCCATGCTGCTCAACCCCGTCGGTATCAAACGACACAAAAATTTAAGGTGGTTAAAAGTGTGAATGATTTACATCAAGCATGACTGATCTAACAATACAATAGTATAATCAGTGTAGTAGACGTATTTAATTTGGGAGGTGAGGCTGGTGGAGCAAAAAGCCCAGGTTAGATGACAAGGTGGTCAAAAGTGACCAACGGGAAGGACCCCTCTGTAGTACAGTCTCACTTAGCCATACTTAGGTGTCGTAAGGGCAAATCATCCTTACTTTTCACAAAGCAGGACGCCAGGGTCCAGTATCGACATGGTCGAAAGTGATCGTTGAAAAAGACTCCTCGAAAGCCAGAAAGCCATCGACACTCGGGAGTGATTGATAGTTGAAAAGTCAGAGGCCACCAGCCATCAAAAACAGCCAGTAGTTGAAAGCCTCTAGATATTTGAAATAGCCAGTAGTCGGAAGCCATCAGGCATCGCAGTAGCTAGGAGTCGAAAACCATTGGGTATTGGAAATAGCTAGTAGTCGAAACCATTAGGCATCAGAGAAGCCGGTAGTTGGAAACCTCCAGATATTGGAAATAGCCGGTAGTTAGAAGCCATTGGATATTGGAGCAGTCGGTAGTCGGAAGCATCTAGATATTGGAAATAGCTAGTAGTCGAAAGCCATCATGATTGAAATCCAACGGAAGTCGTTTGTGGTTGAAATCCATTGGAAATCATCTATGGTCGAAAGCCATCCTGGTCGAAACCCATCAGAAGTTGCCCGTGGTCAAAGCCCGTCATGGTTGAAATCCATCTTGGTCGAAACCCATCGAAAGTTGTCTGTGGTCGAAGTCCATCATGGTCAAAACCCATCGGAAGTCGTCTGTGGTCGAAGGACCCCTTTGTAGTACAGGCTCACTTAGCCGAACTCAGGTGTCGTAAGGGTAAACCATCCTTACTTTTAACAAAGCAGGACGCTAGTGTCCAGTATCGACGTGGTTGAAAGTGATCATTTGAAAAGACTCCTCGAAAGCCGGAAAGCCATCAACACTCGAGAGTGATTAATAGTTGAAAAGTCAGTGGCCACTGGCCATCAGAAACAGCCAGTAGTCTGAAGCATCCAGATATTGGAAATAGCCAGTAGTCGAAAGCCATCGGACATCGCAATAGCCGGTAGTTAGAAACCATCGGGTATTGGAAATAGCTGGTAGTCGAAAGCCATCGGGCATCGAAGCAATCGATAGTCGAAACCTCCACATATTGGAAATAGTCGATAGTCAAAAACCATTAGATATCAGAGCAGCCGATAGTCGGTAGCCTTCAAATATTGGAGATAGCCAGTAATCGAAAGCCATCATGGTCAAAATCCAACAAAAGTCATCTGTGGTTGAAATCCATCACAAGTCGTCCATGGTTGAAAGCCATCATGGTCGAAACCCATCGGAAGTTGCCCGTGGTCGAAGCCCATCATAGTCAAAATCCATCAGAAATGGTCCATGGTCGAAGTCCATTGTAGGATCGGAAACGGCAACAGAGGGGGGGTGAATGGTGCCTTAAAAATTGCCCCCAAAGTATTCTCAAAGATCTCTCCTCTCCGATAGCTATAGAAGCTACGAAGAAGGAGGATTTATGCTCTCTGGAAATTCCAACACACAGAAGAAAGAAGCATAGCAAAAAAAACTAAAGCAAAGCAAGCAGCTGAAAATAGCTCACAGGAAAACCACCCAGGCCGGTCAGACCGCTCCCAAACCGCCGGTCTGACCGCCCATGGTCCGCCGGTCTGACCGCCCATGCTGCACCGGTCTGACTGCCGGCGACCACTCGGTCTGACCACTAGGGTTAGCGGTCTGACCGCCATGGGTGGACCAGTCTGACCACCGGTATGAAACCGGTCAGACCGCCCTTTGGTTCAGGCAGGAGCAGAAATCACATAGCAGTCGACTGGAAACTGAAACTACTACAACTTGCTGATTTCAAGGAAAATGGTGAAATGCTTATGTTCTTTTCAGGCCAAAGGGCTAGGCTTCAATCTAAATAGCACTAAGACCTGAGAAATCAAGAGAATGACAAACATGAGAGCAAGTATCCAAATTTGAGCTAGAATCTGAAAACAGTTAGAGAATTGAGCTGTTTTCCAAATTGCTTGCCATTCTTGAGTTTTTTGCTCATGAACCTTTGCAATTAGCTAAGCAATGACCTCAAGGCTTGAAAACACAAATCTTAAGCCATCTTCTTTAAGAGAAATCAATAAATACCAAAGTGTCCTGCCTTTAAACCCTAATAAATGCAGAGCAGAGTAATTTGAGCGAAGGACAGAGAATTGACAGGAATCAATGAATCTTCCATTTGCTCTTGGGAATGGAATAGCCAAATGACCTTGAGTATTTTCCCATCACAGAGCAACCAAGAGCCAGCAACTTAAGCAAGATTCACTCAAAAATACAAAGAGGCAAAGGGACAACCGAGAACAACAAATAGCAAGGGAAAACTAGAAATGCAGACATCTCAAGCAAATGATAACTCAGATTGATACACAGAGATTACAACCATCTCAATACATCCACATACGCAATTGAAAAGAGGTTTAAACCATCTCACTACATGCTTCTCAGTATGAGATGAACCCACGAACACACACACAGCACACTCTCTGCTTCAGCTTAGCTCACTTCCTTGCTATTCTCTCCAGCCAACTCCCCTCCTCATATAGAGGGAGCTCACATGAGCACACATGCTATGTTGTGGCTACAGACCAAACAGAGAGAGAGATGGTAGTGGAGAGTGATGAGGATAAGTGTAATGGCCTGGGTCCTCCCCATGGCTTACTCATATATATATATACACATGAGGAGTGCTTTTACAGCTATACCCTTACATCTGGTTATCCCCTCTGGGGGCAGTTATGTCATTACACATGGCCTATTCTGGGCCTTATAATCTCCTACCAGGCCTGCTGGGTTTAGGTGGGGGCCACCCCTACGACAGGAGCCTCTCATGGTGAAGGGCTTCACAGGGCCGAAGCCATGTCGCCGAGTCCTTTGGCCCCCTCCGTCCCCTGCGGCCTGTGAATTCCTCCAAACTTGACCCGGGGCTGTGCTGTGGCCGAAGCAGATGCGTGTTCTTCCGACCGTCCACGTGGCGAGGCGTGCTTGGCGCGGTGCGGGCCTTGAGGCGTCGTGACCATCAATGTGACGGCGGACTCCCGGCGTTTGGACTTCTGGGGCGCGCGCGCGCCCCCCGCTTGTGCTTCCACCGGTTGACGTGCCGCCGATTGGCCTCCCTCCACGGCGGCGACTCTTCGCCTGGTGAGGCCGTGTATAAATATGCTGGCGACGGGGGCCGCTCCCTAGATATCCCTTGCTGTACATCCCGTACCTGTTCATGGTTAGCTTCTCATGTGTAGGGAAAATTTTGTTCACCTGCGTTTGATGACTGCGTCGACTGGCGTCAACGCCCGCGAGCGCCGGTGAACAAAACACGTCCTATTTGTGGGAATGCTTCACAGCTTGAAGCGGAGATGGCAAGGCCTGACTTGCTCTCGTAGACAGATATGAAGTAATCCATACGCTCTGACCGTGCGAACGAGCATATGCTGGTGTGGTGACGCATATCTGTTTACGAGATCATGTCTGTTCTTGCCGCAAATTGACCTTTGCGTGTTCGAGTTATGGTGGTCGTATGTGCTGTTCTTCGTTCTTCAAGCTCGTTCCATCCCCATTCTTCGAGTGGGTGGCAGCGGAGGTTGGCGCCGAAGTCGAAGTAGACGCGCACGCGCTCCGTCCCCCACCCTTCGAACGGGTGGCAGTGAAGCTGGCGCCTAATCGAAGTATACGCGCGCGCTCCGTCCCCTACCCTTCGAACGGGTGGCAGCGAAGCTGGCGCCTAGTCGGAGTAGACGCGCGCGCTCCGTCCCCTACCCTTCGAACGGGTGGCAGCGAAGCTGGCGCCTAGTCGGAGTAGACGCGCGCGCTCCGTCCCCTACCCTTCGAACGGGTGGCAGCGAAGCTGGCGCCTAGTCGGAGTAGACGCGTGCGCTCCGTCCCCTACCCTTCGAACGTGTGGCAACGAAGCTGGCGCCTAGTCAGAGTAGACGCGCGCGCTCCGTCCCCTACCCATCGAACGGGCGGGAGCGAAGCTGGCGGCGAAGGTGGCGCCTTCGCCCCGCGAACGCCGCCGCGTGGGCAGTGACTTGGGGTCTTGTGATGCGGTCTTGCGCTGTAAAGGTTCCTGGAATCACGCCGGCCCCTGGTCTGCCAGGGTTAGGTTCCCGTACCGTGCGACCCGACGCGCCCGGGGCACGCGGCGGCCTATGACTGGTGGGCGGCAGGATGTGGACGGTTGCGTGTTTGCAGCCGCTCGCCGCTTCCCTAGGCAAGGGGGACACTGGGCGGGCGGTGAATGGCGCGGCACCGGAGCTTTTGTGATCCCCTGGCCCACTGGTGCGCCTATAATAGCGGCTAGGTAACGCCGTGTTGTGATGGTCCTTGGCGCCCGTGGTCTTGACCTTCCAGCGTTGGGTGGGGCGTTGTGCTGGACGGGTGCTTGTACGACTGCGGTCGCGCCTCGTACCCGGACCTTCGTGACCCTTCGCTTTCAATTACGGGGAATCGTGCGGGGCGGGTCTTTACACCGCTGCGGTTGCATCCGGCACGCGGATCGTTGCGACGCTTCGGTAGCGGCGGTATGGGCGAGGTGGCTTGAAATAGCCCCCCCCCCCCCGTGACAGCGTCCCCGCACCTTTACGCCCTCTTTCCTGCCTGCTCCGCCTTCCACACCTTCGTGCTATCTTCACCGCTTCATTCTCGTCGTGGGAAGCGATGGCCTCCAGTAGCGAGCGCGGCCAGGCGGTTGGTGGCCCTGCCATTCGCCGGTGATCCTCGCCGTTGGAGGTGAAATACGCGCTCCAAGAGCGCGACCCGGCGGCGGTGAACCAGGAGCGGCTGGTGGCGGAGGAGGAAGGCACGTTCTCCGGCGAGCTAGGCCCCTCGCTCGTAACCGAGAAGACGATCCAAGGGCTCCTGCGCGCGGGGAAGTTGTCCGGGCGCCAAGACGTACGATTGCCCGCCGCCGACAAGACGGAACCGCATCCCGAACGGTCGGAGGCGGTCGTCTTCGTTGCCTTCTTCGACGCGGGGCTCCGGATCCCAGCGGCGGCGGTGGTGGGCGACGTGCTGCGGACCTTCGGGCTGGAGCTGGCGCAACTGACTCCGAACGCCGTGGCCCGGCTCGCGGTGTACAGCTGGGCCTTGCGCTCGGGGGCATGTTGGCCCAGCGCGTCACTGTTCGCCTATCTCCATGAGGCACGATGCCAGCCGAAGGGCCGGAAGGGCGGGACGCTGTCGAGCTTCGGTAGCGTCACTTTTATTCTTCGCTCGTCGTGCAAGAAGCTCTTCCCTGCGAGCTCAACTCGCGGGAAGTGGGAGTCCTACTGGATGAAGCGGTGGTTCTACCACCGTGTGGAGAGCGGGAGCGGCCTTGAGTGCACGGGCCGACCAATCGCGTTCAAGCCCTCGCCCGGCCGAACGCTCGATGATGAGGACAAACGGAGGGTCAAGCGGCTCGTAGGCGCGGCCGCCCGCCTCAACATGCGCGACCTCGCCGAAGAGTACGTGATGTACGGCGTGGCGCCGCTTGCCTACGACTGCCGTCTTGCCGCCGAGAGGCACCGAGACGACAATGTTTCGCCATGGGTTTGCTCGCTGCCAGCGCCGCCCGGTCCTCGTAAGCCTCGATCGCGTCCCTCCTTCGCTGACGCGAATCGCGTCGTATGTTGACGCGAACCGCTAGGGAGCACGAGCAGCGCGCGTCTGCTATCGCCAAGGCGAGGCTGGGGCGAATAAACCGCGTGTGCGAGGTCCTGGGCCTTGCCGTGCCAGACCGTGTCGCTCCAGACGATGGTGGATCGAAGAAGAAGACCTCGTCTCGAAAGAGGGGCCGCAGCGGGGCGCCTGCCGCTCCTGCTGCTAGTGTTTCCGAGGGCGCGGCGGACGCAGAGTCGGACTCGGCGAGGTATGCCGACTCGGGCTTGGGTGGCGCAAGCGCCGAAGGCGAGGTGTCTTCGGCGAGCGTCCCGGACGGCGGGTTTGCCGTTGGCAGCCGGAGGGGGGAAGCTTCACCGCCCGCCGAAGTCGCCGAGGCGGACCTCGCGCGGACCGGCGATGCCGAGGTGGAGCCCTCGACCGCGACCGCTATGATGCCGGAGGCGCCCTCCGCGGGGGTGCACGCAGCCGTGCTGCCTTTACCACCAGCGGTGGAAACCGAGGTGCCCCCTGCGACGACTGCCCCCGTGGAACCTTCGCCCCCGGGCGCGGCAGCCGCGGGGTCTTCCCCAACCACGGCTGCGGGGGCGGTGCCGCTGCTGGCTGCCCCGGCCAAACGGCCGTGTGTGCGGCCGGAGCTCCACTGGACACCGCGGGGATTCGTCGTGGCCATGGGCATCAGAAGCTTGTGGGACTCCAGCGCAAGTATCGGGGGCCCTGCGGCCTATGCGCCTTCTGCCCCTCTGGCCACACCGCCCGCCGCGCAGGGACAGCCGCCGTCCTCCCCGAACGCGGAGGCTTCTGCTCGCGGCGGGACCATTCCCTCTGCTACCGAAGGTAGGGTGGCTTAGCTTACTCTGGTGTATGCTTTTATACCTTGGGGTGCTTCACCCGTATCCCTGTTTACAGCGTTGCTCATTCCGGAGGGGGAGCACTCGGCGGAACGCGAGGCCTCCGAGCACGTGAGCCCCGCGGACTTCGTGCCGCCCCCGGAGACGCTGAGGGCGTGGCGCGGGATTGTAAATGACGCGGCCACCAGCGTCGACCCGCAGGTGCTACAGACCTACGGGGCGGGACGCCTCGAGGACGCCTTCGAGGTGTCCGGGGTGAGGGTAAGTACTCATACGACCACGCCTGAGCTTAGCTGAGTTTGCTAAGTCTTTTCCCTTCTACAGACCCTTGTGCTGGGGCAGGCCCTGCAAACGGCCTATGCTCGTAGCCGAACAGCGCTCGAGGATAGGCTACGGGCCGCCGAGGAGGAGCTGCGTGAAGCCTCTGGCGCCCGCTCTGCCCAGGACGCCCACATCCGCCAGCTGGAGGCGGAATGCGCCGGAGCGAGGGCGCACGCCGAGGGACTTGTTGCGTCGGCGCAGGAGTCGGCTGCGACAGCTGCTGAACGAAAGTTCGCGGCGGAACGGGACGGGCTCCTGGAGCAGGTCGCCGCGCTAGAGAAGGAAAAAGGCGAGCTTGCCTTGACTCTAACGGAGCGCAACCGGACGCGGGGCGACGCCTCGGTGGTTGCGTGGGATGCCATGCAAGCGCTGGAGAGCCATCTTCAAGGGATGGTAACCGAGGTGCCAGAGCGCGGCTTTGGCCCGGAGGAGTTGTCTCGGACCCTCCGCTGGGTCGGGGATGCCGCCAACGTCGCGCGCGGCGCCGCGACGTCCTTTGGCACCCACTGCGCGTACACTTCGGCCTGCTTGGTGTGCGCGCTCCTCTAGCACCGCGGCTGTACGCACGTCGCCGGGCTGGATGACCCCCAGCTGGAGATACCTGGCGGGGCCGGGGTAATGTCCGGCGCCGTCCGCACCGCTCGCCGTGCCCTCGGGCCCTTCTTCGACCGGATCTGGGGTCAAGTTGGGGCGGAAGCTGTACGGATCGAGCTCCGGAAGTCGCTCTACGGGACGGGGAGCCTCAGCCAATTTCTGGACGGGGTCCCTCGACGTGACGATGGCGGCGCTGGGCCCTCCGAAGGCGCCGGGAACCCGCAGGTCTGACGCAGTGGTGCCTAGGTGTAGGCGTGCGTTGTACTGTTCCTTGCCTTTGCGAATAAAGTACACACTTGCTGCCTGCATTCTGACTTTCGCCTATATCCCGGGCAGCTTCCATGCTGGGACCGGCTTCGCGCGGCCGACCTTTCAACCCGGCGACGCCTTCGACGCTGGCGAAGGGCCGAAGAGTCGCTTGACTTTTGGGCGAGCCGACCTTCTTCGAGCGAGGCCCCAGCTTTAGCGCGTGTTAAGGACGAACCCGCGGGGTAGCGGCTTAGAGCGGCCGGGATGTTGCCGGACCTTTGTACATGTGGTTTTTCCGGTATGCAAACTTCCTGGTATTTTAGGATATGCGCTGCGTGTTGATGCCACCGTTGGCGAAGTAGCTGCGCCAGGGTTCCTTGGAGCGGACAGTCCGTAGACTGACGCATGCGTAGGCGGACCTCCGCGGTTTGCCTTGCTTTATAGTCCGGAGACTCACGCGTGCAGAGGCGGACCTCGACGCTACGTCTTATTTAGAGTCCGTGGACTTGTGCGTGCGGAGGCGGACCTCGACGCTACGACTTCCTTTATAGTCCGGAGACTCGCGTGTGCGGAGGCGGACCTCGACGCTACGTCTTATGTAAAGTCCGTGGACTGGTGCGTGCGGAAGCGGACTTCGACGCGACGTCTTCTTTATAGTCCGGAGACTTGTGCGTGCGGAGGCGGACCTCGACGCTACGACTTCCTTTATAGTCCAGAGACTCGCGCGTGCGGAGGCGGACCTCGACGCTACGTCTTATTTAAAGTCCGTGGACTGGTGCGTGCGGAAGCGGACTTCGATGCGACGTCTTCTTTATAGTCCGGAGACTTGTGCGTGCGGAGGCGGACCTCGACGCTACGACTTCCTTTATAGTCCGGAGACTCGCGCGTGCGGAGGCGGACCTCGACGTTACGTCTTATTTAAAGTCCGTGGACTGGTGCGTGCGGAAGCGGACTTCGACGCGACGTCTTCTTTATAGTCCGGAGACTTGTGCGTGCGGAGGCGGACCTCGACGCTACGACTTCCTTTATAGTCCGGAGACTCGCGCGTGCGGAGGCGGACCTCGACGCTACGTCTTATTTAAAGTCCGTGGACTGGTGCGTGCGGAGCTAGGCTCAACGCTATGTCTTATTTAAAGTCCGTAGACTGGTGCGTGCGGAGCTAGGCTCAACGCTACGTCTTATTTAAAGTCCGTAGACTGGTGCGTGCGGAGCTAGGCTCAACGCTACGTCTTATTTAAAGTCCGTGGACTGGTGCGTGCGGAGCTAGGCTCAACGCTACGTCTTATTTAAAGTCCGTGGACTGGTGCGTGCGGAGCTAGGCTCAACGCTACGTCTTATTTAAAGTCCGTAGACTGGTGCGCGCGAGGGCGTCCCCCCGGTGCGTCTTGGTTTATACTCAGGCCGCGCGCGTTGGCTAAGCCTGCGCGCACCTTCACCGCGTACTTGGGCGTAATAAAGGAAGATTAGCGACAAACGGCGATCTTCATTACATCCCCGTTTGCGCGGGTGAGCAACTACAAAGGATGGGTATACTAACCGTTTGCCCTTGGTGTGGCCGAAGCCTCTAGTCGGTAGACATCTGCAGGGCCGGCCAGGGCGCCTGTGAATGGCCCCGCAGACCTCCGTGCAGTGACGCCAGCTTCTAGGAGCGCCGTTGGGTGTCGCGACGCGGGCACCTGGTACTTGGCTCGATGCGTCGAGCCATATCCTGGTCGCCTCGGACGGTGATGATGGTCCGGGGACCCGGGATCTTCATGCATAGGTAGCCGTGATGCGGTACCGCGCCGAAGGAGTTGAGGATTGGGCGCCCTAAGATGGCATTGTAGGGGTATGGAAGGTCGACCACGTCGAAGGTGGCATCTTCGGTCTGCACATTGTCACCTCGGCCGAAGGAGACTTGAAGACTGATTTGGCCCAGCGCCCGCAGGGGCTGTCCCCCGAAGCCCTGCAGTGGGATTCCCGAGGGCCCTAGGCGGCTTCGAGGGATCCCCATCTGGTCGAAGGCCGCCGCAAACAATACGTTCGCGGAGCTACCGCCGTCCACCAAGGCGCGCCCCACATCGCACCCCGCGATAGTGACCCGGATGACCAGGGGGTCCTGATGAGGGAAATCCACACCCTGGGCGTCGTCGGGTGTGAATGTAACTTCGTGCTGCGCCCAATCCGGCGGTGCTTGCGCTGGGTACGCCGCCACGTGATGTAGTCTTCGCGCATAGGCCTTCTGCTGCCGTGCCGAGGCGAATTCCAGCGCAGAGCCTCCGGATATGACGTTAATGACCCTGCGGTAGGTTGCGTCCGGGGCCTGCAACGACAGGAGGCCCTCCCGAGGCTGCTGTACGTGAGCTTGGATCCGTAGGGGGCCTTCCTGGGGTTGCATCCCTTGCGCCTGTACCTGCATCCCTTGCGCCTGTACCTGCATGGGGGCCTCGTGCGGGAATTGGACGTGGGCCACCGCAGGCGGGCGCGCCTCCGGGTTCCTGTCCCTGGCGACGCTGTCGCGCAGCGCCGCGATGGAGGTGCAGGCGCGGGTATCATGATTGCTGCGGCCGTGGACTACGCACCACAGTCCCTGATGCTGGTCGTCGTAATCTCCGCGACCCTTATCGTCGCGGCCCCTGCCACGGCCGCGCCCCCGGCCACGGCACCCCCGGCCGCCTCGGCCCGCTGGAGCACCCTCGTCGGACCCGCCTTCGATGTCGAGGACGTACTGGTTTCGCCTCGACCTCTGCTGGCCGTGCTTGGGATGATCGGACGACTCCTTATGCGAGTTGTCCCTGCGGTCGGGCGCGTCCCTGGACGACTCCTGCTTACGCTTTCCCTTCGAAGAACCGCCCTTCGGCGGGTCTTCGGCTTTTGCCGAGGCTCCGGCCTGGTTGGTGTCGGAGTCGTCACCTTGCCTTCGCCGCGCGTCTTCCTCCGCCCTGGCATACTCTTCCATCTTGTCGAGGAGCTTCGCCACCGTCTTGATTGGCTTTCGCGCGTTGTACTCGGCCATCGGGCCCGGACGAAGGCCCTGTATGGCTGCATTGACGATGGTGGTCTCGTTGACGTCCTTCACTTGACATCGAATCTTGGCGAAGCGTTTGAAGTAGTCCCGGAGCTTCTCCGAGGGTTTTTGCTTTACGGCAAAGAGTTGGTCCGCGTCGACCCGGTCGACGTAGTTTCCTTGGAAGTTGTTGTGAAGGCGGACGCGGAGCTGCTCCCACGCGTAGATGGAGCCCGGCTCTATGGTAAAAAACCAAGAGAGCGCCACTCCTTGTAGCGCGAGGGGGAGTCCCTTTGCCTTTGTGGTGTCGTCTCCGCCCGCGGCTTCGATCGCGGTTTCGTATACGCGCACGAACTCACGGGGGTCCGTGTCGCCTTTGTACGAGTCGATGGCGCTAGGAAACTTGAAGTCTTCGGGCCACGCCGCCTGCTGCAGCCCCGCCGAAAGCGGGGACTCCGGATCCACGCGCCGCAGCGGCACGCGGCTAGACGTGGGGGCTTCACGGCTGTCCGCCCTCTCCGGCGTGGGCTCAGACGCGATTACTGGCGCGGCCTGCTGACTCCGAGCCTCTTGTATATCTCTGACGGCTCCGCGAAGGTCCCCGAGCTCCCGCTGGAACGCGTTGAGAGCCGCCAGCAGGGCACTTTCCATCGCCGGTGCAGGCGGGGTCGCCGGTACTGCCGACGGGCGAATCGGCGCGGGGACGACCGCGTCGCGAGGTCCCGAGCTGCTGGTCGCTCCGTCGTGGCTACCTCGAACCGCCCGGTCTGCGCCCCCGGCGAGGGTTGTAGTGGGGGCGGCGAGGCCGGCTGTGGTTGCGTCGGCGGGGTCGGTTGTCGCTGCACCCGCGTCGGCGTCCTCGACCGCGGGGTCCGTCCTCGCAGCGTCGGTGACGGGGCGGGTCGTCGCGTTGCCGGTGGCGAGGTTGGTTGTCGCGGTGCCGGTGACGAGGTTGGTCATCGCGGTGCCGGTGACGAGGTTGGTCGTCACCGCGCGAACATCGATGTCTTCGGCCACCGCGCCTGCGTCGCCACCCGCGCCCGCCGCTGCCGATGTCGAAGCCCTGGTACTCATACGATGCTCCGGCCCGGCCGCCTTCTTTCCCTTCGCCGCTGCTGAAGAAGCTTTTTTCGGTGCCATCCTTCTTCTTCGGTCTTCAGGCTTGTCCTGTCCTCCCCACGGACAGCGCCAACTGTTGTGGCTACAGACCAAACAGAGAGAGAGATGGTAGTGGAGAGTGATGAGGATAAGTGTAATGGCCTGGGTCCTCCCCATGGCTTACTCATATATATATATACACATGAGGAGTGCTTTTACAGCTATACCCTTACATCTGGTTATCCCCTCTGGGGGCAGTTATGTCATTACACATGGCCTATTCTGGGCCTTATAATCTCCTACCAGGCCTGCTGGGTTTAGGTGGGGGCCACCCCTACGACATGCTACAAGGAGAAAATCAAGAAGAGGCAGCCCAAACCCACTCCATTTCCTCATACCCCCATGAGGCAAAAGTCAACAACCAGGATTTGGAGGGAAACCACACATTCCACTCAAGGCTTGAGTCAATTCTCCAAATTGCCCTCAAGCACCTTCCCGGAAGCTTCCCGCAACCGGCTCCTTGACCGTCTGGACCTCGACTCCTCCCTAAGTCTAGTCCTGGTCCGCTCCACTACACACGACCGCACCCGGTATCCTGACCGTCTGGACTCAGCTCCTCCCTGAGCCTAGTCCCGATCCACCTCGCCGCTGCCCGTCGTGTCCACCCAACTCCAACCGAGACCTCCGACTCCACCTGAGTCTAGTCCTGGTCTGTTTCATCGCACACGACCGCAACCGACATCCAACCGTCTAGACCTCCGACTCCTCCCTGAGCCTAGTCCCGATCCACTCGTCGTCGCCCGTCGTGTTCACCACCGGTAGCTCCAACTCCGGTTCCTCGTCTCCCGACTCGCAACCACCTCAGCAGCCTCGATCATCTTCGGCATCTCTGACCGTATGAACCTCAACACCTCCTGTGCCTAGTCCCGGTCCTCCTCGCCTCACCATGACCTAGCTCTGAAGTCCTACAGCCACACAGACAAGCAAACCGTCACACAGCACCGCACGAAACAGCATAATCAATGATAGCATTAGATAAAGGTACCCAAAACAAACTCAAACTCTCTAACACAACCGTCAATTACTCATCACAAACATGGGGACACCTCCACATGGTCTCTCATCCATCATGGTCGAAACCCATCGGAAGTTGTTCATGGTCGAAGTCCATCATGGACAAAACCCATCAAAAGTCATCTGTGGTCGAAACCCATTATGGTTGAAATCCATCGGAAGTGGTCCATGGTCAAAGTCCATCATGGTTGAAACCCATCAAAAGTTTTCCGTGGTCGAAGTCCATCATGGTTGAAACCCATTGGAAGTTGTCTGTAGTCAAAGTCCATCATGGTCGAAACCTATCAAAAGTGGTCCGTGGTCGAAGTCTATCATGGTCAAAAACCCATCAAATGTCATTGTAAGTCGGAAGCTATTGACTATGGCTCATGGTCATAGGTCGAAAGCCATCGAGCATGGCTCATGGTTGTTGGTCGAAAGCCATCGACCATGGCTCGTGGTTGGCAGTTGGAAGGTATAGACCATCGGTCACAAGCCGGTAATCAGGAACTATCAACCATCGGTCTTATCCGGGTACTATAGCAAGTCTACTCACTATAGTAAATAGGCTGTTGGAAGTCGTACAAGTATCAACGGCCGTTGACGATGCTCGAGTACAGTGAACGGTCGTGAGTGACCGAGTATCAAAGTCAGTCTGAGATGTCTGAGTACAACAGGTGGTCAGAGGTGTTTGTCTTGATCAACTGGTCGGAGGTGTCTGAGTATCAAAGGCAGTCAACGACGCTCGAGTATGGCAGGTGGTCGTGTGTGACCGAATATCAATGGCGGTCGATGACATCCTAGTACAGCATGCGATCGGTGATGACCGAGTATTAACTGCGGTAGGCGATGACCGAGTATGGCAGTCGTATGTGACCAGGTATCAGTATTGGTCAATGATGTTTGAGTACATGAAACAGTCATATGCGACCGATCACAGAAGGTGGTTGTAAGTGACCGAGCATAGGAGGTGGCCATAGGCGACTGAGTATCAAATCCATTGGTGACACCTTAGTATAGCAGATGGCCATAAGGGACTAAGCCCAGAAGGCGATCAATGATGTCTAAGTATCACTAGTGATTGATGATCGAGTAGCGCCATCCATCTCGCCCTGTGGAGCTATCATCAGATCAAAGGTACGAGTAGGACAAACCTGGTATATGGTGGATCATCGCGGCCGCACAGCTTAGTCGGGGCACGTGCCACATGCAAGAGCGAGAGGACTTCATGCTTCAAGCCTAATGAGATGATGGTGATCTTGCCAGCCTAGTCATTCTGGCCACTGGCTGCCCAACAACGAGCTCCAAAGCGCTTCCTCAACGACATCACCAGTAGCGATTGCAGGCATTGGTAGTCATCTCACTACTGCTGTCGTTTATTGGCCTGCGAGCTAGCTCTGTTTATCCCTCTGTCTAGGGTGCACGAGTGTGATCGGGTGTCTCTATCCCTCCCCCCATCTGTTTGTGTTCGTTCGTCTCTGTCTGTTCTTTTATAGGCATGAGCGAAAGGTCACAGGCAACGTACATGGCTCCCACATGGTGCCAATCATGTCATTAATTTTCAGATCAATTTCCTAGTCGATTACTGATTTCTTACCTTCTATACATTTGCTTTCCATATCAAAAAGACCAATCTCTTCCTTCCATCTTGGTGGATAGGCTACCATAAATTGGCTACACACCTTGCGATCAGCCGAGAATATGCGGCTGTGCTCCCGAGTTCATGTAGAAGTCAGAGACCAGTTAGAAAGCCTGGAGTCGGAGACCCTTCAAACTATAGTAAGCCTATCATAAGACACAGCGAACTGCTTAGTGAACCAAGCTTAAGTATTCGATCACTGCTTCAAGGACCTGTATGGTCGAGGAGCCGGGATTGAGCAACCATGGTCAACGCAACCCATGAACTTAGAGGACGATCTTAACACATATATTTCATGGTCGGCTGGGAACTTGTGGCCATACGAGTACTCGGCGTAGCAGCCGGTTGAACTAGGCGTAGCACATACAAATGGCAGTGCCTTTTTTTCTTCTCAAACATATATCTCTGTATTTACCTTGACTTAGCATATTTGTACAAAAATACATCAAACAAATGCCCCCCCACAAAGTTGAGTTTGCTGCGCGAAGCGAAGCGGACTTAACTTGGCGACACTATCTTGGTAGTCAAACAAACGCCCAATTTTATGGCAGCCTTAAGAGTGTCCATGTACGTGTTTGCAGTTGTACTCGACTGGTTATCATAGTAGTTGATGTGTCCATGGGCTGCAATGACTGAATCATAGGTCGTAAGGAGTTGAGTTGCAGTTGAAGAGCCATGGTCAAACTATGACCAGATCTATTTGATCGATGAGTGTTGTAGCACCAAATACTGCATGGTCAAAGCTCAAGTACCGTATGGTCAAACTGCAATCGGAGCATCTGATTACTGAAGCGATCAGAGTGTTCACCATGTGTGGTTGAATAGCAATCATATCCATAGGCTGTCTTACCTGAGGAGGTTAGTATAAACACAAAAGAGGGAAAAGGAAGAAAAACGGAAAGTTAGAATTTGTGTGTCAAGGCAGAAATCACACCAGATTGCTCTATTGAGGTGAAAACTATGCCAGAATATACTCATGTTGAGTCAAAAGACCATGCCACAGTATACTTATTTCGAGACAAAAGCCCATACCATAGTATACTTATGTAGAGGCAAAAGATCGTGTCGTAGTATACTTGTGTCAAAGCAAAAGACCATGCCATGGTATACTGGTATTGATGCAAAAGACTATGCCATGGTATACTCGTATTGAGACGAAATACCATGCCATGTAATCGTGTTAAGGTAAAAGACTATGCCATATAACTGTGTTGAGGCAAAAGACCATGCCATATAATTGTGTTGAGGCAAAAGACCATTCCATATGACTGTGTTGAGGCAAAAGACCATGCCATATGACTGTATTGAGGCAAAAGACCATGTCATATGATTGTGTTGAGGCAAAAGACTATGCCATATAACTGCTTTGAGGCAAAAGACTATGCCATACAACTGTGTGGAGGTGAAAGAACATACCATATAACTATGTTGAGGCAGAAGACCATGCCATATAACTGTGTTGAGGTGCAAGACAACACCATAATATTGAGGTGAAAGACCATGTCAGAGTATACTTGTATTGAGGCGAAAGAGCATGCCAGAGTATATTTGTGTTGCGTTGGCGGTGGAACCACCTTTAGTCATCTTCAATTTGCGATGAAAGCTCATACCACATTCTAAAGGTATTTTATTGACCTAATCATGACCGTGTAGCTGTTACAGTGCCTGCCAACTAGGTAGAAGGGTTTCACAAATTCGCACTAGCCGCACTGGTGTGCTACACTGCTCCCGCATGTGATAAGTCATTACTGTTGAATGGAAATGAATAACCATCAAAGCCTGTTGTCAAATGAAACACATGCTGAATATGTTTGTGCTAAGGCAAAAGCTCTTTCCATAGTACATTGTATTGTGGTGGACATCCATGCCCCAGAGAGTAAATAATCATCCGGATCATTGACATATGGTGACTTGTATCAAGGCCAAAAATAATAAGGTAATCCACTGAGGCCACATAAATATCTATTGTGATGCTGGTGACCCTCTAGTCATCTTTAATTTGCAGCAAAAGCCCATGTCGCATACTGAAGGAGCTTTATCGACCTAGTCATGACCATGTATCTATTATAGTGCCTGCCAACCAGGTAGAAGGGTTTTGCAGATTCGCACAGGCCGCACTGACGTGTTGGCCACACGTACTGCTCCCACATATTAGGTGCAAATTGGTGTAAAAGATAAGGTGCCAGGATACCATTGGCACTGAAATAATTTAATATTGATGATAAGATGTCGGAATGCCCTAGACGACGTCTATGGTTGACAAGGTGTCCAAAAACCCTTGATATTAAACATATATTAATGTAGAATGTGAAGTATCAAAATGCCATTGACAAAGCATTACACGAGGATGGTGCAACCCCCGTTGTCATTAATGTAGGAGATGATCTGTCGGGAAGCCATTGATAGTTGACGCACGTTGGTATAGTGCCAAGATGACATCAACAGTGTATATCAGGAGGTGTCAGCGCTACCCCCGGTGTTGCTGATGTAGAAGATGAGATACTAAGGTGGCATCAGTCGCTGATTTATGCTCAAGTAATATAGGACACACCAGAATGCCGTCGATGTTTGATGGACGTAAAGATGATGTGTCCCTAATGCCCTTGATGTATATAGAAAAATTGGATGCCAGGATGCCGTTGGTGGTGTATACCAGGAGGAGTCGATGCTGCCTCTAGTTGTTGATATAGAAGATGAGATACTATGATGCCATCGGTCGCCAATTTATGCTCAAATAATATGGGATGCATTGAAATGTAGTCGGTGTTTGATGGACGCATAGATGATGTTGTCCTTGATGTCCTGAATGTATATTGACATAGAAAAGTTGGATGCCAAGATGCCATTGGTGGTGTATGTCAGGAGGAGTCGGTGCTGCCCCTGGTGTTATTGATGTAGAAGATGAGGTACTGCAGTGCCACCGGTCGCCGATTAACGCTCAAGTAATATGGGACACACCGGAATGCACTCGGTGTTTGATGGACGCATTGGTGATGCTGTCGCTAAATGCCCTTGATGTATATCAACATAGAAAAATTGGATGCCAGGATGCCATTGATGGTGTTGAGGTTAAAACCTTTCTCCTTCCCTAATGATCTTCAATGAAAGGCGAAGTCATCATAGCCGAGTTCCATGATCTGTCTTCTTGCAAGAACAGGTAGGTTTCACATAGTGCGCCTGAATAGTAGCAATGGCTGAACTAGGCATACATGCAAAAGAATATGCAAGCTATTTGAAGTAAAAAAATGGATTTTTTAATGTTGGCTTTCCTGTTGAGTGTTAGGTATAGGGGTGACCTCGGATAAGGTTGCTGAAGGACTTGGTTGTTGGACGTTAAAAAGTCATGATGATTACAACTCAATAATTTTACTTCTTGAAGTGTTCGTGCTCAGTGAAGGCAATGTTACTAGGTAACAGCGAACATCCTAATGCTTTGCCTCATCAAACCAGGAGACTCAGGTGGGCTAAATCAGGAAGAATGGTTTTGGGAAAATAGCTTAGGAGTGTTTGCCATTACTTTTGCTGAGGATGGTGAATGACTACCCTCCTCCTTTCAACTGCTTCACTTTGAGAGGATTCTTTCTATTGATTGCTAGAAAACTTTCAAACGTTTGAAGTGGGATTTTTTTATCCCTTTTCACTTGTGAGGATGAATTTTGCTTCCTTTTTTGCAATTCGTTAACATTGGAACTTGAACTCACTTTTTCAAAAGATTTTACATTACTTTATGAAGGGCACAATTTATTAGGAATTTGGAGAATAGCCATCCACCTTTATGGGCTAAATAATTCTCACATGCTAGATTTTTTTGTCACTTATTGTTATGCCTCACAGGGTGGCAAGCGGCTGCACACTAAATTGAACTTGTGTTGGCCTGGTAGCCCTTTCATGCTCTTTTCCTATAGTCTTCCTTGGGGCATGATGTCTCTGTAAGTCTGAGACATGTCGGGAAAATGAGGGACATGTCAACATCGCTACTCGAGAGCAACTCGGGTGAGCTTTTTCATTGCCCCTAGTAACAACTACTTGGCATCATGCCATGCAATGGGTGTAAGGTATAGTTTGCCACAAGTCATAAGGTAGCCAAATCTTCAGTCATCAACTTGACGTAATGTGAGGAAAGCCATTTTTAAAGGAACATTGATTATTTATTTATTTAAAGAAAAAAGAAGTATGCATACATGCTTGAAGTGCCATAACTTCTTAATGTCAGGCTCGGCTAGCGGTGTACTCATAGCTATGATTCAAATGCTACGATTCTTTGGCTCACTTTGGTGCCCATCACAAGCTCCATGATGTACTTCCCATAGTACTTGATCAGCTTTTTGCTGTCATACCTAAAGTAGTCAAGGAATGCCTTGTGCCAATCATCTTTATTAGCAACAATGGTCATGACGGTGTAGACCTCATACTCAATCGGAATAAGTTCAAGGACAGCAGGAAGGAGCCACCTCTCTTCAACAGTTACCAGTACGGATTCACCTGCCAGGAGGACGAGTGCCGCTGCTAGCTTGTCCAAAGTATTTGTCAGAGCACTCCTACTGTGCGGTACATGGTTGAAGCCACCGGCGAAGCCACGATCTAAGCTTCGAGTTGATGTAACTGTTGTCGAGTAATGAGTCAATGCGCCATTGTTGAAGCACCAAGTCGATCCATTCCATAGTATACACCGTCGTGGTCGAAGCGTCGAGTCCAAAAGCCATGGTCGAAGCATTGAGTCAAAGCAGCCATTGTCGAGGTACCAAGGCGATGTGCCATTGTCGAAATACCAAGTCGATGCATCATTGTCGAACTAGTCGAGTCGATGCACCGTTATCAAGTAGTCGATGCAGCGATCGAAGCAGCGAGTTGACGCAGCGGTCATAGCTAGTTCACTAGTTGTAGCTATAGACTGAGGGTGTTAGCACTAACATGGGGATGGTGACTATGATGACTTTGATGACATGACCACGGGCTACGCAACAGCGAGCTCCGTGATAATGAAGTAGACATCGACAGGTCACTAGGCAAGCATGTTTTGATGTCTACTAGATTTGGCCAGCGAGCGTGGCCACCGTCAAGAGCTCCAGCATCATATCATGTCTACAGATTAAAGAAGGCTCCAGGGCGAGTTTGGCGTCCTCGAGAGTGTGCACGATGGCTCCAACAGACACACCAATATTAAATATAGAGTTTAGGTGCAAATGGTGAGGGCTGTGGTGTCCTCGATGGCATGGTCATGGACCATACGGCAACGGGCTTTGTGCCAGGTCACTGATGTCATCAGATGTCAGATTGACGACATCCTCAGGCTGTGAATGCCGGTGTCGATCAAAGTGGCTTCAATGTGGATAATGATGGCTGCGACGGCCTCGACGACACAACCATGGATTATGTGCCAGTGAACTACAGTGGTGTATAATAGTAGCATGACACCATGAACTCCAGCCTGCTTGTTAGTAAACTTGATAGAGGGATGTATGTCCATGATCAAATCATGCCTGCACATACTGATTCTTGAGTACTTACTTGTATTCAGTAGATTCTATTTGGCAAAGTCCATGGTGGCTTAGATGATGCGGCTGGACAAGATCACAATCGTTGCGACCTTTATGTGTAGCTGACGATATAATATAATCTATCATAGTGAGCTCAGTGGTGATAGCTACGGTGGCTCCCACGATGATGTACATCATTGGCTTTACTGAGATGTGGTCCGAAGGTAGTTGATGTTCGACAACGGTAGCTATCACCACTGAGCTACGGTAGTTCTCCTTTCAAAGCTTTTTGGGGACACTTTACATCGTACTGATTAATTCCATCATAGTGGCAATGTAACTTGCCCCCAATGATGTCATCACCTTGGCTATTAACTGCAAGCTCCTGAGCCAACAAATTTTGTCATCAAGGTGGATAGATGGCGAAGGGTCAGGATGACGCTGAGGAGCGACCATGCCTTTGAAGTACAACTGGCTTCATGGAGAAGAAGCCAATCTTGTCATCTTTAAATGCTTCTTCTTTTTCAGAAGAGTATGACAACCTCTTGTTGTATGGATCTTTATTTTAGCGGCCTCGGTGTGTGTGGTGCCCCCAAGCATCAAAACTTTGCTTTGAGCTATGTTCTTGGCCTTATGAGATGAGGCACGACATTTCTTGCCCATTATACACTTTCAGGCCTTATTATATTTGATAGCTTGGGGTTGTGTCAACTCCTATGTCTGATGGAGATGCATTTTGGAACCATGCTTGAAAATCTCAATCGGCGAGAATGACCCAAATTGGATCATGATGGGTGTCGGATTGTTATTGGTGGAGGAGGATCCTCCATAAAGATGGGGACCCTTAGCAAAAACAGCACCAAGCCAGATATATTCATGCACCACATATTACATGTTGGAGCAATAGCTGAAGATGAATATGATGACGACCATTGAAGCACAACGAAGATGGGAGGAGAACCAGGTCCCACAGGTGTGCCATTTTGTTTGACACAAGAAATCGCTCCCGGATTTCTTTGCTCGGCATATGAGGTGCGGGCGTGCCAGTGTACTAAAGTACACAAAAATAAATAAACACAACAAAAGTAAGAAAAATTACAAAATTACAAGTTCCCTTTGTGTATATGTGCTCCATAGTCTATTTTGCATAGCAGATCTGACATTGGCGACTCGTCTCCTAGTTCTCGGGGCCTCGGAAGGCTCTCGTTTAATTACATCTGCGGATGAACCCATAGAATACCTCTGATTAAGCTGTACATTGGTCATTGTCTTCGGTCTTCGCTTCACGTTCTCCATGAATGTGATAAATGATTAATGTAGATGTGGACATTAGCATTATCCATAGCCTCGTCAGTCTATGGGGCCATTGACAGCGTAGCCTTTGCATTGGTCATGCCTGCCCGTGCCGCTTAAGCTTGTTGGTATCAAACGACACAAAAATTTAAGGTTGTTAAAAGTGTGTATGATTCACATCAAGCATGACTGGTCTGACAACACAATAGTAGAATCAGTGTAGTAGACATACTTAATTAGGGAGGTGAGGCTGGTGGAGCAGAAAGCCTGGGTTATATGTCGAGGTGGTCAAAAGTGACCAACGGGAAGGACCCCTCTGCAGTACAGGCACACTTAGCTGAACTCAGGTGTCGTAAGGGCAAACCATCCTTACTTTTAACAGAGCAGGACACCAAGGCCCAGTATCGATGTGGTCGAAAGTGATCATTGAAAAAGACTCCTCGAAAGCCAGAAAGCCATCGGCACTCGGGAGTGATTGATAGTTGAAATGTCAAAGGCCACTAGCCATCAAAAACAGCCAGTAGTTGGAAGCCTCTAGATATTGGAAATAGCTGGTAGTCGGAAGCCTTCGGGCATCGTAGTAGTTGGTAGTAAAAAACCATCGGGTATTGGAAATAGCTAGTAGTCGAAAGCCATCGGGCATCAGAGAAGCCGGTAGTTGGAAACCTCCTAATATTGGAAATAGCTTGTAGTTAGAAGCCATCGGATATCAGATTAGCCGGTAGTCAAAAACATCCAGATATTGGAAATAGCCGGTAGTCGAAAGCCATCATGGTCGAAATCCAACAAAAGTCATCCATGGTCGAAATCCATCGAACGTCGTCCATGGTTGAAAGCCATCCTGGTCGAAACCCATCAAAAGTTGCCCATGGTCAAAGCCCATCATGGTCGAAATCCATCGAAAATGGTCCGTGGTCGAAGTCCATCATCGTCGAAACCCATCAGAAGTTGTTCATGCTCGAAGTCCATCATGGTCAAAACCCATCGGAAGTCGTCTGTGGTCGAAGGACCCCTTTGCAATACAAGCTCACTTAGCCAGACTCAGGTGTCGTAAGGGCAAACCATCCTTACTTTTAATAGAGCAGGATGCTAGGGTCCAATATTGACATGGTCAAAAGTGATCATTTGAAAAGACTCCTTGAAAGCTGGAAAGCCATTGACACTCGGGAGTGATTAATAGTTGAAAATTTGGTGGCTACTGGCCATTAGAAATAGCCAGTAGTCGAAAGCGTCCAGATATTGGATATAGCCGGTAGTCAGAAGCCATCGGGCATCACAACAGCCGGTAGTCAAAAGCCATCAGTCATCGGAGCAGCCGGTAGTCAGAAACCTCCAAATATTGGAAATAGCCGGTAGTCAAAAACCACCGTATATCAGAGTATCTGGTAGTCGGCAGCCTCCAGATATTGGAAATAGCCGGTAGTCGAAAGCCATCATGGTTAAAATCCGATGGAAGTCATCTGTGGTTAAAATCCATCGAAAGTCATTCGTGGTCGAAAGCCATCCTGGTCAAAATGCATCGAAAGTTGCCCATGGTTGAAGCCCATCATGGCGAAAATCCATCAGAAATGGTCTGTGGTCGAAGTTCATCAAGGTCGAAACCCATCAAAAGTTGTATGTGGTCAAAGTGCATCATAGTCAAAATCCATTGAAAGTCATCTGTGGTCGATACCCATCATGGTCGAAATCCATCGAAAGTGGTCCATGGTCAAAGTCCATCATGGTCGAAACCCATCAAAAGTTGTCTGTGGTCAAAGTCCATCATGATCAAAACCCATCGGAAGTTGTTCATGGTCGAAGCCCATCATGGTTAAAACCCATCAGAAGTGTCTATGGTCGAAGCCCATCATGGTCGAAATCCATCGAAAGTGGTATGTGGTCAAAGTCCATCATGGTCAAAAGCTCATCGAATGTCATTGTAAGTTACAAGCTATGAAACAAGGCTCATGGTCGTAGGTCAGAAGCCATCGACCATGGCTTGAGGCCGGCAGTCATATCGACCATCGGTCGTAAGCCAATAGTCGGGAAAGCCGGTAGTCGGGAACTATCGACCATTGGTCTTAGGTGGGCACTGTAGCAGATCCACTTACTATAGTACACGGGCGGTCGAAAGTCATACAAGTATCATTGGGCATTGACGACGCTCGAGTACAACGAGTAGTTGTGAGCGACTATGTATCAAATTTGGTCTAGGATGTTCAAGTACGACAGGCGGTCGGAGGCGTCCGTCTTAGACAATCAGTCAGAGGCGTCCGAGTATCAAAGGAAGTCAACAACAGTCGAGTACGGTGGGTGGTCTTGAGTGACTGAATATCAATGACGGTCGACGACATCCAATTATAGCATACGATTGGTGGTGACCAAGTATTAACTGCAATAGGTGACGCCCGAGTACGTCGGGTGGTCGTAAGTGACCATCTATCAAATGTGGTTGAAGATGTTTGGGCTTCAAAAGTGGTCAAAGACTTCAGAACATAGCAAATGGTGATAAGTGACCGATTATTAATGATGGTTGACACCATCCGAGCACAGCAGATAGCCATAAGTGACCGAATATAGGAGATGGTTATGAGCAGTTGAATGTCACAGGTGGTCGACGACGTCCAAGCATAGTAGATAGTCGTAAGCTCCCTGGCATGGCAAGCAGTCGACAATGTCCAGGTACAGCTAGTGGTCATAAGTTCCCTAGCACGGCAAGCAGTCGATGACGTCCAGGTACAGCCGACAGTCGTAAGTGACCAGGCACAGCAGGCGGTCATGAGCGATCGAGTACGGTGGGTGGTTGATGGCACCTAAGTACAGTGGGTGGTCGATGGTGACCGGGTACTGTGGGTGGTTGATGATGTCTAAGGATGTTGACGACGCCTGGGTACAGTGGGCAGTCGATGGCAACCTGGTACCGTGGGTGGTTGATGGAGCTTGAGTGTAGCAAATGGGCAGTGACGGTCGTAGGGGACCAAGCCTAGAAGGCGGTACAACGTTCAAGTACAGCTGGCGATCATAAGCAACTGAGTATCACTGGCAGTCGTAAGCGACCGAGTACGGCAAGTGGTCGTGGGTGACCGAGTATAGCAGGCGGTTGTGGAAGACCAAGCTCAGCGGGCGACTGGGACAACTTCAATGAAGTGAGGGTGCACAGTAGGAAGGACACCAAGATCACAAGGGCAGACCGTCCTCATTAGATTGGAGTGGCGGTTGGTGACATCACGTTCGGGGCGACGAGAAGACTTGCGAGTAGTGCCATCCACCTCGCCCTGTGGAGCTATCATCAAATCAGAGGTACGAGCGGGACAAAATTGGTATATGGTGGATCATCGCGGCCACACAGCTAGGCTAGGGCACTCACCACATGCAAGTGCGCAAGGACTTCATGCTTCAAGCCTAATGAGATTACGACGATCTTGCCAGCCCTATCGTTGTGGCCACAGGCTGCCTAACGGCAGGTTCTAGAGAGCTTCCTCGATGGCATCACCAGCAGTGACCGTAGGCATTGGCAGTCATCTCGCTACTGCCGTTGTTTATCCACCTACGAGCTAGCTCTGTTCGTCCCTCTGTTCGGGGTGTATGGGTGCAATCGGGTGTCCCCATCCCTTCCCCCCCATCTGTCTATGTTCGTCCGTCTCTGTATTTCCTTTTATAGGCATGAGCGAAAGGTCGTAGCAACGTACGCGGCTCCCACACAATGCCAATCATGCCATTAATTTTGAGGCCAAATTCTTGATCTATTATCGATTTCATACATTTTAGACATTTGCTTTCCATATCAAAAAAATTTGTTGTGAATTATTTCCATCAGATGGAGATACGGTTCAATCATCCTTTCATTGCGAAGACGACACACCCAGGACCAATCTCTTCCATCCATTTTGATGCATAGGTTGCCATAAATTGGCCATGTGCCTTGCGATTGGCCGAGAATATGTGGTTGTGCACCTGAGTTCGTGTAGAAGTCGGAGACCAGTCAGAACCCCTAGAGTCAAAGACCCTTTGGACTATAGAAAGCCGGTCATAAGACACAACGAACCGCTCAGTGAACCAAGCTTAAGTATTAGATCAGTACTTCGAGGACCTACATAGTCGAGGAACCGAGGTTGAGCAACCGTGGTCAACGCAATGTGGTCGAGCATCTGTGGTCGACGTAACGTGATCGACCAGCCGTGGTTGTGATAAAGTGGTCATGATGACCGTGGTCGTGCAGGCCTAGTCGACACAACGTGGTCAACAACACGTGGTCATTTCAACGTGGTCGAAGACCCACGAACTTAGAGGACAATCTTGACGCATATATTTCATGGCCAGCTAGGAACTTGCGGCCGTATGAGTACTCGGCGCAGCAACCGGTTGAACTGGGCGTAGCACATACAAATGGCAATGCCTTTTTTCTTCTATAATATATATTTCTGTATTTGCTTTGATTTAACATATTTACACAAAAACTTAGCAAACAATATCCTACAAGATAACTTCAGATTCACGTATTGAACACCAATTTATCTGCAAGGTGCGATCATTTTGGCTTATTTTGAGTGGCTTATGGCTGAAAAGCACTGTAGCTGGCTGAAAAAACACTGTAGCTGACAGAGGCTTATTTAGCATAATTAAATTTTAAAACATTAAAAAATATAAAAAATATATGTTAGCCCATTACATATAATACAAACAAATACGGGAAAAAAGAACCGGCAAAAAAGCTCAAGAAAAAACCAAAAATTCAAAAAAGATGAAATTTATAAATAGTAAAAAATAAGCTGAAAACTAAAAGCTGAAGCCGAAATGATCGCCACAGACAAGGAATTTAGTGAAACTTCAGTTTCAATTGCAGTGTACAATGATGATAGAAAAGTCATGGAGCTATATTCTTTATATATATATAAAGGCTAAAAGCCTAGGTTTTGGAAAGCTAGAATATAGTACGATGCTGGGGACACCAGCTTACATGACGAAGCACCAGTACTAAACAGTTCGACAATACTACTCTTAACAAGTTCAACTTTAACGTTACTTGAACTGCCATAACTCTGTTACAGGCTTACAGCCACAAGTTATAAGGCAACATCATACAACTATATTACCACTTAAATCGAGGTAACCATTTTGACGACCACTTAACAGAATTTGTTAGCGACGGGCAATAGTGTGGCCGTTATTAATAATTTGGTACGTGGATTTTCAACTGAGAGTATCCGACTTTGTTGGTAACGAGTAACGACCACAAATATTTGGTCGTCGCTAAAACTTGGTCGAAATTAATAGATGTTCTAGTAGTAACAAGTAAGGCAGACGCATGTAAATCCTGTAACTCCTCCAGTGCTCCAATCTGAATGCCAAAAGTTGCATTTCAAGGACACAAGAACAAAGTAGTGAAAGTGTTAAAAGGAGTCTGATGCAGCATGCAGAAAAGGAGCATGCAACTTGCCATCTACATTGCCTCGGTTATCTCATCTCCAAAGACCGAACTACGTAGCTAGTGAATCATAAAGGCTGCTTTACGACTTGAGCGGTTGATAAAGATGATGATAGAAAGGCAGGACGACGGAGCCAAGATAAGAGCGGCTGACGTATGGACTAATCACACTGTAAACTAAAGTAAAGCATATGTGAGTAGGGGTGCAAACGGAGCAGATAATTTCCGTTTGACTGATCGACCGAAGGCTTCAGAAGAGGTAAATGGGTATCCTGCATTATCCGTGTTCGACTTCGACTCCAAGGAAAAATATGGAATAGCCCAATAGGATACGGGATGAGTGATATCGGTTCATATATATCTGCATATCAAGTGATGTGAGGAGGTCCACTGTGATTTCACTTAAGAACAAGATAATATATAAGCGAATTATCACATCTAAACAGGTGGAGAATACTAAGTGATATTCTTTTGACATCTCGGCAATTAGTCTCTCTGTGCCCACTCTAATTGCGCCCTATTATCCAATGTCCTATGTAGAGGTGCAAAAGAAGCGGATAATTTCTGTTCGATCAACCGTCTAAAGGCTTTTGGAATAGATACAAAATAGATAAATGGATATCTGATATTATCCGTATTCGACTCCGACTCTAAAAAAATATAAAATATAATACAAGATAAGCGATATCTGTTTGTACCTATTCTAATTGCACCCCTATATGTGAGTACTCTAATCAAAGTAGCATTTGAATTAAGTATCAGGTCATCCATGTAGACTGCAGAAAGGCACCGATCAATATGGCTTGAGCTTCTGGCTTCAGCTTATTTTTGTACTATTCATAAATTTCGTCTTTTTCTGAACTTTTGGTTTTTTTTTTTGAGTTTTTTTACCGGTTCTTTTTTCCTCGTATTTGTTTACATTATACGTGATGGGCTAATATGTTTTTTCTATTTTTAAATTTTTTTAAATTTAATTATGGTAAATAAGCCTATGTCAGCTACAGTGCTTTTTTCAGCCAGCTACAGTGTTTTCAGCCATAAGTCATGAAGCTTTCAGCCGAACCGATCACCACCAGAAGAGGATCATATATAGGTTCATATGTAGACTTGTAGAGTGCTAGAGAGTGAGGATCAAATGTCAATACTGATCACTTGCAACTTGCAGTGGCTTTTCTGGCTAGGTTATCAGTAGTAGTTAGCTTTTCGCTTTTAGTAGAGCCGCCTGAGCGACATTTGACGGCCGGGCGGTCGCTGCATCACATCTCTGCAGCAAATTGCAGAGCTAATTGAGTTCAGAGGCGGATGGATCGCGTCTTGGCTCGATGTGTCCAGGCTCGCACATGATGGCCTGACTATGTGGATTGATCGTACGAGGTACGAGCGCTCTCTTCCTCCATAGGTGTCGAGATTGACAAGCACAACGGTTTATAGCTTTTGATTGAAATTTTTAAATTTTAGCTGTTTACGGTACAGATTACGGAGACATAGATACCCACTTGCGATTTTGGTTGGTAGAGATGTTAGGCTTTTAATATGTAGATCGTTTAAGTTGTAGACCCCGTCTTGAAAAATTACTCTGTTTAAAAGTTAGGTACTATAACAAAAATCAAAAGTCATTAATTTGTGAGGTAAATGAGAGGCCCTCAGATATGAAGATGCTAGAGGAACGAAGCGGCGCTAATGTTGGCACTTGCTTGTTCCATGCATCTGAGCCAGGATAATGGTACTACTCACAGATTCATGGGCCCGTTCAAGAACATAGAAGTTGGGGTGGGCCTGGACAAGTGATTTGCTCGTAAAACAAGAGGGAGAAAGCAGTAGAAGAACAGTGACAAGCAGTATACCGATGGGCTGCGATACTTTGTAGCCAGCCCATGTGCCCATCACATGCAGGCTATATGGGCAGCCCGCGCCTTCGCTTTGTTGTCTTCACCAACACTTGAAGCCGTCGTCCTTCGCAAATGCCCACGAATCACGATTCATTGCCGCATCAACATCCTGTGGTTGTGTCCATTGCAAGTAATAGAATAAATCCCGTGCAGAGTCAGCACGGCATTGTTCACGTGTGTATTTACTGTTCATGTATACGTAACCGTACGCACTCTTGCCGGAACGTCGCAGCGTTTTCCGTAGGCATCGCGACGCTTCGCCAGAAGAACTGCCAGGCGTAACTGTTATGGGTTGGATTGTATAAATAGCTCTCAAAGGAACCTGTGTAATGTATGTTGATTCCATTCAGAGCAGCCGCAGACTACAAACTTCATCATTCTTCCTATCTCGCGTGCGTGCGGTGTTTTGATTGAGTCTTCATCACAGTTCGCGTGGGAGAAGAAGGCGCAGAACAGCGATACAAGCGGTCGCGAACGAACGCGGCCGGAGAGAGCGTCGTGAAGCTGCTGCGCCGGACGTTGTTCCAAACCGAGATCGAGGTTTGGCTACTACAAGAGCCATCATGTCCGTCCGATCGGTTCCCGTTGGCGGTGGTGATCGTTCGCCATCACCCCCTCCCCGACGACGGATATCGCACTCACCTGTGCCGCGCCGAGGGCGCCACCGCGGCGGCGAAGTCGTCATCGAGCGTATCGTCAAGGAGTCAGCGGCATCCGTCCAGTATCCGATGCTGACGAAGACAAACTACCCGGAGTGGGTGGTGATGATGCGCATCAACTTGCAGGCACAAGGCCTGTGGGGTGCGATTGAACCTGGCGACATCGAGTACAGCAAGGATCGGCTGCCACTAGCAACGATCGCTCGCTCGGTCCCGATGAAGATGCTGAGTTTGATCGGCAGCAAGGAGACCGCGCGAGAGGCGGTCAAGGTCATGCAGATGGGCGTCGAGCGGGTGCGCGTGGCGAACGCTCAAAAGCTTCGGCGCGATTTCAACAACATCTCTTTCAAGGAAGGCGAGAATGTTGATGACTTCTCGATGCGAATTGCGGACCTCGCCAACAATCTACGTCTTCTCGGCGACGAGATCGACGAAGCCGAGGTTGTTTGTAAGTTTCTCCAGGTGGTCCCTGATCGGTTCATGCAGGTCGCAATATCAATCGAGACGCTGCTGAACATCGAGGAGTTGTCCATCGAGGAGGTCACAGGCCGTCTCCGGTCCGTGGAGCAATGGCTTGACGCGCGAGCAGTGGCCGCAGAGTTTTGTTCTCGACTGCTTCTCTCGTTGAAGGAGGAGGATCTCATCCATCGCCTACGCAAGCGCGACGAGGAGGGTGCACGCGTCGGCAGCGCTGGCGCCGGCGAAAGTGGTACGAGCGGCGGCTCGGTCCTGCCACAGCGCAGCACGCAACCACCCAAGTGCGATACCGACGACGCACGCAAGGACGATGGCAGCAAGGTCATCAACAAGTTTACGTGCATATACTGCAGGAAAACTGGGCATTGGGCCCGGGAGTGCCGAAGCAGAAGAGAGACGAGGCGGCGGCCGCAGCGCTGCTAGCCAAGGTGGACGATGATCTCGAGGCGTCCCTCTTGATGGCCTAGGTGGTCTCTTTTTCACCGGAGCCCGCGCGGCTTCCAGAGCGTGCTGCACCTGTGCACGTCGACGGACGATTCTTCCTCAACGAAGAATGCGCGATGGTGCAGTTGGGTGACACCGACAACCACACCGACGGCCAGGACGACGGCGTGTGGTACCTCGACACGGGCGCGTCGAACCATATGACGGGAAACGACGCGGCTTTCTCCGAGCTGAACCACGACATCACGGGCTCGGTAAAGTTCAGCGATGGATCAATGGTGGACATCCTCAGGCGCGGCACGATCATGTTTGCTACAGGGGGTGAACACCATCTTCTGTTGTCGGACGTGTACTTCATCCCACGTCTGCGCAGCAACATCATTAGCTTGGGACAACTCGACGAGGTCGGGTACCAAGTGTTGATCGAGGAGGAAGCTTCTCACCAAGGTACAGCGATCGGCGAATCGACTGTACGAGATCTCCCTCACGCTCGCTCGACTGAGTTCGCTCCTGGCGCATGCAAATGACGATGCGTGGCGCTGGCATGAGCGGTTCGGCTCCGAACGGTCGGGGCCGGCGCCAGGGCCGAGCGACTGCAGGCTGGTTCAAGTGCAGTGGCGGCGCGGCGTTTCGGGCGTATTACCCCGAGCGGTGGCCGAGTGGGGATCGAGAGGAGGTGGCCGCATGCGGGTGGCAAGCGGAGAGTCCGAGGCGGCACGCGCGTGCGGACGCGGGTGAAACTGCGGGCCGGTGTGCGACCAAGGGCGAGTGCAGCGCGCAACGACATCGAGCCAGTGGCGCACGACGGCCAGGCGGCATGCGCATGCGCATGCGGACAGAAGCCTAGGTGGTCGGCGCGTGCGGCGGCACCATGCGGGTGGGCGGCCGGTGCAGCAGCTAGGTGTGGTAGCAGTGGCACGCGACGCACCATGCGGGTGGGCGGCCGGTGCAGCAGCTAGGTGTGGTAGCAGTGGCACGCGATTACGGGGTGAAATAATAGAATAAATCCCGTGCAGAGTCAGTATGGCACTGTTCACGTGTGTATTTACTGTTCATGTATACGTAACCGTACGCACTCTTGCTGGAACGTCGCAGCGTTTTCCGCAGGCATCGCGACGCTTCACCGGAAGAACTGCCAGGCGTAACTGTTATGGGTTGGATTGTATAAATAGCTCTCAAAGGAACCTGTGTAATGTATGTTGATTCCATTCAGAGCAGCCGCAGACTACAAACTTCATCATTCTTCCTATCTTGCGTGCGTGCGGTGTTTTGATTGAGTCTTCATCACAGTTCACGTGGGAGAAGAAGGCGCAGAACAGCGATACTAGCGGTGGCCGAGGGTCTCAAGTTTCACGTCGTCGCGGACGAACGCGGCCGGAGAGAGCGTCGTGAAGCTGCTGCGCCGGACGTCGTTCCAAGCCGAGATCGAAGCTCGGCTACTACAGCAAGCTCCTGATCAAGCTGTTCGGACTTTGATTCGGAGTAGACGCTAAGAGCATCTCCAAGAGAGGCTCAATATTTTGTCCTCTAAAATCTCATATTGGGAGTCTTCCTAAAAAAATTGTCCTCTAAATCTTTCCCCTCCTTCAGCAGCTCCTCTAAACTTGGATCCCTAAAATTACTATCTAGGCACTGTATATTTGATGGTGATCCACCTCAATTTTAGAGTACCAAAATTATTGGGTGTGTTTTAGAGTATCTGTTGGAGTTTGTTTTTAGTTTTCATACCCAATATTTTAAGATAGGGGGTGAGAAAGAGCATCTCTTGGAGATGCTCTTGGAGGTAGAACCGATACTTCTTTTTCTGCGGTTGGTATGTGCTCCAAATCAGACAATTTGCAACACGCGTATGCGCTAAATTTACGAATAGGGAAGAAGCGGCTTTAACTACGGCCGGTATGCGCTCAATTTGCCCGCAAGATTCTCTCTTTTTCCCCCTTCTCCATCCGAACTGCTGTAATTTTGCGCGCTAGTTGTCTTTGCCTTTACGGTTGCTAGATTCTCTGTTTCCTTCTGATTGGAAGGCATCGTTTCAGCGATTGCTACCTGGACTTCGTAGTTCGTACGTTGGCATTGCCCATCTACAATTGCCACTAGCTCGTAGCCGCTGCAAACGATTATACATGATCCTAACGAGAGTACCAATTCCATCAGAGTCTCAGAGATCAAGACTGGCATGTTGCAGGGATGCAGTAGTCGTTTATTAATTCTAGGAGAGTCCAGAGCATAGGGAAGATGCTCTGCTGCGTCGTCGGGATTTAACCTTCTGTTCCTATGCATGAGTTGTAGTCCTGTAGATCCACTAGATGGGAGAATGTCTAGGCATGACGCATTGCTGATGGGAAAAAAGTAAGCAGAGGATAGCCTATGGTACAGAATCCAATACTAATCACCACTTGGCATGGGGGTTGCAATAAAATTCGTTGTATTTCTATGGTACAGAATCACAATAGAGCATGTAATAAAGGAGAACACCGAGTTCTCGAATACTGCCTCCGAGATCTACACGGCCTACTTCTGTGGCCCGCAAGAAGCATCTAATTATCAATTTTATCGCTTATTTCAGTGAATTGTGATGGCTGACAGCGGAGACGACCCGAGCATCACATAGGGTCCTACAATGGAAGACATGGCAATATCTTTAACCATTGGAAGAATCATCCCGTTTCACTTGTTCTCACTGCTATGGAACTGGCACTCTTGCATATTATCTAGGCCCAGCTGAACCAATTTAAATCAAATTTCTTGCAGTGCTGAGGTCCGTCGTTTGTGTCCTTGATGTTCAGATCCAATTTCGCTGTTTTGGCATGACATGCTAAAGCCGTCTCTCCTCTCACGTCTTTCTTGGAGATTTTGAAGCCTTCTGCTTAGCTTGTCGATAAATAAATCCTCTTTTCCTCTCTTTCACTTGCCGATGGAATGCTATGCCTCCAATCTCCTTTCCTTTTTGAGCAGAAAGGCTGATTGATAGGATATCTTGATCTTTTTGTGAGCCCTCGCATGCAGTTAAGCAGCTGTCAACTCATCCATCACCAAGTTGCATGGTGTGCCCTTGTAGCATTGGTGAACCTTTAATCTCTTCAATGCCTGTAAAAGCATTGTGGAGGCATTCTGTTGACACTTTTGAGACCAGTTCTGGCAATTGCATCTACGCAGTTCTAGAACGAGCCTGCATTCTGCTTTGCAAGTGTCTCCTGCGCCTTTTGCAGCACCGATTGTAGGTACTTTCCTTGTGCTTCAATTCGAAGTTGCAAGTGTCTTTGTACCTGTTGAAAGGCATCATTAGTTTATTTCGTGTAAGATATCAGATCATCAGTATTTGAACACTGCACTTTTCATTTCTTTTCTTGAAAGTGGAATTAAAGTAGTAGTGAACTCCTACCTCAGCTATGTATTATTTTGCATAGCAAAATCATGTACAAGCAACACAAAGGAGCATAGGCTCAAATATTTTCACAAACAGGAGTTACAAAAAGAGTAACATTAAGGGCATCTCTAATGGTCTGAGTCAGCTATCTATATGCATGTACACATCAGTATATATCCTATGTGGAGGAAAGAGAGTATGCAAAAAAAATCGAGCCAGCTCTTCCTTAAGCACTAATCTATAACGCTAAACGAGGCAGCCTCAATAAATTCTGTGTGTGCATGTAAGCATCAAATAGCTATCCTTATAGATAGTTCTTTAGAATGCCAACTTTAGTGTGTACTATATAGATGATGTGGAAGTTTTATAGTTAGTTGCTAGCTATAACCATTGGAGATGCCCTAAGGGGAGCCCATTCTCGACCGGGATACACGCGGATGGGTTGAGATTTTAGTTCAAATTCCCAGGCCATCCATTAGGATCTCTGCTGAGAATAGGCTATTAGATGTGTATTATTAGCTGTGTATTTTCTTGTTATATAAGGAATTTTTTTGCATATATGTTATATATATAGTTGTATATATATTGACATGTTGACCTTATAATAAATACAAGCGCTATTCATAATATAACATCAGAGCATACTTAGTGTTCTCGTCAAGGTGCTGCCGCTGCTGGTTCATCTTCTACAGCAGCCGTTGCCGCTTGGTTTTGCCCCCATCGCGCTCATCGTCGTCAAGCCGTCGTCGCCACTGGATTTCTCCAACCATCGCCGCTGCCTGGCTTTTCCACCCTCTGATCACAGCTCTCCATCCGCTGCAATCCCAAGCCATTGTAGCGGCCACCGTCGCACGGATTCCCCATCTGGCCGCCAACTGCCGCCTGCCCGGTCGCCCATCGTCGCCCTTGGCAGCGGCTCACGCAGGCTACACCGCTGGAGACCGCTCGCCGATGCCATCCGACTGCCGCTCGACTAGGCGCTTGCCTGACCACCCGCGTCATCAGCCTCGGGGACATCTCATGTGGGCACCGACGCCGTCTGACCGTCGGCCGCTGCCCGACCGCCGCTCGACGGGGCGCTTGCCCGACCGCCCGCCATTGTCGCTCCGGTTGTCTCTGCTCCGCCCGCCAACTGTCGTCGTTTCGGCCGTCTCCGCTTCGGCTGCCGCCGCTCCAAGCCGCCGCCGCCTTCTCTCCTGGCATGATTTCCTCCGTGTGTCGATTAACTTTCAGTTCCAGGGAAAATATGGTCCTCTTCAGGTACTGTTTTTGTTCCTCACTATTCGGTGATCTTTGATGTTATTAATTATCGAGATTAATTTCAGCACATACACAATCAGCGCCTTTAGGAGTTTCTCACTGGTGAGCCACCTTGTTCGTCTCACTCTATTCCACCGGTTGAGTCTGTGCTCCCGAAAGATTCTTCCGAAGAAGCTTGTAAGGAGACAACTGATGCTTTTGAGGATACCAAGGTTTTCAAACTCAGTATGCTGCCTGCAAGACATAGACTAATGAGGATGTCTGTGCCTCTGCTATTTTGTTTGCTAGCATGGGGGTGCATCTCAGTGGAGATGTGGTTGGTTTGGCTTCAGCATAGGTGATGTGGGTGCATCTGCGCAACCGCTACGAGTCATCTGATGATTTCTTATATCTTGTTGTTGTGCGTCAGGAGCAGTCATTGCAGTAAGGAGATGCTACTGTGGATGAGTTCTATACCCAGTTGTCTACGATATAGCGTCAGATTAACTCTCTGGGATTGGATGTTTGCCACATTTGTCAATGTTGTCAGCATCAATAGTCTCACTTAGAGTTTCGTTGCATCTACTACTTTTTGACACGTTTCCAGGCTAAGCATAAGCAAACTCATGCTAAGTTGCTAACTTGCCACTCGTGTGATTCGTGTTGAGGAGTTTCGCATTCGTGGTGCGAGTCTGCTGTCATCACCATTGTTTCCCTCGATTTTGGTAGCTCCTCCAGTTTCTATACCCACTATGTCTTCAGCTACTCCTTCACTAGTGGCGCCTTCACTAGTGATAGATGCTGTTGGTAGGGGACTCCACTACTCCTACTACAATAAGGATGGAGATGTGGGGCAGTTCTGCTACATAAAGAAGAAAGATTTACGTTGAAGTGCCCATCCTCCGAATGGCACTAGAGCTTGCTCTTGTCAGAGGAGCTATGGTGCTTTTAACACTGAGGAGATTATCACACTCTGTATCGCATGGTTGCTTTTGCACTATCCAGTTCTGTTGGTTCTGGTGCATAGTCTTTCTAGTGAGAGACCACCTTATATTTCTCCTTTCTTAGGTATATCACCTTAGATTCTTGACTTTGGTGCTTCTTTTCATGACATCTAATTCCACTTGTCTCACTTCTATTAATCCTTTAGCTACTCCTATCAGTGTTTAGACAGCAGATGGTACCTCTCTTTCTGTTGCAGAATGAGGCACTCTTTTAAATTCCTCTTTTTATGTTCCTGCTATTTCTCATGTTCCAAAACTAACCATGTCGCTCATATCTGCCGGTCAGCTCACGGATCATGATTGTCATTTTATTCTCGATTCTGATTCTTTTTGTGTTTAGGATCGTCGTGTGGGGTCTTTGGTTGGTACTAGCCCTTACTGCCATGACTCACAACGTCTCTGAGAGCTTGGCTAGCTTCATCTTTCTTTCGCTACCCCTGTTAGCCTTGCTGTCTCCACCACCACCTCGCATCTGTTGTATCCTCCACCACGTCCTTTGCTCAGTGGTATTATCATTTAGAACATCTTTGTGGATCGCATCTATCTTCATTAGTTAGCTGTGGTCTTTTAGGGTGTATGTCTAGTGATGCTTCTCTAAATTGTTAGGGTTGTAAACATGGAAAGCAGTTTCAACTCCCTTATCCTTCCAGTGAGTCAGTGCCACAATGTCCTTTTGACCTTGTTCATTCTGATGTATGAGATCTGGCTCCTTTTGTTTCAAAGGGAGGTCATCAATATTATATAATTTTTATTGATGATTTTTTCTCGGCAGACATGGATATACTTTATATCATCTCATAGTGAGGTTCTATCCATCTACAAGAATTTTTCCACTATGATCCATATTCAGTTTGACTGTCCTATTCGTGTTTTTTGTGTTGATTCCACTAGGGAGTACATGTCGGGAGTCCTTCGTGGTTTTTCTGGCTGAGCAGGGTACTTTTGATGCCATGTAGGGTACTTTTCTTACCGTGCAGTGTACTCTTTCTCAGTTTTTTTTGCTCTGGTGCTCATCCCAGAATGGTGTGGATAAATGAAAGTATCGTCATCTTCTTGAAACATCCCATGCTCTTATGCTTGCTTCTACTATTCCACCACACTTTTGGGCTGAGGCTATTTCTACTGCTACTTTTTCTGATCAATATTTAGCCTTCTTCTGCTCTTCAGGGTGGGATCCCAGTTGAGTATATCCGTGGCAAGACTCTTGATTATTCTAGTATTTGCCTCTTTAGGTGTGTGAGTTATATTCTTATTGCACCTTGTGAGCACACCAAGCTAATCGCTCAGTCAGTGGAGTGTATTTTTTTTGGATTATAGTGCTGAGTATAAGGGATATCGTTGTTGGGATCCTATTGGCTGACGAATGCGGATTTCTCGTTATGTTACTTTTGATGAGTCTCGTCCTTTCTACCCGCGTCCTTCTCCTTCATCCACTCCAACATCTCTCGTCGTGCCACTTTCTTTCTTGACTTTTCCTGCCACCAACATAGTCACCACATCACCACTGCAGCTTTGAGACTCTCTAGCACCTCCTTCATCGTCGGTGCCTCCTTCGCCATCGGTACCCCCTCCAGAGATTTTTCCTGTCTTTGTTCCTTCTTATCCTCTTACTACACTCATCGTTGGTGAGTTGAGGATTTTTCTGATGTGCCATATTCTTATGATGGGTAATCTTCTTCAGCTTCTCCTCCTTGATATACTCTTTGTGATCGCCAGTCTATTCGCTTTGGTTTTGCTGCCATTGCTATTGTCGAATTGACTTCTTATCATCATACTACTATTCAACAGGAGTGCACTACTACAAAAAGGGTCATCACAGACAGTTTGGAATTGCCATCACATACTGTTTTTTGAACCGCCTGTATTTATGTGTTAGTGATAATCACAGGTTATCATAGACAGTTTGTGAGCCATTTGTGATAAAGACAACACAAACGGTTGTAACTAGAACCGTATGTGAAGAAAACTATTACAGACAGCTCGAAACAAAAACCGTCTGTGATACTCACACATCACAGACGGTTCTAGTTACTAACTGTCTATGATTGGCGAGTATCACAGACGGTTGTTACATAGAACCATCTGTGATAGTTCATTCTATACCTATGCCCTTTGAAAACAAGCAAATACAATGACAAACACAACAGCATATTCCATTTCCATTAAGATTAGAATCAACCATTACAGCATAACAAGATAATGAACCTAACTCGTTAACACGGCAAGAATATATAAGAAGTAAATATCCTAGCAGATAATAGAAGCTAGATGCATCGAATGGTGGCCGGATATCATCGACAATGGAGAGCCGACGGTAGCGCCACCTTTGTGGCATGACGGTGGGACTGCAGAAGACACTCTTACGACACTTACGACAAGAGTGTGTTGTGCAGTCGACGGAGGTGTCACAACGGAGGCGCTAGCTCACGGCGGTAGTTGGCGTCGTCAAGGAACAAGCTGGATGCATCGGATGGCAGCCGGATATCACCGACAATGGAGAGGTGGCAGTAGTGCCACCTTTGTGGCCCTACAGTGAGAATGCAGAAGACACTCTTACAACACTTACGACAAGAGTGTGTTCTGCAATCGACCGAGGTGTCACAACGGAGGCGCTAGCTCACAGTGGTAGTCGGCGTCGTTGAAGGGAGGAAGCTATATAGTGGATGAACTTACGCATGATTGCCGATGGAAAGGTAGATGGGGAGTAATTAATAAGGGCCGAGCGGTGGGAGGAATCGGTGCCTGCCATTCGATGTGGAGAGAATGGACGGGTGAGAACGAAATCCTGGGGGATACGCCACGGATCCGTGACGTGTCGTTATCAGAGACGGTTTGTTACACGAATCGTCTATGATAATGCACATATCAAAGACGGTTTGTTATACGAACTGTCTGTGATAGTTTCATAGATGGTTCTATTTAAAATCATTTGTGATAATGCGTATATCACAGACGGCTTTTAAACCCAACCGTCTGTGATAGTTTCAGAGATGGTTTTAGCCATGAATCGTCTGTAATAATTAAAGTACAGACAGCTGCACATGAATCGTCTGTGATGAGACGTCCAGTATAACTTATTTTGTAGTAGTGGTGGTAGCATGCGATGGCGTAGGAGATTGTTGCCCTTGAGTGTACCGGCATATGGGATCTTTTCCCTCTTCCTATATGTGTTACTCCTACCATGTGCAAGTGGGTCTATAAGGTTAAGACCCACTCTGATATTCTCTTGAGTACTACAAGACTCGTCTCATGGCACATGGTTTTCAGTAGGAGCATGGTCGTGATTATAATGAAAGTTTTGCTCCTGTGGTTCACATGACCACTATTTGCACTCTTCTTGCTATGGCATCTATTCGGGCATGGTCCATCTCTCAGATTGATGTCAAGAATGCATTTCTCAATGGTTAGCTGCATGAGGAGGTTTCTATGCAACCACCACCAGGGTATTCTGTTCCTGAGGGTATGACTTGTCGCTTTCGCCGATCTCTTTACGGTCTCAAGCAAGCTCCTTCTGCCTAGTTTGATCGTTTCTCTTCTGTTGTCACTACGGCTTGTTTCTCTGCCAGTGCTCATGATTCTGCTATTTTTATTCACACTTCGCCTCATGGTCGGACACTTCTTCTTTTGTATGTTGATGATATGATCATTACTAGAGATAATTCTCAGTACATCACCTTTGTTAAGGAGCATTGTAATGCGTAGTTTCTCATGTCTGATCTGGATCGTCTTCACTACTTTTTTAGGAGTAAGGTTATTTCTACTCCCGAGGGCTTCTATCTATTCTAAGAAAAGTATATCCAGGATTTTCTTGATCGTGCTTCTCTTACTATTCAGTGCACAGCTGAGACCCCATGAAGCTTAATATTCATCTTCGGCCCACTAATGGTGAGCCTCTTACTGATCCTACTCGCTATTGTCACCTTGTTAGGAGTCTTGTTTATCTTAGTGTCACTCGACCTAACATTTTGTATCCTATGCATATCTTTAGTCGGTTTGTCTTTGCTCTCACTCTGCTCCATTATAGGTTGTTTCTTCGTGTTTTATGATATTTTTGTGGAACCATCACTCGTCGTCTCTTTTTCCCTCGCTCTAGCTCTTTACAGCTCTAGGCATATTTTGATGCCACCTAGGTTAGTGATCATTCTGATCGCCAGTCTCTCTACTTATTGTGTTTTTCTTGGTGGTTTTCTCATTGCTTGAAAGACTAAGAAGCAGATAGCAGTTTCTTGTTCGAGTGCTAAGGCTGAGTTGTGAGGTATGACTTTGTTGACTGCAGAGATTATTTGGCTACGATGGTTACTTGACAATTTTTGTATTTTTTGTTTCTGCACCAGCTCCTCTTTTTTTTGATAGTATAGATGCTATTAGCATCATGAAAGATCCGATGAAACATGAACTTACCAAGTATGTTGATATTGATGCTTTCTATATGTGGACACAGGCGTAGGACCAGATTATTGCTCTTCAGTATGTGCATTTAGAGTTTCTGTTGGGAGACTTCTTCACAAAAGCACTGACCAAAGCCCAGCACGGTTTCTATCTCTCCAAACTTCATGTTGTTGATCCACCATAAATTTGGGGAGTGTGTTAGATGTGTATTATTAGCTGTGTATTTTCCCTGTTGTATAAGGAATTTTCTACATATATGCTATACATGTATTTGTATATATATTTTCCCATTGGCCTTACGATGAATACAAACACTATTCATAACTCATGCCTCCCAAATGATCCCTAAAGATTTACACTTGATCGGCTATTTTTTCTGGGCCTTTCTTAGGCTTTATCATTCTTACAAGTTTTTTTATTACTCTGCATATGATAGAAGCAAATCTTTGATGTTCCTTCTAATTTGACCTCAAGTTATCCAATGATGTATTTAACAATAGTTTTAACTTTGGTTGGAGGTGATAATTATTACAGGTTTTGAGTAATAACAAACAAATTAAGATTCACATACACTTCAGACTGTCTCTCTCCCTAGATAATACGGTGGCAGGACTCAGCATTTCGGACTTCTTTTATGTCATAGAAGTCATGCGCTGACATAGAGCACATCATTTTAAGCAGTGGATAAAGTGGGGCTACCAGTAAACAAGAAATCATACAGCAATACCGGATAAAGATAAAGTTAGTGTCTGATTTAGATGTAATAGAATTCAAAGTAAACATGACCATAGCATAGCCATGAAGTTATAAAATTATCTATGATGCTTAAGCATTGTTTATGTGGTCTCGGTTCATGGTACTCTATTTTTGCATGTACATATTTTTGAATTGGATGATTTGTATGTAATTATTTACATCCATAACAATATGAGCCGTAAATCTGGGATTGGTGCCCATTGCAGCTATTTTTTTCCTGTCTCTAGTGTATATTTTCCGGAGATTTTTATTTGACATCCATTTATTAAGTAATCAGCCATGAAATTCAACCTAAAATATAAAATTCTATTTGTTCAAAGGAATGTAAAAGTAACTATCATAGTAAATATAATTTATATTATGCTACTTCTGTACCTCTAGTTGGTCATTTAGCCGTCGCTGCACTTCAATTTGCATCTGAATGACTTCACCTATGTGCATAGATCTGATAAAATGCAAAACTATGTTACCTTTTGTGAACATGCTCAAGCAAACATTTACTCATCTCTTACTTGTTTGTCTGGGTTCCAAGGTTTAGGTGGCTGACTGGTGATCCATTTCCTTCAGATGGATTCTCTGTTGCTATGGTGCAGCCTACCACTGCCGAATGAAAAAGGAAGTTCAGTATTAAGCTTGGTAGGCAGACAACTTGAGAATGCTATACTTACCATTTCTTGCATTTCCGACATTAGCTTGAGCATGGAGATTTTTGCTTAGTCTGCATTTCTATGGTAAATGACAAAATAATTTAGTGTCTTGCTTGAAGACATGTATAAGGAAAAACTGCCATGTTTCCAAAAAAAAAAGACAGGAAAGAATGCGATACTAGAAATTCCATATATACCTGGAGATGACTCTTAAGATGATATAATGTTAGTCCAGGGACCCCCATCAGCCTCATAATTGTTTTGGGGGTAGCTTCTGCAGGATTTTGAAGTGTTTAGATGATAATTTTCACGTACTTGTATGACAGAAGGGTTTCATCGCATACTCACTATCTGGTCCGCCAAGTTGATTTACTGCCTCTACAAAACGATCATGTAGCTCAGGGGTCCATTTTAACCTAGGCTTAGCATCAGTTGAGAGTACAAGCCCCGACTCTGCAGGAATAGTTCCCCCTTGCAAAAGCAAGTGCCTCTCTGGAGGGAAAGTTTGCCTAGAAGACAAGAATTGGCTGTGGCTCTGGAGCTGCTGTTGATGATGATACATCTGACATGAATATAACTCAGGTTAGGATCTATGACAAGAGATCTCCTTTTCTTTTTTTGAGCAAACCAAACTTCACATGCACGACACATTTCATACCTTTGCTAATTGCTATGTGCTGATGTCTGCTTGTAGACTGCACAATCCTGCCAGGAACTGTCTGCTGCAGTTTTATCAGCCCTCTGTTTCTGGGTTGTTCATCGTATGTTGAAGTTCTCTTCTTTGGGAATGAGATAACATTTAGCTGTTCTAACTAGCTACGACTACTCATGTCAAGATCTTATGCAGAGACTGGTCTTATAAGGCAGGCAAGTGAGGAGATAATTTCGAATCGTTGGAACAAACACTCAAGCCTGACCCAATATTTGCAGCAACTGAAAAGAGATTATCCTTATTCCTTTAGGTACCTGTGGACCCTATTCACACCAATCTTTTTATTTGTCAATCCCAGGAACACACTTGCATTCTGATTCTGCACTAACAAATATGGTTTATATTGCTATAACTTCGCATACACGAAGGGGGGAAATTAGACATAGTCATGTTATCTATTGGTCTTACGGATTGAAGTGGTAACCCTGTTCTCTGGAGAACTTTTGGGCTGTGGTCTGTAGTATTGTCTTTACTAGATTCCTGGATTACATCGTACTGGTTTAGAACTAATTCCGCTCTCCACTGCACTTGCATTGTGAAGTGGAAGGGCAACATTTGCGGTTGGTCGGCATTGATTAGGATTCTGTATGTTCTGCAATCACATATGCTATTGCATGTTGTATATGCTCAGCGTATTCAAGCATGATATACAAGTGATTAAGGAATGTTTATATCGGTTCTTATGAGAGCAAAGTTTTAAAATTCCTTTTTTGACCAGATGCATCCAGAAGAAGAATTGGATAAAGTTTTGCATATAACTAAAGCGAAGAAGGAACTAATTCTATTAGTGATGCCTTTCTTGGGACTGCACAAAAGCAAAGCATGGAATAATGGAATAAGCATTTGATTCTTTTTTGTCTCCTCTGGTAAGTTTTGTACTTGTTCAGCTATCAGGCAAAAGGAAAGTGGATAGACGACTCTAATAGGCTGTGCATGTGTATGAGGCAGTCTTCTGAGTTTGGTTGCTATCTGTTCTACATAAGGCGCAGAAAGTAGGAGCTTAAAATTGACGGTTTAGTTTCTTGATTTCAGTGCTCTATGTTGCTTTTCCTTTACATATGCGCTTTTACAACCAATTGTTTCTCTTACAGTCTTACTTCCATAATTTGTCATCCATGCTTTGACAAAAACTGCCTCAAGTTCAATTTTAGATATGCTTAACTTGCATAAAGTCAAAGTTATATGCAATAGTTGGTACAAACCAATAACTTAGAGCTCTTCCTCTATAATTTGGGAGGTTCTATAATATTTTATATGTAGCCATGCCACCTTTTTTTATTTGTTCTGCAATCCAGTTAATGTTCAGGTTATGTTGCGAGTCACAAGTGCAGGATGCACCTCAAGTTTTCAAAAATATTTTTTTTGGAAGGGAAGTTTTCAAAATCATTGGTATGGTAAATCAGCTAAAATCAATTGCAATCTGCTACTCTAGGTAGGACCTTCTCTAAAATAAATGCTTGACAAGCTTGTTCTTTCGAAAATAACTAATAGGAGTGGTCCAAGATAGTAGTATCCTTGTTCTTTATAGCGTGCTATTTGGATGGTTTGCTTGCTGCTATTATGTGGATCAACCAGTCTTCTCCAATGTTGCTCAGGGAATCCCTGCACTTGCCAATTACAAATGCCCTCTGTTCACTTATTGTCAGACCCGGATTTCGCAAATCCAAAATCCTTTATGATTCTATTGCACTATTTTCTGGATCAGTAGATAGTGCTCAATACACATAGCTTAATCATCTCATATACGATATAGACCGTACCATTCATTAATATTACAATATCTAAGTTCAAATAATATACATCGAGGTAAGTTTACATAAAGGGCCATCAGGCCAACTATTCACATTACATAAATGGGAAAGCGATAGCGGAAGCAAATGGAGGGAGCTCATCTCTCCACAGGCAAGCGACCGAGAAAAACCTAAGTGTGGTTGATATTAACCAGGAGCCTGGCTAATATTGAACTCACCCGCAAGTTAGCTTGGTTGGCTAGACTATAAAGAGATGCTAGAATACTCAGTCCTAATCTAATTGCCACCGACTTCACTGCCCTCGTCACCTTGGTCCTCGTAGAATGCATACGGGTCTTGGTTCACGTACTTTGAAGGGGGGTTGAGAGCAAGGGTGAGCACACATAACCGTACTCCGTGAGCCAACACATAGAATGCATGTAATTATAGATGCAAGGCTTAAACAAGGGTGGCTCGGATTCTTTTATTTGCATAAATCAAAATTTGCAAATATTACTAGTTAAAATTTCCTAAGACTTAACATTAAGCAATTCATGCTTTAAAGAAATTGTGCAATAAGTATAGTGGTGTAGGTTTTATTCACATGTTACATGGTTCCATCCACCTATGCTAGGTTTTTTATCATTAGGTTACATCCACCTTACTATCAATGCTAGAGTACTTCTCTCCAAAACAAAAAGTCAAAGTTAGAGTACTTCCCTCCAACAGGTTTTCACCCCACCCACAAAAGGTTTTGGAAAAGAACTAACTCGAGAAAGTTCCCATGCCTGCCCTTGACCGTGGGTACGGTTGTTCAAATAGTTTATACTTTGCAGAGACTATACATCTTTACTCATAAGTGACAATTGACCCGATAGCACTGCACGATTCCTTGGTCATGTAGATCGATTAACCGTCATGCAGTTTTTCGTAGTTACCTCGCCCCATTTCCAGTCCACCCATTATGAGCTTGTCCCACCGAAGTAGGTCTCATAAAGTTGCACAGGAAGTCATACCCTAATATCTTAGCGGACCTGGACTACGATGTTCCACGACGCTAGAGAAATGGGAACACATCACCCTTACACGACGTCCCATTCATGTCGGACCTTGGTCCACGCATGCACAACTCCACACCCTCACCAGTGGAATGACTACAAGGTCCGGTAACTCTACTTGACCCAGTTGCAATTTGCAGATTTATGGTTGTACTATTTTACATGAGGAGGTTATCACAGGATTAAGTTCTTAATGTATCTGGGTAGTTCATACCACAACCTACAGTTTCTTATGCGACATTGGCACTAGCCTTTCTTACCATCCGCACAAAAAGGCTTAGCAAGTTTTAGGTTTTTGAGAAGCATAAAATAAGTTGCCTCAAACTATCAGTCATCTACATCCCATGACTGTCCCAAATCAAGATTTTATGTTTAAAGGATGATGATCAGGGCAAACTAGTGTCCTAGACTTGACAAGACTAGCATAGCATTTATTTAAACTTATAGCTACTCTAATTAATAATATTATCTAAGGTGACAAAGTTCATGTATTTTTAAGTTTCAAGGATGGTATAGATATATTACTAAATCGACAAGTGGGTGATAGCTACCTTACAAGTAACATACATTTGTACATGAAATAAAGCATGCAATTTGACTAGTTTAAATAAACATAATTCGCCTAAAATATAAGATCAAAATGCTGACTTGCCTAGGTAGGCTTGGCTGCATCTTCAAACTCTACTCGGACAAGCTCGCCAAAAAGTGAATGACAAGCAAAGAGAGTAAATAAATACCCAAATAAAATTCAAATAAACACTAAATTGAACCAAACTAGAACCAATAGAACGAGCTTGAATTTAGAAAATTTTAGAAACAAGTTTCACTAAATTCGGAGCTATGACGAGGAAGAATGAGCTCTTCAAAATTTATTTTTAGGAAAAATTACAAAAATAAACAGAGCAGAGAGAGTTCTGTAACATCCTGATTTTTAGATCCATTTCAAAGTTTTAAAAATAAAATTCATCATTTGTATTTTTCTAGAATTAATTAAATCTTAATTGGAATTTTTACTAATTAAAAAGATTTAATATGATTAAATTAAACATTAACATTTACCAAAAATATTTTATTTGAGTTCCCCGAGCCTCAAGGGCTCTTCTGTAATTGTTTGAGATTTTTCTGGATTTATTTGCTATTTTCTAGAGCTCAAAAAGTATTACTTGAATTTCTAAAACATTAAAAATCCCAAAAATCCCTAAACCGGCCGGTGGGCCGAAACCCACCAGGCCGGCCCAAACCGCCCGCAGCCGGCCTGCCCGCCCCTCCACGCGGCACGCATCCGCGCCCGCGCCCGCGTCGCTCCCCTCCGTAGAATGGCAACACGCGTCGCCCATCCGCTCCGCCCGCCTCAGCCGCAACCCATCCCGACCTCTCGCCGCTCCGCGCCACCGACAGGTGGGGCCCGCCTGTTAGGGTCATCCCCGACCCGGACTCCACCTCTGTCTCCGAGCAGGACACGCCGCCGCCGCTTGCCATCTTCGCCGCCGTAACCGACCCGGACACGACCTTTGTGTCCGCCGTGGACACCCCGCCGCCCGGGTATAAAAGGGGCCCGACCCCCGGGGTCCTCCTCATCCCGCAGCCGCCGCTTCCGCCGCCGCTAGCCACCGCCGTGTAGGGAGCCGCCGTCGAAGGTCGCCGGTCATCTCGCCGAGCCGTCGCCTTCGTGACGCGCCGCCATCGTCCGTCGTCTTCGCCGCTGTCACCACCGTCGTCTGTCATCGCCGGTGAGCCCCGCCGCCGTCCCGAGTCACCGCCGGCCAGGACCGCCGCCACCGGGTCGCCCCGCCGCTCGCCGCCTCGCCTCGGTCCGTGCCCGCGTTGTCTCGCGCCCCGTGCTCTGCGTGCGTCAGCGTTGACGCCAGCCGTGCGTACCCGCTCGCCTTCCCGTGCGCCTGGTCCGCCGTGCACCGAGCCGCTGCCAAGTGGGACCCACCCATCAGCCGTGAGCCGTAGACCGAGCCACACCAGCCAGCCACGTCAGCCAAGGTTGCACACGTGTCGCCACGTGGCCGCCACCTCAGCCCTAGCCGCCCCGCCAGCCGTCCGGTTGCCCGCACTATTCCGTGAGCCGGGTTCACGGTAGACTGGTTAATCCATGAGCCGGGTTCACAGCACAGTGCAATTTCTGATTTTTCAGCCTTTTCCCCAAACTAGATTTTCCAAGAGCTCGTTCTCCCTCATGCGAACTCTGATTGACCCGATTCTTTTTCCTAAATTCATCTAAAATTGAGCTCTACCTTTTGGTTCAGGTTTGGAAGTTTTTTGAGTTCATTTGAATTTTATTTGAATTTATTTTGTGTTTCAATTTGTTTTTGCTCTCGTTAGATCACGCGTTCGAAGGAGCTGAAGTTGGATTCGAAGATCAAGAGCCGTCAACTGAGCAAGGCCAAGGCAAGTCGTATCCTTTGATCATGTTGAACCCAGATTTTTCAGCCAGGCAGGAGGTTGGAGGAGACTTCTACGAGTCCTATTACGAAGTCTTGGATTCAAGAGAACACCAATCTATAGCACCATCGATGAAGGAGCAAGAAAGCCACGTATGGGGCACGTCACTTGGCTATACTTCACAACCAAGTTCGGTGGTCAAGTTATACACCACAGCTAGAAGCACACGAGCGCTTGCGGAGAGAAGTCAGCACAAGGAGCCGCACTCAAGGCCGTTCGTCGCCTTTGCAAAATGTACAAGCTCAGCATCGCCAAGCTCGTTCGGAAGTATAAGGAGCAATACGTACTAGAGGAGTATTCACCGCAGACACCGACACCGTCGCCTTCATCTTCGTCACCTAACTCGGAGGGGAGACCATTCCTGGCCGACGATGATCGAGAGAATTCCCAGGCCACCATACCAGCAGGAGTGCGTACGCAGCCAGTTCGCAACAGGAGGGTGGTCTACAGCGACTCCGAGGAAGTAGTGCACACACCGTGCCTTGTAGGACCCGAGTGGGAGCCAGAAGATTAGACCGTAGAAAAGGATAGTGCCGGTTAGGAAGTGGGGTTTTATTTGTGTTTGATTGTGATGTGAGCTGCAGTTTTGCCCTCAAAAGCAATATGTTGCAGTCATGTCAAACCTTTTTATTGGAGCAATTTAATTGGTTCTTTTGTTAGCCTTTTCGGCTAAGTGTTTGCTTGGTTCAGGGTTGCCATTAGAATATCCCCCTTAGACGAACTTACCACTTATCTCTGCTTTTCCCTCTCACCTATTGAGCCTTGTGAAACTAGTTCTCAAGCAAGCGAGTTTTCTTTTCAGAGCAGAACAGAATGGTTGATACCCGGAACTCCGCAGGACGCAGTCAGATGAGTCAAGAACCAGAAGGCAGTAATGGTAATCAAGCAAGCCAAGAGCAACATGCTACTCCAGCTGGTCTAGATCCGACCTTGAGTCAGTTCATGGCTGCCCAGACTCAGTTGATGAATACCATGATGCAGAACATGAACGCTATGATGAATCGACAAAATCAAGAAATGGCAATGCCTCCACCGGTTCGTCAGCAGTCTAAGTTTGCAGAGTTTATGAGGACAAGGCCACCCACCTATTCACGGTATTCTAAGCCTTTGGAAGCCGATGATTGGATGCACTCAGTGGAAAGGAAGCTTAACCTTGCCCAGTGCTCGGATCGCGAGAAGGTGTTGTATGCAGTCCATCAGCTAGAAGGAGCTGCAGCTGAGTGGTGGGAAAACTATTGTGCCACTCATGAGGACCAAGATAGCATCACTTGGGCTGAGTTCGTCGAAGCCTTTCGTCATGCCCACATCCTGGACGGGGTGATCCTGGACGGGGTGATCGAAATGAAGAAGGAAGAATTTCAGGAGTTGCAGCAGAAGAACATGACCGTGAGTGAATATCTCAATAAGTTCACTCAGCTAGCCCGCTATGCTCCAGAGGATGTTGCCACAGATGATGCACACCAAAAGAGGTTCAAGAGAGGGTTGAACCCTGGCCTGAAAGTTCAAGTAGTGGGAAATGATTATGCCAGTTTCCAAAATATGGTGGACAAAGCAATGCTCATTGAGGAGAGTCGTCGTGAGTTGGAAGAATCTCGCAAGCGGAGAATGATGCAGCAAGGATCGCAGATGCACCAGGCTCAGAGAACCAGCTTTAGTACATTCCAGCCAGCCCGTGTTCCTCAGCAGTCAGGATTCAAAACACCTGCACCAGCTCCTCGCCAGTTCTATTCAGGGCCAAAGCCAATTCCAGTGGGAAGTCAGCAACAGAGGATTACCAAGCCCATGACAGCAGTTACTTGTTTCAAATGCCATGAAACGGGACATTATGCCAACAAATGCCCCCAGAATCAAGCTTTGACACCAGTCCGTTTCAACTTGGGAGCTACACTAGACCGTACCCCTGCGGCAGGGTCAGGACGCGGAGCACCTCAAGGATCAAACCAACCCAACAGAGGATCGCAGACCGTGATGCGTGGCCAGGTGAACCATGTCACCATGGAAGAAGCTCAAGCAGCGCCAGATGTGGTGATCGGTAAGTTTCAAGTAAATTCAGTTCCTGCCACAGTTTTGTTTGATTCTGGAGCCTCGCATTCGTTTGTTTTCCGAAGTTTTTCCTTAAAACATAAGTTGAAAATGGTTGCTCTTGGTTCTGTTTTACTGGTTCAATCCCCGGGCTCTGAGATGAGTACAAACCTAGGATGCCCTGAAGTTAAGATAGCCATCCAAGGAGTAGAGTTCTCCGCTGACTTGGTTGTGCTGAACATCCAGTCATTGGATGTAATTTTGGGTATGGATTGGCTCAAGAAGCATCAAGCAGTGTTGGATTGTGGAAGCCGAGCCGTCACCTTGGTCAGTTCAAACGGAAGTAAAGTTAGATTTGAAGCTAGCATGAAGCAGCCAGAAAAAGTGATGGTATGTCAAAGCAAAGGGATCATGCTAGAAGAAGTGCCGATTGCCAGAGAATATTTGGATGTTTTTCCTGACGATCTCCCTGGGATGCCGCCAGACCGAGACGTGGAGTTCGCAATTGAGCTAGCACCGGGTACATCACCTATTTCCAAGAGACCTTACCGAATGCCTGCCAATGAGTTATTAGAATTGAAGAAGCAAATACAAGAATTGTTGGATAAAGGATATGTCAGGCCTAGTACCTCCCCGTGGGGAGCACCAGTTTTGTTCGTCAAAAAGAAGGATGGTAGCCAGCGTATGTGTGTGGATTACCGAGCTCTCAATGAAGTTACCATCAAGAACAAGTATCCCTTGCCCAGAATTGATGACTTGTTCAATCAACTAAAAGGAGCTGGAGTGTTCTCCAAGATTGATTTGAGATCAGGATATCATCAAATGAAGATTCGTCCGGAGGACATACCCAAGACAGCATTCTCAACTCATTATGGTTTGTACGAGTTCACCGTGATGTCCTTTGGTTTAACCAATTCCCCAGCATACTTTATGTATCTGATGAACAAGGTGTTCTTGAATTACTTGGATAAGTTCGTTGTTGTGTTTATCGATGACATACTGATCTACTCCAAGGATGAGAAGGAGCATGAAGAGCATTTGAGGATGGTATTGCAAAGGTTACGAGACCATAAGTTGTATGCCAAGTTCAGCAAATGTGAGTTTTGGATGAAGGAGGTTGCATTTTTGGGTCATGTATTGACAGCAGAAGGAGTGGCCGTTGACTCAGGGAAAGTGAAGGATGTGCTTACTTGGAAGGCACCCACGTCAATGACTCAGGTCAGAAGCTTCCTGGGAATGGCGGGTTACTACCGTCGATTTATTGAAGGATTCTCCAGTGTAGCGCGACCGCTTACCCAGCTATTAAAGAAGGAAAAGAAGTTTGAATGGACGCCAGAATGCGAGAAGAGTTTCCAAAAGTTAAAAGAGAGTCTAACAACAGCGCCAGTCTTAATTTTGCCAGACATTAAGAAAGACTTTGAGATCTACTATGATGCATCCCGCAAAGGTTTGGGGTGTGTATTGATGCAAGACAAGAGAGTGGTGGCTTATGCATCACGCCAGTTGAGGCCACACGAAGAGAATTACCCTACGCATGATTTGGAATTGGCAGCGGTTGTGCATGCCCTGAAAATATGGCGTCACTACCTAATGGGTAACCGATGTGAGATTTATACGGATCATAAGAGCCTGAAATACATCTTCACACAATCGGATCCCAACCTTAGGCAAAGAAGATGGTTGGAATTAATAAAGGATTACGATATCGGAATCCATTATCACCCCGGAAAAGCCAATGTGGTGGCAGATGCGTTGAGCAGAAAAGTGTGTTGCAATACAGTAATGGTCAAGGAAAGCCAACCAGCGTTACACAAGGAATTTCAAAAGCTCAGTTTGGAGTTGGTTGAGGAAGGGATGTTAACCGCTTTGCCAACCCTAGATAGTCAGATCCGTCAAGCGCAGCCAGAGGATGAAAATATCCAGCGAATCAAGGTTGGATTGAAAGAAGGCAAAGCATCAGGCTTTGTGGAGGATGATCAGGGTGTCATATGGTACAAAACGCGTTTGTGCGTACCCAATAAGGGGGAGTTGAAGCAGTTATTGCTTAAGGAGGCACACAAGTCATTATATTCAATTCATCCAGGCAGTACCAAGATGTATCAAGACATTAAAGACAAGTACTGGTGGCCAGCTATGAAGCGTGAGATAGCAGAGTATGTGGCACTTTGCGATGTGTGCCAACGAGTGAAAGCTGAACACCAAAGACCAGCAGGTTTGCTGCAACCCTTGAAAATTCCCGAGTGGAAGTGGGAAGACATGGGAATGGACTTTATTACGGGATTACCCAAGACCAAGGAAGGTTACGACTCAATATGGGTAATTGTGGATCGATTGACGAAGGTCGCTCACTTTCTGCCGGTCAAAACAACCTATTCCGGTGATAAGTTGGCTGAGTTGTACATGTCCAAGATTGTGAGTCTCTATGGAGTACCTAAGAGAATAGTATCGGATCGTGGGTCGCAGTTCACTTCACGATTTTGGAGTAGTTTCCACGAAGCGATGGGTACTCATTTGAACTTCAGTACAGCATATCACCCGCAAACCGATGGTCAGACAGAGCGTGTGAATCAAATCCTGGAGGATATGTTAAGAGCATGTGTCTTGGATCACGGAGCCAAGTGGGACAGTTGCTTGCCTTTTGCAGAGTTTTCCTACAACAACAGTTACCAGGCCAGTTTGCAGATGTCACTGTTTGAAGCTCTGTATGGCAGGAAATGTAGAACCCCTCTCAATTGGAAAGAGATGGGTGAGAGACTGATATTTGGCCCAGAATGTCTACAAGAAGCAGAAGAGAAAGTGCGTTTGATTCAAGAAAGGTTAAAGGCAGCCCAGGCCAGACAGAAGAGTTATGATGATACTCGTCGAAGAGATTTGAGCTTTGAGCCCAATGAATATGTGTATCTCAGAATCATACCCTTCAAAGGTGTTAAGAGATTTCAAATGAAGGGAAAGCTAGCGCCAAGGTACGTGGGGCCATTCAATATTTTGAAGCGCAAAGGAGAAGTCGCTTATCAGCTGGAGCTACCTGAGAACTTGAGCGGGATACACGATGTTTTTCATGTGTCTCAGTTAAAGAAGTGCTTAAGAGTGCCAGAGGAAGCAGTGCCAGTGGAGGCTGTGGATCCCCAAGAAGATTTGTCTTATAAGAAGCATCTTATCAAAATTTTGGAAGTGGCAGAGCGTGTAACTAGAAGCAGGGTCGTTCGTTTCTGCAAAGTCCAGTGGAGCAATCATTCAGAGGGAGAAGCAACCTGGGAGAGCGAGAAGGATCTCAGAGCAGAGTTCCCAAACATATTCCTTAGAGAGCCAGAATCTCGGGGTCGAGATTCCGTTTAAGGGGGGATGTTTGTAACATCCTGATTTTCAGAGCCATTTTAAAGTTTTAAAAATAAAATTCACCATTTGTATTTTTTCTGGAATTAATTAAAGCTTAATTGGAATTTTTACTAATTAAAAAGATTTAATATGATTAAATTAAACATTAACATTTGCCAAAAATATTTATTTGAGTTCTCCGAGCCTCAAGGGCTCTTCTGTAATTTTCTGAGATTTTTCTGGATTTATTTGCTATTTTCTAGAGCTCAAAATGTATTACTTGAATTTCTGGAAAATTAAAAATCCTAAAAATCCCTAAACCGACCGGTGGGCCGAAACCCACCAGGCCGGCCCAAACCGCCCGCAGCCGGCCCTCCCGCCCGTCAGCTGTGAGCCATAGACCGAGCCACACAGCCAGCCACGCAAGCCAGCCACGTCAGCCAAGGTTGCACACGTGTCGCCACGTGGCCGCCACCTCAGCCCTAGCCGCCCCACCAGCCGTCCGGTTGCCCGCACTATTCCGTGAACCGGGTTCACGGTAGACTGGTTAATCCATGAGCCGGGTTCACAGCACAGTGCAATTTCTGATTTTTCAGCCTTTTCCCCAAACTAGATTTTCCAAGAGCCCGTTCTCCCTCATGCGAACTCCGATTGACCCGATTCTTTTTCCTAAATTCATCTAAAATTGAGCTCTACCTTTTGGTTCAGGTTTGGAAGTTTTTTGAGTTCATTTGAATTTTATTTGAATTTATTTTGTGCTTCAATTTGTTTTCGCTCTCGTTAGATCTCGCGTTCGAAGGAGCTGAAGTTGGATTCGAAGATCAAGAGCCGTCAACTGAGCAAGGCCAAGGCAAGTCCTGTCCTTTGATCATGTTGAACTCAGGGTTTAAATCTATTATGTATTACTTTGTTTTAAATTATTGTACATCGCTATTTCATTATCAAACCCTTGTATTGGTAGTTAATGACCTAGTTGATTAGTTTCCCCTTGATAATTTGAATACCATGATTCCATTGTCACCATAGGATGGGTAATTACTTAGTGATGCTATATAGTTGTCACATGGGGTGTACGTTTAGTTTGCTTAACCATGCTTATGATTAGAACGTTGGGTCTATCATCACATGTGGTAATTAACTTTGACTTAATGATATAGTTGAACGTGGTGGTTAACCACAGTTGCAAAATTTGTTGCCATGACATGGGTAGTGTCATTGGTATTGGTTATACAAATTTGGTTTTCACTCAGGCGAATGATCGTGCAGTAAAGGGGGTGCAGGTTGCACATGGGATGTGGATGCTTCGCCTGGGTAATACTTAAGGACTTAACTTTATGCGCCATTGATCTGAGCTTTACCGCGCAAACCACATGTCTAGTATGGGATAGACCTGGCATAATAATTTGTGAAGTCTCAACTTAGGTTTTGCTACTGATGTTGTTGTGGCGCAAAGGGGGCAATTATCGACTAGGGGGTACCCTACTCGACGGCGAAACCTTAGCGAGTGGGACCGGGTTGAGATGGATCATTGTAAAAGCCTTGTTGTGATCATTTTTAATGTGAGGATTATCACATCGTGTGGGTACAGTTGTGCAACCTCTACAGAGTGCAAAACTATTTGAATAGCCGTGTCCTCGGTCATGGACAACGCTCGGTGATTTCACATGAGGGTTAGAGCTTTCATGAAAAATCTGGTTGGGTTGAGTTGGGAAGTGAAAGGTTAGTTCACTTGTGGTAATCTTCAATTCCTTTGATTATTTATTTAATATCATTTGTTAAAGTTGCTTTTCAATCTATTTATTGTATTTACTTTAAATCGTTGCTTTATGCAAAATTAACCCCTCAGCTATCCCTTTGTTAAGCCTTGCATACTATATTGCATCTTTGTTACAAACGACTTGCTGAGTACTCTATGTACTCACGGCTTCATCCATATTTGCTCAGTTGAGGAGGAAGGACCAGATCAGCAGGAGCTGCTAGAGGGAGGATATTTCGAGGACTTCGCGGATTAGGACTTCGCTCCCCAGTCGATTGCCTGTGGGCATGTCGAATGGCTTATGAGTTTATTTGTTTTCCGCTGCTAGTTTCTTTAAGCCCTTCAGGCTATTAATTGTAAGCTTGACCATAAGGTCGTACTCTGATATTTATCAATATAATTTGGATTTTCCTTAGAATATCGTGATGTGGATGATATTTATCTTTGTTTATATTGTGTGCACTAGCGTGATCCTGGACTAGTGCAGAATACACAGAAGAGTCCGGATTTGCATATTCGGGTCTCGACAAGTTCTCTCTCTGACAGGTGGGTCCCATAATTTTTAATTGATTTTTGAAATATTTTAATTCTTAAGAGTTCAGTGTATGACTTGTGGGGCTCATGGGTTAATTAATTAAAAGAAAATTATTTTTCTTTTCTAGAAAACGGCATGAGACTGACATGTGGGGCCTCAGCACTGTGCAAACAGTGTTTTGGGCCCACATGTCAGTGCCTCAGGTTCTTAACTCGGGTTTTAAAAGATTCTTAACTGAGGTGGGGCCCACATATCAATCTAACAATGGGTTTAAACTGGTATGGGGGCCCACCAGTTAGCGGTTCATTAGCAGATACTAAGTACGATCATTAAATGCTAATGATAAAACTAACACTAATTACGTGGGAATAGTGGTATTCCCTGACCAAATGGTGGCAAGGCTCGCCGATGGTGAGGGAGACCACAACGGCATGAAAGCATAACCAAAATGAGTTTATTTGCCACGTGTGCTCCACTAAGAGAGATGGCATGGCCGAAATAGACCGGAGAGCCACCAGCGACGAGCTCGGCGGTGGCCGGAACAGGGTAATAGGCTCAACGGTGGCTCCAACGATTACAGATCAATTAAATGGGAAAGGAGCTACTGGGGAAGAGTAGGAGCTCACCGAAGAAGGAAGAAGAGCTTGGGGAGGCCAGAAGTGAGTTGGCGACGGAGAACCTAAACGGCAGAGGTGGGTGATTGGTGCCGGCGAAGGTGAGACTGAGGTGCTCCAAATTAGCACCGGGATTAGCTTCATGGGGGTGGCGAGGACGCTTCAGACAGGAGGAATCGACATCAAGGAAGGGTAGCTGGAGTTGAGAAAGATGCAGCCTCCGGCGAGTTGCAAAGGAGGAAATGCCGATTAGGCTTAGTGGGAGGAGTGGAGAGGTCAATCGAAGAACAGAGAGGGCTTGGAATGGCTTGAAAACCATCGAGGAGGGATGACACCAGCGATGGCCGAGGGGAGGTTTCGACGGTAGTGGAAGCAAACTTGGGAGAGCAAAGGGAATCGAGGGGACGTGGAGGGGAATTGAAAGGGGTTTGACTGAGCCTTTTATAGAGGAAGGAAGGGAGTGGGGAGCGTTGGCAGTTGGGCATGATTTAAGGTGTGCGGTGGTAGTTGTGGCACTATGTGAGCTTGAGTTAGGCTAAGGGGAGAGGGGATGCCAGGCGCACGCAGCCGGGGGGTGAGGGGTCAATGCGACTGGGAGACTTAGTCGCCTAGGTACGACCGCGTGTGGTGACGCGACGAGAAAACCAGGGATAGTTTCGACTGTAACCGTAGCGAGGAGCGGAGGGAGGCGACACGCGGCGGGGCTAAGGGGGAGGAGAAGAGGATCTAGGCCTGAGGAGGGGTATGGTTCGGTGATGGTGCTACCACGGGGAGGGCTAGTGCCGGGGAGAAGGAGAAACCGGGGGCAGTGACACGGCGCTTCCGGCGTGGCGCGCTTGGGAGAAAAACAGGGGAAGGAGAGAAGAAAGGAGGAAAAGAGCAGAGGGGCTGGGTGGGCCGAAGGCCAGGGAAAAAGGCCAGTTGGGCCCGAGTAGGCCGGGAGGGAAAATGGGCCTGGGCCCAAGAGGAAAATTTTGTGAATTTTTTTTGCGGGAATTTGAAATTCAAGCAAAACCAAAAGGCCAAATTTGAATTTTTAACTCAAATTTTTTTACTCAACTTTTTCAAGCAAAACCAAAGGGCTTTTGAAGCTAGACACAAACTTTTTGAAATTAAACTCAAATTTACAAGCACAAGGTAATACGCCCAAAATTGGGATGTTACACTTAATAAGACGGACAAATGGTCCTCGTGATACGATATTATCTGTACCTTGGTTCCTGTTCAAGTGCGGCATGCTGGTGCGTATCTGTTCCTCCAAATTGCCGTTCGATTCCTCGAGCATTGGCTGGGAATTCTGAACAATGATGGCCGACGATCATCAGGAGCATAAACTAAAACTACCATGCATTAGAACATGGAATAAACTCTTTCTGGCCATAGCTTTATCTTTTGTGCTGAATCCAATGACAATGAAAGGGAGTGAGGGGGGGAGGGGGCGGGGAGAAGTATTTTATCTTTGCGCAGAGATCAGATTACATTCAGTTGTTACTTGTTAAGTGCTTGGAATCGTATCCTCTCTTTTTCTCTCTTCGAGCTCTTGACATTATCGTTTGCGCAGCAGGCACGCGATCCCGCAAGAAGGAATAAGGGAAAGTGCGATGCTGACAAAGCTGGGGGGAGGAATCGTGCGCTTTTCGTTTTTTTTTTTTTTTGGTAAAGATGAGAAGGAACATATCGCCTTTGTCTACCTCTTGCGTGTGGTTCTTTTGTTCCGCGACTTCCTTGTATCTTGCAGGCTTGTGCTGTGCAAGAGCGAGCAGGACTAACACGTGTGGACTGTTGAATAGGTAGATTATTATCTTTACTATTTAATAAGTTTGAGTTGGTGATTGGTGCATTCTTCTTCCTTCCTTCTCAACCGTTCGATCTGAATACTGTAATCTTGACCATCTATCTAACATCTCTCTCCCTCTCTCATATCTAACTACGCCTCCTCTCCACTTCCACTAACAGTTACCATCTGCCACCTCCTCTTCTATCCGGCCTCTCTCGCCTCCTGTTTGGACTGTATAATTTTTTATATGTCTATCTTTCTTGGTGATGCAAATCTGTAAAATTTATATAGTTAGAAACTGATGAAAAATTAACTCATCATCATTTGAATTATGCCCTTGATTCCTCTTGCCTTTTGATAATTGACCTGCACTAGCTGAATGTCCGTGTGTTGTTACGGATTTAAAAACTTTTAGAACATTTTGTATGCATATTCTATAAATTTTTACCACCCGTGAGTTTTTTAAAAAAATCTATACCAACGCACGGGCATTCAGTTAGTATATTTGTAGACTGTAGACTGTAAGTAGGAGTCGTCCTTGCTTTGTGCTTATATTAAACTCCCATCTTGGATGCAGGAAGAAAGTGAACCTGAACACGAACAACAGGGATGGCGATGGATAAGTATAGGCCAGCCGTTTTCTCTTTTGGTATCATATCAAACCCCTGTGATGATGAGAAATGAAATGGCTGGCTGCGTGGTAGCGTAAGGTGAAGTTGGCAATTAGCGTCCAGCAATGAGCTGGGCCGGTTCGTGCAACATTTCTGAATGAGGAGATTTGGACAGGCCGGGCCACGCCATCTACGTTGCTTGATCTATCAGCCGAGCACCTCTACACAGGACATTGGACATCATAGTGCAATCAAAGCAAATATGGAGAGACTAATCGCTGAGATATCGAAAGAAAATCACTCAATATCCCCTGTTTATTTAGATGCAGTGATCCATTTATATGTTATCTTGTTCCTAAGTGAAGTCATAATAGACTTTCTCATATCACTTGATAGGATATATATACGGACAGATATCATCTATCCTATATTATATTCCATATTTTTTCCTCGGAATTGGATATAGATAGTACCGGGTATCTATTTACCTCTTACGTATTCGCTCCGCGAGCCTTCGATCGGTCCATCGGACGGAAATTATCTGCTTTATTTATACTCCTCCTATCCTGCTAGAAAATCCTAGGGTAAAGGGTGGGCTCGACCCTCACTTTGGTAGGAAACATGTGTTTCCCGTTCGGTCGGAGGGATCAGGCCGAATAATGGGCTGTTGCTTTGGAGCGGTTGAGTGAAGAGTTATGTGCACCTTGAATCTTCATTGCTGGTTGCTCGGCTCACTAAAAGACATCGACTAAGGAACTAATATAAGTACTCTTAATGCAACGTATGAAATGTTCAATAATACATCTTCTTGATAAAATACTGTACATCTTTATGAGAAAATATTGTAAATATCCATGAATAGCGACAAAGTACGAAACTAAGCAGCTAATAAAAGGACTTGCTATCCAATCAATAAAAGAATCAACTAAGCAACCATCTACGCAACTAAATTTGACCACACAAAGTTGTGAAGTCATCATGGCAGGGTTTAACTCAACATAAACATCTCTTGCCACTCTGATGCTCTCTAAGCCTATTCTGGTCAACATGTTCCAACAAGTCATGGATTTAATACCGTGACTCTAATGCTCAAAAGTTAACCAATACCATCTAAGGAAAAGTACTACCACTACCCCAGAAGCAAGATGTAGTGAAGTTCAAACAGTAAAAAAGGGAACAGTGCAAATTTGCCACTCTCCTTTGTTTGAACAGTCCAAACAGATCATCTTGTAGCAATGTTACATGATCGAAAAGTTCAGATTGGAAGATCAAACGAGATCAATTAAGTCATGAATAGAGTCCATGCTATACTTCGTGAAACCTACAGATCACATAGTCATTAAAGACAAACCTGCTGCTGTTACTAGCCATTCTAAATGAAATTGGTTAACAGAAATTAGCATTACCAGATGCTGCTCGATACCAATCCTGAAAGTAGATGAGTGTCTCAACTGTCTCTGTGGGTAACCTACTACAGAAATCATTAATGATACTCTCTCCTATGCTGAAAGTTGCCTTAGATGCAACCGTAGAAGCTAGACAGCTAGCACATCCCATGCTATGCGGGCTAAGGTTGGATACTTGAGGAGTTAACCATCCCCCAATTTAAAATATCAAATTCATCAAACCATTGAAGTGGGATCTCGTCCAAGTATCTATCAAGTTCAGTGGATGCTTGAGCTTACATATAGTCAGTAAGATGTTGATCCTAATCAGCAAATGGGTTATTCTCTCTTGGACCCATCTCATGATCACCTCCTCCTTGTTGCATAGAGTCAATATTGTCATATTTGAATTGAGATGAGTATTCATCAAATACCTTGAAGTACTTTTTCCACCTTATTGAACCGTATCTTAGCATTACTATTAAAGGCTTTCTTGAGACGAAATTCAACATACTTGAACCTAAATCTTGGATCAAATATCACAGGAATGGATAGTAATATGTACAATTTCATTCAATATTTCTTGAACTTCGTTTGCATGCCTCGAACCATCCTTCCAATATCGATGTCCACGTCGGAGGCTTCCCTCTGCAAAATTAACTTGATATTCCACATCTCATTGAAGTACAGGTTTGAGGTTGGGTACTTTGAGCTAGAGATTGCCTTTGTAGCATCATAGAAGACCTTCTACAATCTGCACAATACTCTCACCCCTTTCCTATATATTCTTCAAAAGAGGGTGCATGTGTTTACTTTGAATCTTGTAATGCTAATGAATCAAATGCCCTCTTGTATAGAAAGGCTGTCTCAAGCATTAAATATGTTGAATTCCAATGAGTGAAAACATTTAGAGAGGGCCACTTCTTGTTCTTGCAAGAGATAGCTTCTTGTGCAATGACTTCCTTGATTTTTTTTGTTTTTGGGGTTGCGATGATATGATGTACTTGACACTTTCATGAACATTCGTGACAACAGGATCAACAAACCTCAATCCATCTTTGGCTATGAGATTTATAACATGTCACACAACTATTGTGAAACAACTTTCCTTTCACTAGTAGAGCCTTCTTGTCCACCAAATTGCACTTCAACAAGTTAACTATTGCATCATTTTTGGAAACACTATCTAGTGTGATCCTAATTTTTTTCCTTAAAGATACCATACTTGAATGCATTCGAGAATATTATTGAGCATCTCCACTCCAGTATAAGGTGTCTCGACAACAAATAACATGATAATTCTTTGTTGCACTTTCCAATTAGAGTTGATGAAATGACATGTGATGCACATGTAGCCTAAAGTCTGCTTAGATGTCCATATATTAGCCATCAAAGAGAACATACAATTTGTATTCTTGAAGATCTCCTACAATGCCAAATTTTGCTTTTGAAAATCTCTCAACGAGTGGGAGCTCTTTCTTGAAGATCTCCTGCAACGCTGTCAACAAGTGGGAGCTCGTGACCTTACCCAGGGTGCTGGTGCCTGCTGTGGAGGAGTAGCGCTCACAAGTCACTACCAATGCCTCCCCTGTGCAACCGATAGGGTTCGAGTCAACCCTAGGGTCGATGGGGTCTAACCCATATTGGACCTCTTAATTTCGTGTACCAACTCTCTACACTATGGACCCATAATTTAAGGGATAACCCATATTGGACCTCTTAATTTCGTGCACCAACTCTCTACACTATGGACCCATAATTTAAGGGGTCTAACCCATTTGCACCTCTAGTCATGCTGAAGTGAACTGACTAGTGATGGGAGGTTGGGAACACCCCACGGTCGTGGGTGGCTGACTGGTGTAGTGGCGTGGTCGCTGGCCAGGTAATAGCACTAGGTGAGGACCGGGGCAATTGGGATGGATTGAAGAGAGGATCCGTGGCTGCAAACCATCAGCTTTCGCCAGATGCCAGTGGATCTTGTGTCGCTCTTGCGTTTCATCAGTGGTCGCACTGCCAAAGCCCAAGTGACGCTAGGATCCACACCAACACCTTGCTTGCAGCGGTGGATCTAGGCTTTGAGTAATGCGGGTGTAAAACTATGAATTTAAAATTTGAAGTACATAGTACAAGAGTTCAAATGTAACACATTATAATTTTGTGAAGTACAATCAAAATACAAAATACTTTAGCAAAAAATAATTTGTGAATTACATCTAACATGTTTATCAAACCTAGTAGTTTTTTTTTTTTTGCCAATTCCTAAATCCTCCATCACAAGACAATCTCCACTAGCATAATTAGTTTTATCCTTGAACAAGTAACAAACAAAACAAAAGGCAGCATCTAGTCCACACTATACTCAAGCCAATTATACTTGTCAAACCAAGACACTATGAAGAATTATCATAAACGATTTGAACCAAAAACCGTCTGTGATGGGGAAGTATCACAGACGGTTCTATATACCAACCGTCTGTGATACTCACACATCACAGATGGTTGGTAGTTAGAACCGTCTATGATGTATGAGTATCATGACGATTTTTAGTTCGAGCCGTCTGTGATAGTGTTCTTCACTGACGGTTCTAGTTACAAACCGTCTGTGATATATTTATCATAGACGGCTCACAAATTATCCATGATAATCTCTAATTATCACTGACGCATAAATTCAAATGGTTCAAAAAACCGTCTGTAATGACCCTTTTTATAGTAGTGAATTACATTACCGTTACAGCACTTTGGTGCTTGAAACCGCTAATTTCTCACCCTTCATATCGCCATTGTACTTTCCTACGAGTGATTGCGCTTAGAAGCTTTTAGGATCCTCTCAATAGCAACAGAATGTAGACGAAGTTTTGTAAGAAGAAATTTATACCATGCAATCCACCTTATCTTACTTGCAACCAGGGAGTTAATTGTTTGTTTCCTATTTCCTTAATTATCTGCGCCTTCACTGCTTATTTGTCCTGGATGCAAGACGACTCTCCTATTATTTGTATGTTAAGGCTAATCGTACTGCCTTTGATAGTGTTTGGTATCAATAGGTGTACTTTTTTGTCCTTTGTTCAGGTGGGCAAGCGTGTTTGTTGTTTTGCGTTTGTATAGTTTCTCATCTTGATTTCTTCAGCTATGGATGCTTTATCTTGGTGTAGTTACAGTTTTGGGGGGCCCAATTGATCATATATCCTCCATTTAGATGGAAATTCAGGATTTACCCTCCTGGTCCACGTGTCAGTGACTTATGATGACCTCACGTGTCATTGAGATGCGGAGGGTAAATCCTGAATTTCCCAACTAAAGGGAGGGTATATGATCCAATTCCCCTTCACATGTTTGCAGTTTCATTAGCATGCTTTAACAAATATTAATTTAAACTTACAAAATTTCAGTGTGTTGTTATTGATTAATTTCGCTTGTTGGATTGTGGATGAATGATATTTATCTTACAAATCCACTGACATAATGCACAAATAAAGATAGGGTAGTGCTATACCAAGCAGGCTAACCCAAGAGGTCAGGTATGCTATTTTATTTGTTATACGGAATTTATATAATTAGCTTGATAATCATTTATCATCATTATTTGGTACATGTTTGATACAAGATTGCACATTCCATGCATAAAAGCGTTAGTTCAGATCAATGAATGCAAGGGTTTGTTCAGTTCCCGCCGATAGGAGGTTACGTCCCAAGATCTGAAAATGGGTAGCAGTATATCCTTCAGATTCTAAGCTCACTACAGCACTAATTATCAATGCTTAGTTAAGGAACAAATTTCAAGGGATTATAGTTGAGCTAAAAAATAGCTCAATGGAGCCATTCAAGCTGTCTTTTTCTCACTGCTGTGATCATGACTGAGTGTATCGGCCATTTAGTTCAGATTTGTCTGGTTTCTTACTGTGTTTATTTTAATTTTTTTCATGACTTTTTTTGCTGTTTGCAATACAAAGGTTATTATTTGTTTTTTTATGTTCTATTGAATATGCAGTACATGTTTCGTCTATCTACATGTGTAAAACCTCTTGTTTATATATGCATCCTCATCAGTTCTGCTTCTAAATTTGTTTAATCCTATCTATGGCTGTTGATCAGAATTACTTGGATGTTCAGACCTTTTTGAAGTCTGTACTATTCTGGACCATACCCAACTATCTCTATGACAGCTATTTTGTCAGGATGGGTGTTACAATATTAATTTATCTCTTAGTTCGTTTGTCATGCACACACATAAATAAACAAAAAAACATTCGATGAGACAACGGTAGCCTGAATCACACTGAGCTATATACTGCCATGTTCATGCAATCATACTAGATGTAAATCAGAATAATACATTTCCCTCTATGTACAGCTCTCTTCCCTGCACAGCGTAGCCTTGGCGAGGAATATTATTAATCTGATTTTTTACGTGCGCTTTGCTATCTACTTTGCCATCTAATTGTCGGACAAGTATTACACTTAGCTCTGATTTTTCATGTTCTGCAGCTGCTACTAGAGGTCGGTTATCCATATAAGTATTGTTTTCTTTTCCTATTCTACTGCTACCAGCTAAATGGTCATTGTTGACAGCCATCTTGATTCATACAATTTGCCTTCCTGTTCACATATGGATGTGGTTGCCTGTGTGTAGAGATAATTCGTAGATTTGGTTCAACTGAAGATTTGGATACTGATCATATGGTGAGTGCTTTACAAGACCAGGATAGGTGCCTTTGTTAGTACCTTCTTTTACTGCACCAGTTCATTACAAATTACGCAGCTGATGCCAGTGCTGTTGCTGCTGCTACATGGGATATCTGCACAAACCAGCACAGTTTTCGCTTTAATTTAATTGTATGCATGAATCATGTGTGCCTAAAGGCAAGTAAAGTTCATCCAGGCCGAAGCTATCCATCTAAGTGCATAGAAAGTATGTGATTATTTCCTTCTTTTGCACACGAATTATCTTGCTCTGATATAACTGATTATGTACTAACAATTTCGTGTGAGTTAATTACCCCCTGCAACTAGAGTTAGTGTATGCAGCTTACAACTAGAGTTAGTGTATGCAGCTTACATATTTTGTTAGCGATCAATATCTATTGCAAGTTACATAACTATACATTGCTCTTGCATACCATAGCCATAGTTCAGTTAGGTATTACTTCTCCAGCGTCAGTTATGCAAGAGCAGTTGTTGGTCAACTGTTATTGCTCCCAAATATGCCTGTACAATATGTTCATCAGAGTCACAGTAGTTGTTTACGAGTTTTGTAGGGAGGTCTAGACTAAAACTACCCAGCAAGACAAATATGGCTTTGACTCAGAATGATGTATGAAAATATCAATCCTGTTTCTTCTAGATTTCTTTGTTTTTCTTCAGATGGCATCTACTTATCTGAAACATTCATGTGTTCTGCCCAATATCTACGGAACCTTTTTACACAGCATTTACCTATTTATACCGATTCCAACATTTAGGTGGTTGGTGTATTCATTTTGCCGTTCAGATGAAAATTTGTTTGTTATATTTACCTAATCCTGTACCTGAGAATAGCCGAGGATTAATACCCTACCTAATTCCTGTACCATTTCAAAGTAGAAGTTTACGATATGCAAGTTATTCTAAGAATGTCGGATATTACAAAAGTGCACTTCAAGCTAGCGTATATTGGACAGGCTGATATATTACCCAGTGCAATGTTCTTCAAACAACATTTGGCTGACGTGGATGAAAACAAACTGCTGATTGGCACAGGGCATCTCCAATGGTTATAGCTAGCAACTAACTATAAGACTTCCACATCATCTATATAGTACACACTAAAGCTAGCATTCTAAGGAACTATCTATAAGGATAGCTATTTGATGCTTACATGCACACACATAATTTATAGAGCCTGCCTCTTTTGGCGTTATAGACTAGTGCTTAAGGAAGAGCTGGCTCGATTTTTTTTGCATACTCTCTTTCCTCCACATAGGATATATGCTGATATGTACATGCATATAGCTAGCTGACTCAGACCATTGGAGATGCCCTGGTTATAGCTAGCAACTAACTATAAAACTTCCACATCATTTATATAGTACACACTAAAGCTAGCATTCTAAAGAACTATCTATAAGGATAGCTATTTGATGCTTACATGCACATACAGAATTTATAGAGGCTGCCTCGTTTGGCGTTATAGACTAGTGCTTAAGGGCGTCTCCAACAGCTGGCTATTTAGTTAGCTAGATCTGATGTGGCAAGGAAAAAGTAGGAGAGAGAGTAGTCACTAGCGACGAGCAAATAGCTGATCTATTTCACGTAGTCCAAGAACATGAGAGAGGAGCATGTGGGTCCAACAGTATAAAATAGTCTTTGCTTTTGTCTCTCACCTCTACGTCAGCTGACTATATAGCTAGTACTAGCTAATACCATTGCGGACGCCCTAAGGAAGAGCTGGCTCGATTTTTTTTGCATACTCTCTTTCCTCCACATAGGATATATGCTGATATGTACATGCATATAGCTAGCTGACTCAGACCATTGGAGATGCCCTAATAAGGTAAAATGTGCTTGTTTTCCCTTCTTCGGTGTAACCAAGAAACAGTTAATATTTGAGATCATATTCCTCATAAAGGGCACAGACCAACACGGCGTAGCGTAGCACGCAATCCCTATGTGGCTCAATTCTTTTCCACTTATGCCTTAGGGCAGTCCCAATGCTGAAAACTACACACGGTTTCCATAGCAGCCACGTCAGCAAGAAATCATCTATAGAAACTACCTCATACAATGCTGGTGCCTTCGCGTAATAAATGTTGCCCTTTTTTTCTTTCTCTCTCCCAACTCCAATCCAACCCAACCATTGTACGACGCCGACCATCCATCCACCCGCCTCGCAGCCAAAAGCAGCCAAAAGCAAAAAGCAAGAAAGCAAAAGCAAGCGCCTCGCGAGCGAGCTGTTCCCATCCATCCACTCCGCCTCGCAGACAAAAGCAAGAAAGCAAGCCTCCCATCCATCCAGAAAAGCAAGCAAGCAAGCAAGCAAGCGACCTGGGCGACAGCGAGCGCGACTCGGGCGAGAGCGGCGACGCGTGCGAGCTCCCGCGCGCGGCGGCGCAGGCGAGCTCCCGCGGCTGCTCGGGCGAGCGTGGCCGCTCGTGCGTGCTCCCGCGGCGGCGCAGGCAAGCTCCTGCGGCGGCGCAGGCAAGCTCCCGAGCTCCCGAGCGGCCGGGGCGACGGCGAGCGCCCTGGGCGACGCCGGCGAGGCAAGGGGACGGCGAGCGCCCTGGGCGACGGCGCGCGGCCTGGGCGACGGCGAGCGCCCTGGGCGACGCCGGCGAGGCAAGGGGACGGCGAGCGGCCTGGGCGACGGCGAGCGCGGCCTGGGCGGACGGCGAGCGGCCGGGGCGACGGCGAGCAGCCTGGGCGACGCCGGCGAGGCAAGGGGACGGCGAGCGGCCTGGGCGACGGCGAGCGCCCTGGGCGACGGCGGCGCGGCCTGGGCGGACGGCGAGGAAGCGCGCAGCGTTGCAGGCGAGCGCTCGGCGGCTGGCGAGGCGAGCGTGCATGGCGGCCGGCGAGGAAGCGCGCAGCGTCGCAGGCGTGCGCGACGAGGGAGCACCCATCGCGGGCCCCATCTATCGAAACTACTGGTTTCCTCCCAATGGCGAATTTGCAGTTTCTTCCTCTCTCGGTTCAAGAGCCGACGCCGTTTCCTGATGAAGAAACGGTTTCCTCTGATTTCTCCCTCTTTCCTCATTTATTGACCTGCCATGTCAGCATTTTTGCTTAGGTGGCTTCTTATTTAATGAAGATAGAAACTACCATTAATGCCCATTGGGACTGCCCTTAGGCCAGTCTCAGTGGAGGTTTCATGTCCCAGTTTCTAAGGCCAGTCTCAGTGGTGGTTTCATGGAGTTTCATGGGCATTAAATACGCTGACATGGCATTGTATTGATGAAGAGAGAGATGATAAAAGTTTCATAGGAGTAGAGAGAGTTTCATGGGGATGAAACTCTTCTGCACTGTTTTCAAAATATGGATGTATTGGAAACTGGGACATGAAACCTCCACTGAGACTGGCCTAACACACCTATATTTTGGAAACAGTGCAGAAGAGTTTCATCCCCATGAAACTCTCTCTACTCCCATGAAACTTTTATCATCTCTCTCTTCATCAATACAGTGCCATGTCAGCGTATTTAATGCCCATGAAACTCCATAAAACCCCCACTGAGACTGGCCTTATAGCTTATGGCTTATGCTACAGTAACTAGATTTCAAACGGTGTCTTTTTAAGGTGAGGTCAACAAGAAGATTGTAATAAAAAGTGTACTGAATTCAGCTGTACTGGTCAAAATCACATACGACTATTTTCCTTGCATACTATCTCTCACAAATAGCTAAAATTCAAAATTTTAAATTGTAAGCCATCAGTCACAGCCCCAAAAAAAACTACCCTCCATTTTGTCTCAAACCAGCAAGTAGTATTCACCATTGCTTAATTTTTTAGTGATGTCTAGAGAGCACTCGAGTATTTTTTGGGTTGGGAGCACTCAGATTTTTTGGGCGTTGGATTTTCATCAACGTCTTAAATTCGGAGCACTCATGTTTTTAGAGAAGGTGGTATGGGGGGATATATTGAATGGAGATCCAATGGCCTATATTTGTTTTATTGGAGGGGGTATCGGGGATCCAATGGATGAAGATCTAACGTCCTAAAATTTTAGTGCTCTAAATTTTAAAAAAATATACTTAAGTGTTTCATAGCATTTCCCTAATTTTTTAGTCTAAACCTTGAGCCTCGGAATAAGCCAAACAAGTTGCTGGTTACTTCACCTGTGGCCCACCTATCAAAGGTATAAGTTTCACCCTACAAAAACAAAAACAAGGACAACTGCCTCCAAGATAAATCTCTGGGATAATTTATAGGTGCATTATTATCCATAGTGTAGCCCTAGCCGCTGTCATACTCCAATCAAGTTTTGACCGGATAGAATCAACCAGTTGCCGTCTCAATTGGCTTACGGTGGATTCTTTTAGACCGTGGGTTAGTTTATATCTTTTGAATTTTATCCATGAGAGACAGTATAAAAAAAACTGTTGCATATAATTTTAGACGGTATTACTGAACTCGATATAGATTTTACTATAATCTATCTATGAACTTTGTTTTAAAAAAAACGTATCATATAAATACTAATTACTATAATAAAAAGTAACTTTCTGGGGAAGCGGTTGTCCTCGATCTGTTGCGACTAAATGCCTCGAAGCCATGACTGGACCCAAGAGATGTCCATAGCTATAAACATAGGAAACCTTTCTGGGGAAGCGGTGGCGTACTTCAGCGCTATTGTCTGACCAGCGCCAGAGGAGGCTCCAGTCCATCTGACCAACTAACGCACGGACTTCGAGATATCTTTTTTTAAAATTTAAAAATTCACATGATCGTATCTCCGATTGACGATACATTTGACTCATCCTGATTCTTAGAATTATGTTTTCAAAACAGGTCTTCAAAACTAGACTCTATTTGTATATATTTAGGCTTAATAAGGATATGATATAGTATATGTTTAAGTAAATATGATAAAATATATTACGCATTACTTTTTAATGTTTTATTTTGTTATAGATATGTTCTGATGTATATATTTTGAATTGGGCATGAAGAATAGACCAGGTAAGAATTAGATGTTCCAATAGTTAAAATAAAATATTCCATATGTTTGGTTTTGATGTTTCGACAATTCATCTATGTTGTTCCACGCATTAAGTTCCACGGGAGAATGTATCAGTGTTCTATACGTTTGGTTTTAATGTTACAATAATTCATTGGCGATGTTTCTACCGTTCATCGACAATATTTCAACGGTAGGGCAATGTGAGTAAATTCAAACCTGTTACTGAAACAAATCTCATATAAAAACAATCTTAAAAAATATGCAAGTAGGATTTGTTTTGAAGATCTCGTCTTAAGAAATACGATAGTTCGAATAGATCATGAATTGAATACTCAGTTTAAAAGATGTAGCATTTTGAATTCACTTCTAAGGAGAGCTGACATCATTAAACTTATATTCTAGGAAAATTCTCAGCTTTGCGCCATGTATAGGCCGTGAGTCATACAACGATAGGCGTAAGTGGTTAGACATTTTCTTTTGACCTATTGCTTATAATTTTAATTACGGCTGGTTAGTCTGATCAATAGCAATTGTTCAAATAATCTAAAATAAAAAACCGGCTAAAAACCGAAAAAGAATGGGCATGCCCTGCAAAACGGCTTAGGCCCTGTTTGGATCCACCCAGATTTTAAGAATCTGGCTTTTGGAAAGTAAAATTTTTGCTTTTTAGCCCAAAATTTGAAAGTTTTTTACATATGGACCCCTGGAGAAAAGATTTGCAAAAATGGACCCTTTTCTCGGCGCCACAGAATATGGCGCCCAGGGTACATGTCACGGCGCCATATGCTTTAGTGCCGTGTATTGACACGTCGGAGTCAGGGTGGCATAGCTCGACGCCGTGAAGTGCAAATACGGCGCTGCATTCCGTAGCGCCGTGTACTGACTTAGCCAGTCAAAAATGGTCGCCGTGCCTGCAAGTCCCCCTATCTCGGCGCCAAACTTTCACGCGTCGTACATAGCTTACACGGCGCCATACCATTTGGCGCCGAGATGTGTATATACAACGCCAGACTGTTTGGCGCCTCTTTTGGCGCCAAACAATCGGGCGTCGTATATACACATCTCGGCGCCAAAGGGTATGGCGCCGTGTAAGCTACACCTGACAAAAAAAACAGCAAAACAACAAATTTGTCTGTAAAACATGCACATACGTACATGCACACATGAAACATCTGAAAACGTAAATAACAACATCGTTACCAATAAGTCTCAAAATACCACATAACTGTATAAAGTCTCAAAATATCACATAAGTCTGAAAATATCGCATGTCTATAGAAAAAGTCTGAAAACATCACTGCCTCTTGGCCTTCCCCTTGCCCTTGGCTAGAGCATCACTCCCTGGAGTATACGTGCTCGGGGGACGAGCCGAACGACGAGGCCGCTGCGAAGCCTGAGTAGACGGTGCGTCAGGCATCTGCGACATCCCAATCTCGTCGTGGGTAGATGCCTCCTCGTCCTCGTGCTCCTCGTCGACGTCGTCACCCTGCTCCGACTCGTCGTCGTCGTCGTCGTCATCGCCCTGACTAAAAGTCGGAGTGCGTGACGAGCTCCTCGTGGACTGGCGCGTGCCGACGTGTGACGACGAGGCTGCAGCGGCACCCGAGCGCTGGGAGGCCGCCGGTGGTGCGACGTCCGTGCGTGCGCGGCAACCACACCGACCTGCCGCCCGACTGAGGCGACGTCGAAGTCTCTGCAAGTAATGATATGTCATAATTGCATACATGCTGAATCGATCTAACCTAACTAATTATCTTCGTACCTGTAGGAAGTCACTCAGGGGGTGGCTCTCGCTGTCTAGGTGGCCGAGAACCTCGTCGATCTCACGCACCGAGGTTTGGAGAGAAGTCCCCTAAATAAATAAGTAAACATAAGTGTGAGATAAACGTGTGGAACCAAAGTATTGCAAATATCATGCTTTCCGTACCACTCGATCGAGAATCGGAGCGGCCTCGACCACTGTGCCCTCCCTCGCACGCCTGTCGTATGCAGTGTCCTCGTCCTCGGACGAAGCGAGGTCCGCGTAGTCGACATCGGTCCACTGCTGCCTCAGCCTGTAGCGCGTGGCAGTGTGGTACCAGGACAAGTAATCCCGGAAGCTGGCGTTACTGTGGGGGGTACTGTCCGGCTCGCAGTTCTCCTCCATCTTCCTCCACCACTGCACGTACTGTCGGTGGTGATCAGCGAAGTCCGTCACCTTTCGTTGGCGGACCCTGTCGAACCTGTACATATAGCAGATGTCAACAATAGTTGTTAGTACGAACCAAAAGAATTTTAAATTGTTACTTACTTGTGCAACTCAACAGAAGTCGACATCTCCTCTGGGGGGAAGAACTGCACGAGGCCGAACTGCCGCGCAACTCTGTGGGGGAGGTGAATCTCCACGGCATAGAAGCAGATCAGCGGAGACCTCATCCTCCAAATATGGGAGTCCCTACGGCACATGGTGCTGAGCGGTAGCGCTAGAACCTGTGGCTCCAAGTAAGGCTCCCAGGACACCTAGTAAGCGAACACACGATTAGCCATGTACAAAAACCAAGAACTGTAGGAAAAATAAATTTCTTACCATCGTGGAAGACAAAGTGTCAAACTCGTTGCTGAAATCCACGTACGCCCGCTGAGTAGTCGCGAACGGGACTGACACTGTATCCCGCAGGTACGCAACAGTGGGGCCGAGGTCATCCACACCCAATGGATGCCAAGGCTGCGCCTGGAACACTCAAGGGCGCCCCACTGGAATGCGTGTCCACATCCACACCTAGCAAGCGAACATACGGGCAGACACACGATTAGCCATGCACAAAAACAAAGAACTGTAGGAAAAATAAATGCATTACCACACCTGCAGAAGGAAGACGCAGCCACCGAGCGTCGACGTGGGCGCCCTGCGTCTGCAGGCCTCGCAAAGCTGACGGTAGAGGAATGCGAGGACCGCCGACCCCCAGCTGAACTGTCCAGCGTCCCCCCAGTCCTGGAGGCAGTGGATGTACATCCACGAAGCGGCATCCCCCGTGGCGTCCGGGAACAGCACTGCCCCGAACATGTGCAGGACCCAGGCGCGGCAGTGGTAGCTCACCGTGGCGTCGTCCGCGGCAGCAGGGCATTCGCCAAAGGTAATCCGCAACCATCTAAGGTGGACCCCCGAGACGCGGCCTCGCCTGGCATTATCTGGGGCAGGAGGCAATGGCGTGCCCAGGAAGGCCTCCACACGTGCCCTCCAGCCCTCAGACACCGCCGGGCCGATCACCGGCTGTCCCCTGATGGGAAGTCCAAGTATCATCGCCACGTCCTGCAGCGTGACGGTCATCTCCCCACAGGGAAGGTGGAACGTGTGTGTCTCTGGCCTCCACCTGTTAGTAGTACAAGGAGAAAAGAATTAGTTACGTACGTAAGAATATAGAAGTGAAAACAAATTGACCCGATAGAGAAAATTCACCTGTCGACAAGTGCGGTCAAAGCTGCAGGGTTGAAGACCGGCATGCCCCGCCGTAATAGGTTAGCGACCGTGTGAAGCCCAGCACGGCGCAGCAGTGGGGTATAGCGGTCGTCGTAGCGCATCAACTGGAACCCATCATGGGTTCGAGGACGAAGTATGGGTATCTCCTGAAAATTGCTATAAAAGTTAGCTGCGTGACCATCAAGTTGAACACATGTATATTTCGACCACACACGTACCTGGCCGTCCTCCGTGAGCCTGCCGCGGTGCTCCCTCACGTAGGACTCATCTAGCAGCCGGTATCTCGCCATCCTGTGATAAATTTTAGAATTCAATAGTTAAGAAATATTCAAATAAGAAATTTATAAAACATGATTTATAAATAAAAATAATAATCAAATTGAATTATGAAATTGGAATCAACATGAATAATAATTGGAATCAAATTGATTTACCCTAAATCTAAACATTCAACAATGTCGTTCAAATCATACCCATAAAACATATGTATTTCTAAATCAAACCCTAAAAACATATGTATTTCACTCAAATCAAACCCTAAAAACATATGTATTTCTAAAATGGACCCTAAAAACATATGTATTTCTAAACATTCATCAATCTCGCTCAAACCAAACCCTAAAAACATATGTATTTCGCTCAAATCAAACCCTAAAAACATATGTATTTCTAAAATGGACCCTACAAACATATGTATTTCTAAACATTCATCAATCTCGCTCAAACCAAACTCTAAAAATATGTGTATTTCTAAATCAAACTCTAAATCTAAACATATATTTCTAAATCAAACCCTAAAAACAAATGTATTTCTAAATCAAACCCTAAAATACATATATTTCTAAAAATCAAACCCTAAAAACGAATCTATACACATTACTACTCTTACATTATGCATATCTATCGAAAATCTAACCTAAAACCGAGCCAAATTGAACTAATTTCATCTAGGGTTTCAAATCTTCCCAAACGAAATGTACCTCAAATAATCCATATTTATTGCAAAAAATCAATGGAAAGGAGGGGGTTCACCTTGCTTAGTCGATTTGGATGCAAAATCGCGAGAAAAACGGATGGATTTGAGTAGATTTTGAGGGGGGAAGAGAGTGGCGGCGGCGGTTGCTTCGGTTGGGCTGAACAGAGTGAGGGGCCGAGGGGCCGCGCTCGGGCTTAAGTCCCAGAGCACGGCGCCAAGGTTGTTAGCGCCGTATGTGCACTTCACGGCGCCATGTTCTGCGGCGCCGAGCGATGCCACCCTGGCTCCGACGTGTCAATACACGGCGCTAAAGCATATGGCGCCGTGACATGTACCCTTGGCGCCATATTTTGTGGCGCCGAGAAAAGGGTCCATTTTTGCAAATCTTTTCTCCAGGGGTCCATATGTAAAAAACTTTTAAATTTTGGGCTAAAAAGCAAAAATTTTACTTTTGGAAACTGGGTGGGATCCAAACAGACCAGTTTTTGGGGCAGTTTTTAAAATCTACCTACCCAGATTCTTAAAAACCAAGAAGCTGTTGATACCTAGCTTTTGCCAGTTTTTTTTGCATAAATACCCATTTACCCTCATTAAAGACCACGCATGGCTGTTTAATGTGCTGTTCAAGAGCAATAAATGTAAGGGTATAATAGTCTATTAGCACCAATCATAAATGAAACTAGCTTTTAAAAACTAGGAGATCCAAACACCCCACCAATTTTTACTTAAAAATCAGCTTTTAAAAACTAGAAATAATAGCTAGTTTTTAAGAATCTGAAACTGATCCAAACATGGCCTTATAGGATTTGCCGGCATCCTCTCGTCAAATCCTCCTCCATGCCGGCTCTCGGTTAACGTCCGCAGCTCGAGCTACGAGAATGGGCCGACCCAATGGTCCCTCCATCAGCCGACCCAATGGTCCCTACATGATCATATCATCCACAACGTCCCAAAGGAACTAAACTTGTACTACTACTCACTACTGCTAGTACTGTTATACCCGGCATAACCGCATAAATAATGTTCTTGCACTCCGACATGGCCACATGGATGAAATCTTCCCATGCTTGGGATCGACCTTAAAGACGGCTGATTTGATGCGGAAAAACTAATGGTTTGTATCAGCTCGGCATATTCGGATGGTCAATCAAACTTATGCCCGGGCTCTTTCTGGATTATTTCTATGCAGCGAACTTTTCTGTCTAAGGTGTAGTTTCTCTTTTGTAAGAGGGCTTTGAAACACCGCGCCTTTCCATCCGTTTAGAATCATCGATAAAAAAGCAAAAATAGCATTTGAAAAAAAGGGAAGGACTCCTTAGTTTTTGTTGTATTCTTAATTCGTATGTGTTCTTTTATTCAAAATATTGAGTGCTAGTACACGGTTTTTCAACATGCAAGAGGGATATATTAAGTTGGCACGTGAAATTTCTTGATGACAATTATTTGAATATTTTTTTATGTGCTGATGGAGTTGAGATAATTATTGTAGAACCTGCCAGAATTGTTTTTTTCGTAGTTTCTTTGCAAAGAGAAGGCCCGACTTGTCTTGATTGGAGCTTCTGAATTAGCAAAACCAATATATAGAAAAGTCTAGCAAAATACGCCAAACCTTAAATTGGTCCAATAATAACACCCACTTATGATGCATTACTTTCTCTCCAAGCCTAAGAAAACGAAAGAAAATCAAAACCTCTTCCACAAGACACCCCGAAAGGGAACTTTCAATCCTTGATCTTCATGAGATATTTGGTATGTTCTTTTTAGCTGATGGTTTTTTACTCTAGCACGAATATTTATGTGAACTAATTGAATGCCAATAAATCAATAAGCTACTTCGAAAAAGTTGTTCCAATAAACTGCTTTGAAACAACAGTGATGAAGCCGTCTCGCTTATTTGTTCAGAGGAAGCCATAAGTTGAAAAGAACTGGGTCAATTGTTATGTCATATGCAAAAGCACTACGCCCAATCGTACCTAAATTCTGTTTTGCAGGTTTCTATAGATTGCAAGATACGTAAATACCGATTAAGCTAGACACTTCATAAAAATTTAATTTGATTAAGTCAAATCTTACATGCCCATGACTCAACTTGTTTGATGAGATTTTGTGCAAATATGCCAAGTCAAGGCAAATAGGGAGATATATATTTGGTAAGAAAGCTTTAGTACAATCGAGCCATGAAACGGTACGAGAAGCAAAACCACAAAGTGGTCAACGCATCGCGCCTTGTGTGGCTGTGCGCCGCCAACCGATCACTAAGCGTATGTGTCAAGATCAGCTCCTGAGTTTGTGGGTCTTCGACCACGTTGGGGTCGACCATGGTCATTTTGATCATGTTGTGTCAACCACGGTCATTTCGACCACATTATCACGTATTCTCGACCACGGTGCTATAGCTTACAAGTATCAATCGGTTTACTGTAGCTACGACCGGTTCGCTATGCTTGACTCACAATCGCAACAGTCTCCGGAGTCGCCGACTATTCATTGACTCCAAGGCTTTCGGTTCTGGCACAACACTTAGACACACCGAGTACTCGACACACGACTAAACACATGAGAACTACCAATGAGAAGATTAATTCCAACAGTCAATATGTGCGTAGTGCTGCGCACAACCAATTAATGGCAGTCTATGCACCAAGAAACAAAGAAAAGATTGGTTCCAAGTGAATCATATATGCAATGGGAAGACGATTGCACCATATCTCTATTTATGGAAGTATTTCTCAATAAAAATTGACACTCGGATCATGATCTCGATCCCAAAAATCAGAGGTTGATTCGCACAGCGTGAGGGCCACGTATGTCGCATGTGGCCCTTGCTCTTGCCTATAAAAGAAGAGACCCTACAGACAGGAGGAAGCCATCAGTGGACAAACACAGGGAGACAGATAGATAGAGAAAGAAGAAGGTGCACACACCAACACACGCTGACGGTCAAGACTCTGATGAACTCAGGCAGAAGGAGGAGAAGGCAGAGGAACCCAAGGAAGCAATCTGCACAAGCCAAGGCCACGGTGTGTTATGCTCTGGATGGTAAAGAACCTCCCCTTTTCCCTTTCTCTGCTATTTAGCCATCTTGCATGTCAATAGATGGCGGCGTATCGAGAAGATTGCCAAATGCCACGATCATGGCTAGCAATACGTCGTTTAGGTACCTTGAAGCTCACCGTTGAGCAGCTCGTGGCTGCGACAAAGGGGTTGTTTTGCTGATCGCTCTTCGATCCCATGAGCTTAAAGCATGAAATCCCCCCACCCTTACATGTGGCTCGCGCCCCTCGGCCAAGCTGCACGGCTGCGGCGATCCATCATGTACTAGGTTTGTCTCGCTTGTACCTCTAATATGATGATAGCTCCACAAGGCACAGCGAATGTAACACGCTAGTGTGACCAGTGTGAATCTATGAAACCTCTTGCCTAGTCGACAGGCACGTACCATAACAGCTATACGGTCACAATCAGGTCGATAAAATTCCTTCGGTATGTGGTAAGAGCTTTCGCTGTAAATTGAAGATGAGTACAAGCATACTATGGCATGGTCTTTCACCTCACTACAGCTACTTGGCATGATTTTTTGTCTTGATGCATATATTCTAACCTTCTGTGTTTCTTTTTTCCCTCTTTTGCATTTATACTAACCTTCCACAGATAAAACAGCTAGTGGATATGACTGCTGCAGTACCCACTATGATTGCTACTCGACTCTTCACGACGGTTGCTTCGACCACTCCGGTACTCGAATGCTTCGACTGTACAGCTGCGGATGAATCACTGTGGCTTCATCTGAATTGCCATAACCTTGACCACATGGAACTCGAATGTCGACCACATAGTATTCGAAGCTATGGTACTCCAAGCGACAGCACTCGTCAACTGAACAGAGCTAGTCATGGTTCGACCACGGCTCTTCGACTCTGACACGTACTCGGGCGCACGAGTATTTAACATATATCAAAGTTGTCTCCAATATTATCAACATGGCAATCTCAATACATGGGAAGAAGATATAAAGCCAACGCGCTGATACAATCAATGAAACATATTGGAGACTCAATAATGTTTCTATCTTATTCAGGCAAAATAAGTATATGTATACAAAATTTGGTCAAACATCTACGCAACATGACTCTGAGAGCATTGAACATACCCCGACTCTATGATAAGACAAGATTAAAAAGGACTCATTATATTCTATGAGTCAAAAAGAGATAGATCCAACTTTATTTTAAGAGGCAAGCAAAGTTAAAAATGTTGGGAATCCTAAACTTGTTCAAAGCTTACTAAGAAGGTTTGGGAAGGCAAAAATATGGGTCACACATATAAGACATGATGGCTTCAATCTCTAACGGCACCTTGGATGCGAGCTACTCCTTTTGTTGCTGATGTGCTCCATGTACATTTTAACATCGTTGCAACGCCCTTCCAGTCTGGCAACATGTTCAGATAGGTAGTTGACAGTGATGGGGTGAGCTATGATCATGTCCTTATTGTTATTTGCAAGGTGATGAAACTTTGCTTCACGTGCCCTAGCCTTCTGCGCCTCTCTCTCTCTAGTTGTTTAGCTTCCTCCCGCCATTTTGGTAGCAAGGAGTTGAGCTGTTGGTTGCAATCCATCAATTGTGCACCATCATCTTTGACGAGCTTGACCTCCTGTGATACCCCTGCGCACACCATCTCAAGTTGTTGTAGTAAAGAGTGCGCCTCCTGCTCAGTGGACATGATAGTTGTCTCTTCAAAGGCTTTTGAACTTGATCTGCCTGCTAGATGCTACCTTAAATCTTCCAAGTCGGACATTAACCTTGTCAAGCTTTTAGGGTGGGGTTCTTCATAGTACTTGAGTCATTTATGCGTAGCCATCTTAATCAACTTGGTGATGTGAACCTTATCAAGGGGTTTCTGTTTCAAGTGTTCTTGAATCTCATGCAAATCCCTGTGTACGCTTGTCGCATGACAAGTGGAAAGGAATTTGTTGGTCGGGAGGGCAAGTCTTGCCACTTGCAACATTTGTCATCAAGGTTGTGGACTGAATCAAGGGTGAACCTCAATCTATTGAATATGAGTGTTGTTATGTGCTCATCTAGAGTTCTTTTCAGCTTCTTGGCTCATTCGGATAGCGAGTTTGGATCAGAAGAAGCAGTAGTTGAATCAACTAGAAAAAAAGTGGAGTTGGGAAAGGTCAAGTTTATTTCTCCTCATGATCAATAGAAAAGATGTAGGTGCTTATAGGAGAGGCGGGCCTTTGGGTGGCCTTCATTCCCCTCATTGAGATAGTACTCCATTGGTCGCTTCCCTTTCTCCTTAGCTAGCAATGCTGCAGCAGAAGGAGGTTGATGGCTAGCACCATCAACAAGCGTCTCTGTGACACACGGAGTGAAAATTGTCCCATCGAGCATGGAGCGCCTGAAACATCCCCTCGTCAGTAATACCAAGCTCCTCCAACATGTCCATGCTAACATATGGCCACTTAAGCCCAAGATGCTTGTAATAAGCAATAGTGTGATGTGTAAAGTTTCTATTGAAAAGGAATGAGGGGTGAGTAGACCTTAGAAGTTTCTCACAGATCCTTGCCATTGGGTGACTAGCAATTGCTGCCAGCACCTCCTCATGATCAGAAGGATATTTCGAGTTTGATAGCAATTCATCAGACGAGATACTCAAGGAAGGTGAACTGATCTGTAGAGGAGGTGTAGTAGTATGGGTTGTAGTCTCTGAAGAACAACATTTTTGGTCACTCCTTTGGTGGGTAGGCCAAGGCGATGGACTAATCAATGAAGTTGCCGTGGTCAGTAGAAGAAGATCTGATCAGTTGCCTTTCTTTCTAGCCAGCAGGAAGATTGCGGGCAAAGTTGGAGGTGCGATTTGGGTGTTGCGCGTCACAGTCACTGGTTGACAAAGGAGGTAGACTTGGATGCTATGGGCCCCTTCTCTGTGGGTTGCCACTAGAAGAGGCGACATGTTTCGACTGCTCATCAGGCTTGGTGCGACGTCCACCTTGACATCTCGCTGCAGAGCCTAACCCTCGTCTGCCGGAAGATGGCTGGTTATTATCACACACCATGGTCATAGAGAGCAGAGAGATGAGCTACGAAGCGTGCTCAAAAAGCTGGCAAGGTTTGCCTGAGTTGCGATGCTAGAAAAGAACTTAGGCAATGGGTGTATTTAAAGAGCTTCTCATGTACGTGAGGATGGAAGGAGTTTGGGTTCCCTTATGAATATTTCCGTTCAGTAATATGGGTAAAAGAAATGGATTGCAATACATACAATGCTTTCCAGTTTAATCCGAGCAAAGTCCTTATTGCCAATGGAAAACATATCGCTGAGAGGGAGTTTAAGTCAAGGCTGCCATAAATAGGGCGCCTGAATGACTACCCAAAATAGTATCGCCAAGTTAAGTTCACTTCGCTTCGCACATCAAACTTAACACAGTGGGGGCATTTTTTTGATGAGATTTTGTGCAAATATGCCAAGTCAAGGAAAATAGGGAGATATATGTTTGGTAATAGAACTTTGGTACATTCGAGCCATGAAACAGCACAAGAAGCAAAACCACAAAGTGGTCAATGCGCCGCACCTTGTGTGGCTGTGCACTACCAACCAATCACTAAGCTTATGCATTAAGATCAACTCCTGAGTTGGTGGGTCTTTGACCATGTTGGGGTCGACCATGGTCATTTCGATCACGTTGTGTCAACCACGGTCATTTTGACCACATTATCACAAATTCTCGATCACAGTGCTATAGCTTACGAATACCGACCAATTCACTGTAGCTATGATCAGTTCACTACACTTGACTCACAATCGCAACTGAGTCTCCGGAGTCATCGACTACTCACTGACTCTAAGGCCTTTGGCTCTAGCATGGCACTTAGACACACCGAGTACTCAGTGCACGACTATACACATGAGAACTACCAACGAGAAGATTAATTCCAACAATCGATGTGTGCATAGCGTTGTGTGTAGCCAATCAATGGCAACCCATGCACCAAGAAGGAAAGAAAAGATTGATTCTGAGTGAATCATATTTGCAATGGGAAAACAATTGCACCGTATCTCCATTTATGGAAATATTTTTCAATAAAATCTTTTCCGATATGGAAAGCACAGGTCTAGAAGGAAAGAATAATCAGCACTTAGATCACGATCTCGATCCCAGAAATTAGAAGTTGATTTGCATAGTGTGAGGGCCGCGTACGTCGCCCATGGCCCTTGCTCTTGCCTATAAAAGGAGGGACCCTGCAGATGGGTGGAAGCCATCGATGGATAGACATAGGGAGACAAACAGACAGAGAAAGAAGAAGGTGCACACACCATCACACATCGACGATTAGGACTCTGATGAACTCAGGCAGAAGGAGGAGAAGGCAGAGGAACCCAAGGAAGTAATCTACACGAGTCGAGGCCATGGCATGCTATGCTCTGGATGGTAAAGAACCTCCCATTTTCTATTTCTCTGCTATTTAGCCATCTTGCATGTCGATAGACAGCGGCGTATCAGGAAGATTGCCAAGCATCACGGTCGCGGACAGTAATACCGTTGTTTAGGTACCTTAGAGCTCACCATCGAGTAGCCTGTGGCCGTGACGAAGGGGCTGTCAAGATTGCTGATCGCTTTTCGATCACATGAGCTTAAAGCATGAAGTCCCCTCACCTTTACATGTGGTTCATGCGCCCCAGCCAAGCAACGCAGCTACGGCAATCCGTCATGTACCACGTTTGTCCCACTTGTACCTCTAATATGACGATAGCTCCACAAGGCACATGGATGGCACTACTCATAAGTCCTTCCGATCACCTTCTATACTTGGTCACTTTCGACTACTTTCATACTCGGGCGCCACCGACTGCCTGCCGTACACGGACATCATCGACCACTCATTATGCTCGGACATCTACAACCTTCGATGCTCGGACATCCATGATCACCCGTTGAGCTCAGACACATCCCACTGCTTGTTGAACTAGAACACCTCCGACCGCTTACCGAAGTTGGATGCCTCTGACCGCTGCCCAAACTCGGACACCTCTGACTGTTTGTCAAAGTCGAGTGCCTCTGACCGCTTCTCGAAGACGGACACCTTCGATCGCTTGTCAAAGTCGAGTGCCTTCGACCACTTCCCAAAGCTAGACACCTCTGACCGCTTGTCGAAGTCGAGTGCCTCTGATCACTTCTTGAAGATGGATGCCTCTGACCCTTGTTGAAATCAAGTGCCTCCAACCGCTTCTTGAAGATAGACACCTCCGATCGCTTGTCAAAGTTGGGTGCCTCTGACCTATTCTTGAAGGCAGACATCTCCAACCCCTTATCGAAGTCGAGAACCTCCGGCCACTTCTCGAAGATAGATACTTCTGACTTCTTGTTGAAGTCGAGTGCATCCAGCCACTTCTCAAAGACGGATGCCTTTGACCCCTTATCAAAGTCAAGTGCCTATAACTGCTTCTCAAAGATGGATGTCTTTGACCACTTGACGAAGTCGAGTGCCTCCGACCACTTCTCCAAGATGAGCATCTCTAACCCCCCTTTCATACTTGGATGACTCTGACTACTCATCATACTCAAGCGACGTCGACTGCCTTTGGTACTTGAGCGATTCCGACCTCTCATTGTACTCGTACATCTTCATCTACCGAAGTACCTGTAAACCTACCGATCACCCATGGCACTCGGGTGAGGTGTGCTACAGCAACCATCCTTGCTACTGTAATCAGTGAAGTGATGATCGATGGCTTCTGACCTACGATCACGAGCGATGGTTGATAGCTCCCAACTATCGACCACATTGGTTTTCGACCATGTTGGCATTCGACCATGATGGCTTTCGACCACGATGGCTTTCAACCACGTTGGCTTTCAACTACGATGTCTTTCGATCATGATGGCTTTCGACCAGGATAGCTCTCAACTTTTGATGGATTTTGACCATGATGGTTTTCAACTATGGACAACTTTTGATGGATTTCGATCATGATGGATTTCGACCACGGATAACTTTCGATGGATTTCGACTATGATGGTTTTTGACCATGAATGGCTTCCGATGGGTTTTGGCCACAATGGTTTTCGACCATAGACAACTTTCGATGGATTTCGACCATGATGAATTTCGACCACAGATAACATCCGATGGATTTTGACCATGATGGCTTTTGACCAGGATGGCTTTCGACCACAGATGGCTTGCAATGAGTTTCAACAGAGAAGGCCACCGACTACAAGCTATTTCTAATGTCTAGAGGCCTCTGCTTACTGGTTGCTCTGATGTCCGATGGTTTTTGACTACCAGCTGTTTCTGATGGCTGATGACTTCCAACTTTTGATTACTAATCACTCCCTGATTCCGATGGCCTGTAGATTCCGAGGAGTTGTTTCTAGCAGTCAATTTCAACCATGTTGATATGTGACCCTAGCATCCTGCTCTATTAATTTCACTACTCGGGCTATGTCTACGACACCGACTCTGCTGCTATTATCATCAGATCAGTCTATTATCATCAGATGAGTCATGCTTAATGTGAATCATGCACACTTTTAATAACCTCATTCCCTTGTGGTGTTCTATATCGACGAGGTTGAATGACACGAGTGGGCATGGCCAATGCAAAGGCTACGCTGTCAATGGCCCCATAGACCGACGAGGCTATGGATGATGCCAACGCCCACATCTAAATCAATCATTCATCACATGCATGGAGAATGTGAAGCGAAGACTAAAGACGATGACCAATGCACAGCTTAATCGGAGGTATTTTGTGGGTTTACCCCATGGATGTAATTATCTAAGAGCCTTTTGAGGCCCCAGGAACCAGGAGATCACGTCACCTATGTCAGATCTATGATACAAAGCAGGCTATGGAGTGCACATATATAAAGGGAACTTGAAATTTTGTAATTCTCAAATGAATAAATAAATACATGTTTTCCTATCTTTTGTTGTATTTATCTATTTGTGTGTACTTTAGTACACTAGCATGCCCGCACCTTATACCCTGAGGCAAGAAATCCAGAAGCGATTTCTCGTGTCAAACACACCTAGTAGTCAATTGTTGAAACCATAATATGGTTTAGTGAAATACTAGAAAATGCTATAACTTTCAAGTCAAGAGCAACGGGGATAGAATATCGCCATGAGATCTAAAGCAATAGAAGGCATTAGGGCTCCCATGTCTCCCTCTGTCATCCACTCAACCCGACCTTATCCATCGAGTGCAGGCGCATCGTTCCTTCCTTCTACATCAATTCCTTCTCCACTCCTCTCTCTCTCTCTCTCTAGATCCTTCCTCACCGGCGATGGTAGGCAAATGGGCACAGCTGTGGAAGCAACATGTGAGTGGGCTTTGTAGCAGCAGAAGGTAGCAGCGAGCTCACTTGAGCATGACAATGGACGGCAAGCGACCGTAGGCTCATGCGGCAGGGCGGCCACGGGCTAGCCTGAGTGCAATGCTTGGTGGTAGGCTTGTGCTACGAGACAGCCATGGGCTTGTCCAAGTGTGGTGGGAAGCTGTAGTTTATGCGGGGTAGCACGGGCGTTGCAGGCAAGCGTGGAGTTACGTAGCACCGGACGTTGAGCAATTGTGGGCTAATGCGGCAACCACGGGCCAAGTGTGGTGGTAGCTGTGGCTAAGTGTGGCTGGCGAGGTGACACTATCAGTGAGTTTCGATTTTTTGTGAAACTCATTCGAATTTTGAATCTTCTACAAAACTTGGTTGAAATTTGTTTCGAAATTTACTTTTCATCTTTTGAACTTAGCTTCCTTCTTAAACTTAGACTTTGATATTCTGTTGAAACATTAATTTTTAGATTTTAATCTAGGTGAAATAATTTGTTTGAGATTTGAAACTCATTGAAACTCTGTGTCTCATTTTTGAAACGTTCTTTGAAACTCATGTTCTAAAATTCAAAGTTTCAGTTTTAAAACCTAAACTTAGCCTTGAAAATTGATGTTCTTGTTTTGAAACTCCTAGTTTTAATATTTAAAACTTGAAGTACACGTGAAACTTGCTTAAAAGTTGAATTTTTATTCATGAAACTTGTTGAAACTCTTTTGAAACTTCTGTTGAAACGCGATGAGACTTTATGAAATTTGCTGAAACTCGAACAAAACTTTGGCTTCAACTTACTTGGAATTAGATAAAACTTTTTGAAACATGTGAAGCTCAGTGAAACCTACTCAAAACTTTCTGAAACAATTGTTCATACTTTTATGAAACTTCTTAACACGAAGCACATGTGAAACATGCTTGAAACTCAAAGTTTAGCCATGAAACTTCTTGAAATTTGATAAAAGTCACTTCAAACTTACTTGAAATTATATAAAACTTTTTAAACCATGCGAAAGTCAGTGAAACCTACTCAAACTTTTCTTCATACTTTTATAAAACTTCTTGAAACATGTATCATGAAACTTCCTTAAATTTCTTCTAAACCTTTGTTGTAACCTGATGAAACTTTTGCTTGAAATCTTTTGAAACTCGTGTGGAACCTTTACTTCAAACCTTCTAAAACTTGCATGAAACTTGCTTGATTTTTTTTGAAATTTCATAAAACTTCAGGAAACTTTATGAAATTATTATACTATTGGAAATGCATTCCAACGGTAGCACGGGCTAGCAACACTATATGGTTTAATTAGCGAAGTTCAAAACAGATACCCAACAAAAAAATACAATTGTTTAATTTAATATACATTCAAAAACCTATAGGAATTCCTTTGAAAACAATGGAAATTATCATTCAAGAAAAACGAAGCCCATGATAAATATCATGTACTAGCATAATTGCAAAAACATAACACCACAATACCCTAGCCTCAAAATTCAAGGAACCATATTTGAATAAATTTAAATTTAAAAAAAGAGTATTAATATGTATAATTGGCTCCACCCTGACATATGTTAATACATGTATTTATAGAATAAAAGTAACTCTATTAGGTTACCTAGTCCTAAAACACAAGAGAAAATTGCTGCTTCTACAAAATGCCACTAAAAACACTATCTCTATTATATGCCATTGCATTATACTGAAATTCAATTATATACCATTGCCATCAGCTAGCCCCCATTTGGCCCTAAAAAAGATAATTTTGTCCTCAGTTAAAATTCTATCCCTATAATAAAAATTAAATATAGGGAAAATCGGCTTAGCCAAAAATACTAAATTTTTTTAGTGGATCATTGTGGTAGTGTACAACTCAAATATAAAATTTCATGAATTGACCCTTTCATTTAATCCATTTTTGAAATTCAAATTCAAAATCAACCTATTTGAGGTATTTTATAAACTGGGATAAATTCATTGTATAAAAAGCAAAATAATACGTTTTGGGGGCTATGTGACATCTTAGGAGCATGTGAAAATTTTCCATAATTTTTAGACCTCATTTAGTCTCCATTTGTAAATAGTAGCCTTTATTAGCATTTAAATTAAAAATATGAAAACCTTTCTTTGAACAGTGCCTTGAAATATTTTTTCTAGCTTACTGGCATGTTGAACAACACCCTTATGAATTTTTATAATTTTTAATATTATTTGCTATTTTAAATGAATCAGATTTTTGGTGTTTTAGTAGGGTCATTTTGATCTTTTTTAGAAGATAACGGTCTCCACTAACGGCAGTGGCATATAATTGAATTCTTGTACAATTCCGTGACATATAATGAAGAGAGTGATTTTTAGTAACATTTTATATAAGCGAATGTTATTCAATGATATAGAATCAATTTTCTTTAAAAACAATCACAATAACTTATACGTCCACATATGTTTACATAATAAATATAACTTTGCCTAGTTGCTCTAGCCGTGGAAAGCCCATAGTGATCAAACAGCTTTTAAGCTATAGCTTTTGACTATTATTCGTTAAAAGAATAAAAAAAAATTATATCCCTACAAATAATACAAAGGAATAAAAAATAAAAAACAAAAAAACCGACGAGTGACTAGCCAGAACCGAAGCCGTCTTGCCCACACGAGCGGCAAAATTCATCATATACCCTCTTCATAGATGAAAATCTAGGATATACCCTCCTACACATCCAAATTGATAATATACCCTCCTCCAATCTATTTGCTTTACAAAACACCCTCTTTATACTAATCTGTATAGATACAAGGTATAAACATGTATTGTACCGTATTTTGGGACCTAATGTACCCATTTTACCCCCACCCATTTTACCCCAATGAGTTGTAAGAAAGCACCGATGTGGATTCGGTTGCGGTGGGGGAAGTCGGAGATGGATCGGTACTGGGAGAGGCGCTGGAGCTCGGCGTGGCGGTCGGCGGCCATGCGCATGACGAGCTCGAGGCGCGCCTGGCGACCGTGGATGCGGAGGAGGTCCCTGCGGGCGTGTTCGGGGGGCGGCGGGGGGCTATCCTCTTCGCGGTCGCGGGCGGCCATCTGGACCCACTCCCGCACGAGGTGCACCCGCTCGCGTTCGATCTCGCCGAGCCACCAGCCGGCGTCGGCAGCACGCGAGATCTGCGAGGCGGGGTCGTCGTCGGGGCCGCTCCAGCGGCGAGCGGCGCGGTGGACGAGCTCGCCGGCGGGGGAGGCGATGTCTGGGGAGCCCTCGCGGCTGGATCCGTCCCAGTCGCTCTCGCTGGGGGCTCGAAGGGCTCGCGACGGGGCGGGGTCATGAGGGGGCGGTCGGAGGAGGAGGGGGCTGTGGCGGTGGGAGGTCTCCCATCGCCGGCGGCGGCAAGGCATGGGCTGGCGGGGGACACCCCTAGAGCAATACATGCTTATATCTTGAAGAGGGTGTTTTGTAAAGCAAATAGATTGGAGGAGGGTATATTATCAATTTGAATGTGTAGGAGGGTATATCGTAGATTTTCATCTACGAAGGGGGTAAATGATGAATTTTGCCCGCACGAGCTGAAAGGCCACGGTCACCGACTCAGTACGCGGTACGCCTGCACCACCCTCTATATATTCGCTCGCACCACCACGGCCCACTCCGAACAAACCTCCTCTCCTCTCTCCACACCCTCTCCTTGCCCTCGCCGCGATCCATCGTTCCCTTGCCCTCGCCGCGATCCATCGTTCCCTTGCCCTCGCCGGCTCTTCCTCCCTCTCTCTCCAGGCAATGGCAAACTTGCAGTGCGGCGCCGGGCCCGAGGAGACGTGGCGGCGGCGGCCAAAGACCAAGATCGTCTGCACCCTCGGCCCGGCCTCGCGGTCCGTGGAGATGTGCGCGCGGCTGCTGCGCGCCGGCATGTGCGTCGCGCGGTTCAACTTCTCGCACGGCTCCCACGAGTACCACCAGGAGACGCTCGACAACCTTCGCCAAGCCATGGACCTCACCGGGATCCTCTGCGCCGTCATGCTCGACACCAAGGTCCACTAACTCTCATCTGCCCCTCCACTTTTGTCGTGATTAGGTTTTCGTTACAGGGACGTGATCCGATCTATCTTTTTTAAGTTGTGTGTCTCTGTTGATTTTTGATTATGTTGTGTTTATTGCGTGAATTAGTTGACATGAACCGTAAAGATTTCAACTTTGCGACTTGTCGGTAACTTCCCAAAAAAGTAGGAACTTGGAAGTTTAGGGAGTCAGATGGCATGTGTTGTGTTGTTTTTTTTCTGTATGTGCCTTGTCCAGGTTGGCTGTGACAAGAGGCAAGATTGTGATTTCTTTTCCCCCATCTGTGCGGGTATTAACACAATTCGTTAGGGCAATAAGGACAATAAATTCAATTCTTTTTACACCCCGTTTGGCTGCCTAGAATTGAATTTAATTCATTCAATTGGATTTCAAATCCTATTCTAGTTGAAATTGAATTTGATTTGAGCCAACTCAAAATCCAAATTTTCTGTTTTGACGTCATTTAGAATTCTACAAAGCTGTGGGGCCACCTCTGCATCTAGGTCCATCAATGTGGACAAAGTAGTTTCTTTATACGCTAAATCATTTCCAAACAATTTTAGACACTCTTATGGAAAAATTATAGTGTGAACGTGATGTAAAAAAATTCCAAATACTAAACTTTTACGAAATCATTCTCTACAAGGCTGTGAGGGCCACCTGTCCACCTAGGCCCACTAAGGTGTACAAATTAGTTTCTCTACACTGAGTCATCTCTAATAAATTTTAATCGATTTCGTGAAAAAATTTATGGTGTGAAATGCAAGTTTGAAACTCCAAAACCAAACTTGTACTTAATTTTGTAGAGTGAATTCCAGGTAAATGACATGATGTAAGTTGACAATTACTTCTAGCTCTATAATACTTCTTGGAATTGGCTTTGGAATTATCAATTCAATTCTAGATGGCAACCAAACAGTTACATCCTTGGAATTGAACAATTTCACAATTCTAAGGCCAATACCTAGGAGCCAAATGGGGTGTTAATGTAATATACTTGGCATATTCTGGGAATTTTTTTGGATGGGCATAGACACAAACCTTCGGTCTTCATTGTTTCCACTTTCCACCTAATTTATTTGTGGCGATCAATGTAGTTACTATTCTGGGGAATAGATGTCTGTACAATTAGTAAATTTGCTCTCCAGTTTGCGTATAATCAGTCATTATCAGTATTTGTAAGAAGTCAGAAGAAATTAGATGTGGTCCATTGAACAAAGTAAACTTGTAAGGCCACGATCATTCCTTCATGATTCGGTAGCTATGGCAGAAAGGCCTAGCAAATTAAGATTTCATGTTAAATGTTGGTATTTAAATTGGTCGATCACACGTACAGATCCTCCCTTTCAAACATGGCTTCTATTGTATGGCGTACTGATTTTTTTAAGATTGCTATCAAGGTCATTAATCATGTTAACTAATTTCCTGATCAATTTTTTTCCGCTGTAGATTTGTTGTAGTATGATAGATGTTGACAAATCTTATATTAGTCATGTTTTATTTGGTCACACAAATAATTTGAATTATTAGATGCTATATTATTGGCCTGTCTTCCTTAGTACTGATTCTGAATATTGGGTTTGGTTTTGAGGACGTGTGAATTTGTGACACATACTTAAATTACAGTTTTTTGTCGCATCAGATTTACATGAGCCAACCAACGCAAGAATTTGCATTAGCTTTAAGATGATTACTAGAGGCAGATTTATTGCCTGTGCTGCTTGCAAAATTGGGACTAACTTCACTGCTACATATTTGTCAAAAAGTTATGTCCAATGCCAACTGTTTTCATGCATTAGTACCTAGAAATCTATTTGAACTTCTTATAAAATTCAACGTAGCAAATGAAGAATGTGTGAACTATGCAAAATTATTTATTTTTTTAACTACGCTATTCACTGTCTTCATATAGGGACCAGAGATTCGCACAGGCTTTCTGATAGATGGAAAGCCTGTAAAGCTGAAACAAGGGCAAGAGATTACCATCACCACAGATTATTCCATAAAGGGTGATGAGAACATGATTTCCATGAGCTACCAAAAGTTGGCTGTAGACCTGAAGCCTGGGAGCACTATACTATGCGCTGATGGCACCATCACACTCACGGTGCTTTCTTGTGATCCTGGGCAAGGCCTAGTTCGCTGCCGATGTGAGAACTCTGCTCTCCTAGGTGAGAGAAAGAATGTCAACCTTCCTGGGGTCATTGTGGATCTCCCAACTCTTACAGAAAAGGACAAGGTGGATATCCTTCAATGGGGTGTGCCGAACAAGATTGACATGATAGCACTCTCCTTTGTACGGAAAGGATCAGACCTTCAGATGGTCCGAAGTGTGCTCGGTGAACATGCCAAGTCAATCCAACTCATGTCCAAGGTACTTTTTGTCTCCACAAACTTGCATTTATATTGTGTTACTGTTTTCTTATGCTGTTGGTTTGTTACGTGCAGGTTGAGAATCAAGAAGGTGTTGCTAATTTCGATGATATACTTGCAAACTCAGATGCTTTTATGGTTGCGAGAGGAGATTTGGGAATGGAGATCCCAGTCGAGAAGATATTTTATGCTCAAAAGGTGATGATCTACAAATGCAATAAACACGGAAAGCCTGTTGTCACTGCAACCCAGATGCTGGAGTCGATGATCAAGTCTCCTCGCCCTACACGGGCAGAAGCAACTGATGTTGCCAATGCTGTCCTAGATGGAACTGACTGTGTGATGCTTAGTGGTGAGACTGCAGCTGGGGCATATCCAGAGTTAGCAGTGCAGACAATGTCTAATATTTGCTTGCAAGCAGAGACATATGTGGACTATGGTGCAGTGTTCAAGTTAATTACTGCAGCTGCCCCAATTCCTATGAGCCCATTGGAGAGTTTGGCATCATCAGCTGTTCGAACAGCCAATATTTCCAAAGCATCACTCATTTTGGTCCTCACAAGGGGAGGTACAACTGCAAGGCTCGTGGCAAAGTATAGGCCTTCCATGCCGGTATTGTCCGTCGTTGTCCCAGAATTGAAGACGGATAATAATTTCAATTGGACTTGCAGCGATGAAGCTCCTGCGAGGCAGAGTCTTATTGTTAGGGGCCTGATCCCGATGTTGAGTGCCGCTACCGCAAAGGCATCTGATACTGAGTCCACCGAGGAAGCCATCAATTTTGCCATGGATCATGCAAAGAAACTCGGTCTCTGCAAATCAGGAGATTCAGTTGTTGCGTTGCATCGTATTGGTGCATCATCTGTTGTCAAGATCTTGACAGTCAATTAGTGTCGGTGATGTGAGTGGGTATTCATGGGGGCAAATTTTGTTAGGCTGTTATTGGACCCTTTTCTATCATGGTGAGGTTCATCCCATGTCGTGTGAGTCCTATATTACGTCTTTTGTCCTATATTACGTCTTTTGTTAAGCTACACAGGTTTCTTTTCTTAGGAAAGAAATGGTGTTGCCTTTTGATTAGGATATAATTCTCCCACGAGGTTGCTGGGCAGTCCATTTTGGTATATTTCAGAAACTCTCATATCTAAATATACACGCCAGTGTGTTCCATGTCCAATGGTGTGCTATGTTGTTTGGTTGTTTAAGCTACAATGATGCATTGTGCTGTGTTGATTTTGCCAATGGTTTATTTGTATCCAATCACATGCCAGACATGCGTGAGTCTTCTAGATGAGAAAATTGACAATATACCCTCCAACTAGATGGAAATCTAGAATATGCCCTCCTTTAGATCCTAATTGAGAAAATGCCCTTCTTTAGAGTGTTTTGTTGAGAAAATGCTCTTTATACTATTTAGTACTTCTTAAATATACTAATACGTATTATACTGTATTTTGACATTATGTTGACCATTTTGCCCTCCCTTTAGAGTCTCGGTTCTCATTTAACCCGCGGGGGCGCTCTGTCTTGATTGGGCGGCGCGGGCGACGGAGGTTCTGCAATTAGGGCTAGGGTTTCCCGGACGGGGCGGCGCGCGCTCGGCCAGAGCGGCGCGGGGCCAGCGCGGCTCGCGGCCAGGGCGGCGCGGGGCCTGCGCGCGCTCGGCCAGGGCGGCGCGGTCCAGGGCGTTGCGCGGCCAGGGCGGCGCGGGCCTAGCGGCCGATTTGCTCCGGCGGCCGGTAGGAAGAGAAGAAGGCAAGGTACGACCCGATTTGCTCCGGCGACGGTGTAGTGGCAGGATGGATCCAAAGGAAACTCCTCTAGAGTAAGCTTCTCACTCCTATATCTCTTCTTATTCTTGTATGTTTAGTCAATGTTGGTAGGAGCAAATGTGGAACGAAAGTAGCTACATTCATTCCAGCGGTGGTGCGGATTGGTTGCGGCAAGTGGCCTGGCCATGATTTTAGCTGACGAGTTAACTGAGCAAAGTGGGAGCACTGGTGAATGGTGATGATATATGAACAATGCTGATACATTAGTCAGATTGGTTGGAAAAACCCGCTAAAATCGATATGTGATACATTGTGGTCAAATGCATAATGACTGTTGCACAAACTGTATTATGAAATTTGCATAGCAGTATAGCAGTATGATCTGTCCAGGAGCAAACTGGTAGCTCCTTTTGGCTATGTTGGTTTGTATGGTCTATTTCAGTCCAAGAGATTGAATCTGTAGTGGAACAAATTAGTTTGCTTTGTACTGGAACAGATTGTTTTGGTTATGTTGCTTCAAACTATTAGCTCACGTACCTGTGATCTATAAACAAAACCAAATCATATATTGGCATTCTGAACTGCCACTATCAATTTTTTGATTGAGCTGAGCTGTATATATTCCTGATGGTCTGTGCCACTATCAATTTTTGTAACTTGAGGTGCATGTGAGGCTGTAACATAATTTCTTCAGATTGGGCTTCATGTTTGAGCTAAGACAAACATTGTCTAGTTTCTATTACCTTTGTGCCTCCAGGATACTCATGGCAGCATTTGTTGGAACTGCCGTTGCATTTGGATGTTTCTCCGCTGCTGCTATCGTAGCCAAGCACCGGGAGTACCTCTACCTTGGAGGTTTGCTTTCTTCTGGCCTCTCAATTCTCATCTGGATGCAGTTTGCCGCTTCCATCTTTGGCCACTCTAATGCGACCTTCATGTTTGAGGTAGACTACTTGCCCAGAAATGTAGTTCATTCATCTCAATAAAACAGCCTGCTAATCAAATTTCCCCGGCAAGCTGACTGTATGATGGTGACCTGCAGCTTTACTTTGGCTTCTTGGTTTTCCTGGGATGTATGGTGTTGGACACCCAGCTTGATGAGTTTATGAGGGGTAAATAGGTCATTTTAAGAGAAATACAATAGAAACTAATGAAAATGTATAAAGAGGGCATTTTCTCAACAAAACACTCTAAAGGAGGACATTTTCTCAATTAGGATCTAAAGGAGGGCATATTCTAGATTTCCATCTAGTTGAAGGGTATATTGTCAATTTTCTCCTTCTAGATTCAGTCCTGCCCAAATAGGTGGCCTGGCACAGGCCCAATTTGGCATAGCCCGTTTAGCCCATCAACCAAAATGGCCTATGTCGTACCGGCCTGTGGACTGAGACGGCGGCCCAGGCACAACCCACAGGGGATTCGTGCTGGGCCGGCACACAACACATTTAGCCCAACGAGCCACAGAGGCCTGACACGCCTGTTTGGCCCAACTAGCCTGTTCGGCCCGAAAAATAGAAAAACTTAATAGTTAAAAAATATGTAGTATTAAAAAAGACACAATACATTATAGAAATATAATAATGAGCTTTATTGAAGTTAAAATGGTTGCCTCGTTAAAAACTTTGCTAAGTAAAAACTCAACTTTGTTGTAAAATAGTTAGAATAATCTACCCCTATAGAATCACCTATGATTGAAAGAATATTAGTGAATTCTGCAATTTTAGATCTTGGATCTAGAATAAATGAAAATGAGTATAGTACATAATCTCAATCTAATATTTTAAATATTTACTTTTCATAGTGTATAAAGCCTCTCGTAACACTACATCATTTTAAAAAAATTAAGGGGCTGTTTGGTTGCTAGCCACACTTTGCCAACAAAAATTACCACACTTCCTAAGTTGAGGTGCTCAAATTCTTTGCCACACCTTAGCAAGCCTAAGGGAATTTTGCCACACTTTTTTGAGTCATTGACGCGTGGGACCTAGTTTGCTGGAAGGAAATCTTGCCACAACTGTGGCTGCAACCAAACAGCTCCCAAAGTTGGTCAAACTTGCCTAACCTTAGGCGTGGTAAACTGTGGCTGGCAACCAAACAGCCCCTAAGTGAACAACAATCGTAAGAATATGATGCACAATTAACGAAATTGTTGGATAATACACTACGAATAAAGCAAATAAACAGGCTAAAGATTCTCTAGCTACCTTGGGATTATAATCCCAGTTACATATTGTACCGTTGGAGTTATACATCAGTTGCGTTTGCCTCATAGCGATCCCTTATTTTTCTTTACATCTTTGGGGCATGTTTGTGCAAGTGCTTGATTCCACATGTAGACTTTGCAGGCAATCTATGATGATATATTTTGTAAATAGAAACTCTTACCTGATCTTCAGATAACAATTTCTTCATGACCTTATTGAAATCTGCCCACACGTCTGACGTGCTAGCTCTAGACCTTTTTTTTCTAGTGCTTGTTAATGTAGAGACACCAGTAGAGCCTGACGATGGTACAATCATGGTCTGCTCGCACGGCCTCAGCCATTTGAGGTGGAGGCAGAAATGTCCCAAAGGATGCAAGATCTTCCAAATTGATTTCGTATTCACTTGTAGGAAAATCATCATAATTTTCCTTGAAGAAATGCGAAAAACTGCAAAATACAAATAGAAAATTAAACCATTACCTACTTTTTTTTATCATAGTAAAGAAAAATAAGAACAATATAAGTACATACAAATTAGTATTGTTACATTTTTCCTTGACTGTAAGCCAGATTTCGAATTTTTAGGTTTTTGGCAAAATTATTTAGAATTTTACTAAATTATCACAAAGTGTTTCAAAATTTTTACAAGAGAATGAGGAGAAGAGATTACTGATTTGAGTGTGGATGAATGAAGGGGTGTGCTGCCTATTTATAGAAAAAATTTGAGATTTTTTAAACTTTTTCGTATAGTTAAACTCACAAACGGCACAAAATGGTACAATTTTCCAAAAAAAAAAGATCGTTACTCATGCTAAATAGGCTAAAAGGGCCAAATGGGCCATGCCACTGTGTCATGTCCAGGCCAAACGTACCTAACGGTCAATTTTCGTGCTAAATGGGGCCAATCGTGCTTACAGGCCAGGCGTGTCAAATAGACTGTATCATGCTCGGGCACGCCACTGTGCCATGCTGTACCAGCTTGACTCGGCATGGTGTGCTGAGGTGATGGCTCAGGCATGGCCCACCCCTGCCATGTCGGCTCGACTCGTTGGTCTTCGTGGCGTGTCATGGGCCGGCCTGCTAGGCATGTCCATTGGGACACCACTATCTAGATTCAACTCTCTCTGGCTTGAGAGGTTGACCCAAGCTCGACCCCACCCAAAATAAAAGAACAGGCTCACTGTATTTTATTTGCAAAGAAGGATAGCTCAACCATGTTGTTTACAAATGTTACAACGTACAAGAGTAGCATATGTTTGTAAACTGAGGATCTGTTGTTACTGGACTTTTCACATCGCTTTAGTCTAAATATAGCCCCAAAAGATGTTAAACTTCCTTTTTTTAGATAATAGATTAAAACCCGGCTTCTACATCCAACTTGGATGTACACAGCCAAAGATGTTAAACTTCCTGAGTCTCAAAAAAAAAAAAAGACGGTAAACTTCCTCAACCTGTATAAATTAATTATTTTGCATGGAAAATGACTGCTTGAGATCCTCCTTTATGCTGCTTGATTGAATATTGGAAATCCCAGCACCTAATGGATTATTGCTTTAACTCTGTAAATCGTTGCATCTACTGGCTTTTGATGTCTCCAGCATTTTATCGTACCCTTTTATGTTTGCTATCGTGTGCGAGCTATTTTGAACCGTGGCGGAGCCAGGATTTTGATGATAGAAATGCGAATTTAAGAAATTCTAAATAAACTGGGCAAAATTAACAGCCATGCAGTTTTACAATTATCAATCAACCAAGCGCATGTAGTTCACTACTTCGCATGAACAAATTGAGTTGAACTGAACCATCAATAACCAAAATCTGGACAAAGTTTTTTACTGGCTAAATGAAACAAGCGTCAAACACAGCATGCTCTCGGGCTCTCAGCCCAGACCAGTAATTTTGCATGACTCCTGCCACATGGCCTGCATCACGAATAGAAACATACCACCAAAAACTATTTCTCCTGAAAATCAAATTAGAACACGAGCTGAAACAAAGCAATTACACGAAGAAATGGTAGCCAGGTGAAGAATCCTGTATGTATTTGACAAGCTTACCAAACTGAACTTTACGTGCAGCTTGCCATGGTGAAGAATCAGAGGTTGGCAGAAAAGCTTTTTAGTGGAAATATATACGAATGCATCTGTAAATTAAATTTGAACCTGTTTCATGGCAATGCGAAGTGACTGCAGTGGATTTGTTGTAGTCTAGCACAGCAGCACCAAAGAACTGGTAATGTCACTATTTCAGTTTATCTTATCTGACATTGAAAATTGGTGTTAGTAAAATGGTGTCTGCCCTTCTACTGGGCTTATACAATATTACTTGTTCTTAACAGTTTAATCATCTTACTAAAATTTGCAGATGCAGTGGGGTCATCAACGCACGCTAACATATCAATTATCATTTATCAAAACCTACAATATGAACATTGAACAACGGGAAACATTTCGGAGAAATTTGAGGGTTTAATACCACTTGGCCTGATGGCCTCGCCTCTGGAGGATCTCGGATCGAGTAGGAAGACTGAAGACGGCGCCAATGAATACTTGAACATCACGTGCAGCAGCAGCACGACGACCTTGACGCCCCGCCACGGCTTCCTCCCTGCGCGCAAATCCCCAGCCCCCGATCGGATCAGACCCCGGACCCCCATCAAAAATCAGTAAATCACAACCCAATCGAACCAAACAGCAATCGAGGAGGGTGCGAAGCCACAAACCGTGACGCTGGGAGCCTGATGACTGAAGTGTTGTAGCCCGAAATACAAGCTGGCTCCGCCGCTATTGAGAAGACACCATGTTTAAAAGCCGGTTTCTAAAAGCCAAAAATTGTTTGGAACAGGATCTTAATCTATGGCACACCAAAAACTCCATTTGATCATATCACTAGCAAAGTTCATAAGTTCTTTAGGGGGGATTAATTGTAATTTAGTTTTCTGCCTACACTAGCATTTCCTTTCATTGTGTCAAATCTTTTCTCGGTGAGTGTTTGGTGAACATATTGAGAACTGAATAGAACAATGTCAACACATCAATTTTTGCCCTTGCGATCAACTTGTTCAATCATCTCCTTGATGTATGTCTAGGTTGTTCCAATGGTTTGTTTAAATATAGTTACAGACCAGAGATGTGTGAGCTGTCTAAATTCAAGTAGCTCTGGCTTGAGAACTTGATTCAAGCTCAATTCCACCCAAAATAAAAGAATTAGGCTCACTCTATTTTATTTTCAAAGCAGGATAGCTTGATCATGTAGTTTACAAATGTTACAAGAGTAGCATATATTTGTAAACTGAGGACCTGTTGTTACTGGATTTTTCACATCGTTTGTCTAACTAACTATAGCTCCAAAAGATGTTAAATTTTCACCAACCTGTATAAGTTAGTTATTTTGTATGAAAAAACAATTGCTTGAACCTCCTTTGTGCTGCTTGTTGAACATTGAAAATCCCAGCATCTAATGGATATTGCTTTAACTCTGTAAATTCCTGCATCTACTGGCTTTCGATGTCTCCAGCATTTTATGGTACCTTTTTTGTTTGCTATTGTGTGTGAGCTACTTTGACTCAATTGGCAAAATGTATAAGCATCTATCAGCATTCATAGAGCCTAAGAAAATGATGTTTTGAGTGTTTTCAGTAAAATACTAGATTGGGTGAACGATCCATCTGGATAAACTACTCATATATCTTACTTTCCGTGTACAGATCCGCGATTACATGGTCACAGGTTATGACATTGTCTTGAGAGTGGACATTCAAGGAGCAGTAACTTTGAGACAGATACACGGCGAATCTGCAATTTTCATCTTTCTAGTTGCAGAGAGCAAAGAGGCACTTGTCAAAAGGCTAATTCACCGTACAACAGAAACATCAGATATGCTTCTTGTCAGAATTGCAAGGGCCAGAGAGGAGGTGAAACGTATGAAAATTTTTGATTATGTAGTGATCAATGCTGAAGGGAAGCTTGAGGATACTGTTAAACAGGGGAAAATTTGCTCCCCTGCCCTAAAGTTTAATGGCGTTTGCTTATTTGCCCCATGATGTCTCACTGACATGCGGGTCCAAGGCCTACATGTTAGTGAGACATCATAGGGCAAATGAGCAAACGCCATTAAACTTTGGGGCACATGAGCAAATCCCCCTTAAACAGGTGAGTCCATCATTATTGATGCTGAGAAAGCAAAAGCTCACAAGCGTAGTGTCAAGATCCAGTTAAGGCTCATATGGAAGAAATTAGGAGTGTCAATTTGACTCGACTTCGGTTTGCACCAGTAGTCAGATATTTCAATACATTGCTAATTCACGAGAATTTCTCAAACTGAGATATCCTGGAGAGTCAAGTGGGATATAATAGCTTTCTCTCGCAATACAAACTAGGGGCAACGTGATTGATCTTTCCTGGGATGTATAGTTAATGATCACTCTTGTGCAAACATTTCTGGGCAGAAATCATTCATTCTCTTCTTTTTCATCTGTATTTTCACTATGTTGTCATAGAACTCTGTACGACTACAGAACTTTTAGACACGCCCTTTTAGTAAATTTGTCATCCGTATATAGTGCTGACCGTCTTGATTTACAAGCTACAATGACCGAAACACCTCAAAATTTCAAAAAATTTCAAATTTCTTTGAATTTGGCTTAATTTGGTTTTCTTTCCCAATTTGGCAAGCCTAAGCCTTTCCACTTTCCTCTTCAGTCGTAGCCGTTTCCTCCATGCGTTGACGCATTTCTCCTTCCTGCCTCTTCCGCTGTGCCCCAGTGCCACTCGCCTCCGCTGCCACCTCCGCTCACGCCACCTAGGCGTTGCTGTCCCGTCGCCGCTCTGCCAGCTCGCCGACCACCCCATTAATGCCCATCGCCTCCTCGCCATCCTCGCCTCTCACACCCCGCCAACCACGCTACCCGAGCTCCGCGCAGCCGACGTGCGCGCTGCACCCATGCCCTACCTGCCAGCGTGCGCCAAAGCTCCAGTGAGGCGCAGCACAACCGATGCTCCAGTGCCACACACCACCTTGCCGCCGAAGACACTCGACTGCCACCGCGCCATCCCTGTGCCACCACCACCGATACTTCACCCCTGCTCCCACCGCCTTTGTAGCCTTATAAAGCAATCCCGAACTACAGCTTAGCTTCATTTAGCTTCAATTGCAATCCCCTTCACTCCCCTCCCGAACTCCGACGGTCCGACCACACATCGCCGGTGAGCTCCCAATAGCAATCTTCCACCTCAGCCAGCCATTTGTCGATTAGTTACAGCTGTAGCATCCCCAGGACCACCCAAACCCGACGCCATCCTTGCCTTGCCCTCCCCTAGCTCCTCGGTCGCCGGCGTCGTGCGCCGCTGCCGTCTGAGACGGTCCTCCGCGGACAACCCACCTCAAGCCATTAGGGCTAAAACCGCCACTGCCTTTGCCTTTCTAGCTAACCCTAGATGCTCAAATTGCGCCCGGCCGTGCCGAAAGGCCATTGGAGCTCTGCCGTGCTGTGGAGAAGCTCCGGCAAGGCCTCCTCGCTGCCAGCCACTTCTGGTGAACCCTAGATTGTTTAAATAATTCCTAGCTCTGTTTCGCCTAGCTAGACTCTGACAAAACCTAAACCCATTTGTATTCAATATTTTCTTGAATTTTACTTCTTTTTATTTTGTTTTATTCTATTTTGTTTTTCTAGCTTGATTTCTTTCAAGCCATGGCGCCAGAGCTCAATCAAGCCAAAGGCCTTGCTGGTCATGCTTAGATCGGACGGAGTCAGCCCAAAAGCAAAAATCTAAACCTAGCCGAGCCCAGTTGGCACATTACTGTGCAAGCCCAGCCCAACACTTTTCTAAACCCGAATGCAATACTGTTCAAACTCGAACCCGTTGCTGTTCCTGAAACCAACCAGTTGTCAATAGTGCTAGCCCATTACTTTTCAACAAAAACCCATCTAATACAAATATACCTATTTCGACCGTTTCAAACCCATTTAAACCATTCCCAACTTCATTCCTCCAACCAGCCTCTAACAAAACCTAAACCCATCTATATTCAGTTTTCTTGAATTTTATTTTTTATTTTGTTTTGTACTATTTTCTTTTGCTAGCTTGATTTATTTTAAGTATGGACTTATTTGTCTATCTTTTTGCACTAGCTCCTAGATTCACCGAGCCAGCTGTCCTAGGACCAAGTCAAGACTCCGAAGACTTTGAACCAGTTGAATACATTGAGCAGCAAGGCAAGTTATACATTTTTGATCATATTGAACCTACATTGTTTAAAATATTTAATTATCGATACTTTCATTATTATTATTATTATTATTATTATTATTATTATTACACTGTTATTTATTTAAAATAATTGTTTAGAATGACATGGCAATTAGCTATATCCAACCACTAAAAAATGCCATACTTTACTTGAGGTCATATTCACTTTGACAGTCTTAATAATATTAAACTACTGTATAATTAATCATACATAGACTAATCAAATGATTTGTGCTACTAAGTTACTTCGGTGTTTTACCTATAGATTTATAAAATTGTACTAAGGTTAAAGATGAACCGTGGGAAGCTACTAGATAGTTAAAGTCCACGACCTTACCCTAGGGTGCAGGATTTGGTATGGATTGGTGCCAGTGTCGTAATGCACTGGGTTTGTGGTCGGTTGTCTCTTTTGTGAAAAATAAGGATTAGAACCTTATGCTAAGTAATGGACATATAAATCTTCCAACATCAAGTTTTGACTTGTCAAATCTGGTCTAGCAGCTACTTAATTCAGATTGAATATCTACAGAAGGGTTTGTTGTTCTAGGGGCAGGAACGGCCTGCATACAACGGGGTGGTATGAAAGCAGTATCTTGCATACTTAACAACGGTAGGTTCACCCAGAATCGATTCGCAGTTTTCGCTTTGGCCAGTGGATTATTGACAATGGGTGGCCCCAAGCCTACGGGTATAAGCTAGGAAGAGGAGAAAAGTGAAAGACCTTGTTATCTCAACTCAGTTGCACACTATATGTTGTGTGTCTATTACATGACATTGAGAGTTTGATAAATCTTGTGGATAAAGCTGTGCAACTCTGTAGAGCCAAATTAATAGTATTATGACACGTTCTTTCGATAAATGAAGCTGTGTTTAATGGGTAAATCCAATAGCAAGACATAAGTAGCTTTAATAATGTTTTAATTTAGTAATCAAATTATTAAACCCCTTTTCCCTTTAGTTAACCTTTTGCTTTCGATAGTTGTTTACAAATAAACTTACACCCACAAATGTAGTATTAAAGACAACATATCCCCACCTCTTAAAATAATGATAAGTAGTTAATTGGTATTCTCCTTGTGACTTGTTGAATACTGTTGTGCTCATATTTGCTAAATCATCAATAAAAGAACCATGATATAATAATGAAGAACCCTTTGAGGAAGATTTCAAAGAATCCTTTGGTGTAGATGCTATCTTTTAAGTCTCATCCTCACTTAGGCACAGCTATGTGGTTTCTCCTTGAGTTGTAATATAACTTTAGGCTTAAAAGCCTGCTGTGCTAAATAATCTGGCTGTTATGCCGTAACTCTGTAATAAAGTTCGATTATTATGTTGTAAGCATGTGTTAGTATGATGCTCTCTTGTTTATAGTACTCCATAGCTAAATAATCCTAAGCAGTTATGAGGAATCTAACAGTCCCAGAAATGGGGCGTTAACGACTCTCTTCATTTGGTTGTTTACGTTAGGGCGTTAACGACTCTCTTCATTTGGTTGTTTACGTTAGACTGGTGCAATGTCCTATGGATGCAACGTGAGCAGGTAATCTTTATTTAGATGCACCCTGTGTTCAGTGTTGATCTTGTTTGAGAGTCAGAATATGCAAAAAATGCGAGAGCTTTTCGTCAAGAACATTTCACTAGCCCAGCTCTTAAATCAAAGAAGCGGATTTTCATTTGCATCAAGTTGCCCCCGCAACCGCGAAGACTTATTCATCAAGGTGACCGCCGAGGCGCAAAAGATTGCGTAGAAAATTCAGCAAATGTATTCAATATGACATTCAAGAAAGCTAAAGATAAGACCAATTTGTGGCTGATGGAGACGTGTTACTCCTATGGTGATGAAGCTTCCAAAGCATACAAGAAGTCAAGAACAAATCATCCAAGTAAGATACAAAAACAAACCTAACCACAAAAGACGCCATCACCATTCCTCCAGAATAGTAGTAATCAGCAAATCGAACCATCCGAGCCATGCCATTCTTAAGCATGTCGCCGGTGTACATTTCGCCAAGTCGCAGACCGTGTGGACCATATATGATTATTAGCACATGAACTTGCAATCAGGTGTATACTCCTTTCTGAACACGATACTAACAGACAGAAAGATCTAGATTTATAATCGAACGCATCAAGAGATTGTTGTCATCTGAGTTCTGAGATTTATAATCGAACGCATCAAGAGATTGTTGTCATCTGAGTTCTGACAGGACCATATTACCTAACGACATGGAGAGAAAGCAGCACACCAGAATGGAACAACAACCATCTGATATTATCATCTCAATTCCTGACAGAACATAGCTGCAAACAAGGCAGATTTTAGAAAGCACCAGGAAGGTAAACTGAAGCAGAAATCACAGGTCTTGCTTTCATCGGTGCACTGACTGAAATGCATCACAATTCACAACAACAAAAGAAAGATTCATCATTAACCTGAAGCAAAAAAAGAAAAATTGCAATTCAACCGAAGAACAAATGCAGGTTTACAATAGCTGAAATGCCCAATCGATCCCAAAAGAGAACTATATACGCACGTCAGGAGCTAGACGACTATATACGATGAAGGAAGCAATGGCAGGAGCCTCGTTGCCATCACGACGACGACGAGCTCCCGTTCGATCTGTGCGAGAACAACCCGCCAAAAGGCCATGCAAGCCAACGCCTCCTGCCGTTGCTTCCTCCGTCTCCATCGCCGCCGCCGCGTGCATTGCCACTGAACTCGTTCTCGTTGCCACCCCCGTCGTCGCCATTGCCATTGCCGGTTGGCTCCGTTGACTCGTCCGTGGGCAGCTGATACCTGCACACGGGGCAGGAGCTGTGCACCTCTAGCCACGGCACAATGCACTTGTCGTGGAACCTGTGCTTGCACGGCATCTCCCTCGCCTCGTCGCCGGCCGCGAACTCGTCCAGGCACACCGGGCAGGTCGCGGCCTCGCGTATCTGGACCGTCGGCATGGCGGCCACGGCCTCCTTCTTGGCCGGCGGCGTGCCTTGCCGGCTCGGCTCGGTCTCGGCCAGGTACTCCAGTAGCAGGTCCAGCCCCGGGCCAAGAAACAACTCTCCGAGCGTCAGGCCGGTGCCCACGGCGGCGCCATTGCCGTCCTCTCGCTCTTGCATGAGCATGGCGTGCGCGTCAGTGGGGCTAACCAGCACGAGCCCCGAGTCGGGCGCATTGCCGTCGGCGTCGCCTTCCCGGAGCGCGTTGAGCATCTGCAAGAAGGCGAGGTGGCGGTACTGTCTTCGCGCGAAGGACACGAGGTCGGCGCCGCCGCTGCCGTCGTCGACGAGGCCATGGCGACGGGACGAGCCGTCGAGGAGGTCCATGAGCATAGGCACCCACAGCGGAACCGCGCGCTCGGACCTCGCGCCCGCGGCGTCGGCGTCGGCGCCGGCGCCGGCCTCGGTGGCAGTGCGGTCTCCCATGGCGTTGCTGCTCCGCCTGCCGTCGTGGGCGTTGGCCATCTCTTCCACGAAGCCGGAGTGGCAGTGCGGGCACTTCACATCCTCGATGCTCAGCTCTGGCCTTACAATTAGCGAGCACATGTGGCAATAGTATCTTGAAGTTGCAGTAAATTCCTCCTCCATGTCCTTTTCCTTAACTCCTATCTCCTCTTCTCCTTGATCAAGAATTACACACAAGAAACAGAATTTTGATGCAAATTTTCACCGAATCATAGCTGGGTAAAATTTGCAAAAATTCTCGTGGCTGAAAGAAACCAATAATTTGGACTTAGATGAAGATTCCTCCATCAAAACTACTAAAGACTGCAACGTTTGAATCAAGTCATCAGAATTCAGAAATGACTTGAGATTTCCTCTTCAATGGAAAGAAGAGACCTTCTTATCCTCTCTGCAGATTAGCTGCAGAAACTAATGATTCGTTGCAACTTCAGACAGAAGGTACAAATACACAAGAATCATGTCACAGAACAGAACAGAACAGAACAGAACAGAACAGAAAAACAAAATTGAAATATGGATATAAAATTACCAGCCAAGAAGAGAGATGGAGCTTCTCCAAGAACACACCCCAATCCTGTGTGCAATCAATCACCAGAGAGATGTTTCCGAGGTCAATGCAGCAGACCAGAGCATACTACAAGAGGAGGCAGGCAGGAAGAAGAAACCAGAACAGCCAAGAAACTAGTTTACCTTGACCAGGAGAGGCGAGGGAAGAAGAGACGATGATGCACGCAACTCGGGCATTAAAACTTGTGGGCGCTTTCGGGATAATTGGCGGCCTTTCTTGTTTTTGCACATAACTGTTTTTTTTTTAGAAATGAAGACGCGAATTTTATTCTCAAAGCACCATTTACGCTTGTTCGACCATCTCACGGTCGAGAGTTCATCCTATCACCTCATAAGCGTGACTTTTCATCTAACCACCTCGTGGTCGTAGATACTTCGTCCGACCACCTCGTGGTCGTTGATGATTTGTCTGACTGCCTCGCGGTCATGACCTCATCCGATCACTTCGTGGTTGTTGATGTTTGGTCCGACCGTCTCGCGATCGTGATGTCATCCGACCACCTTGTGGTCATTGTAGCTTTCTCTGACCGCCTCACGGTCGTGACCTCGTCCGATCACCTCATGGTCGTTGACGCTTGGTCCAGTCGTTTCACGGTCATGATCTCGTCTGAGCACCTTGTGATCATTGATGCTTGGTCCAACCATCTCGCGGTCGTTACGTCATCCGACCACCTTGCGGTCGTTGACGCTTTGTCGGACCGCCTCGTGGTCGTGACCTTGTCCGACCACCTCGTAGTCATTTATGTTTTGTCCGACCATCTCACGGTCATGACCTCATCTGATCACCTCGTGGTCGTGACCTCGTCCGATCACCTCGTGGTCATTAACACTTGGTCTGACCATATCGCGGTCATGACGTTGTCCAACCACCATGTGGTCGTTGATGTTTTGTCCGACAGTCTCGTGGTTGTGACCTTGTCCTACCACCTGGTGGTTGTAGACACTTCGTCCGACCACCTCATAGGCGTGACTTCATCCGGTCACCTCTTTGTCGTTGATGCTTGGTCCGACCGCCTCACGGCCGAGACCTCATCCGACCACCTCGTGATCATTGATGTTTTGTTCGACTGTCTCGAGGTCATGACCTCGCTTGACCGTCTTGTAATCATGACCTTGTCTGACCACCTGGTGGTTGTATATGCTTTGTCGGACCGTCTCACGATCGAGACTTCGTCCAACCACTTCGCGGCCGAGACTCCAGACTTTGCTGGTCGCAGTCGTAGACTTTGCAGTCTTAGACTTCGCAGTCTTTTATCATAGTCGTAGGTTTGACGATATGTTGACTCAGACTTTGCTGGTCGGTAGTCTTAGACTTTGTGATTGGTTGTCTTACGCTTTGTGATTGGTTGCTATAAACTTCACGGGCAGTACTCGTAGTCTTCGAGTGCTTCAATTATGGTAATCTTCGAGTACCTCAAGTACTCATGTCTGATGGGCAGGTGGCCTGACCAGCCTATGCATGGTGGTCAAACTGGTCTTACTTGGTAGTTATTGCTACATTACCTGGTCGGTGATGGGTAGCTGTAGACTTTGTGATCGGAAGTCGTAGACTTAGCGATCTTGTGTCTTAGACATTGTGATCGGTACTTGATAGTTGGTACTTGATGGTTCTGTATTGTTTGATGGTTAATAGCGATACTTCTGATTTTGGAGTATTTTGAATAGAGCGATAGTGTTTCCTGAGTACTCGATGAGCTAGGTGCCGGACTTTGCATAGAGGGCATAACCGGTCGTAATAAGTGATTTAAGGTTGATTTCTAGAGAGCGATGGAATTTGTGGTCGTGGCTAACCTGTTTGATACTAATGGATGATTAAGGTGTGTTTTGTGTGTGTGGTCTGATGACGATCAAGTTGGGAGAATTTGTGTCGGGAAAAATGTTCTTTGGTCTTTGCATGTGCAGGATGGCGTGGAGATGATCATGGTCAGTGACGAGGAGGACTAGGACTAGGATGGGGAAGTTTGAGGTCCAAGCCATGGAGGATATCATGCGAGGTGATTAGGCTTACGCTGGAGCACGTGGAGATCAAAGGTGGTAATTCGTGAAGAAGTTACGGGCGGTGCAGTCTAGGAGGCTTCGATACAAGAGGTGATGATGCGTTGAGAAGTTACAAGATTCACGTGTTGAGTTAGGAGTTATGGAGGGAGTCCATAACTGAGAAGATTTAGAGATATAGTAAAACTCGTGTTAGGAAGGATTTCAGGTCCCTTGATTTTTGGAACGTATAGAGATTAATTTAGAGATTATGGAGAATTCGTGTTTGGAAGGGTTTTGGGTCTTTTGATTTTTGGAAGAGATATAATTTCATGTCCGTGTTTGATGAGGACACATTGGGGGCATTAGCCTATAAAAATAGCGAGAGGCTAAGGGTTAACACAAGGGCTTTAGAAGGTTTTTGGCGGAGAGACTTGAGGAGAGGGTTTTTGTTGATAAGGCTTTTAGGGGTGCTTATGGTTTGGATCGTACGACAACGAGCAAAGCGTACAAGCGAAGCAGTCGAGCAGAGCAGTGTATCGATCGAGTGGTCGAGCAGAGCGGTTGATCAAGCAGCTGTACACTGAGCAATTGATTAGGTGATTGATCACTAAGCGGTCGAAACCATCACCGACCGTCAGGAGACTCCAAAAAGTGGTGACAATCATTCACCCCCTGATTGCAGTATTCGATCCTACGTGTGGTATGAGAGCCAATAACGATGGAATCACAGAGGTATGTGAACTATCCCCCCATGCTAGCTGGTACTGATTTTGCTTTTTAAAAGTGTCATATACAAGCTTACATTGAGGCTCGAGTTATTTATGTCTAGAAAAAATTCTCAACCTTATGTGGTTGTAGCTGATGTTACTACCGAAAATAAAACATATGTTGATTTAAATGCTCGTGCTCATAACTTGCTTTTTCAAGGTATTTCTCGTAAAGAATTTGATCATGTAGCTCATATTGCTTCTACCCACTTAATATGAAAAAATCTTTGCGATTATCATGAAGGAACGACTAAAATCAAGAAAGTGCACAAGAATCTATATCAAAAAGAGTATCCTGATTTTACTATGAAGTCTGGTGAATTTATAGATGATCTTTTTGCTCATTTTAAGAAGATTTTGAGTAACTTGCACAGAGTTAGTATTATTCCTGCTGATGAAGATAATGCAACTAATCTTCAGGTTCAGAGTGGTTGATGGTCGTCATGATTATTAATTAAACCGTCGATCTAGATACTCAAACCATGGATGATCTGTACTCTGGAATGAAAACCTATGAGATGGAAGCTTTGCCATCTAAGACTAATAAATCTTCATCTTTAGCACCTGTGACTAACCCCCATGCAGGCTGTTTCGGCGAGTGCTTTGTCTTGTGTTTGCTTGTCTGTTTTCTCTTTTTCAGAAGATCAGCTCGACTAGCTCCCTGAAGAGGACTTGGTCTTAATCACCTTATGAGTATATAAGGCTCTCAACAATTTGAGGATGAGAAAGTGAGGTCGCGCTCCAGGTTTGATCGGGTGTTTTGAGTGTGGTGAACCAAGCCACATTAAGGTGGCTTACCCCAACTCCAGGGGAAGGTGATCAAGGAATATAGGAATTATCGTCATCAACCATCCAAGAATAACACCAAGAGTGAAAATTTCCATCGCAAGGTTGTTGAAAAAGTCTTATCAACCATCGAGCGCCTTGACTTGAGTGATAGAGATTTTGAGAGTTGTAACGACAACGACCACGACAATGATGATGCCAAGGCAAGAAGAAGAGCACCAACAACTTCATGGGCATGTGCTTCATGGCAAGCAACAACAGTGAAGATGACTACAGTGACCCTGATGAGGTAAGACCATCGTATGATCAGTTTGATGATGGTTTGATTAAACTTGCTATTGACTTCAAAAAGACTAAAAAGAAATTGAAAGAAAAATAATTTTGTAGTTGAAAGCTTGAATTCTAAGATTAATAGACTTAGAGCATCTATTCTTAAAGATAATTCGTGTGAAGCTTGTCAAGTCTTACATTCTGAGTTGAAAACCGCTAGATCTGTTAATGTAACTAACCTAATTCAACTTAGAAATGTAACAGATAGATTTGATAAACTAAGAATGGTACATGATTCTTGTGATGGAAAACTTAAACTTATGATGAAATTGAAAAGTTTAAGTCTAACTCTTCTAAAACTTGTTCTAAATATGATTTGCTACAAGCTAGACTTAATTCATCTTAGGAATCAATTCAACAAATGCTTTATCATAAGACTTTTTCTTGCTCTAATGCCCTAAGCTTAACACTGAAATAGAAGCGTTGACTAGACAACTCAATGATTTTGCTAAAAAATTGAGATTGGTACAATCTAGTACTTCTAAGGATCTTGCTCATGAATTTGTTAAGTGCTCATCGTGTTCCTCACTGTCTAAAGAAAACGAGTACCTTAAGAACACTTTAGAGAAGTTTTCTTTTGTCAAGAAGAATTCGAATATGATCTTAGACAAGTCAAAAACTTGTGTGAAAAATCATGGTCTAGTATTTAATTTCATTGAGCATGCTAAGAAAAATCCTCCTAAAGTTGTCAAGGTATTTGTACCAGGAAAATTTGAAGTAGATTCTGAACCAAAATAAGTTTTCTTTAGATCTACTAGTATTGCAAAAGAGTTCTCTAGCAAACTAAGTGCTGCAAAGTCGGCTAATACGACCACTTATCAAGTATCAATATACTCATTGTGGTAAAGATGGTCATTTGGTTCAATTCTACTTTAGAAAAGCAAAGAAAGAGAAGAAAGATAGGATAAAGAAGTGTTTTCAACCAGCTACTTCCCGTGGTTGAACAAGCGAGGCTGGACCAGATGTTCGACCAATTATTTCTTGTGGTCAGACCAGCATGATAGTGCAAGATTTTGACCAGTTGTTTCCCAAGGTCGCACCAACTTCTCAAGAGACTTTCGGCCAGTAGTCTTTGCTCATTTAGATCGGTTGAGAGTCAAATCAGCTTTACTCAAGCAATCAAATCATTTTTGACTAGCTTTTTTTGCTTGCTTAGATCGGTTAGCGGTTAGACCAGCTCTGCTGAGAAGGTAAGACCACTCCGTGGTCGAACCGACATCTCATCGACTGTTTGGTCGAAATATGTCAAATGCTAATACTTCACGTAAATCTTTATTAGTGCATGCTTTTTCTCTTGTTCGTCAAGTATCTCGGTACTAGAAACCTAAATCTATATTGTCTAAACCCAATACAGGTATCGACAATTGTTTGTGCTCTGTAGGCTCGTTGCAAGAGGAAGGAGAATATATAGTTCATTGAGTCCGGTTGCTCTCACCACGTGACCGGAGACTCACAATGGTTCTCCTCCCTTGCTCATGCACCTAGTGATGAGATGGTCACTTTTGGGGACAACTCTCAAGGATGAGTTCTTGCTAAAGGCACCGTGTGCGTTAACGACAAGTTCATCTTAAAGGATATCGCTCTCGTTAGTAAGTTCAGCTATAACTTGCTTTCAGTTTCACAATTGGTAGACAGTAATCTTGAGGTGAACTTTAAAAAACATTCATGTTGTATTTTAGATTCATCTGGTGATTTTGTATGCACAATTAGTCAAGTTAGTCGCTTGTTTAAGGGTGAATTTTGTATTCAGCTTCTTGTGATCTTATGTGTCCTATTTCTTCGGACTCTAAAGACTTGTTCTTTTGGCATAGATTAGGTCATATTGGCTTTGATCATCTTTCTTAGCTTAGTAATATGAATCTGGTTAGAGGAATTCCTAGTCTTAAGATTGAAAAGTCAATGTATCTAATTTGTTCACCTTGTCGATATGGTAAGATGCTCTCATTGTCACATCCTCCACTCACACTTGTCATAACTAATTCTCTAGGTCAATTGTTGCATATGGACATAGCAGGTCTTCTAGGGTTCAGTCGGTTAGAGGTAAATAGTATGTTCTTGTTATTATTGATGATTACTCTATATACTCTTAAGTTTATTTTATAGCATCAAAGGACGAAGTTTTCGGTCACTGTAGAGAGCTAGCTCTTAGACTTGCTAATGAACTTCTAGGAGCACTTAGAGCAATTAGAACTGATACTGGAACTGAATTTAAGAACACATCTTTTGCCTCTTTTTGTGCTAAAAAGGGTTTAGACCATCAATTTTTGTCAGCTCGAGTGCCACAACAAAATGGTGTGATCGAACGTAAGAATAGAACTTTGATTAAGATGGCTAGAACAATGTTAAATGAATATGCTACTCCTAAGAAGTATTGGGCTGAAGCTATGTTGACTGCCTGTTATATTTCACATAGAGTATTTTTGCATGCTAAACTGCATAAGACCTCCTATGAGCATCGGTTTGGTCATTCTCCAAATGTTTCTTACTTGAGGGTGTTTGGATGTTGATGCTTCATACTTAAACATGGAAATCTTGATAAATTTGAATCTAGATCCTCATATAACATCTTCCTTAGTTATGCAATTCACACTCGAGGTTATCGTGTACTCAACTTAGAAACTAACAAAATCGTTGAGACCTGCGATGTCACTTTTGATGAGGCTAGTCCTGGTACTAGACTCGACAATATAGTTATACAAGTCTCTGATGCGCTGTAAGATTGAGGAGGCTGACTAGAGCATGGGTGAATAAGCGGTCTAAAAATCTCCTCTAATTACTACTTGTCTTAACCAAGTATATAATGTGGAAGCTTAACTTAATTTGGTTTAGCATAAATAACGTCTAAATCAATTATGTTCACCTAAGTGCATCAACACTCTAAGGCTATGTTAAGGTTTGTAATCCTTGGATGATAAGCAATCAATTTAATTCTGTGAATGTAAATTGCTTGAATTTAAATAGAGCATAAGAAAATAAACCATAATTGACATAGTTCCTTTTTACCGTGGTGTTCAGAGACTTGTTGATCTCCCCTAGTCCATATTAAGGTAAGCCCAAACAAATTATACCGGCTCCACGAATTAAGCCAATCACCTCAAATCCACTAGTGGTAGTTCTTTCCTACTCCGGGTAGGTGAGCTCCAACCTTTACACTTCGCCAAGTCTTCTCACAACCTTCTTTGAGAAGATCACTATGCACAACACCTCTAACGTTGTCTAGGAGTTGGCAATCTCCAAATCACCACGTGCAATGAATGCACAAGCTTGAGTGGATACAACATCCACCTATAGATGTAACATATGCAATCTAGAGCCCTTCTCCTTGCTCACAAGGTACAACACATGTATAATTGAGAGAAGAACCTCACACTAGTTCAAAGGAACAAAATAGAGTCCAGCTTTGTATTCTCCAACCTGCCACAAGGGAGTATTTATACTCCACACCTCGAAACTAGCCATTGAAGACAGAAAACAGGATTTTTGGAAGTACCACAAGCAAAACATCAGTACTTCTGCTCCCCTTCACATTGGTCAAAAAACTAGCCATTACTCAACAAATCCGGTAGTTCTGACATGCAAAGTCTGATACTACTGGTCATCGAAAGTACCGCTACACTTGTGCGGAACTACCGATTCACTAGGGACGAGAAGACTCCCACAAAAGTGTCCCTCTAGAAATAACGTACCGCTATACAAGTGGTCGTTCCACAACTCAAAATTACTACTCACACAAAGACAGTAGTTTTTCTCATAGTTCGGACCGTTCCGAAGTTACCGATCATCGACCACACTGATCTTCGACCATGTCAGCATCTGACCACATTGTCCGATTTGACCTCACAGGTCTCTGACCACGTTGTCCGATTCGACCACACAGGTCTCTGACCATGTTATCTGGTTTGACCACACAGGTCACCGACCACACTGGTATCCGATCACGTTGTTTCGATCATGTAGATTCGACCAGTTCGGTTTCGACTACACAGGTCTCAACCATATCGGTTCCAAGCACGTTGATTTGACAACACTGGTTTTGATCATCTTGTTTCAATCATGTAGATTCAACCACGTCAGTTTCGACCACACAGGTCTCAACCACATCAGTTTCGACCACGTTGGTTCGACCATGCTGGTTTCGATCACGTAGATCTCGACCATGTTGGTTTTGACCACGCTGGTTCGGCCACGCTGGTTTCGACCACGCTGGTTTCAACTATGCTGGTTCGACCACGCTGGCTCGACTACTCTGGTTCGACCACGTCGGTTCGACCATGATGGTTTCGATCACACAGATCTCGACCACATCGGTTCTGACCATGCTAGTTTCAATCACATAGATCTTGACCATGCTAGTTCGACCCCTCTAGTTTGACCATGTCGGTTCAACCATGATGGTTTCAATCACACAAATCTTAATCACGTCAGTTCCGACCACGCTGATTTTGACCACGCTAGTTCTCAACCACACAGGTCTTTTGACTACCAATGAACGCGTAGTTCTGTGATTACAATGCCAGTAGTTCTGTTCAGCAGTAGTACCGCACCACACAGGCCGGTAGTTCTGATTTTCCTAAGAAGTGCATATACTTCAATAAATCTTGCAAAACACATTTGCAAACTATAGTATCATGCACACAAGGGTTGATCATGATTCCCGACAAGTTGCAAAATACATTTGCACACTTTTATAATCATGATACAAGGATTATATGAGTTTCAACCATTTGTAAAACACATTTGCAAATATAAACCTCATACCATAGGGAATATGAAACATGGACTTCAAACACTTGCAAAACACATTCACAATGTATAATCCATGATATGAGTATTTAATGCATGAGCCACAACTATTTGCAAAATATATTCGCAAATATAAGTATCATACTATAAAGAGCTAGAGCAAGTGATGTTGAGCTATCAACACATGATGAGACTAAGCTACTAGAATGACCCCTCTTAATAGTGTGACAACCTATATTAGTAATCTGGTCTTCCAACCAAACACCAAGATCGTTAAAAGATTAGGAACACATCGTTAGCCCTAGCTAGTCATACCTTTGCCTTGAGCATCCTCTTGAAGCTTGATGACGCACATCTTCACTTCAAGTCTGGGTCTTTGTCTTCATATGCATCAACACATTATGCACCCTTCACTTAACTCTGTCAACACATGATGGGTCTTCACTTAACTTGGTGATCAACTTATGATCATCTCCTCTTGGACATGCATCAACTCATGATGTATCCTTCACTTGACCTGATGACCTTCAACATATGAAATCATCCTAAGTCATCCTCATTTGTAAAATCTAACATATTTATCCAACTCATAGAAAATGTTAGCCCACAAACCAATTATCATTAATTACCAAAACTTCACCATTAACTTATAATGGTGAGACTAGATTCAACAACCTTCTCTTTTTGGTAATTCATGACAATTCCAACAAATAATGAGATAGAAAAAGATTTGTGAGTATACAATATATACACAACAATTGTATACTCTAGGATAAGTTTTCTAAGCAAAGCTTACTCATCCGGTTGTCATTAATCATCCAACCATTAACACATAATGGATGAACTAGATAACAACTCGATTATGAGTATATATGAACTACACAAGCTATATATACTCAAGGGATATGTTTCAGTAAAGATCCTTAATATGTGTTGAAATGGAAATATTGATCAATACTAATAAAACCACAAAACATAGAGTGAACTCTCCCTAAATGTGTGCATACAAGAATATATTATAAAAACATATGCACATATTTAAATTAGACTATTGATTGAGTTCAATCTATATTTTAGATCCGAGGAATGCATTAAGATATAAGAATATGATGTAGAATGCATACCTTCATGATCTTCACTTCTTCATCCAAATGGGATTAAGTAATATCATAATCAATAAATATGTTAGTCTCACAATTGTATTTGTTATTATATCCAAAAATATTTGTCATTAATTTCATCCAAATGAGACTAGGTAATATCATAAATTTAACAAACGAGTAGCCTCATATTTGTATTTATCATTACCACCAAAAGCAACTTAATAGATTTTGACCTTACATGCACTCAAGGACATCTTCTATGACCCCGACGACGATAATAGGGAGTTCTCGAGTCACACTACGACACCTACGATCACCTCTATGACCACTCCTATGACCACTCATGAGGTAGAGGCTACTTCGACCTCTTCGACTACATCTACGATCACTCCTATGACCACTTCACAGGATCCTCGATATATTCAATGAAGTCACCCACCTGAACAAGTGATTGGTGAGTTAAATGAGAGAGTTCTTCATAGCAGTATAACTCCAATGCCTCATATGCTAATTCTGCATTTATCTCCTCTTTTGAACCCCAAGATGTAAGTCACACTTTATCTGATGAGTCTTGGATTAATGCCATGCATGAGAAATTAGAAAACTTTGAGCATAATAAAGTTTGGTCTTTAGTTTCACTTCCTCATGGTCATAATATTATTGGAACTAAATAGATATGTAAGAACAAACAAAATGAGGATAGTACTGTTGTTCGAAATAAGGCTAGACTCGTGGCTCAAGGATTCACCCAGGTAGAAGCTCTTGTCATTGGTGAAATATTTGTTCCTATTTCTCAATTAGAAGCCATTAGAATTCTGTTAGAATTTGCTGCATCAAAAGGTTTTAGACTATATCAAATGGATGTGAAAGTGCTTTTATTAATGGCTATATTGAGGAGGAAGTTTATGTTAGACAACTATCTGGTTTTGAGAATCCTAAGTTTCCTGATCATGTCTACAAATTGTCCAAAACTTTATATGGTCTAAAACAAGCACCCAGAGTATGGTATAATAGGCTTAAATCATATTTGCTAAAAATAATTTTGCTTAAAATAACTTTTAAATGGGCAAGGCTGATAAGACTTTATTTATTCTCAAGCATGGCAGTGATCTTATACTCGTTCAGATTTATGTGGATGATATCATTTTCAGTAGTTCCTCTCATACTCTTATTTCCAAGTTTTCAGATACTATGAGTAGGGAATTCGAGATGAGCATGATGAGAGAGTTCACATTCTTCCTAGGCTTTCAGATCAAGTAATCAAAGTTGGGTACTTTTATTCATCAAACTAAGTACACCAAGGATTTACTTCGTCACTTTGATATGGGGACAGTCAAACCAATTTCCACACCCATGGGATCTACGGCTGTGTTGAATCTTGACGAAGATGGAGAGCCTATTGATCAAAAGGAATACAGAAGCATAATTTGTTCTCTTTTGTATCTCACCACTTCAAGGCCAGACATACACTTTGCTATGTATTTGTGTGCTCGCTTTTAAGTTTCCCCACGTTCTTCACATCGTCAAGCAGTAAAGCGAATTTTCAGGTATCTTCAGTCAACTTTGGAATTTGGCTTATGGTACTCTTCTTCCTCATGTCTTACCCTTAGAACTTATTCAAATGCAGATTTTAGGTGTTGTCAAATTGATAGGAAGAGTATTTCTGGTACATATCACTTTTTAGGCACATCTCTTGTGTCATGGGCTTCTAGGAAATCGGTGTCTATTGCAATTTTTACTGCTAAGGCTGAATATGTAGCTGCTGTTTTTTTGTTGCTCTCAATTGCTTTGGATGACATCTACTCTTAAGGATTTTTGGATAGTGTTCTACTTTTCTGTGATAACACTAGTACAATTAGTATTACTAAAAATCCTATGCAACATTCAAGAACCAAACACGTTGATATTTGCTATCATTTTCTTAGAGACAATGTGGAAAAGGGAGGTGTTGTCTTGCATTTCATTGATTCCGATTTACATGTTGCTAACATTTTCACCAAACCGCTTGATTCTTCTCGTTTTGCTTGGTTGCGAAGTGAGTTGGGTGTATTATATTCTATAGGATTATTCTGAGGGGGGCTTGGTATTTAAATACTTTGGAAATTTTATTTATTATACTTGTTAAATAATACATCAAGACCAAGTCTTTGAAATTAAATGACATGTAGTGTAGCTATCTTTATCATATTTCTCATCTACTTGTAGTCGTAGTCGTAATAGGTTGTGACCAATTTGCTATACTTGAACTAAAACATGACATGGCTGAAAACTTTGACTAGATTGATTGTGGATAGCACTTTGTGATGTTCATTGAAAATGATTAGCTTAATTGTGAGTCCTCTTTTAAATCTTGGTCATGAGGCTTGTATATTTCATATTGTAATCTTTTTATGTTCACTCGAGTTGGCATGCTATAAAAAATTAAAAACTTCGAGAAAGAGAAGATTAAAAAATGTATGCACCAAGCATGCCATGGTTAAACAAAAAAGCACAAAAAGTGCACAAATAAAAAGAAGTATGCTTTAAGCATGCCACAATTTTAAAAAGTTTGCTACAAAAATGGTATCGTAAAAAGAAGTATACTACAAGTATACCACATGCTTAAAAAGTGAGTGTGGAGCAATAGGTTGCTATGTGAGACTGCTAATTTGACTAGATTTAAAGTTTGCTTCACTTTTAGGCTTACTCTTTTAGGTGTGATATCCCTTTGTGCTCTTTATATATTGGTTTGGTTATGGTTGAGATGCCTGTCATTAATCTAATTTGCTTAATGATACTAAAGACCTGTTTAGACTTGCTTTATAGTATATGACTTTATATGATCTAGGGAACTCTACTAAAAAAGGATGGCTTGGACACTCTCTTAGTTTAATTCAAAGTGATTTGGATAATCTACAAAGCTTTAGGATATTTACTCTCATTATTTATTTTTAGAATTATCCACTCTTTGGAGCTCTTGATGATTTCATTGCCAAAGGGGGAGAAATTAGAAAAGGGGGGGGGGAATTTTCTAAGAGTTTGGGGAGGAGGAAAAATTGAAAAAATTACTCTCTGATATTGAGGAGGAGCTTTTTGCGCTTTCTGCTATGGTCTCTACTCTCTGTGCTCTTTCAATTGTGGTCTGCAGCTTTGAATTTTTCCTTTCGCCAATTTTCTCATTCAAGAGTTTTTGAGGTGTTGTTAATGTATTCATCAAGGGGGAGATTGTTAGACCATGTGGTGGTCGTACATTCAATGATGATGAATAATTGACATTTGAGTTTCATTGGAATTTGTGTTTGTGAGAGTTCTAGTCGATACGCTACTGTTGTTGGAGTTTTCAGGCTAGTAGGTCTGGTCAGCATGTCGACCATAGTAGATGACCAAGGCAAGTCGACCATGGTAGTCGACCATAGCAGTTGACCACAACAGATGACCAAGGTAGGTCGACCACGGCAGAACGACCACGACATTTTGACTATGTTAGGCTTCGACCACAACATTTTGACCACGGTATTTCGATCACGGTATTTCGATCAGGTAATCGGTAGGCTTTGACCTTGAACAGTGAACTAGTTGTAAGAAACAGTGAACCAGTCCTGAGCTACAGTAAACTGGTCTTAGCTACAATGAACCTGTCGGAGGTCACAATCTCATCTGCTATAGTAATCGATCAGTGTTCATAGCTATAGTACATTTTCAATGGTCGTAACTACAATGCTTTCTCATAGTCGTATACTTCACAGTCTTTTGTTGTAGTTGTAGACTTCGCAGTCTTTTGTCATAGTCATAGGCTTCGTGATCTATTGTCTTAAATTTTGCTAGTCAGTAGTCTTAGACTTTATGATCAGTTGTCTTAAGCTTTATGACCAATTGCTATAAGTTTCACGGTCAGTACTCGTAGTCTTTGAGTGCTTCAATTATGGTAATCTTCGAGTAACTCGAGTACTCATGTCTGATGGGGTCAGTGGTCTGATCAACCTGTGCATGGCAGTCAGACTGGTCTTACTTAGTAGTTGTTGTTACAGTACCTAGTCGGTGACGAGTAGCTATAGACTTAGCGATATAGTGTCTTAGATGTTGCGATCGGTACTCGGTAGTCGGTACTCGATGATTCTGTGTTGTTTCATGGTTAGTAGCGATACTTGTGATTTTTTAGTATTCCGAGTGAAGCGATAGTGTTTTCCATGTACTTGTGTTTTCAAGTACTCGATGAGCTAGCTAGCGGACTTGCATAACCGATCGTAATGAGTGATCTAAAGTTGGTTTCTAGAAAATGATGGAATTTGTGATTGTGGTTGACCTGTTTGATATTGATGGATGATTAAAGGTGTCTTTTGTCTGTGTGGTCTAATGATGGTCAAATTGGGAGAACTTGTGCTGGGAAAAATGTTCTTTAGTCTTTGCATATGCAAGTTGGCGTGGAAATGATCACGGTCAGTGACGAGGAGGACCGGGACTAGGATGGGAGTCTGAGATCCAAGCGGTCGAGGATATTACGCAAGGTGGTTGGGCTCACGTTGGAGCAAATGGAGATCAAATGTGGTGAATCATGAAGAAGCTATGGGCGGTACAGTCTAGGAGACCTCGACATGAGAGGATGATGCGCAGAGAAGCTACAGGAGGTGCAGTCCTGGAGGCTTCGACATAAAAGTTGATGAGGCATGATGAAGATACAGGAGGTGCGGTCCTAGAGGCTTCGTCACGTGTTGAGTTAGGAGTTGTGGAAAGAGTTCATAACTAGGAAGATTTAGAGATATGGTAAAACCCGTGTTTGGAAGAGTTTTGGGTCTTTTGATTTTTGGAACGAATAGATATTGGTTTAGAGATTATGAAAAACCTGTGTTTAAAAGAGTTTCGCGTCTCTTGATTTTCAGAAGAGATAGGATTTCGTGCCCATGTTTGATGAGGACAAGTTTGAGATGTTAGCCTATAAAAGCAGGTAGAGGCTAAGGGTTAACCCAAGGGCTTTGGAAGGTTTTTGGCAGAGAGACTTGAGGAGAGGACTTTCATTGATAAGACTTTTAGGGGTGCTTGCGGTTTGGATCTTACGACAATGAGCAAAGCGTTTGAGCGAAGCAGTCAATCGATTGAGCTGTCGAGTAGAGTGGTTGATCAAGCGGTCATATGCTGAGCAATTGATTAGACGATTGATCACCGAGTGGTCGAAACTGTTACCGACTGTCAGGAGACTCCAAAAGGCGACAATAATCATTCACCCCCTTTAATTGCAATATTCGATCCTACAGAATGAATTCCTTATCAATCTCGATGAAAAATTTATCAAAGACATCTAAACGCCACCTTCTTGTGGAGGTATCAATAATCACTAACCGTTTCAGGAGGATGAGATTCCTTTGTACAAACAGGCCGCAGCATCCAGTCCCGGGGAATCCAGTTGTGATCCTATATACGAGTAATTTTCCTATTTTCTATCCTCCTGATCAAGCCTTGTTTAAGAATATCGCGACCTTCTAGAATCGGTCTCCATGTTTGAGACGGTCGACTCCCCAAATTAGCTTGCAAAAATTCCTTGTTTGGATAATTATGGAATGTGTTTTGTTTGTGCTGCTACTGCGCTGTTGCTTAGCTAACGCTGGGTTCTACGGAGACTGAAGTTTGATTTTTTGTATAGCTCTCGTTGCCGTCATGGATGGCCCACAAGGGATAGGTCATGCAATGTAACGTGACCAAGCCGAAGAAGACAGGTAATAGAATAGGATCGAAATGACAGGAACAGTTTGGACAAATTCTTCTCCTTGGCGTATTCAACTATAGAGTACTATCATCCATAATTTGCAATCTTCTCGGAAGTCATTGGGTACACTCAAATGACGATGCATGCATGAGAAATGAAATTCCTTACATTCAAAAAGGCAGAAAATTAGTTATGTCCTTGCACATTTCAACTTCTTCCATTATTTTTTACCTAAAATTCTTAAACTAAGCAACTCTCTTAGTTTGACAACAACAATGCTACGTTAATTACCGTTCCCGGTTAAAAAAACAATGCTATTATATCAAGCTTGTTTGGAGGCTCATTCCCGACAGGGATCCACATGAACAGACTAGAAATTTAAACTAAAATCCTGATCCATTTACCTGGATGGACCGGGATTTGGACCAAAACCAAACAAGACCTGTAAAAAGTATCACTGGAATGAAGTATAATTAACATATGGTATCGCTCTTCCTTCTTTTTATACGGCCAATGAAGAGAAATGACCTCCTGACCCATTTCTTCCTTGGAACAATCAGACTCTATGATAGTGTTGCTCTCTCTAGTTCATAAAAACATATGTTCGGAGATATGTTTAGTCAAACTTTAGCTATCGATATCTTTTAAATATTTAAATTGGATACATAAAAATAATATATATATAGATTCGTGTGTGTGTATATATCTGTGTGTGTTATTGGTGGTCAAAGTTGCTTTTTGAGGATCATTTCGATATCCAAAATAACATGTTTTTGTTAACCAGAGGGAGTAGCATTTAGATGCCTCTTATTAATTTATTATATTATTTTGTACTTCCATGTATAAACTTAGGTTTAAATAAATATAGTTTATTCAATAAAACAAACCTTTTTTTTTGAAGAAGAGAGATGGAAATTCAACATAACAAACTGGTGCTCTGCAACAAGAGAAGAGCCAACTCATGCCCAATGACGCCCAAAGGTATTTGCTCGTGGGCAACTTGCCTACTTCAATGCTACATCTCAAACCTCTTGTGCCATGCTAGAGCGGTCCAAAAATAGCACGATCCAAGGAATGGGAGTAAAGTCAGAGAACGCGACGCCACGGCCGAAGGTGAAGAGGAGAGAGCCCGAGAGATCCGCGAGCGCTCCCAACACATTGGTCGCCAGCAGCTGCCCAGTCGATGGCGTGGCCGGATGTCAGCTGCATGCCGGCGCAAGGGGAGGAAGCCGCCTCCGCCTCCCCGTGGCCCCTCCGCAAGCTCCAGGTCTCCACCCCTCCCCTCGTAATCCTATAGAAAATTCCAGCTTTTTTTTACAAACTAGCCTTATACCCATTCGTTGCAATGAAAAACAAAGCTTATAGTAAATATCATACATATTCTACCTATTCATCCTAAACCACTCCTCTAGTATGCTCATTTGTCGAGTGCTAGCAAATCCATGAAACCGACATCATCATGAGGATCCTGCTGATGAATTCTACAGCACGTGCAAGTTGATTATCAAAACTTTTGAGCAGCAATAATAACATGGAGGATAATGAAACCGACAGGAACTTAAATAACATTTTTTTTCCTGAAATTTTCAGCTTTGATTCATAAAAATACACGACAGCCATTTACCAATTTATTATAGCTGAACAGTAAGTACATAGAATGGGATATGTGAGACTAACATGTTAGAAATCTTCCGAATTGCTATTTCATAGATAGAGAAAAGTACAAAATACCATCAGTAGATATGTCAAGGTATAAATCCAACATTGATTTGCCCATTTTGGGCAGTCGCGACATGATAAAATGAAATCTCATGATCTTTTCCAAGCAGATCATGACCAAATTCATGCCATTTCTGATGAGTCGTCATATAACATACTTGAAGTTTTTACAAGCATCATGCATGCTAACTGAAAATGTGGCTTCTCAGGTTTTAGTTCATTCAAACAGGAAACTTTGTAATCACATGGATAGCATTTTAGTGTATAGTAAGGACATAAAATTTGTTAATCCTTTCCATAAAAAAACTCATTGATCCTTCAAGTCATCAACAAAATATCTCAAAAGTTTTTCCAAGAAAGAATTATGATTGGATAATGTGCTTCTACAGAATTAAGTTCTAAGAGTAATTGGTACAACAAACATCAACCAAGAATATGAGATATGATACAAGATATATCAGCCATTGTCAACGTAGATATGGAAAGAATATACAATCACAACAGATCCTTTCCCAATAAGGATGTTCTGAGGTTTCATATCCCGATGAATAATACGATGGGAGTGCAAGTAATACAATGTTTTTACCCGAAATGAGGGCACATGCTGAAACCATGAAGGCAACCAAAAAAGGTTCTGACTGGTATGGTGCATAAGGAACAAGAGAATGGCTGAGTCCATACCAGCTGCTTAGCAATCGCTTGAACTTGTTCTTCTAGAAGGCATTTATCATCCTCAAGCACCTCAAACAGTTCTCCCTGAAACAATCATTAAGAATGAAATTTAGCCAAGCCAAGTCTATTGAAACCAACCATTGGTGAGGAAGCACACCATATAAAACCAAGTTCTTGTATACCTGAGCAAACTCTGTGACAACACAACTCCTGAAGGGTTTCAAAAGCATCCATCATTTCAATTATATTCTCATGTTTTGAGTTTCCTCAGAATCTACAAAAGTTTCGATGACAGCAAATAGTAAGATGGTATAGTGACTTAAGAAACATTACAAATAAAACAATATGTGAACCAATGTAAACATCTAGCTATATGGCCATCACTTCTTCCATACATTCCATGTCTCTCACTGCGAAAACAAACAAATCCAGGCAACATTTGGGATTTCCATGGGGGAGCCCATCATGTCTCTCACACTGCCCCCATCCCCAACAAGGCAACAACCATTCACGAACCCCCAGAGCACCCCAACCCCCAAAAATCCCAAATAGGTTGGAGAAGATTGAAACTTCCCTTACATCTTCATCCCACCAGTGGCTTCCCCCACATGCAATTGCAATTTGCAAGTACAAATGAATTGCTGCAAATCTCATACCGAAATCCTACAAATTTTCTTAAGCAACCAGCCTCAAATCTTAGGTAGACAAACTAATAGTAGTAGTTACCTCGATCTCCTGCCTTAGGTTGTGTATATCCTTGTCAGCCTTCCCATGCTTAAGAAAAAACTTCATGGCCACGGTCTGGGTCGAATTTCAATAGAAGAAATTAGACATTAAATGAAAAACAAGCGCACAAATGGATCGCTTTCATGAAAAACATGTGCAGTTCATTAGTTCGCTGGTTTAACATGATAACACAGCATCTAGCCATCCAGGTATCTACCTCTTGTGCAGTTTAACAGATGCAGGCTTACAGCCAACATCCACAAATAGACTTCTTAAACAAACTCACACAAAATTATATTTTTTTCACTTGAACGAAGACAAGATGTGATAATTTTAGATATAACAGAGTACAGAATAAATAAATTTTACCTGCAGATGCGATATTAAGATATGAGCAAATAAATTTCTTCTCCGAGCAGCTCCAAGCAAGTATCCTTCAACCAAGTAAAGTTAAACCCACAAAAAAAATCTTCAGTCATTTATATCATAAAAAATGGAAACCCATGTGTGTTGACAATTCAAACCTTAGGTAGGGGAAGCTGAAAATGCTGCATTACAAAATCGTTCAATTGTTCGTTGTACAAGTGGCCAAAAAGGCATGATGTATATCTACTACTTAAAATGAAGCATACATACATTGGAAGCAAAATCAGGTTGTTGTTTTCCTTTCCAAAGAGTAGTCAATATGATAATCTAAACTGATAATGTTATATACTTATGGTCTTAACGGTGGACAAATTCCTCTCCATCCATGAATATGAAGCACTTCAACTCTCTAGAAAGCAAGGTTTACTTTTACCTTGTAAAGAAAATCACCAGTAACTTCATATCACCAATGACAACTGCAATGTGTGTATTAGAATGAAATCCTGAAATACTCTCAGCCTGAAATTGAAACACACACAAAGCAATCACTCAAAGAAATTCCTGCAATAGGAATAGTATCGTGTATTCTGTGGATTAAGAGTCAGACTAAAGGAGCCCAAATTCAGTTTTCATGTATGGAATGTCATGCTCATCAAATCCAGCCTGACTTGCTCTGCCACAGTCCTAGAACAGATTTCTGGCCAGTGACTGGCTGGAAACTTGAATCCAATAATTTCTGGATGCTAGGCTGTGTTTCAGAATGCTTGCTTTATGTTTTGGATAGGTAGTGGTGAAATTTTCTGTAGAGGTTGTGCTACTTCATTTTTCTAATGTAATTTGACTTGGGTGAGAATCAAAAAATAATTTAATAATATTATAATTTTATTACTTTTACAAAAACATTTGGGTAAAAAACTAATAATCAAAGTTGCATATTGGAGACCATGATTTTTTTTTACTAAATGCAGTATAAACCATTCTTTGCCATCACTTGGCTACATGCAGAAATGCACTCAACTTACAGAAGAAAAGGTCCATCTCACATGCCACATTTGAGGTAAGAGCATGCACCTTTGTTTTAATTTCTTATTGTAACTGAGTTAATGAGCTATTTCTAGATTTTCTACAGAATTTTCAAATCAAATTATGAGTTAAAAATTATAAGGAATTTTAAAATTATAGAGTTAATAAGCTTTTTTGTGTGTTAATGAGCTATTTCTAGATTTTATACAGAATTTTCAAACCAAAGTATGAGTTAAAAATTAAAAGGAATTTTAAAATTATAGAGTTAATAAACTTATTTGTGTGCTAGAAATCCTATCAAACGGGATGTTCAAAGACATGTCCATTGAGCCAAACAGATTAACACACTTCTATTCCAGGTTACCAGTATCATCTTGGAAGTTGGAACAATGTGAATCTAAAGAGCATGCTTCACTGTTCAGAATCATTACTAAATATTTTTACGTCTTTAACTAATTTTATTAAATTTTGAAACAATTTGAACTTCGAAAACAAGCACAAGCTAAAAGTTACGGAGGAACAACAAAACAATCACACCATTCAACTCAATGAAATTGTCAGTCCCAAATGCTAGTAATAAATTTAAGGATCCTATATAGGCAACTCAGAGCATGAAACAAACTTACATGATCAAATAATATCTGATATAACAAACTGGAGAGAGAGATTCATACCCAGTAGTTGTTGGTGTCGTCATGAAACAAACTGACATGATCAAATAATGTTTGATGTAACAAATTGGAAAGACAGATTCATACCCAGTAGCTGTTGGCGTCGTCGACGTTGGGGAAGCTGGTGACCGACTGCTGGCCGCTGCCAGATACAGTGCAACCGAAACTTGGTCCTCTCATGCATCAAGTTGATCACACATCCGTAGGTAATCTAACCATGGATTTAAGAAACAATCGCATCACTGATCCACCAAGCAAGAACAACGCTAAGGAAATTAATTAAGCACCAATGTTCCCAATCCCAAACGCGCAACGCTAATCAGTCTAATCGAACCATCCAAATCGCACGAAAACACAAGGGAAGCCCACCTCCCTCGTGATGGCCGCGATCTTGTCCTGCCGGCGCAACCCCGGGAGCGCGTCGCCGCGCTCGATGCCGTGGATGGCCTCCACGTGCTCCGGGTCCTCGGCACGGTACAGAGGGGTGGTCACGAAATTGTAGAACAAGAAGGCGAGAACTCACGCTTTGGTGGCGGCGTAGACGGAGTAGAGCATGGGAGCACGACCCGCGTGACGCCCTCGACGTTGACCCAGATCAAGCTCCGCATGAGCTCCTCGTCCACCTCGTGGAAGTAGCGGGCGTACGGGTAGGAGACCCCGGCGTTGTTGACGAGCACGCCCACGTCGAGGTCCCGGATGGCCTCCTTGAGCCCCTCCACCCCGGCGGTGAGCCCCTCGCCGGCGAAGTCGAGCACGAAGGTGCGGACATCGGCCTTGGGGTGCTTCGCCCTGATCTCGGAGGACACCGCGGCGAGCTTGTCTAGGTTACGGCCAACGAGTCCGAACCCGGGGGCCGCGAGGCGGAAAGCGATGGCGCGGACCTCGGGGACGACGGGACGGCTCTGCGGGCAACGACATCGGGGAAGGCGGGTCCGGTGTTGGCGACGTCGCGGGCAGCGGATCCGACACAAGAGAGAAGGGGAAGGGGATCAGGGAAGTGGGGAGAGAAGAGGAAGGAGAGCCCCAGAGGCGGATGTGGAGGGCTGGAGGCGGACGGGATCGGAGGAGGCGGGGAGAGGAGAGAAGAAGGTGGCAGAGCCTAGGCTGGCTGGGGGCGCAGCCGGAGGAGATGGCGGGGACGCTAGAATTCAACAGGCCCACAAGACGGCACGAATTCTTCTGTCAGTAGAGAAGGGAGAAGCGAAAGAACCAAAGAAAAAAAAACTTATCACGCATTTGACTGAATCGAATCTGTATTTGACACTAAATGTTTGCTTGAATTAGTTCTTTTCTGTGTTTAGGCTTCAGTGGCAAATTTTAAAAAGATGCTCCTATTTCATTTTCTGGGGAACAGAACGTATGCATTGGCGCATGCTCTCTTCCCTGAACGATTCCTCGATTTTACTGATATTCGCTATGCACAAGATGCTTGTAAAGCTGCATTCTCCTTGCTTACACATTTTGTTGGATTAACGGAGATGAAATTTGCCTTTGCCCCTAAAGTTCCATTTTTTTTTATTCTTTTGTGCTCACCCACTTTCTGTTTGCACATGTAGAGTTTTACACCAGGGCTGTGGTCACAGTACAAAGCTTATGAGGATGCGTTTGTGGATAGGGCTAAAGGTAAGGGCTGTGTTTTTCCCCTTCCCAGGGTGCATCTGTTGCGCCAAGTAGTTCACAATCAGTACTTGGTGGTGATGGTGACTTTTGTGACACCTCATGATGGTGACTTTTGAAACGTTAAAAAAACAAGGTTATGGTTTGGATAATTAGATGGATAAAGCATAGGGTATGATATTGATAGGAACTAGGAAGTGAACGAGGACAGTATGGTTTGGCAAATCCTGAAACGAGACAGCATGATCCATCCACAGGCCGCCAGGTTTATTGTCTTAGATTTTTGGAACTGGTTTGGTTCCTCCTATATTTACATTCTTGGGAAATTATATTGACCAGAAAAGACCACAAAGCTAGATGTCCCGTGTTAATCTGGAGTGAACAAGGCAAATAATCTGACGTGTTAATTTCATAGATAATATTGCAAGACGTATGATATGAATAAAATGCACTATCCCTATGGAGGTTCCTTATGTTCGTAGTCAGAAGACTTATGATTAATCTTGGAGAAGATCCATTCCAGTTGCAATTGTATTTCTTCTTTGTATCAACACCCTGGAAAATATTAGTATGTTCTATCCTAAAGCAATCAAAATTTTCATGAAGCAGGATTTCTTACTGAGAGTTTTCACATGTTCTGTTGTAGCCATGGTTGTCACGGCGTCGCCTAGGCGACGCCAAGTCGTCCTGGCGCCGGGGAGGATCGCCTCGCCTTGCCGAACCCTAGCTTCACCGCCAGCTCAGGTACGCCGTCCACCCCTTCCTCTCCGGCCACGCCGCCTTCCTCCCTCCACCCGCGCCGCCTCTCTCTCTCTCGCCGCGCCGCCTTCCTCCCTCCCGCCGCCGTCTCCCTCCCGTGCTCCGGCCACCTCCCTCCAGCGTGCTCCCGCCGCCGAGGGGAGGGGAGGCGACGGGGGAGGCGGCGGCAGGGGGGAGGCGTTGGGGAGGGGAGCCGCCGAGGGGAGGGGAGGGAGGCGTTGGGGAGAGAGCAGATCGGCGCCGGGGAGGGGAGGGAGGCGTCGGGGAGAGAGCAGATCGGCGCCGGGGAGGGAGACGGGAGACGCGACGCGAGAGAGGGAGTCGCGAGAGAGAGGCGGAAGACGCGAGACGGAGACGCGAGTCGGCGGAAGACGCGAGACTGAAGACGCTGAAGACGCGAGAGTTATATAAAACATACCTCCGTCGTCGCCGTTTCCATCGCCTAGGCGTCGCCGGGCTCTCGCCTAAGCGTCGCCTAGGCGTCCAGGCGCCTCTTACTCGCCGTGGTCGCCAACTTCGCCGTGACAACCATGGTTGTAGCAATTTCTGTTAAAAAAACTTGTATCATTTCGATTGTCTTCTCTTGTTGATTGAAGTGTAGACAGTGTTCATGCCACATTGGAATTCGTAACACTTAGCAATGATTATAGCTTTGGAGCTGGAGGATATGCACATGAATGATACATATGCAATATCTTTCTATTTGAGAGGTGCTTCCATATAACTTTATCTTAAAAGTTCAAAACCCAGCCTGGTAATTATCTTGTTTGCCTCTCTTGGTTTGATAATTCCTAGTTAGGATGCAGCCCCGGGAAACGGTACTCATGAGGATACAATGCTTGTTGGATTTTAGAGACTAGAGATTTGGTTATTCATATTTGCTTGCTTAAAGAAGATACAATGCCATCTCTTTTATAGGGATAACTTGATTTAACCCATAAAAAATAATTTTTAATTTAAAGAAATAAACTAACTGAGGATAAACTTCCAAACTAACAAGATCAATCTAATATCTGATAAAGGAAACTAATCGCGGATAAATAGTGCCATGCTGCAATAACCGCCCTCGGATGAATAGTGATGCGCTACAGTAACTACCCTCGGATGAATAGTACCATACACTGTAGTACCACACACGTAATATTACACCCCTCTTGGTGAAACAGCTCATCCTCGAGCTATAGTGATGGCCATGATTGAAGATTTTGCTCTTCGCTGTTAGTCTTTAACTTCTCTAAGAGAGATGGTATAGCACCGGAAACTATATATGGTAAGTGACTCTAATACCAGTCTTCCAGGGGGTAATCATCCATCGAAGAGAAGTCGGGCGATGACGACTTAAAGTAGAATGGTGCTAGAAGAAGGAGGGCACCGATTAAGGAAGAAATAGATCTAGAATAGCCGGTCAAGGGAACGATCACAACTGGACTTTAGGGATTAGGGACTTGTTTATTTATTTTTGCTTGCTTAAAAAAATACAATACTATCCTTTTTACAGGGATAACTTGACCTCTGAGAAATAATCTCTAATTTAAAGAATAAATTAACTGAAGGTAAGCTTCCAAATTAATCAAATCAATCTATCCTCTAATAAAGAAAACTAATCGTAGATAAATAGTACGTGCTATAGTAACTAGGGGTGGACAATTGGCTTGAAGCTCGCGAGCCGGCTCAGCTCGGGCTCGAGAAGTTTCAAGCTGAGCCAAGCCCGGTCTGCAGCTCGGGGAAAAAACGAGCCGAGCTCAAGCCGCTCGCGAGCTGCTCGTTGGCTCGTGCGAGCTGGCCCACGAGTAGGAGCAACCCAGTCCCCAGTTGCCCGGTCGCCCCAGTCGGCCCAGTCGAAAACGAGTGCGGTGCGATCGATCGATCTCGAAAGCGAGTCGGTCACTCGGTCGGGCCAACCCTAACCCTAACCCAGTCGCTCGCGCGGCCGCCGTTTCCCACGCGCGGCCGCCGTCTTTCCCCCACGAGCAATCGCCGTCCTTCCACCCGCGCGCGGCCGCCGTCTGTCCCCCCACGCCCGATCTCCGTCCTTCCCCACGCGCTCGGCTGGCGGCTGCCGTCCTTCCCCAAGCTCCATCGTCCCCACGCGCGAGGGCGGCGTCCTTCCATCCGCCTCCTGACCTCGCCGAACCAGCAGCCTCGGTGAGTTTGCTCCTATTTTGTTGAGTTGTGCAATGGTTCTAGTCTCTATTTAGTGCATAGAAGTGTTGATCTAGCGGCACACTTATTTGCGAAATATGTTTCAACTGCTAGAGATACATGTATATGCGCATGCTTCCATTGTGCCTGCTCTCTGTTAACTTCAAGCCATTTTGGCTCGTTCGGTTAACTTCAAGCCATTTTGGCTCGTTCAAGCCATTTTGGCTCGTTCGGTGAATGTGTCTGCTCTCTGTTGTGGCTCTGTTAACTTCAAGCCATTTTGGCTCGTTCGGTGAATGTGCCTGCTCTCTGTTGTGGCTCTGTTAACTTCAAGCCATTTTGGCTCGTTCGGGTTCGCGAGCCGGCTCGAGCCTCATTTCGAGCCGAGCCGAGGCCCTCGCGTAGCTCGTTTCGGAAACGAGCCGAGCCGAGCCTACTGTTCACCTGAGCCAGACCGAGCTTGGCTCGACCCGGCTCGGCTCGGCTCGTTTCCACCCCTAACAGTAACTGCACGGATGAACAGTGCTACCGCTGCGCGCACGTGACATAGGCTGTGTGTTTAAGCATGGTAGTGTGTGTTAGGTGCCTTAATCAGGATTAGACAGTCAGATATTCATGTGAGGCACATGATAAATGTGTCCTTTTAAAAGTCAAGAAGTAGCTCAGAAGCAGTCTTTTCCTCTTTTTTTACTGAGATACTGTCTGTCGTGTTTTGGTTCTCATGAAACAAACTGAATGCTAACTTTTATTTCGATGCTAATGAATTTTGTATTATCAGGCCCTCGGAGATTTTTATACCGCAATACTCTTGGGCGTTTCAAGATTGAGAAGGTATAGTTCTTTCAAATCTGATTACACTAGTCACTAAAATTTTGTTTGAACATCTGTAACATCCATGAGATTATGTATGTTTCAGTAGTTTTGTATACATTTAGGATGGTACAATCATGTAACAATGATTTCTTCTAGTATATTCCCGTGTTTCAGTTATCATGCTGCTTAATGCATTTGTATGTTTGTAGTCATGGCTCATGAATGTGTTTTCTGTCTGTTACCAACCTTGCCCAACAAGGTTATAAATACAGCAGTTTTCCTATCCTTGAGGAGGTACCAAGAGGTACAAGGTACCAAGAGGTACCAAATTAGATCTAGCCGTTCAATCAGTGTGATCAACGGTTCAAAATTTGGTATCTCTTGGTACCTTGTACCTCTTGGTACCTCGCGTCCGGTACCACTAGGTACTGCCAAATCTCAGCCGTTCGATCAGTGTGATCAACGGCTCAAATTTGGTACCTCTTCCCCCTCAAGGATGGTAAAATTTCCCTTATAAATATGATTTCTCAACAACGTCACTAGTATGGGAACCATGGCAGACAAATATTCTTTTTGTTCATGAATGTCTCTGATGTTCTCACAAATAGCTTTTACAGGATTTACTGAATGATGCTGAACAAAGCATGATGGAGTACAAAACATCCATTGAAACCTTGAAAAAAGATTCCAAATACACCCTCGACAAAATAGCCATTGGTGAAAGTGATCTGCAGCGTGGACAAACTGATTTGAGGCAATCTGCATCCAGTTTTAGATGGACAAAGTTTGCTTTTCTTCTCTTTTGTTATTTTCTTGAACAAGGTCGATACTTTCTTACTGATATCTTGTAAATTTTATGGTCATGCTTTTTTTTTCCAGAGCTACTGGTAAGCAGATCCAATCTCTCATAAGTTCCATTTACAAGGCAGAATCCACAGCTGAAGGTATTGAATTCTTCTTTAAATAGGTTAAGCCCATTGATTGAACTATTTTCTTAATTCTTATATAATTTGAAACAATGTATCTACAGATAAGAGGCCGCATACATCCTTTGATTATTTACTTTATGTTTTATAATCTGCTCACTATTATTCTTTTGGCCCCAGGTTTGATGGATCGACTACGAACTATTCCAACCAGGCAATCTCTTGAATTACGAGCAGAGGCAAGTTCAATGGCTATATGTATGAGAAACATTGTGACCCGTCAATGTAACATTGTTTTATTCACGCTTTTAAAATTTTCAAGTGGCTTCCATGGCCTCTGATTTGAAAAACCAGATACATGCCTTGGAAGAAAGGGATCAACAAAATATCTGAATGCGGTGTCCGTGTCTGAACTTCACTATCTACAAACTTTCCCTGATATTCACTTTTTGGCCCTTCCTTGCAATAAACTGAATCACAGCGGGAGATGCTATTATTGATTTTACAAGTATCATATCCGGATTCTCACCTTTTTGCCAGCATTCTAAATGAAGGGTAAACAAGATCACTCATCAGAACCATTAATTTTCTTGTCAGTACATTGTCTGTGTTGAGCATTGCTCATTAGTGAGCCCTTCTTTCTCTTCCGTTGTATGCATACATAAGAAGATTTGTTTCTTGTGCTTATGTTATCTGCTGCTTTGTTCATTCTGCCTCTATTTCCTGCAAGCCCTGTGTGACTGTGTGTGATCCTGGTTCAAAAGAACCGAGCTACAAATCTTGTCTAATGTACTAGGAGTCTGCAGTTCCGTTCCAACTCCTTTTCAGTATTTCTTTCAAGATAATAAGTTAAACCTGTAAGGATTTCTGACTGATTGATTGTTCACGGAAACGAAAGTTTGTCCGCTCCCTTGCCGTGCTCGTCATCCGTTCTGAACATTTCGTCGTAACTCCGTATTAGATAACTGCCCTCCGCTCCGATGCACAGGGAAAAATAGCGGCCATGCTTTTTCATGACTCATGAGTAAGTCCCCACAATTTGAAGGACTAGATTGCTTTGTTGTCTGCAGAAAACATATTGATAGAATCTGGCAACGTACCAAAAAAATCTCTTGCTCTAAGATTGTTGAATTATACCTATGAAGTATGGACTTCAGCGAAGTGAACCAATGTGCAACCAACTGTAGCTAATCAGTAATCACACTACTGCCTAGAATATACAGCTTCTGATACAAAATTTATTGTCCCTAATCTGCAGTGGAGCACATTTTCGTGGAAAATCTGTAAAAGAATGAGAAGAAAAAAAAATGCCCTCGGACCTGTGATTCTTCTGTGATGCTAACATGTATCAGGTGTACTTTACCCCCATTAGTCTCTTGCAACCGTAATGCTTGTGGTTCAAGCTCAGCCTTCATTATCAACATTCTCGTCTTCCAAGGATTGAAAACCTGCTGAGAGAATGTTACTCTAAAATCAAAGAGCTTGATTTTGTAGCCAGGAAGATCTTGTCGGAGTCTCATTTGTTTTGTTAGTGTCAAACCAAGAAAATCTTCGTAGTCTATTCACCTTCAACCGAATTGAGGGCACCTTTCGAGCTATGGCCTTCCAGATCATCTGGACAGCGTCGTCATTTTGAGATGGGTACTGGTATTCAAAGTGCTTTTCTACCTCCTTCAGCCTGTTCCACATGCTCGTCCACTCTTCTCGGCTTATTCCTTTGATAAGATTCATTAGAAATCCCTTCTTGACTGCATCTGCACCACGCAATATGACACAGAACTTGGAGTAATCAAGGACATCTTCAAACGGGAGCTCAATTTCGTCGCTGATGATGATGGGAACACAGTGGCTGACTATGGAATCGAATAGACGGTTGGAGGATGGTGTGTCTCCTGCAATGTTGAGGCAGAACTTGGACGCCCGCATCCCCTGCGTCGCTTGCTCAATCCCATTGCCAGCCACACTTCCGAATGAAAAATGTACATCTTTCTCATCTTTGAGAAGATAATACAGTTCCTGTCGGATGAAACCACCCTGCAACATTGCAGTAAATCCGTTAAAACTCAATAGATAATCAATCATGTGGACAATCAATTGTCTTCTGTAGTTCATCGATTCTCAGTCAGAACCTCAAGGCTCAGACAGTATCACATTAATGTATCTTACATCTTAATTGCTAGGCCATATTTTACACTGTAACTACAAATGTGCGGAGCTACATACTTTCTCCGTCTAAGTTTATAGGGTGTATTTTTTGAATAACTTTATCCATAAATATGTGACGTATTTTATGTTCGAATACAAAATTAATGTGATATTTTCTTTATGCCCTTAATAAATATATAGCTTTATATATTATTCTTTACATGCATACATTGAATATAGTGCTTAGAGATAATAATTAGGGGTAATCTAGTCATTTTCATTATCTCATTGGTTTATATGCCAAGAGAAAATACGTCTTATAAATTTAGACGGAAAGAGTAAATCACAATTTTGATCTCTAACCTGTCCTGTTAGATGTAAAACTACTTAAGTATCAACTATCAAGTACTGAACGTCTTAACAGCCAGGTACATATTGTAACATGACTGGGCCTATAAGTATGCAGGTAGCAGTCATATGGAAGAAGTGATTGCCTACCAAACTGAGCTGAATTAATGAACAAGGCAAAAACACTTCAATTTGCAAAGCCACTGACGTTGATTTGTGTAACAATGACATTTTCCCGTGGCCATAATTAATGCACTTCAAGTAAGTACCACGAAGGGGGAGGGTTGTAGTAGCTGGGTGCCACTGAATGAAAACTTAACCACATAGGTAGTACTACCACATGGCAAACGTTCCCAATTCATTTTAAGGGAATAACACATGGAAAACATTCATTCATTATAAAAAGGAGACCCGATTACATTACTTAATTAGAAGTTAACTAATCCCGCCACGATTTATTATTCCTGCATCGTAGAGGCTTATGATAGGGCGACCCGCTATCTCCTTTCCTCTTCATCATTGCAATAGACCCCCTTCAAAGGATACTCGATATTGCAACGGATCTCGGCCTCTTGCAGCCTTTGGATGGCCACGCGACCACACTCAGAACTTTCTTGTACGTGGACCATGCGGCCATCTTCCTAGCACCATAGCAGGATGACATCCGCAACTTGATTGTGATCCTACAGTCCTTTGGTAACACAACAGAGCTGCAAACTAACCTAGGAAAGAGCCAGGTCGCACCAATAAGATGTCAACACATCGACCTGGAATCTATTCTACAGGACCTACCAGCGATGCGTGCGTCCTTCCCCTTGCAATACCTAGGTCTACCACTTACACTAAGAAGACTCCGTCAGACGGACTTCCAGGTGTTAGAGGACAGGTACGCTAGTCGCCTAGCTGGATGACGCGGCAAATTGCTCACTCTCGCAGGCAAGAAAACTTTGGCAAAAATCTGTCTTAACAACCCAGTCCACCTACTTCCTAACGGGCATCAAGTCACCAAAACGCGTGCCCAAATCCCTCAACATGCGGGCATGAAGGTTCTTGTGGGCGGGATTAGAATACCTATCTAGCGTTAAATGCAAGGTAAACTAGGATAAAGTCTACAGACCCACCAACTTGAGGGACGGCTTTTCTACAGTAACTAGCTTTTAATCAGAGTATCTTTTCAAGATAAGGTCTACTAGTTAATTGTAATGCATACTGTACCGACTTCATTTATATCGGCAAAAACCGCACATGAGTTTCTGTTACTCCGTAATCTCTCACACGAAGAGCCCAAAAGCCATAAGCCATAAGCCGCAGCCAAAAGCCATAAACTTCAACAAAAAAGAACAGGCCCTTGGTCTCCTGGACTTAGAGCGATTTGCTTGGGCTTTGAGACTTAGGTTGTTGTGGCACGAATGGGCAATTGAAAATAAACCATGGCAAGGGATGGGGACATTGTGCAATGAGCAAGACTAGGAGCTCTTTGCCGTGGCGACCACCATAGTCATCGGCAATGGAAAGAAGGCGTCTTTTTGGAACTCGACCTAGGCATAGGGAAACTGACTGCGAGACATTGCACCAGCTACCTACAATGCCTCCAGAAGAAAGAAAAGAACCGCACCCCGCACTGGGGTCTTACGCACAACAGATGGCTTCAGGACCTTGACTTCTCTAATGGCATAACCATACAACACATACAAGAGCTTGTTACCATTTGGGGCATGACCTCCACGACACCCCTTCAGGAAGGCCATGAGGACACCGTCGTATGGAGGCTCACCCCGAATGGCGTCTACAGTGCCACCTCGGCATACAAAGCTCAATTCCTAGGCATGACGCAAACAACCATGAACAGCCTAGTTTGGAAAACTTGGGCACCACAAAAATGCAAGATCTTTGCCTGGTTAGTGATACAAAACAGAATTTGGACAGCGGACTGCCTCTCTAGGCGAGGATGGCCAAAACAACAAACATGCCCGCTTTGCACATGTCATAGAGACGGTGATCCACCTCCTAGCTGAATGCCGTTACTCCGCAAAAATCTAGATGGTCATTGCACGATGGAACAATGGTGGGAGTCGATTATCCATACGCCCCAAGGAAAGCTGTAGTGACTCTTAATGCTAGTAACTTGGGAATTTTGGAGCGAACGAAACGCACGAATTTTCCGATTGACAGTGTCCACCACGGAGTTCCTTATTGCACGTGTGAAAGAGGAAGCCGGCACTTGGGTCCTCGTGGGAGCCAAGAACCTGGCAGAGCTACTGCTTACTCTGTAATCCTGTAAATTGTCCTCGAGGCCGCTGTGCGGCAACCACCCTCTCCTTGAGCAGGGCTCCTATGTAACCTAACTTTGCTTCTTCCCCTTAATTAAATGGCAGCTCTTCTGCCCGCAGTTCAAAAAAAAATTATTCCTGCATTAGCGAAAATAAGAAGAGTAAACTTTTCAGCAAGAGCAAGTAACAAGGTACTTACATCTTTCCTGTAAATGGCGCCTTGGAAGTAGAGCAACGTCGGCCGATCGTCGTAGCCGGTGGAATCATTGTTGTAGTTGGCGACGACGTGCCGGTAGGGCGCGATCACGTCCTTGTCGAGGCTGGCTACGCTGGGCGGGTACCTCCCGAAGTCGCAGAGCACGAAGACGCAGGGCCAGAGCTTGTAGCGCGCGTCGAGCATCCCGTTGGGGTGGTGCGCAAGCACGACGTGGTCCCTCCCACCGGACCTCCGCCACTCGGGCCGCGCGGCGACGAACTCGACGAGCCTCCGCTGCAGCGCGCGGTCCTCGCTGACCCGCGCGGGCGGCACGGCCTTGGAGTGGCGGTTGAAGCTGAGCGACGCGAAGAAGGGCACGAAGACGACGTCGGCCGCGGCGGCGTCGCGCACCCGCACGGCGGTGCACGGCGTGGGCGCGCCCTGCTCGGACGCGAGGAGGTCTAGCGTGAGCCAGTACTCGATGCTGTGCTGGAGGTTGAGCCCGCCGGGGTACTCCGGCACGCCGTACCTGACGTCCGGCCACACGCCGCCAGCGCCGCCGCCGCCACCACTCCCGGGCTTCCAGTCGAGCAGGCCGAAGTGGAACTCGGGGGGTAGGTCGTACATGAACACCCGCAGCAGCGCGGCGGCCGGGTCGCATTTCCTGCCGGTGGAGCCGAAGCGGAGTCCCCCGCGGCGGGCGGCGAGCGCCGGCGGCGCGGCGGCGGAGTCGAGGAGGAGGTACCAGGAGGCGAAGAAGAGCGCGGCGGCGAGGGAGAAGAACCAGACGATAGGGCGCCGGCAGGAAGCGGCGGCGGCCGCGACGGCGGCCATGGAGGGGGGCTAGCAACAGCAATGCGGGCAGCGGAGGTGGGCGCAGGGCGCGGATCTGAGGAGGGAACGTGGGTGGTATGTGGGGTGGATCACTCGGCTCGCGGCCGCGGCTGCTTGGCCGGGTGGGGCTCCCGATCGAGGGGGTCGGATCTGGGAGTTGAAGAAAGGAAACCGTGTGGCTTGGCCGGCAGACGGAGGAACCGAGGAAGGCAGGCGCCGCTTTCCGAATCCACGCAAGCGACGCACGCACTTCCACGGCATCGCGGCCAGTCCTTGTCGCTTTGCCGAGCCTTTCGTGCGGTCTAGTGCCGGCCAACGATTAGAGGTGGAAAACGGTAACGGATAATTTGTTTTATCCGATATTCGTATCCGAGAGAAATCCGAATTTGGTAAGCAAAATTCGTATTCGAAAATATTCGTATTCGTATTCGAGAATATTCGTATCTGTATTTGAGAGTATTCGTATTCGCATTCGTATTCGAGAATATTCGTATCCGTATCCGTATTCGAGACTATTCGATTCGCATTTGATCCGTTTTTAGAACCCATGAAAAATTCGTACAAATTTTGTAATTCAAAACTTGAATTTAGGCGGTTTAAAACTGGTAACCAGTCAAAAACCGATGAAAAATCGGCAAAAACGTTAGGAATCCGTTTTATCCGATATTCGTATCCGAAAAATCCGTATTCGAAAATATCCGTATTCGTATTCGAGAATATTCGTATCCGTATTTGAAAATATTCGAATTCGTATTCGTATTCGTTTTAAAAATATGGATTCGTATTCGTATTTGAGACTATTCGACCGTATCCGATCCGTTTCCACCCCTACCAACGATCAGTGATGGCAAGTTCACGTCTTTCCGGGCACTCTGGGGATAAAATGCTCCAAAGTTAAGGGATCAATTAATCATTGTTTTTTTATATATTTTTATTTCTTTTATTGATTATCTTCCCACGAAATGATCAAATTACTCCTAAATTCTTCTTCCACTGCTTTCCCCGCCTCTTACGCCGCCCCTCACCCTAGAGCCATGTAGGCATTCTGCGCCTGCTCCTGCCCCTACACGGCGGCGCACACCACCATCCAGTCCACGATCTAGCGCGCTAATCGCTACCCTTGCCTCATCATTCGCCACAACGGCAAAAGGCGCTTTGCGACACCGGAGAAGGTGGCGATGGAGAGATGATCGGCTGGGGCAAGCAACACGATGACCAACCGCGTCCCTCGCTTGAGCATCTGCAGCTTCTCGCCCATCATGCCCTAGCTCACATCCAGCATAGCCACCGGGTCAAGTGCACCATGAAGCCGACGACCGTAGCCTAGGTGTCTTCAGCCGAACGACACCAGAGCAGCCTTTGGCCCCATGGTCACCACCAGACCGCTCCTCGGCCGTGGTGGGTGCGAGAAGAAGCCCCTGAACTTGCCCTCCCTGCCCACGTCATCCTTATCGACCTCTAGGATCAGGTTAGAGCCACCACTAGCAACCTTGGGCGCTAGGAGAGGCTCGTCGTCATCGTGCACCTTAGGGGCGGTGGATGAGGACGGCGTCTTATGGTAGGAGCCATCAAAGATCCTGCATTTATGGCGGGGGGAGCGGTTCTCAACGTTGTCGTCGATGGTGACGATAGGGATGGACGAGCAGTAGAGGTGAAGGGGGTGAGGAAGGGGGCCTAGCACCACAGGGCAAAGCAAACGACGCAGGAAAGAGTGCCGAAGAAGGTGGAGCGGGCGTGGCGGCGATGCAAGGGAAGTGGAAGGGGTGAGAGCACTCCACCACAAACATCGTCGAGTTGCTGTCGTTCTTGACACTATCAGAGCACACATCGCACCAAGCTTGCACATAATAGCTCTTGCACAGGAAGGGAATGGGAGGGGCATTTCGGTCACTTATTGATTTAAAATGAAAAAAGGGCAAATCGTCAATTGGCTTCTCAACTTTGGGAAATTTTATCTATCACCATGTAATGGAGGGCATTTTAACAATGGCCTCTCAACTTTGGGGTATGTGATCGATTCCCCCACAAGTTTTTATTGCATAATAATTAATACAAAAGGGTAGCATATGTTTTGTTGTTAACACATGCCAACTCACACTCAAGGGTTGTAGGATGCTATGACCCTAAGGGCCATGTCCATATGAGTCGCACTCTGAATCCCAATCAGGTAGTATCTCTACTGTGGCATTGGCTACAGTAATTGGTAATTGCTACCCTTTCTCCATAGGAGACATAGGAAAAGAAAGAGCTGGAGGCTACAACATGAGAAGGGAAAACAATGAGTCAGTCCCCTTGGCTCATATCCTCTTGGGGGTTTATATACATGAATAGGGCAGGATGGGAATTTCCTATCCTACCCCTCAATAATTGTAAAAGGGTAAGGCCACATCAGTACATTCCTTTAGATATACAATACTATGCTATTGGGTTTGCTCCAAGTTTCACTAGCTAATCCTAATGGCGCGAGGAGTTGGGCACCTCCACAACAGTAATCCCTCAATAGCAAGCTCCAAGGTTTGTGCGCTAAGTTAACACAACTAATTGCCTCAGCCCCTCGAAGGCCTAGATGCCCCAAACCTCTAGGAATGTGTCCGCTTTTATTGGCGAAGTCATAGTTGCCCCATCTCTGGAGCACGCGGTGCATGGAGACGGAGCTATCTAGGTAGGGTTGCCTACCGAGGCCATGCCTACCAGGCAAGCGGTGAAATCATAGCCACCCTATTGAGGCCGTGCCTCCAAGATGGGTGGCACGTAGAAGCTTAGCCATTGAAGTATGGACGCCCTATAGAGGCACTGCCGTCGGAGGCAAGGGTAGTGTCGAGGCCGATGGAGCAAAGCCCAGCGGCGTAGACCTAGGTTGGAGTTAGGGTCGACAGAGTGGAGTCTGACTGCGTAGGCCCAGGCCGGGGCACAGGCCTGCGGAGTGGAGTCCAGCATTGCGGCGTGGGCATGGCGGAGTGTAAGATCAAGGAGACCGACTAGAGGGGGTGAATAGGCGGTTTTAAAATTCTCTTCCAATTATTTGGCTAAGACCAAGATTATAGAATGCAGAAGCTTAACTCAAATTGGCTTAGCACAAATAAGGCCTAAATCACTTAAGTTCACCAAAGTGCACCAATAACCTAACTTTATGTTAAGGTTTGCAATTCTAGGAAAACTAGGAATCAATTTAATTCTATGAATATAAATTGAGTACAAGAAAATAAACCACAATGACATGGTTCCATTTTAGCGTGGTGTTCAGAGACTTGCCGGTCTCTCTTAGTCCATGTTGAGGTTAGCCCAAACGAATTAGACCGGCTCCATGAATTAAGCCGAAACACCTCAATCCACTAGTGGTAGCTCTTTCCCGTTCAGAGTAGGTGAGCTCCAATCTTCACACTTCGTCGGATCTTCTCACAGCCTTCTTTGGGAAGATCACCATGCACGACGCCTCCAATGCCGTCTAGGAGTCGACAAACTCTAACACTAATAAGTCAAGCCCTCGCTTGACTCTCACCACATGCAACTAATGCACAAGCTCAAGTAGATACTCAATCCACCTCTAGATGCAACACATGCAATCGGGAGCCTTCCTCCTTGCTCACAAGGTACAATACATGCACAATTGAGAGAAAGACCTCACTACCTCAAAAAAAATGAAATGGAGTACCAAAGGTCTTACCCCAACCGGCCACAAGGGGGTATATATACCCGCACCACAAAAACTAGCAGTTGGAAGCAAAACCCTTGAAAAAATAGGATTTTTGGAAGTACCACTGGCTTACAACCGGTACTTTCACTTCCCTCTACAACGGTTAGAAAACTAGCCATTACAGACAGATCCGGTAGTTCTGACGGCTAAAGTCTGGTACTACCAATTATTGAAAGTACCACAACACTCATGTGTAGGGGTGCAAATGGGTTGGGTTAATCCCGACCGATCCGGTACCGAATCCGGTCGGTACCGGATTCGGGAAGGGAATTTGGTATCCGATCGGATTCGGATTCGGATAATTCATGTCGGATTCGGATTCGGGAGAGTTGTTATCCGACCGAATAGTTTCGGTATTCGGATACCGGATAATTATCCGGTCGGATATTCGGTCGGATATCTGGTCGGATATTCGGTTCGGGACAGCCCGACAGGTCTATAGTAAAACGGCCATAACTATCACAAACTAAGTCCGATTCAGGTGTTCTTGAGCTTGTTTGAAAGCTTATTTCAATGCCCATCCAATGGGTAAGGCCCCAGCTTTAGAACCCTTCTGGTCGCACCGTAATATCCAAAACAATGTGACGGTGGAAAAATCAGGGTTTCCTTTGTGTATGAGTTTGAGTCTAATACAATGTCGAGTTGAGTTGTACTCAGTTTGGGGACCTTGTGGGCGTCCCAAGGGGTTATATAAGCCTTATATTCATAGCCTTTAGGGTTAGGGTTTTGTTTAGATCAGTTTAGCCCCATGTGCAAGCTCCACGTTGTCTCTTGTGTCGACTAGACCAACAGATCCGTGTTACAGAACCTCAACAATCCTTGTACGACTTTTACATCTAGTAATTTTCAGGTTGCTCACTATCCTTGTTCATGCGTGTTCTTCGGTTGCATGCAGGAATAAATCTTCGTGGTCAGGTCAATCGCGTTCTTGGCACGGTTGATAACGACGTGGAGTGTGGTTCAGCGATTGATAAGGCGCAAGCGACGTTGTACGGTTGTAGTCGGATCGCAAGAGTCACCTTCACCAAAATCGATAGTTATTATCCTATCGGAAGATCGGGAAGCATATGTTCCTTTTTGTATGCACGTGCTATCCGTCTACATTATCCGTTTCCGATCCGAAACCGTCAAGTATCCGTTTCGGCGGCACCGTATTCGAAATTTCGAATACTCCGAATTCGTATTCGTATCCGTTTTTACCGTATCCGACTCCGAATCCGAGAAAAAAATATAGGTTAGGATACGGTATGAGTAATATCCGTCCGAATCCGACCCGATTGCACCCCTACTCATGTGGAACTACCAATTTCCTCGGGGACAAGAAGACTTCACATAAGTGTCTCTCTAGAAAAAGTACCGCTACACTAGCCAGTCGTTCCGCAAATCAAAAGTACCACTCACACAGAGCCAGTAATACCGCTTGCTGGTCGGACGCACACACAAAGCCAGAACTTTCGATCGTCGACTACCCTGGTCTTCGACCACGTCGGATAATTCGACCACTCAAGTCTCTGACCACGTTGTTTGGTTCAACCACATAGGTCTCCAACCACACTGTCTGGATCGACCATATAGGTCTTCGATTACGCTGATCTCTGACCACGTTGTCTAGTTCAATCACATAGGTCTCTGACTACGTTGATCTTCAACCATGCTGGTCTCCGACTACGTCGTCTGGTTTGACCACCTAGGTCTCCAATCACGCTGGTCTCCGACCACATTGGTTTCGACCACAGAGGTTTCGACCATGTCGATCTGCGACCACGTCAATCTTCGATCACACAGATCTCCAACCACTACATCGATCTTCAATCACGTTATATCAATCACGTTAGTTCGACTACGTTGGTTTCGACCACACAGGTCTCGACCACTTTGGTTTTGACCACATCGGTTCAACCACGCTAGTCTTGGTCACATAGTTCTTGACCGCATTGGTTCGACCACGCTGGTTTCGATCACATAGATCTCAACCACATCAGATCCGACTGTCTTTGTTTGACCACGCTGGTCTTCGATTACACAAATCTCGACCACATCGATTTCAACCATACTGGTTTCGATCACACAAATCTCGACCACATCGGTTTCGACCGCGCTGGTTCGACCACTCTGGTTCGACCACATCGATCTTTGACCATACAGGTCATCGACCACATTGATCTTTGACTACTTGGGTCTTCGACCACTTTGGTTCAACTAAGTCAGTTCCGACCGCTCTAGTCCTCGACCATGCAGATCTTCAACCAGCAGTGAACGCAGTAATTCTATGATTACAACATCGGTAGTTTCGTTCAGCGATACTACCGCAGAATATACTACAATAGTTTCGATTTCTCTAAGAAGTGCATATACTTCAATAGATTTTACAAAACATATTTGCAAACTACAATAATAGCACACAAGGATTATCCATGATTCCCAACAAGTTACAAAATACATTTGCATACTTTTAGAATTATGACACAAGGATTATATATATGAGCTTCAACCATTTTTAAAACACATTTGTAAATATAAGCCTTATACTACAAAGAATGGAAACATGTACTTCACTTGCAAAATACATTTGCAATATATAGTCCCATGTTACAAGGATTTAACACATGACCATAACTATTTGCAAAACGTATTCGCAATACAAGTCTCATGCCAAGGAGAGTTAAAGCAAGTTAGGTTGAGCTATCAACACATGATGAGATTCAACCTACTAGACATGATCCCTCTTAATAGTATGGCAACCTATACTAGCAATGCGGTCTTCCAACCAAATTCTAAGACCGGTAAAAGACTAGGAACACATCCATAGCCCCAGCTACTCATACCTTTGCCTTGAGTCATAGTCTTGATATGCATCAACTCATGATGCATCATTAACTTCAACTCTATCAACACATGATATCAAGTGATATCAAGTGCTTGAATAAAATATCTCAATTCTGCTCAATTTGCTCAAATTACAAGTGATATCAAGTGCTTGAACAAAATATCTCAATTTTAAACTTGTAGTACTCTAAATTGACTCAATTATAGCTTCTTAGTTCCACTTAGAATATATCTTTAACTAGCCTATGATCTCGTGTGACTTGACATGTTAAATAATCTATTTAATTTCATATTATGGCTTATTTAGCTTTACCTTGTCTATACATAGTTTATCATGATCTAAATAACACTTTCACTTTTTATGACCTGATGTAATATTTGGAAAGTCACTTTGGATAATCTTCATGACTCCTAATGCTTAAAATGAATCAAATGCAGTCACTCCATTTCATTCATGCTCTATCTTCTTCCATACATCTTGATAGAGAAAAAGGCATTAAGGGGTGCAAAAGGCATTAAAAGGGGAGAATGCATGGTCATCATTAAGGGGGTGCAAAAGGCATTAAAGGAGGAGAATGCATGGTCATCTTCCTATGAAAATAGTCATGGTGTGCAATTGCTCTTTTCTTTGGATCACGAGCAAGATTGGGCTTTTGTGAGGTTTTAGGTGTGATTTGGAGCTTTTGTAGAAAACTTGTCCTTTCTTGTTATTTGTTCAATTTCACACTTTGCCAACATGGTCACGAGTTCCTTCTTCTCTTCTTTTAGACCATGTGTGGTTTTTGCAACTTCTTGCTTTTCTTTTCAAAAACAAACTCATCTTCATGCATTTTCGGTGTTTGTCAATATACTCATCAAGGGGGAGATTGTGAGACCATGTGGAGGTCACCCCATGGTTGTGATGAGTAATTGACTTTTGGATTTGAGTATGTGTGAAGGTTGAGTTTGGTTTATGAGGATTTTGCAAAAGATCGCTTTCTGTCTGTCGACTTTGTGGTTTATGAGTTCGTTTGTCTATGAGTATCAGAGATTTTGCTATTTACGACTTGGCTGAGCAACCACGGGGTAGTCGAAAGCTTCAATGTCTAAATGACCATGGATGTTCGATGATCGTAGCTTCTGCCTGGTTGTGATCGGTAGTCGTAAGCCATGGTGTTTGATAGTCGTAAGCCGTAGCGATCGATAATCATAGCCTATGTGAGCGGTGGTCGTAGCGATCAGTTGTGGTAGTCGCTGTTTGTGTGATCGATAGTCATAGCGATCTGTGTGGTAATCGTAGCCTGTGTGTTCGGTAGTCGTAGCGATCTGTGTGGTAGTTGTAGCCTGTGTATTTGATGGTTGTAGCGACCTGTTGTGTGGTCATAGGCTTCTGGTAGGAACTCATGGGCTTCGAGTGCCTCATTTCTTATGCATTCGAGTACTTGTTTTAGTCCAGCAGGTGAATAGACTGGTTGTGGTCTGAGGTTGTTCTCTGGAACTATTGGGATTTTTGTCAAAATTTCACCGAGTTGTTGTTGCTAGTGTGCACGTGTATTTATCATTTGGTTCTAGGTTTAGAATCAGTTTTTGGGTGCATACATTTTGATTGTGCAAATTAATGATATTTATGTATCGTACGGTGCTACGTGATGGTTTGCTTATTGGTGTTGGTTGCAGGACTTTGGAGCTAGGTCATGGTGAGGCTTAGAAAGATTGGGACTAGGCACAGGGTGGTGTTGAGCAGAACGGTCAGGGAGATGCTGAAGTTGACTGAGGATTGCGGGGTGGTTGCAAGCCGGGACGACGAGAATCTGGAGTGGGAGCTATCGGTGGTGGACATGACGAGCAACGTCAAGGTGGATCAGGACTAGGCTCAGGGAGGAGTCAAGGTCTAGACGGTTGAGGAAGTCGAGTGCTGTTATGCGTGGGGAGAAGCATGTGGTGCGCCAAGTGACTTGGGTCGTTTGCAAACGAGTATGGTTCGGTGGGATCCAGACATATGAGAGACTTGACGACAAGTCATTGGGCCCACATGAAAGATGGCGAAGCATGGGTGAGGCTTCATGGCAAAGGAAGCAGGAAGCTTGGTGGAAGGTGGTAGAGGTGCATTTTGGTAAAATTGCCCAATACCAGAGAAGTGTGTGTGTGAGAAAAACCCAGTTTTAGGTGGGGTTAATGGGTTATCCTCGATTTGGCCTAATGGGGATCCACTAGGTTTTTCAGTTCAGCTTGTGAATCTATAAAAGGGGAGGAGAGGTAAGAGTTAGGGTTGAAAAAGTTGGCTAAATTTTTTGGTGGCTAGCTCCTCCTCCCTCCCATGGAAGTTAGGTTAGAGAGAGGGTGTATGCTCTAGGCTTAGAGCTCTGTCCTCCTAAGTGGAGTGGCTGTAAAACCAGTCATCTTAAGTGAGCAATACATTAATCATTGATCTAGTTTTTGTGTATCTTTTATCTGATTGTGTTTGCTCGGCTTTGATTCGGTTCTTCCTCTATTTTCTTCGATTCTGCTTCTCAGCTCTGTTCATTTCCCATCTTGATCTAAGAGGTTGTTCTTATTTGATCTTGTTGATGATCTAAGTTGTTTTATTTTGTGGGATCGTACTCAAAGCCATCTTGGCTATCTTTGACCCACGAGCAGTTTTGATCAACGACTTCGGTTTAGAACACAGGTCATGTGTGCTTTCTCAAATTGCAAAAGGGTCTCATCTTAGTCATGGATTTTTCGATTCAAGATTGGAGTAGCCTCTTGAGACCTTAAGCAATTTGCATACAAAGTTTCACGGCCATTTGATCTTTTAATCAAAAGATATGTGGATTTTAGATCTTGCGGTCGTGCGATTGCTCTATTCTTCCAAATCATTTTTGATTACATCTGGTTTTGACCACGGTCAAGTTTTAGATTGCATCGCATCTGATTTCAACTGCTCAATGATTTTAGATCTGGTGGTCATGCACCTCCTCCGATACTTCTAATTATTCATGACCACATCTGATCTCTATCGCTCAGTGGTCGTGGATCATGTGGTCATGCGCCTCCACTGCTTTTTGAGTTGCTTACGACCACAGTTAGTTATGAGTGCTCAATGGTCTTCGACTATGTCATATAATTGCTCTGTTTTTAGTTTGTTCTTTTCTTTCTCAATCTTTTCTTGATCCAAGAGTTTTGATTTGATTTCTTTGATGTTCCTTCTTGTTGTGATATGTGGGATCATGCTCAAAGCCATCTTGGATATTCTCTACCCACGAGTAAGATCTGCTCATTATTTTGAGATCTTAGTTGGTGTACGCTGCTTTAATTTGCAAAAATGTCTTAAATTTGTCATGGATTTTTTGATCTAGAAATGGAATAGCTTCCTGAGACTTTAAGAAACATGCATACACTTCACGGCTTTTGGATCTTTCGATCAAAAGTTGCATGAAATTTTGGTTCTTGCGGTCAGGATGAAAAAACCCTGTTCCTCTGTTCTTCCTTTGGAAATGGTTATACTGTATGCCTCGTAGCGGTAGTACTATAGTTCCTATTCTTCTACCACTTTGATTTTGACCATTCATTGGTCGTCGACCTTACTGATCGAAGTTCAGCTTGGTTCGACCACTTTGGTTTTGATCACTCAATGGTCATAGATCACTTTGATCACATTCTGAACTATTACGACCATACACTAGTGGAGAGTGGAGACCTGAGTGAGAGACAAACTGGAGACTAGAGAACGATGGGGGTGGAGAGTTGGATTTGTTGGGAAACCTGGGCCTGGGCCTGCAAGCCAAGTCCATTGGTGGGCACCCTCCACTTAGTCTATAAATAGGATGACCCTATTGTCATCACATGTACCTTTCGAGAAAGAAAAGCAATAAAAAGGAGTCCCTCATCTCTCTGTGTTCAATTCTTGCGTTATTCTGTGTTTGATCCATCTACTTTGGCATAGGAGGAATCAATCGGATTGGACTCGCCAGCGACGGTTCCTCAACATGTTATCAACACGAATCACTCCGTGGATTGAAAGAACGCATGTGGCGCCCTATGGAGGAAGTGTGCTTAGCTGGCAGCGGCATAAAAAATACCATCTTGAGAGAGACAAAATTCTTTCAGTCGATTAGCAAGAATGATGCCAGTCTTACAACAATCACCGGTAGCGATGCTTGTATAATAGGTTCAGGAAGAACCACAATTATACTCTCAATGGGCACAACTTTGGTCATTTAAGAAGCCTTATTGTACTCCTAAATTTCACGGATATTCGCGCTAACGGTTTCCTTGTTGAGACTGAAGAAGAGTATGATAAAGAATACCTACTCATTATAAAGCATGAGGTAAATGGGAAAAGGGTATTAGAAATACATCCTTCATTTGGGACTGGGCTATACTACACTAATATTAAGGCATCCGCAGCCTATATTACCCTGAAAATAATCTTTAGAAGCTCTGAACTCTTCTGTCTCTAGCATGATAGATTAGGTCACCCAGGTCTTAGGATGATGAGAAATATAATTAACAATTTATAGGGACATAATATTGATGTAAAGAATTTTTTGAATCAAGAAGATTTTGTGTGCCCCGCATGTGCCACCGGAAAATTAATTACTAGACCTTCTGCTCTGAAAGTGAAGGATGAAGTCTCTGCATTCTTGGAACACATTCAAGGAGATATTTGCGGTCCTATACAACCCTTGTTAGGACTCTTTAAATATTTTATGGTGCTCATCGATGCTTCCTCGAAATGGTCGCACATATATTTATTATTTACGAGAAACCATGATTTCACAAAGCTGATTTCGTAGATAATTCAAATTAAGAATAATTTCCCTAATCATCACATAAAGTCCACCAGAATGGACAACATCAGAGAATTTACTTCAAAGGCATTCGATGATTATTGCATGGCAACAGGAATTAACGTTGAGCATTCTATACCGCATGCCCACACCCAGAATGGGCTAGCAGAGGCATTAATTAAGAGAATTAAATTTATTACCTGACCACTTTTGCAAAATTGCAATTTACCATCTACATGTTGGGGACACATAGTCCTGTATGCAACAACTCTCATCAACTTTAAACCATCGGCATATAACATCCATTCACCAATGCAACTAGCGCAAGGGTCAATACCAAAAATTTCTCATCTTTAGAGGTTTTGGTGCAAGGTTTGTGTACCAATACCCCCTCCATGGCGTACAGCAATTAGCCCTCTCCAAAAGTCTGGGATATACGTTGGTTATGAAACAACATCTATAATCAGGTATTTAGACCCCATGACAGGAGATTTGCATACTGTCTATTTCACTAATAGTATATTTGATGAGGATAGTTTCCCAACATTAGGGGGAGAAAATCAACCCATTGATGCAAAATATCGGAAAATTACGTGGCAAGCCACAGGAATCCATACACATGACCCGCGCACTAGTGAAGTAAATAGAGAACTCCAGCAGATCATTGACCTACAAGCATTAGCAAACCAACTGCCGGACCACTTTAATGATTTTTAAAAACGTGATCAAATCGTATGTATCTGCACGCAATACACCAGAGAGGGTTGAAATACTGAAGAAAACTGAAGGTATCCCTTATCCCGTCTAGAGGACTCGGAATAAAAGGACGAGAACTCCGAACCTCAAGTAACCGAGGATGCCTGGTGAAAAGAATAAGAAGGACTTGACACAGCCAATCATCGAAGTTTCCCATCAGAAGGGGAGCCAGTTGAGACCTAGTACCAGTATAACACCTTCAGAAAAGGGCATACCAGATCTGAACGTTACGCCTCTGATGCCGCAGGAGCTATACCAAATGGGGCCTTAAAATGAACTGCCAATGCCTCAACTCTTAGGCCAAACGTTTATTAACATTCATATCTAGAAGAAATACATTCCCACAAAAGGGAGAAAAGTTAATAAGACTCTGTTTGAAATGTAGGAATTTTTTTATTTCTAAGGAAAAACGAACTGTTTGGTATAAAATTCCTGCCGTAAATACAGGTTTCCTTCATGCACGCAAACGATTACCAGCGTGAATGGCCCTTTAAACCGCGTGCATGGCATGCTTGTGAAGAATCTGGACCAATGAGGGGTCAATACTCAAGAACACAGACTCAAATACATCCTTTGAATTCTGAACAAACAAACAAGTACTTCGCCATCGAAAGACATCACAGAAGCAGTACTTTACTTCCACGATCCTACCACGGCAGCCAACCTTTGAACCTCTCCTCCTTCACGGGCTTTAGGCGCCGCCGATCTCCGATGGTGCCGACGGGCTGCGGCGGCTTCTTAGCGGGCACTGTGGTGCTCCCTAAGTCCACCTCCATGCATGGATTGGTCCTCACGACGACGCGCTTAGCAGAGGCTGAACCAGTGTTCCGTATCTGCTTGCAAGGCGGAGGGCGGAATAATGTTGGGCACGCGAAGGTGTCCAGCAAGACTAGAACCTGCACGCCGCCCTTGGCGAGGCGAGGGTCGGCGCAGGCTCCGGACACGTAGGCGCATACCTTCTTCCTTGCGGCGACCACGGCGCCGCGGTCGAGCGGGTGCTTCACGAGCGGGAGGACGTCCGCGGCGAGAGCCCGTTCCACGAGCTCGGGGCGGCGCAGCTTGCGCGACGGCTGCCTCCGGAGGGCGATGTCCTCGGCCACCTTCTCGACGATCCGGTTGCCCGGGCCGACCGGGATGTGCCTCCTGATGACGACCCTGACGTCCGCCATCAGCGCCGGGGGCGGTGGTGGTCCTGCCGGGCCGCGTCGGCCACCGTGGCTTGATGGCGGGAAGAAGGCGGCAAGCTGAAGACGGCTGTCCAGACGAACCGCCGGAACGGCAGGAAGATGCTGGTCCATCGCGCGCTCTTCGATCTGATTGCTTGAACCGAGCGAGTCGACGGATCAAGCAAGGGGAATGCGAGGCACCAAGCAATGAGGCGAATAGCTAGTTGAGCGCCCGTATTTATGGCGGGAGGAATGGGCATGCTCACCGACTTGTTTGCCTTCTCGGAATCGGTTTCGGACATCAACGGACCAGCCCATGCAAATCTGGTTGTCGCCGGTGGAAGCGCATCTGGTACCTGCTGTTCTTCTTATCGGAATCCGAGTCCGGATCGGAAGCGATGCGCACTGGCACGACATGGAATTAGCATCGGTGGTGCATGCCATAAAGATCTGGTGACACTATTTGATCGGTAACCATTGCGACATATATACCGACCATAAGAGCCTCAATACATCTTCACACAGTCAGACCTCAACCTGAGGCAGAGCAGATGGTTGGAGCTGATTAAAGATTATGACTTACGTGTTCACTACCATCCTGGCAAGGCTAATGTGGTAGTGGATGCCCTAAGCCGTATAGCCTACTACAATAATCTCATGGTTCAAGAGCAACAGCCTGAGCTTCATAAAGAATTAATGACACTCAACCTAGAGATAATAGAACAAGGCACCATAGCAGCCGAATTTTTTTCTATTTTAGCCCTTTTTTTGAAAAATATTCACATTTAGACCCCTGATAGTTTTAATTCCGTTTTTGGACCCAGAGCTCAGCGCCGTGGGACACGGCGCCGAGGTAACACGTCTCGGCGCCGTGGTCCACGGCGCCGAGATGCCAGGCCCGCACCAGCGTGGCGGCCAACGTGGCGCCGACGTGGCAGGACCTCGGCGCCGTGGACCGTGGCGCCGAGCAACTGGCAGCCGAGGATTGAAACATCTGAAAGTACTGCTTTTGCATCAATAGCGCTATTGGTGTTTTTGAAGTGCATGGACGGCAAATACGAGATTTTAGGTACTCAAATTGCTGACCTTATACATTTTAGCAATGAAAAGAGTCTCACACGCCGCTTTGATCAGATGCTATACAAAAAACTATATTTCATATCCATTTTGCTCTAGTATGTGTAATTGCCAATTAGACAAGCATCATCTGTGGTAGCCCTGAATTATATGCTTTGTGCGACCTCTATTGTTTAAACTAGCAAATAGTATGTGTAATTATCAATTCAGGTTGGAGATGCTTTGTGCTTTTAGAATTAAGACATAATGTAGAAAGCATGATTGGCATGTAGTCTCGTAATAAATTCATAGTTCGTAGCCATTGCAGTCGTTTGCAGGAAACATAAATTCATCGCAGGAATTATAGAACCACAAAGTGCAGACTACAGATTCGAACACAAATATCACATGAATATAACATATACACATATATACAACAAGTCGCTCATTACAACGTGCCTCCTAGCTCATTACAACTATATACAACGACTTTTAAGCCTGCAATGAATTTATGTTTCCTGCAATGAATTTATGAATTTACGTGCCTGTCGTCGCCGACTGTCCTGGAGAAACGCTCTATGTCCTGTACGGACTGCTTCAGAGTGTTGCCCTGCAAACAAGCAAAAGAATGGATCTTCAGGACACACTGCAAAAGTCTGCCGGAGCCACGTGATAGGAACTCCAGAAGTGCGATGGCCTGCCTCAGGAGGAAGCTCTCTCCCGAGGAAGGCCTCTACTCGGGCTCTCCAACCAGCAGCCACGCACGGCCCGATAACTGGACGGCCGTGAATGGCGACACCAAGTATCTTCTGAGTGTCCTCGAGCGTAATAGACATCTCCCCGAAAGGGAGGTGGAAGCTGTGCGTCTCCGGCCTCCACCTACATGATACAAAAAAAGAACTACATGTCAGAGAATTTGAGGCGCACATAGTCGATAAACAATGAACATGCAAGTGGAGCAATGGTGTAGGATAATACATGTCAACCAGTGCAGAGATGGTCGGGGGTTGAAGGTGGGCAACCCACGGCGAACCTGGTAAGAGATGGCGTCTAGGCCAGCCCTCTCCACGAATGGAGTGTACCTCTCGTCGTATCGCATGTCCAGGAACCCGTCATGGGTTCGAGGACGAAGGATGGGCAGCTCCTGTATAGAATACACCAATTTTTTAGTTAATGCATCAACATAAATAATTAATTGAACAAGAAGTGATGAAGGCAGTACCCTCCCCTCCGCGGTGAGCCGTCCTCGGTGGTTCTCCTCGTAGTACGGGTCTAGCAGGTGGAATTGCGCCATCCTACAAAAAAATTGAATTTGTCAGTCCAACATAGAAGTAAACAAAAAATTGAACATGCATAAAATTAGCCATATAACTACTTTCTTTTGACAAAGCCATATGGACCTTTTGAAGGAACATGAGATGAGTAAAATGGTTAAATGGATCATGGATGTAGCTCTAAATCTTGACCATTAGTGCCTGCAACTAACATCTCACAGTGATACTTCCCGTTGGAAATTAGCACCATAACTACAACAATGTACAGATCAGGGGGCAATTTCCACTTTCCAGCAGCAATAATTCTGGACAGTTGATGCACACATTGCAAAGAATTCTGTCATAGACTCAAAAGTGTCATACCAAGCTCGGCGACTGAGATCGACGACGAGAAGAGTTGGGACGCCGGTCGGGTGGGGGCAGCGTTGGGGTTGCCGGAGCCGAACGCCCGGAGGTCGGAGCCGGGCTGCAGGGTGCAGCAGGGGCCAGTCGGCCAGACCGCGAACGACCGACGGAGGCGGAGCGCCGGAGCCCGAAGCTGCGGGGGGGGGGGGGGGGGGGGGGGGGACGGCGAGACACGCGTGTCTGGCCGAAGCTGGCGGTGGCACCAGGGGGCGGCGGGCGGCCGAGGATGCGGGCGGGGGAGGGGAGGCGGCGGCACCACGGGCGGCGACGGGGAGGCGGCGGCGGGGAGGCGTGCGAACAAGAGACAATGGGAGAGAGACCGAAAGAAACACGGGAGAAAGGATAGGGCCATCCGGTGCCCAGAGCTCGGCGCCAAGATCCACGGCGCCGAGCTAGGCGCCACGGTCCACGGCGCCGAGGTGTCTGCCACGTCGGCGCCACGCAGGCCTCCACGCTGGAGCGGGCCTGGCATCTCAACGCCATGGAGCATGGCGCCGAGACGTGTTACCTCGGCATCGTGACCCACGGCGCCGATACGCTGGGTCCATAAACGGAATTAAAACTACCAGGGGTCTAAATGTGAATATTTTTCAAAGAAAGGGCTAAAATAGAAAAAATTCGGCCATAGCAGCCATGGAGATACAACCAAGTATAGAAGAGCAGATCATAACTGCACAGAAGGAGAACTCAACCGCTTTGAGGTTAAGAAGCTTGATGGAAAAAAGGAAGGCTCCGAAGATAACTGAGGATCAACAAGGTGTTCTAAAGTATGGGACACGTATCTTTGTTCCCAACCAAAAGGATCTTAAAAACCTAATACTTAGGGAAGACCATAGCTCCGCATATTCCCTTCACCCCGAAAGTACCAAGATGTATCAAAACATGAAGCAGTGGTACTGATGGTCACGCATGAAGAGGGACATCGTCGAAGATGTTGCCTGTTGTGATGTATGTCAAAGAGTGAATGCCGAACATCATAGACTAGCAGGATTATTACAGCCATTGCAAATACCCAGTGGAAGTGGGAAGAGATTGGAATGGACTTCATCACTAGGCTACCGTGAACCAAATCGGGGTACGACTCCATGTGGGTTATAATAGATAGACTGAACAAAGTCGCCCACTTCATCCCTGTCAAAACTACCAACAAAGAAGACAAGTTGGTAGAGCTGTACATGTCCTGCATCGTGTGTTTGAATGGTGTGCCAAAAGGATAGTTTTAGATTGAGGTTCTCAGTTTACCTCTCACTTCTGGGCTAGCCTTCATGAAGCCCTCGGCACCCATCTAGGTTTTAGTACTGCCTACCACCCACAAACAGATGGCCAAACAGAGAGGGCAAATCAAATACTAGAGGATATGCTTCGAACCTGTGCTCTAGATTTCACTAAGGATTGGAAGAAATGCCTGCCCTACACCGAATTTTCTTACAACAATAGTTATCAAACCAGCCTAAAGATGTCCCCATTTGAAGCCTTATATGGAAGGAAATGCTGGACCCCTCTACACTGGTCAAAAGAGGAGAGGGCTATATCTTCAGACCAGAAACCTTGAAGCAGGCTGAAGAAAAGGTCCGCCTGATTAGGGATCAGTTGCAAGCCGCTCAATCAAGACAAAAGAGTTACACGAATAAGAGGCATAGGCCATTAAGTTTTGAGATTGGAGATTACATTTACCTGAAGGTGTCACCCTTGCGAGGAGTTAGAATGTTCAAAGTCAAAGGCAAGCTCGCCTCACGTTATGTTGGACCATTTCCAATTGTGGCCAAGAAAGGAGAGGTAGCTTACCAACTAGAGCTGCCCACAAGCCTATCCGATGTACATAATGTCTTCCACGTATCCCAACTCAAGAAGTGTCTTCGGGTGCTAGAAGATCAAACCTCGTTGGAAACAATCAAGCTTGAGAGTGACCTAACCTACAAGGAGCGTCCCATCAAGATCCTTGATGTTGTAGAAAAGAAGACAAGGAATCAGACCATCCACTTATGCAGGGTGCAATGGAACCGTCATACCAAGAAGGAAGCCACCTGGGAACGCAAAGATCAACTAAGAATAGATTACCCTTACTTGTTCTCGGACTAGGCTGAATCTTAGGGTCGAGATTCTTCTTAAAGTGGGTAGACTTGTGACATCCGGAAAATTTGGATCCTAAAAAAATGTGTAACTTTTGAAATATTTTGTAATGCATCTTCTTGGCATTTGGATTTTTATGGATTTTTCCTTGGATTTTGGTTGAGGTTCCAACAAATAAGAAATAATGGAAACCTAATACCGAAAGAAAGGTATAATTAATAGAAGAAAATATTAATTTAAAAGTGAATTTGAAAAGATGATTCAACAATTAGGGTAGAAGAACTCACGTAGAATCAGTAGCAGAAGTGTGGTCGTGAGCTGAACCACCAAAAATAAGGAATTGGCCCGTACCACTTCTGAGCACCTGTGCTACCGTAGCTCTGCTCCCGCGTCACCACAAGGACACCGTCACATCCTAGCCCTCCCTTTTTGACCTTCTGCCAAGCCAAAGGATGATGAGACGTCACTCATACCGCCGCGCCATACCGCTTGAGTCAGCCACAGCGTGCGCCCATGCAGTTGTGACCCAACGCCATGTCTTCCCCCGTTAGCGGCCATATGTTCTTCTGCCCGCCATGCTATGGCGTGTGTCACCATGCGTCACCTTTACCGCCTCTGTTAGATTTAGTCTTGATGAAGCTATGGACGAGGCCACACTCGAAGCCGCAGCCGAAGCAGTAGTCGAAACTACGAAAGTCGAAGGCTTCATGTACTGTAGCTCCGAGTACGAGGCAGTAGAAAGTCCGAGAACCTGTTCGTGCTCGGACATGGTCGTAAAATAGCCATGGCCATAAAATAGCTGAGGTCGTAAAATAGCCAGGGTCATAAAACAGCTATGGTCGTAAAACAACTGAGGTCATAAAATAGCCATGGTCGTAAAATAGCTATGGTCGTAAAGCAGCCGTGGTCGTAAAGTAGCTGTGATTGTAAGACAATATGGTCATAAGTCGTAGGAGCTGCGGTGGTCATAGCAGCTACCGTGGTCATTGTCGATACTCAGAACAACACTATAGCAGCCGGAGCATCCGGGTATGAGAGAAGTCAAAATACATGGAGGTCATGTGCGTGTGTGTGCATGGAGCCTAATTAAACTGTGTAATCCTGAGGAAAGAATGGAGCCAAAGGGGAAGATTGAGCGATTCGGTCCAAACAGCCTCATACCACCTGGCGGTGCCTCCTCAGGCCATCCTCTCGCTTCTGTGTCATCCGGATTGCCACCCATGCCCTGACTTAAGTGTGATAGACTACGTCGTACCTTGCAGCACGTCGCCATCATGACAACGTGCTTGAAGCATCGGGCTCTGTAGCCATGCTGATGCCACGCCATCCGCCATGACCAACCAACTGCCCCTCCCGTCGCCAACCCTTCTCACCAGCTATAAAGCCATGCTCATGCCCGCCCTTTAGCAGTCTGTAGGAGCACCGACGGCTCCATCTTCTCTAGCTACGGCCGACGGGAGGACCGCCGATTAGAGATGCCACGAGTTGATTCCTCCGAGCCGAAGCCTCATTGGAGTACCACAACACCTTTCCCACCCTCGGCCGAGCCCATCACCACCTGCATCTCCTCTATTCCTTGTCGCCTCAAGATGCTAGACCACCACCACAACTTCCAAGCCGCGTAGACCGCTGAGGTAATCTCCTGCCCACCACAAGATGCTACCAGATCAAGGAATCACTTTAATTCACTTTGATTTGCTGTAGCTTCCCCTCCCCTGTTCCGCCGCCGCCGACCGCCGCTCTGGCCAAATTGGCCGGTGAGGTTTCGTCTAGGGGTAGGCGCGGGCATAAGCAATCCATTTTGTGGATGCTCTCCTCCGGCCACTGCCCCTGTTGCTGGCGGTGAGCCTCTTTGCTGCCGGTGAAGGGAGGGTGGGCACACTGTTCATAGGTGATTAAGTATTAACCCAATGATTAATTAGGGCTAACTTTAAATAGACATAACTTATTCATCTTAACTCCAAATTAAGTAAAACAAATTTCTAAATTTATCTAAATTTAATATCTGTCCAATAGAACCAAAACCATGAATTTTAGAGCTCATTTGAATTTTTGTGAGAATTTATTTGGTTTTACTATTTTTTTATCCAATTCCCGTGCAACGTAAAATAGCATATGAGGTACAAGAAGAAGAGGCAGAAGCCGAAGCAAGCCACGACCAGTAGGACCAAGCCAATTGCGACCTAGGCAAGTCAATACTTTGATTATGTTGAATCTACATTTTATGCAATCTATTTCTGTTTAAATTATCAAATTACATGCCATTATTTTATATGCAAATCTATGATAGTTTTAATATTCGAGTTACATGCCTATTATTTATCTTGCGAGCATTACATTCCCTTGGAACATTTGAGCATTCGAGCCTTGTCGCCCTAGGAAAACTATAATTGTAACTTTTGAAAATAAGTCTACATCTATACGCTCTACTTAGTACTGCTTAGATACTTGAGGGCATTAACTTGCCCTGGCATCATTTCAACATGAAAACTTGGTTTGTGCAGTCATTGATGTAAGGTGGCTGGTATGTTGTAACATGGCTATTTTATGCTCCCAAAAATCTCAAATTGCTTAACTATCTGATCAATTCTTGTGATGACCTCCTAGTGTACAACTGTACAATCACAAGCTGGCAAATTGTAGGCAGGGCTAACTAATTTGCATTGACCTAGTGTGGGTTGCACCAGTGTGACCACGGGCGTGCAGAGGATGGCCACATCCTTCGATGTGGCAGCGTAAGAGGGGGCTTCTGGAAGGGTGGTCGTACCCCTACGAGAGTGAAACCTTAGCGGACGTGGCCCTGCTGGGAAGATGCATTGTAATAGCAGTCTTGTTATGATTACTCAGCCGTGTGCCTAAGGAAGCATGTAATGGGCAACATTGTGTGATAATCATATCTTGTAGTTAAAGTGTACAACCTCTGTAGAGTCAAAACTATTCGAATAGCCGTGTCCATAGTTAAGGGTGGACATGGGAACTTAAACCAGACATAGTTTTATTTCAAAAACTTTGTGGGTGGGATTGGAAAAGTGGCGGGTAGTGAAAAGCCCTGAGATGTGTTGCCCTGGGTGTCGCCCCAGTGATAAGATAGGCGGATTATAAAGCCGAAAGGTTCGCATATGGTGCAGGAGCCATGTAACGGTGGATGGAATCTGTACTACTATTATTACAACATTCTTTCTACCTAGATATCATGTTTTAGTTCAAACTGCTAGGTCTCAGAAAATTTCTATGTAACATAATATTTAAAGGCAATTTCTGTCAAACAAAATAACCTAAGTCTTGCCTTGATAAGCCCTGCATGATTTACCTACACATTGTGTATTGGCTCGCAGAGCACGGTGGATTTGTGCTTACCCTCGCATTATCACAACCAGAAATAGGAAACCAGGATCACTACACCTTTGATGCCGCACCTACCACGGATGGAGGAGCCGATGAAGGGAATTAGAATGACTTTCAAAAGTTCGAGTCCTAGACGAGTAGACGTGATGGAGATTGTGCGCACATATATTATCTAGACCTAGATAATTCCTATTACACACATTTACCCCTCAGTCACTTGTCTGTGGATGTTGGTCCTACTTTTGTTTATGCTTTCTGCTGCTGTCTTTTGTACTGTAGGTATTTGGCCAGATTGGCCCTTTTTAAACTATCAACCGACGTGGTGTATTTCAACTCTGATATGTAATATTATGGTTCGGTATATTTCATACGATGTATGAATTGATACAGCAATATATCTATGAGCACTATCTACTGATTTAGAGAATAGTACAGTAAATTACAAAGAATCCTGGGTTGAAAAATCTGGGTCCAACAAAGCGTCTAGCGTTCGAAAGGAGGTTTTAAGAGCTGGTGGCACCGACGGTGCAGTCAAGGGCCGCCTGGAGTCCAGTCATGCGGGTGGGGAGGGCTAGGGGAACAGATGCATCTAGGGGCTCAGGTGGGAAGGGATTAGGGGGTAGATGATGGCCAATGGTGGGCAATTTCGTTCAACTTCCAATGGTACTCTTGTTTCTAATAGGCTAGCTCCCCATGAGAAGGCTGATTCTCTATGCTAGTTTATTTTCAAGACAAATAGAATTGGGTTAATTTAGGAAGTTAGGTGTTTGATACAGTTTAAAACAGTAAGACGAGAAGCTGGGAGCAGGAGTTGTACCAAATGGGGTCTTAATTAAAATGAACTGCCAATGCCTCAACTCTTAGGCGAAACGTTTATTAACATTCATATCTAGAAGAAATACATTCCCACAAAAGGGAGAAAAGTTAATAAGACTCTGTTTGAAATGTAGGAATTTTTTTTTATTTCTAAGGAAAAATGAACTGTTTGGTATAAAATTCCTGCCGTAAATACAGGTTTCCTTCATGCACGCAAACGATTACCAGCGTGAATGGCCCTTTAAACCGCGTGCATGGCATGCTTGTGAAGAATCTGGACCAATGAGGGGTCAATACTCAAGAACACAGACTCAAATACATCCTTTGAATTCTGAACAAACAAACAAGTACTTCGCCATCGAAAGACATCCCAGAAGCAGTACTTTACTTCCACGATCCTACCACGGCAGCCAACCTTTGAACCTCTCCTCCTTCACGGGCTTTAAGCGCCGCCGGTCTCCGATGGTGCCGACGGGCTGCGGCGGCTTCTTAGCGGGCACTGTGGTGCTCCCTAAGTCCACCTCCATGCATGGATTGGTCCTCACGACGACGCGCTTAGCAGAGGCTGAACCAGTGTTCCGTATCTGCTTGCAAGGCGGAGGGCGGAATAATGTTGGGCACGCGAAGGTGTCCAGCAAGACTAGAACCTGCACGCCGCCCTTGGCGAGGCGAGGGTCGGCGCAGGCTCCGGACACGTAGGCGCATACCTTCTTCCTTGCGGCGACCACGGCGCCGCGGTCGAGCGGGTGCTTCACGAGCGGGAGGACGTCCGCGGCGAGAGCCCGTTCCACGAGCTCGGGGCGGCGCAGCTTGCGCGACGGCTGCCTCCGGAGGGCGATGTCCTCGGCCACCTTCTCGACGATCCGGTTGTCCGGGCCGACCGGGATGTGCCTCCTGATGACGACCCTGACGTCCGCCATCAGCGCCGGGGGCGGTGGTGGTCCTGCCGGGCCGCGTCGGCCACCGCGGCTTGATGGCGGGAAGAAGGCGGCAAGCTGAAGACGGCTGTCCAGACGAACCGCCGGAACGGCAGGAAGATGCTGGTCCATCGCGCGCTCTTCGATCTGATTGCTTGAACCGAGCGAGTCGACGGATCAATCAAGCAAGGGGAATGCGAGGCACCAAGCAATGAGGCGAATAGCTAGTTGAGCGCCCGTATTTATGGCGGGAGGAATGGGCATGCTCACCGACTTGTTTGCCTTCTCGGAATCGGTTTCGGACATCAACGGACCAGCCCATGCAAATCTGGTTGTCGCCGGTGGAAGCGCATCTGGTACCTGCTGTTCTTCTGATCGGAATCCAAGTCCGGATCGGAAGCGATGCGCACTGGCACTCGTTTGCTGACGGAAGCAATGAGCAGAGGTCCAAAACACGTTCTATTTGGCCCATTGCCTATTGGGGTCCTAGAGACTTTCTGAAGACTCAACGAGGCCTATTGAAGCTTTGTAATCTCCACACGCTGCACTCATCCCATACAAGAAACAGCCTGCTGAAGAAACCAAGCGTCGGTCTGTTCAATTCACTGCCAATTATACTGTAGCTAAGGTTTTTAGAAAACTTTGCCATAGATAACCTCGGAAAAGTATGGTTTGCCACCTTTTGTGTCTGTAAAAATAACCACCAAAATGTAGCAAAGTTTGGCAAAAAAAAGGCTGAGCCTATGCTACATGACCGTAGGGATAACACAGTGTAATGAGCTAAAATCCAGTGACCAATCCTAAGGTTAGAAGTATGGCATGCCTAAGGTTAGAAGTGGCAATATTATGCATTGAACAAAACACTCCTAAACATTTCGTTCATTAGTATTGTATTGACACTGGCAGAAGCCTTGTTATGCAAATGCAATTCAACCTGAAGCTTGGTAGGACAGCCCATCTCAGTCTCTCGGCCTTTTTGGCTACGGTAATCCTCGTGAATGTGTATTTAGTGCACTGGACGGACCCACCACGTAGCTTTAATTCTTCTCCTAGCCAGGGACGGACCCACCAGAGGTGGATCCTTCCAATGGTGGCGACCTCGCTGATGAATTCTTCTCCATTGCAATTGGAGTTGCCCAGCATCTTAACGGCAACGTGGGCATCCCCGGGAGTAGCACACCCTTAAATACAAAGCCATAGCCTCCCTGTCCAAACTTGTCTCTGAAAGGGCTTGTGATTGCAGCGATAACAGTGTAGGCGTACCTCGTCGGGCTGAGCATATGTTGCATTTGAAGGAACCTCTCAACTGCATCAATTGTTATCCTTGTTTTCTAGTATTTCTGGGCAAGGAAGGTCAATACTGCCAGCGGCGCCAACACAAACCGGCATAATATTGCATACAAACAAGTTTACATATATGGCCAGAATAGCAAGTGTGAATGTGTAAATACAATACGATAATGCAGCTGTGATGATGTGGAATGTATAGTTCTAAAGTATCTCAAATCCACTTCATAATCCACATGGCAATTGGTATTGTGACGCTGATGCCCAGATAGAAGTTTGCCATAGCCATACTAGGTGGTCTAAGTTCCTCAATTACGCATCTCCAAAAACTGAAGTCAATCACAAGAATGTCCACAATTCAATCCTTGATGCCTGTACTAGACGTTGGTTTTTCACAAAGGAGCTACAAGACAATGCCATGGTACAAAAAAGGGATTAGAGAGGGAACCAACGCTTTTGAGATGAGATAGCGCATGGGCGAAAACGGAACTCAAAAAAATCGACACACACTACAGGTCACAGAAAAGAATTAAAGAGGGGAAGGCGGCCCAGAAGAGCGGCTGATGTTTGCGATTGATGTTTGCGATGATCAAAGCAGGTTCTTCTAGCTACAGGATCTGCTCAAGGCAACGGCGGAGGTGCTCGGCCAGGTGTTGCAGGACCTACTCAAGGCAACTCGGCATTCGGCAAACCGATGAGCAAGTCCCATTTACACTCTCTAAATTTTGATCCTGGTTCGGCCACTACTCCTGTCCTCTTATATGCTGAACATCTAGTGTGTCTAGTACGTCTTAGTAGGAATTTTATGAGGTCACGGATTTATTCTTGACCTTCATATTTCGAGGTGTGTACTAAGAGAGACTCACTCGTGTGTGTGGTGTGTGTGTGTATGCTTATGTGTCTACCTTGTAATCATAAAATAAAAGGTTCATGTGTATGCTTTAGACGATATATATAGTGTATATTAAAAATTGAGTATATTGCATTAGAACTCCCTAAATTTGTATGACTATATCACTTTGCTCCCTGAACTTGCAAATTTCTTTCTTGGCTCCCTAAACTTACAACCATTTTCATGGCATGTCATTTTCACTGTTAGATGATTGAGTTTGCTGACATGGATTCAATGTAGGAGATAAGCGCTGATGTGGCACTTGTTCCACTGCTCTCCTACACTTTCCTCTCTCGCCTCCTAGCCTCTTCTTTTTAGCTTTCTAAAAGCTGTTTTTTAGCTTTTCTACATTAACTAGCTTTTAAATAGAGTATCTTTTCAATGTGAGGACTACAAGTTAATTGTACTATACATTATAGCAACTTCATTTATATCGGTCAAAACCGTACACAAGTTCCTCTTACTCCGTACTCTCTCACATAAATAGCACAAAAGTCATAAGGCGCAGCCAAAAACCATAAACCACAACAAAAAAAAATAGGCCCTAAACATTTCTTGCCTACGGTAGGCAGCACTGAGGCCATAGCTCGTGGCGGTAGTAGCGTGGCCCAAGATTATGCGCAGCAGTACTGCCAATGCTCATCGGCGGCCCGAGGGCACATGGTTGCGGCGACCCTTCCATATTCACCCTTGGCTTCGACCGGTGAGGCCAGTGCTCACTCATGTTGTTGGTTCTGCTGCTACTCCTTGCTGGAAGAGAGATGGCTGGTTCTACTACGGGCCTGTTCTTTACCTCACAAGCTGGCGGCTTTTGGCTTTTGCTACAGTACCTAACTTTCAAACGGATTATTTTCTCAAGACGGAGTCTACAAGTTAAACGATCTACACGTTAAAAGCCCAACATCTGTACCAGCCAAAATCGCAAGTGAGTATCTGTCTCTTCGTAATCTGTACCGTAAACAGCCAAAATTCAAAAATTTCAGCCAAAAGTCATAAGCCGCAGCCGAAAAGAACAGGCCCTACTACTACATGGTGGTTCCGCCGCAACAACTCAGTGACCTAATCTGCCATGAGCCTATGAGTTACTCTTATCATGTCACAACTCAACTGTTTATTTTAAAATTAGTAAATTTAATTTAAAAAATAAAAAGTGTTACTTGGTGTGCCTGAGTTTGAATTTATTTGCCTGTTGTTTAGCTTAAAAAAGGCTTCTCTTTGAGTAGTAATTTAAGTAAAAAATAATTAAATTATTAAATAAAAGAAATTTTAATTTTTTTTGTAAAAATCCTAATTCAAATTAATTATTTGAAAGTGTTTGGATTTTTATTTGGGAGTTTAAAAATCAATTTCAAAGTTAAAAAAGTATTTCACGTATAAAAATAAAGACCAAATTAAGTTTTAAATATTTTTCCTAAGTCCACAATAGCTTCAGGATTTTTGTGAATTTTTGGGATTGATTTGCTATTTTCAATGATTTTCTTAGATTTTCTAATTTTAAAAGGATTTAAAAATTCAAAAAAATCTCACAAGATCACCCATCCTCACACTTCTCTCCCACCAGCATGCCTAACATTGGAATTCTCAAGGGACCTGGTGCCATACTTCTTCTATCTTCATGTTGAGCCAATTACTTTTAGCCTACTGTTCCCTGCATCATGTTCATCATCTTCAACAGACCGACTGAAGCGCAAAGCAGAGCCATGGCCTCCTTTTCTCTCCAAGTTAAATCTCAAGCCAAGCCTTATCTCCACCTCATGCAAAAACAGAAAACAATTCAAATTACACAAGCCACTAATTCCTGGCTGTTTCTCTCCATTTGACTCGCTGGTTTTCTGTTTTTTCAGCGAAAACCACCGCCATTATTTTCGGCCATAATTTTGGCAATCAATTCCAGTCATTTCGTAGCTCCTTTTTGCCTATAAATTGAGCTACAGGTGCCTCACATCATTCCCCACAACATCTTCTCTCGATTTTGCACGAAAACCTCCGAAGCTCCCTCAATCGGCCTTTTCCATACTCTGTTGGTCCTCAAATTTTTTCTAAAACTCCAAAAGAGCCTCGGGAGCGAGACTATCTTCCCTACACTTTTTGTTCAGCTTTGCACGCAATATGGAACAAACGGTTAATAGAATTGTACTCCTTATAATCTAAAATATCCTGAATGTCCCTGTTAAGCCCTTCAAAAAATCTAGCTATTTTAGCCTTCTCAGTTTCTTCTAACCCACAACATAGACAACCGATTTGTAGTTCTTGATAGTGATCTTCTACGATGTTTCTACCTTGTTTTAAACATTGTAATTTATTCAGCAAATCACGAGAGTAGTATGAAGGCACAAATCTAAGTCTCACAGTTCTCTTTAAGGCATCCCATGTTCTAGGTATGTGTTGTTCATTGTGGCATAATTCATTCCACCAAATAGATGCAAAATCAGTGAACTCACTAGAACAACCCTAACCCTTTTATTTTTTAGAAATTCATGGCATGGAAATTTTTGGTCTAAAGCTAACTCCCACGTGAGATAAGCATCAGGATCATATTTACCAACAAAAGGATGTATAGTGAACTTAATTTTACCAAGTGCATCATCACAATTTAATACCTCACGTGGTGGCTCTCTTCTCATACTTTAGCGATTGAAGCATCGTTGAAGATTTTCACGAGCATTATCGGAATTGAAACCACCCTCAGACTCCGTATCGGCAACATATGGGCTCTCTTCATCTCTTACCTCATTGGCCCATGAGCGAGCAATAGAAGGGTCACGGCGTGGTTGTATAACGCCGACAATAGCGGGGGCGACAGCAGGAGGGGGAGCTCTCTCTAGCTGCTCCACTCATGTAGTAATCGCTGCAAGATCGTTATTGGTGCGATCTAGTACCATCTCAAGACGCTCCGAATGTTGACTGAACAAGCGTGAAAATCTCTGCATGATGTCTCTCGTACGAGGCGTGAGAGATGTATCTTCCTCAACATTGGACCTGCTATTCTCCCCTTATGGCCTTGAACCTGCCATTGTTAGTAGAAAACAAAGAATAAAACACAGTGTTTATGTCCCTATTAACTACTAGGTTCTGGAGGCTCAAAAATCACTCACACTCAAGCTTATACCAAGTTCTTACGAGCTCTTTACCAATGCAGCAAGGAAGTCGTACAACCGGTGGCTGGTTCGTGATACTCTCACTTAATGAATAGCCCAACGATTGTGAGGAACAATACCTGCTGAGTTAGTAGGAAGTGGAGCTCGGAAGGCTTCAATATGGTAGCAAGGATTAACAACAATCAAATCAGTAACTGCAAGTTGAATAATTGTTCAACGTACTAATTGATATTGCTGATCCAAGCCTAGTTTGAGTAGAAACAACAGCTAGTCTCAAAGATGGAAGGGGCAAAGTTTTATATGGCATATATATATGCTCATTTGAAAGGTTTTGGCAAGATCTACAACTTTTCAGTTGAGACAAAACCCAAATTCTGAAGGGAAGATCAAGAAAAAGGGCAAAACCAAAAATCAAAAACTTGCGATGCAGGTTTAGGTCCAAAGATGGCCGATTTTGGGGGTCTTGGAGGGCGATAGGCGCAAGCTAGTCATTTTTTCTGGATGTGCCTCGTCGTTAGCTTTACAACGAGTACAAGAACGTCGAAAACAGACACCGTATGCAAACGTTATGCCCGTTTTACTGAAGGTGTCTCGGAATCAAATTCCTACTCGGACTAGAAACCGAAACGGGTTCAACTTGAAACTGCTATATCTTTTAAACCCATGGGCAAACTTGATGAATTTGTTTGGAAGCTTGTGGCTATATGCAGAAGGTCTCCACCAATTTTTGTTGGTTTTGGGGAAAAGTTTGACGTGGTTGTCAATTTTCGGGAAGGAGGGCACTCTCTTTTTTATCCTTTCTCTTTTCTTTTTCTCCCTGTTTTCTTTCTTTCCTTTTTTCTGAACACCCACTGATTAGGGTTTCCCCTTTTGATTCCTACTCCTTTCTGAAACATCAAAACGGCGGTGGAAAACAGTTGCCGCGGTAGGCGTGGCAACAATGGCTTGGCGCGTGGATGTCGCGGCACAAGAGGCAATGATGGCCAGGACATGGAGTAGCAAGGGCGGCAGGCGGACTTGGGCTGCTGCCACGTCAAGGAAGATCGAGCGACGGCAGAAGTTTTCGGCTGCCACAGCAGAGATTGGCAACCGGCAGCAGGATATCAAGATGCAAACTAGACAATGATAACCTAGACAAAAACTAGAACTAGAAATCAGCAACTAGACACGACAATGCAACCAAAAATTCAACAAGCAAAATACTGAAAAGAAACTTGCAAGGCACATATTGGTTTGGGACAGGATGAACAAACCCTAATTTTTTTAAAAAAAATTTGTGGCTTTTGTGGAATGTAGGTAAAGAAAATTCTCATGATCAACCTTAAGCTCTGATACCTATTGATGTGCTAGTGTTGTCCCGATCTTTCGATGAGAATGATAATTTCGATTGGGCAATGATCGACTCTCACGATCCAGGCTATGAATGCATCCCGTACGAACCAAGCAATCGTTGAACTAATCACCAAGTCGTTATCAACCGTGCCAAGAGCGTGGTTGACCTGACCACGAAGGTCTATTCATGCATGCAACTGAAGAACACGCAAGAACAAGATCACAAGCAATCTGAAATTGCAAATATATAAATTGAGTTCAAACAAGATCTGAGAAAATTTGAAGGGTGCGGCCTCCTTAAATAGGGGAGGGAAAGCCGCACAAAACTAAGAAATAAGAGGTGGTATTATTTACGGTACTGTTCACATGAATAGTGCCACCGTGAACAGTGCGGGCCTAGAGAGGGGGCGCCTTCCCGTTGGGCCCAAGCATTACAAGGCTCAATTTGGCCTAAACAGGTGATGCAATATCTTCTTTTAGTGATTGCGGCATGCACAGGCTGAATTTGGAGATGAGGCTAGATTCATTGGAAAGAGGACGGGAAAAGCTTTCCATCGAGTACTCATGGACCCCAAACGGACTCGCATGTGAAAGTTATGCACATTTGAAGTTGGTGTTATCTTCAAAGGCCGAATTGAATCGCACATGTTTATCTTCATGATCAGCTTCTAAGTTCCTAAGTAAAAGAACATCACATGCATTAGGTAGTAACATATTCTCATAAGAAACAAAATTCACTCCTAGAAATGAAGTTACCTGATAGTTCAATTGTTGTTCGCGAGCTCTTGTGATTGACCTTGCAAGTGTATAGGTTCAGATCCATTGGTTGTATGCATGGAAGTGATGCCCTCATCACCGTCAATACTCCGCGCTCCATCAACCTTGCCTCAAATCACCCAAATCACCCATTAACTCATAATAAAGCTAAATTAAGTTTATTTGGATTTACTTGGACCTTTTGAGTTATTTGCATTTATTTGGATTCAGTTGTTTAGCACGTAATTAGAAATTGGAGTCCTGATGATTCAATGGATCAAGCGAGACCAAGATCCAGATGAAGATGAAGACTAGGAGCTCAAGACCATCGAATGAGAAAGCTTTCAGTGAGCTCAAAACCGTAGTAAACCACGCAAGGTGAGCCAATACTTTGATCTTGTTGAACCTAATTTTCCGCAGATTATTTTTATTTTAAACTATTAAATTGCATGCTGTTATATCATATGCAAATCTATGTTTCTTTTAAGAATTCTAGTTACATGCCCTTTATTTAACTTGTTAGCATTATACTCTTTTGGAAAATTTGAGTATTTAGCCTTGTCACCCTAGCAAAATTATAATGGTAAACTTTCAAAAATAAGTCTATAATTATACGCCATACTTAGTACTACTTGACCATATATAGTTCTATCTCAAAAACTTTGTGGGTGGAATTGAAAAGTGGCAGGCAGTGAAAAGTCCTGATTTGTGTTGTTCTGGGTGTTGCCCAATGAAAACTTGGTTTGGGCTGTCATTGATGAAAGGTGGCTAGTATGTTATGACATGGATATTTTATGCTCCCAAAAATCTTGAATTGCTTAACTATTTAGGCAGATGGTTTGGGGGTGTGGTGTAGTGGATGCACGAGAGCGTGAAGTGTGGTAGAACCGCCCAAATAATCTTGAGGACCGAATCTTGTGATGACCTCCCAGTGTATAACTGTACAACCACAAGCTAGCAAATTGTATGCAGGGCTAACTAATTTGCATTGACCCAATGTGGGTTGCGCCGGTGAGACCATGGGCAGGTAGAGGATGGCCACATCCTCCGATGTGACGTCGCAAGATGGGGCTTCTAGAAGGGTGGTCGCACCACTAAGGGAGCGAAACCTCAGTGGACGTGGCCCTACTAGGAAGATACATTGTAACAGCCTTGTTATGATTACTCAGTTGCACGCCTAAGGAAGTATGTAATGGATGACATTGTGAGATAATCATACCTTATGGGTAAAGTGTACAACCTCTACAGAGTCAAAACTATTCGAATAGTCATGCTCACGGTCAAGGGCGGACGTGGGAACTTAACAAAATATAGTTCTATTTCAAAAACTTTTTGGGTGGGATTGGAAAAGTGGCAGGCAGTGAAAAGCTTTGAGATGTGTTGCCCTAGGTGTTGCCCTAGTGATAATGTAGGCGGATTATAACGCCGAAAGGTTAGCATATGGTGTGTAACTATGATGCTCGGCCTAGCCTAAGTGCTATATATGTTGACTATGTGAACCCTTATCTATGAATGATATGTGGCCAGGCATAGGCCTTTTTACATAATTGTTGTGGGCCAATAACCCACTTGTCTAGCATGTGTGGCTAAATGCAAAATGGTATCTGCAGATAGCTACTCAGAGAGTTACTCGAGCCCAAGCCAATGCCAATCCAGACATATAGGCCGATGTTGATGCCGACCAAGGAACGCTGCCTGTAGGCTGGGGTAGAGGCTAGGGCCAAGGAGTCGATCTTCCACCCCCACCGGTCAACCCCACCATGGCGCAGGTCATGGCTCAACAAACACAAATTATGCATGCCATCTATGGCAGCCAGCAAGCCAATGCTAGCAACCACATTTAAAGCTGGCTGACTTCTTAAGGACTTGACCCCTAACTTTCTCCTCAGCAGATGAACCACTCGAGGCCAAAGACTAGCTTCGAGATACTAAAAGGAAACTGTGACTTGCTAGATGTGCAGAGGAAGATCAGGTAGTTTTCGCCACCCATCAGCTCAAGGGAGCAGTAGTAGCCTGGTGGGAGAACTATCTATCTGCCCGAGACCACAAAGGCACCATGATTGAAGACGACTCTGAGGGAGAAGCAGAAAGACAAGGAGTAGCTGTAAGAGAAATACAAAAGGAGAAGGTGGAGCAAGTCATGCCAACCAAGCCCCTCGCGCCCAGCATACCCATCAAACCATCCCGTGGATGGAGTTCAAGTCAGCCTTCAAAGCCAACTTTGTTCCTGCAGGGGTGATGAGAATGAAGAAGAATGAATTCCACACCCTGAAACAAGGGAACATGTCTGTCGGCGAATACCTCACCAAGTTTAACCAACTCGCCCACTATGCTCCAAAAGACGTGGCAGACGAGGGGGAAAAGATTGATAGGTTCTTTGAGGACATGAATGAGGACCTACGTGTATAGCTGATCATTCAAGACTTTTCCAGTTTTCATCAACTTGTGAACAAAACCCTTATCTTGGAGAATGAAAAGAGGAATCTAGAAGCCAACCGCAAGCGCAAGTAAATGGCACAGTGGCCCTAGGGGAGATTCGTCCATAAATTCTTCAACAACCCCTCTTTCTCAAGACCAAGTCAACCAAGAGCTCCAACCCCAACGCCCCATCCAAGTGGCAGCTCCTTCCAGACCCCACACCCAGGAGGCCAATCACCGGGACAAGCCTCGCTGCCTCTCTCAACTGTTACAGCTGCAGGGAAAAAGGGCCTTTCGCCTATCGCTGCCCACAAAGCCAGATGACACCAATAAAGTTTAATATGGGGACCACTCTAGTTCATGGACAAGCTTCGGCCTCTAGCAAGGGATATCAAGCCCCCCCAGTCTAACAAAGCAACTCTGACTTCCAACCGTGGTTGGGTTAATCACATCATCGTTGAGGAAGCTTAGGAGGCCATAGGAGTTCTAATGGGTATGTTTTCTATCAAAACAATACCATCACATACTCTCTTTGATTCTGGGGATTCACACTCATTTATAGCAAGAAGATATGTGAATAAGCTGGGGTTGTCCGCCTATCCGTTAAAAAAACCAGTGGAACTTAGCTCATCTAAAGGGATTATTACCGCCACCTTAGTATGCTCTGGGGTAGAAATCACCATGGAATAATTTGGTTTCCTAGCTGACTTAATAGTATTGAACTCCTAGACCTTGGACATTATACTAGGGATGGATTGGCTAGCAAGACATTAGGGAATAATAAACTGTGCTACTAGGAGAGTAAGCCTAACCAAGTGTCTTGGGTTGACCATAGAAGTAAAGGTGGATCGATCCTATCGTTGGGGTCGAGCAGTCTATCATTTTGAGGACATATCTCTGGAAGGGATGCTGGTAGTACAAAATTATCCTAAAGTATTCCTAAAGAATTTCCAAGCATGCCATCAGACCAGGATCTTGAGTTCATCATCAACCTAAAGCCTGGTGTTGCCCCCTAAAAGACCTTATAGAATGACTATTGATGAATTAGAGGAGTTTAAGAAACAACTCCAAGAACAACAGGATAAGGGTTTCATCAGGTCCAGTTCCTCACCTTAGGGGTCTCCGGTGCTCTTTGTTAAGAAGAAGGCTGGAACTGCCCGAATGTGTGTGGATTACCAGTCCTTGAATGAAGTAACCATCAAAAATAAGTGCCCCTACCTAGGATTGATGACCTATTGACCAGCTTGGGGGTGCTACCATGTTCTCCAAAATCGACCTAAGTTAAGGAAATCACCAGCTAAAGATTAGGACTGAAGACATTTCAAGACAGCTTTTACCACCAGATATGGATTGCATGAATATACGATCATGTCTTTTGGCCTAACCAATGCCCTGGCCTACTTCATGAATCTCATGAACAAAGTCTTTATGGAATACCTAAATATATTTGTGGTGGTTTTCATCGACGACATCCTCATCTACTCCAAGAATGCCGAAGAATATGCCGAGCACCTACGCCTAGTACTAGAAAAGTTAAAAGAACACCAGTTGTATGCCAAAAACAGCAAGTGTGAATTCTGGCTAAAAGATATCGACTTTCTAGGCCATACAGTGTCTGCCAAGGAGTATCCATTGACCTAGCCAATATGGAAGTCGTGGTGGAATGGAAACAGCCCATTACCATCACAGGATTGAGAAGTTTTTTTAGGCTAGTAGGATACTACAGGAGATTTATAGAAGGATTCTCTCGGATTGCCAAGCCATTCACACAACTACACAAGAAGGAGGAGAAATTTGAATGAACAAAGGCTTGTGAAGAAAGTTTTCAAGAGCTAAAGAAGAAACTAACCTCCACCCTTGTGCTAGTCTTGCCAGACATACGTAAGGACTTTGAGGTATATTGTGATGCCTCACGCCAAGGCCTTGGGTGTGTACTGATGCAAGGGGGTAAGGTTGTGGCATATGCATCCAGATAGCTTTGCCCTCATGAAGCAAATTATCCTACGCACGACATGGAATTAGCATCGGTGGTGCATGCCATAAAGATCTGGTGACACTATTTGATCGGTAACCATTGCGACATATATACCGACCATAAGAGCCTCAAGTACATCTTCACACAGTCAGACCTCAACCTGAGGCAGAGCAGATGGTTGGAGCTGATTAAAGATTATGACTTACGTGTTCACTACCATCCTGGCAAGGCTAATGTGGTAGTGGATGCCCTAAGCCGTAAAGCCCACTACAATAATCTCATGGTTCAAGAGCAACAGCCTGAGCTTCATAAAGAATTAATGACGCTCAACCTAGAGATAATAGAACAAGGCACCATAGCAGCCATGGAGATACAACCAAGTATAGAAGAGCAGATCATAACTGCATAGAAGGAGAACTCAACCGCTTTGAGGTTAAGAAGCTTGATGGAAAAAAGGAAGGCTCCGAAGGTAACTGAGGATCAACAAGGTGTTCTAAAGTATGGGACATGTATCTTTGTTCCCAACCAAAAGGATCTTAAAAATCTAATACTTAGGGAAGACCATAGCTCCGCGTATTCCCTTCACCCCGAAAGTACCAAGATATATCAAAACATGAAGCAGTGGTACTGATGGCCACGCATGAAGAGGGACATTGCCGAAGATGTTGCCTGTTGTGATGTATGTCAAAGAGTGAATGCCGAACATCATAGACTAGCAGGATTATTACATCCATTCACTACTACACAAAAGGGATATAGCAACACCAACATGTGTTACTATAGGTTAAAGAAAGTGTTACTAGCTCCCATAGTAACACATTTTTTATGTGTTCCAATTGCCCATGTTACTATATACTGGTCTATTGGAACACCATATATGTGTTCTTTTACATCCAAAAAAGTGTTACTAAACTGTAACACATTTACTTATATTCTGGAACATTTGTCTAGTGTTACAGTGATTCTCTACTGTAACACGTTTTTTAGCTCTAGTAACACTTCCTCATTTTTTGTAGAGCATATAGTTTGGAACAAAGGAACATATGGTTTGCAACACATGTTGTACCTATTGTAACACTTTGAAATTTGGGAAAAAATATTTATTTTACCTTTGTATGTGGCATATAGTGTTATTATTGATTTTTCATAGTAAACATGACACATTGCAGAATCACATAATCTATAAGTTTCAATAATCATATAAAAATCCGCAGATAATAGAAAGGTTTCAAACATAGTACTTGCTCAGATGAAGTGATAGTATATGTACACAATGATATGACTCTAGAGAGTAAACATACATAGTAGTGAAGAGTACAAGTCCATACTACTAGAAACAAAAATGCAATATCTAATATTATTAAAATCCATCACTTCTTCATGCATTCTTGTACGCATCGATATATAGGAATTCAACCATTGATCATTTGAACCTGCAAATAGGTAGCAAGTTGTAACATTAAGTATTATTCTATCCATGTACACCACAGTAAAGTAAAGTTTAGAAAGCTAGTTCAAACATACAAATATCGAAGGCAAAGCAATTGGTACTCCTTTGGCATGGGCGTCACCAATGTTGTTGTAGGTAGGCATAGGCCTCACTAATGGCTCATCTTTTTCAACGGGATGATTGATACGCACTTTGTAGAATTGTTTTCCTGTCTCAACTCCACCAACATTTGCTTTTGGATTAGTGCTAATAATAGTTGCATATGCCACAATTTCCTTATTTGGATATTTGGCAGTCATGAGTAGCACTGTGGACCCAACCTGCATTAATTTGACATAATCACTTAGCGACCAACAAGCATTTGTTGTATATATCAAGATAGCGGCACATGTTGCTAAGAGTAAGTGCGGCCTATATCTTTATGAAAATGGAATCGACACTTCATATTGCAGAACTAATAAGGATAACATTAACAATAAACTGTTTGATAGCACCTAAAACCTACTGTGCAGCAATAAACTTCAGAGATAGAACATTATGGCCATCTTAATTTCATGATCCTTTTGCATATGACATAGCAGATTATCAGCAAAAAAATATGCTCCTGCCAAGAAAAGATAGATAAAGAAAAAGCTGAAATGATTGCTGCTGATGAACTGAGTGTAGGCACGGGTATTATTGGTTGCGGTCATATTTATTTGAACTGAAATAACATTAAGCATTACTAATATACAATCTTAAGTATGTAGGCACGGGTATTATTGTATCTTCTTAGTAGTTGTTTAGCTAAATCTTTTTTTCTCGTGCAAAACTATTTAATAAATTATTAATGTGTAAGCAATCCCCCTATTGTGTATAAAGTTTTTTTTGATACACACGTGCGTGTCCACTAGTATCAAGATAATGCAGCTAGTAGAACAAGTGATATTATATCTATATACCTTCATTGGATGATCTTGCATATGTTTTGGACGCTTCTGGCATGTAGCCTTGTCGCGAGCCACATCCTGATGATCCTTACACATGTAAAATGAGGTATGTAATAATATATGGCACAAATATTACTATAATATACCTTTTGTTTCTTTGTTATTCTACCTTCGCCAGAAATCCTTGGACAAGAATCAAACTGAAATGAAGAGAAAGATAATTGTATTTATACATTTTTACAAAGTTATGTAATACTTATCTTGAATAAATTTGACATTGCAAGTAAAATATATCTTATTCAATGGTTCATTGAAAAGGTGTACCTCTATTTGTCTAGAATCTATAGCAGAGCCATGTGGGGATGATGCTTCTGCTTCCTCAATTGATATTTCCTTGTCATCAGCATGACCTTGGCACTAGTTCCAATAGAAAATCATTAAATCATAATCACCGGGCAATAATATTGACGTATAATGAATGAAGAGTATATTATTATTCATAAAGACAAGAGACCAATTGATAACCTTTTCACTAGACAAATATAGATTATCATCATCACTATATTCAGATTCACATCTTTCTTTATCCCAGTAAAGATCAGAAAGGGGGATAGCATTAGTTATTAAAAAACTTTGTAGGTAAAGAAGTACTAATTTCACAAGCAAGACATTTTACCAATTCGTTCGTCTGCTTAAGCAATACCTCCTTCTGATTTGGTGCAACACATTGAACTCTCTGAAAATTTCAAACAATATTAAAGTCAAGAAAAGATAAAGAGGTTGAGTAACAATATTAAGCAATACCATGATCACTTGCTGTGCAATTCACCTAGAAAAGATAAAGAGGTTGAGTAACATTTCAATATAATATAGTTACAAATTAAAATAGACATTGCTACCATTGTTGGCTCCTCATTCTCATGGTGCCTCTGATTGCTTTTTAATTCTTCAATCACTTTGTCTTGCATTTTAGAATGCTCCTTGAGTTGCCTTATTTCCTCCAACATGTGAGTCTCTACATCAGATGATGATCCATCTAGTGTAACTACATCAATGTCCTTGAAATGACGTGTTGTTCGACCATAGACTTGTTTCGGAATTGGAAGCAATCCCATGCCATGTACTTGTCCAGCTTTCTCTTCTCCCAATACTTGATGTAATGCATCACCTTCCCATGCAACTCTTCCCTCGCTATTTTGTGCTAATTCTGGTTGTGTGTCCAGGAGATTTTCCAACTGAACCTATAATTAAGACATTCATACATTAAACAAACTAAAAGGCTTCAAATTTGCCAAAATCTCATGTGTATGTATCATACCATAGTCTCATTTGTCCCTGTTGTAGGGGTGGCCCCCATCTAAACCCAGCAGGCCTGGTAGAAGGTTATAAAGCCCAGAATGGGCCATGTGTAATGACATAAGTGCCCCTGAAGGGGATACTCAGATGTAAGGGTATAATTGTAAAAGCACTCCCCATGTATATATATATGGAATACAGGCCATGGGGGGAGACCCAAGCCATTACTGTCATTGTCTCCCAACTCTCCACTACCATCTCTCTCTCTGTTTGGTCTGTAGCCACAACAGTTGGCGCCGTCCGTGGGGAGAACAGGAGCAAGCCTGAAGTCCGAAGAAGGATGGCACCGGAAAAAGCTTCGTCGGCGGCGGCGAAGGGAAAGAAGGCGGCTGGGTCGGAGCGTCGTATGGGCACCAGGGCGGCGGCGAAGACAGCAAGCTTCGTCGTATGGGTGCGGGCGACGACGCAGGTGTGGTGGTCGAGGACGTCGACACCCGCGTGGCGGCGACCAACCCCGTCATCGGCGCGGCGACGACCGACCCCGCCACTGGCGCTGCGACGGCCGACCCCACCGACGCGACAGCGAACAACCTTGCCGCTCTAGCCGCAACGCTCGGCGGTAGCGCGGACCGGGCGGTTGGAGATAGCCACAACGGAGCAACCGGCAGCTCGGGAGCTCGTGAGGCAGTCGTACCCGTGCTGCTGGCGGCCCTCAAAGCGTTCCATCAGGAGCTGGAGGATCTCCGCGGGGCCGTCCGCGACGTACAAGAGGTTCGGAGCCAACAGGCCGCGCCAGTGATCGCCCCCAGAGCCCGCGCCAGAAAGGGCAGACAGCCGCGACGCTCCCACGTCCGGCCGCGTGCCGCTGCGGCGCGTCGATTCAGGGTCTCCGCTATTGGCAGGATTACAGCAGACGGCGTGGCCCAAAGACTTCAAGTTCCCCAATGTCGTCAAGCCATATAAAGGCGATACGGACCCCTGCGAGTTCGTGCGTGTCTACGAAACCGCAATCGAAGCCGCGGGTGGCGACGACGCCACAAAGGCGAAGGGACTCCCCCTCGCGTTGCAAGGAGTGGCGCTTTCCTGGTTTTTCACTATAAAGCCAAACTCCATCTACGCATGGGAGCAGATCCGCGACTGTCTTCACAACAACTTTCAAGGGAACTACGCTGAGCAAGTCGACGCGGACCAACTCTTCGCCGTGAAGCAGAAACCTTCGGAAAGGCTCCGGGACTATTTCAAGCGCTTCACGAAAGTGCGATGCCAGGTCAAGGACGTTAACGAGACAACCGTCATCAACACGGCCATACAGGGCCTCCGCCCGGGCCCCCTGGCCGAATACAACGCGCGCAAGCCTATCAAGACAGTCGCCAAGCTCTTCGACAAAATGGAAGGGTATGCGCGGGCCAAGGAAGATGCGCGAAGACGCAACGCCCCCGCTCCCGACCTCACCCACGTGAAGCGCTTGCCATGCAAGGAGGAGGTAGGCGATGGTTCCCCGAAGCAGGGCCGGAGTCGACAACCCCGGGAGGACACTCCCAAAAGCGACGGCCCCGGGGAGCCGGAAGGCTCGTCAAGGAGCACGCGCAAGCCCCGGCTTCACCGGCGCAGATCACAAAAGGCTCGCCATGTCCTCGGCATCAGAAATGCCCTTCGGGAGCTCGCCCCCATGTCGTGGAAAGAGGGCCGGGGATGTGAAGGCGGACCCGGTCATGACGAGCGGCCCCGGGCGGAGCAAGAGCTTCGGAATTGCGGCAAGTGGTGCGAGGTGCATGGTTACGGCGATCACTACACGAAGGCGTGCACCGCGGTCACGCAACTGCGACGGGTGGTGGCCGAAGCTCGGGCCTCACCCCCAGGCCCCGGGCAGAAGTCCAGGAGCGGCAGCCAAGGGGTGACTCCCTGCAAGCCTCCGCCAAAGAAGGCGTACGGCACCGCACCATCAGCGTCATTACCGGAGGCTCCTTATCAGGGGCCCCCTTGGAGCAGTCACAGCCGTGGGTGCCGCCCCGCAACATCACCTTTACCCTGGATGACGCCAGGGGTGTGGAGTTCCCTCACCAAGACCCTCTAGTCATCCAGGCTCACATCGCAGGCCATGATGTCAGGCGCATCCTCGTCGACGGGGGAGCTCTGCGAATATTCTATTCGCAGGGGCCCTCGAACGAATGGGAATCCCCCGAAGCCACCTAGAGCAATCAGGAGCACCACTTCAAGGCTTCGGAGGCCAACCGCTGGAGGCCATAGGGCACGTGTCCCTTCCAGTTACATTCCGCCAGGGGAATAACACCCGAAGCGCGCACGTCATCTTCGACGTCGTGGACATCCCGCACCCCTACAACATCATATTGGGACGGCCCGCCATCAATTCCCTCGAGGCGGTCCCGCACCATGCCTTCTTATGCATGAAGCTCCCAGGCCCGGAGGGCGTGATCACTGTCTTCGGCGACCAGGACCTCGCCAGACGCGTCGAAGTCAGCAGCCGGAACTTACACCGCCCGGTGCACACCCTCTCGGGCATGCTTGGCGACACGCCCTCCGCTCCGGGATGGACGCCTAAGCCTCGGCCCGAAGGTGGAGTCAAAAAGGTGCCGCTCCAGGCGGAGGGGCAGTTTGTGTCCATTGGCGAGGGGCTCCCTACGGAGGTCGAGCGAGATCTACTCCAAGTGCTCCGGGACAACGCCGACATTTTTGCGTGGCCAAGCCGATCAAACAGAAGCTTCGCCATATGTCCATGGATCGGCAGCAGGCGGCCAAGCTGGAGGTGGCGAAACTCCTCTGGGCCGGGGTCATCCGCGAGGTCCACCACCCAGAGTGGCTCGCCAACCCCGTATTGGTCAAGAAAGCCAGCGGGGCCTGGCGTATGTGCATCGACTTCACGGCACTCAACAAGGCGTGCCCAAAGAACAATTACCCCCTGCCACGCATCGACCAATTGGTCGATGCTACCACCGGGTGTGAGCTAATGAGTTTCCTGGATGCTTACTCTGGTTATCATCAGGTATACATGGCCGAAGACGACGAGGACAAGACCAGTTTCATCACACCAATTGGGACCTTCTGCTTCGTCAGAATGCCCTTCGGCCTAAAGAACGCAGGCGCTACCTTCACCCGCCTCGTTGCACTTGCCCTCGCCGCCCAGCTCGAGAGGAACGTGGAAGCCTACGTCAACGACGTAGTAGTCAAAACCCGGCAGCTCGCTTTGCACGGCCGGGACCTCCAGGAGACCTTCGACAACCTCAGGAAGGCCGGCATCAAGCTCAACCCCGACAAATGTGTCTTCGGCGTCCAGGCGGGAAAATTGCTGGGCTTCCTCGTGTCCGGACGGGGCATCCAGGCGAATCCCGACAAGGTTGAGGCCATCCTGGGCATGGAGCCTCCCAAGACGACGAGGGAGGTCCAGAGGCTGGCGGGCCGCATGGCAGCCCTGAGCCGCTTCCTATCCAGGGCGGCAGAGCGGGGTTTGCCATTCTTCAAGACACTTCGCGGGTGCGACGGATTTCGCTGGGATAGCGACTGTGCGGAGGCCTTCAACGAGCTCAAGAAACACCTAGCGAGCCTCCCCACTCTGGTCGCCCCAGCACTAGAGGCTCCCCTCTTGCTCTATCTGGCCCCGTCGGTCACAGTGGTCAGTGCTGTTCTCGTCCTAGAGGAAGGCGCCATACAGCGGCCCGTATACTTCGTCTCCGAAGCCCTCCAAGGCGCCAAGACAAGATATACGGAGCTGGAAAAGCTAGCCTACGCATTGGTCATGGCCTCCAGGAAACTTTGACATTATTTTTTGGCCCACCCGATCACAGTGCCTTCCTCATTCCCCCTGGCAGAGATGTTGCACAATAAGGAGTCCACGGGGCGCATCGGCAAGTGGGCTGCCGAGCTTGCCCCGTTCTCCCTGACATACGCCTTGCAGACTGCAATCAAATCTCAAGTCCTCGTCGACTTCCTCGCAGAATGGACTCCACCGGCTCAGCCCGCCCAGAAGCACGACGACCCGGTCTGGACTCTCACCAGTGACGGAGCTTACGGCGTCGCGGGCATGGGCATAGGCGCAGTAATTGTTACGCCCGAGGGGCAGCGCCTGCTATACTCGGCGCGCCTCGCGTTCCCGGCCACCAACAACACAGCTGAGTATGAAGCGCTGCTCTTCGGCCTGACGAAGCTCAAGGCAGTTGGTGCGCTGCGAGTGCTCGTCCGCACGGACTCACGTTTGGTGGCAGGCCATGTAGACAAGTCATACCAAGCCAAGGACCCTGAGTTAGCCAAATACCTCGCGGCTGTAAGAGCGAGGGAAAGGCATTTCTTGGGCGTCACGGTCAAGGCCATCCCTCGCGCGGAAAATGAGCAGGCCGAAGCTCTCGCGAAGGCGGCCAGCCAACAACTGCCACCCTCTGACAGGGCGTTTTATGAAGTGTTGCCGCAGGCGACCATCGCGCAGGACAACCGGGACGCGGCCCTCGTTCACCACATCTCCCAACAGGGCGACTGGCGAGAGCCTATCTTCAATTTCCTGCAGGGCATCGCCAAGCCAGAGGACCACACCGAGCTCTGCAGCACCGTGCCAGATCCTTCCAGGTGTTTGAAGGGACGCTCTACAAATAGGGCGTCTGCGCACCGCTCCTACGCTGCCTCTCCCGCGAAGAAGGGAAGAAGCTCCTTGCGGAGATCCACGCGGGGCATGCGGGTCTCATCTCGCCCCGAGGTCATTGGTCGGCAAGGCATTCAGGCAAGGCTTTTACTGGCCAACTGCCATCACGGACGCCCAGGACCTCGTGCGTCGGTGCCAGGGGTGCCAGTGGATGGGACGCATCATCCGCAGGCCCCCGATGAACCTCAACCCTATTCCCTCGGTATGGCCGTTGGCACGCTGGGGCGTCGACATAGTGGGACCACTCCCCTGAGCCCCAGGGGACCTGCGGTTCGTGGTAGTCGCGCTGGAATACTTTTCCAGGTGGTCGGAGGCGGTAGCCCTAGCCAGGATAACCTCGGCTGCCATGCAGCGTTTCCTCTGGCAGAACATCATATGTCGCTTCGGCGTGCCCAGGGAACTCACCGTCGACAACGGCCTGCAAGTTGATGCCACCCCATTCAAGGAGTTCTGCGACGACATGGGCATCACGCTTCGGTTCGCCTCGGTTGGGCACCCCCAGTCCAACGGAGCAGTCGAAAGGGCGAACGGCGCCATCTCCATCGCCATCAAAAAATGCCTAGTCGGGCTGCCGAAGGGCAGGTGGCCGAGCGAGCTTCACAGCGTCCTCTGGTCCCTTCGCACAACCGTAATGCGCCCGACGGGGTTCACGCCTTTCAAGCTCCTTTTTGGGGATGAGGCAGTGACGCCTGAAGAAATTAAGGCTGGATCGCGGAGGGTCCTCGTCCAAGCGCCCGACGAGGAGCGTCGCGTATCCTTGGACCTCCTCAATGGGGCGCGGGCGAGCGCGGCCCAACATGTCGAAAAGTACGCACGCCAGACAGTACCTACTCGAGACCGATCCATATATCCGCGAAGGTTCAACCCTGGGGACCTCGTCCTCAGAACGGCGCTCCATGCGGAGACCGTCGGCAAGCTAGAGTCCAAGTGGGAAGGTCCATACATCGTGGTGGAAGCGTTACAGAAGGGAGCATACCGCCTCGCCACACTTGAGGGACAAACCCTCCACCACACATGGAACGCGGACAAGTTACGGCGATATTACGCCTAGAAGCAGGACGAAAATTATAATGGCATTAGCCCCTCCTTGTACGATGCTCGCCCGCGCAAACGGGAGTTCAATAAAGCTCGCTGTTTCCCAAGGTAACAGTGTCTGGCCGCAATGTTCAGAGCAACACCCCCGCGCGTAGGTACGCCAGTCTACGGACTTTAAATGAAGTCGTAGCGTCGAGGTCCGCCTCCGCACGCGCCAGTCTACGGACTTTAAATGAAGTCGTAGCGTCGAGGTCCGCCTCCGCACGCGCCAGTCTACGGACTCTAAATGAAGTCGTGGCGTCGAGGTCTGCCTCCGCACGCGCCAGTCTACGGACTCTAAATGAAGTCGTAGCATCGAGGCCCGCCTCCGCACGCGCCAGTCTACGGACTCTAAATAAGACACGGATCCCGCGCACGCACAGGCGCTACTCCTGCGCGTACTCCTCGGAGCATAAAAACAGCATACAGCATTAAGAACAGGTGCTACTTCGATTCACCGCAAAAGATGTCCGGGTTACATGGCCATAAACAGGAGCGCACACTACACCACTCCCCTAACCAGCCGTTCATCCCTCGCGTGGTGGCGGTGTCGGTGGGCCTACGCTGCCATCTTGGCGCCGGGGAACTCCTTCGAGCCAGCGGAGGAGGTCCCCGCCCCCGTGCAGCGTTTGTCGCACTGCAACCCTGGCTGCGTCCTCCCCGACATAGCCCCAGATCCGTCGGTGGAAGTTTCGGAGGTCGGGTTCGGTAAAGCGAATGGCGTCCGACATCGCCTCCGGCCGGGCAGGAAGGTCCAGGTGAGGGTTCGCCAGCTCATGGACATGTCTACACCCATGAGTATGAAGCATGGCGAGGGCGAGGCAGGCGCCGAGGAAGCCGCAATGCTAGCCGAAGGTCATGGCACTGCGGAGAGCATCGCCGGCCCCTTCCTCGACCAGCCCGAGCGTCTCCGCCAAGTCCCCCGGCCCGTGGGCAGCGTCCGGCACGTCGACGCATAGGCCCTGGAGGGCCCGGTTCAGAGACTCCATCGCCCTCCACGACGACGTGGATGCATTGTCCAGGGCGTGGTCCTTCTCTGCAAGAGACTTCACCAACTGGGCTTTCTCCTCCTCTAGCGTGGCGATCTGCTGCAAAAAGGAGGTATGTTCCTCCGCCGCGGCGCACCGGACCTCCTCGGTCTCCTGTTGCGCGGCCGCCAGGGCGCCTTCCAGCGCGTGAAGTTGTTCGTCCTTCGTGGCGTGGGCGTCATCCGCAGCACGAAGATCGACTTCCAGGGCTCTCCGCTCCCGAATGCGGGCCTCATCTAGTGCGTGGCCGAGGACAAGTGTCTGGAAATAGCAGAAAGGAGTCTGCAGGTGCCCGACAGTACTCTAGCACCCGCGAGCGCACTTACCCTTATCTCTGAGGCCCGCAGCGCGAGCGCCAGGTGGTCTCCCTCGCACGACGACAACAGCTGTTGGTCAAAGCCGCCGCGGGCGCGCTCCGCGGCTTCATTAAAAGCGCGAAGCGTCTCCAGGCGCGGGAGGAAGTCGGAGAGGACGAGCCCCGCCCCCGCCACGTCAGGGGCTACGGAGACTTCAGCCACATCGGCGGCAGCCACCTGCAGGACACCCTGTTCACGGTCCGGCGCGTCGCGCACACCCCCGTTGCTCGATCCTTCACCACGTCCGAGAGACTTCGTCTCGCCTGATGTCGATGGAATGAGCGAGCAAATCGGGGAGAGTTTCGCGAAGTCGTGCGAGGAAAGCGAACCGCGCCTACCTTCTGCACCCTCTACCGCGGCAGAAGGGGGTGCTTGTTCAACCGCCAGTTGGGGGGCGAGTACCTCGGTAGGCGGTCGAGAAGACATTTCGGCCGTGCCGGCCGCGTCGGGCACCGCAACTCCAAGCATAGGGCCGGCAACGCCGTACTGACCCCTTGGAGGTGCAGGGGACCGGACTCGAGGGCGTTTCACCGGTGGTTCCATGGGCGATTCTTCCGCGATGTCGGTAGCCGTAGCTCCTGTCGTGCCTTCGGTCCCTACCACCCCGGGCGCGTCCTCGGCAACCACCGGGGGTGGAAAAGCACTGCCAAGAGTGGCGTCCTCCCCCGGGTTGGCAGGTTCCGGCACCATGAGGGGCGTACTCATGGGCTCAACAGCGCCGGCGGACGACTCGACTCCCGCTTGGCTGCCGCCACGACGACGACTTGAAGACCTTGCGGGAGCCTCCGCCGGCACCGCGCGCTCGGACACAGCAATGCGCAGAACCTCGCACGTGCGGTTTATCCGCCCCTGCTTCGCCGTTTTGGTTGCAGCCTCACGCAGCTTGTGCTCCTTGAGTGTGTACGGGCCCAGGAACGTCGCAACCACGCACTCCGCATCTTTCAGCCGAGCCACTGCATAAAAGGGAACAAGTCGGTCAGCCACGGGCTACGCAGACACAAAGGGATGCGTACCAACGCACCGCGCAACTTACGAGGAGCGGAGGGCGGAGGCAGGCAAGACAATGACGGGTGCACCCCGTCCTCTCGGTCGTCGCCCCGTCGCCCGTACTTCCATCGGGCAGAGAGGGGCGCCACCCCGTACATTGTAAAGTCTTCAGCCAAGTCGCACATGCTTAGTCGACGTGCAACGCCAGCAAGCCTCCATAACCTCCGTGCGTCATCAGCTTCCGGCTTCACGCTTGGCGAGCTATTGAACGAGATCGGCCCACCTCGGCACAGCGGACCACTCCTGCTAGTCACGATGTAATAAAACCATCGGCGTATCCAGCCGGATTCCCACATCTCCAAGCAGGTCGGCGCAGGGAACAGCGTCGTGCAGCACTCTCGTAGCACGAAATCCACGCTGCCAAAATTGGATACAGCCCCCTCAACCTTCCGGGGTCGGCAGCACGCGTCGTGCAGGATGGCGAACAGGCTTGCGCTGGGACGCCGGCCCTCCGTCTGCATGGGCCATGTGAAGACGGCTAGGCGGACTACGGCGTTTGGCGTCAGCTGCGCTAGCTCCAACCCGTAGGTCCGCAGGACTTCGCCCACAAATGTCGTTGAGGGCATTTGAAGGCCGGCGTCGAAGAACATGACAAAAACGATTGCCTATGTTTCCCGGGGCTTCGGTTCCGTCTCGTCGCGGCGGGGTAGGCGAGCCCCATCGCGCTCCTCGATCTTCCCTTCCCGTACAAGCCGCTGCAGCGTCTCCTCGGTCACGCGGCTCTTCCCTAGCACACGGGAGCAGCGACCACCCGAGTATTCCATGGCGTCCCACCGCTCGTCTCCACACGAGCGCCCCCACAGCACCAGCTCGCAATCCACAGAAGGGAAGGACAACTCGTCCCGGCTAGATATGGAGCCGCTGCCGGGATGGCGGGGGGCACCGTCCTGACCGGCCATTGTTCTGAGATTAGGGCAAAAGGGCTATCAACACGAAGTAAGCAGAGATAGGCGGCAGGCGGGATAGAGCGCCCCCACCACAGCGAATGGCGCCTTATAAAGCCCGCTCGCCTCCTCCACGACCAGAAGTGTCGCCAGATTAAAGCCCCCAGCGGTCTGACTACCCACGACTGAAAAGAAGAACCGCCGGCATCTGGAGGGGCGTGCCTGGTAGGTGGCCAGGCAGCTCGCAACGCCAGACCGTGCCCGACACGCGTCCCGCTTGCCTAGGGAAGAGGCGAACGGCCGCGCTCACGCAACCGCTCACATCCCACGATGCACCAGGCATAAACCGCCGCGTGCCCCACCCACGGAAGGCAGACTGCACGACGCGACAGCCTTCCACCTGACAGGCCAGGCGTCGGCATGATTCCAGCCGTCATTAAAAGCGCACTACCAGACCGCGCAGTCACAACGGTTCCGAGGCATAGTGACATCGGCAGCACAAGGCCCGCTCTCGCTATCTCGTCAGCCGCGACTCCGACTCGGTCTCCAACACCGACCCCGGAGCCAAGAGGTCTGACCTCGCCTCGGCAACTCTTCACCCGTTCGAAGGGTAGGGGACGGAGCGCGCGCGTCTACCTCGGCTAGGCGCCAGCTCCTTTGCCACGCGTTCGAAGGGTAGGGGACGGAGCGCGCGCGCGTCTACCTCGGCTAGGCGCCAGCTCCGCTGCCTTCGGTCAGGTTCGGAAAAGTTCACAGGTCGCAGGGACGGAGAGGGCCAAAGGACTCGGCAACATGGCTTCGGCCCTGTGAAGCCCTTTACCATGAGAGGATCCTGTTGTAGGGGTGGCCCCCACCTAAACCCAGCAGGCCTGGTAGAAGGTTATAAAGCCCAGAATGGGCCATGTGTAATGACATAAGTGCTCCTGAAGGGGATACTCAGATGTAAGGGTATAATTGTAAAAGTACTCCCCATGTATATATATATATATATATGGAATACAGGCCATGGGGGGAGACCCAAGCCATTACTGTCATTGTCTCCCAACTCTCCACTACCATCTCTCTCTCTGTTTGGTCTGTAGCCACAACAGTCCCATTTCCCTTTTTTCTGTGAGTTGCTAAGTAAACCTTTGCTCTATGTGGCCGCTTTTTTCAGGGTCATCTTGTCTCTGAAAACAATATCAATAAAAGAAAAGAAAAGGAAAACATACATAAATTTTTTAAACAATGTAAGATGACTCACCAAGTCTTCAGACCAACGAGCATAACTCTTTGTACCAGCTGTATGTGTTGTCTTCTTCATTTCACGACTTAATTTGTTCTTCTCACTAAGGGCCTACAAGAAAGTAAATTAACAAAAGAATTAACCAATATATACATAAAAATTGAGGATATAATAAATAATTGTCGTAAAAAATGCTAAATAGCATAAATAATGGTACCCTTTTCCTACCTTTCCTTCTTTTGACTTCCAATATTTTACTAAGGCAATCCATTGTTCTTCATCGACATCATTTGGACAACGCTGGTACAAAACAGACCTTTTTTTTTGGATTGAATAGTGTCTTTTTTAATGTTGCCTTGTATTTTCTCCAATCTCTTCCAATTGATTTCAATATCCATTTCTCACATGAACGAGGAAAGAGAAACTTTGTCTGAAATAAGAAAGAGTTACTGATGAATGAATTTAGGAAAAACTCTACATAACCCCCTAATTATAGTTCATGGGGTGAAGTAGACACACTACCAAACGTCGGGGGGGTTATATAGATATTTTCCATGAACTTTACTTTCTCACATGAAAACTAGCACACAAAAACTTAAATTCACAATATAACATCTTGTAAAATTTAGCAAACCTGTATGAGCTAAATTATAGTTTTAGCACTAATCTTCTTGACTTTTCTCCAATCTTTGATATCCACTGGACAATATCCACCATTTCTTGCTATGGTGCCTAAAAATTGCCCTAAGAGACCACCTTCTTCTCCAATGGGTTACCCAAGGATGTTGCATTTTACTAGTATCCGATCCCCTTCAGGTAGATCCCAAACATGCGTTAAAACGGTCCCCTTTCTCTTACGTACTTCATCACCATCACCTATTAAAAAAAACTTAATAGTAATACTAACCAATTGAAGATGCAGCCCACATAAATTGGATTGATCTTACTACATATGTACCTGATGTGTTCTGGTTCTCATCATCATGCTCCTCAACTTCATTGGTGTATAGTGCTTCAGTATGCTTTACATTTAAATGTTTCTTTTTCATTATACCTCCTTTTCCTGCGAACAAATGTTGGGGACATGAACACATGTTTAGAATAAATACAATCAAGGGCTCTATAATCTTTTTATTAGACTGCCATGATTACACGTACTAAATCATGAACAATGATGGAGTCGAATCTACTTATCTTTGATGAAAATAAATATTTGATGACTACCATAATTTGCAACAGTTAAGTTGTACTTGAATAATCAAATATACATAAAAGAGTAAATTATATATTCATTCTACTACCTTTAATTTTATTTGGTTCAGATTTGGATGGTTCTTTGTTGCACTTGGTAGGCACTAAGGTGGCCAGCCTCTTCCTCGTCACAAATAAGCTCACCATCTTCTCGCTCTCATACTCATTAAGCATTTCCATCACTTCAGAATCTTGTTCTATTGCGACCAAACTATCTCTTCTCTTGTAGAATAGATAGTCGACTGATGTGTACCCATATTCCTCGATCAGATCAATCAAGTTGTAAAAGCATATCTCATCTCTATCCATTTCCCTTTGCACATGTTTATGTCTTGGAGCTGCCCCGTCGCATTCAAGATTTAGGGTCCAAATATCCGCAGCCATAGTATCACAATCTAATTAAAATTTAGCACCAATAGGAAAATAAGAATGAAGCATAGGATAATTCACAAATAAGAATCAAGTATAACAAAAGAATAATAATTAGACAAAAGCGCATATTTGTGCTCCAGAGAAAATGCGAAGGAGCGATACCTCCAAATGTGCTCGCTATTTATATTTTATAATCCGAGTATCTCAAATTATAAGGATCAATCTAGTTACCTAAGAAGCAATACTTATAGGGATAGCCTACACTTCCAGCACTCAACTACAGAGTTAAACCCAAAGTGGCAGGCCCCTCGCATGTGCTGCCTCCTTCGCAAGCAGCAAAGCACGTGTATCGTTCTAGTAGAACATAGATTGGAAGGTATTACCGAACATAGACAAGGATTTCCAAATCATGATGAAACAATGATTTCATGTTTTCCTATTTCTAATCAGAGGCACAAAGTAAACCTGCAGTTCTGCAGTTTTCCTGCTATAATGCATCTGCCATCTGGTCGGTTCAAGGTAATTCTTAGTTGCCAATTTATTTGATTCAAGTACTCAGTGGAAGGTGAAGAAGTTATCCTCTGCTATCTAGTACATCACTTCCTAAGATTTGGCCTCAGCTGCACCTAATCTTTAATTTGATTAGATCAACTCTATGCGAGACTGAAAATTCTGAGACTAGATGATATTAGACCTTAAGGATCCAAGCTAAGCAGAGACTGAATCAAAGGGGACAAAAGCGGATTTAACTTGTTAATTACCAATGCAAGGATGTCCTCTAACAACTTCTATTCCTTGGCCTGCTACGCACCCCTCCCCTTCTCCTGTCGTCTATTCCTTGGGACGATGAGAAGCAGCACCAGCCCTGGCCCCTCTCTCCTGCAATTACTTGGAGGAAGTCCCCACACACATGCATTAGAACGACATGCCCTAGCGTTGGTGTGGACGCTGGCTCCTGAGTGACGAAGGCGACGGCGGCGGCTAGCTGGCGTCGTATCGGTGTTGGCGGGTACCGGTCGTCGCTACGCAGACGCCATCCGACCAGCTAGCCAGGGGACGGCTTGGGTCTCTGGGAACTGCGGCGACGGAGAAGGAGGAGTAGAGGCGATCTCCGATCACAGACTATGCGAGTGTGGGTGTTGGCGAAGAGCAGGTGGGGGTGACTCAGGGCGACGGCGGCCTACGGGAGAGCAGGTCAGATCGATAGTTGTGAGGCCTATAAACTATTGGGTGAACATGGGCGTGGAGTCGTGGGGGAAAAACAGAGGAATCGACTCGGAGCCGAGCGCAACGAAAAAAAGGGCGCGCGCGGACGATGGTGAGGATCGCGAGCGCGCGAAGATGAATTGCCTTCTTCATATAGTAGTAGAGATAGACAAGTCCTAGAGATAAGAGATATATATTTTAACCAATCTGCAAAACAACCTTGGATCTTCGAACATGTATTTGAAATTAAGGAATGCAAATTTATTCGAGCACTAGTTAACGCGAAGAATTTAGTAGAATTGAAGAAAAATAAATAGGGTTATTTGAAAACAAAAACGGTAATTTCTGATTTCTAGAAATCATTTTCGAGAATTTTTTGATTTTCAGCCTAAAAGAAAACATAGTGGTAACCGAAAAAACGGAAATGATAACGGCGACGGCAGCGACGGTGGCGATGCCCTAGTATGCCACTGTATAATTGTGAATGATTCTTAAGTGTCATGTGCGATAGGTCAAGTTATATGACTCTTGTCGTGTTCTACAGTTTAACGTGTTTATCGTTTCTTAAATATCGTCTCCATGATTTTCGATCGTTATCGATGTGCTTTTGGATCGGTTACTGTCCTTTTCGAAATTACCGGAATACCGACACCGTATTCATTTTTGAAATATCGTAGCGATTTCGTTTTCGGGAAAACTATGTGAAAGTGAAAGTGATTTGGCCTCCATCTGATCGTTTTCATCCCTAAAGTTGAATTACCTTGTTGCTTTTGACTTGTTGGTTGTGAGCGCAAGTGGCCGTCCGCAATGACCTAACGCCCGGTCGTCTAGTTGCTGCCCTAGCTGAGACGCAGATTGCAATCGGGAGATGAAGGTGTTCGGCACGGCCCGCGAGGAGGGGCTGTGCCGGCGAAGGAAGGAGGGGAGGAGGTGGCGAAGCACCAAGGGCGCCATATGACATGACGCTCCCGCGTCTCTAATATGTGTATTATCATAGACATCTCTGATATGTTATTATCACAGACAGTTCGTATAACAAACCGTCTCTGATAATGACACATCACCGATCCGTGGCGTATCCCCAGGATTTCGATCTCACCCATCCATTCTCTCCACATCGAATGGCAGGCACCGGTTCCTTCCACCTCTCGGTCCTTATTAATTACTCCCCATCTAACTTTCCACTGGCAGTCACGTGTGAGTTCATCCACTAGCTAACTTCCTACATCCTCCCCTCGACGACGCCGACTACCACGTGAGCTAGCGCCTCTGTTGTGACACCACGGTCGACTGCATAACACCCTCTTGTCGTAAGTGTCGTAAGAATGTTTTATACAGTCTCACCATCGTGCTACAAAGGTAGCGCTACCGCCATTCAATGCATCCAGCTTATTCCTTGACGACATCGACTACCGTCGTGAGCTAGAGCCTTCCTTATGACACCACGGTCGACTGTACAAATACACTCTTATCATAAGTGTGTCTTGTGCAAACAAATACGAGATAAAAAAGAACATGCAAAAAAAGCCAAAAGTATAGAAAAAAAATGAAATTATGTATAGTGCAAAATAAGTTAAAAGTTAGAAGTTCAAGCCGAAACGAGCGAAGCCTTAAAAGCATGTCATAATAATTCAATGGATTTTCTACACAACAATTAACTAGATTTACTTGCGATTTCATTAAAATTTCTACCCATTCAATGTGTTTGAAGATTGTGCACTTCTACCTCCGTGAAGCAAGTATATTATTACAGAAAATTGCTCAAATAGCACTCGTCTATTGTGCAGCGCACATCCGCATTGTTCATTTGTCATGTGGCATCTGATGAGTATACCATTTTGATCGGTTCATGAAAGATCTATCTTCCCTAAGAAAAATGGTCTGAAAAATCAGGCTTTCGTTCCATAGCACGGAAACTATAAGCTCGTTGTACACTGTTCCACAAATTAAACAACTGCAGCAGGCCAGCGTCATATCGGAAGATAAAATTATGTTTTGCGTTCATGCCATCGAATTCAATGAACAATGTAGCAATGTTCTCACTGTGCTTACAATAGCCGGAAACCAATCGTCCATTAAGTTCACCAGAAAGGTTAGCTGGGTTCGTTGCGCGCCATATCCAGAACCGAGCTAGCTGGGTTCGTTGCGCGCCGCGTCTTCGACCCGGTGTGGGCACGCGTGCGAAGGGTAGGGACTCGGGCTCGGCTTCTTCTGCGTCATGCCGCAAGACTGGGCCCGCATCCCATCAATTCTGCATCTCAATCGCGCCCCTGACTTCTCTCTTGCGTCTGCGCGCCGCCTCCTGGTATCCGCCGCCGCCGCCTCCTGGTCTCGCCACCGCTGTGTCTCCGTCGTCGAGGAAGCCGCAGGAACGTGCGCGTGGAGGTGAGGAACCCCTATAGCCGATTGTTCCCGTCCCTCCTGCTCTCTTGTGCCGGCTCTGCTCCGTTCCAGCTCTGCCGCCGCCGCTATTCTTTCAGTTTTCAATTGCTCACGTGCAGTGTGACCTATTGTTTATCTAGAAGAAGCACCAAAATACGTATCCGTTTGATTGTTTCATAGTGTTTCTTTGCATGCTGCAGACTGCAATCCATAGGTATTGCCGGCCCCTGTGACAGGAGAAGAAAGAGAGGAGAAAAAAAGAACACAGGAAGAGAAGGAGAAAGTTGGGATTTCTGAATTTTTGCCAAGGCTTCATAAGAGTTGTGGTCTTTTCTTCAAAGGTAACCTAGTCCAATAGATGCATGAGTTTCGTGCAGGGAAATTAAGTTGGAACCAGTATATCGGTCAGATTATGAGTATTTTAGGCTGGCTTTTTCAACAAAAATCTGGGATTAATTGGTTCAAAATAGTTACATTGCTCTGAAACAAAAGTTTTAGACCTTGTTTTATCTTTCCAACGGCGCTGGTTTCACTCGAATTCGTTAAGCTCCTCAGGAGTAATAGTCAAAATAGTAATAGACCTAGTTGGAACCAATGAAGCAGAGCATCTCAACAGTTTCCAAATTTCTCCACTGAAACAGATCAAAATTATACTAGCTTGTAGAAATAAGTAATCAACTACTACAAATTATGGCTACAAAAGGTTGAGGTTGTCATTAGTCCAATAGATGCATTCGTATCGTGCAGGGAAATTAAATTGGAACCATTATTTCAATCATCTTTTGCGTATTTTAGGCTGTCTTTTTCAACAATAATCTAGGATTAATTGGTGCAAAATATCTAAATTGCTCTGAAACAAAAGTTTTAGACCTTGTTTAATGTCTACAAACTCTACTTTAGGCATAATGGCTTCATAATTGTTCTGTGGTGTTGCTGGTGATTTGCATGCACGGCTGGATCATTGATGGGCTCTGAAATTTCCTATGATGGGAGTAAAATCAATTCTGCACCTTTCTATGGAGTGGCCTGCATAGTTCATAGAAATGCCATAGACATTTGTACATGTACATCACTGACATTTGGTAGAAAGATCAATTGATGAAGAAAACAAAGCAAACTTGTTTGGATATTCAGTTCTGTAGCTAAAGTGATCGGCACAATGGTAATGAATTTCTCCACTTTCAACTCATAGGTTCTATTATCATTTGGTAATTTTAGAGCTCATTTATGTAGTTCACAACTTTCTATTCTAGATATTGAAGTACCACATTACTAATGCAATAATAGTATTTCTTGTTTTTAGTGAATTAATGGACTTAAGTGCTATTAAGAGGCTGTTGCAATCTGAAAGACCAAGTGATGACTACATAGCCGGGGTAGAGGGTTTTCTCAAGTTTGCCTACAGTGGGAAAAGATCAGATTCGAAGATTCAATGTCCTTGTGTCAAATGTGTCAATAGGCCGTTACATACGCAAGAAACAGTGTATGAGCACTTAGTGTGTAATGGAATGCTGCATGGATATACTATATGGGGTTGCCATGGGGAAACAGCATCATATATCTCTGCTAACAAAGATTCACTACCAGTGCATCCGAGTTTAAACAGTAATATGCGCCAGGTAGTCCACGAAGCCTTTAGATATGTAGGCAATGAACATCACACAACTGAACCTGATGTGTCAGGTTTTCCAAAAGATGGACCAGATGCAGAAACACAAGCTTTCTTTGATTTTCTTAGAGATGCTGATGAACCTTTATGGGAAGGATGTGAGCTATCAAAACTTTCTTTCCTAGTCCTATTGTTCCATGTGAAGTCTACCAACAAGTGGAGCAATAAATCAATTAATGATCTGCTTCAAATTTTACAGTTGGCTCTCCCAAATGGTTCAAATATACCTAAAACATTTATGGAGGCTCAGAAGATCATTGCAAAGCTTGGTCTTAGATATGAGAAAATTCATGTATGCCCCAATGATTGTCAGCTCTATCGGAAAGACAAGAAAGATAATGACTTCTGTTCAAAATGTGGAGCATCAAGGTGGAAAAATAAGGCAGACAACACATCATTGACAAAGAAGTAAAGAAGAAAGGCAACCCTAAAAAAGGTATTGCGCTACTTTCCAATTAAACCTAGGCTTAAAAGGCTTTTTATGAACAAGGAAACAGCCAAGTTAACTAGATGGCATGATGAAGAGCGTACAAAGGATGGGGCCTTGCGCCATCCTGCTGATTCAGAGGTCTGGAAAATCACTGATTCCTACTATCCTCACATAGCATCAGATTCTCGAAACATGAGGTTTGGAATAGCAACTGATGGTTTTAACCCATATGGGAAGTGTAATTCTACCTATAGTTGTTGGCCAGTTGTCTTAGTACCATACAACCTTCCTCCATGGTTATGCATGAAAGCTTCCTCTCTTATGCTCACTCTAATAATTCCTGGTTACCCTGGAAAGGACTTTCATACATTTATGCAGCCAGTTTATGATGAGCTAAATGAGTTATTTGAGTCTGGTATGCCTACATATGACGCATCTAAAGAAGAGCGATTTCAACTTCATGCTACATCATTGTATACTGTGAGTGACTACCCTGAGACGGGGATATTGGCACAGTTCACTGTTATGGGCCAGTTGGGTTGTCTGTCTTGTGAAGATGAAACAAGTTCCATACGCTTGAAGCATGGCTACAAGTAATGTTTCATGGGACACCGACGATTTCTACCTGATGGCCATGAGTTCCGATATGATGCCAATTCATTTGATGGAACTGAAGAGCATCGTTCAAAACCTGTTTCCTTTTCTGGAGTATCCCTTTTGGAAAAGATAAAATCAATTGATGACTTTGAGAAGTCCAAAACATGGAAGGGTATTAGTGGTCTGTTTTGTTTGTCTCATTGGAAGTATAATTTGCTACGACACAATCTTGACTTTATGCATATAGAGAAGAATGTTTGTGAAAATATATTTGGGACACTTTTAGAAATGGAGGGCAAATCAAAGGACAATCTACAGGCAAGGAAAGACTTGCAAGAAATGAACATTAGGCCAGATCTACATCCACAAAAAAAGGCAAATGATAAGTATTACTTGCCTCCTGCTTTGTATAACATGTCAAAAGAGGAAAAGCAACAGTTCTGTAAAGTCCTTCATGACATAAAAGTTCCAGATGGTTATTCCAGTAACATCTCTAGATGTGTAAATGTTGCTCAAGCAAAAAATTTCAGGCTTAAAAAGTCATGACTGCCACATACTAATGCAACAACTTATGCCACTTGCATTGAGAGGTCTTCTCCCAGATGAAGTTACATCTGTCTTATTTGATCTATGCGGGTATTTTAGAGAACTAAATGCAAACATTCTCCACATGGATGAACTTGAGAAGCTAGAGGAGCGAATTATCATGACGTTATGTCGATGGAGATGATATTCCCGCTAGGGTTTTTTACTATTATGGTGCATCTAGTTCTTCACTTAGCAACAGAGGCAAAAATAGGTGGTCCTGTCTGTTATCGATCAATGTATTTTGTGGAAAGGTATGTTTTCCTTAAGAAATGAAGTGTCATATTTTCTACCTTCTATTTCCATGATTATTTAATGTTTTATCCGTATACTATTCTGTGCAGGTATCTTGGTGATTTGAAGTCAAATGTGAGAAACAAAGCTCGTCCGGAGGGCTCCATTGCTGAATCGGTTTTGGCAAAAGAGGCTATGGTATTTTGTTCAACATTTCTTGATGGTTTCGAGACCTTGTCTAATAGGCTTTCGCATAACGATGATAATGATGAAACACTCGGATGTTCTACTAGACAGGCATCAACTCTTTTTCCTCATCCTGGGAAACCACTTGGGAAGCCAAGTAGTTATGTCATAAGAGGTTTGGCTAAAGTACAAGCACATAGATATGTGTTATTCAATTGTTCTGATGTCAATCCATACCTTAGGTAATGTCTCAAACACATAAACATAAATTATTATTTTTTTGCACAAATTTTCTTACAAGGTCTATTGCAGAGCTCATGCTAAAGAGATGATTGAAAAAAATAAGGGACGTCGAGCCAGCCATAGAGATGTTGAGAAAATCCAAAATGAGAAGTTCCATCAGTGGTTTCGATGTCATGTAAGTACCTTATCTCAATATACTTTAAATCTAAAACTAAAGTATAAAACTAAACTTGAATAAATGTACAGATAATGAAGTTAGAGAGGGAAAATGGCATTGACGGTGTTAAAGATGACATTAGATGGCTAGCTCGTGGCCCAGTTGAGGCAGCAAAAAGGTATCGTGCTTTGAATAGTCGAGGTTTCCGTTTTAGGCCCAAACGGTTGGATGGGGTGACACAAAACAGTGGTGTAGTCCTAACTGCAAAAACATCAAGTTATGCCAGTGCAAGTGATGCCACACCAGTTTTAGGTGATGTGACTTACTATGGGAGAATAATTGATATTATTGAGCTGAACTACTCTGGGAATTTTTCTGTGGTACTTTTCAAATGTGAATGGGTTGATGTACTTTCTAAAAGAGGAATAAAAAAGGACAAGTATGGGTACACACTTGTCAATTTCTCACACCTGATACATACAGGAGAAAAGATTGGTCATGAACCATACATTTTTCCTAACCAAGCTGACCAGGTGTTTTATGTTGAAGACAAAAAAATCATGGGTGGTCTATGGTAATGAAGATGAAACCAAGAGATACATATGACACAGGTTGTGAGGAATGGGAAGATGATGTAGAAAACGAGCCATTCCACGTCACACACCTTGGAGAGTTGTTCAATAATTCAAATATTAGGCATCAATGGGTCAGAAGAGACATTGAGGGAACCACAGTGGATGCTAGCACCAGTGGATCGAATGACCAATAATAGTTCATGAGCTACAGTTCCATAAATATTCATTGGGCAAACTCGTTTCTTCAATGGTTTGTGTTACTTCCTTTTCTGCTCTGTTTAATTGTATAAGTTCTTCTAAAGTTTATTTAATTTCTACTATAATGGTAATTTATATCAATGGAATTTATTGGGGATGGTCAATGGCATGATTGTAACAATATAAAACTATACCTATATAATAGTGTGATGAAATTGTATAAAGGAACCGACAATTTGCAGGTGATCTGATGGTTAACCATGTTTCTTTTTATAGGTTTTTAATAGGTGTACGACCTGACAAGGGAGACATTGGAGGCAATTTGCTCATGTTGGTATAGACTGGTCACTTAACGTCAGTAGTTATAGCTATATTGATATAGTTATTTATAATAAGTCTGGCATAACATATATTGAAATTGTCTTAGTTTCAGATCCTTTATTGTTTTTTACAAATGTAGTATAGCAACATTATTTTAATATTTTATTTTTATGGCATTGCAGATTACTGATGTCTTGTGGCATCCCTAGTGACTTTGTTCCAGCTCTTAAGTATGATCGATGCATGGTCGCGAAGTAGGAGAGCATACATGGCTTTTTTTTGTTCTCCAAGTCTTTTGGAGTTCATATGCTATATGTAAAATGGTCTAGATGATGGTTCATGCTATTCTAGATATCAACTCATAAACACCTTGCCTGGTGCTTTTGTGAAGGCATTTTTTTTAAATTGTCTCAAACATTGTTGTAGGCCGTACTTAAATGCCTTCTTTGTGGCCTTTTTAGGCATTCTACAACATTGCCTCTTGCATAGAAATATAGATCATGAGTCAATTTTTTGTCCAATGATTACTCTTTTGATTTAACAATTCGTTTTACTACCATACCTGCCAGTATCTATCACAATTCTTCATAATAACCAAGTTAGATTGGTTGATCTGTTGGATTAGAAAAGCGTGTGGCTGAAGAATATTTCATTTTGAATTCAAATTAGGTTTACTGTTATATAAGGATAAGTGTTGGAGATGGGATTGTGACTGAGATGAAAAGATAAGATGGTTTATTCTCTTCTCAGAGCTTGAAAGAAGTAGAGAGAACTGTTTTTTCATAGCTTTTTTGTTAGACCCATAACCAATAAATGTTTGCACTCGGTATTGGAGCATAGAAAGCGAGATCATGTGAAAATGAGTTTAAATCTATTTGATTTTCTTATCAACCTAAAAGATAAAGTTTATATCACCTTATATAATTGTAGGGAGGAGGTAAGTAGTGATCGCCCACACAATCAAAAGAATTATACTATTCTCCTATTTAATTTTACGTAGTTTTTTGTTTTTCCATGTTTCTTCCCGTCGTACTTGTTCCTCTCATGATCACGATATATCTATAGCGTAGCTTGTGCTCAACCCAACAGTTTGGAAGTGGGCTCCAGCAACTACACGACATTTTCAATTGCTTAATAGTTGCTGCTCAAGAGTCATGTGAGGACCACGATGTGATTGCCTAACAACCAAGACGACACCGACTGCGACGTACTTGCAGACCATGCAGGGTACAATGGAACCGTCATACCAAGAAGGAAGCCACCTGGGAACGCAAAGATCAACTAAGAATAGATTACCCTTACTTGTTCTCGGACTAGGCTGAATCTTAGGGTCGAGATTCTTCTTAAAGTGGGTAGACTTGTGACATCCGGAAAATTTGGATCCTAAAAAAATGTGTAACTTTTGAAATATTTTGTAATGCATCTTCTTGGCATTTAGATTTTTATGGATTTTTCCTTGGATTTTGGTTGAGGTTCCAACAAATAAGAAATAATGGAAACCTAATATCGAAAGAAAGGTATAATTAATAGAAGAAAATATTAATTTAAAAGTGAATTTGAAAAGATGATTCAACAATTAAGGTAGAAGAACTCACGTAGAATCAGTAGCAGAAGTGTGGTCGTGAGCTGAACCACCAAAAATAAGGAATTGGGTAGATCAATGGCAAATGGTGGGTAATTTTGTTCACTCTTGTTTCTAGTAGGTTAGCTCCCCATGAGAAGGCTGCTTTTTCATGCTAGTTATTTTCGAGACAAGCATAATTGGGTTATTTTAGGAAGCTAGGTGTTTGATGTAGTTTCACACAATCAAGACGAGAAGCTGAGAGCAGGAGCTGTACCAAATGGGGCCTTAAAATAAACTGACAATGCCTCGACTCTCAGGCCAAACGTTTATTAACATTCATATCTAGAAGAAATACATTGCTCTCAAAAGGGGAAAAAGTTAACAAGACTCTGTTTGAAATATAGGATTTTTTTATTTCTAAGGAAAAATAAACTGTTTGGTATAAAATTCCTGCCGTACATACAGGTTTCCTTCATGCACGCAAACGATTACCAGCGTGCATGGCCCTTTAAACCGCGTGCATGGCATGCTTGTGAAGAATCTGGACTAATGAGGGGTCAATACTCAAGAACACACACTCAAATACATCCTTTCAATTCTGAACAAATAAACAAACACTTTGCCATCGAAAGACACCCCCCCAGAAGCAGGACTCTACCTCCACGATACTACCACGGCAGCCAACCATTGAACCTCTCCTCCTTCACGGGCTTTAGGCGCCGCCGGTCTCCGATGGTGCCGACGGGCTGCGGCGGCTTCTTAGCGGGCACTGTGGTGCTCCCTAACCCCACCTCCATGCATGGATTGGTCCTCACGACGACGCGCTTAGCAGAGGCTGGACCAGTGTTCCGTATCTGCTTGCAAGGCGGAGGGCGGAATAATGTTGGGCACGCGAAGGTGTCCAGCAAGACGAGAACCTGCACGCCGCCCTTGGCGAGGCGAGGGTCGGCGCAGGCTCCGGACACGTAGGCGCATACCTTCTTCCTTGCGGCGACCACGGCGCCGCGGTCGAGCGGGTGCTTCACGAGCGGGAGGACGTCCGCGGCGAGAGCCCGTTCCACGAGCTCGGGGCGGCGCAGCTTGCGCGACGGCTGCCTCCGGAGGGCGATGTCCTCGGCCACCTTCTCGACGATCCGGTTGTCCGTTCCGACCGGGATGTGCCTCCTGATGACGACCCTGACGTCCGCCATCAGCGCCGGGGGCGGTGGTGGTCCTGCCGGGCCGCGTCGGCCACCGCGGCTCGATGGCGGGAAGAAGGCGGCAAGCTGAAGACGGCTGTCCAGACGAACCGCCGGAACGGCAGGAAGATGCTGGTCCATCGCGCGCTCTTCGATCTGATTGCTTGAACCGAGCGAGTCGACGGATCAAGCAAGGGGAATGCGAGGCACCAAGCAATGAGGCGAATAGCTAGTTGAGCGCCCGTATTTATGGCGGGAGGAATGGGCATGCTCACCGACTTGTTTGCCTTCTCGGAATCGGTTTCGGACATCAACGGACCAGCCCAAGCAAATCTGGTTGTCGCCGGTGGAAGCGCATCTGGTACCTGCTGTTCTTCTGATCGGAATCCGAGTCCGGATCGGAAGCGATGCGCACTGGCACTCGTTTGCTGTTGGGCTTGTAGCTTGCAAATTGGTCGATGCACTCGTACGAAAATAAGGAGCAAAAGTCGTTCCGGAGGGAAAAAAATGAGCAGAGGTCCAAAACACGTTCTATTTGGCCCATTGCCTATTGGGCTTCTAGAGACTTTCTGAAGACTCAACGAGGCCTATTGAAGCTTTGTAATCTCCACACGCTGCACTCATCCCACACAAGAAACAACCTCCTGAAGAAACCAAGCGTCGGTCTGTTCAATTCACTGCCAAGTATACTGTCACGACGGTGGAAGCGCATCTGGCCTGGCGACGCGCAGTTGCTTCGGATTGCAACCGTCCAACGACACGAGGAATGCGATTAGGAATCGGCTTGGTACCTGCTGTTCTTCTGATCGGAATCCGACTCCGGATCGGAAGTGATGCCAATTTGCAATCGTATTGACACGGGCAGAAGCCTTGTTATGCAAATGCAATTCAACCTGAAGCTTGGTAGGACAGCCTAGCTCAGTCTCTCGGCCTTTTGGCTACGGTAAACCTCGTGAATGTGCATCTAGTGCACTGGACGCCTCCTCCACTCCTCGACTGCATCAATTGTTATCCTTATTTTCAAGTATTTGTGGGCAAGGAAGGCCAATACCGCCAGCAGCGCCAACACAAATCAGCATAATACTACATACAAAAATTTTTACATATATGGCCAGAATAGCAATTGTGAATGTGTAAATACAATACGATAATGCAGCTGATGTGGAATGTATAGTTCTAAAGTACCTCCAATCCACTTCATAATCCACATGGCAATTGGTATTGTGACGCTGATGCCCAGATAGAAGTTTGCCATAGCCATACTAGGTGGTCTAAGTTCCTCAATTACTCATCTCCAAAACTGAAGTTAATCACAAGAATGTCTACAATCCAATCCTTGATGCATGTACTAGACGTTGGTTTTTCACAGAAGGAGCTACAAGACAATGCCATGGCACAGAAAAGGGATTAGAGAGGGAACCAACGCTTTTGAGATGAGATAGTGCATGCGTAAAAACGGAACTCACAAAATCGACTCACACTACAAGTAACAGAAAAGGATTAAAGAGGGGAGGGCGGCGCAGCAGGGCGACTGACATTTGTCCGTGATGACCAAAGCAGGTTCTTCGAGCTACAAGATCTACTCAAGGCAACGACGGAGGTGCTCGGTCAAGTGCTACAGGATCTGCTTAAGGCAAATTAATATTTGGCAAACCGATAAGTAAGTCCCTTTAACACTCCCTAAATTTTGATCCTGGTTCGGCCACTACTCCTATCCTCCAATATGTTGAACGTCTAGTGTGTCCAATAAATTCTAATTTAGTTAAAAAAAAATAAAAGCAAGTGTTACTTGGTTTACCTGAGTTTGAATTTATTTGCCTATGTTTCAACTTAAAAAAGGCTTCTCTTTTGAGAAGTAATTTTAAGTAAAAAATAAATAAAGTTATTAAATAAAGGAAAATTTGAATTTTTGTAAAAATCCTAATTCAAATTAATTATTTTAAAGAGTTTAGCTTTTTATTTGGTTTTTCTAGAGTTTAAAAATCAATTTCAAAGTTAAAAAAGTATTTCACATATAAAAATAAAGACCACATTAAGTTTTAAATATTTTTCCTAAGTCCATAATAGCTTCAGAATTTTTGTGAAGTTTTAGGATTTATTTGCTATTTTCTAAGCTTTTCTTGAATTTTCTGGAATTTCTAATTTAAAAAAAGATTTAAAAATTCAAAAAAATCCCACATGGTCACCCATCCACACACTTCTCTCCCGCCAGCATGCCTAACATTGGAATTCTCAAGGGACTTGGTGCCATACTTCTTCTATCTTTAGGTTGAGCCAATTACTTTTAGCCTACTATTCCCTCCGTCTTGTTCATCATCTTCAACAGACTAATCGAAGCGTAGAGTAGAGCCATGGCATCCTTTTCTCTCCAAGTTAAATCTCAAGCTGAGCCTCATCTCCACCTCATGCAAAAACAGAAAACAATTCAAATTACGCAAACCACTAATTCCCAGCTGTTTCTCTCCATTTGACTCGCTCGTTTTCTATTTTTCGGCGAAAACCACCACCATTATTTCCTGCCATAATTTTGGCAATCAATTCTAGTCATTTCGTAGCTCCTTTTTGCTTATAAATTGAGCTACAGGTGCCTCACATCATTCCTCATAACATCTTCTCTCAATTTTGCACGAAAACCTTCGGAGCTCCCTCAACCGGCCTTTTCCGTACTTTGTTGTTCCTCAATTTTTCTGAAGATTCCCAACACCATTATCTACAACATCTTTTAGCAGCTTTGAAGAAACCTACCAGAGCACCACCGGCCATATCTTCTTCCTTAACTTCAGTGAGAATTCCATTGTGCCTGATCTCTTCATCCGTTAAATATGTTAAAAAAATCTTTTTACCCATATGATTCTCTCCTCATTCCCCACATTTCCATTCAAGCAGATTTTTTATTCAAGGAATCACCACTGGTCGCCGCCCTGAGCACTACCCATGCTACCACCGTGCTCTGTTTGGCGTACCGTCACTTCCTACATATTCCTCAGATTCCTAGCAAACTGTTTTGCCGGTTGCCATCACCTCCCATGCCTCCTCTCACCGGTGCCAATCTTCTCTCCATGCTTCTCTGCAATCAAATTTTCATTTTAAATTCGGATAGAATATTCCTTGGAACATTCCCTCATTTTCCTTTTTCAGCATTTCTCATCCAACAAACTTCTGATGACCCATTCTTAGCCATCTGAACCGATTCAAGTTCCTAGATTCATAATCTTAGTATAATTTTATAAGTTTTGGATTTTATTTGAATTTTTTAGACTATGATTTCTCCGAAGAGTGCGACTTCGTCGACGATTCTCACCACCAATTTGCGGAGCAAGGCAAGTTATGTATTTAAATTCAATTTTAAACTTAGTTATTGACTACTTGTTAATGCCTTCTTGATATTGATTCCTAGATACCTTATCACGCTAGAGTAAAACTCTGATTAGTACGCTAGAATTAGCTGCATCATTTTGTAGAACGGCTTAGACGTGCTCATAAATAATTCTAGGTTTGGGATAACATTTTGATATAAAATGATGAGTTTTAAATATACATTCTTGACTTTAGTGAGTCAATAAGGACTATGAAATATTTGACAAAGTAAAAAATAAAACTTGGTTTAGGTTTAAACAAATAGTTGGGTGGTGGGCGCTTGCTGGTATACGTTATTGCTCAATGACTCAACGTGGGTGCTAGGCACAAGGGGTATGTGGAAAGCTTGCCTAAGTAAATTAAGAAATGATCTGTGAGCTACTGCTATAAAACCCTATTATACTACCACAGGATCCCAAGCTGAGCCTCGCTATAGATTGAATGTGAGTGTGGCGTAGGCCACGAGAAGTCTCACAGGATACAAGAGGGGACCCCAATCTAGTTGATTCCTTATTGCGATGAAAGCTTGGTAGAGATGTGGCCAGGTTGATGACTTTGTATTATAAAAGCCTTATCATGATCTCTTAGTCGCACACCTTCCGAAGTGTATCAAATGGACATTATGAGTTGATTATGTCTTATGGGTGAAGTTGTACTACCTCTGCATGGTATAAACTATCCTGGATAGCCATATGGTCATAGGCATGCCGAGTAAACTTATTCACGGATTAGACTTTGTTTTCAAAAATGGTTTAAGTGAAACTATTGGAATCTTGTTGGAGAAAAATGGTCCAAGTGAGATGCCCGTGGTTAGGTTAGTGTCAGGTCGGTACCTAAGCTAACAATATTAATTTGCTTAAATTACTGTCTTTACTTATTGTACAAAATTCCATAATTTCATACATATTTATTGTATTTATTTAAATGTTATTTTATGCTCAATCACTTGTCAACCTTGCATTAATAATACATTTTCCTGTGTAACTTACAGAGTACATTCTATGTGCTCACCCTTAGTAATTATGTTGCTCAAAGGAGGAGGACTTCAGCTACGATGAGGATCAGGACGAGTAGGCCGCGTCTTACTGTTGTTTACCTGTGGGCAGACTCTTTGGGTTTCACCGCTTTACATACTTGTTTCTACTGTTATGTCCTTCTAGTTATTTAAGCAAATGAGCAGGTGATGTAAAACTCGGCCATAAGGTTATACTCGCTTTATGTAATAAAAGTTTATCATTATGCTTGATATATATCCCTGTTATCACTGTGTACACTAGTTAATTCTAGATTGCGATTAACACAGAGGATCTGGATGCGTTGCTTTGGGTCCAACATATGGTATTTATGTTCTTGCCCAGATCCAGCAAGTCCAAAAAATTTCCGCTTCTTGCGGTAATAGTAAAAAATGGAATCAACACATGTGATAGGAAGCAATGACAGCGAATGTAATCAAAGCAACGAAAATCCATCGATCGAAGCAACCAAACATACAAAGATGCAATGTTTAGGACAAAAATAAGTGGAGCAACCAAATACTGACCATTTTGGTCCATAGTCTCATCCATGAGAGTTGAAGAAGAGCGACGCATTGGCGGGCTAGTTTGAGTCAGGATTCCCCGAGGTCATGTGAGGAGGCGCTTGAACAGCACGACGGGAGCTAGCAAGTGGTCAGAGGAAGTAGAGCATTTCTAAGGACACGGTGAGGCAGTGCTCTGGGGTGAGCACGTAGGCTAGTGGGGACGACGCTGTGAGAGAGAGGTGGAGAGTGGAGACCTGAGCGAGAGACAGATTGGAGAGTAGAGAACGATGGGGGTGGAGACTTCGATTTGTTGGGAAACCTGGGTCTGGGCCTGCAAGCTCAGTCCATTGGTGGGCACCCTCCACTTAATCTATAAATAGAAGATCTCCATTGTCATCACTTGTACCTTTTGAGAGAGAAAAGCAATAAAGAAGGAGCCCCTCGTCTTTCTATGTTCAATTCTTGCATTATTTTGTGATTATTCTGTGTTTGATCCATCTACTTTGGCATAGGAGGAATCAATCAGACTGGACTCGCCAGCGATGGTTCCTCAACACGAATCGCTCCGTGGATTGAAAGAACACATGTGGCACCCAATGGAGGAAGTGTGCTTAGCTGATAGCGGCACAACAAATACCATCTTGAGAGAGGCAAAAAATTTTCAGTCGATTTGCAAGAATGATGCCAGCCTTACAACAATCACCGGTAGCGATGCTTGTATAATAGGTTCAGGAAGAACCACAATTATACTCCCAATGGGCACAACTTTGATCATTCAAGAAGCCTTATTGTACATAGAATCGACTAGATTTCTCCTAAGTTTCAAGGATATTCGCGCTAACGGTTTCCATGTTGAGACTGAAGAAGAGTATGGTAAGGAATTCCTACTCATTACGAAGCGTGAGGTAAATGAAAAAAGGGTATTAGAAATACTTCCTTCATTTGAGATTGGGCTATACTACACTAATATTAAGGCATCCGCAGCCTATACTACCCTGAAAATAATATTTAGAAACTCTGAACTCTTCTGTCTCTGGCATGATAGATTAGGTCACCCAGGTCTTAGGATGATGAGAAATATAATTAACAATTCACAGAGACGTAATATCGATGTAAAGAATTTTCAGAATCAAGAAGATTTTGTGTGCCCCGCATGTGCTACCGGAAAATTAATTACTAAACCTTCTGCTCTGAAAGTGAAAGATGAAGTCCCCGCATTCCTAGAACGTGTTCAAGGAGACATTTGCGGTCCTATACAACCCCTGTCAGGGCCATTTAAATATTTTGTGGTGTTCATCGATACTTCCTCGAAATGGTCGCACGTATATTTATTATTTACGAGAAACCATACTTTCATAAAGCTGATTTCGTAGATAATTCAAATTAAGAATAATTTCCCTAATCATCACAAAAAGTCCATCAGAATGAACAACGTTAGAGAATTTACTTCAAAGACATTCGATGATTATTGCATGGCAATGGGAGTTAAAGTTGAGCATTCATTTATACTGTACCGACTTCATTTATATTGGCAAAAATCGCACGTGAGTTTCTTTTACTCTGTAATTTCTCGTACAAACAGCTCAAAAGTCACAAGTCGCAGTCAAAAACCATAAGCCTCAACAAACAAGAACAGACCTTATGATACAAAATAAGCCGAAATGAGCAGTATTAAGTTAGACAAATTCTGTTATTCCGTGGTTGTTTCTCTCAGGTTACCACTTGTTCGTTTTTGTTATTTGTCTCCATCTACAGCTTGGTTTAGAAATAAAATTAGCCAAACACCAATACATCTTAAAGCGGTCCTGCCAAATAATATTATCACAGTCCGTCGCAAATGCCGGAAGGAACCTTAGTTTATTTATTATTATTTATTTTTAGCGGAAAAAGGAGCCTTGTTGGGTAACAGAAGGGTGTTTGTTGTAAGTCCAGGCCCAGCCTAACTTTTACGGGCTCTCACGGGCCGGCCTAGGAACTCACTTTTGCTGTTTTGCGTGCAATAGGAACCTCACCAGTGTTGTGTAAACCCAACCGATCTGGCCCATGAATTAACTAAGTGTCCGAGCTGCGTTTCTATGAATGACGATTTCCGATTGTCTGATAGCAACACACACAGGCACACAGCCCATGGAGCGATCTGGATACGTTGCACCAAGCCACAATCTATCGAATTTTTGCCATATATAACACTTTTTCAACACATATTTACAGAAATAGCCGTATGTAAACGGTATTGATAGAAATAGCGCTTCTGCCATCCGATCACCAGACGACAGCCCCTGACAGTCGACACGTGGCGCCTGCCGTCCGGCCACTGGACGACAGGTGGCTTGCCATCTGCCCACAAAACGACAGGTGATTAGCCGGCTTAATTACCTATCTAAATTCATAATTTTACGTCGTCATTGTATGAATTTTTAAATATTGCAAATAAGCTCAAAAAATTACAAACCAAGGCATTGTCATACGTTGTGTAATTTTTAGTGGCTATTTGCTACTTCTAAAATTTTTTTTAAGCAACGCATAATTAACCGGGCGATTAAGCAGTTATGCGCCACTCCAAGAATTTTTAGAACTAGCAAATGGTCGTGAAAAATTACTAAATTTTGTTGGAGCTTCCTGATATAATGCACTACGTTGTATAATTTCTACGTAATTTTTCACACCACTTTGCTACCTTTAAAAATTATTTGAGTGGTACGTAATTAAATAAGTGATTAAGCACTAATGGCCGGGGCTAATGGCCTACCGCCCTTTGCCTCACTGTGGCTGGGCAGCAACCAATAGCCTCGGTCATTAGTGCTTAATCGCCTATTTAATTGCACACCGCTCCAAGAATTTTTAGAAGTAACAAATGGCCACGAAAAATTACAAAAAAAAATTACACATCATAGCACGCTACCTCAGAAAGCTCCCTAAAAATTACGTAACTTTTCATGATCATTTACTATCTCTCAAAATTCTTGAAAAATATGTAACTAAACCGGTCATTAGGGCTAATTGGAGGGCTAATTCGTACAAATATCTAAATCGTACAGATTTTTGAGCAACATTTATAGCAGATAAAATTACGAAAAAATACACAATCAAGTACGTTATATCAAGAGACTGCACATAAAATTTCGTAATTTTGTAAGCCCATTTGTTATATTGAAAAATTCAAACAAATAATATAAAAAATTTGGGCATATGATTAAGCCGGCTTAATCATCTGCTATCTGGTCATGGGACGGCAGACCACCAAAGTGGGCCAAGTTGCAAGGCGACAGGCCTGCTGCCTACCGTCTGCTGACGTGACGGCAAGCTAGATGGCACGCCCACACGTCAACTTTGTGATATTGCCACCAGGTCATCGGGCAGTAAAAGTGCCATTTTTACTAATACAATTTATATACTGCTATTTTTATAAATACAGATATATAAATAGTGTCATATATATCAAAAACTCTAATCTATCAGCCTCTGTAGAAGTGTAGATACCGCAATATGTATACTATAACTATACACGCGTGACATTCTCTTCCAAACAAAATGAAAAAAAATCCTACTCTCCACTTCCATTGTTTCCTTGTCAGGAGGCGCTGGTGGATGCAATTTGCACGAGTGATGCAGCAACTGGTCCAAATTCTGAAGGGAAGACCAAGAAAAAGGGGAAAACCAAAAACCAAAAACTTGCGATTCAGATTTAGGTCCACAGATGGCCGATTTTGGGGGTCTTGGAGGGTGATAGGCGCAAGCTAGTCATTTTTTCTGGATGTGCCTCGTCGTTAGCGTTACAACGAGTACAAGAACGTCGAAAATAGACACCGTATGCAAAAGTTATGCCCGTTTTATTGAAGGTGTCTCGGAATCAAATTCCTACTCGGACTAGAAACCGAAACGGGTTCAACTTGAAACTGCTATATCTTTTAAACCCATGGGCCAAACTTGATGAATTTTTTTGGAAGCTTGTGGCTATATGCAGAAGGTCTCCACCAATTTTTGTTGGTTTTGGGGAAAAGTTTGACGTGGTTGTCAATTTTCGGGAAGGAGGGCACTCTCTTTTTTATCCTTTCGCTTTTCTTTTTCTCCCTGTTTTCTTTTTTTTCCTTTTTTCTGAACACCCACTGATTAGGGTTTCCCCTTTTGATTCCTACTCCTTTCCGAAACATCAAAATGGCGGTGGAAAACGGTTGCCGCGGCAGGCGTGGCAACAATGGCTTGGCGCGTGGATGTCGCGGCACAAGAGGCAATGGTGGCCAGGACAGGGAGTAGCAAGGGCGGCAGGCGGACTTGGGCTGTTGCCACATCAAGGAAGATCGAGCGACGGCAGAAGTTTTCGGCTGCCACAGCAGAGATTGGCAACCGGCAGCAGGATATCAAGATGCAAACTAGACAATGATAACCTAGACAAAAACTAGAACTAGAAATCAGCAACTAGACACGACAATGTAACCAAAAATTCAACAAGCAAAATACTGAAAAGAAAATTGCAAGACACATATTGGTTTGGGACAGGATGAACAAACCCTAAATTTTTTAAAAACAATTCGTGGCTTTTGTGGAATGTAGGTAAAGAAAATTCTCACGATCAACCTTAAGCTCTGATACCTATTGATGTGCTAGTGTTGTCCCGATCTTTCAATGAGAATGATAATTTCGATTGGGCAATGATCGACTCTCACGATCCAGGCTATGAATGCATCCCGTACGAACCAAGTAATCGTCGAACTAATCACCAAGTCGTTATCAACCGTGCCAAGAGCGCGGTTGACCTGACCACGAAGGTTTAATCATGCATGCAACTGAAGAACACGCAAGAACAAGATCACAAGCAATCTGAAATTGCAAATATATAAATTGAGTTCAAACAAGATCTGAGAAAATTAGAAGGGTGCGGCCTCTTTAAATAGGGGAGGGAAAGCCGCACAAAACTAAGAAATAAGAGACGGTATTATTTACGGTACTGTTCACATGAATAGTGCCACCGTGAACAGTACGGGCCTAGAGTGGGGGCGCCTTCCCGTTGGGCCCAAGCATTACAAGGCTCAATTTGGCCCAAATAGGTGATGCAATATCTTCTTTTAGTGATTGCGGCACGCACAGAATGAATTTAGAGATGAGACTAGATTCATTGAAAAGAGGATAAGAAAAGCTTTCCATCGAGTACTTATGGACCCCAAACGGACTTCGCATGTGAAAGTTATGCACATTTGAAGTTGGTGTTATCTTCGAATGCCGAATTGAATCGCACATGTTTATCTTCATGATCAGCTCCTAAGTTCCTAAGTGAAAGAACATCACATGCATTAGGTAGTAACATATTCTCATAAGAAACAAAATTCACTCCTAGAAATGAAGTTACCTGATAGTTCAATTGTTGTGCGCGAGCTCTTATGATTGGACCTTGCAAGTGTATAGGTTCAGATCCATTGGTTGTATGCATGGAAGTGATGTCCTCATCACCGTCAATACTCCGTGCCCCATCAACCTTGCCTCAAATCACCCATTAACTCATAATAAAGCTAAATTAAGTTTATTCGGATTTACTTGGACCTTTTGAGTTATTTGCATTTATTTGGATCCAGTTGTATAGCACGTAATTAGAAATTGGAGTCCTGATGATTCAATGGATCAAGCGAGACCAAGATCCATATGAAGATGAAGACTAGGAGCTCAAGACCATCGAATGAGAAAGCTTTCAGTGAGCTCAAAACCGTAGTAAACCACGCAAGGTGAGCCAATACTTTGATCTTGTTGAACCTACATTTTCTGCATATTATTTTTATTATAAATTATCAAATTGCATGCTGTTATATCATATGCAAATCTATGTTTCTTTTAAGAATTCTAGTTACATGCCCTTTATTTAACTTGTTAGCATTATACTCTTTTGGAAAATTTGAGTATTTAGCCTTGTCACCCTAGCAAAATTATAATGGTAAACTTTCAAAAATAAGTCTATAATTATACGCCATACTTAGAGTACTTGACCATATATAGTTCTATCTCAAAAACTTTGTGGGTGGAATTGAAAAGTGACAGGCAGTGAAAAGCCCTGATTTGTGTTGTTCTGGGTGTTGCCCAATGAAAACTTGGTTTGGGCTGTCATTGATGAAAGGTGGCTAGTATGTTATGACATGGATATTTTATGCTCCCAAAAATCTCGAATTGCTTAACTATCTAGGCAGATGGTTCGGGGGTGTGGTGTAGTGGATGCACGAGAGCGTGAAGTGTGGTAGAACCGCCCAAATAATCTTGAGGACTGAATCTTGTGATGACCTCCCAGTGTATAACTGTACAACCACAAGCTGGCAAATTGTAGGCAGGGCTAACTAATTTGCATTGACCCAATGTGGGTTGCGCCGGTGTGACCATGGGCGGGCAGAGGATGGTCACATCCTCCGATGTGACGTTGCAAGATGGGGCTTCTAGAAGGGTGGTCGCACCACTAAGGGAGTGAAACCTCAGTGGACGTGGCCCTACTAGGAAGATACATTGTAACAGCTTTGTTACGATTACTCAGTCGCACGCCTAAGGAAGCATGTAATGGATGACATTGTGAGATAATCATACCTTATGGGTAAAGTGTACAACCTCTACAGACTCAAAACTATTCGAATAGTCATGCTCATGGTCAAGGGCGGACGTGGGAACTTAACAAAATATAGTTCTATTTCAAAATTTTTTTGGGTGGGATTGGAAAAGTGGCAGGCAGTGAAAAGCTCTGAGATGTCTTTCCCTAGGTGTTTCCCTAGTGATAATGTAGGCCGATTATAACACCGAAAGGTTAGCATATGGTGTGTAACTATGATGCTCAGCCTAGCCTAAGTGCTATATATGTTGACTATGTGAACCCTTATCTATGAATGATACGTGGCCAGGCATAGGCCTTGTATTGTAAATTGTTTTATCATTTATTTTACTTGGTTGGTTTTTACATAATTGTTGTGGGCCAATAACCCACTTGTCTAGCATGTGTGGCTAAATGCAAAACGGTATCTGCAGATAGCTACTCAGAGAGTTACTCGAGCCCAAGCCAATGCCAATCCAGACATATAGGCCGAAGTTGATGCCGTCCAAGGAACGCTGCCTGTAGGCTGGGGTAGAGGCTAGGGCCAAGGAGTCGATCTTCCACCCCCACCGGTCAACCCCACCATGGCGCAGGTCATGGCTCAACAAACACAAATTATGCATGCCATCTATGCGGGCCAGCAAGCCAATGCTAGCAACCACAGTTCAAAGCTGGCTGACTTCTTAAGGACTTGACCCCTAACCTTCTCCTCAGCAGATGAACCACTCGAGGCCAAAGACTAGCTTCGAGATACTAAAAGGAAACTGTGACTTGCTAGATGTGCAGAGGAAGATCAGGTAGTTTTCGCCACCCATCAGCTCAAGGGAGCAGTAGTAGCATGGTGGGAGAACTATCTATCTGCCCGAGACCACAAAGGCACCATGATTGAAGACGACTCTGAGGGAGAAGCAGAAAGACAAGGAGTAGCTGTAAGAGAAATACAAAAGGAGAAGGTGGAGCAAGTCAAGCCAACCAAGCCAACCAAGCCCCTCGCGCCCAGCATACCCATCAAACCATCCCGTGGATGGAGTTCAAGTCAGCCTTCAAACCCAACTTTATTCCTGCAGGGGTGGTGAGAATGAATTCCACACCCTGAAACAAGGGAACATGTCTATCGGCGAATACCTCACCAAGTTTAACCAACTCGCCCACTATGCTCCAAAAGACGTGGCAGACGAGGGGGAAAAGATTAATAGGTTCTTTGAGGACATGAATGAGGACCTACGTGTATAGCTGATCATTCATGACTTTTCCAGTTTTCATCAACTTGTGAACAAAACCCTTATCTTGGAGAATGAAAAGAGGAATCTAGAAGCCAGCCACAAGCACAAGCAAATGGCACAGTGGCCCTAGGGGAGATTCGTCCATAAATTCTTCAACAACCCCTCTTTCTCAAGACCAAGTCAACCAAGAGCTCCAACCCCAACGCCCCATCCAAGTGGCAGCTCCTTCCAGACCCCACGCCTTGGAGGCCAATCACCGGGACAAGCCTCGCTGCCTCTCTCAACTGTTATAGCTGCAGGGAAAAAAGGCATTTCGCCTATCGCTGCCCACAAAGCCAGATGACACCAATATAGTTTAATATGGGGACCACTCTAGTTCATGGACAAGCTTCGGCCTCCAGCAAGGGATATCAAGCCCCCCAGTCTAACAAAGCAACTCTGACTTCCAGCCGTGGTTGGGTTATTCACATCATCGTTGAGGAAGCTCAGGAGGCCGTAGGAGTTCTAATGGGTATGTTTTCTATCAAAACAATATCAGCACATACTCTCTTTGATTCTGGGGATTCACACTCATTTATAGCAAGAAGATATGTGAATAAGCTGGGGTTGTCCGCCTATCTGTTAAAAAAACCAGTGGTACTTAGCTCATCTGCAGGGATTATTACCGCCACCTTAGTATGTTCTGGGGTAGAAATCACCATGGAAGAATTTGGTTTCCTAGCAGACTTAATAGTATTGAACTCCTAGACCTTGGACATTATACTAGGAATGGATTGGCTAGCAAGACATTAGGGAATAATAAACTGTGCTACTGGGAGAGTAAGCCTAACCAAGTGTCTTGGGTTGACCATAGAAGTAAAGGTGGATCGATCCTATCGTTGGGGTCGAGCAGTCTATCATTTTGAGGACATATCTCTTGAAGGGATGCTGGTAGTACAAAATTATCCTAAAGTATTCCTAAAGAATTGCCAAGCATGCCATCAGGCCAGGATCTTGAGTTCGTCATCAACCTAATGCCCGGTGTTGCCCCCTAAAAGACCTTATAGAATGACTGTTGATGAATTAGAGGAGTTTAAGAAACAACTCCAAGAACAACAAGATAAGGGTTTCATCAGGTCCAGTTCCTCACCTTAGGGGTCTCCGGTGCTCTTTGTTAAGAAGAAGGATGGAACTGCCCGAATGTGTGTAGATTACCAGTCCTTGAATGAAGTAACCATCAAAACTAAGTGCCCCTGCCTAGGATTGATGACCTATTGACCAGCTTGGGGGTGCTACCATGTTCTCCAAAATCGACCTAAGTTCGGGAAATCACCAGCTAAAGATTAGGGCTGAAGACATTTCAAGACAGCTTTTACCACCAGATATGGACTGTATGAATATACGATCATGTCTTTTGGCCTAACCAATGCCCTAGCCTACTTCATGAATCTGATGAACAAAGTCTTTATGGAATACCTAAACATATTTGTGGTGGTTTTCATCGACGACATCCTCATCTACTCCAAGAATGCCGAAGAATATGCCGAGCACCTATGCCTAGTACTAGAAAAGTTAAAAGAACACCAGTTGTATGCCAAAAACAGCAAGTGTGAATTCTGGCTAAAAGATATCGACTTTCTAGGCCATATAGTGTCTGCCCAGGAGTATCCATTGACCTAGCCAATATGGAAGTCGTGGCGGAATGGAAACAGCCCATTACCATCACAGGATTGAGAAGTTTGTTTAGGCTGGTAGGATACTACAGGAGATTTATAGAAGGATTCTCCCGGATTGCCATGCCATTGACACAACTACTCAAGAAGGAGGAGAAATTTGAATGAACAAAGGCTTGTGAAGAAAGTTTTCAAGATCTAAAGAAGAAACTAACCTCCACCCTTGTGCTAGTCTTGCCAGACATACGTAAGGACTTTGAGGTATATTGTGATGCCTCACGCCAAGGCCTTGGGTGTGTACTGATGCAAGGGGGTAAGGTTGTGGCATATGCATCCAGATAGCTTTGCCCTCATGAAGCAAATTATCCTACGCACTACATGGAATTAGCATCGGTGGTGCATGCCATAAAGATCTGGTGACACTATTTGATCGGTAACCATTGCGACATATATACCGACCATAAGAACCTCAAGTACATCTTCACACAGTCAGACCTCAACCTGAGGCAGAGCAGATGGTTGGAGCTGATTAAAGATTATGACTTACGTGTTCACTACCATCCTGGCAAGGCTAATGTGGTAGTGGATGCCCTAAGCCATAAAGCCCACTACAATAATCTCATGGTTCAAGAGCAACAGCCTAAGCTTCATAAAGAATTAATGACTCTCAACCTAGAGATAATAGAACAAGGCACCATAGCAGCCATGGAGATACAACCAAGTATAGAAGAGCAGATCATAACTGCACAGAAGGAGAACTCAACCGCTTTGAGGTTAAGAAGCTTGATGGAAAAAAAGGAAGGCTCCGAAGGTAACTGAGGATCAACAAGGTGTTCTAAAGTATGGGACACGTATCTTTGTTCCCAACCAAAAGGATCTTAAAAATCTAATACTTAGGGAAGGCCATAGCTCCGCGTATTCCCTTCACCCCGAAAGTACCAAGATGTATCAAAACATGAAGCAGTGGTACTGATGGCCACGCATGAAGAGGGACATCGCTGAAGATGTTGCCTGTTGTGATGTATGTCAAAGAGTGAATGCCGAACATCATAGACTAGCAGGATTATTACAGCCATTGCAAATACCCAGTGGAAGTGGGAAGAGATTGGAATGGACTTCATCACTAGGCTACCGTGAACCAAATCGGGGTACGACTCCATATGGGTTATAATAGATAGACTGAACAAAGCCGCCCACTTCATCCCTGTCAAAACTACCAACAAAGGAGACAAGCTGGTAGAGCTGTACATGTCCTACATCGTGTGTTTGAATGGTGTGCCAAAAAGGATAGTTTTAGATTGAGGTTCTCAGTTTACCTCTCACTTCTGGGCTAGCCTTCATGAAGCCCTCGGCTCCCATCTAGGTTTTAGTACTGCCTACCACCCACAAACAGATGGCCAAACAAAGAGGCCAAATCAAATACTAGAGGATATGCTTCGAACCTGTGCTCTAGATTTCACTAAGGATTGGAAGAAATGCCTGCCCTACACCGAATTTGCTTACAACAATAGTTATCAAACCAGCCTAAAGATGTCCCCATTTGAAGCCTTATATGGAAGGAAATGCTGGACCCCTCTACACTGGTCAAAAGTAGGAGAGGGCTATATCTTCAAACCAGAAACCTTGAAGCAGGCTGAAGAAAAGGTCCGCCTGATTAGGGATCAGTTGCAAGCCGCTCAATCAAGACAAAAGAGTTACACGAATAAGAGGCATAGGCCATTAAGTTTTGAGATTGGAGATTACATTTACCTGAAGGTGTCACCCTTGCGAGGAGTTAGAATGTTCAAAGTCAAAGGCAAGCTCGCCTCACGTTATGTTGGACCATTTCCAATTATGGCCATTTCCAATTATGGCCAAGAAAGGAGAGGTAGCTTACCAACTAGAGCTGCCCACAAGCCTATCCGATGTACATAATGTCTTCCACGTATCCCAACTCAAGAAGTGTCTTCGGGTGCAAGAAGATCAAACCTCATTGGAAACAATCAAGCTTGAGAGTGACCTAACCTACAAGGAGCGTCCCATCAAGATCCTTGATGTTGTAGAAAAGAAGACAAAGAATCAGACCATCCACTTATGCAGGGTACAATGGAACCGTCATACCAAGAAGGAAGCCACCTGGGAACGCAAAGATCAACTAAGAATAGATTACCCTTACTTGTTCTCGGACTAGGCTGAATCTTAGGGTCGAGATTCTTCTTAAAGTGGGTAGACATGTGACATCCGGAAAATTTGGATCCTAAAAAAATGTGTAACATTTTTGAAATATTTTATAATGCATCTTCTTGGCATTTGGATTTTTATGGATTTTTCCTTGGATTTTGGTTGAGGTTCCAACAAATAAGAAATAATGGAAACCTAATACCGAAAGAAAGGTATAATTAATAGAAGAAAATATTAATTTAAAAGTGAATCTGAAAAGATGATTCAACAATTAGGGTAGAAGAACTCACGTAGAATCAGTAGCAGAAGTGCGGTCGTGAGCTGAACCACCAAAAATAAGGAATTGGCCCGTACCACTGTCGAGCACCTGTGCTACCGTAGCTCTGCTCCCGCGTCACCACAAGGACACCGTCACATCCTAGCCCTCCCTTTTTGACCTTCTGCCAAGCCAAAGGATGATGAGACGCTACTCATACCGCCGCACCATACCGCTTGAGTCAGCCACAGCGTGCACCCATGCAGTTGTGACCCAACGCCATGTCTGCCCCCGTTAGCGGCCAAACGGTCATCTGCCGGCCATGCTATGGCGTGTGTCACCATGCGTCACCTTGACTGCCGCTGTTAGATTTAGTCTTGATGAAGCTATGGACGAGGCCACACTCGAAGCCGCAGCCGAAGCAGTAGTCGAAACTACGAAAGTCGAAGGCTTCATGTACTGTAGCTCCGAGTACGAGGCAGTAGAAAGTTCGAGAACCTGTTCATGCTCGGACATGGTCGTAAAATAGCCATGGCCATAAAATAGCTGAGGTCGTAAAATAGCCAGGGTCATAAAACAGCTATGGTCGTAAAACAACTGAGGTCATAAAATAGCCATGGTCGTAAAATAGCTATGGTCGTAAAGCAGCCGTGGTCGTAAAGTAGCTGTGATTGTAAGACAATATGGTCATAAGTCGTAGGAGCTGCGGTGGTCATAGCAGCTACCGTGGTCATTGTCGATACTCAGAAAAAAAACACTACAGCAGCCAGAGCATCCGGGTATGAGAGAAGTCAAAATACATGGAGGTCGTGTGCATGTGTGCATGGAGCCTAATTAAACTGTGTAATCCTGAGGAAAGAATGGAGCCAAAGGGGAAGATTGAGCGATTCGGTCCAAACAGCCTCATACCACCTGGCGGTGCCTCCTCAGGCCATCCTCTCGCTTCTGTGTCATCCGGATTGCCACCCATGCCCTGACTTAAGTGTGATAGACTACGTCGTACCTTGCAGCACGTCGCCATCATGACAACGTGCTTGAAGCATCGGGCTCTGTAGCCATGCCGATGCCACGCCATCCGCCATGACCAACCAACTGCCCCTCCCGTCGCCAACCCTTCTCACCAGCTATAAAGCCATGCTCATGCCCCCAACAACACCGCACCACCACACTCCCCTTCCCACCACGAAGAATCGCCCTTTAGCAGTCTGTAGGAGCACCGACGGCTCCATCTTCTCTAGCTACGGCCGACGGGAGGACCGCCGATTAGAGATGCCACGAGTTGATTCCTCCGAGCCGAAGCCTCATTGGAGTACCACAACACCATTCCCACCCTCGGCCGAGCCCATCACCACTTGCATCTCCTCTATTCCTTGTCGCCTCAAGATGCTAGACCACCACCACAACTTCCAAGCCGCGTAGACCGCTGAGGTAATCTCCTGCCCACCACAAGATGCTACCAGATCAAGGAATCACTTTAATTCACTTTGATTTGCTGTAGCTTCCCCTCCCATGTTCCGTCACCGCCGACCACCGCTCTGGCCATATTGGCCGGTGAGGTTTTGTCTAGGGGTAGGCGCGGGCATAAGCAATCCATTTTGTGGATGCTCACCTCCGGCCACTGCCCCTGTTGCTGGCGGTGAGCCTCTTTGCTACCGGCGAAGGGAGGGTGGGCAAACTGTTCATAGGTGATTAAGTATTAACCCAATGATTAATTAGGACTAACTTTAAATAGACATAACTTATTCATCTTAACTCCAAATTAAGTAAAATAAATTTCTAAATTTATCTAAATTTAATATCTGTCCAATAGAACCAAAACCATGAATTTTAGAGCTCATTTGAATTTTTGTGAGAATTTATTTGGTTTTACTATTTTTTATCCAATTCCCGTGCAACGTAAAATAGCATATGAGGTACAAGAAGAAGAGGCAGAAGCCGAAGCAAGCCACGACCAGTAGGACCAAGCCAATTGCGACCTAGGCAAGTCAATACTTTGATTATGTTGAATCTACATTTTATGCAATCTATTTCTGTTTAAATTATCAAATTACATGCCATTATTTTATATGCAAATCTATGATAGTTTTAATATTCGAGTTACATGCCTATTATTTATCTTGCGAGCATTACATTCCCTTGGAACATTTGAGCATTCGAGCCTTGTCGCCCTAGGAAAACTATAATTGTAACTTTTGAAAATAAGTCTACATCTATACGCTCTGCTTAGTACTGCTTAGATACTTGAGGGCATTAACTTGCCCTGGCATCATTTCAACATGAAAACTTGGTTTGTGCAGTCATTGATGTAAGGTGGCTGGTATGTTGTAACATGGCTATTTTATTCTCCCAAAAATCTCAAATTGCTTAACTATCTGACCAATTCTTGTGATGACCTCCCAGTGTATAACTGTGCAACCACAAGCTGGCAAATTGTAGGCAGAGCTAACTAATTTGCATTGACCCAGTGTGGGTTGCACCAGTGTGACCACGGACGTGCAGAGGATGGCCACATCCTTCGATGTGGCAGCGTAAGAGGGGGCTTCTTGAAGGGTGGTCGTACCCCTACGAGAGTGAAACCTTAGCGGACGTGGCCCTGCTGGGAAGATGCATTGTAATAGCAGTCTTGTTATGATTACTCAGCCGTGTGCCTAAGGAAGCATGTAATGGGCAACATTGTGTGATAATCATATCTTGTAGTTAAAGTGTACAACCTCTGTAGAGTCAAAACTATTCGAATAGCCGTGCCCATGGTTAAGGGTGGACATGTGAACTTAAACCAGATATAGTTCTATTTCAAAAACTTTGTGGGTGGGATTGGAAAAGTGGCGGGTAGTGAAAAGCCCTGAGATGTGTTGCCCTGGGTGTCGCCCCAGTGATAAGATAGGCGGATTATAAAGCCGAAAGGTTCGCATATGGTGCAGGAGCCATGTAACGGTGGATGGAATCTGTACTACTATTATTACAGCATTCTTTCTACCTAGATATCATGTTTTAGTTCAAACTGCTAGGTCTCAGAAAATTTCTATGTAACATAATATTTAAAGGCAATTTTTGTCAAACAAAATAACCTAAGTCTTGCCTTGATAAGCCCTGCATGATTTACTTACACATTGTGTATTGGCTCGCAGAGCACGGTGGATTTGTGCTTACCCTCGCATTATCACAACCAGAAATAGGAAACCAGGATCACTACACCTTTGATGCCGCACCTGCCACGGATGGAGGAGCCGATGAAGGGAATTAGAATGACTTTCAAAAGTTCGAGTCCTAGACGAGTAGACTTGATGGAGATTGTGTGCACATATATTATCTAGACCTAGATAATTCCTATTACACACATTTACCCCTCAGTCACTTGTCTGTGGATGTTGGTCCTACTTTTGTTTATGCTTTCTGCTGCTGTCTTTTGTACTGTAGGTAATTGGCCAAATTGGCCCTTTTTAAACTATCACCCGACGTGGTGTATTTCAACTCTGATATGTAATATTATGGTTCGATATATTTCATGCGATGTATGAATTGATGCAGCAATATATCTATGAGCACTATCTGCTGATTCAGAGAATAGTACAGTAAATTACAAAGAATTCTGGGTTGAAAAATCTAGGTCCAACAAAGCATCTAGCGTTCGAAAGGAGGTTTTAAGAGCTGGTGGCACCGAGGGTGCAGTCAGGGGCCTCCTGGAGTCCAGTCATGCGGGTGGGGAGGGCTAGGGGAACAGATGCATCTAGGGGCTCAGGTGGGAAGGGATTTGGGGGTAGATGATGGCCAATGGTGGGCAATTTCGTTCAACTTCCAATGGTGTTTCTAATAAGCTAGCTCCCCATGAGAAGGCTGATTCTCTATGCTAGTTTATTTTCAAGACAAATATAATTGGGTTATTTTAGGAAGTTAGGTGTTTGATACAGTTTAAAACAGTAAGACGAGAAGCTGGGAGTAGGAGTTGTACCAAATGGGGCCTTAAAATGAACTGCCAATGCCTCAACTCTTAGGCGAAACGTTTATTAACATTCATATCTAGAAGAAATACATTCCCACAAAAGGGAGAAAAGTTAATAAGACTCTGTTTGAAATGTAGGAATTTTTTTATTTCTAAGGAAAAATGAACTGTTTGGTATAAAATTCCTGCCGTAAATACAGGTTTCCTTCATGCACGCAAACGATTACCAGCGTGAATGGCCCTTTAAACCGCGTGCATGGCATGCTTGTGAAGAATCTGGACCAATGAGGGGTCAAAACTCAAGAACACACACTCAAATACATCCTTTGAATTCTGAACAAACAAACAAGTACTTCGCCATCGAAAGACATCGCCCAGAAGCAGTACTTTACTTCCACGATCCTACCACGGCAGCCAACCTTTGAACCTCTCCTCCTTCACGGGCTTTAGGCGCCGCCGGTCTCCGATGGTGCCGACGGGCTGCGGCGGCTTCTTAGCGGGCACTGTGGTGCTCCCTAAGTCCACCTCCATGCATGGATTGGTCCTCACGACGACGCGCTTAGCAGATGCTGAACCAGTGTTCCGTATCTGCTTGCAAGGCGGAGGGCGGAATAATGTTGGGCACGCGAAGGTGTCCAGCAAGACTAGAACCTGCACGCCGCCCTTGGCGAGGCGAGGGTCGGCGCAGGCTCCGGACACGTAGGCGCATACCTTCTTCCTTGCGGCGACCACGGCGCCGCGGTCGAGCGGGTGCTTCACGAGCGGGAGGACGTCCGCGGCGAGAGCCCGTTCCACGAGCTCGGGGCGGCGCAGCTTGCGCGACGGCTGCCTCCGGAGGGCGATGTCCTCGGCCACCTTCTCGACGATCCGGTTGTCCGGGCCGACCGGGATGTGCCTCCTGATGACGACCCTGACGTCCGCCATCAGCGCCGGGGGCGGTGGTGGTCCTGCCGGGCCGCGTCGGCCACCGCGGCTCGATGGCGGGAAGAAGGCGGCAAGCTGAAGACGGCTGTCCAGACGAACCGCCGGAACGGCAGGAAGATGCTGGTCCATCGCGCGCTCTTCGATCTGATTGCTTGAACCGAGCGAGTCGACGGATCAAGCAAGGGGAATGCGAGGCACCAAGCAATGAGGCGAATA